>OZ059896.1:10000000-11387500 GCA_964057225.1 Auanema rhodensis
TATTATTTTTTTAATTTCTACAATAAAACAATTTCTTTCTGAATATTCCATTTTAGTTTGCATTGCTTAATCGACATATCTCCTTGTGCTATACAACGATTACATTCTATGCGAATTCATCCTATTGTCATAAGGTTAGATCTTGTAAACAATACTTTTCAAAGTTTTGATTTTAGAATAAAGTTCAAATCTACTAAACAAATAAAAGAGATTCGTGAAGAATTCGCTGGTGAAAAGCTGAGCACAAAGCAAGCTAAAGAAATGCAAGATAAGGTACAATTCCATTATAAATTTTAGACAAAATTTAAATGATGAAATATAGGCTGTCACCTGTGAAAATGATCTAAACAAATTGGGTATAACGTTTACTGTCATTCAAGTTCCTTCCCAAAGTCCTTTAAGGAATATAGTAAAACAAGTATGCCAACAGGTTAGTTATTAATTTGCCAATATGATACTATATTTCTAATTTTTAGATAACTGTTCACGTAGATCACGAACAGAAAAAAACTGTGTGGGTGGCTTGCCAACAATAGATATCAGATATAAATATGAAAGTAGGGATATATATATATATATATATCATATTTAAATATTTAAAAACTTATTTAATATCGTTGTAATCTCTTATGTGAAGCTTTTTCGTGATTTACGACAAAGCCAGACATTTTCCCGTAACTAATGAACTAACTTTTTTCGAACACATTATCAACTTCATACAACGTTATTGTAGTAGATTGTCTACTAATCTCTGAACTTGGATATACTAGAGTTCTCACACGATTCTTATTGACCGGTTTCATCGATCAAGTTGTGCTCGTTAGTTATTTCTCAATTATTATTTTCTGTGATAATTAGATATATTTATTTATAAATTTGTTTATTAAAGTATCAAAATGCGAAAAATGGATGCCTAGGCTAACAACTATCAAATGATCGAAGGCGTGCTTTAACAGGGAGCTAATATCATCTCAAATGGCACAAGTTCCCAAATAGATGTATTATAATAATTAAAAAAAACCTTCTATGCAAAATCGAACACGCTTTAACTAGGGAGTATTTCAATAAAACCTACCTAAAAAAGAACCCTGGACACATAATGCCAACAGAGGTCATGTTGTAAGTGAGCCAAAATATGTAATTAATATGCATCTTCCCTCTATTGGTTCAATCTCTGATCTTATTGAATGCTGAGACTCTTTTTGGCAGCAGAAACAACATGTCCTGTATTAGGAAGAGCAGCACTTTCAAGAGTCTGAGTATATGGCATAGGAATATCAACACCAGTCACTCTGAAAAAATTACGATTACTTCCAGACTGATAACATTACAGTTTGATAAAGAAAACAAGAATTGCAAATCATATCACGTCTTATAAATATGGCCTGAGACCAAAAACATGCAAAAGAGATGGCCAGATACTTACCTCAATAATGGAGCATCGAGATGATCGAAAGCCTCAGATTCCATGATTTGTGCTCCAATTTCGGCTCCAATTCCTAAAAAAAAAAAATAAACAAGCAAACATGGGCAAAACTGTACCAGCAAAAGGCCATCCATATTCAACAGTTACGATATGATTGGTTTTCATAACGGACTGCTTAATGGTTTCGAAATCAAGTGGGCGAAGAGTTCTAATGTTGATAACCTAACAAATCGTATATATTCTCCAATGAAAAAAATTTAAATAAACCTCAGCTTCTACACCAATAGCGGCTAATTCCTTAGCAGCATCAAGAGCCAACTCGACTCCTCTTGAGTAAGCAACAAGAGTAATATGATTTCCAGGGCTATAAGACATATTTTAACATTGTTCCTATTTTAAAATCTATCACTCTTACCGTTCAATTTTGCACTGGCCGATAGGCAGCACAAAGTCTTCAGACAAAACTTCATCGGAAACGGGGAAGGATTGACCATAAAGAATTTCATTTTCGAGGAAAACAACTGAATTCAACAGAATTAAAATAGCTACCATAAAATTTATACCTGGGTTATCATCTCGGATAGAAGCCTTAAGAAGACCCTTGGCATCCTCAGCACTGTAGGGAGTGACAACCTATAAAATAGTTAAATGACAAAACAAATATAAATGTACAACCTTTAATCCAGGACAATGAGCGAACCAAGCGGAGAAATCTTGAGAATGCTGAGCAGCTACACCAGCAGCAGCGCCGTTAGGTCCACGGAAAACAATTGGGCAGGATACCTGAGACAAAAAAGCAAATTAGCAATAAAACAAATTGTCGTTACCTTTCCTGCGGACATGTAGTATGTCTTAGCGGCTGAGTTAATAATTTGGTCAATAGCTTGCATAGAGAAGTTGAAAGTCATGAACTCGCAGATTGGGCGAAGTCCTGCGAAAGCAGAACCAACAGCAATACCTGCAAAGCAAAAAAATAAAAATTGGTTTTCCTAAGAAATGCTAACCAGCAAATCCCATCTCAGTAATTGGTGTATCAATAATTCTCTTATCTCCATATTTCTTCCACAATCCCTTTGAAACCTAAAAAGCAGTAACATAAAAAAATGAAAAAAACTTAGATGCAATAACCTTGTAAGCACCATCATACTGTGCGACTTCTTCTCCGAGAAGATAAACATTTTCATCACGTCGGATTTCTTCATCCATGGCTTGATTCAAAGCATCACGGACGGTAAGAGCTAAAATAGCATGAACAAATCAAATACATATTCATTAAAAAAAAACATACTTGAAGCTAATCTTCTGCTTCCATGTGAGCCAAAAACACGACCAACTAAGAACTTTCCATAATTGTTCAATGCCATGGCGAATTAGTACCCCTACAAAAAATTCATATAATAGCATAGACAAAACGTAACATTGACAATTCAATCTGTTAAATCATTAACACCTATGACAAAATGATAAGCAAACATTTTCAGAATAAATCAAAAGTGAATATACGAGTAATGACGTGTGGTTGATTTAAGGTAGCAGTGTTTGCGTACTGGAGCAAGCTACCGTAATCGTAATTATACAGAGAGGCTTTATCATTATAAAAAGTAATATTTACGAGAATAGACAATATTTCAAACATTTTCCTGGTCTTTATATTTTGAAACGAGATGTTTTAAATAGTATATTTATATATATAACTGGTGAAATCAACTATTACAATTTAAGCTATGAAATGTCTGTTAAAGAACATCTTGGCATAAGATGAATTGAAGAGAACGTATAGCTTTTATTCCATGGAAACAATGTTTGTAGAACATTTGCTCTTCCTTTTTATAAAAAATAGAAAATTAAAATTAAAAATTGTCACTGCACTTAAACGAGACATATGTAATTGCAAAATTTGAAGTACAAGATATCATGCACTTGTGTATTTCTCTTTAAATATTAATGTTATGCTTGTTCCTAACATATGAGCAAACAAATTATGAAAAATTATTTACTGCTCTCAATAATGTGTAGCATATGAGAGTGGAATTTGAATTTACCTCCTTAGAAACACTAGTAGTTGCCATGGCAACCAAACGCTGAAGTAGTATTCGTTCGTAAAATTTGACTCCTTTTTAGAAGAAAGATGTCTTATCGAGCACTTCGAAGTGAGTATTTTTTATTATTTTTTAAAATTTAATATAATATTATCAATTATCTTCATAGATTTATGCGAAATGACGAGAGCTTTGGGATATCCGCGTCAATTATCTGTTGAAAACTTTAGAACTCCTAATTTCAAATTAGTGGCAGAATTATTGGAATGGATTGTTAAAAGGTTTTTAAATATTATTATATTTTTTATGTTTTATCTTTATATTTAGATTTGAACCAAATGCATCGCTTAGTGCGCAACAAATTGGAACGGAACAAGAGCGAGTGATGTTCGTTAAACAGGCTGTATTACTTATGCTGCAAAACTCGCGATTGAAATTAAATCCGAGAAAACTATATCAAGTATGATTATGTTTGAGAACTTTGACTTATTAATAAGTTTTTAGGCTGATGGTAACGCTGTTCAGGAGTTATTACCTGCCATACGTGTGTTATATAATGCAGCGAAACAGTTATCTGCTGATGATATGCATTCTCAATGGAACAGCTTGAAGTCGTCAATATCACAGAAGGTTTGAAATTCATGTGTGTCTACTGTATGGTGTTGATAAATTTTCAGATGCAAGATGTACGAATAGCTAGACAATTATCATCTCAGTTACCACAGACTGCTGCTGCTCTTCATGATTTAATAGAAAAAGAATTTTATTACAGGGTAACATATAAAGATATTATATATTTAAGATCATTTGATTTGTTGATTTGATTTTTTTAGAAACAAAGAAATAGTGCCACTGCCAGAGCTGTTCCATTATCTGAAGCTGAACGTAGTCTACAACAAGCAATTGTAGCTATTAACGAAGAAACTCAAGAGATTGCGGTAAAAATTAGAAAAATATATAAAAAAATGAAATATTTTAAGAATAAGCTTAATAATGTGGCTAATGATGAAGCAAGCTTAGATGAGAAAATTGAACGAAAGAAAAGAGAATATGAACAAATGCAGAAACGTTATGCTAAACTACAAGTATTCTATGATCAATTTAAACATATTTTTCTATAATTTCCTTTAAGGCTTTTCGTCCCCAATATATGGATGAATATGAAAAATATGAGAAAAAATTACAAGAACGTTATGAGGTATCAATGCTATTCAAGATTTTATTTTTATTCGTTCTTTCTAGATATACGTACTGCAATACCGAAATTTGACTTACTTACAACAATTACAAATGGAAATTGAGCGTTCTGAAAAGAATAAACAAGTGATGAGTGATCTTTAAAACTTTTTTAAAACAATTGTTTTAAGTCTGAAGCTGAACGTAACATGAGAAGTGTTGTAGAAAAAATGCGTTCTGAACAAAAAGATAACATTCCGTGAGTTTTACAGTTTCTTCACCCATTGTAGATCATAAACAATGTTAAACTTGATATTTTCTTAAGTGTTGATGAACTCGACGAAGAAGAAATCCCCCCTATCACTCATGAAAGACGATCTTGTAAGATTTTTTTTTTGTTTCAAAAACTGTCTCAGTTTCATTGAACGTTCCATTGTTTAATGACATCATTTTAAGCTCGACGTGTGTTTGGTAACATGACAGGAGCAGGAATTTCTGATGATGAAGATGATGAAGAAGATGATGATGGTGCAGACATGAATGAAACACAAGCACAAGTATTAATCCAAAGCGACCTTAGTGACGATGGAGAACTGCCTCCCGACGTAAGATTTCTTGACTTTGATAAGCAAATCATTATGTTTTCTTGAATTTCAGGTTATAGATCATAATCCTGACAAAAACGAACTTAGCAGTGGAGATGATTTTTGATAGCTTACTTCAACAATCAGAAGTTTATTGAAGATAAAAATAATTCAAAGAATAATTTTACTGTTATACATATATTCTTCTCTAACATTTATCATTTTTCATATCATATTTAGCATCTAAATCCCTAAATTAATAACTCAAAATTAACGGAATATCATTCCGTTATTTTTTTTTGTGACTATTTTCATTTGTTCTATTCATCAGCTGATTGTCAGATGTACTGACGAGGCTTGTCACATGCCTAAGGTTTTTAGATGTACACGTGGGACGAGCAAATAGTCAACAGATGCTATTTTGAGTCACGAGATCCACAGATTACACAATGGTCATTAAGAAGTTTTTCTAAAAATTCATATTGAATAATATGATTAGAAAGAAGAAACTTAAGATTTTAATAATTTTCGACACAAGCGAATTTTCATGTTGAGAACCCTCTTCTTTGTTTCATCTACTAAAAGTATGTAATCATATCTAACTGTTTCAATAAATAGACAAAATGAAATATTTCTTTATTTGTTTTACTAGAAGTTTAAATGATTTTCTTATCAAAAATTTTTAATGAGTTTCATTACATTGTTCTCGATATCGTTTGTGAGAATCAGCTGATGATTTCAATGTTTAACAATATCATGATTGAAAGAAGTTGCACAGTGTATTTACCTTGTTTACAAAGAGAAAAGCTTGAAGTTTATTTGAAATAGACGGAAGAAAAAATGAGGACATAAAGATAATTATATAGACATGTAGCAAAATTTCTTTTTTTTTTGAACGAACTGTTTAATGTTGAATGTATCATTGAATATTCTACATTTTATCCCTTGTATAATCATTTTCTTATATTATTGCTTCTCTTTTTCTTTCAAAACTTTTTGAAACAACGTTTTGTATGTTATCATGTTATCTTATGGTCAAACACATGAGAAAATTTTGAAAAAAAGTTGACATTGCAATTTGTATCATGATTTCCAATTGAAGAATTACGAAATTGTTCAAATAAAAATTAAAAAAAAAAGACTGCAAGATAAGATAAGTGTGATATGTGTTGAAACAACACGTGGGTGACAAAATGCGTCTGTTCCAGTTATGTGCAAACGTATCAGAGATCTTCTCAAAGGTAGAGAAGCTTTAAACTAACCTATAAGATATAAAAATAGATTGAATTCATTTGTATGACTAATAAAAGTTATTTTATACTCGAAGCTTTTATAACTTGTTAATAAATAGATATTTCGCATATTATTTTCTCAAAATAAAATATATTTTCTCGAAAAAATATGCTACGTTCTTATCTTCACTTTTTTTTTGCTCATAGCTTTTTTCGGATTTTCGTTGAACGTCATCGCAGTAAAGTTGTCAAGTGTTCCGAAACTGAAAAAAATAGAGTTGAGTAGTGGTGAAGGATGTGCGAAAAAGAAAGCTGGATTGAAATGTAGATAAAATGAACTCCAGAAAAAGAACACAGAACACGAGCTCCGAGATCGGCGTAAATATACATAGTTAGAAATTATAAATAACAGCAAATGTTCTTGAAAACCGTAAAAGAAGTCCTTTTCTTCTCACATTTTCGTAAAGTCTTAAGTCGTTTACAACCTAGTTAATCGGTCCTCTCGAAAGCATGTGTTTTCGATGTGTTTTCTAATTTAACATCGTATTCGTATGCTATACTGTTGTCATGTGCTATGTAGGTCAAGTGGACATGTACGATGAGCGCCGATTGCGTGGGGGGATGAGGTGAACAATGAGGGTTTTCCGTAATTTTAATCTCGTGATTTAAGCTAGATAAGTTTTCAAGCTTGCATATCAAGTTAATGCATAAACACTGAAGTTTATGAATGAATAAAAGAAAGAAAGAAATATTGGATCAATTCTATTTTATAATTAAAATATTAAATTTTTCAAAAAAAGATGTTTGAAAATCTGCTGCACCATCATTAACTTCGATAGTTTAGAAGAAATTTCAATTGTAATACAGACAAAAAAAGCCTTTATCTATCCGACTAGCTTAGCTTTATGATTGTTCTGTTCTGTTTTTGTTTCATAACAGCAAATGCTTCTGTTTCTTATGATTTTTTGATTTTTTCAACCAGTATTATCATCAGTTTTCGCATCAGAAACTCTTCCTTGAACTATAAAAACACATGTACTACTTACAAAATATCAAATAACATTAAACAATAAATAAAAATATTTTTGTTTCAATTCAGACTTATGTAGATTATAGCAAGTTTAGACACTTGTTATCAAACAACAAACTTCAATGTTCACTTTTATTTTGTAAATCTAAATTTCATCAAGTAAGGTCATCTAAGATCTATTGTCGAAAATCAGCTAAAATTTAGAGTTTCAAAGGGAAATTAACTTAATTTCCTTTATTGAAATTATAGCATCAATGGTTTTTCTTACTACAACGAATACTAAACAAAAAAAAATTTAGTTTTTTAATGAAATATATAAAAATGAGATTTTTCTCTTTATAAATTTATTTATGATTAGTAGACTCATGAAGGTTTCACAAGTACATCTAAAGTTTCTGGATTTTGATAAAAAGGTCGAAAAACAAAAAGATGTTCTCATTATAATTCAAGTTATATTATTATTATTATTATTTCATGTTACTTCTTCATGTAAAAATACGGTTTATACTATCATTGATTTTCTATTTTTCAAAATAATTTTATATTGATGAATGTGTCTATGATATGTGTGATTATGTATTTTAAAATATTTTTTTTGTTTCAAAGTTAAAGATACTTTCAGAATATATATTTTTCACCAGATGAAGCTGTAAAGAAGACATAAAGATAATTTTTATATTCGCCAGAGGGCCTACGCACCAGATGATTCTCATATATCATGATGATTCTCTGAATATCAACCAGCTTTCCTAAATTGCTCAGAAAAAAGTCCACCAGCTTGTGATGCTTTTTCTATCAAATTGAAACATCTTTTCTTGTAATTAATAAAAGAAAATGGAAAATGTTCTGATATTAAGCTGTTCAGGATATATTAATGTTTTTTAAGGCTCATATCATGTAATAAGCTTTTCCTAAACTTTGTTTAGACAGCGTAGTTTCGTCAATATGAAAGTCAATACTTCACAACTTTTATTCTTTCTGAGCTCAAACACGCACTGTCTTGATTCTAACTTGAAATTCTCTCGTTTTTATTTTAGTTTTCTCTTTGTATAAAGGTTTCTTCACTTTTCTTCATGAACCACAAAAAAGTCTTATCCGTAGCAGCAGGGTAGTTTGCATCTGAAGGGGTGGAGATGTAACGTAGAGGGGACAAGCATGTGTTAGTAGGAGAAAGCTCAAAATTTCGAAACAAAAAAAGCACAATCAGTTGAGAGACAGACATTTGCAACTTTCAAACAACGAAGAGGTGGGAGGTGGGAAAAAATAGGAGGTGATCAGGAGAAAACGCACATTTTAGGAGGGAACATGATAGAGAGAGTAAAAACCAACATACAATACAAACTAAGGAGAGTTCAAAGAAACAGAGGGATCACAGTGTTGCTCCGCCTTCGACAATTCAGTCGTTCTACCAGACGAAGAACTACATACACACTCTTATTCCCTACTCATCTGACCACCATGACAGACAAGCCTACTGATTCTACTGTTCCTTCACAAATCGATTCTGTACCTACAGTTGAAGCTACTGCTTCAGCTTCTTCAGCTGAGCAAGTAAGACGACTTCTTGGCTCTATCGCTCTTTATCTGATAGCCGTCGTTAAGACGATTATCCAGCTTATAGCTCGCTCCGTAAATGAGGTCAGATAGTTTGGGTTAATCACAAACATCAGGAGCTCATTCTATTGATTTCCAGTAACCTTGTGATTAACCCAATTGTAAGCTTATTGTCCTCAAAAATTAACACCTTTTCTATTTTATTTTCAATTGTGAACTATGCTTATTTTTCTTTTTTCAGCCTGGATCTAATGTCACAAATGAAGCTGCTCCTGAAGCAGCAGTACCTTCAGAGGCTCCCGCCACAACCGAAGTACCAGCACCCACTGAAGCTGCTCCCGAGCCTGCCGCTGCCGAGGCTCCCGCCGCTGTAGAAGCTCCTGCCACAACTGAATCTGCTCCTGAACCTGCCGCCGCTACCGAGGCTCCAGCCGTTGTAGAAGCTGCTGCCGCCACTGAAGCTGTCCCTGAGCCTGCCGTCGCTACTGAGGCCCCCGCCGTTGTAGAAGCTGTTGCCGCCACTGAAGCTGCCCCTGAGCCTGCTGCCACTACCGAGGCTCCGGCTGCTGTAGAAGTTCCTGCCCCTACTGAATCTGCCCCTGAGCCTGCCGCCGCTACCGAGGCTCCCGCTGTTGTAGAAGCTGCTGCCGCCACTGAAGCTGTCACTGAGCCTGCCACCGCTACCGAGGCTCCCGCCGCTGTAGAAGCTCCTGCCCCAACTGAAACTGCTCCCGAGCCTGCCGCTACCGAGGCTCCCGCCGCTGTAGAAGCTCCTGCCCCAACTGAATCTGCTCCTGAGCCTGCCGCCGCTACCGAGGCTCCAGCCGTTGTAGAAGCTGCTGTCGCCACTGAAGCTGTCCCTGAGCCTGCCACCGCTACCGAGGCTCCCGCCGCTGTAGAAGCTCCTGCCCCAACTGAAACTGCTCCCGAGCCTGCCGCTACCGAGGCTCCCGCCGCTGTAGAAGCTCCTGCCCCAACTGAAACTGCTCCCGAGCCTGCCGCTACCGAGGCTCCCGCCGCTGTAGAAGCTCCTGCCCCAACTGAATCTGCTCCTGAGCCTGCCGCCGCTACCGAGGCTCCAGCCGTTGTAGAAGCTGCTGCCGCCACTGAAGCTGTCCCTGAGCCTGCCACCGCTACCGAGGCTCCCGCCGCTGTAGAAGCTCCAGCCCCAACTGAATCTGCTCCTGAACCTGCCGCCGCTACCGAGGCTCCCGCCGCTGTAGAAGCTCCTGCCCCAACTGAATCTGCTCCTGAGCCTGCCGCCGCTACCGAGGCTCCCGCCGTTGTAGAAGCTGCTGCCGCCACTGAAGCAGTCCCTGAGCCTGCGGCCGCAACCGAGGCTCCCGCCGCTGTAGAAACTCCTGCCCCAACTGAAACTGCTCCTGAGGCTGCAGCCACTGAAGCTGCTCCTGAGCCTGTAGCCACTGAAACTGCTCCCGAGCCAGCCGCTACCGAGTCTCCCGCCACCGTCGAAGCTGTTGCCCCCACTGAAGCTGCTCCTGAGTCTGTAGCCACTGAAGTTGCTCCCGAGCCTGCAGCCACTACCGAGTCCCCCGCTGCCGTCGAAGCTGTTGCCCCCACTGAAGCTGCTTCTGAGCCTGCAGCCACTGAAGCTGCTCCTGAGCCTGCAGCCACTGAAGCTGCTCCTGAGCCTGTAGCCACTGAGGCTCCCGCTGTTGTAGAAGCTGTTGCCCCCCCTGAAGCTGCTTCTGAGCCTGCAGCCACTGAAGCTGCTCCTGAGCCTGCAGCCACTGAAGCTGCTCCTGAGCCTGCAGCCACTGAAGCTGCTCCTGAGCCTGTAGCCACTGAGGCTCCCGCTGTTGTAGAAGCTGTTGCCCCAGCTGAAACTGTTTCCGAGCCTGCCGCTACCGAGGCTCCCGCCACTGTAGATGCTCCACCCACCACTGAATCTGCTCCTGAGTCTGCCGCCGCAACCGAGGCTCCCGCCGTTGTAGAAACTGTTGCCACCACTGAATCTGCTCCCGAGCCTGCCGCTAGCGAGGCTTCCGCCGCTGCCGAAGCTCCTGCCTCCACTGAAGCTGCTCCTGAGCCTGCATCCACTGAAGCTGTTCCCGAGCCTGTCGCTACTGAAGTTGCCCCCGAGCCTGCAGCCACTACTGAATCTCCCGCCGCCGTCGAAGCTGTTGTTCCCACTGAAGCTGCTCCCGAGCCTGCTGCTGAAGTTCCTACCGCTGTAGAAGCTGTTGCTCCCACTGAAGCTGCTCCTGAGCCTGCTGCCCCTGAATCTGCTCCCGAGCCTGCCGCTACCGAGGCTCCCGCCGTTGTAGAAGCTACTGCCGCCACTGAAGCTGTCCCTGAGCCTGCCGTAGCTACCGAGGCTCCCGCCGTTGTAGAAGCTGCTGCCGCCACTGAAGCTGTCCCTGAACCTGCCGTCGCTACTGAGGCCCCCGCCGTTGTAGAAGCTGTTGCCGCCACTGAAGCTGCCCCTGAGCCTGCTGCCACTACCGAGGCTCCGGCTGCTGTAGAAGTTCCTGCCCCTACTGAATCTGCTCCTGAAGTCACTCCAGAGACTGCAACCACAACGGACGTTCCCGCCACTGTTGCCGATGTTCCTGTGGGAGGCACAGAACCAACTGAAGACGGAGATGAAGAAGAGTGGGAAGTAGATCCAAATGATCCTACTCAAAAAAGAAGAAAAATGAAGAAGAGACCTACAGCTGAAACACAGGCTCCAATTCTTGAAGATACTACAGATGCTTCTGCCACACCCGAAACAGCCGCTAAAGTTGAAACTGGAGAATCCGTAGTTCCAAAAGATTGTAAAAATAGTTTGCCAACAGTAAATTCAAAATCTCATATTGAAACTATGCAATCTGAGACTGCTCCAGCGTGTTAAGAAAATGAATCTTGAATTCTAGAGAATTTGTATTATTTTTTTCTTAATTCTTGTCCTATTTTAAACATTCTTCTATTCTGTTGTCGTATCAACATAATGTGTTTATTGTACAAAAATCTGTATAAAGTTCATTTAGTATACTTATTCTTTATTTTTTACGACAAGAAAAATTACAAAATTCGCATAAATCTTATAACATTTTGACCCGCATTGTTTTGAAAAAAAAAACAAAAATAATAATTATCATTTATATTTTTGGTTAGAAAAGGGAGACCGATCGTTATTGCCCATATAATGCTCGGCTGACACGTTGTAGAATCTCTTCCACGCTTCTAAATATAATAAATGATGTAATTTTCAAGATAATATATACTATAACTAATAATATTCATAGCTATTATATGAACCTACCTATCTTCTTCAGTCTTTATTTCTGAATCCCGTCTTATCATTCGTTCTCTGATTTGTGCTAATCTCGTTGCGTAATCAGATGCCAATTCCAAATGATCTGATCGTAGTGATTTGCGATCATTCTGAATTTAGAATATTTTCATTCTGACTGCTCCTTGTAAATATTTTTACCTGATGAACAGACATTCTGATTCGTCTTCGAACATTTAAAGTTAAAAGTGTACTATCAGGAACGCTATGAACAAAACTTGACTTTGTATTGTCCAATGGTAATTCTTTCAGTTTTTCCCATACTTCACCTATGCGTCGATCTAATGCCTCTTTATTCTCAAGCAGTTTATGACGATATTGCTAAAATAGAAACACGTTATTCCTGATTATCAGTAAAACTCTTACGGATTGATGAATCCCGGTATTAACACTAAGCCCAGTCGTTTCACTAGGCACCAAACCAATCGCATGATTTGACCGATCTCTTTCTTCTATCAACATTCGTAAATCTTTATACAAGCGTTCAGCAGCATGGCACATTAGCTTATGAAGTCTGAAAATAATACTTATTTACATTTTCTTTAATATTGTTTGATATTTTTAGTTTCCAATGTTTCTAGTAGTTTTGAACAAGAGGATATAACTACTTTTAGAGGATAAAAGATCTTTCTGATATGAAGATTTAGTATTCATCATAATATATTCTAGATTTTGAAACATATTCATAGAACAAGATAATAATGACGGCAGAGAATAAAATCAGTTTAAAGCTGACGACATAATCTTCTTAAAAATAATTATCTGTATGCTAAATAAAGTAGTAGGAAAACAAACTAATACACTATATAATATATATATATATATATATATATATATATATATATTTATATTTATATAATTTACTTTTTAAATATTATTTTAGCTACATAACAACTTACGTATCACGATGTCTATCTTCTTTTTTTAAAATTGACCGAGATGCACTTGATACAGGTGAAAGATCTCTTTTACTTTTATTTTTTTTATGAGTAGGTACTTCAATTATGTCGTTGATCTTTAATTACAATAATTATTTCATTTAAAAAAAAAACTTTTCAAATTAACTTACATTTTCGCTAAATGATACGGATTTTCGGTTAGAAGAATTTGGCCTTGTGTCAATTGCCAACAGATCTTCAGTTGATGAGCTTTCAATATCATCGATCGATCTGTTTTTAAATTAAAAAATAATTTTATTTTTTATAAATTGAACTTACCGTCCGTCGAATAATCGAAGTTCAATTTCCTGATCAGCTCGTATCTCGTCGTCCGATTCAGCAGTATTTTCAATAATAATAGAAGTTTGCTGCATAGTAGATTTTTTTACTCTTCTAATGGGAGACAAAGAAGAAGTTTTGAAGGTTTGCCTAGGATAGGAGTTTATATCCTTTCGGAGACTCTTGCTCCGCCTCCTTGATGCAGATGAGACTTTGATATGGCTTTTGCCAGCGTTAAAGATATTAGATTCATGATGTGTTTTAGATATCGCTGTTGATTGCTGTCGAAGATGAAAACTCTGCTCATTGTATAGAGCTTTAGTCGGAATACTATTCTCTATAAGAATCATCTCATCTATTGAAGTAGATCGACAAATCATTTGTGGACGTCCACTATTGCATGGTGTAGGAACGAATGAAAGTTCTGAAATGAATAATTAATTTAAATAAATAAATTGATATACATATATACATTTTTTTAATTTTTATTTTCAAATTCACATCAAAATGTTACGAGAAGAATCAAATTTTGAGTTTTCTAGGAGGATTAAGAAGAATTAGAATTATGATCTCACAAAACTATAAAACTATGTTTTTTTAAACAAAAATATGAATTATTATAAAGAATATAAATACATTGACTGACGTCAAAGATAGTTTTATAGAAAATCCAAAAAGTGAACGAAATCGTTTTGACGTCAAATAGTAAAAAAAGAATATTTATATATATGTATATACTCTCTCTCTCCCTCTCTCTCTCTCTATATATATATATATATATATATATATATATATATATATATATATATATATTTATATATTTATATATATTTATATATAGATATGTTATAGTATATAGTATATAGAATATAAAAAATTAACTTGATTCTGTATACCATGTAAATACTAAAAATAATTTTGTTCGAATATTGACATATACGCTTACATAATTAATGAAAAACTTTTAGCTAACCTATGCCATCAAGACCAACAACATGGCCTTCTTCGGAGTCAGTTCCCGAATCATCATCTAGTTGGAAAAGTGCTGCTCGTAGAGTTGGAGTCAGATCGTCTGTTCGACCAACGACAATAGAGTCTTCAGATGATACAGAGCTACTTCTTTCACTTGATTGAAGCTTAAAAAATTGAAATTAGTAAGGTAAATAGATTTCCTTCACAATTTAGAAATGAAAAACATACATGTTTATACTTTACATCAGAAGAAATTGAATTTTCTTCCGTATTTTCGGTGGTATTCAAATTATCTCCTGAATTTACAGATGTTTTTGAAGTTTCACACAGTATTTCCTGATCCGAATCTCCATCATCAACTACAATTACAATTGGAGAAATGTTGTTCTGAAAATTAAATTTTTTATTTAATTTGTAAAATAATTTTTGAAACTAAAACCTGAATAGAAGAAAAAATGAAACTCTGGTTAGATTCATCATTACTGATTTGTATAGGTAATCGTTCACTAAGTTCAGGTGAAGCCTTAAATCTAATTGTATTTCAAAAACAATTAAATTGATATACCGTAAGTATACTAGGTGATGGTGATGGTGTTAAAGATGGACGTTTATCAGAAGTATAGTAAAGTACAACTCGTTCAACCGTAGGTGCAGGACTACTGAACGAAAAGTGAATGATTATATAGAGAATTTATATAATAATTTATATTAAACAATATGTAATAAATAAATATTTACCGTGGCTTTTGATGATCGCGTAATGAATGAGTTTCTGTATCACTTAATCGATTCGGGGAGTTCATCACTCTAGAAGGATTAGATGTTGCACCTTCTTCGATATTTTGAGAATCTGGAGCCGGAGTATAACGATAATCCCAGAATCTTTCTATGTCATTTATATCCACTATTTGTTCACAGCCTTCTAATGCTTTATCAAGGTTTGTTTGGAAATTTAATTTAACCTTAAATTCATACATAATGTATTGGGTACATTAACTTAATTTAAATTACCAGGCTTGCTTTATCCATTTCAGAACTAATGAATGAAGTTGTTTCACTAGCTAATTCTTCTGTTTGAAGTGAATCTATTCGTTCAATATTTCCTTTTTCAACTTTCTGAAACTTGACAAAAATTGTTTAAATATATTAAAAAATCTATCGTACATCAAAAAGCTCCGAAGATTTGTCTTGTTCTACTTCATAACTTTGTGAAATAGCAGGACTGCTTAAACTATTTTCTGAACATTCATCTACTCTAACCTATAACTAGTTTATTTAATTTTTGCTTTACTCAAATGATATATTAACCTCTGGAAGTTGCATTTTCAATGAATCACTCAGTATTACTTTATCTAAATTATTTGGCAACACGAAATTATTTAATTCTGGTGTTTCCTATAAGCAAATCAATAATTCAGATTAATTATAATTTATATAAATATATTGTTTATAATTCAATTGTTTCTTACTAGAATGTCTCAAAGTTCTCATACCTGCTCATTATCAGAGTCAGCGATTTGGGGAGAAAGCGTTTCAATCCACATCTCAGTTCTTGATCGGCGGTCTTCCTCTTCGAATGGATCAGCAAAAGGATTCAAACTAAACAAATATGTTTTACTGATATTTTAAGAGTTACATATACATACTTTTCAACTTGCATATATTGTTCCAAATCATAAGAATAACTAACAGGATTATGCCATCCATTTGGAATGTCATCTTGTGGTTCAACTTTAAGATTTAATCTGAACGAAATATGTTGTATATGAATATGATAGTGATATTCATTAATAAAAAATTATTATTATAAATATCTTACTTTTCAATATTTTTCATATTATCATTCAAACGTTTTGCATATTCTTTCAGGCGTTCAATTTCATCGTCAATGGATTTTTCCATAGAGTTTGACTTCTTTCCAGTTTCACATTCAGATTCAACACTATCAGTTGAATCATAATCATCATTGTCGTATCTTAATGTATTATATAGTAGCATTTGACTATTTAGAAAAAAAACCTTCCGTGTCTTGTCATATCTAATATATCCGGAGAAACCGTTGGTTCGGCTGAAGGTTCCGTTGATATGCTAGGCTCAGACGGCAGCTGATAAAATAAATATGTTAAGTAATACGAAAATTATTTATAAATTGAAATGTTATAGTATTTGTATGCAATAAATAGAAACTTACGTCTCTCAAATTCAGAGGCGGCATATCAGAATCCATGAGAGCAACACTACCTGAAGATGAAGATAGCTGAAATGAAATACTGATAATCTTTGAGAACACAAAAAAGAAGCCAAAATTGATATATTTTTTTTAATTGAGGCCAAGTTTTTAAAATGGGAAGCTTGAAAAAATGTTGAAAATAGTGAATATATTCAGAAAAGAATAACATGAAATGGCAATATCTTTGTATTGTGCAGAAAAGAAAGAAAAAATGTTATAAACTTATATATATATAACTATAAGTGAATAGGTAATCGGATTTAAGATGAAAAAAAGATGAACACATGATTATATAATCAAGTTATTATGTTCAATGACCAATTTTATAAAAATATATACACAACACCTCACTGATGTAATGAACAACATATCGAATAATCTGAATCCAATGAATTTTAACTAATATATGGCAGTAGCGCTATCATATAAGCTTTTTATGTTTTGCATTAACAGGCTTCACTTTAAATTAATGCTTTCTTATAATATTTCCCTATACTTTATGTTAATTTATTAAATATCTTAATATAGACATAAAATAGATTATTCGAAAGAAATTGAGATCATAGAAGCCATAAAATAAAAGAAGAAATTTTTTATTCCAAACTTATCTTCCTCTTCCGTTGGATTCTCATTTATAGGGAGAGAAGGAAAGACTGGGAAACTCTCATTTCAAACCCACTAATGTTATACTCTTTCGAGTGTTACCATAGCAACAATACAGAATATATTTCAAGGTATGTCAAGGATTCGAAAAAGTTTCTGTCAGAAATCATTGGTTGAGGCAATATCACTATACATACATATATCAATGTATATTTTCAGTATAAAGTTAATATATGATTGGTGTAATAACCAAATGAAAATATTATTCAAACTATAGTACAACATTTAAAAAAATTTTTTTGGCTACTTCTCAAACTAGTTCAGGAGCATTTTGCGAACAGGAAGCTAGCATGTTAAGAAACATCTGAGGAATGTAAGCTCTTGACAATATCCGGATTTTTTATATAGGTTAGATATTTTTATATAGAAAAAAACAGAATAATTAGATAAAAAAACATACCAATGATTCTAAGCGTTGTTTGGCTCGATTTCGAATGGCACGTCGTTGCCTCCAACGTTTATCACCTGATGAAGCTATTGAAATCGGTGACATGCAGATTCCTTTTTCAACGAGTCTGGATTTGATGGGAAATAGCTGATGTTAGTTATTTTCGTAATATGAACATACTTTTCACTTCTTTTTTCTCTTAAAGAGCAAAATCGTTTGAATTGAACCGGTTGATCTAATGTGTGCATCAATGGTTCACTCTTAGCTCGTTGTTCCAAGGGTGGAAAACGATCTAAATTTTGAGTTAAAATACAGCAATAAATAAGAAAAAAATAAAAAAATGATCATTATTCATTCATTCAATTATGAAGAACTTTAATAATTTATAAGCTTACTTCCTGTGTCAACTAAGACAACATCTGGAGTAGACACTACACGAACAAGCCTAAATTGTACATTTTACTTGAAACAGTATATAATATATCTTTTCTAAATATTTGCTCATATGACATAGTGAAAAAGTACTATTATTCTCAAAATGTTTAATATATTATTTATCAAAACTTATTTTTATTTTAATATACGATAACTTATTTTAAATAATATTTTAATATGAACAAAAAGATCCAGAAATCTAGAGGTTTCTATTTTTTCAAAAATATTAGTAAAGTTTTTTTTTTCAACGATCAAATTTCAAATCATAAAACAAATAAACAAATTGAGATTTCATACTAGGATTTCGGAAAAAATACTGTTCGATATGTAATCTGCTTCTCACCTTCCTGGGGCACAATAACAGTAGTTTGTACATCGACAAGAGAAAGAACATAAGAAACAAAGCATTTTAATGTAGAATAAACAATAAGGCTCATTACGCTTATCTAATTTTTAATATCATTTAATCTGAAATATTATGAATAATTTATCATAATTATTGAGTAAAACATTAATCAATATGACTATACATATATGTAAGAGACGGAGAAGACCAGGTTAAGCATTTTTATATGAAAACACATTATTATATAGCAAAATTACATCGATTACTCTATAATCTGCTTTCAATAGTAAGAGTTTTGAAAAGGTATGTGAATCTTGAAAGCAATGCGAAATACATATTTCCCACGGGTCATCTTAACAATATTCTATTTTATTTTCAATTAAGACAGAGAAATATGCGTCAAGTAGAAAGCCATATTTTAAAACGCATGAATAATCTGTAATAGATGGAATAAAAAGAAAAAAGCTATATATGTGTGTATATATAAGGCGGAGATAGAAAATGAATGAAGAAAAAAGAAATCATTTTCTGCTGCGAGATGTGTGTACTTTGAGTGCAAAAACAAAAAAGCTCAAATCTTATGCTAACGGCAAAATGATAAACATATATTCCAATATATGAATTGAACTAGAACTTTTAAAGAGAATTATAATTAGGTTTGCATTTAAATGTGTAGTGATGACGTATTAGAAGAATAAAATTCAATATTTGCTAAAAATGGACTAAACGGAGAAAGATGAGCTCTAGTTTTAGCAGATGCTTTCATTAGGTATTCTGTGTGTACAATTGTTTGAGTATGTTACCTGACCTTCTGTCTTTACTTATGCGCTGTAACTAAATTGTATCGAAAAATATCAGAGAGCATGTATGACTGCAAAGAATATTTCTACAGATTTTCATATCTAAAAGTACAAACACTTTATGTATTTTTATAATTCAATGAATATAATATTTTTTAGATTTTCAAAGAAACCTGCTTAATATATAATTTAAAACTTCGCTCATTTTGATAATCGAGTCATATTTCAGCTAACTTAACTCACTATAGGTAGCAATAATGTTATAAATATCTGAATCAGAAAGCGGGTGTCAAGAAGACTAACAAGAAAGCAGTAGCAAAAGAACATTAGGTAAATGAATGGTTGACCTTGTTTATCGCCTGTTTCAATAAGCTCTTTCTTTAATTAACACAATGCACATAAATTCAATGGAACTGAATAAATCTACATTAAACCGACATAATATAATAGGAAACATTCTTATAAAAATACAAAATGGGAATACATTTTTGAAGTATTCATCTGTTCCATCAAAAGTATATTAAGAGTTATGCAATTTTTAGCATATTACGAAACTTTATGATAAAATAAGTTACAACATAAGTATAAAATAGGTAAAACATTTCTGAATCGTAGTCTCTGTGTTTCAACCAATTCAAATAGGATAGCCATAGCATGATACCTTCCGCCTCGAAGCAGCTGGTATTGTGTCACAGCAGATCAAAAGGCTTCATAAATGGACACCGGTTACTCGCTTTTGTCCCGTTACTATAGTGATACCCTTTTTCACGTATACATAAAGCCAAAGCGTAGCCATTATATTCTTTGAGAAAATAGCTCGATATCTATCCGACGAAAAGATTAAATTGTGTTCTGATTTCAAATTCATTCAATTTATGTGAGTGTAGGTCTTTATGAATCATGGTCCAACTAATAGAAGCAATGAGGCAAGAATATTAAAGTAGAATGTATATATTTTAGAAAAATTCTAATAACATGATTAAAGAAATAAACGTTAAGTTATAGTTAACATTGCGCATCGAACTCCCCCCCCCCTCTTCTTGCGCTGACGTATAAGCGTAGGAGTGTTATTTACGGACTTGATGAGTAAGTTGGTTGAATTTGAACGTTGAGTTGAAATTGAACGACTCCATATTAATGATTTCACTCGTTTAATTTGAAAGGAATTGATGTGAGCTGCTTCTTCCTCAGAGCAGCAGCAGGTCCGCTCACAGCCTGAAATAAAATCTTCGTAAGTTTAAGTTGACAAAAAATGACAGGGAAACTATCTACTCTAACGCTATGACATAAAATGACAAAAGTACAATTAAAAAAAAATTAGTCAACAAACCGATACCATAGAATTATTTTGGGACAGTATTGGCTAAAATTATTTTATTCAGCTCATCACTGAATAGGTTTTCAAATGTGTTTCACAAACCTTCTTTCCTCCTTTACCAAAAAGTTTAGCAGTGCAAGGAGACAGCAAAGAATCAGAAGGCGAACTCATATGAAGATGCTCTTGAATTTGACGTCGAGTTCTGACAGCTTCAGGAGTAGCTTTTGATTTTCCACATGAGTTTGCCATGGGGAAACCCTTAAACACGTTGATTTGGAAAAAGACAAGCAACTCTCACCTTTTCAGTAGCAATACTGCAATGACTAATATCGTGCATGTTTTCAGAGTCATCAGCAGAAATATCAAGTACCTAAATTGAATGAATGATTTATAAAAACTATGCATATATCTTACATTTTCTTTTTTGTGATTGGGTGGCGTATTTAGCTGTTCAGTCTGCATTTGACCATGATCTTGATCCACTTTGTCAACATCCATTCTGAAAAGAATAATAGTAAACACATAAAATGTACAAAATCTTGTAATCTGAAAGCATTCTAAAAAAACATTTTGCCTAAAGTTCCGCAATTACTCTACTTCTATTAATATATTCCCAATAAAGTCTGCCGCTATAAAGCTTAATATTTTTGGTTGAAAAAACATTAACTGTTTTCGCTATCCTTCATATATCTTCACTCTATTCTCATTAGAAAAAATAATTTGAATTCCTAAGAAAGAACTTGACGAAAAACTTTGTATTATATGTATTAATCCGTCATTATAATACAAACTTTTTTCTACTACAATTGCAAAATACTCCTCAAGTATGCTCTAGTGACAATTTGAAATCGCGCGAGAAAAAAATTTTTGAAAGTTAAACGCTTTTATTGCGAAATAATCTTTCTTTTATGTATTTTAATACTTTTTTTTATAATTTTTTAGAATGCTTTCAGATTACAAGATTTTGTACATTTTATGTGTTTACTATTATTCTTTTCAGAATGGATGTTGACAAAGTGGATCAAGATCATGGTCAAATGCAGACTGAACAGCTAAATACGCCACCCAATCACAAAAAAGAAAATGTAAGATATATGCATAGTTTTTATAAATCATTCATTCAATTTAGGTACTTGATATTTCTGCTGATGACTCTGAAAACATGCACGATATTAGTCATTGCAGTATTGCTACTGAAAAGGTGAGAGTTGCTTGTCTTTTTCCAAATCAACGTGTTTAAGGGTTTCCCCATGGCAAACTCATGTGGAAAATCAAAAGCTACTCCTGAAGCTGTCAGAACTCGACGTCAAATTCAAGAGCATCTTCATATGAGTTCGCCTTCTGATTCTTTGCTGTCTCCTTGCACTGCTAAACTTTTTGGTAAAGGAGGAAAGAAGGTTTGTGAAACACATTTGAAAACCTATTCAGTGATGAGCTGAATAAAATAATTTTAGCCAATACTGTCCCAAAATAATTCTATGGTATCGGTTTGTTGACTAATTTTTTTTTAATTGTACTTTTGTCATTTTATGTCATAGCGTTAGAGTAGATAGTTTCCCTGTCATTTTTTGTCAACTTAAACTTACGAAGATTTTATTTCAGGCTGTGAGCGGACCTGCTGCTGCTCTGAGGAAGAAGCAGCTCACATCAATTCCTTTCAAATTAAACGAGTGAAATCATTAATATGGAGTCGTTCAATTTCAACTTACTCATCAAAATGTGATATTCCGTAAATAACACTCCTGCGCTTATGCGTCAGCGCAAGAAGAGGGGGGGGGAGTTCAATGCGTAATGTTAACTATAACTTAGCGTTTATTGCTCATATTTGTTAAATAAAATCATTTCAATAAGTATTTGTTGTACTCTAATTATATAATCATTTAAATGAAAAGAATAAATACATTCATTATCCCTAATCTACATATAATAAACTTCTGAGGCGACATTAGCTGTCCAGACTTTTTTTCCTAAATAAATATTCTAATTATTAGGTAATGCTTAAAATGTTTTATAATTAGGTATAATATCTTACAATTGGAGTTGAAAAATGACAGTGTAGATGCGTAAGTTGTTTTTTTAAAATTTTATTTTTTAATTTTGGTCATTAAAGCTTTTCCTTTCGTATCCTTGACATTAAAAATATATCAAAAGCGGGAAAACTGTTCGGAACATTAGATTTAGATAAGACATCAACGTCGAAGAAGTTGTTATTGTCGTAAACCACATATGTATAAACTTTTTCCAGAACTCATCAAAAGCATTAAGCTGAAGTCTCCCTCCAAACATATGCCAAGGCCGGAGACTGAGAAATTAGATCGAACAACCATAATTTAATTTGATTAAAATTTAATTATTACGAATAAATTTATTCGTCCATACTGACTAATTTTAGATATCTTTATTTTGCCTTCTCTAATACTAACTAAATACCCGTAATATATAGAAGAACATTTTACATTATTTATTAGAATCAGATGACGATTTTTTATTTGTCTCAATTTACATGCTAAAGTAATCAATAAAAAGTTAATCAGAGCTCAGATTATGACTTCGAATCACGGCAAAAACCAAAATTTTTCTAAATAAACGTGTCTACTACATCATATTTTTTTAATGAAACTGATTTCTTATTTTTCAAATCAAAAGATTTCTACTTGATATATTAAAGTAGCAGCTGTATATGTGCCTCAAATCAGAACGTAGTAGCTGGAATATATAATATAACAATTTAGAACAGACATTGATAGCTGTGTTAAAAATTCTGTTGAACTTTATGTAGAATTCAAACATGAAAAATTTTTCAACAAAGGTTTCTTTTGCTAATGGAGCAGAATAGTGATGTTATTCCCGTATATTGTAAACCTTTCAATTTGCACCCTACTGTATTTATCAATACTATGCATATAACGTCTCTGATTACTACGCCTATTAATCTTTTTGGAATTTATCTTATTATCTACAAGTCTACAAAACCAATGCATGAATATCGTTGGCATTTATTGAATCATCATTTATGGTCCTCAATCTTAGAGTCTATTCTCTTATCTGGAGCAACACCAGTTTTATTCATACCACACGTTGTTGGTTACAGTGCTGGTTGGATGTATACATTACTGTATATCCCATCATATCCTTTAACAGTTATAACACTTATAATATTTTTTGGAACACTTTGTTCAATTGTACAGTTATTTTGGTATCGGCGAAGAGTTTTACTACCTCCTAGCCATCCGCAATACTACTCAAATACTATCGAATGGATTATTAGACTAAGTACTTATTTCTGGTATATGATCCCTGGAATAATTATGAGTTTTCTTACCTACAGGCCACACAATACTTCGATTAGATATTTTCGTGTATATAAGTTTAATTTTAATATGTCGACATACTGGTTACTCTAGGCTCACACTTGTTTGCAAGGATTAGTTGATATACCGAACGCAATAGCCATATTTGCTAATCCAGAAGACGATATAGCTTTAAACTTTTTAGTGAGGTTGGCCATGGTAGGTTTGATGTTTGCTTGTTGTATTCAGTTGACTATACATTAACTATACTAAAATAACTAATAATGTTCAGATTGGTGTAGTAGTTATGGTAGCCTTCGCTTTCACAGTTAGTGCATACTCCACGATGCATTCTTTCTTATTACTTCGATCTCATAGTACTCAATTATCTCCTGCAACAGCAAAAATGCAAGAAGCTTATATGAGAGCTTTAGTTATACAAGCAGGTTGTTTAAAAATGACAAAACTACTCAGCAATTCAGATAATTGTCCCTGTAATATTGATTGCTGTGTTTGGGGGTATAATGGTATTTTCTGCTATTTTTCTTCTTGCAGCTGAACAAGGTTAATCATACTACTCAAATATATACTTTTCATATTTTTAGAAGTATACCAAATATGCTTGTTAGGCTTTTCAGTTCATGGGACTTGTGGTACAATTACAATGATGTGGGTAAATCGGCCATACCGCATATTCTGCTTAAAGCTGTTATTAAACAAACAAAGTTCTTTATATCAATTTTCAAATTATACGCAGATGCTTTTAGAACCCCAAACGAGAAATATGCTTGCTTTCAGTGGAACTTTGAGCTCTGCTAACAACACACATGGAAACATAAACCTTTGAAACGAAAACAAAATCCTAAAAATAACAAATTAGTCTTCTACACCGTATTATTATTCAATTTGTGTTTCAATTATTGAAATGAAAATTATAACACGCTAAGATTTGATAGAACTTCTTCAACTTCTCCAGCTCCCATACATATATTGCCACTGTACAACACACACATCTGAAACCACGTGTATATATTTATATTTATATATTAGCATAAGTTTTATATTATCTGGAATTAACAACAAATTAATGGTTTTAAAACCAATAATTGTTGACCCTTTATAGTTCATTTCGATGTACTTCTGACGTATTGTTCTAAATTTGATTCATTAAAGCTCTCATAAGGGCTATCGGAAGAATATTTTTCGACATCATGTATCATCATCTATCATTTTTTGCTCTCGAAAGCTTATAAAAAATATTGAAGATGCTGACGATCCATCAAAGACATTATTGCTCACAATCATCAATACTTTCTTCAAAATTTCTTCCCTGAATATATAATCAAGATCTCAACAATAATTCGCAAAATAAATATATTTCGACTTGTCAAAATTGTCCTAATAAATTAAAAATAAAATTTCTGTGAAGTAAATAGTTCAGCCTCCCCTAATATTGACAACAAATTTGGGAATAATGCCAATTGCTTTGAATTGAAACAGTAATTTTTATTTCGTGTTCTTATGATTCAAATGATTAATAATATACTTAATATTTAGATGAAATTACTATATTCTGGTCTTCTTCTCCTTCTCCTTCTCTCTATCGCTCAAGCTGATCGTATGTATTCGAAACATGAGTTATTAAATTCCAAGTATGCAGTTTTTCCATACAAGGCAATACTCAGAGCTAGTAGACGTAAGTTAACAAGATAAAGAGTTAAAGTCAATAATTTGTTTTCAGTTGGTCCTCAAACAATTTACGAAGTTTACTCAGATCCTGATGATCTACCTGATTTATCCGAATATCGAATCGCTACAGTGTAAACATAAATTTTTCGTATAATTTGATATTGTTCAAGTAAATAATAACAGAAACAAAACTAACTTGTCCATCAGCTACAGCTCGAAGAGGCAATCTAGGTTCAACAGATAATAAATTCCCTACATATGTAATTTTGCACGGTACAGCAGGATGAGTCCTTTGAATGCGACAAGACATATTCATTTCACCTGAAACCTCGTAGTTTTTTATATTGTGAAAGCAAAAGCTTACTAGAAGGTTCATCAGCAATCCAATGCGGCATTTGAATTAAAAATTTAGTTGTGTAGAGAAGTGGATGATGAGAGCCTTCTACCTGAATCCGATTGTTACTCATAATAGATAAACGTGAAATGTACCACATATACAATATTGTTTTTATAATCGATTTTTGAAACAAAAAGACCTAAATGGGAACCCGATCGGATCGACACTCTTTTTCCAATGGTGTATAAATGGATTCCTTGATGCTCGCCAACTTTTCCGTGCTTATGCAATACTATATCGCCAGGAACGGGGTCGATATACTAGAACAGACTGCTTATAAATTTATTAAAATTAACATTAAACCTGATTCATGAACTCATCGAATCTTTTCTTTTTACCTACAAAACATATGCCCATGCTCTAAATTAAACTTTTATTTATTCTCATTGGAAGAAGTATCGCTTACTTCTGGCTTTAGCGAAATGTCTTCAAATCCATTTTGTTTGGCCAGTTGTATCACTTCCGATTTGTACAATTGACCTACAGGAAATAAAGCTTTTTTCAGTTGACTTTGCTTGAGAGTAGAGAGAAAGTATGTTTGATCTTTGATAGGATCTTTGCTACATAAAAGTTTGACTGAATTATAAACATTATTATGCTTATTTTACCGGTAAAGAAGATACCTTTTTCCTTTGATTTATTCAGATCATTTAATGTGGTTGACGCGTAGTGACCGGTTGCGACAAAGTCAGCTTTCAGTTCTTCAATCTTTCTAATATGTCTTCCAAATTAAAATAAAAATAACACACATACTGCATATTTATGAAAATGTTCAAATTTGATGTACTGATTGCACTGTATATCGGGTACCACCGTTCGTCCTCTTTTATAATTTTCTAACATATTTCTAAAATTAATCATTATACATTGTACTTAATTTGAGTAACATACACAAACACTTCATTCCAATATTCTTTTACAAAATTAACAGTATAAAATGGAATGTCAAGACGTTCGCATATTCTTTTAGCATCTGCTTCATCTAATGTCCGAGGACAATGAGATGCACCTTCTTCTACATGATCCCAGTTAACCTTTTCAACGTTATTATAATGATGAAATAAAAAAAAGCTACCATAAAAGCTCCATGAACATCGAAACCATTTCTTTTCAACAGTAAAGCTGATACAGTGCTATCAACTCCACCAGATATACCTACTACCACTTTGATTTTGTTCATGACATTCATTCTTGAATAGAAAATAAAATATAAAAAACCGTAACTCATACAAAGATATTCCTTTACATATTGATATTTGTATGCTTCCCTAAATGAAGGGAAAAGGTGCGAAAGAGAATGTTTAAGTGCATGCGACGTGAATATCAAAAGTGCGGTTCTGTACGTAACAAGTTTCCTTTATAAAATATTTAAAATTACTTACAATTCTACTATGGATCTTGTTAATGCATCGACGTAAATTTTAAATAAATAAAAATAATTAAATGACTCAACAATAAAAATAATAAAGTGAAACGTAAATAGAGCCAATGATATCCATTAGAATTTGTAGAAAGAAAACAAAATTTATAAAACCTATCTATTGAATATGAAAACATAATTCATGAAAACTTTGGTAATAAATTAGCTATTTTTATACTTTTTAGTACTAGATAATAATTTATAGGTAATTTAAAATTCTAAATATATGTTGGTTGTTGCATAATTGCTTATAATAAACTATTTATTTCACTATATTAATGACACTGCTACTATGTACGTACATAACCGTTATAAATTATAAATCGTACTCATTTTGGTAACAATTTACTGTCATTTGGTAGCCATTTCCGGTCATTTGATGGCAGCTTATCATCGGATTTTTGTTGAAGATGATCTTGCAATCTTGCTAGATCATGCTTGTTAACCACCTGTCAAATACAAATAAAATTCGGAAAAATAATGAATAAACCTTTTGAATATCTTTCCTCTCAAAAGGTCTGAAATACTGGAACATTTTGTTCAACAAATCATCATCAACTCGTTTGACAGCTATATGATTTTCCAAAAAAGTCAATGCATCGGCTCTTCGTTTAGATGCAGCAGAGGACTGCTCATCCAAATTCACTTCACTCTTAGCTTGTAAAATCGAAAAAGTAATCATTAACCTTGAATAACTCAAGTACAAACCTCTAATGCTTCCCTGAACATCAATTTATTTTTAGGTATTTTGCTTGCATCAGGTTCGTAAAAACCATATTCCCATATAGGGTCATTGCGATGAAGCCATTCAGATTCCCGAGTAGGCAATACTCTGAATATAAAAAGTTAACAAAAAAAATACTACTGGTTGACAACTTATCAGACGGTACTCGCTCAGGAGGATCCACAGAAGTGATTTTCATTTTATGCATATTATCCACAAGATTCTCATGCTTTTTAGCCAATTCCTATATCTATTTCTTGTATCTCTTCAAAATAACAACTAATTAGTATTACCATTTTAGCTAAATCATCAGTTTGAGCATTTTCAAATCGTTTCTGTTCAGTCGGTACCTTCGGGGCAACGACCTAAAACGGGACAGCTACAAAAACAAATTATATTCTTACCTTTTCAGAACCTTCTTCTAACTTTCCAACATAATTCACAGCTTTTTTTTGAAAATTTGCGTCTTTAACAGATTTACCAACGGAGTTCCATATTCTTTTCATTTTGAAATTCTTTCAAATCAAGTAATGGCACTGAGGAAGAACGTCTGCGCATTTCAAGGACCCTGACGCAATTTCAGTTTCAGTACATAGCTGTTGTTTCGCTTTTTGGAATGTTTTAATATTGAAGGATTAATTCAGTTTTAAATATAAATATCAACTGTTTCAATAAAAGAGCTTTTTTCGATTTCAAAATAAATTTCAGCAATAATGACTAGGTATTCACTACAACTTGGATGCTAAAGCACAAAAAAAAACAAATGATTCTTTCTGTAGCACAGAAAACTTGATTTCTTTAGAACTTATTTTTAAAATTTACGTTCATTAGCAATAGTTAGTTATTGTCAGACTCAGCTGAAATAATAGGCAATTTTTTCAACACTGTTCCCGATCAAATGATAATACAGTGAACTTTCAATTAAATATTCATAAATGGAAATACGGAATTTCTCATTCATTATAATCAGTTTTTTAGTCGGTTTTTACAGATGAAGAATATTCTTCTTTAGTTTTGTTATAACAACATTAACTTTATAGTAACTATAGAACTCGTTATCATCTTCCTTAGCGTACAGGAACAACGCACTATTGTGAGACAAAAATTAAATTTAAAAATGTATTGCATTGCTCTAATTTTCTTTAATATCAACAACATGTAGCCGACTAATTAATACAATCGAAAAGCAACTCTCCATGATGTTCTGAAAGCTGTAACTTTAGAGAACATTTCACACGCACGAAAATTCACGTAAAATACTTTATTTAGACGAGTTAATTTTGCATTGGAGCATCCCAGTTACCAAGTCTATACTTTTCTTAACTAACTATTCATTGTAATAAATATATTAATTATTTTAAAGCATTGAAATTCTTTACACTTCTAATCCAAATATTATAAATATTCTTTCCTCTGTTAACTTTATTTTTTTAAATTTATCATTTCATTGGTATCTTTGTACTCTTTGAATTTTATTTTTTTAACTAATAGTGCATATATTCCAAGGTTAACAGTTGTATACTTGATTATATTTTTAAATTCTTGCCTTTTGTAATTTTCTTATTAGAGTGTCAGAATTTTAGGAATGACGGACACACCGGAAGATGTTGTCGATTCTGTTCAGATTAAGGTATAGTACTGTTGAAAATTTTTGAATGTTAAAAAAAACAGCTTAACACTGATGTTTTGTTATGTTTGTTCCAAAGTTATAACACTAATTTCACAGAATAATAATATGACAGTAATGTTGGTAATATTGATTATAGCTTTAACTTTTAGGCTGAAACAGCTAAGTCATCTGACCATCAAGAAGCAATATTTAAGTAAAGTCTATTTTTTAAAAATTTTTATTAGCATGCGGCTTTTTTTAGCGAAACAAACAGTTTGGTAAAAAATGAAGTAGATGATTTATGTTCTATATCAAAAGAAGAGGTAAAAGAAGAGGTGAAAACGGAAATATGTAATCCTATTCATCAGAATGTGGAAGTTAAGGTACTTAAGTTCCAGTTTTCATTAATTTTATTTTATATCTAAGATTGATGTAATCGATCGCAATAATTGTGGTATATGTAGAAGAAGCGCCCAAGGGTATTTTTATTGTTATCTATCCTGTAATTTATTTTTTCTAGAGAGAGTGAGAAGCTATCTCCTCATGGGCAAGTTTTTAAATATGAAGATGACCCTTTTTGGATATCATGTGATGGATGTCTTCAGTGGTTTCATGGAAGGTAATAATAATAGACATTGCAACAACTGAGTTGAAAGTTTATTTTACAGTTGTGTTGGAGTTGAAGAATTAGAAGATTTTTTTATCGAAATTTATCATTGTGACAATTGTGCGTTAACACTTGGCCCAACTACTTGTAAGTTTTGTTATTTATATTTATACAATTATACTTATACTTATACTTTAGTAAAAGTTTGTGTTGCTCCTCAACGCCTCAACTGTTTTGAACCAAAGGAAAAAGAACTTCCAATGGAAATAGGATCAAAATCTTGGATCGAGAAGTTTGCCTCCGAAGAGCATAATATAACACCTGCGTAAATGTTTTTCTTAACCATTATCGAGAAGAATATTTGGGTATTACAGGGATAATAGAGATTGTATTGTTTGCGAAAATGGAGCTGATTTTTCTTCTGTCTTCGATAATCTCAAAACATGGGAAAAGGTAAAAATATTTTTAATTTTTTTTTAAAAAGCTTGTTTTACTGTAGGTTTTTTTAATTAAAAACAAAGAAGAGTTACGATTACGAATGCCAAGTGAAGATTTTGATGTCGATAGTTTAGTCGAAATATTTGGTGAGATATTAACATTTTTGTTGTAATGTCTTCGTTTTAGGAAATGAATATGTTGTTGATACTATTGATGTCTACAGACAAGCAACTGTATCAATGCGTTTAGATACCTTTGCTTCTAAATTTAAGGGCGAAAAGAGGGATCGTTTATATAATTTTTTATCCTTAGAGTTTAGTAAAAGTCAAAAGTAAGTTTTATCACAAAAAACATAATGTATACGTGCGTTTAGAATGAGAGAATATGTTGCACCTCCTATTGCAGTTAATAAAATAAGTTTTGTGCATCGACTTTGGCCAGATTGTCATGATCCTGTTAACTGGGTTCCTTCTCGTAAGTTCAAGACTATCTTATGCTTTTTCTTGCTTATGTCTCTCTATTAGCACTTATGTTTTAGTAGATTTTGATTTGGGAAATTTTGACCGTGAGTTAATAAGTGGTTTTTAGTCATTTTTCTTCTTAATTTCCCTATAGCTAGTTTCTCCTTCTTTCTGCGTTTAGTTATTTTTTTCTATATAATCTTCACATATTTCAAGCTCACCATTTATAGTGGCCAAGGCTATTCAAATGGCAGAAGAACATAAATTAACTAAGCCCGATGTTGCATTATTTTGTTTATGTGGAATGGCCGGATCATTTACCGATTTTCATATTGATTTTGGAGGAAGCTCTGTATGGTATCACATATTTAAGGTATAAAAACACATTTGATTCCTTAATTCAATCTAATATATAGGGCAAGAAAATTTTTTATATTGCTGCTCCAACTGATAGTAATCTACGTGTTTATGAAGAATATCAGAAAATGGAGGATAGAACTTTAACATTTCTAGGTGATTTATTTCCACCCGGAGAACTCAGACGAGTAAGTAATACAAGAGCTGAAGTATTGTTTTTTTTATGTTACAGGTCGTAATTGAACAGGGCCAAACGTTGATGATTCCTGCGGGATGGATTCATGCAGTATTCACTCCAGTAGATTCACTTGTTTTCGGTGGAAATTTTCTTCATGTTCTAAATTTGAGCATGCAGCTGAAGTGATTTTTATCATCTTCTAATTTTTCTAAATAATATCATTTAGGGTTTATGATCTTGAGCATAGAGTGAAAACTGATGTGGGCTTAGACGAAAAGTTTATGTTTCCTCATTTTGAACTTGTTCATTGGTATGCCGTCAAAAATCTTTTAACAGATCTTTTGCGAGGTTTTTTTCGTTTTTTTTAATAATATATATTTATATCATTAGAAGCTAATGAGGATGAGACTATACTGAATCCTCGATTCTTCGAAGGATTCGAAATACTCAATATGCGCTTGAAGGAATGGGCAACTCGTGATAAGGTATTCGATAGATAAAGTCATTTCTATTTTTTTTGCAATTTTTTAGAAAGAGGGAAAACCTACCGGAACTTTCAATGATATTATGAAAAAGTTCAATAAACAGATTTCAGCTCAAAAGGTTGTTCAATAACTTGATTCAGAAAATTTATGTTTCCTGTTTCAGAAATTAGTACTAAATGAAGAGGAACGCAATTCAACAAGCCCAGTTGATGGAGGGTCCAAATATTTAAAAATAAAAATAAAAATGGGGAAGAAAGACCAAACAGTTACTTCCTCTTTAGTGGATAGGTTTGAGGTTATTTTTTTCTCATTTATGAATATTATTTAGCAACGAACAACAAGGAAAGCCACCCCAAGGTTCTTTGAAAGTAACTATCTCTCGGAGTAGTATTGAGGTATATATCTAATTTCCTCGTGTTTTTCATTTTTTGATATAGGATGGTGATCCCGAAATAACGGAAACTTCTGGTGTGATTGATAATATAGACATGAGCCAAATGTTTACATCCAGAAGCTCTAGGGGAAGGTTCGCTAATTAATTAGCACCGTTAGTTGTTTTTCATTTTACAGAGTACGTAAACCATCAAAGTGGTTAGCAACATCAGTTGGAGAGCTATTAGATGACTCAAGTGGTTAATTTATTAGATAAAACAGTGTACATTGATTGTTTCAGATATACCTAATGAGAAAGTGGTGGATGTCGACTGGGGAAATGAGATGGAAGCTATTGTACAAAAAGAAGAGCAGGAACTCTTAGCTGAGGAAAAGAATAAAAGTAGATCAAAAGGCAAAAAACATATTATAAATTTGACAGCAGGTATTATATTTTTATTTTCCCTGTGAACTTAAAATTTTAGAAGCACCTGCACCCAAAAAGAAAAAGGCCCCTACGACAGCCAAGCAACGTCTAGCCAATCGTATGAATTTGAAGTAACTTCATCTAATAATATATATATATATATAGTTTTAACTATAATTAATATATTGTATTTGATTATAATATAGGTATTTATTTATTGTACACTATTTCAACCTTTTCGGTTGTTTAGATACTCATGTGAAAAGATCTTTTCCTTTGTTTGTTGACTTATCTGTTGAAAATGCATATTATATTCATTTACGTTTAAACTTGAATACATCAAGGCTAATTGCCTAATGATATTTTGTTTGTATAAACTTTAAATACTTATAATTCTTGTGAAGATACAAATTTATCTTATCTAGGTGATTATGAGTGAAGAGCAAGTAAATATTGAACCTTCAAAGCTTGGAACAAAAGAATAGTTGAGCGAATAAAAATATTTCAATATTTCGTAATTTATAGCTGGGATGAGCGTTACGAAATGGAGTTAGGTAACTATAAGGATTGTGGTGACGAAGGTGAAATTTGGTTCGGAGTATCTGCCGAGAATAGGTCTGACTCTTGTGTTTTAAATCCAAACACTATTATGATTAAGAATATGCAAGTATTTAAATGAAAATGCTCCCCATAAAAAAGTAAAAATCTTAGATTTGGGTTGTGGAAATGGCTCAGTGTTGCGGAAATTAGTAGAACATAATTTTGTTTCTGGTAATACAACTTTTTTTTAGAGGTCCAAAGGATTCGAAGATTTGTATGGGATTGATTATTGTTCTGCTGCTATTGATCTTTCTAAGTCTATATCTGTTGAAGATGCTGAAGAAAATGATTACGCAACTGAAATAATTTTTGATGTAACTTGATAAACTTTAGATATCAAAATATGAAGCAAATAGATTAATTATTAACTAGGAAGTGCTTTAGACTCTTGACCTCTTGAAACCTGAAGATGTGACGAAGCTGAAATGTAAATTTAACTACATTTTGGATAAAGGGACATGGGACGCAATGAGTCTCTCCGAAGATAGAGGTTTTTTCATGATTTGTCTTAATCATTCTGTTTGTTTGTATTAGGAAGCAGATGTGAGGCATATTTGAATACTGTGTTACTGAGCTTAGTACCTGGAGGACGGCTTGTTATTTTTTCTTGCAATTTCACAAGGTTTTTTTTAGTTTTAAAATTTGTTATAATTATAATATTAGAAATGAACTGGAGAGTCTATTTAACCGTGAAGATTTCAAGTTTGAATTTGAAATACCTTCCGTTCATACTATATCCTTCGGCGGCAAGCAAGGTGTCACTTCTACTGGTGTTGTATTCCAAAAAAAAGAATAGCACGTTGCACTTTACTAAACTGGTAGTATAAAAATAAATTTTGTTGTTTTTTGTAAAAGATAACCTTAACGTTCAAAATAGCTAGAGAACAGAACGAAAAACACCAAATCTTTATACATACACAATTACAAAACACTAGATATAGCATAAATAAGTTTAGTTCGTGATTCATCTATTTTGGATACTGAGTTTATAAAAAAAAACTATAATGAAAAACAGGTAAGAAATAGAAAGGGTACATAATTTTTCTCCAATAAAGTACAAAATTAATTAAGAAATGTATTTTCTCGTTCTTTTTACGATGTTGAAATCTTTTGTTTCAACTGGAAAATATGAACATATGTCTAAAAAACTATCATGGGCTGTATATATATTTGTTTGTCTAAATATATCTGTCAAGTATAGGGTAAACTTTTATTAGAAAAATGCTTAAAATTGAGAAATTGATAGCAAGCAAGTTTTTCTGAATGAACTTTATAATTACCAAATAAATATTGAGAAATTTTCTACTACGCATATATGAGAGATTACACTTTTGAAGCTTTTACGAAATTGTGTGAAACCATCTGTCAAACAAGTTGCAAGGCACTGTGACAACCGTTTTTTAATATCATTCTACTTTTTTAATTTTGCTTTGATTATTTGTTTTTAGTTTCTTTAGTTTTATAAATGAAATGGTGAGAAAGCGTAAGTGTATAGTATATCAATGGAACTTAATTAAATTTGTGTAGACGTACGGAAAAATAAGTCAAATGAAAAAAATGTCCATCCTACTGTTTCTTCCATGGGTATTGAAAAAGATGCTTCGACTTGTTCTCCTACTCTAAGGTAGTTGTTTACTTTGTATTTTTGTTTTATCAAGAAGCATTATTAATTCATAACCATAATATATTTTTTAGTGTTAGTCCAACCGAAGTTGTTCTAGGAGACGGTAATGATTGTACTTCAATTTCTTCTGATTCGCATCAAAATGTAAAAAAACAAAGGTCAACTGGTAATATTTCGTGTTGTTAAATTATTGTATTCATCACTTAGATTGCAAAGGAACTAAAAAACAGTTCAAAACAGTTATTATAACCAATTCTTCACTCTCAGAAGAACCAATGAAACAAGGGCCAGAATCTAATATGTAATGGAAACTGGATGGAAAAATTATAGTTTCAATGATTACTTATTCAGAACGCCACAAATTATTTCTTTAATTAAAGCTAAGAAGTTACCTATAGAAGTAGGGCTAAAACAAAAATCTGAGAAGGAAGTCGTATGTTTTTTTAAAATTATAATTTTCATCAAGTATTACATTACATATTATTAAACCTTTTAGCAATTAAATGTGCCTAATTCTTTTACATATACGTGGGCGAGCAAAAAACCAGCAGCTGTAGTGTATGTTAATTAAAATTCTTTACATGTATACTAATATTTTATTTTAGGAAATGTTCTTCAATAGAACTATCGACGAATAGAAAAGCTAAACCTGCACATACAAATGAATGTTGTAATGAAGAAGTTTGAAAAAAATTTATTTGATTAACGTTTCCATTATTCTAGGATGAGTTTTATCAAAATGATTCCCCTAAATCACTATCACCTAAAGAGAAGAAATATCGTAATGACATAAGTGATGTATTTGGATGTTTAGGTATTGTTGTATCAGCACAACGAATATGCCAGAGAGTTCTTGACACATCTTTTAAAGTTTATCTTAAATTTTATGATGAACCGAAAATTTTATTTCAATTATAGCTTGATGTTAATATGTTTTATGACAGTCATTGCCATCTGGATTATATCTATAACAGATTTAAAAAATCTGACGGCAGTTTGTCCACCTGGATGAAAAAATATCCTGAAGCTTTTCCTCAGAATTTCGGAGGTAGATAATGATATTATTTCAAACTTTGTATTTTGTTTAGGATGCTTTCCTAATTTCATTGATCCGGAGCTGTTTGTCGAAAATTGTAATTCTAGCAATTATGATGTAGAATGGTTAAAATCAGAAATAAAAGTAAAATAATCCTGTGAAACGTTTTATTACAAATTAATTTTTTTACAGAATCCTAAAGTTTTAGGATGTTCATATGGTTGTCACCCACGGTTCGCGAGCAAATGCTCGGACGAATTCATTAAAACGGTTGAAAGATTTTGTTTGGAGTTAGGCACTTATAAAGTGAAAGCAATTGGGGAATGTGGACTTGATTTTCACAGGTATCATCATAAATGTGTTCGACTATGCAATTATATATTCTTAGAGCTACGGAGCCCTTCGAAGCTCAGGTTATTGCTTTGAAAAGACAGATTGATCTAGCCATCAAGTTCAATCTGCCTTTAATAATCCACTGCAGGTTTTTTTGGTTGATCTTAACAAAAATTTAAATATATTGAAGATCTGGTGCGCGAAATGCTGAAGAGCCATGCTTAACCGTTTTAGCGTCCCATGAAGTGAGTATAAGCGAACATTTTTTTTGATTAAACATAGATATTGCAGAATTTTTCTCGTTTTCATAATATTCATAGACATTGTTTTAACGGTAGTTGGGAAACTGCGCAGCAATGGATGTCTTTGTTTCCTAACATGTATTTTGGTTAGATTTGTCTTCTCTCAAATTGTTTTATTTAATATTATTTAGGATACACGAGCTGTTGCTACAACTTTGGTTCAAATAGTTCAGAAATGGAAGCTTTCAAAAACATTCCTCTTGATCGTATCTTATTAGAAACTGACGCACCGTATTTCAAGCCAACATCGGTAACTTTTGCATTAATGTTTTTGGTTTATATTTTCACTTTCAGTTTTCAAATGTTTCCACTGGTAATGTTGCACTTCCTGGAATGGGTAACCTTTACTGAACAATTTCTAAGTTAAAAGACAAAATTTCAGCCATAGCAGTTGCAGAGATGTTAGCCAAAGAACGAAAACTTTCTGTAGAGTTCGTTATTCAACAGACTACAAAAAACTTTGCTCGTATGTATGTTCTCAATTTTTAGCATGCCAAGTTTTACATCATTCATTGTTACTAGTTTTAATTGTTACAGATTAGAATTGTAAAATATAGATTATAATTGATTTGTAACCGGAATGTTTTTTCTCAGATACTTTACCTATAAATATTCAAGGTTTCTCGTGATTTAACTATGTGAATTCTTAAGTTCTCATGTTACCGATTACAAAGTCTCGCGGATAGTGTGAACATGATAAGAGCCAACCTAAACTTCTAAGGAAAAAAATCATGATATACAACAAATAAAGTACTGGCTAACAGGCGAAGATCCCAGTGGCAAGATGCTCTGAAACCCCGCCCCGTTTGGATGGAAAAGGACCTGGCCCGCAGTATTGGGGTCACTCATGTTGGACCGACTGTCTTGTGATCTGCTGTGATCTCCTGATAGATCTTTACCCTTTCCTCAACCAAAAAATATTTTTAAATCAGTTGATCTATTCATTCAATAGAAGACTACATTAGCTGTATAAAAATGTTGTGTTTGGTTTTTCATTGTAGTATTTACTACAAAGGGAACATTTTAATCTCTATCTTCTGTCTATGCTCTTGTATTTTTATATCGGAAATGCATAATGTTTAAATTATTTGTTTGTTTTAGAACGTTATATAATGTTCAAAATTGTGCTGCTTCTTCAGCTGTTCACCGGTACTTCTTCATGGTTGTAAGTTTTTTTGAAATGTTTGATTAATTTTCTTAGTATTCCTAAAAGCTTTCGATGGGAACTTTGTATACTCTCCCTTGTACTAATCGCAGGTGTCACGAACATGTACTGATTCGTCATCATGACTGGCCCCTTTGTTAACAAATGTTTTTCAATATTTTCAGTTTGAAAAAGACAATTTTATTTTTTGTCTGTTTTTGCATTTATAAAGATACTCTTTCATTTGCCGAACCATTTCTCTCTTTTTTTGAAAAATGCCTATGCTTTATGCTTACCCGACTTTATCGTAGATCCGACGTCAATCAATCAGTTACCTATGGGGTTATAGTTACCTCGGTCAAATATATATCATGCAACCTGTAAAGGTTTGCCGCTGTTTGTATGCGATGAACGAGCTCGCCTATGTTTTAAAGGTTTGGGCTCACCTCAGTTGTTCCTAATTTTTTTGATGTACATGGGTAACATTTGTTGATATGTATGGGCGTTGTATATATTAAGGGAGGTGAAGGTTTTATGACTTTCGGCATGTGGATGTAGACCATCCTGCTCTGATCCATGACCCAAGCAGCAGTTTTATTACCATGTATGGGTTAGCCTCCGGCGTCTAATTGATCTAAGACGTTTGTCGTTGGCAGAGCATTGTTCCTTTGCAAATACCGAGATTTACGATTCTTCCTCCCCGCTATAAACCATAACCCTGTTGGAATTACTGATGACGAAATTGGGTCAAAGGCGGAAGTTTCTATAAACAGATGGCCTGTACTAGCTTGAGAGTTGTAACCATACTTAGTAGTATTTGAGATGATACCGTTTAATCTGATGAAATTCATAGTCTATATAATATGTACAATAGAATGATCAATTCCAGACTATTATCTGATGCCAAAAGAGAACGGTTTTCGGGTAGAACGCTAGCATCTGCTTGTGCAATGACTCCTGGAATGTCAGCTCGTCAACGTGAAATCTGCATGAGAAATCCATTAGCTATGAAACATGTTGTTGACGGATTAAGAATGGCTATGGATGAGTGTCAGGATACATTCCGGAATCATGTCTGGAATTGTTCTGTTACTTCTCCAGGCTTCGGAGTTTCACCATTAGAAAGTAAATTTTTATTTTGTTATATGAATCTCATTTTGTGTTTCAGTGGCTTCAAAAGAATCTGCTTATGTTTACGCTATATCTTCTGCAGGAGTGAGCCATGCCTTAGCTAAGGCTTGCGCCAAGGTGGGAATTTAACACATCTTGTAAACATGTTTACATACATTTCTTCGGAAATGATTTTGTTAGATTAAGACCTGTGTATTTTATCTCTTTGCTTTTTAAGGGAGAAATAGAAGACTGCGGTTGTGGTCCCATGCCCACCTTAACTGGTAAAAATTTTGTTTGGGCTGGTTGCTCTGATAATGTACGCTATGGTAATTCTTTTGGTCGAAAATTCATTGATGCTGTTGACAAAACTCACAAAGATTCCAGGTATTTTCTACTTAAATAGTTCTTTATATTAATTTTTTTCTTAGAGCTATGATGAATCTTCACAATAATAGAGTAGGACGTCGTTTACTCGCAGCTGGAATGCAGAAACAATGTAAATGCCACGGAGTTAGTGGAAGCTGTGTTACTAAAACATGTTGGAAGGTTGTACCAAGGTAAATAATCATTTCACAGATGTATGTAATTCATTTTTTAATTCTGTTCAGATTTGATGAATTCGCAACCATGCTCAGAGAGAAGTATGAATTAGCCCAACAAGTTACTGCTGATCCTGATAGTTCAACCTTGATGGTTCGTGCTCCAGTTTCTGAAAAGGGCAGATCTGAGAGATATTTGAAGGAAGTAGAGAAAACTAAGGTCAGTTATTTGAATTTTTTCTCACAGATTGTAAAATATTATGCAATTTGATACTTAATTAGATTTTATTTTTACAGGTAGTAAAGAACGACCTTATCTTCCTTGACCCTTCTCCTGATTATTGCAAGTCTGAATACAACGGAGCAACACATACGCGTGGACGGGAATGTGGTGACAGCTGTGACCAAATTTGCTGCGGGCGAGGTTTGTCTTTTTAGCTTCATAATAGTTATAGTCTTTTTTCGGTTTTTACCATAATTATTGAAATATTTTTAGGATTCAATGTTGTTCGTGAAATTGTTGATGAACCCTGTGACTGCAAGTTCATTTGGTGCTGTGAAGTTAAATGTAAAACATGCAAACGTCTTGTAAGTCGCCACTATTGCCGCTAATCCCCGGACGTTCTCAAAATACCAAACATTACTATTAATAATCCTTTTCTAGAACCTTTTTTTGCCTGAACTATCCAAAGTTTCACTTAGGATATTTCTTTCCAGTGAATGTTTACTAATAATAACAAAACAAAAAACAAAAATTTATATTTATACATCTACAATCCAGAGTTTTATCTTGGCTATTTTTACAAAAAACGCTTCAAATTCCCGCATACTTTTGCATTTTGTATTCTTAACTTTCTTACAAACCTTTTAAGGTTTTCCTTTTTTTTCCAAGTTTGTATTAACCAAGTTTGTTTGATTTGAAACTTTAATAATGATCTGCTTCATTGAATCTCGTGTGAATGTGCTTGATTTTTTCGCGAGAATAATTAATTTTAAACTGTGCAATTGATATAACAATGACTTTAAGGTTTTCTGTACATAGTCGTATTCATTTTCAATAGGCTCGAATATTTGAATGTTTGACAGCTTGCTAAACAGTGATAAACTATACATAATTGTGTTTTTAAATTCATTAAAGTTTGTCATGAATTGTATTTAGATGAATAATCATTGAGAACTCAGCAAAGAAAAAGATGAGTTAAGCTCAAAAGTTTATTTTTAGCTTTTAAATATGACTTTTCATGTTTTTGTTATACAAACTATGTATACGATCAGCTTCTCGTACTCCGCTCAGATATGCTCCTATAGCCGTTTGGAATAATCTGCAAACAGGATGACATATTAGCTCAGCAATGTTTTCAAACCTGTCATGTGTAGCTTCGCCAGCAAATTGAACTTTCAATTTACCTTGGTCGACAATGGGATAACCTAAGACTTCAGCTGGAAAACCTGCTTCAGCTTGAGCTTTGCTAAGATATGAGTATGAACCACACAATAAATCATTTTTCGTTAATTGTGTGCGCACTATTTCTGATGGAGGATCTATTGTCTGATCATTCATCATATCTCGAATAAGTATAGTAATTTTCTCTTTCAACTCCGCAGTTTCCATTTGATCAATTATCTAAATTTCAGGTTTATTTTTTAATTTTTCGAATAAATGAATACCGCATGACCTTCACCAGCTACCCAAGCCATCAAAGTGTTTGGTTCCCATGAAACAACCTTCACAAATAAAAAAAATAATTTTTGTTCCATGATACACTAACCTGAAGAGTAGTGATTTCTCGCTCAAATGGTGTGATATGTTTTCTGGCCATCCCTTTCACAGGAAGAGGAGCCAATGAGAAAGTACCGGGCTGCCAAAAAGGTTTTTCCCAACGGAAAAAAATTTTACATGATTCTCCAAAGCCTAAAAAGAAATTAATTGAAAGAGAAATTGGTCTAATCTATACCTATCTTCTCAATGGCTTCCTGTTTGTAGACTGGTAATGATGGATTGAACAACGTTTTGTAATATTTTTTCAAATGTCCTAAGGAACATGTAACTATTATATGATCAAATAGCATTTTATATTCTCCGTCTTTTGTTGTAATTCGAATTTTATCATCAGCATAGTCGATATTTGTAATGATAGTATTGAAATGAATTTTATTTTCAGGAATTGATGATTTGATATCATCCATAATTGCCTATAATTTGGTTCCATTTATTTAAATGATTTTATAATTTCATATTATATACCTTGTAACCTATTTCATTTGTTGTAAATGATTCACATACTGGTCCACCATCATTCCAATGTTTTAATACACTCAGACTAAGCTGAATTTCTTTAGTTTGTTGAAAATAATTAAATATTTTCTCACATTTTTCCAATCAGCAGCCCACTCAAACTCCCAATATGATCGGTAGGATCTTGTTAAAGCATCGAAAACATTTTTCCTCGTACCTTCTATTCCATGTTCCTACACGAGTTGTAAGAATTATGTAACACTTGGTTTTAATACCTCAATAAAACGTTCATAATCTTCCATGAAGAGGTCATGGAAAGTATAGGCTCTTCCCATAATTGCATAGTTAGCAGAAAAGTCGCGATAACGTGCATCTAAGGGCTCAACAAATTTTTTAAATAACTCTATATCATTTCTAAAATATACAATTTTAAAGTTTAAAAAACAACTTTACAAACTCATCAACAGGCTGATTGCCATACAAAAATTGAGCTTCATCAAAATGAGCAGTGTCTGATACAGGATCAGATATTACACCCAATCTTGATGCAATTTCATAAATTGGGTTATCAGAGCCATTTATAAACTGAGCACCCATTTGAAGATAACCACCATCTGTGAAAACATTTTATATTGTTTAACATGAAAAAGGTTAAACTAACGATAAGGTATTGAGTGAATACGTCCTCCAATTCTCTCCGATCCTTCAAACACGTGAAAATCAGTATAGCCTAATTCATGAAGATGTTTTGCAGCTGAAAGTCCAGCCATTCCTGCTCCAATTATAGCAATAGTTGGAGACATTTTGAATGAATCTGCTACAAATTGACAATTAGAACGAAAAGTTTCATTTGTAGACGACGAAAATTTTTAGTTTAAACTGTGTGAATGAGAGAAAACAAATTGAGATCACGGCGGAGACGAGATTTTTTGATAGCTTAAGATCTTTCATGCAAACTATGCATGCTTTATGGAAAAAACCAATATACATATATAGGGGTTTCTTCTTTCCGTTAAATGACTTTCTTATCGTTTTCCTTATCATGGAGCTCTTGAAGATTATTTCTATGGTCTTTTTTTGATCAATTCCAATAGACAAGACCATAAATCATCATTTTCATAGCGGTATTCGAAAGATGTTTTCTTTACTTTCTGTTTAGTTCAAACTGCTCCGTAGTAGATAGAGAAAGTTGTACAAATATTTATTCGATTAACGTTTTTTCCAACAGAATTAATACTTAGATTAAGCTTTTCCTTGTATAATAGCAGAAATATTAGCTTGTAAACCAGATATCAAGAAGAACCATCCAATAACAAAAAAGAAAACATTTTGAGATACAAAAGCCAGTTTAAACGAAAAGCTTTTCTTTTCTTCTATAAATTTTGGTAAAAATATGAATGTATGCATTATAGAAGGAATTATCCACGACAGTAACATGCCTGCTGTTATGCCAATAAATGGAATAATATCTTGTAATTTTGGTATAGCCATAGATAGAGACACTATAAGTTATATTATACGTATAATAAAATAATTAATCACAAACGTATAGTTAAACATACTTGGTATCATCACTGTTAAAAACCTAAAGCCATATTCTGATAAAGTGATAAATATTTTTTTCCAATTTTTCAATTCCAAGAATGATCTTACAGGAGGCCACAACATTTCAACAATAACATAAATTTGTAAAACATTTCCAAAGAATACAACAAACACTAAAAGTATTTTGAGAACAATATTCTCTCTGTAATAATACATTTAATTATATCATATAATTAGTATAATTTCTCACGTTGTATCAGGTAAATTTAATGTTATACTTCCTTGTACATTTTGTCCATAAGTGATATAACCGAAAAACCCGCAATATGTATAGACTATAGACACAAGACTCATTCCTATAGATAAAAGCTTAGTTCAGAAATTATAGATGTTACACCTGTTGATAATACTCCAGTGAACCCTATCATGTCTCCTGGATATTTTAACTTATTTTCTAACGGTAACACCTAATTGTTTCAATTTTATAATAATAAGAAAGATAATATACCATTGCTTGTCCTTCGAAAGAATAAAGCAATGATCCAGCACAGTTCACAAGACCATCAAAGCTTGTAAACCAAGGTAATGTCTCCCATTGCCATTTAGATACGAATAATTCCTAAATAATAATAGTTCATTATTACTCTTTTCAGTTATTATATTTTACTTGTAAAATCATTCCAATAGAACCAAAAATTAAAATGTTTCCTATTAAACAGATAAATGTAACAGTTCGAATATTTCGAACAAAATTAATTAATGTAGCAGGAATAGTATAAATTAAAAATAATTGAGTTGTAGTTAATCCAGTTTCAAATTGAAAATGTGCTAAAATCTGTTGAATATGCTCTATAACGAACACATAGGCTACACTAGCTACACCTGTTTGAAATGCTATTAAGCATCCATTCACAAAAAATCTATAAGAACCTTAATAAGATATTTATAAATTAAATATATTTTACTTAGCCACACGATGATATTTGTATAAACACTTGAAACTATTTTGAAAGCCAACACTTGCCATATCTCCATAATTCAAATATTCATATTCTGTTCTAATATAATTATATTTTTAATATATTTGAAAAATAAAACAATAATATTATACCTTTTACATAAAAATTGTGAAGACATCACAACTTTGTGCATAGCTATTGTGCTAATTATTCCAATAAAAAACACAAGACAAAATGCCGTCTATAAACATTTTTTATAAAAATTTAAAAATATTTTTGATTAGAAAGTAGAAAGTTTAAAAAAGTCAGTACAACTAAGCCGCCTTGTTTGAACGCCATTGCAACAGAAAAACATCCTGGACCAATCATTCCATTAATAAAATTAATTAGATTATATGTACAACTATAATAAAAAATAAATAATAACAATTACTAGTTAAGTATATTAACTCACGAAATTCCATCTTTTCTCACAATTGTTCTCTCAGCCACCTTTTCCTTCATCACTGATCTAAAAGATTGTGTTAATTGATAACGTTTCTCTTTTGTTACTAGTGGAACTGTTTTTTTTAAATACTAATTATATTAAAAACTTTTTTTTAATTACATTTATTTTAGATAAAGTTTCATGTTTATGTTGCATTTTACATTATTATTTCATTCATTGTTCTTAATTATATTATTTTAATAAAAAAGATTATTATTATCAAAGTAATAAGAAAAAATTGCACGCAAATGATTGAAACATTTCTGTTTTTTAATGTGACGTTATGTAATCATACTTCTGTTTCTCTTTTCTCAATTAAACTATAAAATTTATAAGAAACATTGTTGCATTTAAATAAATTATTTTTTTTTATTTCATGATAAAAGTTCACATTTGATCAAAAAACATATGAAATTTACCCAATTACGTGAAAATATTTTATACAGTTCTTATCTTTATGGATTATGAATTTTTGAATAATGTTTGATTATTATCTCATTTATTACTAGATTTTTCCACCTCTACAACTGTGTATGCACATTGGTAAATTATTCAGAGCAGTTGTACTTACAGACTATGTTGTAATCAAGCATTTTTATATATTTTCGAATTTTCCTTATCCAAACGTCCAATATCGGCAGCCGGACCACACCCGTCACACATCCCTCATATGACTGTAGAAATGTGGGTGGTGTTGTAATAATAAGAAACATCTCAGGCATTATAGCTCATGTAATTGCTCGGATGGTGGAATTTCTACTCTAGTCAAGTAACCTTTTACTTTTGTTTGTCGGTTGAATCATTAGAGTATATTATTCAGATACTTACGTATACTTATAATATCGAATTCATGGAATAGAACATAACAACACTTACACCATCATCAATACCTTTTACTGTCAAATTATTTACGGAAAATATAATATTTTCTTAATTCTATAGTAGAGTAATAATTCATTTTTTGTCAAAAAAAAAAGAAAAAAAGAAAGAAAAATAGCTTAAAAACTTTATTTTTTACATCATATGCAACCCGTAAAAAATATATTTCAACTGATTATGATATACAATAAAAAAACATTTCTAGAGATACATTCAAGACATATAACCCAAAAAAAGATTTAAGCAAGACATATATCTTGGCCGATTTGCAGATTATTACAGTTTACACCGGGATTTTTCATCATGAATTGTTGTTCAGATATTCCATTCGATTGCCATAAGCGTGAACAAGTATCTCCAGCCTTTATAGAGTAAAGTTTTCGACAGGAAGCGTCATCTCTGAATTGGCCTGGACGAAGAGTATTCGGATCGGTGCAAACTTGTTGACCAAGTTGTAATGCTTGACAATTTATATGAGGATTTAATTTAGTAAAGCTCTCTTGAGTCATTCCATTAGCAGACCAAATATCAAAACAGGTATCCCCTTTTCGTATGCTGTGGGTACGACAGGTTTGATTGACATTCTGATCAGAAGAGGAGTCATAAAAAATGTTAGATGAATATTGATTTGAGCCTTGGTACTGAGAAGGCTGAGAAAGTTGAGGCTGAGAAGGTTGATACTGCTGTGCCTGAGATGGTGGGTACTGCTGTGCCTGAGATGGCTGGTACTGTAAAGTCTGGGATCCTTGCTGGTACTGCTGTGCTTGAGATGGTTGGTACTGCTGTGCTTGAGATGGTTGATACTGCTGTGCTTGAGATGGTTGGTACTGCTGTGCCTGAGATGGTTGATACTGCTGTGCTTGAGATGGTTGGTACTGCTGTGCCTGAGCTGGTTGATACTGCTGTGCTTGAGATGGTTGGTACTGTTGTTGCTGAGTTGTTTGGTACTGCTGTGACTGAACTGGTTGGTACTGCTGTGACTGAGATGGTTGATACTGCTGTGCCTGAGACGGTTGGTATTGCTGTGACTGAGATGGCTGATACTGCTGGGCCTGAGATGGTTGGTACTGCTGTGACTGAGATGGTTGGTACTGCTGTGCTTGAGATGGTTGGTACTGCTTTGACTGAGATGGCTGATACTGCTGTGCCTGAGATGGTTGGTACTGCTGGGCTTGAGATGGTTGGTACTGCTGTGACTGAGATGGTTGGTACTGCTGGGCTTGAGATGGTTGGTACTGCTGTGACTGAGGTTGATATTGAATTTGAGAGGTTTGATACTGAGGGTTCTGATACTGTTGAGACTGAGGAGTTTGAGATTGTTGCTGTTGAGAAAGTGGTTGATACAAAATCTGAGAGAGATGAGGCTGTGATGAATTATATTGCTGATTTGCAGACGAATCATACAATTTTACATTATTTATATTTTGAAGTTGGCCATTTAAACACACATGTTGACCAACTTGAAGATTATTACAATTGATACCAGGATTTGAGGCTAGAAAAGTAGCTTCAGTCAATTGATTTGAATTCCATATTATAGAGCAAGTATCTCCAGCTTTAATAGAATAAAGTTTCCTGCAACTTGAAGAAGTTGGATCATCACCATATTGACCTGGCAATATTGCATCAGGAATAATACAAATAGATTGGCCAATTTGAAGATTTTGGCAGTTTAGTGATGGATTTGCTTGTTTAAACGATTGTTCGGTCATTCCATGTTGAGTCCATAGGTTGTAGCATGTATCACCATTTTTTATAGCAACTTTGATACAATTATTTGGCTGCTGACTCAAAGTTAAGGAATATAGTAAAGATATGATGAAAAGTTGAAAAATAGTTCGCATCTTTAGCATGAGAACTATAAGAAATGAACAATGGCAATACTTTGCTATTTATGTAGGATTTCTTAACAAATAAGAAGTTCAAAGTCAATATGAGTAGTTGACGTGTTTGTTAGGTAATTCTTGATTTTTTCGTTTTCTAATCATTAGGCTTCAACTCTTTTTATTTAATCTTGGGCGCATCGTTACTCTGAAAAGCTTACCAGCAAATAGATGAATCAAACCTTGACAATGTCTTTCAAGCATTTGTTTAATATTGTTTGTCATAATTTGAAAGAAAAACGAAAAAATATTCTCCTACTATTACTCAAGTTGACGCAATTCTTCAGATTTTCAGAGACAGTTCATTCTAAGTCAAGAATAAATGTTTTTTGATCATTACAACTTGTAGTTTTCATTCAATATTTCAGATATATGACACAAAAATATTGTTTCTTCGTATAGGTCATTCAAGATCAAGTCAACAAAAGGTATTGTAAATATTTTGGTTCAGAATATTCAGTAAGATGTCTGATAGGAAAAAACAATTATGCAAAATAAAAATTTGAACAAATCAAGAAATTAAATTGATATAATATTGTTTTTTTTTGTTAAGAAATATGTAGTTGTTTCTCACATAACACACTAGAAATAGGCATAGAATTAAGACAAAATTCAGGCCTTTCACTTTCACATTTACAATTGGTGAGAAATCTACTTCGAAACCCTATAAGAAGGAGGAAAATGATAGAAGAGAGCATAAGAGAGAGAGAATAAAGCAATGAGAATGAGAGAAAAAAATTAATCGTTAAAGCAAGTGGCTATTAGTCGTTAAACATGGAACACCTTACCTGGTCATCCTTTTAAATGTTCCAGACAAAATGACATTTAGAAAGAAATTGCGAAAAGAACCGAAAATATTCTCTTTTCCTAATTTCACAATCCTCTGTTTCAGGTAAAATGACGACTATTTCTCAAATAAAATATATATTTATACATACTTATTCATATAATATGTATTATAAATACTTGTTCAATATAGATAACAACTGTTGTCGCTATTCTCATAATCTTCAACATTAACTTGACGACGGTGAACATGTCTATGTACATCTGCCATATGTATTCTGAATGTCAAAACGCTTGGCTTGTAAAACGACCTGTCTATCATCAGGCTTTCAATCATCACATTCATCAAATTAGATTAACCTAGATTTATTAGAAAACTACATTGACTTTATGAGATTCCCCCCCTCTTTCCCCTGCAAATCATCAGCATATGTTCATCATTCAACAAATTTTTAATGTTATCCAGTTCCTTTTCAAAATAATAATAAAATATAAATTTGAATTCAAATATAAATTTATATGATATTATTTATAATAGTTAAATATTTATAGTATACTTATTTATATTTAGTTTTATTTTTCTTATTAAACAAACTAATTAACTATATATTTAATCAATTAATGTTATTATAAGTTATATGAAACTTTGTATGAATACGTTAATGATTGTGACATACAATTGTTGATCATATTTCTTATACGTTTCGATATATAGTCTTCTTATATACCCTCATCAAATTGTTCGGTTCAGCTTATTAGATGAGACGGAAATGTGAGAAGCCTGTTGCAGATCCATCATAATGGATGAGCTCAAATCCAGCAATCTGGCCAGCCTTCTTTATCGGCTACTTTATTGGGTTTTAAATACTTCTCACATTTGATTTCAATAATGTGACATTGATCTTTCTATCATCTCATGAGCTCAATTAGAAGAATATTAGCGTGTTACTTCTTCATCTATCTCATATAGTCATCCTTTCAATCTAGTTATAAATAAGCGCAGATGTTGTCTCAGTGTATATGTTTGGATTCTGTAGAGACCTTGATGCCGCAAATTTTATGGCACCCAGTCCTCTTTTCGTCCTTTCACCCTCCAATCCTCTCCCGTTTTCTAATTTTTCTCTCTTCATTTCTTCCAACTATTCTGTGCTTTTGCTTACGCTTGTTATATCCATTTCTTTATCCTCTTCTTCCTCATGTCTTGACTATCTGATCATTCAACAGATTTTTTTGTTGATCGATGAAAATTCAAATAGATATTTCTTATTAAATAAATCAAAAACATATAGAAGATAATTCTGAACGCTCTATTCTTCTTTTGAGTTGTGTGTTTGTGTATATATGTGTGTGGTGACCATGTCATTCTAAGCTGAATTATTTACTTTTGAAATGATGGATTTATAAAAAGATTAATTGAAATATAGCTGATATTCTGTTTGGTCACTGTGTCACAAAATGAACTCAATGTACTGGAACGTCGACAGTCCTCCACTTGCATCAGAACCGACAAACGGATTTTCTCAGAATCATTCGCTCTTTTTCTGATCCGTTCTTTTAAACACTTTTTCTGATTTTAAGAAATCAAAATTCTATAGTTCTCTTTTTGTCCTGATATCGATCCGGATGAATAATACACCAGTATTACTCAACCATTTTTCTTCTATAGCCACTCTTACTATCTCTCTTTCACATCCTATTTATTCCTTCTTCTGTCTTTTATATTCTCGTTATTCAAGTCATCTTTTGTATCTTTCACTTAACATAGATTTTGACTATTTCAAACATCTGCTGATTTCACCTTCAATCTTACTGTTCGTCATTTTCTATAATTTCACTTCCGTTCTTACCTATTCTTCATAATCCTAAATTCAAGTTGTTCTTTTTCTCTTAATCTCCTATTTGAAATTAAAATTTAAAAGAAATTAAAGAATTGAAATACTTGAAATCAAATTTCAATCAAGTTATATGTATTCATATATTATTTTCATAAAAATATTTAAATTATAAATTATGGAATTTTAAAATAAAAACGGTTGATCTAAACTATAAAATACAATTTTTTGATAGATTATATGATAGATCAATGTTGTTATACGTGATTTACTTCTATCAATTTCATGTGATAGAAGGATAAATTGAGAAATTACAGTCTTTAACCTATATTTAATTATATTAAATTATAATAAATTTTATTTTTGTTAATACAGTATGACATAAGACCATGACAAAAAATTTTTTTTTAGAATTCCACATGCATCTTTTAGTTTTATATGTCATAGTTTTACTCTTATATGAACTGTCAACTAACTCTTTCAACACCCTATATGTCTTTCCTCCCTCCATAGATGACAACTGATATTCATCTTTCATCGTTTCCTCTATTCACTCGTCTTCTATGTCTATTCCTTGTTCTTTTTTTCGTTTTCGCTTTGTTTTTGGCCTTGGCGGCCAGATAGAGTGAGAGATGATTGTCGTCTACGTTATCGCCTAAAATTCCTTTTTTTTTTTAACCATTCAACTTATATTGTATTCATTTCAACAATTTCCATAAATACATAGATGTGATTGTTTAAATTCATATTGATTTATTTTAATTTTAAAACATTTAAAATCATAGTTAAAGGATGTTATCATTAGCTTCATCATGTATGGTATCTGATAAAAGGTTTGACCCCTCTCTCTCTCTTTCTCTCTCTCTCTCATCTCTCTCTCTCTCTCTCTTTATATGTATAGCTTTGATATTATGTACTTTAATCGAATTCAATCACATTATTTATAGTCTTAAAAACGTTTTTTCACTTTATTTTCCGGCTTCTTTTAACTAACCACACGTTTTTCTCACGATATATCTTATGTTCATCTTACTTCCACTTTTACATCATTTTCGTCTTTTTTTTTCACATAAAAGAAAAACAAGGAAATAGTGGCTATATCTTTGATATGATGAGATTGTCGTAAGTAAGAGAATGAATACATACCTCATAACATCTGATAAGAACATTAGACTTACGTTGACTGATTTCGAACCTATGTGAGTGTAATCATGCCTAACGGTACATCGATGACGGTAATATCGATATAGGAAGTTATCTACTTATCTCCGTCACATGATCTTCTTTCTTCTCTCTATCCTCATGTTGTTTTTCATTATTTATTATAATCACTATACCTTATACTTTACTTCTTTCTCTTTCTCTCCTCATTGTCATTGTCATTGTTCATCTTTGGATATATTCATATTAATCTGAACTGTAGTTACATGTATAGATTCATTCACGGAAGCGGAAGAATTGTATTTGATTCTCATCCAATTTCTTTATGTTACTCTCTCTCTATACTTTCTTTCTCTCTATATGTCTCATTCCTCTCCATTGCACCATGAGACGGAAGCAATAAAGTTTCTCATATGGTGCTGAACAAACTATTCAAATTTCCAATTTAGACATCTCATAACGAAATGATCTAAATAGTTAGTCATCTTTAAATCTTTTTTTTCTTATTTGACTTTCATTTATTTTACTCAATTCTTCAAAAAATAAATGTATGTACCCACATAGTTATATTCATTTTCTCTTATAAAGGTTTAACCAATGTTTTCTTTCATCCTTTTCATCGTACACCCTTTTGTAAACGGTTTCTTTCCTTTTACTTACGATCTTCAAATAAAAATTACAAAGTTGTTTTCTCTTGGCATCCCATGAAAATCTCTTTGATGAACCGATCATACTACCAATTGATATCGTCACATTTGGAATACACTAATGACAACAACCAGAGTTTTTTGGTTTTTGTACGTTTCTTTAGAGGCATACAACTTCTCAAAACTAAAAACTAGAATATCTTCACCTTTTATTTCTTCAAAACTTCTTTGTATGCTCTCTCTCTTTCTCTCTCTTCTCTCTTTCTCTCTCACTGCACTTGTTGAATAATGCTTGTTTCGGTAGACCAGAAGCTAGCCAAATGCTTTTGAATTTGCATTTCGGCTTATCTATCGAGTGTCAGTCGTATGACCGTCATCATCACCCGTCACCTCGACCCTTCTCTCGTCATCCGATATTCGTCGTGTGAGAGCTACCCTATTTGAATTATTTTCTATTTTGATTGTTTTCTTTCTTCATGACACCTTTCTTTCTCTCATTATCTTGTCAGATAGTTTAAAATCTGGATTTTTTGCTGTTTTTCATTAGTTTGTCCACAATCTATCTTAAGACTAAGAATTTATACATGTGATTTATTTCTCAAATTAGTTGATAATCTTCATTGTTTTTTTTCCAAATTGCTTCTATTTTTTTGCTTATTGAAGATGAATTGACAACATACATTAATCAGTATAAACTGATCATAAAGTTTATCAACTTGTCAACTTGATTTAGTTTGTTATGATCTAATAGATCAGACGATGATCAATAAACTTCACTTATATCTAGCTGTTATAGTAACGCCGTCGTCTTCATTATCTCTATCTTAGTTTTTTTGTTGTAAAAAAAAATCTTTTGATTTCTATGCAAGCAATCACAGGAATCTCTTGTTTACATGAAAAATGTATTTCTTTTCTCCAAAAACTTTGCTGTTGGATGATTTTCCAAAAGAAGACCTTTACAAATTCTGTTAGCGAATACGATGTGCCAACCAGTGTCCACCAATAATTACATTTTTTTCTGCTAAATTTCAAACAAACCACAGAATAATCTATTTGTATGTCTTTAGTTAAGTCTTTCCGGTAATTATAGACGTCATATGGTTCATATTAGATATGTGAAAGAGTTTATGGTAGCGAATTTTTTGTTGTTTAATTCAACACCAGCTTGCAATCTCATCACAACTGAAGATATTGGCCAAAGTAGACAATTTAGCAAAATAAAAGTTTTGGGATCGTAGCTGATTTTCTTTACTTTTCCTATCCAACACTTTGAATTTATAAGATTTTCATGATAATTAATTAATATATTTTTGTATTTTATTTTCTCTGCTTTGAGTCTGAATTATATATAATTATATCAACTTCATTTATTTATCTCTTCTCAATTCTAAATCTCATTTGTCCCACTTGGCGCATATCTTTATCTCACGGGTAAAGAGCATTTTAAGCTCTTTTTCGACTTTCGTACAGTTTTTTCTCATTTTCTAATTGAAATCAGAACAAGGAAGCCAAAAACTTTTTATCGAGAAAGTAATAGAGATCGGGATATCTATATCTGATAGAGTTAGGTGGGGGAATAAGACGGATCTTGCAAAGCATAACAAATAAAGGAGATAGAAGGAAGATATGCAAGAGGAAGAGTTAGCGAATTTTCTTATCAAACTATTTTGTGTGTACATATGTGTGCCGAGATGAATGAACTATAATCGAGCACAGTTTATCTGGGGACAATAGTGTCACTACCGTCAATCTCCGCACCCTTGCTAGCCTCATCACAAAAAAACTTGGCCATATGTCTTCTTTTAAGTCATATCTTCTTGTGCATTGTGCTCTTTTCTCTTTCTTTCTCTTTTTCTCTCGTTATCTCTTTCTCTGCCCTTGTCTTTGCCCTTTTCTCCATTTCCGCCTTCCTCTCTCTCTCAGTATACCTCACTATCTTTGTATTAATGCTCAGTTCTCTTCTTATATTGCTATCTCATTTTGTTCATATTCTTCTACTGTTCCTTCTGGTATAACTGTCGAGATATTTTTCGCTTTCATATCTGCAGCTGTTGTTCTGGTAGATAATTTGTCTCTTTTTGTCTTTTCTCTTTTTTCGCACATTATGCTTCCACAAGTTCTCATTAACTTCTTCTTCATTTTGTCGAGAAGTGACTAATTACTTGCTAACATTTTTCTATTTCCAACCAATTTAGTCGTTGAAGTTTAAGCTCAACTTATCCGTTAGTAAAAAAAAAGAAATGAATCATCTTTAGCCTGCATTCATTTGAAAGGTTTTACTAAGTTTACGAATTCAAAGTTTTTGTTATTCAAGTGCACGACTCTTTGAGATGCTTAGACTTTCATGCTTATTACTTCATCTTAATTTAACAGTTTTTATGAGCTTTAAAACTTTATTAGGCCAACTACTTTTTGAAATCTAGTTTTCGTTTCTTGTATGAAGCTGCTGCCTTTTCAAATGCTCAACAACTCCTTTTCTTTGAATCTTTTTTACTTCTGGTCTTCTCCATGTAATCATAGAACTTCCGTAGGAAATTCTAAAGCAATTGTTTTCTCCGATTGATGATTCTCTTTAGCTCTTTCCATGGTTTACTTTTAAATGAATAATTTATATCTTACTAAGATGTTTGAAATTCATAGATAGATTAACTTAATACATTATTCCATGTTCTCTACATTCTCTTTTCTGCTCTCTGTTTAACTATCTTTTACATTCTCTTTCTTCTTTATGAACATAGAAAAGTTTGCATGTACGCCAACAAGACAACATTCAGCTCGCTTCTTTATGTCGTCTGAAGCCTGATTTCTTGACATCATAAAGCTTGAATGACCAACCATCCACTTGTATTTGTAGTCCCTATGATGGCAAAATCAAACATTCTATCTTTCATTTCCTCGATATTATTCAATTATATAGTTTTAAGTATAGAGCGTTGAAGATAGAGCAGAACATAAATAGAGAGAAATAGAAAAGAGAAAACAGAAGAAAATATTCTGTTGCACTTCATTTAATTTTTTTTATTCAAATCTTTAATATCAACTGTTTCATATCATAAACTTGTATTTCAACTATAATAATTCTCTCATAATTTCTAAGCCTGATATCTAGATATTCATGAAACACTTATCGAGCACATCTTAATTCCAATTTTTTAAATAAAATAATTCTTTTTCTTCCTATTTCAGTTTATTTTCTCCATTTTCTAACATTTGATACTGTCGCTTTTCAATTGTTTTTTTTTCATAAACACAATAGGTTTTGTGGAAAAAAATTATAAAATAGCAATAAAAATAGACTATAACAGTTACGAGACAGAATGCTGTTGCTGACTCTGCTCAAAACGTATTCAGTTTGTCTGACTGTCTACAATTCTGAAGTTTTCTATGTTCTGACCAGATACACCAATTGTGTTGTCTTCGGTTCTTTTTGGGATGAAACATGATCTTGCTTGCTTTTCGAGAACAACTTGTCTACACTCCCTCCACCCTTTCCAGGCTTCACATTGAACTAATTCTTGCGCTATTCACATGGTTCCTTAAATGGAACATGGCCGTTTGCACTTCGTATTCTTTCTGTTTCTTCTATTGCTATTTTTATCTTTTTTTTTGCTCATCGAGCGTCTGATTACAGATATTTTTCTTTTTTGTATAGTAGTTTTCAGTTTTAACATTAATATTTCTGTTTTATTATGTGTTTCATAGTATACAACTTAGATTTGAATACATGCATATCTCCAAATATATATTATTATTATATTTGAATGATAGTTGTATCTATATTTTTCAATCGACATCATCATTATCGCCACAATTTAATGTCCTTGTTCCTTTTCTGTCATTGAAGTGAATGAAGTCATGAGGTTTTCTCGCTTACAAGTTCAAAAAACTCAGATTGACCTTCAACCATCAGGCTTTTTTTACTTCTTCATCATCATCTGCCCGGTTTGCTGGTGTTAATGCTTCAAGAAACTGTCATTTAGATGCTCTTGCCTGATAATTTCTAAGCCTGATATCTAGATATTCATGAAACACTTATCGAGCACATCTTAATTCCAAATGTTTAAATAAACTAATTTTCGGTATTTCCAGTATTCAGTCTTGAACATTGATTATAATCTCTTTTTTTACTCAAAAATACATTAAAATTCAAAGTTCTTTCCGAAATTATATATTTTAACGCGATTATCTCATTCCACATTGAACGCTCAATGGAAGCAATTAAAGTTTTGTACAAACTTTTATCTTTCTTAAACATCACTAGTGACCTTGGCTTCCTGTTATCCATTTTTCTTTTTTTCACATTTGTTTTGTTGTTGAATCATCTGTTTTACTCTTGTAATCATATACTATATGTGCATACATACTATGTATATATGTATGTAAGACTATAATAAACACAAAAAGTTTTCAATTGAATATACGAAATAGTCTGTATAATGAATCATCAATTTTATCATTTAGTTCTTTAAATGAAACTTGTCTTTATTCAATTTTTGAAAACAAGAACAGCTTGTTTAACAATGCAATACTTGTTTGTCCTCAAAGTTTATTATTTGACAGCATTGTCTCAATCTCTCAGTTCTGATTCATTTGTCATTTGTCAAAGTTTCATCCTATTTTTGACTTTTACTCTTGAACCAATTATTATGTGATTGAAGAAAACTCAAAAATTTGTTGTTTGAAAAACTTGATGCTCATTGAGACTTCTTAGCCTCATTTTGCGACATTTTTATAGCATATTCCCATGAAATTGTCGTCCTGGAGCCTGGAAAATAGATGACCAATATTCTTTAAAGCTCATCCTTCTCTTCCACATGTCGATCTATTTCTATTCAAATGCAAAAAATCCCCCGGATAGAGATAGATTTCGTTGACAAATATCTCTCCTCATCGCTGCGTTTGAGACTTTGGCTGACTATTTTGGGATTTTTTTTTGGTAATTCATCAAGTAATCGCCTTGCTATTGAATTTATCACATTTTGCATTCGTTATGAGTTGTCATATCATCAATCTATAATGTTTATGAAAAATGCTCTACGTGAGGTATGCGCAAGTTTGTGACGATCAGAAATATTTCATTTCTGAATATGCAAACAAATACGAGAAACGGTCGGTTTTTCCTCATCCTTCCTATTGCTAATGAATCAGATAGATTATTGGAACAAAATGATTCATTGAAATGAAACATTGTGACAAGAAATATATTAGAATCATCATCACAAATTTCCATTTTTTAGTTCTTTTGTTTATAACAAAATTTTTTTCTGTTATAGCCTTTTTTAGTTTGCGCCTTATCATCATTATGGGATTGAGTAAGAGTATTTCTTTAAATAAATCAAGAATTTTCCTTTTTACTTAGTAAATACAGGCAATTGATGGCTATTAAGAAGAAGAAAAGCGCTGGCTTTATTTGATTGTTGTCCTACTTGTCCACTTTATCTTCTCCATCGTCTTCTTCTGCATAGCCTTCTTCAATCCGTATTCTGAAGCTTTGAAGTGAACGTTGTTCATTTGATGTTTCACGATAACGAACTTCTGAGTGTGTAAAAGAAAAGGCTTTGAAGATGTACTATATTAACTGAAATTGAAAATATATAATTACATAATCACATATATAGCTTTTGAAATACAAATGTATTCATGGTATATATACATCTAGTTTTGTTTTTATATTACTGCTGCATCATCATAGTTTCTTAGCTAACGTTTACTTTCCAGTTTTTATTACATTCTTTTAAGTTTATTTAGATCTTTTGTCTATTTTTATTTTATAAAAGACAATATTTCCGACTAGTAACGGTAAGTTAGTCATTCGACAGCGATACCTTTTACGTAACTAGTTTCTCATCATTATAAATCTTCCATTAAACCCCATAACAATATTTGCAATGTGTCTACTGTTTTTTTAATTTTCTTTCAATATTCACAAATTTATTTCTTTTATCATTTTTCATCTTCAACATAAAAAAAAACAAATCTCCTTCTTCGAATAGTGTTTTTTGTGAACACAGAAGAACGAAAATGTCGTTGTCCTTAATAGCCTTTTGACGTGCTTCAAACTATTTTTCTTAATCGGAAACAACGCTTCCACAAGTGGACTGAGGTACGATAAACGTTTTGTCTTCACCCGCTTTTCATAAAGCCGTGTGTCTGTCTGTGTGTGTATCTCTATGTTGATGGTGTGGGGGAGAGTTTGATGTAAACGGACCAATTCAGAGCGCAATCCGCTGAGTTCTTGTCCTTTATCTCTGCCTCATTCATCTTGAGAGCCTTTCGCCTGTTTTCTGCTACCATTTTCTAGTCCTCATCTTCTTAATATCTTCCTTATTCACATGGTAGTTATTCTTAATCTATAAATAATTTTTATTATTTATTTTATATTTTACTAATCTACAATATAGATGCGACAGATGCTATAATCGAGTTCAATAAGACATTGCTTTATATTCAACATATATTGTTAAACGACTTTGCAAATTATTACGCCAATCTGAATCTTCTTTCTTCTTCTTATATAACCTATCGATTTCAAATATAAAGTGATCGTTAAAAGTATTACTTTTCTTCAATTCTCTCAGAGCATTACCTCGTCTTCAACGTCACAGCCTATAGTTCTTCTTCTTCTTATTCGTCGTCGTCGTCGACGTTATCTTGTCACACACTATTCTTTTCGTCGCGAATAACGCCGTTCTTTTAATCACTCCTTCTGTAATTCTTACGCTTATTCCCAGCTGAGCAGCTCGCGACGACACGAGAGGTTCTAGCCGACGAAAGATTAAGCGTACGATGCGTTTTAACTACCATTTAAGTTTGTCATGTTTTCTTATTCTAACACAATACAGCATAATACCATTCGTACTATACTAAACTTTCGTTTTTCCTCATTCATTTTTAACGGTTTACCACTTTTATTGATTTCTTTTCAACTTCTGATTTATAATTTGAACCATCTGATGCTCCGACATCGATAGCAAGAGGTCAGCCTAAGCCTAATGGTAATACTTGTAATAAATAAATATTAACATAGCATAACATCTAACATTTATTTACATCAATGTCATATAATTGAACTTAATATATTACTCCTTACAATCTCTTCTATCATATTTCCACGAAAAAATAGAATTTTTTACATGTAAGGTAATCTCTTTCTATTATATAAGTTATATGTAACAAATTAGTATTGTTTATATCATTTGTTCGATTATTAAAAGTCAAATCTTGAGTGGGGGTCAGTACTAATAATTATTGCCAACGAAACGACATGTTATGTATCTGGGTCGACAGGAGGTGACGATGACAACGACGAAATGATACGGACATCGTATCATCATCATCATCATCATTGTTCCTTCAATGCCTTCCCTCCATGTTTCCATCTACTTTTTTCATTTTCATGCTTTAATCTCTTTTTTCATTTATTATATTTACCTCATCTTCTTATTATTAAATTTGTCATCTTTCTCATTAACTTTTAACATCTTGTAATTCTATAATAAATTCGCACCATAACGATAACACAAAACTAATGATAATTTTTGATAGAAAAATTACAACTTATCTTTCGTAATTATTGATTCATGCTGTCTGGCGCCTTAAGTCTGTGTCATTTCTGGTCTGACAATACTTTTCTACATTCAAGGCTTTTCGTGTTTTTTTCTCAATTAATTCTCGTCCTTGTTAGAATTATTCTACTAATATCCACTTTTTTATTCATCGTTTAAATATATTTTTTACTGTATCTATTTTGATTGTCATGTAAAATGCATCTGTTGACCTCTTATTTTTAAATAGTTCTTCCTCTTCTGATCCTTCACTCCTTCAATATATGGTTGCGCAATCATATACTTTTAGATTTATTCTTCTATGTTCCTATTGATTTGATTTAGTTTTTTTTTAGTTAAAGTTATAATACATAATTTGCTTATTCATTTCCGCCTTTGAACTTTTCTTATCATTCAAATATTTCAAAATCGAAGCTAGTTATCGTGTGGCTTTATTTGAAAATACAAACAATGATATTGACACCTACTTAATGATATGGCTGACTAAGTCTTTCTAAAATATTATTAATGCCTGTATTCTTAAGCATTCTTTTTAAAAATTCCTTTCTTTACTGATTATATCATTATTAAAATGAAGCCTATAATAGAAACTTGTTTGATTATTTAATCATATTATTCCATTTTTACTAACTATGTGTCTAGTATTTTCTTATTAAGGTTATAGTCAAACTATGTTAGGGATAAAATCTGTCTGACAAAAGATTAGCCTTAATCACATATACATCAGATTGACAATTAATCTCTTTTAACAATCCCGGACTCATTCTTATTGCTATTCTTGCACCCTAAGTTAACTGTTTCCTCTTTATTCCGTATCGTATATAGACTTCTGGCTATGTTTTTGAGTTCAATCTCATCACAGGCCCAAAATAATTCTAAATCTCTACCGATAACACTAATTATTTCTTTAATTTCGTAACAACTGCCAGAGCCATTTTCTTTCTCCCTGTCGGTACTGTTAGAGATAAATAGAGTTGAATGAGATGGATGAGGTTGATATCATAAAGGACAAATATACAGCATTATATCTTTTTAGATTAACCTCATCCACAATTATTTCTTTTATATAATATTATTTAACAAATAATGTTTACTGTATCGTGAAAAAGACTAAATTTATTTTATTTTAATTGAGAAACTGTTGCATCTATATATCTGACCACTTTCTATTCTGTACAACATGTTTTCTTTATTAAACCCATTGGTCACTTGATTATTACCAAATCGGATTTTGGCTTTTCTATGACTTCCTTTACATTGTGGTCATCTAGTTTTATTTCGATTTCACGGCACGGATTTAAATATTGAACAGTTGAACATTTTGAGAGAAGTGGAGGGAAAATAGTTTATACTGTTGGACATTCCTCATCGAAATATGTTCTTTTTATTCAGACTTCTTGACGACATAGTTCTGACCCACTCATTAACTTTCTCTTACTTTCTTCATTCTTATTACATCGTTCGTCATTTAACAGAAGAAGAAGTACGTCCTCAAAAAGAGGAATTTTCTTTTTTGATAGCCGAATTAAAGATCAGATTTGTTCTTTTATATTCGTAACTTTTAAAACAGCTTTGAAAGAATTGCTTTTCGAGTGCTCATTTCCTTTTCCTCATTTCTTTCCCATCATCCCTGAACGGAAACGGAATCGGACCGGAAAAAAAAGAAACTGTGAATACATTTAGACAAGAAAAAGTGTCGATATACCGTTCAATATCTATTTTTTCATACAATGTTCTTCTAGAAGTTTTGTTATCTTTCCACTCATTCTTAACTCGTTCTATCATTTGTACAATATTACTTGTTGGTTTATCCATACTCAAGATCTTATACTTGTCAATTGCTTTGCACGTTTATTGGCTCACTAGAAATATTTTCAGTTGCTTTTTTTAAAAATAAGTTTATTGTATGCAAAAAAATGTTTCTATTTTTTCTTCATTGAAAAAAGACTTCAATAACCAAATGTAGTCTAAGACTATTGGGGTGGGGGATGAAATCGAGAAGCAGAATGCCAGACGGATTCCCTACGGCACGATTTATATCATCTTACGACTACTGGCCATCATGGCCATTCTGGTTCCACTGATACCTCATGTCATGACTAATTTGGCTTCTACTCATCTACATAATCTCTTTCCTCTTTATTTCTTCTCTCATTGTCTCAGCAGTCTGTCATTCTCATTTTAATGAACGATTTCCAACACATAGTCTCTAATTAACTTCAATATTTTTATCATTAATACAACCTTTTTTTGTGAAGCTACATCTCAAAGTGCATTTCCACAGTTGACATATCTATGCATCTCTATCATTTAGATCTAACAAATCATTCTGTTCTTCGACAATTTTCTTTAAAAAAAAAAGAGGGTTTTTCGTTAAATTTCTTTTTTTTTCGCCTAAACATAATCTGAAGTAGGGTTTTTTCTGGCTAAACTAACTATAATTAACGTTAAATATGATATTCAAAAAGTTAGTTAAGGCTATTTAATAAAAAAATTGATAATGAACAAATGTTTTTTGATTTCAGTATTTCTATTTTTTTGATTTTGTTCAATTGTTTTCTGCTTATCCTTGAAATGTGTATATTTCACAGTTTTGTTCTGTTTTCTATTTCATCTTCTAACGACCTTTTCGTTTCGATTCGTGGAGCCCGATCAGCCAATTTTGCTGTAATGAGAGATGGCTGAACATTTCGATGTCATCGGTTTTGTCAGTTGAAACAGCTTCTCCTGATATATTGAACTTCAATTGTTGAATATCTGTGATTTCTTTGATGACTTATATATTTTGCTTTGCTTTTTTTCGACTAAAGAAAATCTTTCTACAAAATATATATATATGTGCATAAATATACATATGTATATTTCTGGAAGTTCCAAAAAGCATGACTGGTGTTGTTTGTCTGACATCATATGCTCATGCTCTTGTCAATCCGATGAGTTTTTCTCGTAAATGATACAAATTTGATTTCAAATGACTTTAGAAAGTATTGAAGAAGTTCTCATGACATACTCCATCTTCAATTGAACCTAATTCGGACGACTTCTGCATCCCAATCACGCACCCCAGAGGAACTAGAAGTTCCGGTGATTATCCGATGCTTCTGCTCCGATTTTTCTTCGACTTTCAATCTTTTAGCTCTTTCTATCTAAGTTTGAGCAATAGAATAAGCATAGTCTGTCATTAATACGTATGTCTACAAGAGAATATAATGTTTACATGGGTTCCTTTAAACTATCCTATAAATATCCTATAAACTCTGTCTGTTTGGTACCGAAATTCGATTCACCTATACGTTATTTTTGTTTAATTGCTACGTAATTTTTCGTACAGAAGAGTTACTGTCTTATTCTTGTTACGTACTGATGAATAATAATCAAAATTAGATTGGTTTCTTCGCTAATATTGAAACTATCATTTTATGCCGATTTTTGTTGTTAGGTTGATTAACCTTCTGATCATATACTTTGGGAATATATCTACTAGCTTAAACATATGAGTAAATCATAAAAGAGATAAAACACTTCAATGTATCTTGTAGAGATTTAGAGAACAGCAGATAGAAGACAAAGCTTATCATCGTTGTAAATCGTTGTATGCGGTTCTCCTCACCTCTTTTTCTATCAACAGAAGACCCTCCCTCCATAGTTAGAGACGCAGCGTAGGTCTACCCCGTTCTTATCCTCTAGTTTGTCTGGCTACTCCTTTCCAGCCCATTATTTCGCCACTGTCCATCTCATAACTCGCCCCACCCCTCACAAAATGATTCAAACTATTGTCCATTATGGAAGTAACCATATGATTTTATTCTTGAAATTCTATTTGCCTTCAATTTTGGGTTTGTTGCTCTATTCATGCTCCAGCTATTTCCATTTTCGGATGGCGCTTACTTTCAAAGCACATCTCTTTTTTTTCTATTCGTTGTTTTTTCGATAACATATATCTCACCTTTTCTTACACATTTTTTTTACAGATTTTATTGACTCTTGTTATCATGAGATGATTATAAGTAAAAATGCGCAGTCACATAGAATATCACGGCGTTCAGCCTCCCGGAAAATCGTGGAAATTCTTAGATCTTGGTTTTTTCTATAGATGCTTCATATTTTCTCTTTTTCTATCCCAAGTTAAAGGTATATATGAAGGAGATGATTGGAAAGTTTTCACAAACCCTCATCTCGAAGAAGGATTCGTCTTTGAGAAAATGGTTAGTGATACTATTACTTCAATGAAATCAAATTGTATTCAAACTATAAACTATTCTGAAAGCGCTTCATGCTTTGAAGTTAATTTATTTCATATAATTCAAAATATCATAAACATCAAAACAACGTAAAACTCCTAAGAGTTATTTTACGATCTTCATTTAAGGCCGTTGATCCGTCAACTACCAGGATATTTGTCGGAGGAGTCAATCATCTCTACGACATATCTTCAGCTGATCTCTCTGTACGCGTTCATGCTGTTACGGGTCCTGAAGATGATTCTTTTGATTGTAGAGGTAGGTGTATTTTACTTTTTTCTTCTTCTATTTGATCTTTATTATTGTGTGGTTATTGGACAGAGGTTTTTTGACCGCTGCGTGACTAGAAAAATACAATTCTTTCTGCTAGTTTCTTCATTGTTTGATTTTGATCGACTCGTTCGATTCTCCCAATATTAAGTTTTTACTAAATGTTCTCACATCTGAGTTCATTTTAGGGAGTACTTTTTTCCTTTTGTTTGTGACCCGTTTGCCTTCATATCCACATACCCCACTGTGCCGCATCCCATTCACACGTCTATGTCCTCCAGCTAGGAGGGATTATGCTGACAATCCCTCTTGGATTTTTTTGTTTAAAGGGTCAACCTTGATTATTCATTCATTAATGTACGAAGTCGGACCATTCTGAGCTACTTCAACTGTATTTACCGAAATTCCAACTTGTTGTGCTGTAAAGAGTGGTTTTGAATTTTTGCATTATAGTAGACTTGTATTGAGATTCCGTGAAGGGTGGGCTCAGTTACGTTAATGAATGAAAGGATTGTTTGAGTTTTAACTATGAAGTTTCACTTGAAAGATCATCATGCTCTAGAGAATGTTGTTGAACATTGGGAGAACTAGCGAGAAGAGTCCGGGAACCACGACATTTGTGCACTCATGGGTATCGAATGAGTGAGTTCGATATACTCTAGGGAAGGGAAATGTTGACACATTCGGATGGGAGTACAGGGCGCTCAAGATTTTGTCTTTGGTCTTCCGTATATTATTTTTAATAAAGGAAACACTAATTATGACCCCAGAAGATATCGAATTGGCACTATGTGTAAGATGTCCTAATTGTGCAAAGGAGACTTTGTCTTGTCTTTGTTCTTTTGATTGGCACATGCACGCGATATAACTTCTACCTAATGAACATAATAATAAATAGAAGGCATGCTAGACTTCGATCAATTTGTGTATTCAGACTATTGGGTGGTCATTGCGGGGGGCAATGAACATTATACATTTTTATTTCCTTAGAAAGCATATTACACTCGATTCAAACCGTCGTCTGTCTTAAAAATTGGCAGCTGCCTATTTTTTGCTGTCGGTAAACTCTCTCGTACACTTATGGTAGTAGTAGAGGATTAGTGGGTTTTTATTTGAGATAACTTGATTCGCCGCCACTTGTCCGTATGTTTAGTGCAGGAGATCTGTTAGATTAATACCAAAATAGTAACCAAAGAGTAGAGGCTTCGGCATTCGGGTCAATGAGTTGACCAAGTGACGATGAGGATGATACCGCAAAGACGACAAATTTATGGCTTTACAAATTTGAAGAAGGGGTGGCTGGTGTTTTCATATTCCGACTTGTTATAAATCTATTATTTTACAATGCTTTCAGGACGAAACGATGCATGTTCTGTTCAACGTTATAAAACCAATTCTTATTGCAAGGCCTTAGCTATCGATGACAAGTCTTCTCGTCTTATAGAATGCTCCAATTTGTATCAAGTAAGCGTTTATTGCTTTATTCTCTTCTACAATTATCATATATAGGGACGATGTCGAGTACGTAATTTACATAACATAACACAATCCTTGGTTGAATCTGGAGATCCGCTTCTATCGAACGATGAAAATTCTAGCTCAGTAGTTTTTGTGGGAAATGGTTCTGATGACATTGAAGGTCCAGTTCTCTATGTTGCTTCAACATATGTGAATGGGAAGGTATTTAGAAAATCTTCATATTTCGAATACTTAATTTTGATGATTTTTTAGTTTCGCGACGAAATACCAGCTGTTGCAGCTCGGTCCCTCTCTGACTATTTTGAGTTAGCAGCTAAAGACATTGCCACCTCAACTGCCATTAGCGTGGAAAGAAAGTATAGATCTACTTATAGGTGATTAATTTCTTAGGATTTGTTTTAATTTTTATTGTCTGCAGAATTAATTATGTGAACGGGTTCCAAGTAGGTGATTATGCATACTTTGCAACACGGCAGGGAAAAACTATAGCTGAAGATTCACAAATTCAATCCCGACTTGTGCGAGTTTGTACTGGTGATAAGAAGTTTTATAGTTATACTGAGGTATTAAAGCTCACCAGCTCTATAGATATGAAACATTTGTTTAGGTTCCATTGGAATGTTCAACGAAAGATCAAGATTATAACTTACTTCAAGATCTTTATATTGGCACAGCTGGTTATAATTTGGCTAATTCCTTAGGCATAGCGTGAGTAATTCAACACTTAAAATCAAAATGCTCGAACTTACTAAATTCTTCTTTTACAGACAAGGGGAACAAGTTCTGTATGGAGTTTTCTCTGCTAGTGATCCCGATTCTCATAGGAGGGAATCTCCATCGAAAAAATCTGCTGTTTGCATTTATCAAGTTGGTTGACTAACTTAAAAATTAATTAGTTAATTATATTTAGATGAAAAAAGATGTCGAGGCTATGTTCCAAACAAATATAATGAATTGCTATCAAGGAAAAGTTACTAAACAACTTCCTTGGTTTAAGTCAGCTGATAAATGCGAAGAAACCCGTCTGCAATGGGAATTCGTGAAATGTGGAAAAGATGTCAATAGTATTATTGGTTCGATATATACGACTATATTTATAAAATAAATTCTGTTGCTTAAGGTGGTGGTTTGCCCATAAAAGCAACTCCAGTTTTTACGGTTGAAGATGCTAGATTTACAGCAATTGCTGTTAATACAACTCATGGAAACACTGTTGCTTTCATAGGAACCGACTCCGGAGTTCTTCTTAAAGTAATTTTTTGGCGAATATGTTTTTTTAAACTTGTTGTTTTTAGACACTAATTATAAATTCTACAACTGCCGTTCAATATGGTTCTGAAGAAGTTTCTCACAATGAACCCATTCTTCAGGACCTTGAGTTCAATGAGAATGGAAAATACATTTATGCTTTAACGCCTAGTAAGGTAAGCTTTGTTAATCTGGAGCTTGAAGCTCTCAAGGAGGAGCACTGGAGAAGATTCAATGGAGTCTTCAGTTTTGGATAATTTATTCTAATAGCCTCTGCTAAGTCTAAACCCTAATTACCAACTGAAAGACACCGGATATCCACTCGAGTGCCCTTCCTTAAGGCGAACACAAGGCCTTTAATTATACCCAGCATAAGCCTTTCTAAACAGAGGTTCTATTGAATGTAAAATTTTAACTATTTCAATTTAAGCTCGTAAAACTGCAAACATCAGCTTGTGATGTGAATGCTACTACTTGTGGTGCTTGTTTAGCGAAGAAAGATCCGTATTGTGGATGGTGTGTAAGAAATAATATGTGTACAGAAGAAGAAAGCTGTGAAAAAGTTGTTCCAAGAACATCAGGATGGCTTTCCTTTCAAGATAATCAGTGTCCTAAGTAAATTAATTAACTCAGATTTTCTTTTACAATGGTTTTCTAATTACAGTATAAAATCTGTCACACCTGAGAAAATACAGATTACTACTGCGGATTATCTCAATATATCTCTGGAAAATATTGATATTTCAAAAACTAGATACAAATGCTCATTCCGATTTGATAATGGGAGAGTGGTTGAAACTGAATCTTCTCATCCTGTTCATGGGTTTGTAAATTTCACAGAAATATTTAAAATATTTTTTTGTAGGAACCTTCGTTGTTCGACACCATCACTCATTAAAATTCCTGCTATTCCTGCAAACGCCTCCCACATCGATGCAACTTTGAGCGTAGTACCTGAAGGACGAACTATTCCCATAGCCTCATCGAAATTCTCTTTTTATGATTGTGGAAGACATACAACTTGCTCTCAATGTTCGACTAGTCATTTTCCTTGTGATTGGTATGTATGTTTTCATTGGGCTTGATAATAACTTTGAAACTTTACAGGTGCCTAGAATCTAATGAATGTGTTGCCGGCAAATTAACTGAAGATAAATGTCGCAAACAACATATTGTAAACGGTTTAAGACGTGACGGACCTTCTCGCAGAAAGGGGCCAGAGTGGTGTCCTCAAATAAAATTAGGCAAAAATAAAATTTACGTTGCCGCTGGGGAGAAGAAGAATATCTCCGTCAACGTTCAAAATTTGGATTCTAGTTACATGACTGAATTTCGCTGCGAATTCAAAATTGGAAGTACTGTTCATGAAAGGCTAGCCAAACGAGAAAGTGATAACCGAATCACGTAAGTAGACTTCGGCATTTTTGTATTTTTCATCCTATTTATAGATGTGATGAAATGTTGTTCGATTATCAAGGATTCGGTGAAACTGGAGGAAGTACTCCTATAGGGTTTAATGTTATTTGGTCATCGAATGAAGCCCCTGTTTCTCATAATCTGGACAATGATGAAGGAACTTCATTGGAAGTATACAAGTGTGAATTGTTAGCTGCTAACTGTGGACAGTGTCTTACATTGGATTCTGCAAATTTTGAATGTGGATGGTGTGCTTCTGAAAACCGTTGTTCTCGACCTAAATCTTGCAAGTCAGTTTTGAAAAACGTATTCTTTTCCTAATATTTCTCTTTCTTTAGAGTGAAGTCATCCCGTGATTGGTTGAATAACACTATGATTTGCTCGAATCCGACCATAACCGACTTTTCCCCTAAAAAGGGTCCATTTGGAGGAAAAACAAGAGTTCGAATTGTGGGAACCAATTTGGGTCGGCGGTTCAGGGACATCCAGAATGCTATCACCATAGCCAATGTGCCGTGTACTGTTTTGCGAAACGGCTACCAACCAGCCTCCGAAATCGTGTGCGAGACAGGAGAAGATATGCTAAAAAGCAGTAAAGGGCCTGTTGTTGTTCGCTTGAGGGACAGAGCTGAATATGTTGCCATATCTGATCATTTGTTTGCCTATGTTCATCCGAATGTGAGTCGAGTGCTGCCAGAAGAAGGTCCACGTTCTGGCGGAACAGATGTAGCTCTTTTTGGGCATCATCTAGACGCAGGAAGTGAAGTGGTGGTATTGTTTGGAAATGTACCTTGTGAGGTTAGTATCACTTATTTTGGTATTTTGTTAAAAAATAGTTTTAGGTTAGAGATCGCAATGCTAGCGTACTGATATGTCGGACTACATCTTCAGGAGATTTATATGGACAGCTACCTTTAAATATATCTTTTGATGGCTCTCCTTCAAAAAATATTATTCCTATAAATTTCAACTTCAAGTAAGTATTTGTGAATCAAATTTGGAAAACATTGAATTTAAAGAACATTTGTGTACCATTTGTTTCAGAGCCAATCCACGTTTCTCAAGGATTGATCCTGATATCAGTATTGCATCTGGAGGTATTCAGATCGATGTTAGAGGGCAAGGCTTTACAATGCTTCAACGACCTTATATGGTGTTCTTAGCTGATGGGTTTGTATATATGTTCCTTAAAGTTTAAGTTTCTGATTTTTAGAGAAAGTGATCAACCTGGTCCTTACTGTTCCATTAAAGATGATTCTTTGATGGTTTGCGAAAGTCCTCGCTTACCTGGCGGAGAGCGTCATGTTATAGCTCCAACGAAACCATTGCGTCAAAGTTTTGCATTTGATTTTGATGGTGCGAGAACAGAGTAAGCTTTCCTTTATATGTTTCTTTTTTATTTCAATTTTTTCAGAACTCGACAGATGCGAGTTTATCCCAATCCAACCGTTGATCAAATTACCGAAACTCGGTTTTACCGTCCGGGAGAAAACTCATTAACTATTAACGGCAAAGACTTTAATCTTGGAGCAACCGAGCGTGATATAAAAATCACAATCGGAGGTGTTGATTGCCCTTTAACAGCCTTAGCTAACAAAGTAGTGACTTGTCGTCCACCTATTTCCAAACCTCAAACTAATGGCGGTTCATCTCCTCAAATTGATGTCAAAATTGGCAGTTTAAAGTACGATTTTTCTTTTTTATTATTTCCATAAAAATTGTTATTACAGTTTTACGGTTGGTGAACTCTCGTATGACTCACCTGGAATGCCATATGGAGCTATTGTACCGATAATGTTTCTAGTAGTTGGGCTTGTAGCTTTATTAATAATCTTGACCATATGCTATCGAAAGAATAGTAGTTCGCACAAGCGGCAAATGAAATTCTTAAAGAATCAAATGGATACTATTGAAATGAAAGTAGCTACAGAATGTAAAGAAGCTTTTGCGGAATTGCAAACTTCTCTCAATCAGTACACTGCTGATCTCCCTCTGGGAACTCCAGTAGTACCATTTTTAGAGTATAAAGATTATTGTGCTAGAGTAAGATTATCTAATTTTAATTGATTCAAATATTATTTGTTTAGGTGTTATTCCCCAATAACCCACATAGCCATCCAGTCCTTCGCGAACTGGAAGTTGAAAGCAGTAGAGCTGGTGCTATCGAGGCTGGTCTTCGCGAATTCCACAAGTTACTGATGAATAAAACCTTCTTCTTAACAATGGTTCGAACGATGGAGAGTAACAAATATTTCCTCGGAAAGGATCGCGTATATGTTGGTTCACTTCTCATGGTTGTTCTGCAAGAAAAGATGGGATATTGTACCGAAATGCTCAAACAACTTCTTCGGGAGTTAATTGAAAAAACTGTTGAGAAGAAGTTCCAACCAAAAATTCTGTTCCGCAGAAGTGAAAGTATTGCTGAGCGTATGCTGGCTGCCTGGTTTACTTTTCTCATGCATGACTATCTAAGAGTAAGTTACAATATTTCTTCAATGAATACTAATTATAATGTATAGAATTATGCTGGAAAGCGACTGTACGACTTGTATTGGGGAATCAAACAGCAAATGGAGAAAGGACCTCAAGATGCTATTACTCTAGAAGCTCGCTATTCTCTTTCCGAAGAGAAACTTCTTCGTGCAACATTTGAATATAGAGAATTAACCATATTCATAGCTAATGATGCTCTTACCTATTCTCATCCTGATTTACCTGTGCGTGTTCTCGATTGTGATACAATCACTCAGGTAACATTTGTTTTGGTTCACAAAAGCAACTATATATTTACGTTATAGGTGAAAGAGAAATGCTTGGATGCCAAATACAGAACTGTTAGATATTCTGAAAGACCTTCAGCTGGTGATCTTGATTTAGAATGGAGAACTGGTGTTAATGGTCGTCAAGTATTACAGGTTTTTTTGTATATCTCATTCTTATTACTAATTGTATATATTAGGATGTTGATAGCACTTCAAAGATAGAGCCTGGAGGCTGGAAGAAGTTTAATACCCTATCCCACTACAATGTTCCTAACAACGCTGTATTAATACTGACAGCTCGGCAAAATTCACTTTATAATCTGGTGAATTTCTCAGTCAATACTATGGTAATTTCATGAACGACATTTTGCATGTTTTTTTCATGCTTGTATTTACTTAATTGCATGATGTCGTGTATGAAGTTATGTTTTTTTTTTGTTTCAAGATTGAACAAGTATATTAATTTTAATTTTTTAATTTTAGTCTTTGCTCTCGGATCGAAGCGAAAAATCATCTTTGAGTTTGAAAAACAGTCCAACAATGAGTAGACCTTGGGGTGGAACCACAAGCAGTAGCAATTCTAAGGATGCTGAGATGGGATATAAGAGTTATCATTTGGTCAAACCAACAGAGCATGGCCCATCAGAGAGTCAAGAGAAAATGGTTACAGAAATTTATTTAACAAGGTATTTCTTTTATTAATAGCAACTTTTAAATCAAATGCTATGTTGTAGATTACTCATGATGAAAGGAACTCTTCAAAAGTTCATTAATGATCTTCTGGAAGCTATCTTCTCGACATCTCGCTCTGCTCCGCTTCCGGCTGCCATCAAGTACATGTTTGATTTCATGGATGAACAGGCAACGGAACATGGTATTACTGATCCCGAAGTAGTTCATGCTTGGAAAAGTAATGCTTTGCCGTTGCGTTTTTGGGTCAATTTGATAAAGAACCCACACTTCCTTTTTGATATTCAAAAACCTACGAAGGTAAAATAATATTTTCATTAACAGGCTTTACTGAATAGTTTACAGGTGGAAGGTTGTTTATCAGTTGTTGCTCAAACTCTCATGGATGCTTGCTCAACTCAAGATCACCAACTCACTAAAGATTCTCCATCTAGTAAATTATTATTTGCGAAGGATATGTATCAATACAGAGATTGGGTTGACAGGTATGTCACATAGTGTGAAGTTATTATTCTCATGAATCAAATTTTAGTTACTACACGGAAATCTCAAGAATGCAACCAATTTCTGACCAAGATATGAGTAATTTGCTTCTTGAAGAATCTCGTAGTCATCGCGGTCAATTCCATATTTATTCAGCTTTGAATGAACTTTATAAATATTTAGATCAATATAAAGTACGTTCAGTATAATGCTAATATATTTTAAATTTGCTTTCTTGTAGGATTCTATAATGGAAGCACTGGAACAGAATGACCATGCTCAGGCTAGTAGACTTCCCGGAAGACTTCAGGATATGCTCGCTTTGATGGAACAAGACTGTGGTCGGACAGAGTACGATGGTTCCACATTGGGATTAGGATACAATTCGAACAGTCGTTTAATGCCCAGAGAGCGAATGTAGTGCCATAATTGACAAATATCTCAACTATATAATAGACACAGGGTAAATCCTAGTCGCTACGGGTATTTTCGCATTTTTATTTATATCATTTAATATGTATAGTGCCTCTGTGATTCGTATGTTTTCTTCGGGTAGTTCACACCAGTGATTCAATCTTTTCTAAGCTTCTACACGCCTAATAATTGCCATTTTTTATATTATGCTCGTCATGCTTCTTTCTTATTTAAGACTAAACTTATTCCTTCTTTTTCTTTCTCTCATCTTTGAGTCCAACCTGAAGTTGTTGTATTTTATGTTGTAATTTTGTTAATATATTGTATTTACGTTGCTGATTATATCACCAACAGATTGATAATAGGCTTTCAGATATATTATAAACATTCCTATACAATATAAGTTTTGTTCTTAGTAAAATTATCACAGCCAAGAAGTAATTAACGGAGAACTGCATACAAAACATGTACATACAATCACTCGGTTGTTTTAAGCATTTAAAAAAATCTATAAATACATGAGGAAGGGTCGAATAACAGATCAGAACAATATAAAATCACAACAAAAGCGACAAAAATGCTGGCTGACTGAGCTACAAAGCTGCAGATTCACTCATTAGGCTGAATATTCTTTTATTTTTGACCGGTAGTTGTTAAAAAGCTCCGCAGTTTCGAACAAATAGTATTCATAAGGACTAGATCAAATCTAGATCATGATTAGAGTTTTCGAGTTTGGAAAATGTAGAACAATCAGACTATCAAATGCTAATCAATAGAATCTTTTGAAAATCTATAAGACTATATCAATTCTAAAAAAATGAATAACACACAGAAATACATATAAAGAATTTCAAATTTTAAGGAAATGCCCCTGCTTCTGAGAAAAAAAAAGGCTAGAAATAGTTGAACTTTGCGGAGCCAACACGTATGTAAGTGATTTCGGGATTAGGCTCAATGGAAGTTTTCCCTGATTTTACTGTTTAAATAATACTCCAGCTATGAAAGTTATAAAACTGTATTACTACGCTTCTTTCTCTCATCATGTACTGCATGAAGTTTGAATAATAATTCACCAAGTTTATCAACTTCGTGAACATTATCAACCTATAATGGATATTTCAATAAGATTTCTCAACCGTATATAAACTTACAAGCCATAACAAACTTGTCCAGATCATGTCCATTAGTTTCCCATCGTCAATTTGATCAATTCTTACATTGATTCCCTTAAAAAAATTCATATTATGCCTGTTTCATACACAGAAGGAACAAATTATTAATTGAATTTTAATCTTTTAAAATATAAATATAATCTCTCTCAATTTATATAATTCAAATTCCCACCTTAGGACTAATTCTCACGAAAGGAATATTATAAGCTAGGCATCTTTCTTGCGCCATTTCAACAGCTGTTAAATCTTGGCCAACAACCTGAAGAAAAATTAATGATTTTACAATAAAAAATATAAGAAAACCTATTAATTAAGATTGGGAGATGATTGACAAGAAAAAAGATGTATAAAGCTTAAATACATACCTGCTCTAAAATTAATGTACTGAGATGAGTAATGTTCTTGGCTTTTGATTTCCAAGTTGTACCACTCTTGTACTTTCGTTCAGAAGATTCAGGTTCACCCGTACCGATTGATACAACTCCAGCAAGTGTAATAGGATTTTTATGCTTTGTAAAAGAATCAAATTCCTAAAATATACACAAGGTTTAACAAAAAAACGAAGAGAAAAACTCACTTTAAATAGAATATTTAGTGGATAATTAGCGACAAATGATCCATCAACATATTTTTTTTCGTTGTAAATGAATGGCTCAAAATATGTTGGAGCTGCACTGAAATTCAAACCCTTCAGTTAACTTTTTGAACTTTAGACATGATATTCTTGTAATTCACCTGCTAGCACGAGCTGCATCACGGAAAAAAATGTCTTGCTCTTCACTCAAAGCATAGCCAAAAGGCATAACAAATGAATAATTCCTAAAAAATAAGGACTTATACAATTAAAAGAAATATGAAGATATTTACCTAAAGATATGTAATTTTGCAGGTTGCTTAGATATATCTAATGCAGGCACAGTCAAACGGCGGCTACAACCATGGAAAGTTTCAGACGGGAAACATTCAGATAGCACAGTTTCAATATTCTTTGTTTGAATTGTAACCTATAATATGATAGATTATCCTAATTAAACAGGAATTTCCGGAAACATACTTGATCGCCGAGAAGACGAGACATGGTAGAACCCTCAAGAAATATTTGACGTTTCATTTCCCAATACAAATAAAAACATTCACTAAGTGTTAATCCTTTTGCTGTTGATAAAGCTAACATAGAACCCGTACTAGAAAAGAAAATAACTATTAAACTTGACATGTTTTGAAAGAAATCTTACCTGGTGCCAATAAACCAGTCGAAGTAATTAACCAAAGATTCATCACCCAAGATTCGTCTAGAGGAAAATATGAGGCAGACCTAGAAAATAAATATTTAACAATTTCTTATAACAACAGTCTTATTTGTTTGAATTATTTTATGATTGAAATCAAACTTATAAACTCACCACAGACACAAGTCCTCTCATTCCACCTCCATCCAAGCATAAAGGCAATAAACCCAATCTACTTGATTTCTTTCCTCCACGAGGAATTTGAATTGGTGTCTGAAATCAAGATATCATATACTTCTTCTCTTAACACTAGTTCCAGATATCATTTTAACTAATTTCCAAATGTAAATTAAAGAAAGCTGAGCAATATGGTACGGAAAGACAGATGTTCTGATGATTTTTTTCTTTTTTTTCCCTTCTCACTATTTAACACATGTTGCATTATTGTTTTTCTGTCTGAACATAAAGACAGAAGAAAACTTTGATTATTTCTGAAAAAGAAAACAAAACAAAAGACATCCTTAAGACAATTTATAGTTTTCTATTTTACTTTTTCCTCTCTAACTTCCACTTCTTTAACTATACATAATCAATGAAAATTTACCTGTTCAAACATATTTTCATAAATCACAATGGCATGGTGTAGAAAATCTTCAAATTTTATTTTGCAATCTTTGCAAATACTACATGTTTCTGTTCGATCTTTCAGTGTTTGAACCCCATAGTCATTTTCATACAGGCTTGTTGGGTCAGCTCCTAAAAACGTAGGTTTTCAATAAATAATTTATGAAAAAAAAAGTAAAAAGGTTTTGAAACTGAAGAGCTCTCATATAAAAAAAAGGCCAAACCTAGTGTCAACAATAATCGAGCTTCAGTAATTGTAGATTGAGGAGAAGCCCAAACATCTCGTAACTTTGTTGACATCTGAAATATATATTCTGCTTGTTTTATTCATATGTTGAAGCTTTCAATAAAATTTTATTCAGAATTAAGAATGTATCTCAATATTTTCTTATCTTCAATTAAAATATTCTATTCTTCTATTTTTCTAATCCATTGTAAGTTTTATCAATATTCACTTAATACTGTCATTGTAAGAAAAAAAAGACAGAAAAACGATAACATGAATATCAAACTGCATATCTATGATCATTCATAGTTTGATTTTTGGTATAATACATCAAAAATTAGAGTAAAAAATAAGGAAAATGAATGAATATACATCTGTTGAATTACATTAAAAACTTAATTAACTTAAAGCTGTTCAACTTGTAATATATCTATGAAATTACGTTATTGAGTCTGAGAAATACAAGAAAATGATATCTTCCAATTTTTCTTCAAAGATTTTTTTAAAAAATAACCTGCTGACAGGTGGCCGTTTTAAGAAAACTCATGAGATTATCGACCCTCTCTTGCTGTTTGTTGGCACTCAGCTTGTGAGCACAACGGGTCGGCGCCATACCAAAGCCTAAAATCATTATATAAACAAGTAAATTTAATGAGAAAAAAAAGAAACATTGATATAACCGAAAAGCTGGAACACAACTTTCATAAAGACTTCACATTGGAGGAGAAAAAATAGGGAAATCGTAATTTTATCAAGAAAAAGTTATAGAACGTTATCATGTAATATAGTGATATGCTGAAGAAAAAAGCTATTCATATCAAAGAAAATAGTCATCAAGTTGAAAATAAATACGAGTATCAAGAAAAGTTATATTATTCATATTTTAAAAATAATTTCTGATGAAGTTTTCTAATAAAATTATTAAGTGAAAAATAGATGAAAAAAAGATATGAATAAACTGAAGAATAGCATGAATAACAACAAATAAATATATTTAAAATTAAAAATATCAATAAAATAATAATTAATTGTGATGAAGTTATAATATGCTCATAAGCACAGTTATACAGCAGAATTATTTTCATTTGGCTATTGACAATATGAAAATCCGACAAAAAAACCGTTAGTCGATATCGAAATCAAATAAAAAACTTTTACTATATTAATTCAGCTTGAAGAAAGATAAAGCTTGAGCACTTGAAGGACAAAGCAATGGGCCGGGAGAAAAATCAGAGAAAGAATTGAAAGGAAGAGGTTAGGGGAGGAGATTGCTTTGGAGCTGGGCAGACAGAGAGACGGATCGACGAAAGGAGATACAAAGAGTGAGAGAAATTGATGAAACTGAAAGAGATGGAGAGAATGAGACGGAAAAATTGAAAAAAAAGTAGTAATCTACTAGAGAAGAAGCTGTAGAAATAGAGATGAAGAACAGCAATGTTCCCTTTTCATTTTTTTGACTTCCTTTAGCTTTCCTACTTTTTATCCCCTACTCTCTCTTTCTTTCTCTCTCTCTCTCTTACTCTCTCTCCATCTCTGATTCCATTCAATTTGCAGACCAAGTCTGCGACAGCTGATTTGACCAGGAAACAAACTGCTACTGTTCGTCGTTCCATCTTTTTATTAAATTTCAAGAAAATGAAGAGAAGAATGAAATTACATGAGTTCAAATGAGCAAAAAAAAGGTTTGGGCTGAAAGGCTATTCAATAAAGTTTGGCGACAAATTACCGTCAATTGGCGATTCAATACGCCAGAGCATGACTTGAGTAAATTTATGTTTCTTTTTTTTCAAAGTTTTTTGTTTTTTTTTATTGGAAAATTGAAAGGCAATTCTAGTTTTTGAAAGCTTTTTCAGCACGTGGCATCAAATTAGTTCTCGTTATATTTCCCGAAAGAGTGAACGTTAGAGGATTGAGAGTAAGAAGAAGCGATAGAAGACAGAAGAAGAAATAGTGATAAGATAAGATTCACAATCAGTAAGAAAACAGTTTTGTCTATTATCGCAAATACATATATGTATGTGTGAGTGTGTGTGTGTGCGTGTAGATAGACAGATATACATATGTGTATATAGATAGCTAGATAGATAGATATACATGCTCATCTGGAATATAGTAATATAGCATATGAATTGTAAAAAAATATATAAGCAAAATTGAAGACAAAAGAGAATATCTGATAATAATTTCAGTTTTTTTTTAAATTTATGTTTAATAGATCTATGAAATGTTGTTTTTCGTTCTTCATTTAGTTTGTCGTCTTCAATTCTATCTGAATTTAGAATGTTCTTATGTCAAACTATTTGTGTATGTGTGTCAACCTATTACTAAACGTATATATCTGTTTTCATTGATTTTTTAATTATTTAACTAAGTAATGAGATTTAACTGTTAATAAACAATAATATTATGAATCAATATTCATAAAAGTGTTAAAAGTTAAGATGAGAAGTAAAAAAAGAGGCAGAGGGATACATACAAATGAAAAATGTTCCCAAAATCTAAGTAAAAAATGAAATAAAAATAGATAGATAGATAGATGGATGAATGAATGAGTAGAGGAAGAATGAGAGCGAATAAGAGAAGGATCAAAAGGTGAACGAGACTATGTATAAAGGCAATCATCATCATGATCGCAATGGTATTGAAACCTATGCCAATCATTCCTGTTTGAACTTTTTTCAATGTGATCTTAACAAATAAAAATCACTAGAAATATGCTTTTACTCATAAATCCTATGAAAGATAAAAAAAAACGTTTGTGAGTCAGAGAATGAAGATAAACTTGTGCTTCAATCATCTTCAAGCCACTCCTTACTCAGCATATCTATCATATGTATTTAGACAGAAATGTAAATAAACTTGTCACTAAACGACCTCAGTTTTCCAACATTCAACGATAGAGATGGTATATGTTTGCTTCATATTCGTTTTAGAATGGAAAAAAAACGTGTGGGTTTCGAAAAAAAAAGATAAAAAGATACATGAAATATGGTTTCAGTAGTATAAGTTTGGGGGTCAATAACGCAATTTTAGAATGAAATCTACAAGAATTCTTTTCTTTTCAAACAAAAAACGAAGAAGGTATTGAAATATATTCAAAGCAGTTGTTCTTTAGTCTATTCACACCTTTAAAAAAATATTTTTTTCTCGGGGTAAACGTCATAAGTGGATAGATAAAGATGCTCAACAGATTTCAATAAGTGATGGATGGAAAGACTAGACGGTCAATTGCTCACACACTATGCAGTGAAGCGATTTAGAAAACGAACATCATCAAATCAAAATATATGAAAATGAGACCGCCAAAGAATATTTTATATAATCAACAAGAAATAAAAATTATATTTTATCTTCTTTATATAATAAACCTTTAACTAGCTGTTTGAAATTATATGTAAAAGTATGATAAGGTAGTAAACACACGAATCTCTAAGAACACGATAGAGGACATAGATTATATATGCTATGCTATGCTATGATTTTTTTTTTCCAAAATGATCAACGAAACTAAAACAAAACACTCCTAAACTGTTCTTTATGCACAAAATATTCTTCCAAGCGATAAACTTTTGGAACAAAACTTTTTTTTCAACAACAACAACAACAAAAAAAAAGAAGAAAACCATAGGAAAATAAACATTATTATTATTATTTAGAATAATAATCATTAAAATTGATACAATGATATGGGTTTAATCTTCTTTTTTTTTCGAAAAACTATGGAAAAATAAATAAAACAAATAAAACAAATATATTTATATTATATTATATTAAAAATATAATGATAAATGATAAATGATATTCTAAATTAAACGTATTTTTCTAAAAAAAAAAATGGGCATATATACACACATAATTGATTGGATGCATTTCAGAGGCCCTTAGGGAGAGTAAAAAGGGGTTAAAAGGGAAAGAGATATGAGATAGAAAATGAGAGAAAGGAGGAAAAGACAGAGCAAAATTGAATTGATGCATATAAACTATATCTATATAGTTTTCCAGTTCTTTATATATATTATTTAAATTAAAAAGAGATTGTTCTCTGAAGAAATACCTGATTGCATCCCATACCTGTCAAAAGCACTTTGATCTCGGGTCTATCAGGAAGAAATCAATACTATAGTCTTATTAATATAATATATGTTCAATAAAGTTTTGAATTTCTTAACAATATAACAATTAAAAGAACTATAATAAATAAAATATTAAAAAAAAAAAATAAATTAATTAAACTTTTCTTTGTTATTTTAAATTAAAAAAATAAAGTTCAACTTATAGTTTTGTAGGAATAAAATAATTTCTTATAGAATAATATCATAGATTTGAGAAGTAAGAAACATTCCTTATTGGAGAAAAGTATATGAAATAACTTTTTTCTTTTTGGAATTTTGAACTTTTTCTACAATCTTTACACAATTATATATAATATATCATTCTATATGTACATATAAGTTCAAAATATGTATTAAAATCGATTTAATCATTTCTTACACTAATATTATCATTTAATATTAATATATAAAAAAATTATTTTGTTATAAGAAAATGATAGAAATCATAATTGCGTTAATGAATTGAAATTAAGAACATTATTAGTTCTTATTAGTCTTATTATTATCTTTGAATTGAAGTTAACAAGTATATACATATATGTATATGATTAAAACTTTCTATTTTTCTTTTTATCAAAAGATTTGTTCAAATATATTTTATGACGAATAATAATATTTTGAAAAGAAAAAAAAATTATATATATATTATATAATAGCTTACATCAATAGAGTCAGATATACATTCATAGTATGACGACAATTATGATATAAGGCTTCCATTTTAGAATATACTTATAGCTTTATATATATATAATATATATAAAATATATATATATGCCAAGCTTAAGTTGATAAAAAAAATTTAATTTAATAGTAAATATAATAGAAAAGAATGTCTTGCCATATTTACGTATAAAATGAAAAATATATGTATATTCGATAAACTTATTGGTTTCCAAAAAAACATAATATTTCGTCATCAATACTAATATGAAAACAAATTAACGAAATTGAGCTTCGATTTTTTAACTTATTCAAAATCTTTCTTTTATTTTTATTTACTTATGTTAAGCTTCTAAAACAACAAATATTGATTCTACTCATATTTCGCTATTGGAAGATTCATTACTATACCTGTCTCTTTTGGAGTGTGACAATCGGATGAATAGCTAAACGGATATATATATATATATATATATATATATATATATATATATATATATATATATATATATATGAATATGCATACATAATACATATAGTCAACTAAATTCAATATCTTAAAGTTTTGACCACCTTAAAGAATTTGTAACGTATGTGTGTGTGTGTGTGTGTGTATATGTTTTCGTCTAACATGGTTTTTTTCTACATCTTCTAACTTATATATTCAAAACAGGATGTTAAATCACTATACGAATAAGTTGAACAATGTCAATTACTTTTAATTTAAAATAAAAATTTTATACATGTGACATGAAGATTTTCTTTCTTTTTTTTTTCCATAAAATTATTCATACATATTCAATGTTTTTGAAATAATTTCATTTTTTTTTTGAATCAAAAGTTGTTATAGTTCGCAGCACTTATTGGCCATTTAGTACCTAAGCTTTCAGAAACAGACGAAAGTCCCAACGGGGATTAGAAGATGAATACGAGAAGACAAGCCATTGACTGGCAACCACTGTCCTCACTCATTACGACTCCAAAAATGGTTGTAGAAGAAGGAAAAATAAGAAAAAGCTATACATATAGTAAAAAGAAAGATGTGACTATGCTATGAATGCGAATATCAATGACAACCTCAATCGGCAAAAAAAAAAGAAAGAAAAAGATTTATAATCAGCTTGATTTATCGGCAATTATATATGTCTGAAATATGTTGAAATATAGCAAAGTATGCAAAAACGTATAGATAATCAAATTGATTATAATCCATGAAATATAAGAATTTTGCTGGTAATAGGACGTTGAGTGCTCAGCAAAGTGACATCTTATGTTCAGTTTAGGGCTTTCAAAATTTATCTTCCATGACCATGCATACGATTATAAGCTACTGCTGTCTCAGTCTACATATACGTTTTCCAAATAAGAGCGATTACATTTTGTGTAATTATTGAATAAATATTGTTTCATATTCAAAAAGAAAAATATGAAGTACTATAGTAAATCGATATATTCAGTTGATATATTCCAAAAAATAATAAAAAAAGCATTATATTCTATTATAATATAAAGTAAAATAAATATTATCAATGTAACTAACTAAGAAATTTTGTAAAAGTAGAAAAGTAAAAGGAAAGATGAGATAGGAATGAGCTGTCTTCATGAGATTTTCTGCCGCCTAAAAAAGCAGAGGAGAATACGAGAGACAGAGGTAGAGATGAATGAGTGAGAGGGAAGATCGACAGGAGAAAAAGAAAGAAAAAAGAGAGAAAGAGAGTCACAGATGTAGAAAAAAGAAGATGATAGAAAGAGGGACGAATAGAGAAAGTGAGAGAAGTATAGAAAAAAAGACAGAGAGATGAACTGAATGCGAGAATGAGAAAAAGAAGAAGAAGAAGAAGAACGAATGGAAGCTGAAGAGAAAGAGAGAAGGGGGGGGGGGGGAGAGAATGGCATAGAATCGATTGCCCATGTTGGGGCCATGTCTCTCTAATGCTCAAGCTGCTTGCTATATTCTGATTGGAATCCGTTAAATTTGCCAAATATTGCGAACCAATTTTCACGAAAAAAATCTGAGCAGTGTTGTCCTCTCCAAGCTCATGCTTTGACAACTCGAATAAATCTGTTTTATAGTTTTATAGATTTTATTTATTTGAGTCATGCCTTTTCCATTTAAAGAATTATTTATTAGTCGCATCTAAAGTCAAACAAAAAATATTATCTAATCAAGGTTATATGTAAAGAGTTCTACTGTTAAACGACTTTCTTAGACAAGGTAACAAGCATCGGTGGTTCAGTGGTAGAATGCTCGCCTGCCACGCGGGCGACCCGGGTTCGATTCCCGGCCGATGCAACTTCCTTTTTCAAAAAAATTAACTTTTTTTAAAAAGTAATTCGATTAATTATTCTTTTTTTTTCTTTCTTCAATGTTCATAATTTACAAAATACTAATATGATAATTAATAAATTTTTGTCTGTTATTAGGCAAAGCTATTCATACGTGTTGCGTGTTTAATGATTTCATTGAACATCAATCAGAAATATAAATATAAATATTATATATTATACATATATCTTTGAATTTTTCAGTAGATCATAAGATTTTATGCTGTATGATCTTATATTTTATACATAATGGCGGTTCAATATATTGAAAAGTAGTTGCAATTGAAATTGATGTTCATAATAAACCTAAAACATTTTAAATAACGAATACGAATAATTCATAATTGTATTTTTCAGATATAAATCAATCAATATCCCAAAAAAAAATATTAAATTCATGTATAGCAATTCATTTCTCAACTTTAATAAGTAACCTTTATTTCGATATTGATGTAAAAATTTGCAAATATTCATCATTGTCCTATTTTGATTATTGAAAAAAAAAATTTATAACAATTTATATATAATAAAAAACATATAATTAGTAAAAATCTTTAATTTTTCTTCTATTCATTGAACTACTTATATGATTTATGAGAACATGAAATCGGTTCTCAAAACCGTTGAAAATGGCGATTAAACATAATTATATGAAATCGTACTACCCTTATCTATTTCTATGATAATCTATGTTGTTTTCAGGAAAATGGATAAGTATAGATTGTTTGATGTTGATGTTTGAAAATACTTTCTCTTTCACGGTCAATATATGAAAAAAACATATTAAATGAGGTTAATAATGATCAATGATAATAAAAGAAAAAGAAATATTGAAGCAAAAATACAAAATTCGATTTGTAGTTAAACATGCACATGTGAGCAAAGATGGTGAAAACTAATATTTATATGTTTCAACATTTAGTATTCTATTTTTTTTTCGATTTTTTTCTATTTTTGACTGAGAATCATTTAAAAAAAATCAAAAAAAAATCAAAATAATCTGGCACGAATTGAATTGGAAAGAGATGATACCCGAAATGAGTAGAAATACGCAAAAGCTAGAAATCAATCTAAGAATAGATCGTAACAACTTCTGCTCCTGTTCCACGAACTAAAAGAACCCTTTCCATGCCTTCAGTTAAAGCTTCAATGAACTCCATATCTAGAATAATATTGTAAATATGGTTAAACGATTATACAAGAGAATATTCTAAAATATTTCTTCAACTTACAATAAGTATCGGAATCATTATCTGGTGGTCCGGGTAAATTGATTACAGTTAGTTGACTCTCAGCTGATCTTTCCTTCATAAGTTCGTTAAGCTTAACAGCAGTGTGCATCTTATGCACGTTATATCTTCTCTTTCTCTTTTGCTCTTCACTTTCCTTAGGTTTATCCTTCAATATTAAGTATTGCAATGATAAGTTTCAAGTTTCGTTTTACCTCATTCACTTCTTTGTCATCACTAAATCTGACACCTTTTCCCTCAGCCTTTGGCTTTTTCGTTTCATCATCTTCACGACCTTCCTCTACATCTTCTAATTTTTTCTCGAAAATACCAGCCTATGCAAGAAAAATGTTTATAAGTTAGTTTATTGAAAAAACTTACAGCTTCTTCTTCATTGATCTTGCTAAGCTTGCGTTCTCTAGTAATATCTTCCAAATGAATTTGAATATCACGATCTCTTTCAGTCTTATTCAAACTCTTCAACATTTGAGTTCTTTCTTCCATTTTCAAAGTTCTTTCATAGGTGTAGTCGGAAATATCAGAATCAGTCTGAAAATAATATTATATGAGATAGCTAATTGATTATATATATTTACCATTTCAATAATGTGAACTTGAGCTTCAATACGTAATTGATATAAGAATCTTTCAAGATCTTGTTTCATTTGCACATTGTTGTCCTCCACTTGAGCAATAGCAAAAAGTCTAACTTTGGTATTTTTCCATGTTTTGTGTTGACGAAGAAGGAACGGCAATAACATGAGAAGACCTCCATCATGCACAACCCACCAGACATCAAGATTTCCAGATACTTTAGTGGAAGAAGACGGGAATTTGGCAGCATTTTTTGGTACCAAAATGGCACATCTGAACAATGTACATGATAATTTTCACAAAAATGAGAGGAATATTGCTTACTTAGCTGCAGAAATAGCCCGAATGGCGGAAACAAATTTGTGTCCAACAGACCATTGTCTTTCACTATTCCATTGATCAGGCCATGTTAACATTACAGTATTATGTCGTAATCCACCAAGACCAGATGTCTTAAATATATTTATAAACATATTAATTTATAATATAATATATTAATAAAAATTGAAAAAAAAAATAAACAAATGAATCTTTACTTGAATAAGACAGCTAACTCCATCAATAATGTCAGATGTTACAAGAACATCACAGAATCCTCTGATTTTGTTTTTACGTAATAAACCTTCCATTGTTTGTTGATAAGCTCCAGCTTCAGCATAATCCACAGCATAATCACCTTTCATACAAAGAGATACAAGAGTAAGACCCTAAATATTTATATAATTTGTTTATACAATATAGAAAAACATACTTTTCCAGCTTTAAGCTGTGAAACAAAACCTAGCATGCCATGAGTTGAAGGATTATCCACTTCATCAACCAAAACAAGCAACTGTGGACGCCAATTACGAGTATGTTGAGGCTTACTATCCAGATTAAGAAGAGCAAATCTGAAGAAAACAGAAAATTATCAAATTTTCATGAATGATAGTAGTCTATTACCTGGCAGCACTAAGACCTAAACCACGAATTCCATCTCCCCATTCTTTTTCAGCTCCAGCATATTCAATATATTTGTAAACAGTTGCTCCAATAAATATAGCAATTAAAGCAAAATGCCAAGCCGAAATGAACATTACGGCAATGCAAAGAACTGAACCAATCAACGACAGAGACCTATAATTATAAGAAAAAAAATGAGTAAAACAAGTATTCAAGAGAATACAAACCAATGGAAGTATCTGAAACTAGGTCTCCATCCTGGAGAATTGAGCAGTGATTGAAGGGCACAAGCAGTGTTAACACCCAAGTAACACATAAGGAAGAATCTATATTTTATTTTAATTAATTAAAATTATTTTAAATAATGTTTACTGTGTAATTAAAGCAGTAATATTTTCAATTACAGCAATGAGGATACCCATTTCACAGATGAGTAAAGTTAAGAAAATGGCTCGAATTGGCTCTCCACGCTTATCAATTTTACGGAATGGTTTCAAGAATGGAATAACATCATCTAAAAATTATAAAATTAAATATGTAAGCTATTACGAGAACACCAGAAGCAATAGCTTGAAGAAGACGTGGTGCTCCTGTTAACGATTGCATTCCAGCTCCGACTGTAGCCAAAAACGATCCAAACTATAATTAATATTCGTTTTTAATCATTATTATGTAGAAGTAATATTAAGACTTGAAAAATACAACTAGTTTTTGTACAAAAACATACCAAAATAGCAATTGGAATAGGCCAAGCAATTTCAGATACCATTAGTTTTCCCATAGCAGATGATCCAAACTTATCTCGAATCATCATTTCAGAAACTGTTGCTCCAAATAATACAACTCCAGATATATCTTTAATATTATTGAATTATATATTTATATTTAATTCATTTTTATTTTCTTACAAACAACGCTGGTAGTTAACTGAGCTCCAAGTGTACCTAATGGAATAGATCGAGAAGCATCTCGTAAATTTCCAGATCTATTGGATCCAGCCATAATTCCTGAATATATTAATATTTTTTATTGAAATATCTTTGTTAAAGCATCAAAAACCTGTAGCTGATGGGAAGAAAACACCAATAAGAATCATGAAAGACGTTGTTGAATCAGCAAAAATATAAAAACCATTGGTATTTTGTTTTGTAGCTTTATCCTTAAATTACATAATTAATAAATTATATATATAATATATTTAAATATTACTTTAGGATCTTTTGATAAAATATCTCCTTGTTTTGTATGTTTGGGCCATAAATTATCCCAAAATACTCCACTTGCAATACCTTTGATAGCTGGCTGAAATTCAGAAATTTATTTGAAATTTTATAAAAAAAAAAATTAAAAATTACCTCTGCGCGAATAGCTGGCAAGTTAGTACCTCTCCATACTTTGATATTCTTAACTTTAGTAAAATAAGGATCACATGTTCCATTATTTGAACAGAACAATGGTGTTAATCCATCAACTGTACAGTTTGCCATTACTTTGTTGGTTTCAAAATATGTAACAAGATCTACTGGACGATCTCCAACCATACAATATCTTAAAGAAAGTTAAATATAATATTTATAGTTATATATATAGTTAATATAAATTAAATAAACTACTCACTTCAAATCATCTGTACCCTTGAAACGAACAGCAACTCCAAGGAATGAGGAGAGAATACAGAAGATAACAACAAATACCATAGGAAGAGCAAACTTATTGACAACCTTAAAACATATTTTTAAAAAAATTAAAATAAATTTTATGACTATTAGAATACCTTAACTCCAGCTAAGACAATTAATCCAAGAATAAATAATAATACTGTACCCAATAGACGGAAATTATTGAAAATATCTTCAAAAACTTTGGCACTTGGAGCTATATATAGCTAAAATATAATATTATTATGTAAATTATAATTTCTAATTTACCAGAAGAATTTCAACAGCTCCCGTAATGTACATTGATGCAGCTATTGTTGTTCCAAGATAGAATAAAATACCAACAGCACCACCAAGCTCTGGACCCAGATTTCTACTAATCATGTAGTACGGTCCTCCACCCGACACCACACCATTTGTAGCTATAGCAGATAAGGAAATAGATGTCAAGAAAGTCTATAAAAAAAAAGAATAAAAATGTATAATAATTATACTAATTATACTAATTATATTAAAAATATAAAATAAACTTACTACAGAAACGCAAATAAAAACGACAAAAAATGCTTGGAATATTCCAGCTGTACCGATAATCCAGACCATACGAATGAAGAACAAAACTCCGAATATATTTTGAAGACATGGCAAGAAAACTCCCATGATTGTTCCCATTTTAGCTGCCTACAAAAGAAAAGTCTTTAATTATATTTTCATTAAAAAAAAGTTTTCATTCCATATTAGTTATTGAACTTTTCCTTATAATATTCATATAAACTTCATGTTTTCTCTATATGCTCTTTGATCATCAATTCACCTGTTTTGGTTTTTCATCAGCTTCTTCAGCAGTAGGCTCAGTTGCATTGTAAACGGATAGCTTCCGTAACATTTGTCCGATTTTTTGTCCCTGAGTATCATAGTCTTGCTGCAAATAAAAGAACTAAATATGTTATATACTCTCTATATATATATATATGTATAATTAATAAAATTTCTTAACAACAATAATCATTATATAGTAATATTATTTATTGATATATGTGTATATAATCAAATTAATAGTTAATTTATATATTTAAATATACCCATATATATCTAACTATATATCTAACTATATATTATATTTAATATGTTACTTAAATGTAATTTGACATTTCAATCTTTATTCTACTACTGTCTCTTTAACTTTTCTTTTATATGTTTCAGCTTGAACGATTATTTCAAATATGAAATTTTAAGAAATGTCGTTGTTCATACATACATATACTATGTTATAATATATGAAAAAGGAGGTTTGTACGAAAAAAAAAGAAAAAAGAAAGATTGATATTCCAAAAGTTTCAAAGTTATGTGTAAAAGTTCAACAGAAGAGAAGAAACATTATACATAACGTATACACATGTATTGCAACTCCTATGAGACAAGTAGTCAGAGTTGAAAGTTTATTTTCTTCAAAAAATACTTAATTAAATAAAATATAACTATATATAGTTATATATTTACAGATATTATTTTATATTTAATTTTAAATTCAACAATTCTTTCTCTCAGCTTTTTCTTAACTTTAGTTGCAAAAGCATTTTTTTTCAATAAATTGACACAAATAACTAGATGATGGATAGGAACTTTAGCAATAATGACATAGCTTTTCAAGAATAAAAAGACAATAGTTCTTTTAGATACATAATATAAACCAAAAATATACATTCATCAAGTTATACACATGTGTATAGTATTTAAAAAAAAAAGAAAAAAAGAAGAAAAGTATAAGAAATAATAGAAATAAGAATATATGTATATGTATATGTATATATATAATACGAGATTTCTCTATTTATATATATATAGTTATAAATAAATATTATTAAAACTATATATATATATTTATTTATTTTTTATTTTTATTTTAAAAACTTGTTTTTACTGACCTCGTATAATGCAAGAGGTGAATGCTGCTCACATAATGGAATTCTTTCAGCACCATCGTCTGGAATAAACAAATTAATTAAAATTGTTTGAATCAAAATTGAAGTTAATTGAATTTTTCATTCGATTATATCCTTGTATACTAGATATACGGAAATATTTAAGGTTTTTTCTATTCTTTGGTAACTTTGTTTAAAATAATAGTTTTGGATGTTTATCAGTTTGTATATACTTGAATAACTTTTTATATATTTGAAAAATTTAATTAATAAAAAAAATATTCAATTATAGTTTTAAAATTAAATAAAAATATATATAATACTGATTATATATTCTATATTATTTTTTTTATTTTTTTAAAATTTATATATAAACATTTTTTTTAAATCTGTTCACAATGAGCAATATCTTTGAAGTTTTTCTGATTTTAAAGAATATGAAAGTAGTTTTTTTCTTTATAACTACACTGCATTTAGCAGATGAAATACCAAGTTTAGAAAAAATGTCGTTGCACAAGGTTATAATAAGCCATCAAGCATAAATTAGCATAATTGGCGGGAAACACATCAGCTAGCTATACACAATGGAACAACACATCATCTTTTTTTTGGCTTGTACGAAATATATGTAGTTCTTGCAATTTTCTTCACAAAAAAAAGAAGAGAAAAAAAGATATAAACATCAAAAAATATGTAAATTTGTATATGAAACATATGTATATATCTAAATTTATAGATAAATATGTTTAAATTAATATAATATATTAATTATTTTATGTTACTCATCACCTTTTTTAGATCCACGTCGTGTAGACATTGTTATAAGTATTCAAATTCAATCATAATATTAGTTAATAATTAATTAATATAGATATAGTTTTTAAAAAAAAAAACTTTTTAATTTTGGTTATAACACAGTTCAATTCAAATATATTTAGCTATGACGTTCTTTTGACCAATAACCTAAAATAGAAATGCATTGGTTTAAAGTTAAACTATATACTTGAGAATAATACGAAATTATAAGAAAATGTATTTGATTGACTTCAAGAATATCTAACAGTATGAGTCTTATTGTCTAAGAAAGATTTGGCATGAATTCAAAATGCCTCAGGGTGAAGTAAGGGAATTTCAGAATAAAGTTTTAGATAAGCTACGCATTAAGACATTCCGATTGATAAATACGGTAAAGTTGAAAACCTTGTTAAGTAGAAGAAGCATAACAATAATCTAGAAAGTATAGTATAGTGTATGCTCTGGAAATTAAGGAAAAGAAATATATGTATAGTTGGTTACGTAAATAGATTCATAAAACTGAATTGATCACATATCAGAATCATGATGTGATGATTTAGATTGAAAAGTAGCTGTTGAAGATTATATAGGCAACTTATGACCAGATTAGTACTGGCCTATAGAAGAGCAAAAAGAGGAAGATGCAACGACTGAAGAGCGTGCTTCAGACTCAAAGCCCTGAAAACGGCTCTGCTATTTAGTCGGGCCTCGTGCCAAATACTCCTGGAACGAAAATTGGGCAGACATATGCGAGAGAAAACTTTTTTTCTATTCTTTTCTTTTTGAGGCTGGTTTTATTCATTGAAACAAGAAAAAACATAGATAAAAAAAGGAGAAAAAATGGAGAAGATGAAGCAGAGAATGAAAATATTGAAGAGAATATGTCTGACATTTGAAGAAAGAGTATAAAAAATGAAGAGATTGAGTGAAAGAAACAAAAATGTAAAGGTAAAGTAAAGTATTTACTATACTAAATATACATATAGTAGTATATGTATATCTTTTGAATTTAAAAAAAAAAATTTGTTGTAACATTTCATATTATCGAAAGAAACGATATGCATCAAAATAAAGTGCAATTGAATGTGGAAAGAAATTTCCATAGCGAAAAGAGTAATGAAATAACCGGACAATTCAACTTGAATAAAGAACTTTAAAGTCAAAAGAGGAAGAGATAAAGAGAACTGCAGTTGAAGTTATTATATTGAAAAAGAAAATAATAACTGAATACGGAAATTATATACATATGTGTATATATACGTATATGTGTAGATATAATCCATACATACAGAGAAAAATATAATTTAGTTTAAATAATATTTTAAATAAAGAAAAAAATATATAAAATCAACGAAAGTTGTTGTTTTTTCAAGCTCGCATGCTGTTTGAAGATAAACTACAACCAGAGATAAAAGCTCTCTCTCTAACACATTCAAGCATTCTTTCTTTGAGACATCAAAGTATCTGTGTGCGTATGTATGTGTATGTGTGGATATGAGAGTGGAAAAGAAAGAGAGAAACTAAAAGAGAAAGAAAGAAAAATGTGTCAATGTGTGCCTACATAACCTGAGGCTTCGATTAAGCTTGTCTTCTGACTATTACCGCCTGCTGAGCATCGAGAAGTTAAAGAGAGGAGTAAGCAGCTGAATTGTTTCCGATTCCGCCTCTCTTAGTTATGAAAAGCGGAAGGATCAAGACAACATTTTTTTTCTGGTTGGATACAGAGGAAATAGTTTTTTACAATCTGGAGGGATAATATATAGTAAATATTGATTTACAGAAGAAAAGATTAAAACTTACATGATAATAGGAAACAACTTAAAATTAAATGGAAAAAACAAATTAAAAGAAGAAAAATTATATTGACAACCGGTCTGTGCATCAACTTAATGATATGTTTTTCGTTTACGTGAATTCCACGTCATGCAGCTTATTAGCTTACATGCTAATATCAAGGGGTTAGCGCTCAATAATTTTGTTTTGTTTTTTTTAAATGTAAATATGATAATGTTTCGTTATAAATGAGAAAATACAGCAAATTATGGGCATAAATACTGTTTTTTCCACTTTAAGCTATATCAGATACATAGAGCTGACTTAAAAAAATTAAAAATAAAAGAAGAAAAGAAAATGAGGATAGAAAAGATATAAAGGAGTACAATGTGCAAGCAAGATAATCGGAGAGAAAATAAAATAAAGGAACAAGAGGCAGGGAACAAATCTAGAGAAGGCAAAAGAAAAGTTGAGTAAGATGGAGGCGTCACACAGCAGGCTGTGCTTCCCTTCATTGCTTCTGAAGCTGTTGATGGTCGCCGAGTTTCCATTTTTGGTTTCGTGCAGTTTCTGGAAAACGGAGAAAGGAGGAGAGGGAGATGAGAGAATGGGGAGAATAGAAAGAGGGAGAAAGAGAGAGAGAGAGAGAGAGAGAGAGAGAGAGAGAGAGAGAGAGAGAGAGAGAGAGAGAAAGAAAGAGAGAGAAAGGAGAACAGGGGGTTGAAATGCGTAGTGAGAGAAAATGAAATACATATGAAGAGAAGTACGAAAGGAAATAAAGGATAAAGTAAGATAAAAAGAAAAAAGAATGAAAAGAGTTGAATACATGCCGAGTAATAAGAGAGAAAAGTGCCAAATATGATGAACACTTCTCATATACTTTTCCGTCGTCCTTATTTTATGTTGCTTCTCACTACTCAACATCTCCACGGCATCGACGACAGCAGTATCTGCCATTGGCATTATTCTGACAACGACAGCTTTAAGTTGCTATGACATGGATGAGTTTCAAACTGAAGCTTTTCGTAGTGAAAATGGCTTGAGTTCATTGTCGTGCTGACGACATGCAGTAGTTGAGTTTCAATACACCTTGTTCCATTATATTTACTGAAGGTAACGGAATGCCATAGAGAGTTTATTTGCCTCTTTTCTAAAAGAAGGATATCGACTAGAAGGATATAACACCGATCCTTCTGATATGGCATAGAATATTTAATTAGTGTTTATGAAAAGAAGAAATAGAACAAATTTATAAAAAGAATCATAAGAAATTTCTCTAAATTCGAGTGCTTTTCCACAAATTTCTAAATGTACTTTAGGAACATGAAAAGAAGTTTTTTTTTTTTGAAAAATAAAAATAATAGTTAATATAACTAGAATAGAAAACAAGAAATATTCATATATTTATAGAAATAAACACAAGGTTTAATATGCTCATGTTATAACCATTGAACCAAATAAAGTGTTGTAAATTTGTTTTTTATCGTATGTTATAGAAGATGTCTTATCTATAATTCCCAAAGAAAAATGAGGCAGTGAGCAAAAGATAGAGAGAAGGATGACGGCTAGTGGATAAAGAAGTGGTGCGTTGTCCAAGATACTTAGATAACTATAGTTATGAATGAACAGATCGCAACCAAATCAAGGCATTCTTGTCGTCATACATGTCTTGTCTTCGATTGCCATCAGAAGACGTGGATATAGAGATGACAACAGCGAAGGACGAGAGCGATGATGTCAATGAAATGTACGAGAAAAACTCAAAGCAGTTTTGGCTCTTATTGCGTCTGTTCGTTATTCAGTCTAGGGACCAGCAGTCCATAATTGGACTGACGCCAAGTGAGATGTTGCACAGGGATTAAGCTTTAGAGCCTTGAATATTCTGATTATTCGTCTGCTTTCGTTTCCGTATGATGCTCTTTGGCAAAGTATACATGCATAGAGGGAACAATGAGTAAATTCAACCAAATTTTTATTTGTTTTCGTAGATTATACATACTTATATGTATATAGTTAGGTTGACTATCGTTTCTTCTTTTCTTTCCTTTTCATCTCAAAAAGATTTAAGTCTGAACAGAGTTGTCTTCAAAAGTGCAAAAAGATCAAAAGCATTAAATAAAATAAAATAAAGGTCTACAATAACTATAATAATTTAAATAAATTATATAATATGTACAATAAAAATTTCTCTTTAAATTCATTTTGATCTATCAAATTTTTTTTGATGATCTCACATTTTCATTTTTATTTATTCCATCTTTGTCTCTCTCTCTCTCTCTCTCTCTCTCTCTCTCTGTCTCTCTTTCATATTTTTTCAAACTTTTCATCTTCAATCATGCATTGAGTATACTTATTGTTCAATCAGCTCATCTCAATCATAACTCCAAGACCTGTTGTTTAAAAAAACCATTTAGACGTCATATGATTATAGAAATCTATTTTTTACCATATGTACATATATAGTATTCTCTACGATAATATATAATCAAATTAATTAACAATGATAAAATGAAATGAAAAAAGAAGATTCAAAAAGTAATCTACAGATATAATTATTGAAACTATAATTTGGTTTTTTATACAAAAACCATATGAAAGTATGGAAATAAAAAAAAAAAGAAAGAAAGAAGAGAAATTTCATTACATTGAAGAAACAATTCTTTTCATTTCAATATATGTGCATAATATATGAACTTTGTCGATATACATATGTACATATGTATTTCACAAATGTTATTCACTTTTTTTAGAAGAGGGGAGAATGGAGAATCTTCTATATATCATTAACAAAAACATTTAAATTTAAATATTTAATATATTAAAATAAAAGAAAATAACGAATGAATAGATTTTTCTTTTCTTTCTCTCTTTTTTTTTGGGAAAATAAAAATTGAAAATCGTCTTAAGATTTAAAAAGCCGTTTATGAAAAGACACAACCAAGGAATGTCAAATAATCCTTCTTTATGCGACAACGACGATGATGTCTTCAGAAGCATGTTAATACCCGAGGCCTAGTTGATCCTTCTCGGGTTCTATGGTTAAACCAAAAGAACTGTTATACTAGAATTTTTTTAGTTCTAATAGATAAACTGCTGATTTACAAATAATATTTTTATGTGTATATATATATATACATATGTATGTAAATAATTAACAAATAAGGTATATACTATACATAAATATACTATATGTATATTCATGTAAAATAGAAATTAACATGAAAAAAATAAAAGAAATTAATGTATAATTGGAGTAATATATGATATTGAAAGAGAGAAAGAGAGAAGGAAGAAGAAGGGAAAGGAGTATATATAGAAAGAGAGAGGAAGAGATAGAGCGAGAGAGAGAGAGAGAGAGAGAGAGGGAGAGAGAGAGAGAGAGAGAGCGAGGGAGAGAGAGAGATAATTCAAAGATATTTATATAGTAATCAATATATACATTATATTAAGTAATTTAATTGATTATTAGTTTCAAATTTATGTTAAGTATCAAGTTGAAGTACTCATTTTCCATATATACATGCTGTATCTCAATTTTCTTCTATTTCAAAGAATAAAATAATTCTTAATACATCATAATGAATTTTTTTTTCTTTGACATAAGATAGTATATAGAAAATACAAACAAAATAAGCACATCAATGAAATATTAGAAGCTTATTGTTATGAAAGAAAAATAAAATATTGAAATATAAAGAACAATAAAAAACTTTAACCAGTACAATACAGAAAAAAAAGTATTTGGAAAAAGTTTTCAAGATTTTCTTTAAATGTTCTAGAAATAGCTATACATACATAACGATACATATAGTTATTTCTATTAAATATAATTTAATTAGGAAATATAATTTTATTTATAAAAAAAAAAGAAAAAAAATTGAATGTATTCATCTGTATGTCAAACAGATTATCAAAAGCTTCAGGTGAAATGCGTGAAAACATTGCCAATGTGGAGAACCTTAGTATGTACACATGAATGTATTTGAAATATTTATTATTTAAAGTTAAAAAAATAAAAAAAACGCGGCTAATGAAGAAAAATGGCGAATTTTTAAAAAAAAATAACAGAAAGCTTTTGTTATTTGTTCCAAAAAACCACTAATACATATGTGTATGTATATAATACACACATATACATACATACAATGTATGTATATTCTATATATATATATATATATAGAGAGAGAGAGAGATATTTTAAAAATTTTATTTATTATAAAAAATTAAATGTAAAATACCAATTCAACTATTTCAGGTCATTTTCAATTTTTGAACATACTCAACAAATTTTTCATTTTTTTCACCCAAAGGTATGAGCGTATTTGTAGTAGTTTTTAAAGAAATGTCCTGTTTTTCAATAAAATAAATGACATATAAGCTATGTAAAACATCAAGAACATCGATAAGTTTTTATGGATTTTCAAAGTAGAAAACAAATATAAAAAAAGGTAAACCCAAATAGGAATTAATGAAAAAAATATGTTTGAAATATATATTAAATAAAAAAAAAGAGAAATGGATACTCAAACAAATAGATTGAGGAATATGGAGCAAGAGTATTTGTAAAATATGCATCTACCTTATAAATATATAGATTATAGTATTTACTATATATATATATAGAAATATTAATAAAAATAGTTTTTTAAATGAAAATATTTTAAATTTTGAAACAAAATTGTTCAGTTGAAACGAGACTCTGAATGAAAAGTATGAAAAGCTTAATGTGCATGCATGTCAATGGTTAAGGTAATTAGGAAAAAGAGTTTTTAACAGATTACATAACATATGCATTTCCGGTTGCATCATTTTGTGTGAAAGATGATGAGAACGGAAATTGAGCTTTTCCGATTCTGAAATTTAGTTTTATTCTTCTTTCTGAGTAGAACATGAAAAAGGATGAGTAACTGTGTGCAAGAGTAGAAGGTAAAAAAAGAGAGAGAGAGAGAGAGAAAGAGAAAGAGAAAGAGAGAGAGAGAGAGAGAGAGAGAGAGAGAGAGAGAGAGAGAAAGAGAAAGAGAAAGAGAAAGAGATGAGAAAGAGAGAGAGAGAGAGAGAGAGAGAGAGAGAGAGAGAAAGAGAAAGAGATGAGAAAGAGAAAGAGAGAGAGATAGAGATAGAGATAGAGAGAGAAAGAGAAAGAGAGCGAGAGAAGTTTTCATACTATCCTCAATTTACATGCACATGAATATAAAAAATGAAATTAAACTAAAATAAAAATGATGATGAATAAGAGAATATAAAAAAAAGTTTCGAGAAACGGAAAGAAATAAAATATACATATCTAACTAACTAACTAACTAACTAGCTACTTTTTGGCTTATATCTTCGCTGATAGGAACTAGAAATTACGTTTTTTGCTTTCTATACTTAAAAACTGAAATTTTACTTTGTAAGTTTACTTTGTTGACAAATAAGGATAATAGTTGAGTTAGAAGGTATAATTAGACTCAACATATAGTAAAGAGAGAAAAAGATGAAGAAAAAGAGCTTCAAACAATCGTTCTTTGTATGTCTGAATAGAATTATGTATGTGTTGAAAAACTTTTAAAAAAAATGAATAAAGGATCATTCAAATTATTGATTATACACATAGTTAGGCTGATGATGTGTTTAAATAATTTGAGTAAATACATAAATAATTATATTAATATAATATGAAATAGTTAAATATGCAACCGTTCTTCTTATGATTGGCACTTCATTAAATGGAAATTAAGTTTATTTCACGTCAAATACGTGAATTTCATTTACTTATTCAAATGAAGAGACATTTAACGTTCGTAAGCAAGTAATAAATAAATGGAATGTGAGTAGTACTCATTATTAGAAACATTATTCTACAAATTTTCGAAAATTTGAAAAATTCCAATAGTAAAATGACATATGAGATCAATTAACTATATATATATTATATAATAAAAAAGACTTATACTAATAGTTAGTATGATTATAAATTATAAATATACAATTAATTTCTTTTTTTTTTCTATTTCAAATATTTTTTTTTGTTTTGTTTACTAGTTTTCACCTCATGTGTTTGAAACATTCTTTTTTTGTTCCTGGACGAAATATGCTATGTACACATTACCAGTATTACACTTGTAAATTTATATTTTCTTCTTTTTTTTTTTTTTAAATCTTAAAAATCTGTTGAGTTCATATCAACAACAAAAATCTGAGCAATTCTATATTTAAAGGTTTAGACCAATTTAAGAGCCAATAACAAAGTAACATTGTGAACCTTATATGTAAGTCTGCGTTGTTCAATTTTCTTTTTATTCCATTTTTCTCTCCTTCTCTCCTGTATCCTTTTCCTTCCTTCTGCTTTTACTACTTCTAGCTTTTCGAATGCTCAATACAATCTTGGAAATCATTGAGAAAAGCTTTCAAGATTTGAAAAGGAGGAGTGCCCAGAACAAAAAATGAAGAAGAAGAAGAAGAAGAAGAAAAAGAAAAGAGAAGCAGCCGGTGATGTTGGCAAATCGACATAAGGATTCGCCTGTTCTTCTCCATTTGCCTCACCACCGACTTCTCTTCGAAGCGACGATTCTCTTCATCCGATCTCTGAGGAGGTTCATAAAGTGAGTGTAATGTTGAGATCACTAACTGCTCTGCGAATATGCTCGAAGGCGTTTGGAAAAGAAAAATAAAACCGATAGATGAGATGAGCTAAGCAGGCAAATTGTTGATAAATCACACAAAAGGAATAAATCAAAAAACATCTGGATCATCTCCTTTTCATGAAATATATAAATTCAGCTTTTTGTTGTTTCTTTTTCCAACTTTTTTGCTAGATTTACTTTTCTTTTAGTCTTTTTCCTATTATTTTATTTCAATGTCATATGTTATACAAAGGTCTCTCGTTTAAGCGGACCTCTGATGAAAACAAGCTCAGGCGATATGTCAGGTAAAGCTTCTTTTCACATCTTTTCTGCTAAAAGATTGTGTTCAGTTCAACAACATTGTTCACTTCAATCTATCCCTGAATCATACGTTTCGTCAGTTTTGTTTGAGCTTGATGTAGAGAAAAGGAAAAAGTTTGCAATAAAACAAGATATTTTACAAAAATGATATCATCATTATCATATAATTTACATTGAACTTTCAACTTTTTCTATTTTTAAGCTAAAATTATCTTTTTCCTTTTTCTATAACAACTGATAAAAATACTTAAATATAATGATATCTACAATGAATACTAGAAGTTTTTGACACAAGCTATCATTGATATTAGATTGTTAATTAAATATTTGAAATGACATAAAAAGTATTATGATTACTCTTATCATTCTAATAGCAGAAAAGCATCCGAAAAAGAACAAAATGATTAAGAAAAATTTTGAAAATATTTGAAAAAAATTTTTTTTAGAAAAACGAGATGTAAAAATGAAATTATGAATATAGTTTTAATGTGATTAAGTAGATATAAATAATATAAAATATAGCAATAATTCAATATAATTTTGATTAAGTTGAGTTGAACATTTTAAATTTATTTGAATGATTAATATCATTATATATTTTATTTCATATTATAGTTAGTTATATAAAATATTTAAATCATACTTTCAATAATCGAATGAAACATTCATTATAAGATTGATGAATATGTTATATGTCTCGTACCTTTTGTTCCATTTACTGGTATAGTTAATGTGACATGATCTCCAGTTGAAGTTGTGGTTGTTGCGATGACCTGCTGCTGTGGCTCATCAGGAGATGCTCCAGCTGTAACGGAGCTAACACGAAATCGTCCACCACCGGTCGGCATGGCTTCAGATGACGATGAAGATCAACTACAACGAGATGATCGTGTGAGTTAAACTGCAATGAATTCTTGATCATGAGCTTTTAATGAATAGTCATGAAAATGGAATGACGATAGAAAAATGTCGGAGGAAATAATGTGAATCCGAATACAAAGCTCTTCGAAACAATTCGTTTTACTTCTAATCTATGAATGTTGTTTCCAAATGGTGAGCAGAAGATAGCCGATTTGATTACATAGTTGAAAAAAAACTGAATTTCGGCTGTATGAAGAAATAGGAAACATGAGATATAACTGAATATTGTGAAAAAGAAAAGGAACGATCAAAGAAGGAAAATAAAAAAGTTAAAGAGCCAAAAACGGCAAAAGCAACCAATCTCTACGTCAGCAGGATCAAAAATGAAATGTCATGTTGGGCGTAAAAGTTCACGTTGAGTGTATGTGTTCGTTGGGTTAAAACGGAGGTATTTATAAATTAAGTGAGGAAGAAACACAGATTGAAAGAGAAGGAGAACAAAAAAAGAAAGAAGATGAAAGAAACATGAAAAGAAGGAAAGAGTGACAACTAGCAATTAGCATACAGCCCAAGTAGATGAAGCTGTGCAAGCAGCATGATGAATGGAAATAGAGAGGAAACACATGAAACGTTGAGTGGACAAGAGATTTCTCAAATAAGATATTGGTGAAATAAATTTTAAATTTACGAAATCGAGATTTATTTAATATCAATTTGTCTTAAATTAGCAAAAAATATATAAATATATAACTATATGCTCATATATACATAAAAGTTGGTTGTCATATAAATTTGAGTAAAAATGGAGGAAGAATGAAAAATTGAATGATATGGAAAGTGAAACGAATACGAGAGAGACAGCCTCTTCCTGTTAGTCTACGTATTGCACGAAAAGCTTAAGATAGTTGGTTAGTGGAATAGATATACGCTTTCCAGATACTTCTCTTTCTCTTCTCCTTCATCAGATGATTGAGACGTGCGTGAATCTGCTCGTCCGTGTTTTGTCAACTGAAACACTGTTCAGTAGTATAAGTAGGATAAAGAGAAAATGGACGAATGGTAAGAAAAAACATATATTGAGAGGGCAATGAAGAAACAGAGTAATGGAAAGTTTCTAAAAGGTGTTGATGAAAATAATTATGTTGGAGAGAAAGAGAAAGAGAGAGAGAGTTAAACAAGGGAAAGACAGACAGAGAGACAGATAGAGAGGGAGGGAATTATTTGAGAGGAAGAGAGAAAAGTAGAGAAAAGAAGAAGCAGGCAGTGGTTCAAAAGCAGTTACGAAGCTGAGACTGCAACCCCCTTCCCTCTCAGCTTTTCTCTCACTATCTCATGCTCTCTTTCGTTTCGCAGATCTGTTTCTCTCCTGGTTTTTATCCTGTGAGACTATACTTCTCTGTTGCCTGACTAAAAGCTAGAGTTGCAGAGAAACGGAGATGCATGCACATATACACAGGAGAGACACCACATGGGGTCATTCCATGTGCTTCTGCTTCTGCCTTCTTACTACGGCGACCATTCACTGCATTGAAAATGAATAGGAAAAAAAGACGTAGTAGTTGTTGAAGAAGAAGAAGAAGAAGGAAGAGAAGAAGATGCCGACGACCACGACGATCGAAAGGAAGATGATGATGATGTTGGTGATGATGATGATGAAGACGACAAATTGAAGTTTGTGAACGAATTGAAAGAGAATTGTAAGAAAAAGCTATTTGAAGAGAGATATACACAAATAGATCCGTGTGTACAAACATATGTATAAGAGAAAAACATTTTTAGCTCATTCATTATCCTAAAAACTGATGTGCAGAAAGTGAAAAGGACTACAGAGTAAAATGTTTAAAGTCATGAAGACTAAAAATGAGCCAAGCAGACAGAATGGCTGGAAAAGCTGATAAAGACGGTTAAGTTCGGGCGGTTTCCAATACTATGAATCAGAGTTCGGAAATTAAAATATAATCTACTGATCAATGTGAGTACCAAAATGATACTTGTAGGTATAATTTCAAATGAGACGTATCAGAGTGACAACAACGTTCATTCAATACGACCTGCTTAACTACGGAACTTGACAACAAGGATTTAAAAAAGAAAAGAAAAGAGATATACCACATAGACAATGTGCAGGGAATGGGAAAAGACACAGAAAACATAAGTAAGAGGAAAACGAAGAGAAATAGAGAGAAGTGACACTATGAGAGCAAAAGATGTTATGGACATTCTCAAAAAAGCGGAGGACACCAGAACGACAAAAAGGAAAAATGCAATTATCTTCAAGGAGAAGACACAGAAGCATCGCAAGATGCAGCAGATTCGCGAGAAATACAAGAATGGCTCTGGCCACGGCAACTCATCTAACAACGATGAGGACGAGTACAGCGACAACAGGAGACGACAATTTCTTTTTCGGAGAGGAACTTCCGATGGCGTCATCTTTGACGAATCTTAAGTCAGACTTGGAATCGCGAGTTTAAGGCTCGTTAGAATACTGAAACGGCTGTCAGCAGTTGTTTAAAGAGGCCATTAAAGCTCAAGGTTCATGTAGCAGCTATATTCAATGTTTTGAGATGAGTGCAAGCAGAAAAGGTGAGAGATTGAATGAAAATATACAAAAATGATGAAAGCCTGTTGATAATGAGCACAGTTCTTGATATGATGTAGACATGAAAAAAGATGGAAAGCTGTATGAGAGATATGATGAAAGGGTGGAGAAAATGAAATGAATGGTTGTATACTACTGATAGCTTTCACGAGTCATTAAAATGCTTTTGTGCTCTTTTGAAGTGGAATACCGGTAAGATATTCGGATTATACTTCTCTTAGAATATGTCTTTAAACATACCTAAGAGCTTGAAAAGTTGAATGTAAACGTGTATGGGATATTGAAGATGCTGGAAAAGTGGAAATAAGACGAAAAACAAACATGAAAGGCGATGAAGTTTGGCCTTTTATGACCAAAAAGCTGGCATCAAATAGAGAAATATGTGAGAAAAAAAGAATAACGAGTGATAGTTGTTGAAATGACGTTAGCGGATTAGAGCCTATGTATGTTTAGGAGTACATAAAATGTTTTTATAGTTAAGTTTTATATTAAATTACTATAATAAGATTGAACTTTGATATAAGTTATCATAGCATATTCTATGTATACAGAAACATTTTCTTTTCTTTTTCGTTTTTTTTTGCTTATAAAAGCAATATTAGTTGGATGGAGAAGCCATTTTATCATCAGAGTTAGTTATGTAAAATTTAATTTAAATATTCTAAAGGTATATTTCATTGAAATGAAACATTTTCATTGAAAATATATAAACGAAAATAGAAAAAAAGAAATTTGATGATCCAAATAAGATTAATCAACAGTAGGTGTCTTGTTATCGTTTAAAATAGATAAGAAGAGTTTGCACAGTGCTCAGAAAAACGTTTCATTTTCCCTTCTTCAGCACAAAATCTTATAACCTGTTTCTTCAAATTGAGTTAGTTCTATATTATAAGCATATATCGATTAATTTAATGAAAATACGAAGCGGAAATTGGAAATATTCTAAGAATAAATTCAAGTTATGTATATGGGAGAGTATTCATTGAGATTCCAAATATGAAAACAAAAATTTTGAAGAAAAAAAAAACAAAGTCGGTCTTCTATTCATATGTCTCTATGTATATATATATATCAATCTCAGTTATATATATATGTATGTATATATGAATATGAAAATGAAATTAAAACAATATTTTTATTTCGTCTAATTATTTTTTTATCTTTAAAAAATAATGTTTATTTAACATAGGTCCTGATAAACATGACTAAAAAGGGATGCTTTGCTAGAATAAATTAACAGAATGACAGCTGGAGCTTTTTAAAATATTTTGCATTAAAATTGTAATGATTGGAAAATGAATGTAAGATAGAAGAAAGAAAGAGAGAGGGAGAGAGAGAGAGAGAGAGAGAGAGAGAGGGGGGGAGATAAAGAGAAAGAGAGAGATGAAACACTAGAAACGGATTTAAGAAAAGTTCTATGAACTTCTACAAGAGATTTAAACATACATGCATACATGTATCTATACATATATAGATATAGATATAGATATACACTTAACTATATAAACGTATATACATATATCTACACAGTTAGTTACATATATATACATATACATATACATATTTATATGTTATTTTATCATAAAATAGGTTTAGAAAGCATAGTAAAAATAAAATTTATTCAGATATATGTATATTGCACATATGAAGTCTTTTGGAAACTTTTCAATATGGCAGATGTGGAAATCTGAATATGAACAGGACAGAAAGATCAAAAGAGAGAAAGAGGTAATGAAAGAAATGAAAAACTTGAGTATGGAGGAAGAAGGATAACAAAAAAAATTTTACATGAAGATTGAAATGGGCGGTCATAAACATGATTAATAGAATTGGCAAAATGGATAGAGAACCGAAGATGAGCTATTAGAAAAGAACTCAAATGAGCAGAGTTTTTTCTTTTCTTTAATTGCTTGAATCTTTGAATCATTTAAGTTGAATAAAAAAAAAACTATTTTATGAACTATAGGAAAGACAAAATGAAAATCAACGGAGCCCAAGTCCGGTTACAGCTATTAAAATCACTCTTCATTTTTAGCCTTTCCTTGAAAACCATGAGAGAAAGAGAAAGGATAACGACCGGATTTGGTGTACTTGATATGGCTGTTTGAGCAGCAGGGAAAGCAGTAAGGGAACAAGAAATGACAAATTGTCGAATTGAGCGTGGTGAGAGAGAACGTAAGGGACGTAGTGGTAGAGATAGGAAGGATAAAGAGAAGATGAGGAAAAGATGATGAGACGAACGACAGCTAGATAGGAAAGGAGAAAAAAAAGAGTGTTTGTTGTTGTGAGAGACAAGAAGGAGAGATAAAGAGATAGAGTAGAAGAGAAGAAAGAAAGTTGTAGCGAGAAGAAGAAAAAATTAGAATAGAGAGAGAGAGAGAGAGAGAGAGAGAGAGAGAGAGAGAGAGAGAGAGAGAGAGAGAGAGAAAGAGCTGTAGGGAAAGAGATAAATATTTCGAACCGTCTGAGTTTATGATTCTTTTCGATGAGCTTTAAGTGAATAACAAACTAACTTGCCATGTATAATCTATTCATCTTCTTTTTTCCTCATTTTAAATTAGCATATTGAAGAGATTGTAAAAAAGAAAAAGAAAATCAATGAATTTTTATAAATGAGAAGATAATATATAAAATATATTAATGATAACTATATGTATATAATTATATTAAATATTTTTCTTATACTTTATATACTATGTCTTTGACATCTTGTTGCTCATATTTGATCCTTTGTAGTGGTTTCTTATTTCTTTTTTTTTATTTAAACTTAAAAAATAAAATAAAATAATACAACAATACAACAATGTTCTTCAAAACAGAAGAGATGTATATTTGAATTTTGCAAAAAAAAAAGAAAAAGAAGATTGTATTCTGCATTTCGGTATAATATATTTAATTATATTGATATAATTATATTGAGTTCAATGAGAAATGTTTAGAAAACAGACGCTTAATAGATAATATATACACACATACATTGTATATTCAATGATATCAATTTAGCTAATTCGTAATATTTCATATAATCTTTTTAGAAAAATATTATTGGAATTAAAGAGAATTTTTCTTAGAAAAATCATATATTGAAATTATATGAAATATTGGTTAGAAAATGAAGAGAGAGATAGAGATAAAATTAGAGAAAGAGTCAGTGTAGAATAGAGAGAGAGAGATAAAGAGATAGAGAGAGAGAGAAAGAAAGAGAGAGAGTAGGAGATTTGATTAGTATGGATGATTATCATTACCTGAAGCGAATTGAATTCAGGCGATTTTCAAGCTCTCAGTCTCCTACTCTACCGCACCCAATCACTGGTTGCTTTTCCAACTGAATGAAAATGACTATATCCTTCACTTCAGATCACTTCAATAGAAGTTAGAAAAAACTACAATTTTAACTTTGCTTACAAACTTGGCAAAACAAACCTTTTCAATACTTTATGGGGGGGGGATTGAAACTAAGAAGAAAAATTTTTTTTTTCTTAAATGATACTACAACTTTGAAGTTTTATTTTCAAGAAAAAAAAATTCTTTTAACACACTAAATATTTTGAATGATGTATGATGAGTAGACTACCATGTATCCGATAATTAAAAGAAAAAAAAATATATTTTTAGAATCGAATGACTTGTCTACCCCCAATGAATAATGAAGAAATTAAGAATGATAAGGCAATTTGTTCAGACGAACTTTTCAGCTTCTTGTCAGATCACATAATACCTATATATAGACATTTTTGAAATATATTATTGCTGATAAATTTGCAACGAATATTATATTTTTGTCAAGGATTATAGTTAAATGAATGATGGAAAAAATATATATAAATACTACTTTTATAATATAAATATATATTTATAATAATTAAAATTATAAATATGTATAATTTAATATATATTTTTAAATTATTAATTATATCATATAGTTATTGCATATTTGATATATTTTTTGTTACTAAAATAACGGAACAAATTCATCTTTTTATTGTTTTATTGTCCAATACTTCAGAAGTAATTTTTCAATTATTTCTGAAAGATTGGCAAGGCTGTTCAACAGAAAGCAGTTGATATTTGAAATTATCTAGTTCCATCATCTTCTCATCGAAATTTTAGCAATAAAAATATTGAAAATTGTCGTTGAAATAACTAAATTTTCAAAAAAATAAAATAAAAAAGAATAACAATATTGGATTAAGTATTAATGATAGAAAAGCCTCTGAAGAAGTGATGATGGTATAGGATTTGATTGGTGATAAGAAATTTTTAATATGATAAGACTATCTTAACACACTTAATTGCTATTTTTATTCCGACGATCCCATTCAGTTTTGTCTTATCGTTTCTAATATTTAGAGTTGCTTCTACTAAGATGCACAAAACTAAATATAGATAATACATATACAACAATAAATAAATAATAATAAATATATTAATATAATTAACATAAAATATGTTTTTAAGATTATAATGAGAATCAGTATTAGATGTATATGGTACATCTCTCTCTCTCTCTCTCTCTCTGTCTCTCTTTATATAAAGAAATATTATTAAAGTTTAAAACTATGATCGTTTAAAACAAAAAAGAATCATATGAAAACAAGAATTTAGTTTTAAAATTGAAAAAAAAAGAATTATTCTCAATTCATATAAGCAGTAAATAAGTTTCCGGAAATATATGGCGATATAGATGTCGATTTGTTTATATATATACATATATATATATATTTTTTATAAAGTAAAAAAGAAAACATAAGAAATAAAAAAATAGAAACTGATTGTAAATAAGAATTGAGGTACGTATGTATAGTGTACATATATCTCACAAAATAATGTGAAAGCTAGTAGTGATGAGATAAAAAAACAAAATAATGGAAAAACTTAATGACACGCTTAAGATAATAAATGATTTTTCAATGATTAGTATGAAAGATGATGAATGAATTAAATAGGGTGGAGAGAGAGAGAGAGAGAGAGAGAGAGAGAGAGAGAGAGAGAGAGAGAGAGAGAGAGAGAGATAGAGAGAGAGGAAACTATTATATTGGAAAAAAATATTAGATGGATGAATAGATAGCCATATGAGAGTTAAAGAGGAAAGAAAAATAACAAATAAGAGTGAAAAACACGAAGAGAAATAGAATGGAAGGGAGGAAAGGACTGAGTAGGGAGAGAGAAGGGACAGGGATGGTAATAGATAGGAGATATACATACATCATCTGAATGACTATATATACATATGTATGTATGTATGTATGTATGTATGTATATATATATATAACTATATATATATTTATATATGAAAGATAGAACAAAATAAAAAGGTGTAAATTGGCAAATATGATTTATGGATATACGAAAACTGATTTGACGGACAACAAAAAGGTTTGAAGAAGTTAAAGAAGATGCTGAAGAAGATGCGAACGGAAAAGCACTGACGACTGGCATCCTCAGGATAGGGAAAGCTTATTTTCGAATGTTTGTGGAAGGCAGGAAAGCAGCCAAAGATGGGAAAGAACAGAGGGCTACACAAGGACTGAATTCGCGGCAATAGAATGAGCGTCTGAAAAAGAGCAAATTAGGAAAAAGAAGACCAAAAGCAAAACAATTACGTTTCAAAAGCATTTTGAACGAGAGCGAGGACAAAGCTGGAGAGGTTACCAAGTTTTTTCATGATTATGAATTATTATGGTTATAATTTACTATGTGAATATAATCAGTACAAGATATTTATTAATATTATATAATGTCTATTTTTAAATTAAATAAATATTTAATATAAAAATCATAATAAAGATTTTACTTTAACAGTCAATATTTTCGAAGAAAAAAAAATAAGAACAAATAACATGAATAAACCCTATATTATCTTATTACAAAATATATGCTGTAAGTATAGAGATATAGAGAAGGAGAGAGAGAGAGAGAGAGAGAGAGAGAGAGACATATGGAGAGAGGGAGAGAGGGAGAGGTGAGAAGGTTGAAGTGAAGAGAGAACTAATCGAAAAAACTTCAATGAAAACGAAAAGATTTGAATGAAAGTTGTCGAAAATAAGAAAATTCCCGAGAGAAAAATGAACGTTTCTTTGAATATTAGGTAACATAGTAAAGATGATAACGATGTAGGAAAGCTTAAGAAACCTAAGAGACATACATAAATAAATTTTTCTTGTTGTTACGTAATGAAAACATCTTTCTACATAAATATCTTTGAAAAATCTTTATTTTTTTTTTAAAAAAATATTAAAAAATGGTTAATATACTATATGATAATAATATACATATATTACTAATATATATTATTATTATTAATATAAATGTATAACTAAATTTGTTATGATGCCAAGTTTCAGGACTACTGGAATCAATTTTCTAAGTGGAAAAATTGCTTCAATTTCTGAAGTTTGGACAGCAAAACACACCGAAAAGCTTCAACTCATTTACTTTCTTGTAACAATGTTGAAAATAATATGAATGCTTATAGAAACGAATATAATCAACTAATCTAGAAAGTAGTAAAATCGTTTATATTCAAATAAACATTACAGAGCTTATTATTCTTTTTTTTTTTGTTTAAAATTATGTTATATACTAGTACAATTACTAATAATAATAATAATAATAATAAAGATTATTATATATATATATATAGGTTACCAGATATATATTTTTTTAATTTATAAATAATATATTAAATTTTAAAAATAAATATTTATATATTATTTATGGGAAATATAATGTCCTTTCATGTCATCATTACTTCATGATTCAATTGAATTTCTATGATCTTTCCATACTATTCGATCAAAGTTGAATAGTAAATTCTAAATAATATTTGTTTTATCCAATTTTCACTTCAAACCAATGTGAGAGAATAAAAGAAAATATTTACTTTTTTTTTTGAGTTTATTCTTGATTCGTATTAGTGAGAAATGGCATGAATCTAAGGGTGTTGGGATAAAGTTCAAGCATAAACAAGCTATTTATTATTAAAATATATAAATTCATATTAAAAAAAAAATATTAAAAAATAACATTCGTATAGATTAACAATTTTTAGAAAGGAAAAATAATAATTTTTTGATTATAATGACTATCAAACAGTACATGAAACTATGAGTTCCTATTTAGAATCGATACATACATGTACATATATGAATAATTATATATTATACATTATATATTTACACTTACTATATCATAATTGGAGATTGATTCATACGACGAAGACGTTCTAAACGTTCTAACCGTCGTTTCTCTTTTCGTATTTGTTTCACTGATTCGCTGGAGTTTTCAAGTTCCTCAGGTTTAATTGGAAGAAGGTTCATGCGTGATGGGATAGTTGTCTCTTCTATATCTTCCTGCTGTACTTCTTCACTAGTTTTTTCAACATTAATCGTAGTAGATACTTCAGTTGAATTTAAATTATCGAATATAATTGTAGAGTTGTTACTATCTATGATAGACATAGCGATTTCTTCAATTCGTTTCGTTGATTCAAATTCTTCTTCATTAATATCTTGTAATGCTTTTGCAATATCAAACGATTCTAAATAAAGGATATTGTTAAATAATATATAATAATTATAATTATAATAATAATTATTATAATTATAATTATATACCTTTATTCTTATTCAATGTATCAACTAAGAACGTATCATCATCTTCACCAGAATCATCTTAAACATTCAGCTTATTCACACACACACAGAAAAAAAAACACAAAAGTAATGTTAGAGAACTCACCAAATTCAGGTTTTGTACTTGTTTCGTCTTCTTTAGTTTCAGGCAATAAAGGAGGAAAACCTATAATTGTTTAAAGTTAACTATTATTCCTAATACATATGTACTGACTGCCTGTTCGTTCAGCAAAACTTAGAACAGATGTTGTAGCACTAGAATCATCATCAATTTGATTTTCTTCAATTTCTTTACTTGCACTTTCTTTATGCTCTTGTTCTATAACAACATGTAAGTTATCAGAAAGAAGGAGGATTTCTACCTAATCCAGTAATCTGAATACCCAAATTATTATTTTCAAATGAAACAGTAGAATCTCTATAATAATAATATATATTAATTATTAATTATATTAAGAAAACCTTGTGCCTAATGAAATTACAAAAATGATTGTAATAGCAATACCGGCAAATGCTATATAAGGTTTGTAACGGAATAAAGAAAATTGTCTTGAATATAATTGAAGTGAAGGTGGCATCACTAAACATTAAAAATCTGTTTTATTTATTAGAATATTAAAGAAATATATAAATTAACGAAATAGAATGATTATATAGTTAGTTAGTTAGTTTATTATATTATTTTTATAAAAAAAATATATTTTATACAATATTATGAAAATTATTATATGGTCTGGTCAAAATCCTTGTGAAGGCTGAGAACAGGAAAACAAGCAGTATACAACAAATTCACAAATGACCATTTGATTTGAAAATGTCGAAAATGGAAAAAGGAGGGCTATGTGAACAAGGAAGAGAAATACTATCGAGAGAAAGCTATCCGAGATGTCGTTCGTTGATCTAAATCCTTTAGATCTAACAGTGTGATTTTCATTACCTTCTTAGATTTGATGAGCAGATTATTCAAGCGGAATAGTGTTAATGACGTGATTGAAAACGTTTTGAAAGTATAAAATCATGTTTTTTTTTGTTATTTAACCTTTACTTCAAGCAAGAGCGATAATGATCATTAATGTAGAAAAAAAGATTCGAAACGATCCAAATAATAGTTCAAAAAGATTTAAATTTTTAATTATAAAACTAATATAGAAATTGTTTTTAAAAATAAGAAATCAAATAATTTGATTAAAATGTTAAATATATAAATACAAAAAATAGTTAAAAACATGCTTGATTCACATATAACCCAAATATTTTAAAATATTTTGTAAGAAACTTGTAGTAAACAGGAAAACATAATGAAAAAACTATGTAAACTAGATATATAATAACAATACATATAAGCTGTTTAAGACTGAAACCATATTAAGTCTCATTATATTCTTAATACATACTATATACATATTTTGAGCTTTTCAGTGTTTCTTATTGAACTGAAACTAGAATTGAAACATTTCCAACAAGGAAGATCGTTCACAAATCTATAAGTAAGATCTGCATCGAGGCTTCGAGGCTGTCCTCCAGGTGCATGACGATATCATCACATCATTATGTTTTTCTTTGGGTGCAACTTTGAATAAAAATTAAAAGATGAGAGATATCTTAATAGCTTTATTAAGAAATTATAAAATAATTCTTATATTCATGAATATAATGAAGGTTTAGTCGATTTATTAATCTTGATATAAGTATAAACTGTATATAATACATATAATATCTATAATATCTATATAAATCTTAACTAAAACTATAAGAAAATTTAATAAAAAGTTTATTTTTATGTTTTAACTCAGTAAATATCGAATCTTTTATTCTGAAAAAAGCATTAACATTTTTTCTTTTCTTCTTACTGTCTTGAGCTGAAGACAAGAGTATCCCAAGTTTAGTGAACATAACTGAATACGATATGTATTTATAAAATAAATAAAAATTGAGAGAAATAATCCAAATATAACTATCTACCTATTTCAATATAAAATATTTTATATATTATAGTTTCAAAACTAGTAATTGATTTAACAATATTAACCAAAGCCGGAGAATTGTTATAGATTGTACATACATACATACTAGTATACTAGATATTGTCAAAATTCATTTGAATATTTTAATTTATTTTTAATTTTTAAATAAATTTCAATAAAAAATGAAATTTTTTTATTTTTTTTATAAAAAACAAAACAAAATGAAATAAAAAATTTGATTTAGTATTGTAGTAAGCTTTAATCAAAGATTAATTGAGTTCTGCTTATTATATTTTCATTGTGAATAAACGATTAGCTGAGTATTTTTGTATAAAGTAACTAACTATATATGTACATATAGTTTATTAATCATTTTAATAAATAATAAAGATTATTTAACATTTAAACTGAAATAACACCTCGTTTGACATTTCGTAATTTATATTCTTCTGCTCGAGAAACAATTCGTTGAACTAATTCTGTTGTAGATATAACTGGTGTTCGAACTGTTTCCAAGAATCGATCAGCTTTCTAAATAAAAATTATATTTATAAATATATAAATTAATTAAAAATTAAAGAAATAACCTTAAATGGATCATAACAGTCATGAATACAAGACAAGTCTTCATTAATTTCATATGGAATTGAATCATGTGCTACAAGATCAATCTGAAATATTGAATTAATTTTTTTAAAAAAAGTTCAAATTTTAGATAAACTTGATGAATATTTTATTAAAATTATGAATAAATTATACTTACTCTATGCTTATTAGCAAATGCTAATGTTGGATAAAATGGTGGGAAAGCAATAACTTCATCAACAAAGGAACAACATTTTACACTTTTGACACGTTCATCATGAGTCATGACTGTAGGACCCGACTTATATTGTAAGCAATCTTCATCAGTTACAACTTTAATAAAATATTATAATTTATATAGTTATATGTATATATTACCTCCTACTATTAAATGAATATTTGGAAATGAAGTTTTAGCTTGTTTCAACTGTTCCATATGTCCATAATGGAAAAGATCATAAGCACCATCAGCATATACTCGAATCTTTCGATCGATTGCTTCAAATAATTATTAAAATTTATGAGGAAAATGAATATTTACTAGGATGACGTCGAATTTCTGATAGAGTCAATGGTTTGAAGTTAGAATTTGTAGTCAAGTCCGTCATGTGAAAGTACAGTTCTTGAGTATGAACAAACTAAAAAACAAATAAAAAAAAAGGAAATGTGCTTTATCATAAAATCTGCAAATATCAAAGAAACTGTTAAGTATGTATATTCATCGAATGAATAAAATGGAGAGTTATAGCTGAAATGTAATTGAGTTTCCATGACTCCCACCTAGTCTTTGTCCATTTTGAACATAGCTAATAATCAATGGAGTCAGACAGATTAAAGGAGGGCAGTTATAGATAATGTGATGAAAGTGAATTACATAAAAAGAGAAAGAAAAGGAAAAAATGAGAAAATAAAATTAAAAACGAAATATTATACGATTATATGAGGTTTAGAAGAATAAAGTGAGAGAAAATAGAAGATAGATCATGGAATATATATGAGGTATAGATAGATAGAGTGAGAGGAAAAAAAGAAATAAATAGAATGAAAAAGAAGATAAGAAGAGAGAGAGAGAAAAGGAAATAGAATGAGGAATGATCATAGAAAGTAAGAATACATAGAAAAGGAGTGGGAGTGAACTCATGAGAACATAAACAGAGAACAGATTAAAAAATGAAGAAGAATAAAGAAACTTATATGAATAAAAATCAAAAGAAGATCTACATATATTCAGAATCATCAAGGATTTCTATCTTAGATGTTTTTTTTTAATCTTAAATATTTGCATATAAATATGTTATGTTTATATGATTTTTTTGATTGAAAAAAAAAGATGAAATATCCAATAAATGATTTTTTTTTTTTTAATTAATAATAAATATAAAATTAAAAGAATATAAGAATATAATTATAATAACTCATCATTCATATAAGACATTCAATGTATTTGATAAAGTAATTAGTTATATGTTTTAAGCTTTTAACTATAGTTATCTATGTATATACCAATATACTTCGTTACAGATAATGTTATCAGTTTACTAATTCATATGTAATATAGTTTTTGAAATGAAATTTTGAAATATTATTTCTTTATAAAATATATTTTATTCTGAGGTCTGAGGTCTGATTTTAAAAATTTGGGTATGATTAAAATAATTTTATAATATTTTTACGGGATTATACATACTGATACGTGAATGGATGTGTTGAATTAAACAAATATATTATATTATATTAATTATATACTATATATATATATCAAATTAATTATATGATATGAAACAAATAAATAGATGTAGCACTATTGAAAGCATGATCTGAAATGATATGAACAAAAGTACTTTTTTTTATAATTTAACTTACGCACATGCACGTATTATATTATATATTATATATAATATATAATATATACATATATATATATATTTGAATTGAACAAATCTTATCTTGTGTATATATTATTAAGAATATATGAATAATATTTTCTAAATATTAACTATATACTATGTATATTTATATAATATAATAGATGTGTCAATAAGTACATGACCATAGTATGTCTTGTCAAAAAAAATCAAAAAACTATAAAAAGAGAAAAGATTTTATTTCTGAAAATATTGTCCCTCTCCCCCCACTTTCGGATTACTTTCTCATATTATTAATATTCCTATTTTATTATATCTTCTTATGTACATAATATGTATGTATAGTATAGTATGTATAGTAATATTTGTATGTTTTATAACAATTTTTACATGAAATTTATAAATACTTACATGTATATCATATATTATTTTTAATAATAATAATAAAAAAAAATAAAATGCTGTAAATCTTTTTAATTTCAACAATATTGAACCGTTATAGTATAATCTAATGTTTATTATAATCTTAGTAATTACGAATTACACTCTGAAATATATTTTAATTAATAAATATTTCTTTAATTTTATGGTTATTATATTACCTCAACAACAAAATGCTTATCATATTGCCTACTAACATCTTGAAATCGTGTATCGCCTATAAATAGCATAGTTAATAATTATACTTATCTATCTATTTATCTATTTAATAATAATTATATATAAACCTGTGGGTAATACTTCTACAGTTCTACTCCAATGTCTACCTTGGTTAGGTCCATCCCGAAGTACGGTATCCAATTCTCCCTTCAATGTGATTCGAGAAAATATTTTTTTTTGTATCACACTTACCTTCCATGTTCTTTGATTCTGTTCATCTACTAATTTTCCTGATTCATCTTTCCATTTCCAATTATCTTCAACTTTTCGTTCAACGACTCCTTAAATAAGTTATTATAATAAATTAAAAAAAGATATTTATAAAATATTTTTAAAAAACTTTACATATATTCATGAATATCCATAGTTTTATGTATAAATTGAATATATATATGATTTTTATTAATTTTATACTTTAAATATATTTTTTCATATAGTTATAATGTGTTAAACTTAAAATATTCGTCTTAATGTTCAAATTTAAATTCTTATAATATTTTGAATAGGCAGATTGATTGCATACACATATATGAATTTGATTATAATTCTTATGTATTAATTGAATGATGACGTTTCTACTATATATTCTTATCAAATACTAATATTTAATATAAGTAATACATCACAAATCTTCTATTTTACAAATGTTCTTCATCATATTTTCTACTTTTTGAATCAAATATGAATAGATGAGAGGTGATGGAATGAGAAATGGGAAAAGCATATGATTGTATTCATTCTCATCATTTCGTTATTTTTCTTTTTATTAATAAAGCTAATGAAATGTATTCAAGTATTAATAATATTAATAAAGATATTTTATAAGAAAACTTTTCATTTTGGCATCAAAATATTGATATCTATAGATATCTTGATAGATAGAAGGTACATACATACGTATTTGAGTGTATGTTAATACTTGTATAGACAAAGTTCTAATGTAACATTTCGTATAAACTATATATAAATATAATTATATATATATATAGTTAATAGTTATTTATAATATTTTTCTTTAAAGGATAAAATATATATAAATACGTACTTCTTGCCATTGTTGTAATCAGATTATTATCATTATCATCAATAATGTTAGAAAACCATGAATCCTTTTCAACTGGTGCTCCACTAGCATTACTTATTGGAGGCCATTGACGAACAGTATTACTTACAGTACCTTAATATAATTTTTTTGAATAAAACAATGTATATATATACTATTTTCTATATATCATATGATATACCTTGTGTTACAGAATCACGATCATAAGCAAAGTTAGTTCCTCGATCAAAAGCAGTTGGTGTTTTGCTTCTTCTAGACGTATGCGAAGTGAATGGCATAGAACTTTAATTATAAATGTTATAGATAAATATTCTGTTTATGTGCTTATATGTATGTACCTATACACTGAACTTTGATGGAAAGGTGTTGTTCTTCCAGCGGATTCGTGGGTATATGGTCCAACTGATCGATGTCGTCGTCTCACTTCATTTTCACTGCAAATAATCACATTTTTTTATATTTTTATTCCTTATAACAAACTTTTTTTTTTCATCAATAATATAATATTATAATAATATATACTATATGTTTATACATATAATTAGTAAATTATATATAAGATTTTAAAAGTTTCATCGAAAAATTGATTGGTTTTATACAATAAATAGAAGAAGAAAAAAGAAATATATAATGTGTATATTACTGTTGACTACATCTTTTTTCATTCACTCTTTTTATAATATTATATTAAAATATTTGTTTTAGTTGTGTAAAAAAAAACAAAAAAAAAATGCTCCGATCTAAATGCTTAGAAGATTCCTTTGTTTTTATTTTATTATAATATCTAACTATACATGTATATATATATATATATATATATATATATATATATATATATATAACTATGTATAGTTAGTTATATTATTAAATTATATACTCACATTTATAATATAATATGTATAAAACATATGCATATATCATAAATATTATATATTGCTTTAACTTTTAAGTGTTATACATGACAAAATCTTGTTTTCATTCAAATTCTCTTAGTCATTTTCTACTTTCATCCCTACTATAGCTTTCTTATCATTTCACGAAAATACAACATTAAATTTTTATATTTATTCTCACAATTTAAAATATGATTTTTTAATTTCTTGATTTTCATCAACTCCCTCGAAATTGTATACACAGGTTCGCATTGATTAAATAAAATTAAAAGTTATCATTAATATATTGAGAAAATTCAAAAAGTTCTGTGAGTGAGAAAAAGGGTGAGAGAGAGAGAGAAGGAGAGAGAAAGAGAGAGAGAGAGAGAGAGAGAGAGAGAGAGAGAGAGATTTGTTTCAATTCCAAGTTTGCTATACTACATAATGAATACCCAACTCAGATAAATGAATGTTGCCATGGCTTCACGACTTGATATTCTTTTCTTTTGATAAAGAAATATGAAGATTGAAAGGGATATTAAAATATATAGTACAACATAAGAGTGAATTATATATTTATTTATTATTTTTATTTTCTTTAAAAAGTAAAATTATATTGATTTTAATGATTATACGTGTATAAATTACTAAAATAACTTATTTATATTTAAAAATTAACATTTTATTTAATTATTTATAATTTCCCTATCAATTTCTGAGCTTGATCAATATTGAACTTTGATAGAAACTTAGTCACATGTTTTAAGTGAGGTATGGTGAGAAAAGTGATAGAATCTTTAGCGTATAAGGTCTCTTAACAAATCTTCTACTTGGGTTACTTTCGTTTAAAACTTAATCTAAATTAATTATATATATGTATATGATAAAGCTGTTAAAGCGAGATTGAAATACATGAAGAGAGATAGATAGATTGATAGATAGAGAGAGAGAGAGAGAGAGAGAGAGAGAGAGAGAGAGAGAAAGAGAGCGCGCAAGAGATATACATATACGGATAAAGCAAATGGAATAGATGAGAGACGTTAAAACGTGAGAGTACGAGAAAAAGGAGAAAATAAGAATGTATAGAGAGAAATATATGTATCTATAAAAGAGAAAATAGCATATGAGCAGTCGGATTATCAAAATTGAAGAAAATATGGGTAAAAGTAAGAGAAAAAGAGAACTGCAAAAGAATAGAGAGAACGAGAGAAAGAGAAACTAAGAAAAAGAAAGCTATTGAGATAGAAAGATTGTTAGTGTTGAAGAGAGCGAGAAGGAATGAGAGAGAGAGAGAGAGAAAGAGAGAGAGAAAGATTTATAGATGTAGTATCTGAATCCTAATCATAATTTCCTCATTCCTCTCTGTCCCTCATTACCAGCCCTCATACAAAACTAAATGTTTTATTCTATTAACTAACACAATGACCATTCTTACATTCTTGCTCAGAAGCATTTCATTATTTATTATTGTTTTTTAAAAATTATATTTATTTATTTTATATTTTATAAAAATTTCTTGATAACATATGCACATACCTCTGTTGAAATGGTGAAATGTTGCTGTTATATTCATAATTGTTCGGCTTATATAAACAGCTGCTACTAGGAGTTTCATGAGAAATTGGATTTGAACGATAGGTTTGATATCCATTAGATGTTTCATATCCTGTTTCTCCTCCATAACTTTTCATGCTACAGGCTGGAGTTACAGGACGAGAATCATATGTTGTTGGTTGTCTGAAATAATGAAATTTGTGTCTATTTAGAGGAACATGCTTTTCATTTTAATTCATTCGCAGCAACCAAGGCTTTTTTATTATTTTTATATAAATTAAACTATTTTTGTCCTTACACATAAGATCATTCATTATTAAATAGTTAAAAGCATGTGATTATTTAAGAATTAATGTTAGAATTTTATATTTGTATTCCTTCTATCACCTGTTAATCATATCTCTCATTTGCTCTACTTCATCAACTGGTGAAAATACGCTTCGACCAATTCGATATCCATCAGAATTTTGATTTGGTTTTGGTCTTAATGAACTAATTATTTAAACAAAACTATTTAAATTTAATAAAAGAAGGATATTTAAATAAATTCAGTACCTGAAAACAAATTGAGCTTCATCATCAGTTGTGTCTTCTAGTCTGGAAACAACTTGTTCAAGTTTTCGCATTGTTGGACCAACACTACTAGCTCGATAAGAATGAGGAGTTATAGCTCGTTCACGCCTGAAATTCAACACTTCCTTAAATTGATTTGAGAAGATCAGAATGATGTTAGAGAATACTTATCTATATTCATCCATTAAACCATATTTAAACTTTTATTTCGCTAACTAAAAATTAGTTATTCCAACATATAGCTAAATCTTAATCAACTATATATTTTTCTTTCTTTTTTTCTTAACTATAAACACATATTACTTCATTTTCTTTGATGCACATTAGATATTTTCTGTGCAATCATCCGTATCATTAATAGAAAATATTAGTAATAATGGATATTATGGAATTCTTAAAGAAAAAAAAATTTACAACTAGAAAATGAAGATATTTTACATGAGATTTGCATATTTTGTTTGTTTTTTTTCCATTTTTTTCTCTTTTCTATTCTTTTCTATTCAAAAGTTATCTTATTTTCTTCAACTCACAATGAAATGCATACTTGCAAAATAATCGTTTAACTACCAAAGACTTAGTTTTCATTAACTTTTAAACGTTATTTTTCATCTTTTTTTTTATATTTTTATTATATTATTAGTTATTATATTATATTATATATATATATATATAATTTATAGTTTAAAATATCGATAAGATTATATAACAACGTATATGTATAACCTTTTTCTCAAACTTGATATTCAATATAAAAATATGAAATAACTTTAGACATATTGAAAAGAGAGAAAGAGAAAACTGAAAGTTATATTTAGTCCGAAATAAGATTATTTGAATTCATCTTCTATATTTTCGATGACACATATTTACCTCTCGTATAATATGCATACATATATGTATCTAAACCTTCATCATATAAGAACTATTCAATATATAAAGTTTTTTTTCCTTTAAATATCTAGAATATTTAACTATTACTATTTCTTTTTCTTTGTTTTTTTTATTATAAGATAATATTTAAAATGATAGTTGAATGTTACCTCTCTTGAGTCTTCCATTCAGCCATGTCTGGGTGACAACTTTGTGTCATTTCACGTTGAGCTGACTGGCCACGTTCTTGTCGCATACGTTGAGTTCCTGAAGTTTTCGTTTAAAAATAACAGAAAATTATATTATTTCTCTAATAATAATTTATTATAGTTTAACCTTTCGTAAAATCTGTTTCATTGTTATTTTGAAATGTTAAATACTACTTGATTGACGAGATACTATAGTTTTGACATGACTACGTCAAATTCTTTGGAATTGACTTGAAATTTTGGTTGATTAACAATTTATTTTTACTTCTTCGCATTTATTCTTGTATTTTCTTTTTCTGAACATTATTATTCGTTAATTCTTTCTTTTTCTTTCTTTTTCTTTCTTTTTCTCTCTCTCACACTCTCTCTCCCCCTCTCTACTTCTTCATGCTTTATCACAAACCTCTTTTTTTTTATTCATTCAATTTAATATATTTTAAAATAAACCCATTAAATAATAATAAATATAATTTTTTTGTTTTTCTTTTGTTAAAAATTATTCTAAAGCTTTTATAAAAATTCTTCTACCTGAGAGTTCGGCAATAACATCAGCTGGGAGGGTTGGAATTCCTTTCTTGGCTTCTTTGAATTCTTTTGTTGGTGTTTTTCTTTCTGCTACATCCTTGTCCATTGATGTTCCTATTCGAATAGGCTTTGGTGGAGGTGGAGGAGGTGCAGGAGGTGGTATAGATAATTCACGAAAACTAGAATAATAGTATATACTAATAGTATATTGATTATACATTTCAATGAATTATATAGTAGACCACAATGACTTAATTATTTTCTTTTTCAATTACAATTAATTATTTTTATTAACACAAGAATTCAACTTACTGTTCTTCTGGAGCAGTTTCCTCTTCGACATTTGGTGCGAAGACTCTCTGAGTGTAGAATGATTCCGAATCGGATGCTTGAAAGTTTGTAGCTGGTACAGTCTTCTGCGTTTCGTTCTGTATTTGATCATCCTCAACATCCAAAATTGGATCAAAAACAACTTTGTTATAGTTAGGAGAATCACATAAACTGTTTTGTTGGCTAAATGGTTTTGGAGTTGCTGGAAGAGTTTTTGTAGGAACAGATTGTCCAAAAATGGACATGAGCCATCGCCAAAAACGAGCTACAAGTCGGCCAAGTCGGCAAATCTGATGCCATGACCATCTTGCAACTCGTTTAACATACATCCATCCAGTTTGAACGAATTGACATGCACCAGAAAACATTCTAGACAAATATCCCGAATGTACAGATGCTGAATTAGCTTTCCAGGTGTTGCTTGATTGATACGAAGTATTAAGATTTGTTTTTTGATAATTATGATTTTGATTATTTCCATTTTTGCTTATATTGGAGTTATTCACACAACAGTTCGTTTTCCTTTCTGGTTCGATCGTTTCGCATTTCCATCTTGGATTCCCTCTGAAAAAAAAATAAAAATAAACATCATTTCATATTTCAAGTTTTAAAATAAAAAATAAGATGAGCATTAGTATTAGTATCAGTATTTCAAGGTGTAAATTGAGAAAATAACCCGGAAGTATTTAATGTGTATCATATTTTAGATGCAATTTTATTCTTAAAATCATATGATTATTTTTCTTTTTAACTCTTTAGATGTTACTACAAAAATATATTTTTTAGCCTCTAATTTAATATTTAATTAAGCTTTTTTGATGATTCATCAAACATTTAAGAAATACAATCTGTCATTTTCATTTAAAACTTTCAGCGTGGAGTTGTTAGAATCGATTAAATAATTGAGTCCGTCCTAAACTCGTTGGATAATTTGACACTTTCAGTTGAACTTGTGTCACTTTAAATTGTTTCATCCTTTTGCTACTCTACATCAGCTTAGCTTGTTTTCAATGCCAGCTAATTCGCTTTTTCTAATGTTAAGGCATTATACGAGTTTAGTCTCTGAAAGCAAGCTCTTTTAAGCTTAAACCCTCCTCTCAGCAGAGCCCAACCTCTACTCATCTCTTTTACTTTCTCCTCTGCTCTCCTCTCAACCATCCCTCAATTGACATGAACATTTCAAATGATTAACTTTATTCTACGAATGGCTTCAACTCATACTTTACCCTGCAGCTATCTCTCTCACTTTTTCTCTTTTTGTCTGTTTATACTCAGTTGAACTAAGTCATTCATATCAGTTCAGATCAATTTCTAAATGACCTAAAACAGATAATTCATTTAGTCAGAATAAGATCTGAAATCCTTATAAAGAATATCTAAACAAAGATATTAATAACAACAAGAAAACACAACGTTTTGAAGAAAAAATTTTATTTTAAATCTTTTTCAAGTTATTCCTTCAGATTATTATTTTTAAACGATGGATCATTTCATCATATATCTTACACTCATATAGATAGTAGTTGCTCACTTCAACCATCCTCATTCGTTCTCAAGTTTAACAAGAAGATCTGATATAAAGGAACATGCTTCTCGACTTTTCTTTCATTTCTCTCTCTCTTTCTCTCTCTCGATCTCGATCTCTTTCTCTTTCTCACTATCTCTCTGTTCAATTTTGCTTTTTTTCTTTTCGCGTTTACTAGATTATCTCATCATTTATCTCTAACAGAAAAATGAAGAAATGAGGAGAAAGTATTCAATGTTCTTTCTTGTTTTACAAATTTTATGAATTAAATCTCAATAATGACTAACTATTAATATTATATAATATAGAAATAAACTTCCTCTTTAAAACAGATGTTAACTATAATCAATAATTTAATAAAATAAACCTTAATTCTGATGAATACAGTCTTTTATATATTCATCAGAGCTTAAAAAACAACAACAACCACAAACAAAAGCCAAAAAAAAGTATATTTACTATATAAACCTACTACTATACTGTCTTATATTATTTTTTTACAGCTTACATATCTCAAAAAAAAATTAAAATCAAACCAAAAAAGTTAATTAAATACTCATATAATTAGAAGAAAAAAAAGGAAAAACAACTGTTTGGATTTATATATTTTATACTTTTTATATTGTTTTTGTATATATGTTAGACGAATTATCATTGATCAATCTCAAGCTTTCTTATCGAACTCCTACTCCTCCTACTCCACCTACTGCTCCCTCTTTACCTCTCTTTATCCTTCACATTCTTTTCCTAATATTAACCTTATTTCAATAATCATATTTACATATATTAATCGTATATATGTATGTATAGTATATATACATTGATAGTTAAAACTTGATAAAAAATGAATTCGAAATATTCAAGTCAACAAAGAATATTATCATATAATAAAATTGAAATTTGAAAAAAAAATATACTTACTTGAATAGAAAATATAGGAAATAGAATATAGTCCAAAACATCTCTACGATACGATCCTTAATTGACGTTAGGACTATCATTTTGTTCCCAAGTAGTGGGGGTGGATGAATCCTCCCAGGTCGAAGTGAGATTCTATCAGAGGTTCTACTCCACCTTTGCTAGTTTGCTATTCCTCCTCTGTATGCCTCACGAACTAGCAGCTGTCTGATAGTTAACATTCCCTCGAAGAGTATGAGAGAAAAGCATCAAAAGATATTTGAAAGAATGAGACAGATACTGAAGAAAGTTAGAGAACAGGCGTTATGAGGCGGTTAAACGCCATCAGCCGTTATAGAAAATCGAGATCTGATCAGTTGCGATAGGATAGAAAGTTGAGACATTTAAAATGTAAAATCAAAAGCTTTATAATATTTGTTTCAGAATTTTTATTAAAATTGAAATGCTGATCTAATCGCAATCATCTATTGGTCTTATTGAACTATTCATCTTATTCAAACGATATAAAATAAGATATTTTCATTTTAATGTTTATTTGAAAAACATCCCAGACATTTCAACAACCTCAATATTATGTGATTAATAGTTCTTTTCTTATTCTTTTACATTTTATTTCATTATTTCACTTATTTTCCTTCAATTTTGTGAAACTTTAAAAACTCTTCTCTCTTTTACCCACACTCTCTCTATCCCTCCCTCTCTCCCCCCCTCTCTCTCTCTCCCTCTCTCTCTCTCTCTCTCTCTCTCTCTCTCTCTCTCTCTCCCTCTCTCTCTCTCTCTCTCTCTCTCTCTCTCTCTCTCTCTCTCTCCCAGCATCTATCAGCCTATCTCTCTCATTTTATATTTATCTTTATATGTAGAGAGAGAGATAGATAGATATATCCTTAGAATGTTTTGATAACGAACTTTTGAATATTGGACTTCTTGTCACTGGGACTTTGAGCTGACGCCCCTCCTTCAACACTTTCCCACTGCCTCTGGCTGTTTGAGTCAAGGCTATTTTCCGTTCAGGCAATTTCTCTTTTTCCTTTTTTCTATCCATAGCTTTCTCTTCTTCGTTTATATCCCATCTTTTGGAAATTTCCATGCTTCACCCAAAAGCATACATGCAATTTGCGATTGTCCACAATTGAATCATCGAAACAATTTCTTCGTCATCTCATGATCATGTTCTTATTGTCCTTCTTTGATCGCTTTAAGTACCTTGTTTTCGCGTCTACTACGTGTAACAATAATCTTCATTGTTCTTTTTTTTTTCATTTTCTTCAAACTCTTTAATTTATATTTGAGATTCTAAGATTTTGGTTAGAAATTTCTACATGTAAATCTATCTATCATGTAAAAAAGTATCTCGTACAACGTATATTACAAAGACTTTTACCATAAAAATGATGATAAAATGAATTATTGCATTATTTGAAATTAATTAAGTATAATAGATTTGTTTTTGATACAAAAAAACGTATTTCAAATAAATTTTTTTCTTCTTTTTTTTTTTGCAACAAGGCTTTCTGTTTATTTAGTATTATTTATTTTATATTTAGTACTCATCTCTTCAATTCATTACAATATGCGCAAAACCTTCAATCTCAGTCATATGAGCTATTTACGTTAAGCTCAAAATCTAATTAAAGCCAAGATGGAACGAGCAGCTCTTTGAGAGCCATTTTAAGCCTTGTTAACTGATCTCAAGTTGAGCACAGGAGACAAACGTCAATCTTTCTCATATAATCAATCCATCACAAAATATTATTCATAATTTATTTGAATGAACTGTAATATTCTAGATATTTAATAGTATTTATATATTATTTATTTCTTATATATATGTATATATATATATTATATAATTAATATATAGTATAATAGAAATCTACATAAATGTATTTTCAGCTGCCTTATGGCACCAGTATAAGCATGTTTCGAAGGGTTAGTCCAAAAAAAATACTACCAAGTGGAAAACAGCAAAAGCTAAAGTCATCTGCAACTCCTGAAGAAACTAAAGCTCATTCAATTCAGTCATGTAGTTCCAGAATTTATGTTGTTTTATCAGATCCTCAAGGTTTGGTTTCTATCATAATTAATTGCATTCTCTTAATTTTACATACATTTTTTTAGAATTTTATGTTGAAAGAAAACTTCTTCTACAGGAAGTTTTACCAGAAATACAATCATATGGCTTTAACATGGGAATTGAGATTGAATGGATAGATCCTTATAAAGAAAATGATAAATTAACTAATGAAGTTTCTGATAAAGTTACTAAAGCATTGGACGATGAAAGTTCTATAGTTATAGTAAGATTAATTAATTATAATAATTATAATTTCTTCTATAATTAGTGTTTGTTGGGCGATAAATGGGGATCACCTAGAGCCCCGCTTGAACTGCGTAAAGAAGAATTTGATAATATTCGTCAAGCTGTATTCGAGCAAAATGCTGGTATGTTATATAATATAATAAAATTTACATTAATACATATTTAGATGTAAAATTATTAGACACCAATTATTACTTGGATCGAACGCAATCAGAAGATATTTATAAATTACGGGTATCTGATTCAAAAACTTCATCAAAATTGGCAAAAGTTGTACAAAAAGGAGCAGCAGCGGTTGGTGTCATAATCTTCAAAAAAAATTTAAACTTAAACTTAATTAAAGGCACATGAGGAAGGAGTTATCAACCAAGTTCATACAAACAAACAAAAACGATTTTTCTATTCTCCTATACAGTACGTGGTTGAAAAAGCTTTACAAGAAGGAAAACGAACTATCTTCAGTTTACGATTATTTGAAGGTAATAGTATAAATATATTTATGTTAAATATAATTTTATTTATCATTATTTTTGTTTACGTCAGCTATGTATGAACAAACATTTTCAGGAGCCACTCACGATGTAGGAAAAAACAGTATTTTTATTGATAAAACGGAAGAAGGTAGAGCAAAAGTGATGGAATTGAAAAACAGAGTAAAATATTTCATTTTTTTATTTATTTTGAATTTATATTTAACATTTAGGTTGCTGCTATGTATGAAAAAAATAATGTATTCAATCATACATTAAATCCAGAAAATGGAGATATAATCTCGTTTTTAAGCTCTAAAGATGGAGAACGTTATGTTGATGCATTAACAAAACAAATGACTGATCGTATAAAAATACTTTTGAACGATATTCACTCAAAAAAACTTTATTCAACACCGGTATCAATTCCTGAAATTGCAAATAATGAGAATATTGCACATATTTGTAGGTTTTTTTTCTGAATATAAGTCCTGTGCAAAGAACTTCGGACACTCACCACTTAGAGGCATCAGAAACCCTCGTTTAAACTACAAAAAACCTTTTTATTTTTTGTAGTTTGTGTGAAAAGATACAAGAGTGGGTGTCCGATGTTCATCGCACAGGACAGTATATATTATATAAATATATATAGTTAGCTGTAAATATGTATAATTGTTTTCTATTACAGTACATGCTGAGCAACTGCTATTAAAGCCATGGCTTTCTAGAGCACCTTTAGATAACAAAATTGCTGAATTACTGAATCAAAATGCATCGTTAGGAGGAGTAATTCTATTACAAGGTCCAGAACTATCATGCAAAACCCGATTGTTATGTCATTTATATGAAAAAGCCCCAAATACTGCTTATAAAATTATTCGGTATGAAAAAATGATCTTTGATTTAAGATCAATTAGCTATTCTTCTTTTCAGATTTGTTGGTTTAACTTATTCATCCATATTTGCACATGAACTTTGGCAACAATTAGCTTTAACTCTTTGTGCAATTAGCAAGCAAGATCCAGCTGGTATCCTTAAGGTTTTTTATAATATTTTTTCTTGTTAGAATATATAGTATAATTGAAGCTATTCACACTGAATACATTGATTAACAAGTTTGAAGAGTTATGTAACAATCTTGATAAACCGTTATATCTATTTATTGATGATATTCATCTTCTGAAATATGGTCATTTTCTAAGTTCTTTAACAAAAAGACTTCAAAAGGTATATATTATTATTTAATATTATATATTATTATAATATTTTGAGGGACCTAATCAACTTTATATATTCATGACAGCTTCAAATATATCTCCAATTTCTTCGGTATTTGTTGTTACACAAACTGTTAATGTGGAACAACCAAATGAAGATGATTTAATATCAATGCTGCAACTTAATATTTCGATTACTGATCGAAAAGTACATAGTGATCAATTATCAGCAATTAAATATCAGGTTAACAATATAATATATATTATAATAATTACATTTTTTTTTCAGTTAACAGGAGCACATTCACATATTTGTTTAGCAGAAGCATTATTGGATGAATATCTTCAAAACTCCACACCTACGTTAAATGGTGGCATCGAAGGTATATATACTATATAATATAGATTTTATTTATTATATTTAAAGGAAGATTAGCACGTCTTGAAGAACAGTATGGGCAACAAGCGGTTCAAGCAGTATGTCGGTATATATCAATCTCATCACATGGATTAACATGGCTTGAACTATTTGATATCTTATCAATGAATACAACTATGAATACGCTATATGGAGGACCATGTTTTCCACCATTTCTATTAGATAATATCCTAAGCAGTTTAGGTTTAAAACATATATTATATATAATAAATAATAATATTAAATGATTATAGGATCTTTATTGATAACAGTTCAATTAGATAATCGAATAGTATATCGTTTTAGCCATATTCTTATTATTGCTATAGTAAGACACCGGTTTGTTCTTCATCATGTCATATTTTTTTCATATTATCTTTCTTTTTAGATATTTTGAAAATACATCCGATCTAAAAGTATCTCATACCGAAATTTCTGAAGCTTTTGCTGATGTTAATCAGAAGACTGCATCTCCAAGACCAGATTTAAGTTATCAAGTAAATTGTTTTTGATGAAAATTTAAATTTTTATTTATTAATCAGGTTTTTCCTCAAGCAACAAAACGTGATAACGGTCTACCGAACATGAGAAAACTGAGAAATTTGTGGTTTCATCTGCTTCATACAGGTAAAAAATAGATATTTATGAATATGACACAAAGTACATTTATTGAAAGTTGAAGTAAAAACTTGACTGTAACTTTTCTTAAAATATTATTTATTTTTTTAATCTAATAATATCATATATTTAAGGAAATATGGATGCATTAAAGGAATGGACATTATGTCAGTTTGAATATGTTGATGGAGTTTCTCGTTTTTGTGGAATTTTACACCTTTTAACATTATATGAAGAATGTGCTATGCAAGTTCTTCATCATGATATACAAGGTATGTATCTAATTAATTTTATATAAATTAATATTTTATTATAATTAGTATTATGTGAACAAGTTTTGCTACCTGCTTTACCTACTGTTGTAAGAGATTCAGAACAGTTAGCTGCAGAAGTAATTGGACGTTTAAGATTTACAAGAGGTAGATATTGAAAATTATTATTTGATGATCTTTGATATAATTTTGCAGGTGAAAATAGTCATTTTCTTAATACGATGGTAGAACAAGCAATGAGTTGGGTTGATACTTACAATCGACAACCATTGATGGTACCATTAACTTGTTGGATATCACCTCCTGTTATGAAAAGTTGCCGCAGTTTCACTTTAAAAGTAATAAGACTGTTTGATATATAACTAATATAGTTTATATTATAGGATTGGAAAGCAAATCAAACTATTCTTACACCTACACATAACCATCAACATGTTCTTATATCTGGTAATCTTGCTGATTCAGGAGCAATCTATATGTACCATATTCCTTCTCAATTACTTATTAATACTTTTCGAGGTTTCCGCTCATAATTGTAACAACTTTCGTCTATAAATTCGTTTTCTTTCAGCTCATACGGCAGCAGTTACATCATTATGCGCTTCTGGAAACGGGCTATATTTTGTTAGCACATCTGTAGATAAAACAGCTATTGTTTGGTCATTTTCAACTGTAATCATATATTTTAATTAATTAAATTTATGAAATATTATAATCATATAGGGAGAAGTAGTAAAAACGTTACGTCCTCATAGCCAAAAGATAACATGTGCCATATTGAGTAGTGATGACACACTACTTGTAACAGGATCAGCTGATTCTTCTGCAAAAGTGAGTTATATACATATATTTCATTATATAATTCATAATTTTCAGATAATTGATATTAGTACAGGTGAAGTTATTCGATCTTTTAATGAACATACGGGAAGCGTTGTGTCACTTCAACTAACTTCAAACGATCAATTCTTAATAACTGGTAAGAAATTTTTTAAAATTTTAACTTTCCCCCATAATCCCTATAATTGAAAGTTTTTCTTCAATATTAGTTTATTCTAAATGTTTAGGATCTGGTGACTTTTTGGTACAAATGTGGGATATGAAAAATGGCAGATGTATTTCAAAAATGTGTGGTTTGATGGCGCCTGTCAGTTGTATAGCATTGACATCGTTAGTATACAGATCAGACAAGTTGTAACTAAAGCTGTAAACTTTAGAAATGATGCTTTTGTTGCTGTCGGATGTGAAGATGAAACTTTACGTATCTACAGTACAGTCTCAGGAACTGAGCTTCATGAGCTAATGGGTCATGAAGGAAAAGTGAATGCTTTAGTAGCAGCACAAGATGATTGTCAATTATTCGCAGCAACAAAATCAAAAATATACTGTTACGATATACACAATGGTCAGATTCTTGATATATTAGATTGTCAACAACCATTTCCTGTTTGTAGTTTAAAGGTATTACAGTTTAATAATATATTCTATAAGTTAAATTATTCAATCTATTACAGACAACATCGGATAATTACTTTTTGATTTCTGGGTGCGGCCCACGAATTCATGTCTGGAATGTTCAAAAAAGAGTTTATGATAGACATGATACATCTGTGGATAAAGAAGGCTTTGTAACAGCTATAGCTATGTCACCAGATGAAAAAGTAAGTAATAAAAATCAAAATTCATGAGTTTAATATTATTTAGATAGCAGCTTGTGGAACATATAATGGAATAGTTGCTTTATGGGATCTAGATATTTGTCAGTGTAGTACAACAGTAAGAATATCTATTTTGAGTTTATAAAATGAAAATATTAAGGTTATTCAATCAAAAAGTGTACCTATTTCGTGTTTATCGTTTACTACAACTAGTGCCCATATTTTGAGTGGAAATGCTATAGGAAATATCATTATATTGGATGCTTCTTCTGGGACAGTATTACGTTCACTGAATGTAATGATGTTATTTTTGAAAAAATATACTTTCAAATACGCGATTTAGATTCATGCTTCTGAAGTTATTTCAATCTGTAGTCTAGATCAAGGCAAAATTTTAAGTTGCTGTAAAGAAGGAAAATTAAGAAGCTGGAGCATTTATGATGAAGAAGAGACTAATACTGTAATTATATATTTATTTATTTATTTATAATGTTAAATTGTTAATTCTTCTTCAGGAAACATTCCAACAGAATATTTTGCCACCAATGTCAGTTCCCTCGCCAGGGAAAATAATGATAGCCCACTGTCCAAATAACAACAAAGAGTATTAGAGCGAATATCAAAAAAATATTTAAATAACTCATTGTTTTAGAATGAAAATTTGGGGTTTATCTGAACAAGGAGTTTCACAAAAAAACCGTTTGTATCATAATGAAGAAATCACATGTTATGCTGCTAGCACTAATGGATCTCTTGTTGCTACCGGTAAATTTATTTGTAGTTCTTCTTCTTAACTGGTTATCGTTAGGTTCACTTGATCAATCTGTTAAATTATGGCAAATCGAATCCGGATTTTTAACTCAGGTATAATTAGAGTTATAGTATATAATATAATGAAAAATAATATTAAGGTTCTTGTTGGACATGAAGACACAGTCACATGTGTAGCAATGGCTGAAGATGAGCGCATAGTTGTTTCTGGAAGCAAAAACAATAAGGTTGATAAATACAAAAATCATTTACACATTGTAGTATTCCAGGTTATCATATGGAATGTAGCTACTGGAGATATTGCCAACTCTCTTCTTACTTCTTCCCCAATCACTTCTGTTGCATTGACAGCAGATGCTACTGTAGCCTTCTCAGGTATGTTGAAGGGTATAATCTAGCAAGAGCAATTTGAATTAAAGGTTTGAGTGACGGATGGGTAGAAGCATGGTCCACAGAAAATGGTAAACTAATATCATCTCTAAATTCACACAGACCCATAAGACAATTAGTTCAATCATTTGATGGCAACAGGTTGAAACATAGAAAAATATTTTAAAACATAAAAATAATTTTTAGAATCCTTGTTCATTTAACTGGATGCGCTCAATTACCAATTCTTTGCTTGCATAATTCTCCAGCTGGTCCAGTCGAATTCAACAGAAGACCGCGATCCGCCAGAAATCATTCTGTTACTAGTATTGGAAATGATCCTCCAAGTAAATATTATATGCAATCGAAGTACGATTAACTTTTTTTTTGGAAGGTGGACAAACCGATCTTAAGAAGGAGCAAATGAACACAATATCAGCGGTCCAAACTGGCAACGGCACTTCCATCAAACCTTCACAACCAAGACCAACATTCGACAAACTTGAGAGGAGTAAAAGTCGAACGTCCCTCATAGAAAAGGCAACTATACGTGCTTAAGTAACCCAAAATAACGTAATTATTTCCAGGATAGAACAACTACATTGACCAATATGACAACACCTGCCCAGAAATCTAATTTGTGCAATTTACTTTGAATCTAACATATCATAACATTCGTATTTATTATAATAAAAAAAACTTAACAACTAATATTAGAAAAAATTTCAAGATAAGACACAACAAAAAACGCATGTAAGTACAGATATGATTTTCGAGAGTATGGCAGCAGATTTAAGCCCAATAATGGGTTTTAATATCAGATGACAGCTGTTGAGTTAACTTTTCGAAGAAATCAGGAGATCCATCGTGTTTAAGCTTACCATTGGAGCTGCCGGAAGCTTCCGACATCCCGTCGCAATCCATGAAGCTAAATTGCAAACTTTACAAAATAAGAATAAATAAAGCATACTTGGCAGTCTTCCAGTTATTACGGCCTCTCTTAGCCAAATTAGCAGCTGCATAGACGTGACAAGGAACACCAGTACTACCCGCAACAGTCTATAAACTGGGTAATTAGTAATACATGAAACGAAAACAAACTTGATGTCCATAAGTGAGCATGTTGGTGATATTTTCAAGATCAGCAATAGGCAATGATTTTCCGGTTGAACCAGAGCGCCTATGTACAACAGTGCATTTAATAACTCTAGCAGTTCCCTAAAAATACAACTGTTTGATAACATCGATAGCTTTTAGCTCCTACCTGAATCGCCTTCTGTGGAATAAGGATGAACTCATCTAAGCATGGATTAACAATATCAGTGTCAACACAAGTTCCGGGTTTTACATTTTGATCACAAGGTCTATCTCTGGGGTTGATTCTGAATACAAGAAAGAATTAAAAGAAACATAAATGTAACTTACTTAGTTGGGACCATTCTATAATTACTAGATGTTTGACACACAATAGTTGTGATTGAAGGATTATAGGGTCTGCCCGAAATTCTACTGATCTCGGCAAAGCATTGACAGAACTCCTTCATCTCTTCTTCAACCTAGATATCGTATACTATACTATTATAATAATTTACTGTAAAACCTTTCCATACTCTCCTTCACTGGCTCCACTTCGGAAAATGATAATATCATCAGGATAACCCTTCGTAACTTTGCAGAAATCTTGAAGAGAATTTATCTAAAACAAAAAAAAATAGATTGTATAAAGATAATGTCCACATACACCATACTGAGCTAGACGAGAAATAGTAGCTAAACGAGGCTCTTGGAACCAGAACATTCCTCTCATTTGTGTAGGCACACCAACACTATAAGACATCTGAAAATCTTATTTATGTTACGGTAGTACGAGAAAAACATACTCCAACTACAGTTGGTTCACTTGCTACAACACCCAATTGACGATCAGCAAAAGATTGAGGACCAGCATGAGAAACATCAATACCAATAAACATTCGTTTCTTGTTGAAGAGTCTCTCAATACTGAAAGTTTTATTTTTAAAATGCAACTGAAAATAACTGTGCTCACGCATTGCTATCTTGGGGATTCGAAGATTTATAGGCTTTAGACACATCAAATGTATGATTAACACCACCTAACTTAGGGTTTGTCTTCGAGACTAAATTTCCCAGAACCATGAAGTTACCCTTAAATCATAGCACTATGTGCGCTGCTTAAGAAATATAAACCTGGTTACTCAAAGCTTTTTGGAATGTTTGCTTGGAAACATGTTGAGTTACAATAGAATATCGTGCTTCCAAATATTTTAAGGTATCTAGGAATGAAGATAAAAAACAGTTGTGTGAAAAAACTAACTATGAACAGGATCTAACTTTTGAGAGGTTACAGCAAATATGTATCTCATCTTATTTTGTTTAGCTTCTTGGAAAGCTTTGTCGATTAAATCATCCCGCTCAGAAGGAAGAGAAATAACTGTCATCTTTCTACTATCAATAGTCATGTTCATTCCAGCAGCTCTACGAGCCAATGCATTGACGAAATCTCTTTAAATATCAATTAAAAAAGATACGAAGAAACTAAAACCTTGTTTGATTGTCATGTACACATCTGTCAAAGATGATGAACATCCAAGGATCTTTAAGTTCAGCGGTACTGAAGAAGTGGTCTCTATAACATAAAAGAATGACTGAATAATAACAAATTGATCAATTACGATCCAAGCTTCCAATTCATAACACCATCTCTAGTCGGTTCAACCATTTTGCTTTTGTACATAATAGCTGGTGGATGCAAAACACGAGCTGGCACTATTTCAGGCCTACCGCGGATTGTCACCTAGGATTTATAATTTTAAAGAAAATTATAAATTATTTTCACACCCCAAAGGTTTGTAGATACTTGTTGTCAGCATCTGGTACCAATGACATAGCTTTCATTTGTCCATCAATGTGTTCCATAAGATTGATTGGTTTAAGTTGACATTCACGGATCATTTTTTCCACCTAAGCATCAAGAAAACTCTAAAGCTAGTTCTTTGATCATACCATAGAAGGAGTAGATTTGTTCGTTACAACACGTTGACCTCTTTCAATATCTAAATACTCCATGGGAAAAGATAACAACTTGTTTCCTTTTTTTTGAACAACCAAGGGAAGAAACGGATACCTTAACATAGACATTTTGATTGAACATAGTGAATATCTCTTACTGCAGCTGAGCACAATATTTACGTAAATAATACTCAGTGACATTGATATTAAGCCCATCAAATTCAACAAACTTTCTGGAAGAATCAAATAAATTAAATGCACCCCAATAAAAAAAATACGTATCAGCAGTAGCAGTATCCAATTTTGTAATCGGGAAAACTTGGTGAACTTTCATTCCCTTAAAGCTTGTACGAACCCATAAATCTGCAAAGCAACAATCGTCTACTTGAAGAACTCAATTGTTTTCTAAACCTTTCAGTTGAACATTCAGTTTTTTGAAATCCCTACTTGACAATCTTGCTAGATCTTCAACCCGTTGAAGATTATTAAATTTCTTACAGAAATCTATGAGTCTACACGACTCAAAAAATGGAGATTTCTTTGCTAAAAACTCAAGATGAGCCATTTTTCAATGAACAAAATAATACCGTCTAGTTGTAACATCAAAGTAGAACCATCTTGATCAACAACACGACAATTCTTTTGATTACCGGGCTTTACTACCTTTCCTTCACGTAAATCCGTATCGTCTCTAGAGCTTCTACAATATGTACGGTTCTTGAAGACAAAGTGATCTTGTCTGAATATTTCATCTATCTCAAAGTTATATTGAGCAATCCTACTGTCTATTAACATGAGCGCTGGTTAACAGTTCCGTAAACTGAATCAACTCGCGATTATCCACATTTGTATTGCAAGGTTCAATCTCTCCAACGGCTTGTATATTAATGCGCACCTGAATCCAGGTGTTTAAACACAACACATTTTAAAAAAACCTTTGTGAATTTATTGCCCATATGAGTCTTTGTATTGCTACTAGATATATCACCCTAAAACATATCCGGTAGGTAATAAATATGCTATATATACTATACCCCTTCAAGGACGAAATTCATGGGGCAAGTTAGCGGCTTAACTGTGTAGAAGAAATTTCCACAGTCATAAACAACTCCAAATTTCTCTGAAGACAAAGGTGTTCCTAGTTTAGCAGTATAAGCAATCAAGTCGTGGAAGAGACTCATCGTAACTCTGCGTCTTGCTTGAACAGCAAAACTGGAAAATATGCAAGATACTCAACAAAATTCAGTAAAAACCTACTCATTTCGTTGGCCTATAGTAAGCTCTTTCTCTTTGGTATCATCTTCATTGCATTTAATCATTTCAATGCGATACTTATAAACTTTCTTCATGCGCTTAATATCAATAACAAACAAATTAGTTTGTACGTCAACATTATCAGCGGCCTTAATAGGGTTGCTGCTCACCCTCTCTAAACCATGAATAGTTCATTATATCTCCAGCATGGCAACTAACCAGGAGCTTCAAATTGGCTCCAATCCCGCTGCTCTTCATTCTCAGCTTTAAAAATTGGTTCAGCCTTCGGCTGCATCATCTGGAAAAGTTGTCATATAGTGAATAGAGAATGGTTGTCAGAGAGTTGGGAATTAAAACAAATGAGTGTCATACAATGGACGCCAAGTTTGAATATCCAATCGATAACTTTTAGTAGATCAAAATTCAGTATGAGACCATTTAGCGAAGCTAGGAGAGTTACTGTAATCTTAAACTATATACAAACATTATCCACGAATGTAAAACAATAAACATTATGTTCGAAAGACTAGTATGGAAAAATAAAATAATTTAAAGAAGAAATCGTTCATTGCGGATTTCAAATGAAAATTCCAAATGTTCAACAACAACTATACTGAATAATGAAATGAAACTATAACTCATTTAAATTGTTACTTAACTAAAAAAATAGAAATATTTTTATTATCAGTATAAATAAAAATACAGAAATTGTATTTTTAACATATTTTTAGACAATTGTGTACAATTGATTTCGCGAATGTATTAGAATATGATGAGTTTTCTAAATATGGTCACGTGAAGCTTATAGTGCAGTAAGGATCTTGAGATTGTGCACTAGCGTGGAATAACTCAGAAAAATCAATAATACACTGCAATATATAATTGATGTGGCTAGGGCTATCGTTGTTACATATAAGTAAAAAGGAAAAACTACAAATTTAATCTGAGTAGACAATACAGTAAATGTCTAAAAAAGGTTTAGTATTTTTACTAATAATTTGTACTTTAAATTGGAAATATTGAAACAAACAATATCATCATAAAGAAATAAATATATACATGTTATTTACATAAATTTATATTTATTCATTTATAAATATATTACTTAATTTACTCTACTCGACAAATGTATTATTGAACAATTTGAACTCAAAACTTACAATATTAGAATACCATACAAATTCGAACAGCAAAAGAAACCGTTTGAAATGGAAATTAAAAAATTAAAAATAATTAGAAATAGAATATAAATAATATTATATAATAAAGCAGAATATGTAAAATTTGGGTACAATGTAAGCTTCCTTCGGCGTTATCACTTTGGAGCAATATTTTCATTTACACGCTGTAAATGTGAACGTATAGCGACTAGCTAGTCGACCGTATGAGAACGGAGTGCGCTCCCCAGTGGGGGGGGAAGTTACAGTCGATGAAGAACAATGAACAATATAATATTCTTTCTTATGATATTGGGTGGAACATTAAGATTATAAATGTATATAATTTATTACAGATCATTTCAATAAATAATTTCTTTTTGACTATCCCTATAGTTATAATCATGAAAGCGAAGAGAAACGTATTCCCTGAACTACAAAAGTTAAAATTTACGTAATGTTTTTCATTGTTACTATGGAATAGTATATCATGTTATGATGAAGTTGATATCATATTATTAATATTTTATTTTAAAATGAGTGTTTAGAAGTAAGTTGAGAACATTTCAAATAACTTACTTAATGAAAGAACAAAAAAAACGATTACAAAACTTTAAACCTTGAAAGGATTACTTTATTGTGAGAAAGAGTGATATTTAACTAATCTCTTTCTTAATTTATAGTTTTATATTGTGCATCTATGTTTCATTTTACATCTCAATATGTATATAAATGAAAATTGAGTGTTTTTTTTTTGTTATTTTTTCAGTTTAAAGTTTAAAATATAGTTTAATACATCAATTTTATTATCTCATATACTAATTACTTTTGTGTGAATATTGCTGGTTTGTTCTATTAACTTTGCTGAAGTTGTGAAATTAGTGTTAATAATATGTACTTTTAAATGTAGTTTCTTTTACTTTTTGTGATTATAACTGTGTCGAAGAACATTCAACAGTCTTCATCACTCGGATCTTGGTTGTCTGTTTATAAAGTTTTAAGTTTATCATACATCGTATCATATAAATATCATAATAATAGTATACGGAAATTCCCAACGCGTGTAACATGAAAATGTCGATTGCCATTTGATTATTACTCTTGATAATTTCAATTCCTCTATACAATCTAAACTTGAGTTTCATAATTTATCCACTATTCCCATTTGTTTTCAGGAGTCTATCAGAAGTCGTTCATTTTTCAATAATGTTGAAGTTTTTTCTTGGCATAATATTAGGTGTATTTACACTGCTCGGAATTCTTATAACATTATTAGCTTTATATCCTGTATATTATTTGGCGTTTAAGTAAGTGAAATGTTGATTTTTATCATTTTCCTAACATAACAGTATACCTGTTCAGAAAAAAATCATCTCCAATATATGTGATTGCTGCATCAAATCTTTCAATTGATCTAATTCAATTGTTACTAGCTTTCTTCTACCTCAGCCCTTCAATTGTTTCAAATGTAAAATATTTAAATTACATTAATGTTTTCAAATCATTACCACATACGTTGCAGAATTGGTTATTTCCTGGAAAACGTAATGATCCTGTTGTTAAATACCTGTCAGATATTTTTTTATTTTGTTGGTACAACTTATCTGTCTCTCAGATAATAATGGCTGTTAACAGGTTTTAATTTGAAATATTCTGAAATAAAATACCGAAAATTATTCCAGACTTGTTGTAGTTTGCTTACCAAGTTTCTCATTTTTTACATATTCGGTTGTCTGTGTCTTTGTTATTCTGTTATATCCAGCATCACTTAGTCTTTGTGTAGTTTCACAACATTACACTCCATGTTGCGCGTAAGTTCATTCAAATATAAATAGAAACGAATATATTGATATCTTCAGATTTTCTTTTGATCAAGAACTTAATTCTTATTCATATACAACAATTGAAAATGTGATAAATTTTTCAAATGAATACATCGATCTTCCGTTAAACACTTTATCTTCTTCTATCTGCGCATTTTGCTACATTACCGTATGTTAAATCCTACGTGATCATAAAAATCAGAAATTAACTTTTTCATTACTTTTAGTTAATTGTTTATGTGCGAAGATCAACGAACAAAGTTTTACTTAGTCAAAATGCCCGACATAAAAGAAATATGAAAGAATATATGTAATTATATAATATTTATTTCTATATAAATAATAACAATTTAGGTATGCTGTACAATTCTGCGTAATTTCTGTATTTTACCTATTTTCTTGGGTTTTATTCCGAGTTCTACCTCCATTTGTAATTTTGTTCGATGGTTCAGTTAACTGGTTCATCTTTATTCCAATCTGCGTTTCAATTAATAGTAGCGCAAATGCTTTAGTGTACTTGTTAGCTAATAACGAAGTTGATAACATTTTTATGAAAATATACTTAACTATACAATTATAGGTTAAACGTATTTTGTTACAAAGAATGCTTCCTATTATCAATAAAGTTCCATTCTACTTCAGTTATGCTCGAAAGACAGCACCTGCAGTACAAGGAAGCAGTCGCATTTCTGAACTTGCTAAATAAGTTAATATTTGGACGATTTTTCTGCAATTTGCTACTTTATTGTGATTTTAAGTTGTGTATAAACTTCTTTTATAATTATCATATATCATGTGAGGATTAATATTTAAAAAGGATAAAGAGTGATCTAAGCTATAAGCTTTCACGTAACTTACTTCTTAATCTGGATACAATTCTGATTTCAATGATCCGCAATGTCATTAGACAAGAGAAACTATGAATTTTGAATGAATGTATGTGAATGTGGAATTTCTTTCATTACTTTATACATCCTGTTCTCGCATCAAGCTTTCAGGTTGATGTCCATCCGCGCAGCTTTTTTTGATCGAAAATCGAACTTTAAGACAATTTTGAACCGGATAACTTTTTCATCTCAAGAAATCTTGAGATAGGTATTTAAAGAAAAGAAACAAGAAGATTCATTTATTTTGTGTTATTTAGTTTTCTTAGAGCTTTAAATACATATATTTTATGAATTAAGACAGGTTTCAAAAGAAATAATTATAATATGAGATTATTTTTTGTAACTTATTCAACCTTTTATTAAATGTTTTATATTTTTATGTACATTATAGTTTATTCTAATCCTTTCTATAAAAATTTTCTTAACTCTAATCACTATCTATATCAAGTTGAGAAAAGCTTTTTAAAATTAAAATTATACAATAGAATAAATAGTTAAATCTGCTTAATCTTCAAGAATTTCATATTATACGTATAGTTATTATACTAAAAATTCTAATAATTGTTTAAATTATTCAAATTATTGTTTTTTTAGAATGGGAAGTTCTTCCATCGCCGTCATTACAACTATATCAGCTGTAATAACATTTGGTTCTGTATTGGCTACTGTCATTTTGGCAATTGATATGAATTCCTTTTTTAATGTTTCCCTAACAACTATTAATGAATTTGACGTGAGTAGTATGAGTAAAATAGATAATTATTACAAAAAAATTTTATAATTATTTAGGATTATGCAAAAATTGCTTGGGAAAAGATGATGGAAGTTAATTACAAGAAGCAGTCAGCAAATATCTTTCGTACAAAACGAGATACAAAATGTGCATGTTCTCTTGCTCCACATAATTGCCCAGACGGTCCCAGAGGTGTGATCTTTCATCAAGATCTTTAATTTCTCATAATTTCTTTAAAGGAAGCTCTGGAATTCCTGGAGAGCCAGGTAAGGATGGACTTCCTGGGGAAATAGGAAGAGATGGTGAGCCTGCTTGTCAACTTGGTTGTGGACAATATCAAAATTCGGATGGCTGTATTAGGGTAACATCTAATTTTTATTATCAATATTCATTTTATGATAATTTTCATCAAATATTACACATGGTAACAATACAAAAAGTAATTTTTAACAATAGCATACTTCTATTAATGACGTCATTAACAAAAAAAGTATTATGTATATTAATGAATAGAATACGTGGGAATATTTTAAACTCTCAAGACAAATTCTCATTGTGATGCAAAACTAGTATATTGCGAAATTACAAATGATTTAACAAATTGATTACCATTAAATGGATTTATCTAAATTACGAAATTATACAATTCTTATTCCAGTGCCCTGCAGGACAGCCAGGTCCTCCTGGACCACCGGGAGAACCAGGACCAACAGGACCATCTGGAGCTACTGGTCCTTGTGGACCAACCGGACGACAAGGACTAGTAAGCTAGTAAGGGAAGGGATATAACTAAAAAATTAATTATAGCCGGGACAAAGAGGAGAAAACGGTTATCAAGGAGAAGCAGGAAGACAAGGACCCGCAGGAATACAAGGTGTTCCAGGAAAAAATGTCGGAAGTTGTCCTGGACCTGCTCTTCCCGGCCCACCGGGTATGTAAGCTAAATATTTTTCAACGTTACGTTTTGCATTTGTTCTAAGAACTCTAATATCATACTTTTATTTTATGTTAAGCATATCAATATTTTAGGACAACCTGGAAGACCTGGTCTCACCGGTAGCCCTGGAGAAAATGGTATTCCAGGACAGGTCGGACCTCAAGGAGTTTATGGAGCACCTGGTAAAGATGGTCGCCATGTGAGTTGATTGTGATATGCTTTCAAGTTACCAATATTCATAACAGGGATTACATGGAAGAAATGGCAAAAGAGGAAGCCCTGGTATTCCAGGAGATGATGCTGCTTACTGTGCTTGCCCTGATCGAACACTTGCAGCATAAACACTACAAGATTATTAAGAAATAAAAGAAATAAGAGTTATTATTATTATTTTAAAGAAAATATTATGATGATCTTCTCTATTCTATATATTAGACATTATAATATATAAACAAAATTTCTTCAAAGGTTTGAAGTATTCTCATTAATCTATATTTGATGGCAATACTTGGGATTCAAGAAATATGATTTATTTAAAATACAACTTATATTCATGATAAGCTTATAACTTATTAATATCCATTATATTTGCTATCAAAAACATTATTAAAGAAGATTATCAATTACATAATATTCAAAATACATAAAATATAAAATCAGAAAGGCCACATAAACTTTATTCGGTCTAAAGATTGCATTATAGATTATAGGTCCAGAATAAAAGAATAGCCACAACAGAAAATCCAAGTAAATCGAGCTGTTATAACTCATAGGTATGCTACAAGTATTGATATCATATTAGGTGTGTCAATAAAAACGTAGCCACCCGCAAGAATTTGAAAAAAATGTGCTAATTTTACAAAATTTGAAAATATTTAAATCTGATAAAACAAAAAAAAAATTTTTATTTTGTTTTTTTCCTCTGAAAAAACGTTTTTATTTTACCCACTTTAATTTTTTGATTTTTCATTATGGATGTAGCACAAATGCGCCATGTCCTTCTTTCTCATTAGCCACCAAAAAATGAAGGCTATTTATGAAGAATCTTCTCCAGCATACAGCACATGTAAGAAGTGGTTTGCCCGCTTCAAAACCGGCAAGAACAATCTTGCAGATCGTCAGAGACCCGGTGTCAGTCAGAAATTCAATGATTCTGACCTCCAAAATACTCTCGATCAAATTCCTGGAGCAACCAAACTCCAGATCGGGAAAAAACGGGAAAAAAAGTCCGTTTTCTGGAATGAAAACAGAGTTCTCTACTATGAGCTTTTACCTTACGGTAGAACCATCATATGGAGAACACTAATCAGAGTTTTGAAGCATCCTACCTATTCTCCAGACCTTGCTCCAATAGATTACCATCTATTCAGGTCAATGGAACATAGATTGAGAGGGGCAAGCTTCAAAACTATTGAGGAAGTTGATTTCATTCATTTCAAATTTTCATTTAAAAAATTTCGACATACATATTTGTAGTTTTATTCAAAGTATGTAATAATACCAAATTTAAATATAAATAATTTAATTCAAATTCGAAGTTTTCGTGAATTGAATACTAGTTAATAACCCTGATGAGACAACGTGATAATACGAAATACCGTTTTTGGTGTGTACGAAAAGAGCAAACGAATTAAAGTTAAAAGCATCATATTAAGTTCAGAGAACATTCTTCTAAAATTAATGAAAACGACAGATACCTCATGAAGTTTCAAATTTGTTTTCACAGCTCTTTATGGTATTACTTAAGTTCTAATTTTCGAAAATTTTCTATACGAATTCGTGAAATCAAAATCATTAATCTCAACATAACAGTTTCAATATTTTGTTTTATATTCCCAAAATAATTAAAAATCTGTAACAATCTTTTTTCGTTCAAGAGTGAAGATTTCAGAAAATACAGATATTTAGTTGAATGTTGAAGCATATTCTTCTTACAATTCTTGCATCAACTTCGTTTCTAGGACTATTCATAAATATTTTAATAGTCTATCCTGTGGTACTGTTGGCTTTCAAGTAATATTCGACAATTTTTTCGTTAATGTTACCAAATATTTTCATTTTTTTCAGGAAAAAGTCTTCTCCTATTTATGTGATTGCTCTATCGAGTTTATGCTTAGATTGTTTTCAAATTTTTTCAGTTTTATGTTACACCATTCCATCAACACTTCTAGATGTACAATCATATTTATTCAATATTTTCACTCTTCATTAACAAGTTTTCAGGATTGGTTATTTCCAGGTGAAAGATTTAGCCCTGCTATGAAGTTCATATCTGATATTTTTATCTATTGTTGGTATACCATTTCATCATCACAATTTCTAACAGCAGTTAATAGGTAAAATTCACTTAAGACTTCAATGAGAGTTATCTTTCAGATTGGTTGTTGTCTGTTTTCCACAATATAATATTTTTACTTTTAAAGTAGTCTGTATACTCGTTGTACTACAATATGTTTTAGCTTTTATAATAACATTAACCACACAGCACATTCTACCATGCTGCGCGTATATTTTGATTTTTCTTAATTTTTATGAAAAAAATATGATTTAGGTTTACGCTTGATAAAGACATATATTCCTATTCTTATAATAATATAGAGGGAGATATAAATTATGCGAATTTATATGTAGATCTTCCTATAAATAGTATAACATCAATAACATGTATAATATGTTATACTACTGTCAGTTTTGAATGATACAACTCAAAATTACAAAAAAAAAAAGAATTTCAGATAGTAATTTATGTGAGAAAATCAAGTAAAAACGCAAATCTTAGTAAAATAGCTCGAAATAAACGAAAACTTAAAGAATACATGTAAGTATACGTATAAGTATAATATAAGTATAATATAAGTATAAGTATATATTCTTTTATATTAATTAGATCATATATTCTCAGATATATTAATGTATTTAGGTATGCTATACAGTTCTGTGTGATCTCTGTTTTTTATTGTTTTTGTTGGATATTATTTCGTGTTATGCCACCAATCGTGTTAAATATTTTAAAAGTTTCTCCTTCTTTGCTTATTATAACACCGATTTGTGTAACAATTAACAGTAGTGCTAATGCATTCATTTTTCTTCTTGTTAATACTGAGGTAAATCACTTTTACTGAATAATAAAATAGAAACATTTCAAGGTGAAACGAATTGTTTCTGAACATACTCGTCCTGTTGTTCATATGATCAAAAGCACCACAGGAGCACTTATTGATAATCGATTATTTAAATCAACCAATTAAAATAAAATAATTTGTATGAGTTTTTGAAAATTAAAGATAAATATTATATATATTTCATTCTCCCATGATACTCATTAAATACAATGATAAACTTATCAATAAATGTTTTGCTTTGACAATGTATATATCAATTTTAATAATTGTACAATCACGAAGAAAAGAAGTAAAATTGGTTTCCTTGTCTCAGTATTCCTAGAAATTCACCAATATCTACAAATCTGATACATTTATACATACAGTGTGGTCCTGGCGATGAACCTCGGACACCGACTAGGAACCCTCATATCTTTTCAGACAAACTACAAAAATTCAGAAAAAATATATTTTAAGTGTTGAAAAACGATAATGAATTTAGAAAAAAATTATAACAATCAATTAATCATGTTTAAAAGTGTTTTCTGGGAGCCTCGAAAATGTTCATACACTGCTTAAAGTTTTCTTTCTTGAATTTAATGAGTTTCATCAGAACTTCAGGTATAATTTTTCGATAGAGTGTTAGAAGTACACTAAACGTCAAACGTTTTTATTTTAATGAGAGAATTTCTTCATACAGTCATATTCAATGGAATTTGGACACTCATTAGAAGACATAATTTTTCTTAAACTTCAGACATAATTTTTCTTATGTATACCCAAAACAGGTAGAACGACTCCAATGTTCATCTAATTGGACGATCAAATATTGAATACTATGTAATTTTTTTTTTTAAATTTATTATATTATTTTATTAGAATTTCAAATATATTCCTGCTCAACAGTAATATAAAAAAAATGTCAAATTCATAACTTTAACCTTAGTTTCATTCATATCATTCGTTTTTGGAAAATCTAATTCCTAACTTCTTTTTCACTACTTAAATTTTGAAGGATATATCGTTGTGTATACAAGTAAACAGAAAAATAAACATATTTCAGTAATACACTGAAGTTTTTTTATTAATCACATTGACTAATAATTATAAAATATTAATTATAAATACAATAATATTACATATTTATAAATACTATATTCATGGAAATATATTTGCAAGAATAGCTTTAATTTGATATAATGTACATACAAATAGAGCAAAGAAATGGGAGGGCATTTAGTATAATTATTTTTATAAAGGATTTATATTGTTTTTTTTGTTTAATATAATAATTTCTACTTAAAGTGTTCATATAAATATTTAATTCTTAACAATTTTCAAATTTGTCATCAGGTATATTGGGAAAATTAAAAAAAAACTTTTCATTTGGAGTCTCTTTCAGAACTAAGGTTTATGCTCTAACGACTATGCTTAAAATAATTCTTCTAACCATACTTGGTGTTGTTACGTTTTTGGGATTAATAATAACTGTTCTTGTAATGTATCCAGTAGCAGTACTAGCATTTCAGTATGTTTTAAATATTTTACAGTTAAAGTGAATGTTGAGAGCCTCAAACTTTTTTTTCAGAAAAAAATCGTCTCCTATCTATGTAATTGCTTTCGCTAATCTATTAGTTGACAGTGGTGTATTACTTATTACATTATTTTATTCATTTCCTTCGATATTCCTAGATGTAATTATTTATTTTTATATTTTTCCTTTATTTATAATTCAGAGCTTTATATATTCGTTTGCACGTGACGATCCCAGCATTATTTTTTTATCAGATATGTTCAGATTTTGCTGGTATTGTGCTACTGCTGCACAAATCACAATGGCTATCAACAGGTTAAAATAAATTATTTTTTCATAAAATGCAGAAGCATATATGGATTTACAGATTAATTGTCGTTTGCTTTCCACGATTTAATATTTTTACATATAAAGTTGTTAGTACAATTGTTATAGTTATGAGTATTATAAATGCATTTCTAGTTTTCGTTTCTCAACATTATATGCAATGTTGTATGTATGTTTTACAAATATTTCAATTTTATATAATCATTTTTATATAATTAAGGCTTGTTCTGGATAAAGAATACTATTCCTATTCATTTATTCATATAGGCAATATTTCAAACTCTGCTGATAATTACATTGATATTCCATTAAACGTCTCAACATCAACGATTTGTATAATATGTTATACTACTGTCAGTTTTGAATGATACAACTCAAAATTACAAAAAAAAAAGAATTTCAGATAGTAATTTATGTGAGAAAATCAAGTAAAAACGCAAATCTTAGTAAAATAGCTCGAAATAGACGAAAACTTAAAGAATACATGTAAGTATACGTATAAGTATAATATAAGTATAATATAAGTATAAGTATATATTCTTTTATATTAATTAGATAATATATTCTCAGATATATTAATGTATTTAGGTATGCTATACAGTTCTGTTCACTTGCAGTAATCTTCTTGTTCGCTTGGACTTTCTTCCGACTTCTTCCATATTTTGTGTTCAAATATCGCGCTTCATACGTTTGGCTTATTATAAATCCAATTACTTTAGCTGCTACAAGTTGTGCTAACGGTGTGGTTTATTTTTTTACAAATACTGAGGTAATATCATTATAATTTAAAAATATTTAATATTTTCAAAACAATGCTATATTTCAGGTTAAAAAAATTCTTATTGATAAATTTGTTCCACATTCGCACAATACTACTACAATATTACAAGTAAGTGCATTCTCAGATTATCATCATCAATAAGTAATGCTTGAAAACAGATTATATACAATCAGTTTCCTTTTTTGTTGATATTTTGTCATAATTCAGTGTATATCGAAGTTATTCAAAAATAAACAAATTTAAGTAGTACAAATATGCAATAAAACCACAGGAAATACAATTAGTTTCAAAATATATTGTAAAGGGGGGGGGGGGTTTATTAAATTGTATCCACCACTAATATCATGATATAGAAAATTGAACCATCTTTTATATTCATTGTATTCTTTTTTAGTTTATTATAAATTTATTTCAAATAAATTTTTGTATTATTACAATTCATAAATTTTTGTTTCATATTGTCTTGTTCTATGTATTAATAGTTAATAGAAAAATATAATTTCACTATTAGTACAATATATGAATATTTTAATTTGAAAAAAAAATGTTTAAACTAAACTTAAACTTAAAACTTCCTTTATTTCAGTCATAAGATTGTTTGAAAAGCCAATAAAGCAAATGAGATTTTTTAACAAAGTTCTATAGATTCTAAATAAAAACTTAAGCCCCGAATTGAAGTATTCGAACAATGATATCCTTGTTCTCATTGGATATAGCTTCTCGACAGGCACTTACAATTGCTCTAGCTGGTTCTCCAACTGAAATAAAAAGATTATAATAATACTTAATGTTCTACTATACCTCTTAGTTTTGATGCATTTTCGATAATTTTATTTAATTTTCGAAGTGATGATAAAACTCTGTCATTATTGGATGTTTTTAAAAGAAAAGCTTGTCTTGCTTCTCGTTCAAAATTTTTCATTCGGGTAAAATACCGTTTAGTGAGATCCCTAAAAACATTTTTTTATAAATAAATAATAAAAATTATCATTACCAATCTTCAAGAACAATAGCATCTTCAGCGCGTAAAATAATTTCTTTCAAAAGTTTCAGTCGATCTGTTAATTCTGCTGCTAAACGATCTTTTACATTATGCATTGTATCAATCTAAAAAACAAAAATCATATTTTATTAATTATATTTTTGATTTTAACCTCTGTAACAATTTCTTCAATTTCCTTAAATTGTTTTGGAAAAACTGCATTTGATTCCAATTTATCAATACTCAAGAAATTCGCCAATGATTGTACAAGACTTGCTGCTGATTCTAATGAATCAATATGTATAGTCATCTAGAAATTGATTAGGTTTATATAATTTATAGTTATCAATTATATTGAATACTTTTCCTTCTGTCGATTCGTGAGTAATAAGCAAACTATGCTCTTTGTTTGGGGCTAATTCTATAAATTTCGCATACACGTTTGTCGCATCTGGATTCAGTTGGTCTCCACTTATAACAAATGATTGTTGAAGCCAATCATGCAGCTGAAATATAATTAATTAATATACAAAATTATTTAATTTACATACTCTTTGTGTACGAGTTTTTAAAATAAATTCTACATGTCCTTCCGGCATATTCCATTCGCTATGGTCTGTAACAAGAGCAAAACGCGCAAACTTAGGAATGTGTTGAATACATTCAAATACAAATAGTTTCGGTCTAAATGTATATGTTTTTATAATTTTATATGTAATATACAATTACTTATCAGGTCTTCCTAGAAATACACGAAGACTAATATCATTTTCACTATCAGATTGTGGTAATAATGGCAATAATATCTCGTCACCATTTCCATCGAATTTTGTTGGAATCCTAAATTAAAAAATTTTATTTTAATTTAGTTCACAAATACCTTACCATATATAAGAATCACCATCAAACATACCTTCTGCGAATGCAACTACACCGGTTATACAAACCATATTTGTTGTTTTTAATAAAATTTGCAACATTCGTTGTTCATAATCAACTAAATATTATTTTTAATACTCAAATATATAATCAGCAATTTTACTAGCAAAGTTTGAACTCAAATTTGTGTTCGCTGGAATACGATCACGTTCTTTTTCAGCTTCTGAGATTTGTTCCTCGGCCTCAAAATTACTCAATTCCATCTAAAAATATTAATAAAAGAGATATAAACGAGTATACGGAACTTGTGCACATTGACAAACATTAGGTTCAAGACTATATCTGTGGGTAAAATATAAAATAATAAATTCATACCAGTAAATTATGTTTTTTCTGTCCAAATGATCTCAGTTCGTCCTGAGTTTTATCAACCTTTTCTGCTTTTGTTTCCAAACCATAACCAAGAACTGAATCAAAAGAATTTAAATCCACATTTGAAATAAGAGAATAAATACCTTTTCCATCGATGGATATTAATGTTATTTCTTCTTCATTAGTTTCTGTTGAAATATATGACAATGCTGAGGCAACCTAATCACTTTTTTGATTATTTTTTATATTTTTTATTAAATTATCCTGACCTGTATAGGTTTATCAGGTAATTTGAAATGTAAAGATTCATTTGTATTAATATAGCGAATATCAACCTGAAATATATTAGTATTATAGAAGAAGATATGTAGATAATATTTTCAATATTTCAATAGTTATAGATATTTTCTTGGTTACCTTTCCATTACTCCAAATACATGTGAATAAATCTTCTTGACTTGGAAATTTCAAGACTGTATTTATGACATATTTCGATTTGATACGCCATATACGTTGATCTTTCTTATATAATCCTAATGTACCATTAGCTAGAGCATAAACAAAAAGATTTCTGTAATCAATGTTTCTTTTATACAGGCACAAGTAGAAGTAAAGTACTTTGAAATTGCTGTCAAATGTGTTATTGAATCAGTTTCCATAATCTCTGATCTCATTAAATCATCTTTGAAAATACGAATCTCGAAATCGGGTGATCCCACAATAAGCTAAACTATATTATAAAATTAACAAAAAAAACTCTGTAAACACAGTTGCTTGTTTATGGAAAAACGAAGATATTTGGTAAAGTCAATAAACAAATCGTACCTCTAGTTTACCATCATCGTCGTAGTCACAAAGGCACATTGTTGTTACGGAATCACCTGTAAAACACGTTTTGCCATCTCAACTTATTCCTATATAACTAACGATGAAATATAAATATATATTATGTATGTTAGATTATTATATATGCATATGCAAATATTAGTATTTTTATTTTAAATTAATTGAATTCCGTATAATTTTCTTTTTTTTTCTTTTTTTTTCTGCTTATTCGTATCTAACTGAACAATCAATTTATTAAAACAAAACCTGTTACAGTCCAGTACTTATCATTTCCTTTCTCATCAAATCCCCATATTGCACAGTTTCCTCCACAAATAATCATCATTTCCCTATCTTCTAACTGTCCTACCTAAAAAATTCATCAATAATATTGTATTGATGTTCTGAAAGGTGTTTAAACTAACCGTTAAGCAAGACACACCATCTGGTATATCTTTTTGAAAAACTGTTGTATTTTTATATGTATCGAATACAATCAGCTGTGATTCAGTTCCAATTACTAAATAATCGTACCCATTCCCAAAAGGAGCACAGGTAATGCATTTTATTTTGTCGACAATGTTCAGAGTGCTTTCAATATCTGAAACATTAAATTCTACATTTTAAGAAAATTTAGTGTTTCTTCACTTTTAATAATAACTTTATTAGATGTAGATACTGCAATTAGTGTTGGATCTGTTTTAGGTTCTAATGTTGCAAATGATGAACAATTTGGAAGTATTCTATGATTCAAAGAAAAGTTGAATTTTGGAATCAGAATTAAAGCACTTTCAGTTTTGGGTCCAGTTTCTACTAAGGGCTCTTCGTCATCCATAGTTATCACAAAACGAGTAATAAATAGTTTTTAAATTTGTGAATAAAATACTAGACCAATTTTTAAGCCGTATGTGCGCTTACCAAATAGTTGTGTTGCCATGGCAACATAATAATAGTTGTATCTCGCCACGAAATATACTTGGATACGATATTCTGTGATGATTTTAAGAACTGTTGTTCATTACTCACATCATTTTTTTCTCTTGCAAAGTTACAAAGTATAAGGTTATTTCCATTTAAGTTTTTTTCAAGGTAAAAAATTTTTAGATAGAAACTAATCTATTTCTGACGCATATGTTATACACTGATTAACAATGTGTTATGGATTCTGGGGAAATAATATTTATTTACTTTTAAAATAGTTAGAAATTTTGGCCCTGTTATGTAACAAAACAGTATGGATTGAAACATGGTCTAATGCTAATGTTTAAAAAGTACAGTAACCTGCACATCTAATACTACCATCTTTCTATTTAATTTTTTGAAAATATTTTTCATACTTCTTTGGCAATATTACTGTTTAGGCTTTTTTCGCTGTTATTTTTATGTTGATGACTGTTTTATCTATAGCTTAAATGTCTGCTATTATTCTGACATAATTAATATTAAATCTCCTAAAAGCTTTAAATATGTGTTCAGGCTGTTGCATCATTATATATAATATCATAACTTTCAGCCAATATGCCTAGAAAGGACAGTGAGAGCAGCTGCTCATCTCATGAATCTCATGAAGAGGAAAATGAAACTCTTTCTAATGACACTGTTCTTAACAAATATCAACAAGCTGCCGATATTACAAATGCTGTTTTGAAGGTATTGCTTAGATTTTATTCCATTATATAATTTTTTTTTGTTCTAGGCCGTTATTGCTGAAGTTAAAGTAGGAGCTGAGGTAGGAGCTCTTTGCGATCTTGGGGATAAACTTATTCTGGAGAAAACAGCTAAGATTTTCAAGAAGGAAAAGAATGTCAGCAAGGTAGTTTTGTAATCTAAATTAAATTTTTATTAAATTTTAAATAGGGTATTGCTATGCCAACATGTGTATCTGTTGATAACTGTATCTGCCACTTTTCACCCTTGAAATCTGATGCTCCTGTTGTTTTGAAGGAAGGACAAATTGTCAAGGTAATTTTTTGAAAGTTTTATGATCTTCATATCCATGGTTTCATAGATCGACTTGGGAACTAACGTTGATGGATTTGTTGCCAGTGCTGCTCACACTGTTGTTGTCGGAGCATCTAAGGTACATTTGCCACATTTTGTTTAAAATAATAATTATCCATATTAGGATAAGAAAGTCTCTGGAAAGAATGCTGATCTCATCAAGGCCACTCATGATGCTCTTGAAATTGCCATCCGTATGCTTCGCCCAGGAAACGTTAATATGGATATTACCGCAGCTATTGATAAGGTATTTATTTTTTGCCTTTTGTTTTGTACTTATCTTTTAAAGGTTGCTGCCGAATACGGAGTTACCCCTATTGAGAACATGGTCTCCCACTCTTTAGAGAGAAATCAAACTGATGGAGAAAAACAAATTATTCAAAACCCTGGAGAGAAGCAAAGAAGTGAAATGGAGAAGGTTCTTTAAATTGAGTTGTAAAAATTATGCATGTTTCTTTAGCAAACCATTGATAAGTTTGAAGCTTATGCTATTGATGTTTTGTTCTCTACTGGAAAAGGAAAAGCCAAGGATCTTGACACAAGAACTACCGTTTTCAAGAGAAACGAGGAGCTTCAGTACTCATTAAAAATGAAGGCTTCCAGAGTATTCTTCACCGAGTGTGCCAATAAGGTAGATTTTTTTTAGATGGACAAGAAAACAAGTTATTTGAAAATTTCAGCACGGTTCTATGGTATTCAGTCTCCGCTCATTCGAAGATGAAACTAAGGCTAGAATGGGAGTTGTAGAGTGCGAGAAGCACGGTCTTGTCAGACCTTACCATGTAAATCTCGGAGAGTTTTAGGAATTCCTATTTTTTCTTCTTTTAGGTTCTCTATGAGAAGGAAGGTGATGTTGTTGCCCAATTCAAGGCAACCGTTCTCGTTATGGCCAATGGATTACTTAAGGTAGCCGGTTTGCCATTAGAAGATGTTTATGAACCAACTGCCAAGCTCCAGGTTAGCATTTATATCCATGGAATATATTTAAATTTTTACTTTAGGATGCTACCCTTATCCAGACTTTGAACTCCGCTCTTAAGCAAAAGAAGAAGAAGGCTGAGAAGACTGATGCTGCTAAGGCTGAAGCCAAGGCTTAAATACAACTAAATCTTTCACATGTTAGCTGAACGGGAGAGCACTCTCATTGTTTTGTCGGGCAAATGCTTTGATTTCCTGAACTAATACATTTATATGTTTCTACCTAATTCTCACGTAACTGCTTGTTGAGCCTTGGTTTGTTTTCTACAATCCGGTCTTAGTTAGGTCCTGTCCCGGTCATTAAGCGTTCTTTGTTTTCGAGTTCTATTGATTATGAAGTTTTGCGAATTTTATGGGATATGGTCGTTGATTGTTTTGTTTCTTGTTTCTATTCATCTTCGAATGAAGTGTGTATATGATTAAAAATTATTCTCTTTGAAATTTTATCTTATCACTGTAAAGGTAAATAGTTTTTACGTGGAAAAAAAGTTGTGTTTGCAAGCATGCTATTATTGTGTTGGATTTCGCAACTAGAAATGTTGTCGGTAATATGAAAAGCTGATAATCAAACATATTGTTGGGAATGGTATTGTCGAAATCTCAAAATGTTAGACAGTTTCCATTTTGGGCTCCATTGGCGCAGTTGGTTAGCGCGTGGTACTTATAGTCATAAGAAATGCCGAGGTCAGCAGTTCGATCCTGCTATGGAGCAAAGTTTTTTTGTAATTTTATTCGTTTTGCATAAACAGTTTAGAGTACATCTGGGCATTGTTGGCAATATTCAAAATAGAAAATTTAAAAAATAAGAACGTATAAGAACGAATAAATGATCATGGTTTAAGATGAGAGTAAAAATTAATTATATTTTTGCTTTTTTATGTATTTGACACACAAATTAAACATTTTAAGTATTACATATTTAGCTTCTTTTAAAAGTAATGTTATAAAAGCTAAATATTAATGCCTTTGGTTTTGTAACACTTTATGCTGTTCTAATCTCAAAATAGTAATGTTGAAGATCTTTATCGTTTTAAATAAGTTTTATATATTATATATTATCAATCAGCAACTCGACCTTGTCAATATATACCAATAAAATTTAAAAAAATATTATATTTCTTGTGCTCTTTTATTAATATATGTTTGTTTGTTTGTTTGTTTGTTTTTCTGTTAATTATTTGTAAATAAACAAAAATATTATCTAATTCTCTGTTTTTCGTAACTGTTTCGTGTAAATTTCAGAAGAGTATTCATGCTATTTGCTTCTTTTTCTTCTTTCCTTTCTTTTTCTTTTGCTTTATTGGATTCCAAGACGTTTTTTTACTTCTTTCTAAAAAAATATTAAGCTTAACAATATTTGAAAATATCATATTGACATCTGACTAAACAAGGGCGAAAAAAGTTAAATAAATTTAAATAGCTAATGGTCAAGCGCGAAAATTCGTTAAGACTAGATGGAACAAAGAGTTATCCGCTCACTCAGGTATGTTGAGATCGATGGATTTGTTCTTCGCCTAAACGATAGCTTTCAGATTTAATCTTATATTCAGGCAATGAAAGAAAATTCATTCATCTTTTATTTCCTATGAATTGACAGTGTTGAAGCCGACAATCATGAAAACATATAGTCGATACCAATATCAGCAACAATTTAAATCATACAGTAAGTTGTGAAAGTTTCTATTTTAAATATTATTCTATTCAAAGATTTTATTTTAGTAATTTTTTAAATTTCAGATTATATCAAATTCAATAGTAATGATTTGACTGTTAAATTGAGTCGTCCAATAGTTTTAGAGTTAGCTGCAATTATTATTTGTCTAACAACAATTCCCGTTTTTAAAATAATGTTTCCAACATGGATTGATATGTATTCTACTCCATTTGAAACAAGTTGGTTTATGTTATTATATTATTATAATATTCAATATAATTATATATTTAGTTGATACAAAAATGTCAATGAATCGAACAATTAATTTCTTAATGGAGCCTGTGATTGAAAGTCCTCTTGACATCATTGTTATGATTAATTCACATCCGAGTGAATATCAATTACGACGAGATATTCGAAAATCCTGGGGAAATCCAAAGAATTTCGATGATACTTATACAAAAATCATATTTTTAGTTGGAAAACCGGTTAGTTGACTTTTGAATTCTTAAATTGAAGATCCGGCTTTCATTTTTTCGGTAGGAAGATCTATAGGTTTGAGAAATTCATCCTTCTTCAGAGATAAAATCGGAGAACATCGTTAACTTGATTTTGTTGTAGAAGTGCATGTAAAAGTAAAAAAATACTGTATGAAAACAAGTTAAATATGGAGTAAATAATAGTTATTTTGGAATAATTTAATATAACTCTGATGTTATCTCTTTGAAAAAATTTCTTTTTAATTTTGATTGATTTTCTAGGAAACTGAGAAGGAACTCGAGGAAGTTGTTGATGAACATAGAGATTTCAAAGATATTCTCGTAGCTGATATTAAAGAAGATTACTATCTATTATCTATAAAAACCTACGCGATGTTGTTTTATAAAATGACAAAGCTTCCACAAACACGATGCCTAGTTAAAGCTGATAGTGATAATGTACTTAATCTACATAACTATGAAAAGCTGTGCGAAGAAACAAGTATATAATTACTAATAGAAGGTTTTAAATATACTATTTTTATATATTTCAGTTGCTCCTCGAATTGTTGGAAGTTGTGCTGTAGATACAACTGTTTTACGGACGAAATCTAAATGGGCTATTCCTGTTGATATATACCCACTTCCACAATGGCCGACATACTGTTCAACTGGAACCTATGTTTTTTGTGGTACTATAACTTTAAACTATTTGTTCAATGCTTTTTCTTTTTTTTTGTTTTTTTTCGGTTCAAACAAATTTTCGTAAATTATAGGAGAAGATGTACCGGAACAGATTTTACGCGCTGCTGAAGAAACGCAGTTTTTCATTTCCACCAACTTTCGGTGAAATTGAGATTTTTTGATCTTTAAAAAATTTTCTTGTAGGCGACTACCAGAAGATGTCCTATTTACCGGAATTTTTGCTGAAAAAGCTGGGATTACAAGAAAACATGTTGGTACAATGACTTTCCGAGACAAGCCAACATTTGCATGCCGAACAAGGCAATATACGTATAGTATTCACATGCATAGACGGAAAAATCCTATTGCATATCATTTACGAATGTTATCTCAAGAAGGTATATTATGCTAAATATATATATATATATATTGAAGTATGTATGTATTTAATAGATGTAAGTAGTTATTAACACAAATTGTTTCTTTTTTTTGGATTGTTTGTTGGAAATGTGCAAAGATCTCTTGTACGGTATCTAACGCATGACGGGTCACTTTCAGCAAAATTTTTTATTTATTATCGGTTGAAAAGCTTAATGAATACTTTTCCACTTTTCTTCGTTGTTACAATCAGTTTTTCTGTTGATTAAGTGGAATTATTGAAAGCTTAGCACAACTTAATCTCATGTGATAGGGTCACATTGGTTGGAATCTGAGGAATGCCTGGCGTATGACGTTTCAAAAATTGCAGAGATGCCTACTTTTCAAGTGACCAGAGAGCTTCATTAGAGACTAATTAGATAAGAGAATTCTGAGAGTTGATGTTTGTCAAAGGTCGGCATATACATATCTATTATCAATGACGTCATGAAATTGTTCGCAATCTTTGATTTTGATCTTATTTTTTTACATTAAAGTTAACAAATTGATGTTTAAAATGAAATAGCATTCAATACGAAACAAAAGAAAAGCAACGTGTGACTGATACGTTACCTTAAATCGCGTGGAGAAATCAGCGAATAAACCTTTTCTCTGGAAATGTATATAAGGTTGTTTTCAAAGAACAGAAGTTAAATCAAAAATGAAAACCGTCTTCGTTCTTCTTCTTCTCGTTGGAGTTACCAATGCTATTCTTGGAGGTAATTATTTACTTTACTATATTATATTTTACTATATAACTATATAACTTTTATTATTTCTTTTCTTATAAAACTATTATAGCCTTGTTGGGCACCGGACCAGTCTATGGTAATATGAATGCTCATGGAGCTTACGGATCTGGATACGGAGGACGCGGAGGATACGGACAACAAGGATATGGTGCTCAAGGATACGGACATGGTGGATATGGTATGTGAAAATTTAGTTTTTATTCAATAATTAATGTAAACAATCTTTGTAGGAGCACATAGCGGACTCGGATTACACACCCCAATGGGCGGAGCTCACGGTATGGGTTGATACAGAAATATAATTCAAATTTATTATTTTAGCCGGACTTGGATATCACGGATAAGCCAATAATATATCAAAACCAATTTAAAGAAGAAAAATTACCTTTAATTATATGATTTTAAATTTATTTTAATAAATTCTTTGTAATTTTTTCAATGTAAAGCTAAAATTTTTTGAAAATATTCACATGTATATATACAAGAATTTTATGAAATTGAAGAAGAGAACATCTAAAGATATAGTTTGTACATTAGTTTTTGAGGTATTTTTAGAAATCTTCAACCTAATAGTTGGCCAATAGGTAATATTTCAAGAAGAAACTCAAAGACGTTTTGCAGATTCATTGTTCAGTATCATATAACCGGATGTGAAATAAAATTAAAGATGTCTTTGCAATGATAGAAAAGTTTTATTGTTAAACAGCATTTTCTTATTGTAGTTCATGTGTTTATCAAATAAAATTTTTAATTGTTAATAAATTTACATGATGAAGGGCGTGTCTATGATTGTTTATTGGGCTAAGCTCTTTGTCCAATACATTTGTCTCTCCCACGTTTTCCGGAAATCGTGGAATGTACTCATTCCTACCAATGGTAAAAAGTTGTTCAATAGCAAGATCTTGTCAGGTTTGCTCGGTGACAACCGGTATTAATCACGAATGTTTTGTGTCTGTGATATAATGTCTGACGAGCAACTGACGCATTCTCAACATTCCAATGGCTATCATTGAGCCTGAGGCTGAAATATGGGCGGATCCTGTAGGTCAGTCACACATTCATACGATCATACTCACGTAGATTCTGAGTAAGTCAGACAGTCATGTATGCTGACACATATCTATACATCATTCCAGTTTATAAGAAAAAATGTTTTATTGATATTACTATTGTAGATCTAATCCAATATAGTATTCTTATTCATTAGAATTAATTTCAAAAGCATTTATTTATTTTTTTATTAATCATACTAAATATATTTTATTATATTATTTATATATTTGAAAATTATTGAATATTTTCTATTCTTTGTTCCGATTTCTTTTCTTTTACATGTCACTTATACCCCCCTTGATTGTGTCTTAATACGGAGTTTGTCATATGACAAGCGAATTCCATGAGAACATAAATTCTATCAATGCTTTATACTTTATAGCTTGTAAATACTTTTCTGTACTATAATATTCATAATATAAATAATATAGATTAGACCTATATTATAATCAACAGAGAAAGAGAGAGAGAAGGAGAGATAGAGAGAGAGAGAGAGGGGTGGAGAGAGTGGGCACGGGTCAAAAGTTTATAGTACAATTGCAATATTTTAAATTTTTTAGAAAATATTACGGCTAGTTTTTACAAAGAATGTTATTCTTTTCTTTATATTTTGAATAGATTGTGCAGAACAGTTTCACGGAATTAGAATAGAGAAGGATAGAGGGAGTGAGGGAGAGAGAGATTAGATTTCTCTTCATATTTCTATTTTTCCCTTGCTTAGTCAGATGTTATTCATATTGAATAGTAGAACTTGAGATCATTTATAAAAGAAATCTGTCGGATTAATACTTTCAAAGTTTATTTGATAACTAAGGTTCTAAGATCTCTTTCTCTCTCTCTTTCTCTCTCTCTCTCTCTCTCTCTCTCTCTCTCTCTCTCTTTCTCTATTCTCTGCATATTATATATAAAGAGAGTTATCTTTGTTAACTAAAACATGAATGTTTTAAATAATATTATATAACTATATACATGAATATACTCTTTCATATCATCAATTTCTTACATTTTACAATTTCGTTTCAATTTGTTTTTAGAGAAATGAAAAAGTTACAAAAAAGAATACTAGAAGGATTTTTTTCAAAAAAATGTTTTTTTTTCATTTATCTCTCAAAGTATTTCATCAACAATCTCATTTGAAACTTTTTTTATTCGAATCCGTGTCATTTGATTGTTGGCATGAAGTGTGAGAAACATTTTTTTGAAATCAAGAAAAAAGAAAAAGAAATCGTTTTGCGACGTCATATTTGAAATTTTTAGGATTAAAGACGAAAGGAGAATTCCGACATAATTCCCTAGACTCCATTTGTTTATTTTCAAAACGTTTTTTAGAAGTTTGTAAACTTTGACTGATATTATCCAGAATCATCAACTGATCCTGTTTATGGTTTCTTTAAAAAAAACAATTTCATTTGATTCAAGTATGAAAAAACATTCTCAGATATAGACATTCTCATGTCAAATTCATTGAAATTGATTAATTTCATTTTATTCTTTATGTAGAACATGTGAAACTAAGGATGAAAAACAATCTTCTTTAGTGATTGTATTCGTTTTACAACTCTCTGTAACATGATTGAGTAATTGTCTAGAAATTACCTGAATTCCAGTTAAACACTCATTTTCTATTTTTGTAGTTGTTGTTATCTCAGACAACTTCTATATCCCTTGAGGTTCGTCAGTCGTCGGCCTCGACATTGATTCATATCCTTCAAAGCAAACATGCAGCTGTCCTTCTGTCTTTTCTTATTTTGGTTTGTGTGGAGATAAACTTTGTTTCTCTTTACTCATATTCAGTATAATTTTGATTATCCAACCATCAATCATCAATCGTCTTCATTTTTCTTTCAATATTTTTATTTATTTAACATATTGAAGATATTGTAATTCAGAATTCAATGAAGTTTCAAATTCTTTTACTATTTTGCTTACAAATTTATTCCACATTTGGATATATATTATCAGCATGGAAAGAAATATATGAAGATATTGAACTGTTTTCCGATGTAACTCCTGAAGAACAACAAAGGTATTTCATGCACATCAACAATATTGTTTCTAAGTTTTACATCTTTTCTAGATTTCATATCCATCGCTCCAGTCCATCTTCTGAAATATTTTTGTATATCAGCCCTTGTGGTGGAACAGTTCATTGGAGACTGTATAGTTTGAAATCAGGTAGTAACAACGTTGTTTTACCATTCTGAAGATCAACGATATTATTACAGAATTTGCTGAAATAGAACGTTTATATGCTTTCACAGATTCATCCGATGTTCAACTTGTCGCAGGTGAAGCTGATGACCAACGTATGCGATTCTATTCAAAGCATTTACCATATGGTTAGTAAACTATAATATATAATATTATTAATTTATAATTCAATTTTAGAAGATCTTTTACTTGTTATAACATCACCAGCACCAGCTTCTGTTAAAATTTATTTTTCAACATCCATGGATAAGATAAATGATTTTTATCCTCCTTTACCACATGATACTCGATTGGCTTATGCAGTTGAACAAGAGACTGAATCAGAGAAAAAGCAAGCTTTAATAAGCTGGAAGATATCTGATGTAGTTAGGTAATACATTTCAAACAGAGTTCTAAAAATATAATTCTATCTATTATTCAGATATTCACCCGATCCAGCAAGATACCGTATATGTGCTGTAGTTTCAAAACGCCATCCCGATTGGGCAGCTTGTGATCTTTTGGATGAAGGATTAGAATCAATTCATTGTGTACCACATACAAATAACTCAATGATTATTGAAAAATTAAGGTTTATATAATGATATAAATATTTTTTTTATTTGAAAAACTAAAATATTTCAGATCTGGACGTCGTTATTATATTCTTCTTTTTGTTCGTGATCTTTTGCGTGGAACGACATCGTCCTATGAAGCTGTGGAGATTAATTTTCGAAAGTCTCGCGACACACCAGTCAAACATCCAAAAAAAGATGAAGTATGTTCAACATGTTTCCTAACCATTGCAACAAGCTCAGATTTCCATTTTCTAATATGAGAATGCATAACTATATTTCATAATTTTCTGTTATAGTTACGTCTTTTAATGGATTCTGCTTTGCAAACTGCTATTCTACCACCGAAGAAGGATTCAAGCTTAAACTTTTTCTATGCCATACCATATGAGACTACGCGCATTCAAAGGGTACGCTTTATTTTTGAAATAGTTTTTGCTTTTTAAAGAAAAAAAACAATGTTTTTGATTGGTTATTTGGAAAAAAAACTTCTTCTGAGATGAAGCTGATACGTTTTTTTAAAACTTTATTCGGAATCTAGCCATAGCGAACCGTTGGTCCCACTCAAGGGGTCTCCAAGTTCCCAGTGGATTAGTCGTGAAGTCTTATCAGATTGCTCTAGGCGTTTTCTTAGAAAATAGAATCCATAATTCCTGTTGCATAACATAGCTGCTTCCTTTCTACCTTAGTTTTTTAACAAAAAAAAATCTTAATAGAACAAAACATAGTATTATTACACCAAAGCCAATTTTTCTGCAAAATTGCTCAAACGTTTTTGTCTATAAAGACTTTCAAATATGATTTTGAAATCATCTTTTCGGACATAATTTTCAACGTTGGATATTTCTGTTACGTTGGAAAAAAACTGACAACTTCCCGGTCAAGACATCTAAAAGAACAGCTGAAGTATTCTTCAAGCTTTTTCTCGACCTCACTTCGCACCACGAACAGCTGCTTCTTTAGTTCCTCTTCTACTGATCAGTAAAAGTTATTTTTGGAAGCTTAAAAGATTTCTGCAAAAGAAAGGAAAACCCCAAGATTCAACAATACAAAATGGAAATTTCTTCTATTTTAAATCAATTTTTGATTAAGATTTCTTCCTCTTTTCTTTAATCCAATAGTTTTTTTCTTTAAAAAAATACAAGAAATAATTAATGAGAGATGGTGATAATATCAATTACAATTGTTTCTGAAGAGATGAAATGAAGAAAAAAAACTTCCGGTCGTTTGTAGAAAGTTTTATGAGAATATTTATGTTAATTGTACTACAATATAGTTAAATGACAAACTAATATGACAATTTGTCTTTTTTTTTGCCAAAAAAAAATGTCAAGCAATTAGTTTGTAGCTGGAGATGGGAGATAGGTTAGAACAGAAATAGCTCAGTTTGACGTCAAAGCACCACATTCCATCACTAGCAGCTGACAGCATATGGCTTCATAGACAACGAAGATTCGAACTATTTGCCCGATGGCCTTTGTCCAGTAGTATCTTAACTCTTTGAACTTTAATTTTTTTAATAAAAAAAAAAGATATAAATGTAATAAAAGAAGAGAATATGATAAGAGAAATAATCTGATATAAATGGTGAAACAAAGAAAAAAACATAAATATAATGAATATTGATTATACATAAAAATATTTAATTTATAATATATAAATAATATTATAGGTTCTACTAATTGCTCATGCTTGCAATGGTCCAATTCGTATTACAATCTTTCGAAACGGTCGAATGCTTAAAACAACAGAACCATTTACTGGCTATAGAAGGTTTCAATTTCAATATTTTCACATCAAAAAACATATTTTTTGAAGATTTTTGGTTATGAACTTACGCATTGCTGGACAATTACGCTTCGAAATATCGAATGAAGATTCACAACCTAAATCTGTTCGTTTATGGGCAAGTACAAGAGCTGATAAATCTCCATATCCAAATTTGCCAGATGATACAAGGTACAGTAATATCTTCAATAAAGATATAGTAATTTATAATATTTTAGTATCAAAGTTGTTCGTCGAACATGTCGCTCAGCCACATTACAATGGTTGCGTGCTGCCGACAAGAAAGCTGAGTATTGTATTTATCGTCGAAAGGAAAATGCTCATTATTTGGAACATTTAGTCAGTCGAGTAAGAATTATATTTTATATTTTATTTAAAATATTATATAAATATTAATTATATAAATATAAATATATAATTTAGGTTGATAATTTATGTGAAGGAGGATTAACATCTGAACTTGTCGGATGTTATCATCATAAAGGACCTAAATCAAAAGATATTAAAGTATGTTTATTCTTATAAATCGTTAAAAATATTTATTTTCTTCTACTTTAGGATATATTGGGAGTTATAGAAACAACAATTACTGGTCTTGAACCTCAATCTACATACCGATTTGACCTTTTGGCTACACCGCTTCGACGACGTGGCGGTCAATCATTACCGTATCGAACTGTATGGGTTCGAACTTCTGAATGTTAATGTTAATTTGTTGAAAAGTTTGAAGTTTGAAATGCGGAAGAGTAATATAATTAAACTTAACTAATATGAATAATTAGAAAAATCTCTATATTTGATAATAGCACTCTTCATTATTTTCAAAACTCAAAACTCAAATTACTCTCTTTAAATCTCGTTTTTGTTCTGTCTGGTATAGGTTTTTAAATATGTGATCTCTTATTAACTATATTAGTCTTTCATTCCAACTTTTTTATATATATTTAAAAAAATAATTTTAAACTATATTATGTATAGTCCATGTATGCGGGTATAATTTCAATAGTATATATATATATATTAGAATAAGTTTGTAAATAAATATTTTTTTCTTTTTAAATTATAAAAAATAATAATAATAATTAATGTATTATACTTTATTTACATACAAATAAGCTCTAATCAAACAAATTTTATACAGTTACTGGCTATAAGAAGATATTGAGATTCGCTCGGATAGGTACACAACGTCATTGGTTTTTATTTTGTAAATATAAAGAAAAAAAAACGAAAATAAAATAAAAAAATAAAATATAAAACAAATAATTATTATAATTTGTACCCTTTCTGAGTGATTCGTATTATTGCTTGAGATACTTATACAATTAAGAGCTCAAATATAGAAATATTATAAATAATGTTTGAGGAAAAGTAACTGAAACATATCACATATTACATTTTTTTTTTAAAATCAAAAAAATCGTCGTTAAAAAACATGATTGATTTCAAAACAGAATAGTAAACTATTGATAAGTGAATGTTTTGATATGATAGTTGCATGGGCGGAGGGGGTAATATGAAACTTGTTCGTTTTCCAAAACAATATTGACACGAATAATACTGAAATATAATGGCAATATGATGTAATTATTAGATGATTGTTAGATTGGTCTCCATGGCATAATAGGAATTGGACTTGGCAATGTGGCTGTTGGTAAGAATGTTGGAGCTGTTGCTGCCATTTTCAGATTGTGTTGATGTAAAAACATTAATTGCTGAGCCATAAATCCTAAGTTGGAGTTCAATACAGTTGGATTATTCACTGGAAGTAGTGGTGATGGTTGAGGTAGATGTTGCACAACGGTTGTTGCTGAGGGAACTGTTTTAGCTAGATGAGACGATGTTGTGAAGGCTGTTGGAGAATGGATTCTTGAGTTGAGAGCTGTAGCCGTAACGGGAATAGGAGATGCGATTGAGCATGGTTGTGAGATACGTGGTTTCTTGCTAGGTGTTGGTCCTTGTTCCGAAGCAGATTCAGTACTAGAAGTAGATGGGGCAGGAGAAATTTGTCGAATAAGTTTAGTCTCGAGAACGCTGTCTTCTGTATCCTCAATGATAGTTGGAGGTACCGGAGGTATATCAGCTAGTCCTGAAACAAAAAAATATTATTTTATATGAATAAAAGTTTTAAAAATCTTATAAAATAGGTTCATTTCTCGTTTCTTTTTCATTAATCATAAGAAATTCACGTGATAACATCTTAAACAGATTAGCATGTCTCATAATTGTTTTTGTGAGTTTTCTTTACTCAATACCTACGTAAACTCAATCCTCTTCGAACGGGTTGAAGCATCAAAGTATCAGCCTCACTCTGCCTCTCTCTTTTTTCTTTCAATTCTTCTACCAAATATCTCTCCGTTTTTTTTTCATTTTTTCTCTCAAACCAAAGTCCTTGTATACCTTTATCAAGCTTTTCTACACAAATGCGTACCAAACTTCAAGTCGTAGATGATGTGGACACTATATATTACTGTTAAATACAAACGAAAGTTATAACTCCAATATAGTTCTTACGGTAGTTTATTGGAAATTCTTCAAACAGGACAAAAAGCAAGCCGATTCGTTTGATTTCATGCTGTTTCTTTCACTATCTTTCAGTTTATTTTCATTTTTAGGTTACTGTAAATATCATTAACCAAGTATTTCGCTAAGTATGAGTAGGTAGTTTACGAGACAATTTCATTGGCCTCTAGTCAAAACTGTTTTTTTTTTGAATAGTTGGCATTAGTATTGTCAATAGAAATACTTCTACTCTACGATCGGACGTATGACAGCAGTAAGTATGTGTGTTTGATATGGATGAATCAGAACTGTTTTCATAATTTATGTCAAAATGATTATTATTATTGATATTATAAGATTATATTATAATAATTAATGTTATTTAGTGTTAATGTAAGAATATAATATAGAAATTTATACTTTAAGTAAATTTAAAATATTATAACTATAATAAACTAATTGAAATACTTACCACGAGCAGCTCGTAACTTTTTCACATATTCTACAGTCATCTCTAGAATATCTGCTTTTTCCCATTTTGCATGACCAGTAGCATGAAGCTAAAAAGATAAAAATAATATTGTCGATTATAATAAAATAATTTTTTTATTTGGAATCCAAAATTAATGTTCAAAACATATAACAAGAAACGTTGAGATATATCAAAAGTCAAACATTCAAAGTTCTATACACTTCATTCAGTTTTTTTTTGTAATTACGACAAACATTTGTTAAGAGTTTGTAGAGCAATCAGCACATAAGTGAAGTAAAATGTAAATTCATATTGAAAATATTTCTTTTTTAAGAATTTTAAATTTAAAAAAAATGAATAACTTACATTATGTTTGTCCAATATAAGCATTTCTTTTAATTCTGATAAACAATGATTAATACGAGCTCTACGTTTCTTTTCCATCAATGGCTTATTAGTCTAATATTTTAATTATAATTATATGTAATAATTAATAATAAAATACCTTTTTTGAAATAGCTCTGCTATCATTAGAAGTTGTTTCAATATCTGAGAACATTCTGCAAAATAAAATAAAGAATTAAGAATATAAAAATGAAATTAAAAGAAAATAAAAAGATAAATAAAGCAATTTTTATGAAAATATTATGAATTATTAAAGAAATAAACAATACAGAATATAGAATATTTATAATATTAAAAGATGGAAACTCAGTTGTATATTACAAGAAATTTAAAACGGACTATCCACCTTGTGGTGAGCTCTGCCAAGTATTTTGTATTTTCTGTCCGAAGACTTGTTCGGTTTGGGGTAGAGATACTTTATCTGTGAAGGGTAGTGACGAAGAAAGTAGAAAAAAGAATAGAAAATAAAATGAAGGAAAAGCAGTTGTGGTTAGGTATTGAAAACTATAAGACGAAGAGAGAAATTAAGAAATAGAATGGTTTGAAAAGAAACATAGAACTACCGAAGAGCAGCAGAATGGTTGAACGCAGCCGAAGAGCACTCATATCTTTTTGTCGTTTCTTCTGTCTATGGCAAATATTGGTCGTAGGTTGAACTTCGCCGTCGCTGCTGTGCATCTAAAGGTAGGATGACTTTGGCTAGATGCGGTTGCTGACTGATGGCGTGTCCTATTGAGAGAAATGAAGAGTAAGAGGGGCAGAGAAAAAGAAAATATTGAGATAAATAATGAGAAAGCGAGAGAAAAAAGGTAGGAGTTAGGTGAAAAAATGAGCTGATGCTGAGGTCACACGCCAAGCAAACGGCGAAATGCTTGGGCAAACAGTTGGATGTTGGCACTATGCGAGAGTTCCGTCCAATTTCTTCGTTCGAACCCTTGGACTCCACCGTCTACTCCTTGCAGAGCTAACATTTCTTCAAAAACGTCATCGGAAAAACGATCGAGCTATAAGTTGGAGCATAGAATCATCCCGCACGATGTATATTTATCGAAGAAACTTTCTTGGACTTTTCTTAATTCAATGATAACGAACGTGATAAGAATGACGTTTATTCAATCTTGCTGATGTTACATATGTATGTTTCTTATGAATATACATAGCCTAAAGCTTTTCATATAACTGCTCGAAACACACTTCCAATTCATTTTTCCTCTTTGACTTTTTATCTTATAGTTAGTGACCAATGTCTGTCAAATATAGGAATAAGAGAAGCTTCATCAGAAGGTCATACTTGAACTGGTAGCAGCAACACCCATAAGCAATAAAGATAAATTGGGAGAGAGACAGAGGTGTGATATTGGTTGTAGTCTCACCAGGTCTTTTTCTCTTTCTATCTCTCTTTCACGGAATTGTCCTTAATGTTTCTTCTTAATGATTCTCTCTCTCTCTCTCTCTCTCTCTCTCTCTCTCTCTCTCTCTCTCTCTCTCTCTCTCTGTCTCTCTCTCTCTCTCTCTGTCTCTCTCTCTCTCTCTCTCTTTCTGGCTGGCTTTTCTTTAAATGTTAAAAAGAAAACAGGCGTTAGTGAAGTCGACATGACGACGTCAGAAACATCTCTGTCTATACGTCGATTTAGCTCGTCGAAGCATGAAATTGACGTCCAGTTTTTGTTTCGGGCCAGGAAAGGAATTTAGATGCTACAGATAGTAGAGGACATTTTTTTGAGCAGCCCGATTGACAAAAACAGGATTTTTTCGTTTGAACTTTCAATGTCTGCCAAAATCTTAATTGAGAAGATGTGATGGATGAGTACAGAAACAAAAAAATACAGATTAACCGAAATGAGAGTAATCAGAATCAACTGTAAATTATTTCTTTAGGAAACAGTTATGATGAAGGATCGTATGGTATGTTTCAATATTATTGTGGAAGCAAATGAAATTGCCAACAAAAAAAAACTGAAAAACAGTAAAGTTGTTGAAAGAGACTATTAATTAGAGTTAAATAAAATAATTAATGATAGTTAGCATATAATAAACTAATTATAATTAATATAAATAAAATAATAATTGAAATAGAAAGAAATATAGTTAGTTATGTATTCGTAACAATTTGTCATGAAATCTTGCCTACACTGAGGTCAGATAAAGAACAAATGTTCAATATAAATATAGTTAGTCAATTGAATATATAGTATATAGACGGAAACAAAACGATATGAATGATCATGTTCTTTGAATTCTTTTAAAAAATATATAAATAGAAGTATCCATGACAATTTGTGCCGACAATGAATAAACTTTATTTGTTTAAGTCAGTACGCCTTCATGAAGTTCATAGAAAAGTTACGGAAATGTGGGTTGACAATCAAACAATGAATATTTCTTTATATGGTATAGAAGATGTTTACTATAAAAATTGAATAAAGGTTAAAAAGGAGAAGATATCATATACCATATAACTTAAATATACATTATAAATAATTTATATAAAATATCATAAACTTACTTATATTATTTCATTTTTAATTTATTTTAGAGATACTGTAGAATAATTAATATACTTAACCTCTTCTTTTAAAGGTCTTGAGATAACTATGAGGTAAACCGAGAATTCACGGCTAACAACAGTCACGATATTGATGATGAAAACATAGAGCCATACGAGACGAAAGTGGGCGTGGCCAAATGGTTACGGTAGTTGGAACAGGTCTTCTGTGGACGCAGGACTGTGGCCGGTAGGTGCGGCACGCGCTTGGAACGAGCACAACACGCGACGTCGTCGTCGTCTTCGACATGAGAAATAGAATATATAGACAAGCAACGTCATAGTCTTCGAAGAAATAAGAACATGGTGAATATGTTCCACCGTAATCCAGATAGCTATAATGCATTGGACGTGACCAATGCCTCGTGATGCTGATGATGACGATCCACGTTGCAAATCATTTGTATGGTCGCAGTTAAAACACAGAAGAAAAAGGGATGGTGCTAGATCAAACGAGAACGTAAACATATAGAAGATTGACTATATTGGAAAAAGACACATTGTTAAGCATATATAAAGCATGTGAAAGTAATAATTGTGTTAATATGACGGTATGAATCAAAAGAAATTTTTACGAAAAGAAGATATGGATAAGCGGATACCTGCAGATGGTAGCACGTGAACAGATTGCGTGAACAAACAGAAAATGACAAAGTGCTGCCATGAGGCTCAAGCATCAATGCTTACTCAGCCTTATTTACTCGTTGGCAAATAAGGTAGTTCGGACGTTTTTACAGCAACTTAAAAGGTTTTTTTCTCATCATAAACTGTCTTGAGATCTCAAAAGGTAAATATAAAGGTATTGCTTTTGCTTCTATACAAAGTTTATTAGAAATATAAGTATTTTTGAAATGATCTTGTGTTATAATGTCCAAATAAGTGACATTCCATAAGTATTTTCTCACATATATTTAGATTTGAAAGAAATATTCACATGATACTTGTAGATAATACTATATCAAGTATTAGAAAAAGATACTATATAAAGGATTATAACAAGTACTTCATAATTATACAAATTATATGAATATGATTAATATTAGAATATATTTATAAGTTAGATTATTATTTTAAAAATTAAAAAATATACAATAAAATAGTCATATCTTATAAACTTAAGCATGAAGCTCAGGCTTATCTCATAATTAGATGTTGTCGGATATGACTTAGTCATCCGGTTGCTTTGGGCAAATATTGCCATGAGCAAGTTGCTCATTACAATATGATAACAGACAAGTGCTAATTTAAGTGACATATAGTTAATATTTAGTTTATTTATAATAAAAAATATTAATAAAATTCATTTTTATATATAATATTAAAGATTATTATATATAACAGAGTACTGAATGAATGAGACAAATCGGTCATTGTACAGTATATGAAATGGTTTGTATGATCATCACCAAAATCATCATCATCGGGTCCAAAAACGTTTTGGTCCAATCGACCTGTCAATTCGGATTATCGTTGACTTCTTTTGGCTTCGTCCCGATAGCCGCCATGAGATAAAGGTTTGAGGAGACAACTTCTTGGCAAAAGTTTGGGAAACCGAAACTTTCATACTGGAACAAGGTCATATTGTATATTCAAATATTTCTAAATTCATATGGAAGTAAGCATATTACTTTAATCTTTCATAAAATGAAACTTAATTTCATATAATTATGGTTATTTAACTAAATTTTATATAATTTTTATTTATTTATTAGAATATTTTAGGTTATATAAACTTAATTAGAGCAAATAATTTTTTAATGAAAATAATATGAAATAAGCTTAACATGATGCTGTAAAAGCTATTGATATCATCAATAATTCTAATCATCAATATAATTTCAAATTTAAATAACTTCTCTATCGTCAAATAAATAAATTTTCAATAAAACATTATTTATAAATTGTATTGCAATCAATGAAATCGTAATAAACTGAAGTATTTGAAAAGAAAAATTATCGACAGGGAGCCTTGTTCGTTCGACTGGGTGAAGATAGATTGAGACCATCATCGTCCTCTAGTTGAAGTATACACGGTGGTAGAGTGATCCATCACACAGCGCCGTTTGCACGAAGAAAACGAAGAATCATCATATTCGTCGTTTGTGTCGTTGTCGTCGTCATCGTCGTTGAAAACGGCCACGGAAGAAATGGCCATATTCATCATTATCATCAGAGGATTGTCGTCTTCATCAGATCATCATCTATTTCGTTTTTCATACACTTAAGCAGTTACTCGTGTGCTGCGACACATCGTCGCCATCATCACCGTTATCATCATTATCATAGGTTTCTGTTATCTTTTCTTGTTTTCTCATAACATCTTTTTATATTTTTATAATTCTCTCTATATATTCTTTGTCTTTTTCATATAAATCGTTCCTTCAATTCTTATTTCTTCGTTATCAATATATTATATGAAGTATACTTATATATATATATATAGTTATATGTATATTATAATATATATTATTTATATTGTATGTTAATTTTATAAATTAAATATGAATAAATATTTTTACAATAGTTTAGTAATAGTAAATAGAAAAGTAAATAGTTTTTAAATTTATATATATATATATATATATAACTATATATATAGTTATTATAATTAAATCTTTACACTATTTTAGCGCAAAAACATTAACATGTACTTTATCAATGTAATGGATGTCATAAATCGCTTTTGAAACAACAAAAACGGCGCATAAAGATCTGTCTGACACTATATGCATGTAGGTGTCAGGCTATTTGTCGTTGTTAAAATAAACAATCGTTCTATATAAACTACTCTACCTCTTTCTCTCTCTCTCTCTCTCTCTCTCTCTCTCGTTCACTCTCTCACTCTTTCTCCTTCTCTCTCTCTGTCTCTGTCTCTTTCTCTCTATACATATTACCTTGGTTATACACTTTGTCTAAATCGTCAACATAATTTGTTCATGGAAAAGATTGATGGCAACGATAATAATCGTCCTTCTTCATCTTCATTCTCTTTTTCTTCTTCGTCGTCAGTGTCTGTAGCTGCTGTCTTCATACCCCCAAGCAGCCAATCTCGTATGACCAAAATATAAATCTGTGAATAAGCGCGAACCCGTCTTACCCTTGCTTCGAAATCGATCTCCATGATCATAAATCGGAAGACAACCCGATTTTCTGCTATTGTTGATGAAAGTAGGAGCACTATCATCAGCAATGAATGATTTAAGAAGCAATGGAATCAAAGTCAATAATATTTGAAGCAGAAAGCTTGGATATAGAAGAAAAAGGGGAAGACGAGTAGGAGATAGAGGGAAAGATAGAGAGAGAGATAGAGAGAGAGAGAGATGTGAGGAGGAGAGGGCAACAAGAGATAAACTGTTACAAAATACTTGGACGAACTTGACAGATGCATTGTTCATGAATCATATCGATGGCATTCCTGTATGCATCTCCGAACTATTAGAGTACCATTTGAGAATGCAGGGGATCAAGAGAGAATGAGAGAATAAGGGGGATGGTGTCCTTCCAATGCAATCTTTCTTACAGAAGTTTTTCGTCAGATCGTTCAACCATATTTCAATCAGATTACCTGTATGTGTCAATGTCCATACATATAAGATCTATGATAAAATCGGAAAAAAAAGTTTAATACTTCATCAGTTTAATAAGAAAAAAAAACAAAATTATAGAGGGAAATCTACCTGAATATTCAATTTCAGTCTATATAAGTCTGTTTGATTAATGATTGTCTATTATTGATGATTACCAAACAAAGCTATAAGTGTTTCCCATGCACTTTCTGAGACCTAATTAATTGAAAATCTTTAAAAAATTAGAAATTCTTCATGAAAAGGTCAATTTTGTCTTGTCTGAATAAGATTTTACAGTAATATATAAGATAAATGGACTAGTTGATCTGTTTCCCGCGTTTAATCATACGTATAGTATTTCTCAGTCATTTATAATTTGTCTTGTAAGTTCATAATGAAATAAAGATTATAGAGCCATATGAAGGACATATGCTGTAAGTGCTTCTCAATCACTCATTATTCGTCTTTGTCACTTTCTTACCTCCTTTCAAACCGAATATGGGAATGTGTGTGAGAGAGAGAGAGAGAGAGGTTGAGTGAGTGAAAGAACGGCTGCTACTGTCGGATGCACTTTAGCTAGTGTATATTTGAACATCAACATCATTGCCGTTGACTGAGGAAGAAGACAACACTCAATGATCAGTAGTGGCTACTGTGTTTGGCTCATGACTAACTAACTGACTGACTGACTGGTTGCTGTGGCTGACTAACAGACAGAAGAATGACTTACTGACTGATTGAATGACTTTGAAGACGTAACTGAGGAAAGATCAGCGGTGACAGCGACGATATACATACATGAATGTACGTAACCAATTGATAGACGATATCGTCGTGTTTCGATGGATGATTACGGTAGTCGGCAACAATCGACGATGTCATCCTACAAAGGTCCAATCAGCTTGTGTCAATCTTTCGACGCTTAGAGTAATCAGTCAAGCTTTGAAGTGAAATGACATTTCTAGCGGGTGGTCTGTACAGTTCGTTTGAAATTTGAAAACAATTTTTTTGAAACAAAAAGTCAAAAAAAGAAGAATCGTTGAAGATATTAAAGATAAAACATATGTAAATATGTATTATATCATTGTAATTATGTATAAATATAAATAAACTCTATAATTAAAGGTCATCATGATATCGGCATATTTGTTAAAAATAAAAAAAGTGGTATAACTAAATAAGTATATAATTATAAATATTTATAAAGATTTAGATTTACGATAAAATATCTATATAACCAATGTTTCTTTTTAATTATAAATAAAGAAACTGTTAAAAAGAACAATCAATAAACCTAAGTTTTTATAAATGTATATGCGCACGTCATATCGTATGTCATATACATAGGTACTATACTTTTATTTGTTTTTAAATCCTGGTAATTAAATAAATAAATAAATTTATTATTATTATTATTATTATTATTATTATTATTATTATAAAAACTTTAATATGATCATTCTAAAAATACAATTGAGATAGTTCAACCATATATTTCATTGTGGTCTTGTTACCATGGTTACCATGTCATGCTAAAATATAGCATGGAAGGTTATTTACTTACGGAATCAAAAATATTGATTAATACCCATCTTCTAATAAAGAAAATGTAATATTTCTACATATATATGTATAAATATAATTTATTTTATTTTAATTATTTCTTTATACAAATATATAAATTTAATTTTAACTCTTTTACTATTACGTATTTTATTTAATTATTATTTTTAATAATATAATATATTTTATATTTAAATAAATAAGAAGTTTTTTATCATTTTATTTTTAGATATATCAATGCTCAAGTAATAAATCATGATATTTGGTTACCATATAGAAATAATTACAAATGGAAAAATATCAAGAAGAAGGAAGAATTGGTCAAGGTGCTTATGGAGTTGTCATAAAAGCAAGATCAAAACAGGTAACATTTCATAAATAATTTGTTATATTATTTGAAATATTATTTATTATTATTTATTATTTAAATATAAATATAATAATTTAGACTGGTCAAGTTGTAGCCATTAAGAAAATGGGATTATCAAGAGATCGTCTTCTTATTGTTCGTGAAATATGTTCATTACGTAATCTACAGCATCCTAATGTAAAATTATAATATTTTCTTTTTAAATTTAAAATATTTTTTGGTTTTAAGATTTTAAAATTAATTGATTGTTTCTCTTCACTTGATACAATATCTATAGTAACAGAGTTTGTTTCATATCATTTAAACGATATATTTATGGATTCACGTAGGCCCAAAGATGAAAATTTTGTCAGGTAAAGTCATATAGTTAATTTATATTTTAAATTAACTATATATAACTATATATATCTATAATATTTTTTATACTTTTCAGATATTTTTATGCTCAAATTCTAGCGGGTGTTGCTCATATGCATAGTCTCAATATAATGCATCGAGTACGCATTTTATAATAATAAAATAATTACATAAAGCTAATATTATTTTTAGGATTTAAAACCTGAAAATATTCTTGTAACTTCATTGCTCGTAGTTAAGATAGCTGATTTTGGACAAGCTTGCCTGTATTTTCCAGATGATCCTGATATCGAATACGAAGAAAATGTAAGTTTAAATGAAAATTATTACTGTTTTCTTTTTGTTGTTTTTTTGATAGTTAGCATGATGTTAATTATTCCTAATTATATATGTATAATACATTTGTATAAATATAAATATATAAAATATATTATAATATATAATATTATTCTACTTCTTCCTCTGCTTCTTCTTTTTCTTCTTCTTCTTCTTCTTCTTTACTCGATCCCCCAACTCTCGTTCTTTCTTTCATCATTTCATTCCATCCCTCCATCTCAGAAAAAAAATCAGGAAAATATGTTAGCAATCGTATTGAACAATAATGTTTCTTAAACTTTCAAAATATCTCTCATTAATTCTTCACAAAATATTTTAGATTCGTTCACATTGTTCTCTCTTTGTATGTTCTTTACATCACAACTACACAGACACCTGTGGCTTCTATCAATTTGCCCCCAGGCTGTTTTATTAGCTTGTTCGCTGTCAATCTTCTTCAATAGATTGAAGCATATGTTCCAACTTGCGCTTAGGTGCAAAGCCCTAAGAAAATGATGAGATTTGTATGAAAATTATTTTTAAATATCAAACATTCAAATATTATTAAGTTCATTCAAAATATAACAAAAAAAAAGACAATTCAAAACATTTTTTAATTGTTATTGAATTTGAATTCATCAACTCTCTAGGGATTCAACCCTTTTTTCGTTTTGTTTACAAATCTAAAATTCACAATTAGGATAAGTTGAAAGAAAGCTTGTTTGAGATATTCCCATTGCTTTTTGTGTTTCAACTTTGAAACTTTTTTAGCAATTTTCGATAAATTATCAAAACTCAAAAGAAAAATACAAAATAAAATGTTGTTTTCAAAGATTCAAAAATAAAAATTCATTTCGAATTTGTAGATTTTTTTATATTTTTCTAAATATTATATTATATCTCCTACTATATATACTTTGTATATGTACATAATATGAAAAACATATGTATACTATATGTTCATATACATACATATAGTAAAAGGATAGAGAAAATAATCTTAAAATATTCATTTAATATTAATTTATGGATTATTCTATGATTTACAGGTCGCTACACGATGGTATCGAGCTCCAGAACTTTTATTTGGATCAAGGTTTTAAGCTACAATTGTATATTTAAATCTGTTAAACATTGATTTATAGAAAATATGGTCCGGCAGTTGATGTATGGTCATTAGGTTGTATTTTAACAGAATTTATGAATCCATCTCCTTTAATACGGGTAAGATAATTAATTATAAAATGAATTAATAAAAATAAACTAAAATATATAATCTATATAGTATATATATATATATATATAATAATATTATAATATTATATGTATAACATAAGTTTTATATAAATTTGAAAAGCTTCAAATATAAAAAAGTTGACAGAATTTTGTTATTTATTACTAAACTATTATAATGTCAATTATTTATAATTTCAATTGTCCATTGAAGGAAGAAAAAGTCAATCGAACTTTTCTTTTCCTTCAAAAAATTTTCTAAATTCTCCTTTCATGCCTTTTCTTTTCTATTATTCCCTTATACATAATGTCCGTCTGTTCGCTTGTCTAATCTTTTCATTCACCGGCTTATGCTTTTCTATCCAGAACCACCGGATTCGACTATATTTGACCTCTTATTTGAAAAAAAAAGAGAAAGAGAGTAGATTGCTGAAAAGGAATAAGATCAATTATTATTAGAAAGGAAAACGCTTGAAGAACAAAGTAATTTACTATGAATTCAATTGGGCCTCTTAAGCTGACATGTGTCAATGACATTTGCTAAACTTTTCTCTGAAATTTCGTTTAATATTGACACACAAAATATTTAATTTGTACCTTAAATCATATGTTAATGAGTGAATACTATAATTTATATTTCAATTAATACTATATACATATACGTATATCTTATATATTTTCAGGGACGTACAGACATTGAACAAATTTCAAAAATATTCTCCTTGCTTGGTACACCATCTGAGCATAATTGGCCAACATGGTCAGCATTGCCGGATTCAAATAAATTAGTTTTCGAAGAACAGTCACCTCCTCCTTCGTTGTCAAGTTTAGGTAAATATCTGTAGTTTTTATGTAAAATTTTATATATAAATTTCAACAAAAGTTGAAGCACTTATGGAATTGTCAAAGCCATTTTAGTCCACAATCTCAGTCCATTTGATCAAGAAAAGTCAATTTCCGGATTTAGAGAACGGACATTAATTTGATATTTCGGGATAACTTGTCGCAAATCTATTTAACCTCACTTTACTCTTTCTCGAAAAAAAAGTAAAAGAAAGTAGAATCAAATTGAGCAAAGAAATAAAAACGTAAAGCATAAATTAAACTTTTTTTCGTACATGTGTGTAGTTATTGTCGTTAAAATATTCTTTATTTCGTACATTTTCCTCATACATAATGTGCATATTTCTAATTATATGCTTGCGACTTTTATACTATTTCAGTTCGAAATGCTTCCGAATCCTTCATTCGATTTCTCTCACGTCATCTGCAGTTGGATAGTACTCGTCGCTCAACAATTCAAAACCTTCTAACACATGAATACATGCTTGGGCGTCAAGATAAGCCTTTATATCGAATCATTCGACGTCAACGTCTTCGTCGTTCTATTCCTCTTCTAGCTCGACGATGATGTGATCGTGACAATTGGTTTTATTCTGTCAAAAATATCCTTGAAATATTTGTGTGAAAATTGACTTCTTTCAACAAAAAAAAATCTCTGCTACATGTCTATTATCTTTTTTTATGTAAAATTGTCAAATAATATAGATGGCATCATCATAAATCAATAGATTTGCATACATAAATGTATAGATTTTTCGATGAAAATCTCTTTTTGAAATAAGAAAAATTATTTTAAATTACTTCAGTTTCGCTCTCAAAATTTTAATAAATCTGAATTTGAGTTAGAGGTTCTAAGTGAAGCCGTAGTCGTTGACGACCATTCTTGTTGTGACGCATGCCAACTTTGTTTACTCACTTTACCTTATTTGGAGAAATATAAACGTAAGAGAGTAAAATTGCAATATCTTTGAGTCCTCTAGCTTTCAAACATTATTAAATATTATTTTTTCTTTATAAAAGAGGAATAATTTATATTCTGAGAGTTATTTGAAAGAATTACAAAGAAGACCTCAAAAACCGAATATATATATATATACTATATACTATATATTATATATTATATAATATTATATTATAATATTATTTTAAAAATAAGTTTTATATTGAAAGTTTACAAACTTTCCTTTAAACTCTTCATTTCGTGATATGAAGCATAAGAAATGCTGACCATAATGTGTATAAAATAACAAAAAATATTGAATTTTGAATTTATTGTTGTATAAATAAGTATTTTATATGAGATTATATAATTTATTTTGAATTCTTTAATATTTCTTTTTATTTCTTTTTGAAATACTGACTTCAACTATGTTTTTTCCTGACTACCCATGTTTGTTTCACATCAAACTATCGTTGTATTACTTTTTGCTTCTAGAAACTTCTTCTTAACATAAGTAAGTAGTGTTTTCATAACAGATTATAAGATTGAAATATCATTTAGTATTACATCAGTTTTTGAAATTTTAAAATAAATATTTTATTATTTTTCTCTTATTATTATTATTTTTTATTAAAAAATGATAAATTTTTAGTTTTGCAACTTCTTTTTCGAACTTTTTAAGCAATTGTTGTGTTGCATAGTCATGAACTTTTAGAATTCCTTAACTTCATTGATGTTGTATGTCGTAAATTTTCCCAATCAAGATGTGAGCTCATTGACACTTAATGAGGGACAAGCGAAAGAGGAACGAGGGTTCATTGAGAGGGACAGAAAGAGAAAGGAAGATAAAGAGCTTGAGAGATAGAAAGAAATTTGAGAGAACATATAGATATACAGCTCTAATCTCATGCTCGTCAGCTGATTTTAACTATGCCTACACTACGGGTCGCAACTTGATGAAGGCTTCTACCATGGCTATTCCAATGGTCCAGCTATAGCCCCCTTCCCTTCTTCGCTTTCTCTTTTAATCTCCCTCTCTTCCTATTGTGTTCTTAGGGCTTGTCTCTGTGTCTTTTGCTCTCTTGCTCTTCATGTCTGTCCCTCTATATACTTCTTCATGAGTATATTCATATTTGTCTTTCTCAGCGGCCACCCTCAATAAGCTGACGAAGCGCTTCCGGGCTTGAAACAGCAGGCTCATAGTGCCCTGAGAAAATCATACTATACTTCAATTAATAAGTTATATATCTATATATCTATATATCTATCTATATATATATATATATTAATACTGTTTTAAATATAAAACTAAAGTTGTTACATTTAACTGTCTCTGTATAGGTCAAGTGATTAATTTGTATTGTTTTCCATTTTTCTTTATATTCTTCTGAAAAGAAGAGTAATATTTCTGAAGGAAACTACACGGCAGAAGACAATAAGAAAGTGGAAAGTAGTGAAAGGAAGAAGGAGATAGCGAGAGAGAAAGGGAAAGAAAAGGAGAAAAAGAGAGGAAGAGAAGGGAAGAGAGACTAGAGATAGTTGGTGTTAGTTCTCCTTTGATCTTTCTGAAAACTTACTATTCTTTGAAACAGCTTCATCCTTTCATAAAGAAAAAAGAAGTGAAGTATAAGAGAATACTATAAAGATGAATACAGAGAGAAAGTCGAACAAGACGCAAAGAAGCGAAGACAAGAGAAAGGAAGAAGAAGAAAGAGTTCCAGATGAACTTATAGATTTAGACATAGAAGAGAGTTTGAGCAAGTTAGTCAAACTCTGGAATCGATGTGGTCGTGGAGCTACTAAGAGAAGCAGACATGCAGAGTATGGAAAAGCTTGCCAAAACTCGTATGAAAACCGAGAGGCCTGAGAGATGCAGAGAGCATAGAGAAGAGAGAAAGAAAGATGGAGGGAGCTTGAAAGACAACCTACTCTCCTCCCTCCTCGTCCCCTTTCCTTTTCATTCCTCCTCTTTTTCATTCTCTCTTACTCTCTTTCTTTTTTTTTCTTTTCCTCTCTTTATCTCCTTCACTATCGAAAAGCTGTGAGAAGGCTACAGCCTACTACAGAGCTAAGTTACTTTTCCATTTTTTATCAATCAATTTATCTTATAATTAAATCTTTTTTTTCTCTGTCCTTATTAAAAGTATTAACATTGAAGTATCCAACAAATTTCCTTATATTTTTCTATTTCAACAATATTTTATTCAAGATTTATACTAAAAATACTTCATACTCTTCTCTTAGCCCATATCTTTCCGGCATTTCGTAGATGAATTGTTCCAACATTAGACGAGATGACACCCGTAAGACTTGATTGAAAGAAGAAGAGCTTCCGAGTGAAAAAAGGATAGGAAAATGAATAGCCGATTACTCAACTGCCAAATGTTCTTAACCGGATCGTTATTCCATTTAATCTACCCCCTCCCTCCAGTCCTCCCCTGTACTGCTTTTCATGTGTTCATCCATCCTGTTTTGTCTTTTGTTTTTACTTTCAAGTAGTGGATATTTTAAAAATATTTAAATTCAAAGAAAAATTTTTATTTTTTTTATAATTTAATATTTAATTTATATATATTTATATTTATATGTACAATATATAACATCATCATTCGTTTTATGATAGAAGCGATGTAACTTGCTGAATGAAGCACGCAAGGGTTTGTTGAAGTTTTTCTTAAATGTTACTTCTCGCCTATTTTATTATAAGCTTTAAGCTTATACCATGCTGCATTTTGGTTTAAAAGATGTTTACAAACTTCTTTTACATACATTATAATATAAATACCTTGTATATACATATGGTATATTGCATTATGCTGCCAACAGTTAGTTGTAAACCAAAAACTTCCTGAACAATTCTTCTATTTATATGTATTTAGCCTCTTTTAAATTCTAAATACGCATTTGTAAACTTTCAATAACAACAAAACAATGTTTTATGTTATCTGCTTTTTTCAATTCATTCGATCTGCTTCTTGTATTTTTGGACATCTCATCATTATTCCTTCAAACTAACTTCTTTGTTAATTCGTTTTCCTTTCGTTATATTCAGTTTTTAAGCTTCCTTTTCAGTCTATTGATTCTCTTCTCTCTCTCTTTCTCTCTTATTCTGTCTTTCTATTTCTCTCTATCCAACTTCTTCTCTCTCTCTTCCCTTCTTTTTTTCTCTCTCTCTCTTTCTCTCTCTATATCTGTTTTATAGATGTATTTCGTTTTCGCCATCAACAATGACATTAAAAAACAACATTGAGAATAAGAAAACTTAAAAAATAGTGTTTCAGAATTTTGACTTAAGCATGTGGTTGCTTGCTTGTTCTACTTCAAGATTTGAGCTGTGATTAGCATGTCTAGTTGTATCTACACATATAGACTTTACAAGTTCCTACCAATTTTCCCTATTTTCCCGTGCAACGTCGCTCGGATCTTAGCACGAGTTGAAGAGAAATATTCATCATCTTAATCATACAGTTTCGAACAGATACTGATGTTGGATGATATTGAAGCTGTGCATTATCATGATAACGTCGTCACCCAGCTAGATTGTGCAGACAATGAGCCGTCGACATCATCTAATATTCAAAAGCTAGTGTCTGCTGATTTGACAATGGCAATTGATACAAGTCGACAAATAATTCCAATTACTAATACCATGATAACACAATTACAAATATTCTCACGCTATCGTCCAGATATCAGAATCCTATACAAACAGCTGATTCTGATTTCCTTATTAATACTACTATTCTATCTACCTACTGCTGAATCAGTAAAATGTTATTGTACAGATGATCATTGCGTTCCATATGGAGCATGTGATGGAACAGTTTGTTTGGTTGGAATACTCCGAGAAAATAACCAAATTATACGTACATGTGGCTCACACCCGTTAGGATGTCATAGGTATGGTTTTCATTTATTATTTTTTTCTTTTTTTTTAAATAGTTATTAGTTTATGTATTTATGTATATATCTATATAAATAACAATAATAATAAGAAATATATAATATAATATATATAAATATATATATTTTTCTATATATATATATATATATATATAGCTAGATAGATAGAGGAATCTTTTCCGTTTTTGCTGTCAAAGGATTGACAACCGGCATATACATGGCTTTTCTACTTCATTTCAAAACCTCCTTTCTCTCTTCGCTCTTCTGTCTATCTGTCTGTTATGCAAAAAAAAATAAAAAAGAGAGAAAGAAAAGATGTTCCTTATGAATAAACTGTTCAAGTTATTCATTTTTTGCTTTTTCCTCGTCTTCTTCTTCTTCTTCTTCTTGTCATTGAAAATGTCCATTCCTTAACTGCTGTTCGTGAATATGGATTTGTGTCCATCCAACCAGCTTTCATAAAGAAACAAATCATTGAAGTTCGCTTTTCATAAGCATTCAGTTTATAAAATAATCGTTTTCAAATATTTTTTTATAAAAATTATAAAAATTGCATATACTTATAATAATTTATTAAAGTAACTTGTAACAAAGAAAGCATATTTCTATTCTTCTGACGCTTTCACGATTTCTATGCCAGCCTTTTCGGCTGCTTTTCGTCATGCTGTTCTCTCCACCACCATCATTTCACATGCAATGTGATCTGGCTTCATCTCTTCTTACAAAGCAGCTCAGTTCCTTAAGCATTGTCTCTCTACATCTCATTCTGCTTCTCATGATTCTTGAAGAGAGATTCCGAATCGGTGAGTGTAAAAGCCGTAAGTTGAGCATAGAAGAGAGTCCAGCCGTATTCGGAAAAACGTTAGGGTTAGTGGAAAGCTATGTGGGTCCATCTAAAGAATCCTATTACAAACGTGTCAGTTCATCTCATACATACTAAATGAATTGCAAAATCAATTAACCATGATAGTTTAAAGCTTCTCTTAACCACAAATGATCTTTATGTCAAAGCCTCAGTTGAGTTTTGTTGTTTACATATTGATTATATACTTCAGAATATATTCCATATGAAAGCGTCAATCAACCGACGACGTCATATGTAATATGCACGAAATTCAGATGAATACAACCTATTCCCTCTAGATCCCAGCTAATTTCATTTTTGTTCTAAATCTATAGAGAGGAAAAATGTTGTTAGAATGAAAAGATTCCAGATGAAAAAGACGTTGATGATGAAGCAGATTCTTGTCATCTCACATGTCGATTTGACGAGAATATAGACAAATAGCTTCATCGCTAACGTCGTCGAGCCTGCTGGTTTCCGTGGACCAATCCAATTATAGATGGCCAGCAAAAAATGTCCGGTGGCCATGCCATTCTTTATCCTCTTCTTCTCTCAGCTTTCATCTCTTGACCTCGAATTACTTATCCATTTTCGTTCAAATCTATTGCAAATACTTCAGATAAACATAGCGCAACAACAGTTTATTGACGGATGAAGGAGAGAAGCAAGAAGTGTTTTATAAAATTGAGAAGACGTTAAGAATCACTTCAAAACATGAAGTGTATCATAATAACATCATCCACAATTTTCCTGTAATTAAATTGAATTTTGTATATTTTTTTCCGAATTTTAACAAGACCATTACGAAAATTCTTGAAAATTCTAAGATTTATATACTATATGTATAAAATATAAGTGATAAAATATTTCTTTATATAACAATGACATTTGAAAGTTGCTCTCATTAAGTGAAACCAACTTTTCAATATACATATATTACGCTCAAAAAGTTCAAATGACTTCCAAACTTTGAACTGAAGAACTTTTTTGTAAACTTGAAGAATGCTTATTGTTTTCACAGTTTTGGTTCATTTTGTACTATAAATAATGAAAAATTGTATGCAGTTGATTGCAATGTCTTAGAGTTTTCTTCTCTGAAAACTTCTAAACATCTCCTAACCTCACAGCTTGACTCCTCAAAAACTAAAAACTTGAATTGACACAGAATGAAGGGGGAACAAGGGCCTCGTTTGAATAAATCGGATGAAATCAAAGACATTTTCATTTGTTGTTTCATGAAAGAGATGGTATTACTAAATCGTTTTTCTTTTAAACAAAAGAACATTCATAAATATATCTCCTGGAATTGCATATTTCCTTTTTTGCATTCAAATTCTTTTGTTCTGGAGCTGCGAAATCTTCATATTAAACCAAAGAGCATACACATAGTGTGTCTATCTCCCTATTTCCATTTCATCTTCTCCTATCCAGTTTTTTGTTATGTAAACAATTTTTATTTACCAAAAACGTAAATCATTTATTACTTTTCAACAAAATACTTTTCGCTTTTGAAAGAAAAAAAAAATCAAATATGAGTGAAGACGACCAAATATGTTTCCGTTTTTGTGACTCCCGTTTTCTTTCTAATTGTTTTTTGAATTACTTCACGTTGTCAGAAGCTTTCTGGTCACGCAACGAATGTACAGAACTACTCAAAACATTCAGACTTTAAGCTTTAAGCTATTTTGCTAAGTTCTAAATAATTCAATCTTTATGTGGATATCAACTGAATATCGTGTACTCTATTTCAGAAAAATCGTAAATAGAATAGAATCAAAACCTAGCAATCTCTTTAATGTATAAAGCTACGAGATTTTTGAATATAATAAATAATGACCATGTTTCCGCATAACAAATATAAAATCTTTTAGAAAAAAGTTGTAAAAATATCTTTTTTCGGTCGTGTGTTTATATGTGCATAGTTACTCTTTATCCGTAACTTATGGGACACATAGATACAGAATACAAGTATGGTTAGAATTTCAAATTTGCTTGCTTCCGGATTCTATTAATGATGACAATGACAACGGCAATTTTTAAAATGAGATATCTGATTGATTCCGGAAGAAGCACGTCAATTCAACTGACAGCCTTTGTTATCGTCTTCGTCTTCGATGGTAGTTCTTACACATCGTCATTTCATGCGACTTGAATAAATTGATTTGACGAATACAGACTTTTACTTCATTATGCTTGAGAGAGAAGAAGAAGAAGAAGAAGAAGAAGTCGAAATTCCTATTTGTCGTTCTAATAATATGTCCAATTGGGATGAACATAACACTCTCTTATTTTCTCTTTCTCTTTCTCGATCCAGGCTCTGAACTCAAAAGGCCATGCTCTAAGATTCTAAAATCAATATTGTTGCGGCAACTCAATTAGCATGTCGTTTATCTCGGCTCTAACTTGATTATTTGTGCTCTCTGATGACTCTACCAGCCCTGAATTGTCCTATGAAACAACGACAAAGCAGTTTTCATCTGAAATCTGTTGTGAATTTATGTTTTGATCTAATTCAACTGTAAACAATGTTCAATGACATGGGAGTTGTTTCATTTGGGCGTTAACTGAAAAACTTAGGAAAAAGCTGCAAGCTAAGGGAAATAACAATGACTCATATAGAGCTACAAAGTCCAATTCTTCTTTCTTTTTTTCTAGATGTATAAGTATGTCTTATTTAATTGCCGGAGGTCGTATGACCTTTCTATGCTCAGTTGATTATAGGTAGGATTGTTGGAGATGAATAAGTTACGGATCTTACTTTTATTCTTAAAGCTATAGTTCCTGTTCCGTTCTTTTTTCTTTTTTCTAACTCATTCTTCAGTCCTAATTTTGCTTCAACCAATTAACTTTCAAGCTAAGTTTTCAGTAAAAGTAAGAAACAGCTTTTTTCCTGCTTAAACATGAATGTTATCATCATTCATGTATATTCTGAATAAGTAGTAGTTATTGACTAAGAAAAACAATGAAAGTTGAAAGGAAAATAAAATAAATTAGAAAACTTTTTCATATAAATTTCAATTTTATGAACTATTCTTGTTTGAAATTCTGGTAAATATGTATATAAAGATTTGTGTTTATCCGTTTCTCTCTCTCTCTCTCTCTCTCTCTCTCTCTCTCTCTCTCTCTCTCTCTTCTTTCTAACTCTTTTTGCTGTCTCAACATATTAATTTCAAGATATAAAAAGCTTTTTTCATATATATTGCCAGAGTCTTAGTGGAAAAATATGAAATGTAGCAGAATAAGTTTTACAAAAGAGGACCATGCTCTATTTTAAAGAATAATGAATGAATTATGTCAATCTTGAATCCATGCTACTTCATGCAAAATATGATTGCAATACATTTTGATTGTAGTTTAATCATTCGGGAAATATATCATAACCATATATAATATTATTATATAACTCATTTTATATGGTCCTACAGGGAATATATAAGATATGAATGTAGATTTTTGGCTATGCCGCCAAGCTATCGCCCTTTGTCATCTTTACTGGTTACGGCTTCTGGTCCTGCTCATGTTACAATTGCTTAATAGATTGCTTTATGTGAAGCATATGGTCACCAACAAATTTCTGTGCCTCTATCTCTCTATCCTACAAATATTTTCTTTCTCTCTTTCTCTCTCTCTCTCAGTCTATCTCTCTCAGTCTATCTAGCTATCTCTTCTTTTCAACATTTTATTTAAAAATCTCTCTTTTTCTTTATATTCATTCTTTTCTAAGGCGGCATTCACTAAATTTGACAGCAGAATTGAAAGAACGAAGGGTGAAAGCTTAAAAAGAAACATGAAATATTCCAGGATAGTAATATTAGTCAACAGATTTTCATTTTTCAATGAAATGCTATTAGTAGTAATAACAACATGAATAATAAGCAGAAAATGAAGCTTACTGAATTGTTGTTGATTAATACAGCAAATGGCATTCTTTCATCATCTTCTTCTTCTTTTTTTGAGCAAATATGAGAAGTGAAATGATGAATTTGTTCGACGAAACATAAATTTTGACCACAATTTCAATTCGTTGTTATCTAAATAAGCCAAATATGCTAAGCATTAGGCTTGAAAGCTCTTTTTATCTCTCACTCGTTTTCTATTTTCTTTACACGCTTACTAGACTTCCAACTTAACATGCTACGCTTCAGTTTCCATCAAGAAAAAATGGTGATCATGTTTAAACATCGCTTATATACTCCATTCAGTCAATGTTAGCCAACTCACTTTGTTACTTAGTTAATGAAGAAAAAAATGAAAGGGAGAATTAGATTGAAATATAAACTTTCATCACTTTAATTAGTCATATAAAACCAATTAGTTGTTCAAGATTTAATGATTTGAACTACATATATGTATATATGGTAACAATGATTTATATTTGATATCATTTCTTAAATAATTAATATATTATTTTCAATTATATAAAAACTTTTATTTTATTCATATATACATACTTACTAGACCCTATTTCTACTACTGCTACTACTACCTCCTTTCACTATCTTCTTTTGAATCCTTTTGTTTCAAATTTTACATAGTAGCTTAGATTTTGGTCAATAGACTTTTATTATTAGAAATATATATATACATCAATAATGCTAAGAAAGCATATGTTAAGGAATTTGCAAAAAGTTTTAGAAAAGAAAATATATTGGAGGGGGTAGGGAGAGAATAAACTATAAGAAATAATATTCATATCTATGTGAAAGATTCCGACATTTGACTTGAATCATCTTCGACTTAAGTCTACATAGTCTAGTCAAAGTTGCCGACTTGAGCAAGTCTAATACTTCTTTACATATGTATCTAGACTTAACCCTTTGAAAAATGGCTACATACAAGATTCTTCTTCTGTGTTATTCCAGCAGTTTTCATAATATTTCAAAACTAACTGAGAGAAAATACATATGTAAAACCATATATATATATATATATATAAATAACTAAAATATGAAACAACTAGGGAACATTATTTATAATAAACTTTGAATAAAGAAAATCATTGAATGAATTCATTGAATTCAATATTCGATATTCAAGGTATGGACGTTATTGGTCACTTGATATGTGGTAAGTCTAGTGGCTTATGTACATTTTTCTGTATTAGACAGAAAATTATGTTTATTTTGAATAAAAAAAATGATAAGAATGATATGATGAAAGAAAATATCATGAATTATATGTGTGAATTAATTTGTCAAATGCTTTGTCTTTTAATAAAAAATATAATATTATATATACAAAAAGTATGCTAAATGTAGTAGAATATGCTTATTGTTTTACTTTGTGTATCATTAGTTGATTTAGATATGTTCAAATATTTGTAGAGTGTTTCTTAATATTATATTTATATAATTAATTTTATATTAATTTTGCAGGGATGAAGATGATAAATGGACTGATTTATGTGCGTGTGATCAGCCACTATGCAATACATTTAGCTATTTAAGAGCTCATACAAGGTTTGTAAGATAACGATTATCGTTGACTTTTATTGAAAAAATTATAAATTTAAAACTATTTAATATAGTTTTAATTGAATTATCGTAATAATTCATTATTTTTTAATTTATTTTCAGTCAGCAACGTCAAGAAGCACAATTTGTTCCTGATCCGGATGAAGTTCCATTAGTGTTCAATCGTATGGATCGTACAGATGATGAACCAGCTCCTCCAGCAGCACCAATTTCAACCAGAACTTCACTCCTTACTCTATTACTTGTCGTGGTACCTCTAACAGTTGGTGGTGCTACAATTATGGTTTGTTTTAAAATTTCGAATTTTAAATTATTATTTTTTCTCAAAAAAAAATTTCTAAAGTTTGCTTTTTTTGTTTCACTAACAACAATTTTTCAGGTTGTTGCCTTCAACTACTACTGTCATTTGTGCTAATCCTTGGTCTATACTTTTAAATTGACACAAAGTTTTAATCAAATATTCATGTACTGGTATGGCTTTCAATGCGGGTCACTTACAGCACCGATATCAACGGCTTTGTGTTTATTCTGGTGAATTCTTATGAAACTTCAACAAAAAATATTTTTTTTAAAACACCAAAAGAAGAAGAAACAAATTCTTTTTTTCTATCTCAAGAGTTACAACACGTAAGACGTTCAAAACAATTTTTTTAACTCTTCTCGTCTCTTCAAGACTTTTCGAATTATAGCTTCTATATTTACCTTTTCTTTTGTTTAAATTTGTATTCATAAAAATATATAATTTTAAATAATATATATTTGTTTTAAAACTTATTATATTTCATCATTTTCAGATATTTTTTTATTTAATGTATGGATGATGTGGTTCTCTGTATTTCCAATTTATTTACTAACTGAAGCTTTAATACCAAACCATTTGTGCCTTGTTAAATACAATTATACTCCAATCTCTAGATGTATATTGCTCAGATGGACCAGATATTCTTGAAAACCATGGCAAACGATAATATTTATAATATCAATACTTTTAAGTAAAAAAAACATTATTTTGAATTATTCTTCTGAAGTTGAAATTATTTTTTTAAATTGTAAATGTTGTATGTTGTAAGTCTTTGTGTTTATAAATCTTTTTTTTCTTGGTTTTCTAAGAAATATTATTTTTCTTTTATTTTTGGTTTTATACTGAGATTTTAAATGTTTTGTTATTACTCAACTTTACAATATTGAATATGTTTATATATTTAAGTAGATATCATTTCAAAATAAAATTTTTTTTTTTTAGAAAAAATTTATTTAATTTTTCAACATTTAATAATCTATATTATGCATATAAGCTGAAGGTTCAAGTGTAAGCAGAAGGTTCAAGAGTCAAGTGCATTGCCCCCCCCCCCTCCGTAATTAACCCCACCAAGCCGTAAGCCCCACCCCTTTTGCCGAATTGGACGCAGTTGCTTAAAAATAAAATAAAATAATATACCTTTTTAAAACCATTTTACGTGGTGAAATTGCTGAATTTATGAAATGAATTTAGAATAAATATTAGGTCCCGAACTAAGTCTTGCGCCCCCCCTAGTGTGACATGAAAAATCAAAAAAAAGTATGAGAGTTGCAAAAAATTTATTAAATACTGTATTGCCCTTTGTTGGCAATAACCTTCTCCCACTTTTCTTTCAGCTTTCGAATTCCGTTTCTGAAAAATAGTTTACTTTTAGTTGCAAAAAAGATTTTAACAAAATTTTCAACTTCCTCTAAGGTTTTGAAGTTTTCACCCCTTAAACTATGCTCCATTGATCTAAACAGATGGTAATCTGTTGGAGCAAGATCTGGAGAGTATGGGGGATGCTTCAAAACCGTCCATTTCATGTCCTGAAGCGTCTGTTGAGCTTTCGCACAACAGTGTGGGCGCGCGTTGTCGTGCAGTAGCGCGATGCTCCTGTTTCTGAGCCCCTCATCAGCTTCAATGGCAGCATGAAGCTTTCTGAGTTGCTCAGAATAGTAGTTCCCATCTATGGTTCTTCCATAAGGAAGAAGCTCATAGAAAAGAACACCGTTTTCGCTCCAGAAAACGGATAGGAGCGCTTTTTTAGGCGTTTGTGGGTTTACCCTGGGGGTCATTGGAACTTCCTGCCCAGGGTTTACCCAAAACTTAAGCCTGTTTGGATTGGAGTAGAGAATCCACTTCTCGTCTCCAGTTACCAAACTTTTGAAAAAACCCCTTTTTTGGCTCATTTTCAGAAGACCCTGAGCCAAACTTATTCTCGATCTGAGATTACTCTCAGTCAGAACATGAGGGGAAAAAGGTGAAATTTTATGGATTTTACCCATTTTTTTCAACCTTTTTGAAATAGCAACATCGCTGACTTTCAGAATGTTTCCCATTTGAAGCTGAGTTGCTCCAGGATTCTCATCCAAAACATTCTGAAGGTCTGCGTTGCCGAATTTCTTACCAGCGCCAGACCTTAGACGATCTTTTAAATCGGTTTCGCCCGCTCTAAAACGCGAATATCATCTTTTGCAGGTGCTGTAGTTTGGAGATGAATCTCCATAAACAGCTCTCATTTTTTTAAAGGGCTGCTTTCGCAGATAATCCTTCATTAAAATGATAAAATTCGAAAAACTAGGGGGGGGGGGGGGCGCAAGACTTAGTTCGGGACCTAATATATTATAATTGAATTTAATCAAAAAAAAATCAAAAAATTCAGAAAAACCTCACACAATTTGTTTATAACTTTGTCTAAGTCTAGTTCACAGATGGTTAATGAAGCAATGATGAACACAGAAAAAAAATCATATTATCAACATTGATATTCAATTTTGAAATTTATTAATTAAATGATTATATAAATGTATTATGTAGTTTTGTGTGCTGTTTTTTTTTGCTAATTAATCTTGAACAGCAAAAATGAAAAAGTATGCACCGTTTGGAAAAAAGGGCGGGGCTGACGGCGGGGGAGGGCTGCACTAGAGCCAAGCTGAATATTCGTATTGTAGTAGTAACAAAGGATAAGGTACAGACTATACTCTACGATCTATATGATCTATGAAATGGTATAAGAGTAAGAAAAGAGTCCCAATTTAGTCAGTTAGGCTCTCTTGAGACTCAGGTCACTGCTTCTGTTCATTTTTGTTGCAAATTGAACTGATTGTGTTTTATTTTATCTTGTTACTGAACTAATATCTAGACTAGAGATTTACCTCTGCAAAATAAAGTCTTATAATAATCAAAAGTTGCTTCAATCAAGGAATAGAACTGAAGAAATAGTGCGTGCATCATAAGAGAGCATTAAGGGAGAGTTCCAGAATTTTTTTAGAAATTGAAGTTCAGGAGATTGAGGAGATGAAAAGAAACTGTATGGTGCTTCGACGAGCAAGTCATGTCCAGGAAGTGGGGGACCAAGTTATCAGTCTGATCAACGAGGCTGTCACAACAGTAAGTTCGTCACTTTATTTGGAATGTCTTAGTTTGAATATGGAAGAAAGAGTCCCCAGGCTCATTCAAAATGTTAAGTCTGTTGCAAGGGTAAAACAGAGAGAGAATGAGGCGTTGAGAGAAAAAAAACACTTGGAGAATATGAACTCAGGAAAAAAGGAGGTATTAAAAAAGAACATACAGTGTGAAAAGGTTATTATGTTTTTTGTTGTAAATTGATAGTCTTATCCTATAAATTATGATAACCAAAGGTTGCTTCAATCGAGGAATAGAACGGGCTAACAAGCGTCACGGTATATATTTAAAATATTTTCACTTTGTATATCATTTGTTTATAACTATGTCTAAGTCTAGTTTACAGATGGTTAATGATGTAATGATGAACACAGAAAATCATATTATCATATGTAATATTCAATTTTGAAATTGATTAATTAAATGATTATATAAATGTATTATGTAGTTTTGTGTGCTGTTTTTTTTTTGCAAATTAATCTTGAACACCATGCTAAACTTTCAAAACGAATCAAAACATTTAGTCTATAGCATGCTATACGTACAAACCGAAAAATATTTTATGGTTATTTTTTGTATTTAATAAGAGATACCAATATTCCATAAATATATTTTTTTATAATTTTGAAGAATTGAATATATACATATATGTGTGTATATGTGTACATAAATCAAATTTTTTCCTTTTATTTTTTCCTTCTTTAGTTTGTATTTTCTTTTCTTTTGGCAAAAAAGAGAAAGTTTAAATGTAAGTATTTTAACTGTTAGCCTATTACAGACACCTATTATGGAAGCTTATGTTATAATAATGTGGAGTTTATCTATATTTGGGTTTATTACATTAATTGTATCGTTATATTTAATATATTCTCGAAATGTAAATGGATTATCAAACGAATTTAAATTTATTATGATAGGACAGATTATTGTGTATATTCATTTATATTTAATTATCATTTTATCATTTTTTTTCGTATTTTAAGGGCAAGCGCATCACAAATATGTTTAACAGCTGGTACTGTTCCGATGATAATTTTACCATGTATGGCAGGTTATCCTATGGGAATACTCACACATTTAGGAATTGATACCTACATGCAGCTCTGTATTCAGATTAGCTTAATATCTTGTATGAATATAATATTAAATGTAATATTTTTATATTTTAATGAATTAATTATTTTCAGTAAATGCATTCTCTATAAGTTCATTAACTTTACATAGAGCATTTGCTGTTGTTATTAATATTAAAAGAAAATATGAATATATCTCTAAAGGAATTAATTATACACATATAATATTTCAATGTACAGTCTTTCCTTCTTTATTATCATTATTGACTTTTTTTCATGAAGAAGGTGTTGCTGAATGTCAAAAGGTACAATATCATTGATTAACTATAAGTTTAACTATAAATTTTAATATATATTTGATTTAGATATATAAAGGACCTATTCCAACTGGTATATATCTAAAAAGAACAATTTTTCTATTTCCTTCAATAGATAAATATACTTTATTGTTCGTTTGTGATATTTTCGTTATGATTGTGGTATATACTTCTATATTCATCACAAGCACTCTATTTTTACTTCGAACCCTTGATAAACACAAATCGTCAGTTGTTTCCCAAAGTATGATGGATCATCAAAAACGAATAACTATATCAATTTTATCTTTGGTTAGTTACTTTCTTCGGCGCTTTTTCCGTTTCTATACCCCCCGTCTTAAGCCCCGCCCCTTTTACCGTTTGGCACATACTTTTATTAAAATGTGATACCTATGTGAGATACGGTGGTATCCAGATATCCACAAATGTTCCATTTTTTTTAGAATATCCCTTCTACAGTCTTTTATGGTACATCTCCACTTATTTCGAGCAAAAGAAAGACTCATTTTTCGTTAACATCGTTCACATTCGTTAGTCTCAAAGACTATACCTTTTTCTTGCAAGAATTGAATGGCATCAGCTTCAGTAAGAAGCCGTTCTTTTGGAGCAAACATTTAGACGAAAAATGGTTGATAATGTATATGCAATAACCAATAATGATTCAGTTCTTATATCATAATATATTCAAGGTTTATTACACTTATTATAGATATCCCCATAGGGGGGGAAACCCCCCCCCCAAACCCCCCCGTTTTAGGAAGGGAAGCCGAATGGTAGAAAAGTATGCGCCCAACGGTAAAAGGGGCGGGGCTAAAATCGGGGGGTATAGAAACGGAAAAAGAACCCTTTCTTCTAATAGTCATTCATTTCATATACTAACTATACTTATTTATTTATTTATTTGTCTTTACAAGAGAATCAAATGATATTTTTAATTTTCATTTTATTCATTTAAAATTTTATTATTATTATTAATTTTTAGGCTTTTGTAGAAATAATAGGCGTATTTATACCTGCATTTTGGATTATGTTTGCAACTCTTACTGAGATACCATATCCAAGTAATATTTTAATTTTTTATAATATTTATTAAAAAATATTAATTATCTAAACGGTTGTATGTACGTAATACGTAATACTACGTATACTACGTATATATACATATAATTTTTCTAACTATTAGTACCAGTTAATAGATGATGTTTTTGAAGATTTAATTAAAATTATTTTAAAATAAACTAATTATAAAAATCATATACATATCTTTAAATCTTTTTTCCCAATTTGTTTTTTAGTAATCACCAAACTTTCATTTTTGTGTTTGGCTATTGCTCCGATTTTAGGATGTACTATTCTCATTGGAGGTACACCTGCATATGCAAATGAATTTCGAAAACTTATCGCAAAAGGTTAATTTATCCTATTTGAAAAATTTTTATTTTCAAATTTATACTTCTAGTATACCCTAAAACGAGTGGAAAATAGTCAATTATATTTTATAAAATTGGTATTTAACTACTTTCATAGCCTGGAGTAGGTTGCTCTTACGATAATTTCCATATCAATTCCGTATTAATATTAATATTATGATTATGTGATAATAATGATTTTTAACATCAAAAACAGCTATAACTGTTGTTCTTCATCTTTCTTATTTTTATTTTTCTCCGTTTTGCTCGAATATACATACTAACCATGACTATGATATAGCTATGATTTGGGTTTTGTGTTTGTATATACTGAGAAAGGCTATGATTTGAGATCTGTCAACCAAAATGTTGTTGTTGAATATTAATCAAAATATTATGTTGTAAATGAAAAATGAATAAGATGAAATGTATATATATATACTAATATACTATATGTATATTTAATTATTTATTTATAGTTAATAAATGCTATATCACTTCGTTCCTCATGGCTCGACCAATATATACAAACAGACAAATAATAGAGAAAATGATAAAATGTTAAAATGAACCGGGCTTTGACCAAAAAAATGAAAATTGAATGATTTGTAGGAAAAAAGTAGTTTTTTTTTGTGAATTTTCTTGTCCACATGTTTTTTTCTGTGTTTGTGAAGATCATTTAAAAGCTGTCAGAATGTAACCGGCCACCCTAAGATGAGCACATGTTCGTAGAACACAGTATGACTGTTCGTATATGCTATTCGATGCACTCGTTTTTTGGACTGGTTTTTATGTAGATATTGGGTATGTATTGATGAACAAGATTGCGAAGTTGAGGAAAGGGAGAGAGGAAAGCGATTATAACAATGCTTAAATGAGTTAAAAAAGATTATAAATGAGCAAGAACATTCAAAATTAAAGAAGAAATTCATATTAATAGAAAGACAAATTGATATTCTTTTACCTGATTGCTCAGCAGATAGCCTACAGAACGATGAAGAAACTGAAGAGGAGATATCTTCCGCGTACCCATCAAAATGTGAAAGTGAAAATGTTAATGATAATCAAAGAAAACCTTGAAAAAATTTCTAAAAAAAGGTACGAACAGAGATTTTTTGAAAATAGAATTGATATAATGATGAAAAAAGTAAACGAATTGAAGAAAAAAAATTGAGCGATATTGAATATAATATTGGCATAAGAAAACAAAAACCAAAAACCTGCAATATATCAGAAAGCAATGATGATTTGAGAGAATATAACATGTTTTCACGGACAAAAATCATTTTACATAACTTTGATAGAGATATAGCAGAATTTTTTAAATTCATTTTCGGCTCATTTTCTTCTTATTATTCAGAGAACTTTAATTATTCTGTTAAAATTTTGAGCCAGCGCATTAGCATAAGCATGCGCCACAGAGGAGGGTGGTGGCAACTACTAAACAAGCGCCTTGAATTTTATTATATAAATACAAAATTTAATCCTGCAGACTTACCTACAAGAGGTATAGAGATTCAGGACGTAGTATATGAAGCCTGGATCAAAGGTCCGCATTGGAATGTGGAAGAAAAGGAAAGAAATAAGAGAAAGTATTGTGATGAACCAGAACAAAAAATAAATTTGAATTTGAATTTTAATCTGTTAACCAAATCTGATATCAGACATAGAAGATTTAGATCATTTAGGTAGTAAATTTTCTTCTTATTCAAAATTTACAAACATTACTCGACAAATAATTACTTCTATAACTAGAATCAGAGGGAAACTTAATCTAATTAAAGAAACTATGTTTGAAGATATTGAGAACAGAGATATTATGACTGAAAATAAAATTATTCAACTGATATTATTAAGGATGAACTCGGTATTTCGAGAGTGAGAGGTCGCATTAGCAACTCAGAACCAGAAAATAAAAAGTATCCAACATTGCTTTTTTGAAAAAAGATTTTCACAAAATTATTTTTGAACTATATGCACGAAATATTTCTTCATGCACCAAAAGAAACTTTAATGGCTAGAAAAGAATTTTTCATATTCAAATTTAAATCATGGATTAATACAGTTATTCATTTTTGTGTTGAATGCAAAAAATTAAATTACAGACCATACAAATATCCGAATTTCCCACAATTACCAAAAGAAAAAGTTACTAAGTTCAAACCTTTCGAAAATATCAGAATTGATTATGCAGGACCACTGATAATCGAAACAGAAACTAATTCTAATAAAAAAGTATGGATCATACTAATTACTTGCCTCTGTGCAAGAGCAGTATACTTAGATTTAGCCAATGATAGCTCAAGCAAACAATTAAAATTGAATCTCAGAAAGTTTTTTGCTTGTAAAAGAGTATCATCAAAAATAATATCAGACAACGGAAGTCAGTTTTCAAAAACTGACAAAATTTTGAAAGAGTTTCTAGAAAATAAGCTAATCAAATGGGAAATTACAACTCCCTACTCTCCATGAATAGATGGGTTTTATGAAAGGATGATTGGTGTAACTAAGAAATATTTGATTAAATCAATAGGAACCAGAAAAATAGAGTATAATAAACTCTACACAGTGCTAATAGAGATAGAAAACATATTAATCGAAGACCTCTTTCATACATGAAAGGCGATTTTGACAAGATAATAACACCCAAAAGTTTGGAATTTTATCATCCCGATAACATCATTCGCGAGTTTTCAAAAACAGGAAATGAAGGTAACTTGAATAATTTTTTGGGTAGTCTTGCCTACCACTGGATGAACTGAGAACTGTTTCAAATCAAAAATCCTCAAATAAAAACTTCAATAAAACAAAGCCTAAAATAGGCGAAATAGTATCATGCATGAACAATAATGTCAAAAGACACAAATAATCTATGGCCCTGATAGAGAGAACTTATTGTTTCTAAAGATAGCAATGTTAGAACAGTTAAAATTAGAAATTCATAAAAGTAAAAGATTCCTGAGATCCATAAACCAGTTAATATCTAAGGAAATATCAGAAAATTTGACTGAGTCAGAAGAAAATGAAATTCCCTTCGAACAATCTTTGTTAAATAATCATGACAACATTACTACCAGTGAGATCGATGAAAGGCTCAGAAATAATAGGAAAATTGATTATAAAAATTTTTTTAAACTTTTCTCACTTGATATATTTGAGTAATTAAATATGATTTATTCCAAAAAAATAAATAAATAAGAGTTATAAAACAGTTTTTGGTTTTTTGTTTGGGGTGGAGGATTCACGCTATGCAAACGCCTCACGTGAAAGACACGTAAACGTAAAGAGTATATGAACTGCCTCGATTCATGAAAAAGTTCATTCTCTACAATGTCACAACAAGCGGTGATGAACGATTATGAAGAATTATTGGCAAAAAAAAAGCTGAAACGACTCCGACAAAAAGATAGAAACTGAACTTGAATCCGTAAATAATAGACTTGCTTTTTTGGAAAAAAAGTGTTGTTACCATTTGTGAACTTCTTCAAGAAATGAAAGATAGTGAGAAATTAAACTGTAATTTTACCGTAAACCCGATTTATTTAACTGAATGGAATTAAGAAAAAGGTGAAGCTTGAAGCTAAACAAAGGGAATGTTCCAAATCTAAATTGTGTGATCAGAATCATCAAACTGAAAAATGTTCAAACCATCCCACTAAGATTGCAAAGTTTACGAAAAGAGAGAAATTAAATATTTAAAATGTTGCGTTTGAAAAATATAATATTTTGTATTCGAAGGCGGAATGTTTTGTGAATAACACCAAAAAGTAAAACTATTTACACGGTTTTCTCAAATCAGTAAAAGGTAAACAAACAATTTTGAATTAACTCAATTAAGAAATCATTTTTAACAATATTTCTAGGTAGAGCGGCTGAATATACGTGAAATCTAACGTGCGTGGATTCGACGTGCATTGACGCAAATGAAGCTTTTAGTTTTAACTCTGATTAACAAAAACAACGCATAGTCGCATATAAATAATTTTTATAATTAAATTAATTCATATTAATACATACCAAAAATAAATCATTTATTATTATAAAATGTTTATTTACAATACACTAGTCCGCCAAGACCATTCAACACTAAGTTTGGAAGAGAAAAAAAGATTGTGAATGAGGAATACATGAAAGAACAAGCGTTATATATAAAAAGATGAACAAAAAACGAAGATGACATGGGCTGTGACGATTGTCCGTTAAATTTGATTTCTGGTGGTCCGAACAAAACAGCATTGTATTTTTTGAATTCAACGTTTTTCGGCGATATACAGCAGAAAGAAAGGTGCAAAAAACAGAACGTTAAACCAGAAGTATAGAGTATCCAATTAGAAAAATATGTCTTTAAAAAGATATTTATTTATTTTACCTGATTTCCATTGTTTTGTCCTACTTGACAGACAGATTGTCCAGGGCATTGGTAATTTTGGTTGCATGATCCAATTTGAACACCTCCAGTACATCCACAAGCACTGTTTTGTGGAGCCTGCAGAAGCATGCATGATTGAAACTGTACTTGTTAACGATATACCTGAGTGCTAACATATGGAGCAGGGGTTGGGAGATTTCCTGGAGTTCCTTGAGTATCCCACACGCAAACTTGAGCTTGGACATCGAATACGGTAGCTGGAGCACATGGCATGCGTTGCCAGCGTCCGCAGAAGAGATTGTTTGGAGCTGGTTGGCATTGAAGGTAGTGAGAACGAGATTGGGGATCAACAGCTAATGGATCAACCATCCATGAGCAGATTCCTTGATATTGTGCGTTCTGAACACCTTGTCCTTGTACTACAAATATAAAACGTGTTATTTGAATGAGACGCGTGAAACAATACCAAGGGGGCAAGCTTGTGGCTGAACAACAGCTGGTTGTTGCTGTGGGCAGTATTGTTGCTGTGTGGTGGTGGTCTGGCAGTTCTTAAAATATATTCATGAGAATCTTCCGAAAAAGTGGATTAATTACAATCTGAGGAGGATTTATATATATAGATAAATGGACTGATGGCTCTAGTGCAGTCGTAAGACATACCTTTCAGAACGGAGGTTGGGGGGAGTTTTTTTTCACGTAAAATGGTTTTAAAAAGTTATATTATTTAATTTTTAAGCAACTGTGTGCACTTCGGCAAAAGGAGCGGGGCTTACGTCTTGGGAGAATTTTTTTTTTTAGAAAAAATTTATTTAATTTTTCAACATTTAATAATCTATATTATGCATATAAGCTGAATATTCGTATATATTTAAAATATTTTCACTTTGTATATCATTTGTTTATAACTATGTCTAAGTCTAGTTTACAGATGGTTAATGATGTAATGATGAACACAGAAAATCATATTATCATATGTAATATTCAATTTTGAAATTGATTAATTAAATGATTATATAAATGTATTATGTAGTTTTGTGTGCTGTTTTTTTTTTGCAAATTAATCTTGAACACCATGCTAAACTTGAAGAGGATCAAAAAACATTTAGTCTATAGCATGCTATACGTACAAACCGAAAAATATTTTATGGTTATTTTTTGTATTTAATAAGAGATACCAATATTCCATAAATATATTTTTTTATAATTTTGAAGAATTGAATATATACATATATGTGTGTATATGTGTACATAAATCAAATTTTTTCCTTTTATTTTTTCCTTCTTTAGTTTGTATTTTCTTTTCTTTTGGCAAAAAAGAGAAAGTTTAAATGTAAGTATTTTAACTGTTAGCCTATTACAGACACCTATTATGGAAGCTTATGTTATAATAATGTGGAGTTTATCTATATTTGGGTTTATTACATTAATTGTATCGTTATATTTAATATATCCTCGAAATGTAAATGGATTATCAAACGAATTTAAATTTATTATGATAGGACAGATTATTGTGTATATTCATTTATATTTAATTATCATTTTATCATTTTGTTTCGTATTTTAAGGGCAAGCGCATCACAAATATGTTTAACAGCTGGTACTGTTCCGATGATAATTTTACCATGTATGGCAGGTTATCCTATGGGAATACTCACACATTTAGGAATTGATACCTACATGCAGCTCTGTATTCAGATTAGCTTAATATCTTGTATGAATATAATATTAAATGTAATATTTTTATATTTTAATGAATTAATTATTTTCAGTAAATGGATTCTTTATATGTTCATTAACTTTACATAGAGCATTAGCTGTTGTTATTAATATTAAAAGAAAATATGAATATATCTCTAAAGGAATTAATTATACACATATAATATTTCAATGTACAGTCTTTCCTTCTTTATTATCATTATTGACTTTTTTTCATGAAGAAGGTGTTGCTGAATGTGAAAAGGTACAATATCATTGATTAACTATAAGTTTAATTATAAGTTTTAATATATATTTGATTTAGATATATAAAGGACCTATTCCAACTGGTATATATCTAAAAAGCACAATTTTTCTATTTCCTTCATTAGATAAATATACTTTATTGTTCGTTTGTGATGCTTTCGTTATGATTGCGGTTTTCAGTTCAATATTCACAACAAGCACTTTATATTTACTTCAAACCCTTGGTAAACACAAATCGTCAGTTGTTTCCCAAAGTAGGATGGATCATCAAAAACGAATAACTATATCAATTTTATCTTTGGTTAGTTACTTTCTTCTAATAGTCATTCATTTCATATACTAACTATACTTATTTATTTATTTATTTGTCTTTACAAGAGAATCAAATGATATTTTTAATTTTCATTTTATTCATTTAAAATTTTATTATTATTATTAATTTTTAGGCTTTTGTAGAAATAATAGGCTTATTTATACCTGCATTTTGGATTATGTTTGCAAGTCTTACTGAGTTACCATATCCAAGTAATATTTTAATTTTTTATAATATTTATTAAAAAATATTAATTATCTAAACGGTTGTATGTACGTAATACGTAATACTACGTATATATACATATAATTTTTCTAACTATTAGTACCAGTTAATAGATGATGTTTTTGAAGATTTAATTAAAATTATTTTAAAATAAACTAATTATAAAAATCATATACATATCTTTAAATCTTTTTTTTCCCAATTTGTTTTTTAGTAATCACCAAACTTTCATTTTTGTGTTTGGCTATTGCTCCGATTTTAGGATGTACTATTCTCATTGGAGGTACACCTGCATATGCAAATGAATTTCGAAAACTTATCGCAAAAGGTTAATTTATCCTATTTGAAAAATTTTTATTTTCAAATTTATACTTCTAGTATACCCTAAAACGAGTGGAAAATAGTCAATTATATTTTATAAAATTGGTATTTAACTACTTTCATACACTGGATTATGTAGCTCTTAACCATAACTATGATATAGCTATGATTTGAGTTTTGTGTTTGAGCAGGTTGGCGCTTGATTTGAGATCTGTCAACCAAAATGTTGTTGTTGAATATTAATCAAAACATTATGTTATAAATGAAAAATGAATAAGATGAAATATATATATATATACTAATATACTATATGTATATTTAATTATTTATTTATAGTTAATATATGCTACATCACTTCGTTCCTCATGGCTCGACCAATATATACAAACAGATAAATAATAGAGAAAATGATAAAATGTTAAAATGAACCGGGCTTTGACCAAAAAAATGAAAATTGAATGATTTGTAGGAAAAAAGTAGTTTTTTTTTGTGAATTTTCTTGTCCACATGTTTTTTTCTGTGTTTGTGAAGATCATTTAAAAGCTGTCAGAATGTAACCGGCCACCCTAAGATGAGCACATGTTCGTAGAACACAGTATGACTGTTCGTATATGCTATTCGATGCACTCGTTTTTTGGACTGGTTTTTATGTAGATATTAGGTATGTATTGATGAACAAGATTGCGAAGTTGAGGAAAGGGAGAGAGGAAAGCGATTATAACGATGCTGCTCTATTTTCCTTATATAATAAACTCAAATACTAAAAAAAGAGAGAAAGAGATGGAGATAGAGAGAAAGAAAGGGCAAAAGCGAAAATGAAAGAGATCGGAGAAACTGGAGATAATAAGGTATTACGCCAGTGAAGAAATAAGAGTAGGAAGAACAAAAAATGTTGAAATAATGGGTTGTGTGACGAACTGTGGAGATTGCATTTTCCTTTTATGTTTTGGCGAAGCTTCAGGTGAGCTAAGAAGTCTTGTTTGCCCTGCGCCGCTAGTTGTTTTGTGAATAACACCAAAAAGTAAAACTATTTACACGGTTTTCTCAAATCAGTAAAAGGTAAACAAACAATTTTGAATTAACTCAATTAAGAAATCATTTTTAACAATATTTCTAGGTAGAGCGGCTGAATATACGTGAAATCTAACGTGCGTGGATTCGACGTGCATTGACGCAAATGAAGCTTTTAGTTTTAACTCTGATTAACAAAAACAACGCATAGTCGCATATAAATAATTTTTATAATTAAATTAATTCATATTAATACATACCAAAAATAAATCATTTATTATTATAAAATGTTTATTTACAATACACTAGTCCGCCAAGACCATTCAACACTAAGTTTGGAAGAGAAAAAAAGATTGTGAATGAGGAATACATGAAAGAACAAGCGTTATATATAAAAAGATGAACAAAAAACGAAGATGACATGGGCTGTGACGATTGTCCGTTAAATTTGATTTCTGGTGGTCCGAACAAAACAGCATTGTATTTTTTGAATTCAACGTTTTTCGGCGATATACAGCAGAAAGAAAGGTGCAAAAAACAGAACGTTAAACCAGAAGTATAGAGTATCCAATTAGAAAAATATGTCTTTAAAAAGATATTTATTTATTTTACCTGATTTCCATTGTTTTGTCCTACTTGACAGACAGATTGTCCAGGGCATTGGTAATTTTGGTTGTCGGGGAGCTCTTAAAATATATTCATGAGAATCTTCCGAAAGAGTGGATTAATTGCAATCTGAGGAGGATTTATATATATAGATAAATGGACTGATGGCTCTAGTGCAGTCGTAAGACATACCTTTCAGAACGGAGGTTGGGGGGAGTTTTTTTTCACGTAAAATGGTTTTAAAAAGTTATATTATTTAATTTTTAAGCAACTGTGTGCACTTCGGCAAAAGGAGCGAGGCTTACGTCTTGGGAGCGTTAATTACGGGGGGAGGATGAAACTGCACTGAAACTGAGCCACTATGCAATACATTTAACTATTTAAGGGCTCATACAAGGTTTGTAAGATAACGATTATCGTTGACTTTTATTGAAAAAATTATAAATTTATAACTATTTAATATAGTTTTAATTGAATTATCGTAATAATTCATTATTTTTTAATTTATTTTCAGTCAGCAACGTCAAGAAGCACAATTTGTTCCTGATCCGGATGAAGCTTTCAATGCGGGTCACTCACAGCACCGATATCAACGGCTTGGTCTTTATTCTGGTGAATTCTTATGAAACTTCAACAAAAAATAAAGAAAATACAAATTATAACAATATTATATTTATTATTATTTTAAAAATAAAGAAAACAACTTTGAATAAAAATAAAATAATATGTTATTTAAGAATAATTTCTAAATACATTTACATATAATTACTGTTTTCTGAAACATCAAAAGAAGAAGAAACAAATTCTTTTTTTCTATCTCAAGAGTTACAACACGTAAGACGTTCAAAACAATTTTTTTAACTCTTCTCGTCTCTTCAAGACTTTTCGAATTATAGCTTCTATATTTACCTTTTCTTTTGTTTAAATTTGTATTCATAAAAATATATAATTTTAAATAATATATATTTGTTTTAAAACTTATTATATTTCATCATTTTCAGATATTTTTTTATTTAATGTATGGATGATGTGGTTCTCTGTATTTCCAATTTATTTACTAACTGAAGCTTTAATACCAAACCATTTGTGCCTTGTTAAATACAATTATATTCCAATCTCTAGATGTATATTGCTCAGATGGACCAGATATTCTTGAAAACCATGGCAAACGATAATATTTATAATATCAATACTTTTAAGTAAAAAAAACATTATTTTGAATTATTCTTCTGAAGTTGAAATTATTTTTTTAAATTGTAAATGTTGTATGTTGTAAGTCTTTGTGTTTATAAATCTTTTTTTTTCTTGGTTTTCTAAGAAATATTATTTTTCTTTTATTTTTGGTTTTATACTGAGATTTTAAATGTTTTGTTATTACTCAACTTTACAATATTGAATATGTTTATATATTTAAGTAGATATCATTTCAAAATAAAATTTTTTTTTTTTTAGAAAAAATTTATTTAATTTTTCAACATTTAATAATCTATATTATGCATATAAGCTGAATATTCGTATATATTTAAAATATTTTCACTTTGTATATCATTTGTTTATAACTATGTCTAAGTCTAGTTTACAGATGGTTAATGATGTAATGATGAACACAGAAAATCATATTATCATGTGTAATATTCAATTTTGAAATTGATTAATTAAATGATTATATAAATGTATTATGTAGTTTTGTGTGCTGTTTTTTTTTTGCAAATTAATCTTGAACACCATGCTAAACTTGAAGAGGATCAAAAAACATTTAGTCTATAGCATGCTATACGTACAAACCGAAAAATATTTTATGGTTATTTTTTGTATTTAATAAGAGATACCAATATTCCATAAATATATTTTTTTATAATTTTGAAGAATTGAATATATACATATATGTGTGTATATGTGTACATAAATCAAATTTGTTTCCTTTTATTTTTTCCTTCTTTAGTTTGTATTTTCTTTTCTTTTGGCTAAAAAGAGAAAGTTTAAATGTAAGTATTTTAACTGTTAGCCTATTACAGACACCTATTATGGAAGCTTATGTTATAATAATGTGGAGTTTATCTATATTTGGGTTTATTACATTAATTGTATCGTTATATTTAATATATCCTCGAAATGTAAATGGATTATCAAACGAATTTAAATTTATTATGATAGGACAGATTATTGTGTATATTCATTTATATTTAATTATCATTTTATCATTTTTTTTCGTATTTTAAGGGCAAGCGCATCACAAATATGTTTAACAGCTGGTACTGTTCCGATGATAATTTTACCATGTATGGCAGGTTATCCTATGGGAATACTCACACATTTAGGAATTGATACCTACATGCAGCTCTGTATTCAGATTAGCTTAATATCTTGTATGAATATAATATTAAATGTAATATTTTTATATTTTAATGAATTAATTATTTTCAGTAAATGGATTCTTTATATGTTCATTAACTTTATATAGAGCATTAGCTGTTGTTATTAATATTAAAAGAAAATATGAATATATCTCTAAAGGAATTAATTATACACATATAATATTTCAATGTACAGTCTTTCCTTCTTTATTTTCTTTAGTAACTTTTTTTCGTGAAGAAGGTGTTGCTGAATGTCAAAAGGTACAATATCATTGAATAAGTTTAACTATAAATTTTAATATATATTTGATTTAGATATATAAAGGACCTATTCCAACTGGTATATATCTAAAAAGAACAATTTTTCTATTTCCTTCAATAGATAAATATACTTTATTCGCTGCTTATGATATTATCCTTATGCTTGTTATATATTCTTCTATATTCACAACAAGCACTCTATATTTACTTCAAACCCTTGGTAAGCACAAATCGACAATTGTCTCCCAAAGTAGGATGGATCTTCAAAAACGAATAACTATATCAATTTTATCTTTGGTTAGTTTCTTTCTTCTAATAGTCATTCATTTCATATGCTAACTATACTTATTTATTTATTTATTTGTCTTTACAAGAGAATCAAATGATATTTTTAATTTTCATTTTATTCATTTAAAATTTTATTATTATTATTAATTTTTAGGCTATTGTAGAAATAATAGGCGTATTTATACCTGCATTTTGGATTATGTTTGCAACTCTTACTGAGATACCATATCCAAGTAATATTTTAATTTTTTATAATATTTATTAAAAAATATTAATTATCTAAACGGTTGTATGTACGTAAAACGTAATACTACGTATACTACGTATATATACATATAATTTTTCTAACTATTAGTACCAGTTAATAGATGATGTTTTTGAAGATTTAATTAAATTATTTTAAAATAAACTAATTATAAAAATCATATACATATCTTTAAATCTTTTTTTTACCAATTTGTTTTTTAGTAATCACCAAACTTTCATTTTTGTGTTTGGCTATTGCTCCGATTTTAGGATGTACTATTCTCATTAGAGGTACACCTGCATATGCAAATGAATTTCGAAAACTTATCGCCAAAGGTTAATTTATCCTATTTGAAAAATTTTTTTTTTCAAATTCGTACTTTTAGTTTTTCCTAAATTCCGTGGAAAATAGTCAATTATATTTTATAAAATTGGTATTTAACTACTTTCATAGCCTGGAGTAGGTTGCTCTTACGATAATTTCCATATCAATTCCGTATTAATATTAATATTATGATTATGTGATAATAATGATTTTTAACATCAAAAACAGCTATAACTGTTGTTCTTCATCTTTTTTATTTTTCTTTTTCTCCGTTTTGCTCGAATATACATACTAACCATGACTATGATATAGCTATGATTTGGGTTTTGTGTTTGTATATACTGAGAAAGGCTATGATTTGAGATCTGTCAACCAAAATGTTGTTGTTGAATATTAATCAAAATATTATGTTGTAAATGAAAAATGAATAAGATGAAATGTATATATATATACTAATATACTATATGTATATTTAATTATTTATTTATAGTTAATAAATGCTATATCACTTCGTTCCTCATGGCTCGACCAATATATACAAACAGACAAATAATAGAGAAAATGATCACAAATTGATTCAATATTTAGCCGGGCTTTGACTAAGTATGAATGGTACACTTAAGCACGCTTGGACTTCTTGCGGAAATAACAGCAAACCATGCACTGAAAAAAATGAAAATTGAATGATTTGTAGGAAAAAAGTAGTTTTTTTCTGAATTTTCTTGTCCACATGTTTTTTCTGTGTTTGTGAAGATCATTTAAAAGCTGTCAGAATGTAACCGGCCACCCTAAGATGAGCACATGTTCGTAGAACACAGTATGACTGTTCGTATATGCTATTCGATGCACTCGTTTTTTGGACTGGTTTTTATGTAGATATTGGGTATGTATTGATGAACAAGATTGCGAAGTTGAGGAAAGGGGAGAGAGGAAAGCGATTATAACGATGCTGCTCTATTTTCCTTATATAATAAACTCAAATACTAAAAAAAGAGAGAAAGAGATGGAGATAGAGAGAAAGAAAGGGCAAAAGCGAAAATGAAAGAGATCGGAGAAACTGGAGATAATAAGGTATTACGCCAGTGAAGAAATAAGAGTAGGAAGAACAAAAAATGTTGAAATAATGGGTTGTGTGACGAACTGTGGAGATTGCATTTTCCTTTTATGTTTTGGCGAAGCTTCAGGTGAGCTAAGAAGTCTTGTTTGCCCTACGCCGCTAGTCCGTCAAGACCATTCAACACTAAGTTTGGAAGAGAAAAAAAGATTGTGAATGAGGAATACATGAAAGAACAAGCGTTATATATAAAAAGATGAACAAAAAACGAAGATGACATGGGCTGTGACGATTGTCCGTTAAATTTGATTTCTGGTGGTCCGAACAAAACAGCATTGTATTTTTTGAATTCAACGTTTTTCGGCGATATACAGCAGAAAGAAAGGTGCAAAAAACAGAACGTTAAACCAGAAGTATAGAGTATCCAATTAGAAAAATATGTCTTTAAAAAGATATTTATTTATTTTACCTGATTTCCATTGTTTTGTCCTACTTGACAGACAGATTGTCCAGGGCATTGGTAATTTTGGTTGCATGATCCAATTTGAACACCTCCAGTACATCCACAAGCACTGTTTTGTGGAGCCTGCAGAAGCATGCATGATTGAAACTGTACTTGTTAACGATATACCTGAGTGCTAACATATGGAGCAGGGGTTGGGAGATTTCCTGGAGTTCCTTGAGTATCCCACACGCAAACTTGAGCTTGGACATCGAATACGGTAGCTGGAGCACATGGCATGCGTTGCCAGCGTCCGCAGAAGAGATTGTTTGGAGCTGGTTGGCATTGAAGGTAGTGAGAACGAGATTGGGGATCAACAGCTAATGGATCAACCATCCATGAGCAGATTCCTTGATATTGTGCGTTCTGAACACCTTGTCCTTGTACTACAAATATAAAACGTGTTATTTGAATGAGACGCGTGAAACAATACCAAGGGGGCAAGCTTGTGGCTGAACAACAGCTGGTTGTTGCTGTGGGCAGTATTGTTGCTGTGTGGTGGTGGTCTGGCAGTTCTTAAAATATATTCATGAGAATCTTCCGGAAGAGTGGATTAATTACAATCTGAGGAGGAGCTTGTTGACACTGGCATGGCTGGGAAGCTTGAGTTTGAGTGTTGCAACATTGGGTAGATGCAAGGACCTGCTCGTTCTGAGAGTTCGTAGTAACACAGGTACAAGCTGGCTGAGCAGATGGGCAAGGACAAGACTGATATTGAGAGAATTGGATTCTCTGAAAAAAAAGTATTTTTGAATGAAATTTGCATCGAGATTCTTACAGTTGTAGTAGCCTGTGGAGAGCGACGAACTTTTCCTGAGTTGATAGGGATGTTCACTGGCTCAAGAATTTCTGGTGAGGGGCAAACACAGTTGCTTTCACCATTTGGACAGGCACATTGACGAGGAGCTTCACGAATTTCTTCTACGAGAAACTGAACAGAAAATATTATATGTATAGTTAGAAGATCATATTAACCTGTGTAGCACGATTCTCACTAGGACAGAACTGGTAGCTGGTTGCATTTCCGGAGTCGCAAAGTTCTTGTTGACGATTAACGGAACGAATGGTTTTGCAGCGACGGGATGAGGCAACGAATTCATATCCAGGAAGGCATTCACGAAGAAGCCAAATACCAAGATCTTTTCTGTAGAATGTATAAGATTAGAAAGATCAGAAAGAAGTGAAAACAAAATTTAAAATAAAGTTAGTAAGAATTGGATGGCTATTTTTTTGGCTACTAGTTTTGTGTTATTTGAGTTTGCTGTCCGCAGTCTTTGAGCACTTCTAATATCCAACTAGTTTTGCTATTTGGCGAAAAGTTTTAAAACATTATTTTGAAAATCAAATTTAGCAAAATTAATTGTTTGCCCTAATTGGCTAAAAAAACGCAATCGAAGGTACGATCATATTTCTTGTTCAGAGCTGTTGCAGCAGAAACGTTTCTGTTCGTTCTCTCTTTGCTTTTTTCGGAAAACAACTGTTCTAAGCTAGTCTTAACCACATAAAGTCATCGCCGATTGTGTTTTGGAGGCGAAAGACATGGGCGGATAAGAACAAAATAAGATGAAAAACGAGAAGAAAGCAGCTGATTTCTATCCATTAAAACACTTTTACATGTTTCTCTTATTCCGTAGAATATATTGGTGATCTTTGAGCGCGAACTATCGTGAGCAATCAAACTAAAAGGACAAAATGCTAAGGTCCTTCATTTTGATCAGATCATGAAGCTCTTTAAAATTTCAACAAAGCATCTGTGAGCAGCAATAAGGGCTCGTGGTCATTGTCAGATAAGTGTACTCAATTAGCTTTTCTCAGATTATATACGTGGCTGCGCAATGATTGAACGATACTATGATCTTCTTGAATTTGTTTGATCTTCATCTTGTATGATCCATCATCAATTGCATTAAATTTCACCCCGAACCCTTATTTATATCTTGAAATCTGTTCTGAAGCATCATTCTTACATGAAGGGTACTCATCGAAAAAATAAAAAAATATCTAAGAAGAATGATAAAAATAAAACAAAGATGATGCTCATAACAAAGTAAAAAAAGCTCGATGCTGCGATATTTTGTTGTGTATAAAGCAAAAAAATGAGTAATGCATAGTGAACTGGTCAAATGACCACACTTTTCAAAGTTTGAACTTCTTTTGACAAGAAATACAGGAACAAGGGCAGTGTTTGTTTAACTTCTAGTTAGTTACGTAGATAGTTTTTGGAATTCAGTTGTCAACATAAACTGTTCAAAATGGGTTTTGTATAAGAACAAAAAGAAATTCACACTCAAAAAATCATTTGCTATCCCACCCGGATATTTATGTAATTTTAATATATAAGTATAGTTAAAGATGAGAATATATACTATATGTTTTACCTGTCAGCAGCAAAACTGCTTTGACGAACACATTCAACATAACGATGTGGGTCACCAGTAGCTCTAGGGAAAGAAGGCAGTTGACAGATATCACCAAGAATGGCTCTCCAGTATTGCGGTGTTTCTTCACCAGACTTAGTATCATCAGCTAGACTCACGGCTAAAATGTTGAGAATAGAATTTTTTGTATAAATAATAATAATTGGTGTTCTCATACAATTAAAATAAATTAGTAATTATACTAAATAATAATAAATATTTACCTGTAGTGCAGGCAAGTGCCATAAGAAACAAAGCGCTCGATTTGCTCATCTTTGTCGATTGTAAGATATTTAAAATGACTACAAATGAATGTGATAGATATTCGCTGGCTCTAGAAATAAAAGAATACTTCTTCCAATTGGTGTAAATGATCAAATTATAAGAATACAGTTGTAACAAAGAGTGAAAAACAATAGACTATTTTGCCGATATCAATGAAATTAGTAAAAACGTTCGTATGCTGCTTCTGCTGTAGGCTAGATGCTGCTAATGCCTTACCTGTGCTCTCAACTGTAGCTTTATATGCTCGGCTGAAGTTAGACCGGATCATCTTCCTCGTCCAACCCTCTAGGTTGCTCCTCCCACAAACTTTCAACTACCACCCCCCCTCCATCTTCTCTCCTCCAGGTGCGGCGCCTCTATTCAAGTCTTATGCAAGTCTATCACCTCCATGTCCTCTGTCGTTTACTCAATCTCTCTATTCAATTCTTTCAAGCCACTATATCTGCGTCTCATCAGTGCGCTAGTAGTCTCCAGCTGTTGTTTGCTTCTTTTAGTCTCTTATTTTCTCAATAGTCATTCTGGTGCATTCTTTATCGTTTTTCTACATGATCAAGCATCTGACGATAGCCTGCCTACTGCTTCAGACGTCTGAACCCTCATAATCTTCACAGGCTATCTAAATTCGGGCTCGTGCTTCAACCGTGCCTTTTGTTCTTCCACTCAAACTTTTTCTGTTAAAGAAAACCACGATCCTAAAATGGTTTCATGGCTTGAACAGATTGGTTTTTCAATGGTCTCATGAATTCTAGTCAAGCATTGTTTGTTTAAACACAAAAGAACAGAATAAAAATAGGATATTGTAAATTATATAACGATAATAAGATAATTCAATAAATTACTTTACATTCCATTCCAACATAATGATAAAACAGTGTTATCCGGGGATTATTGATGTTCACTTTTGTCATTTTCCAATACTCCACTTGTTCTCAAAGCTCTCATCAAGTCTTCCGGCTTGTTACCGTTTTCTTAGGATCACAACAACTAGCATTTTACGTACTGCAAGTCCAGTCAGATATTCTTTATGAGTGTTCTTCGTTCTAGTCTATTCAGTTGAACCTGATTTCAACACTTTAGTAAGAAAAACGGATTGTTGTCACATAATTTACGGGAGAAGAGGGAAAAAGTTTTTTAAGCTGACTGGCAATGACAGGCCAAAGAGATATTCAAAGAGATATTCTTGAAGTACTTTCTCGTTAACGACATCTCAACTAATTTCAAACCTATTATCCATTTTTCACCTTACACTTTTACAGATTTGTTTAACTTCTTACTCCAACCTTCTCGAGCTTGCAGATTCGAAATGCTGTAAGATACTCCAGAATACCGTATAACTCTTGTAACTCTCATTAGGATTTTACTATATACCAACTCACAGGTAAACTTGAAGATAATTAACGCAGATGGAATACTCTTGAACACTTCAGAATATAACGAAAATTTACGGAAGGCACTTAAAGTTGCTAACTATCTGTAACATTGTAGTATGTTTTGAAAAAATTGCAAAACTCTATGAAATTTACGTAAAGGAATTGTATTATTTCTCATGAAAAATTATCAAATACGAGAAAGACCTTAGCAGATGATAGATCCTGTCTGCGAATTTTAATCAGCATGACAAACATCACTTAAGCAGCTGAATTGTGCTGATTTCATACGTTACCTTGAAACATTTCCCGTTTTCCGTTTCCACATTAGCTTTTCGACGGTCAAGTCAATCTGTCTGATGCCCAGTTCTAGCTTCTCATGGAGCCATCATCACATAAACACACATGCCGTTTTTAATAAACTCTGATTAGCCATAACGTATGAGCTTTTCCCGCTTCCGAATTTTTATTTTATGTATAATCAACCTAGAAACAAACTAGAAATAACAAATAGTTGATGCTGGTATTTATTTTTTTAAGTGAAAATATGAGTCATCATCCCTCTTTACGTCAAAAACGAGATTAAAATATTGTCTTGTTTTCTGAGTCTGAACAAATTCAGCTACAATTATCTCATAAAAACACTGAAAATATTTTCTGAAACCTGAAAATTACATGAACGATGATGAGCTTCTCTTTATCTTCCTTTTTTCTATTCCACTCGTCTCCACAGTTCGAATTCTATATTTGGCTGGACGCTTGCCCTTTTTTCGCGCTCAAGCTCATTCTTGTCGACATAGGAAAAGCTTGTGAACGACCGGCTCAACTCTTAGGTGCTCAGTAGAAATCGCTCCGTTTTCCCCTCTCTCTGCCGTACAGTATATTTCTTGCACTATTCATATGATCTCTCTCGAGCTCGCTCTCTATTCGAAATCCATGGTTCTATCTCTTTCTCGTTGTTAGTTGTCGCTAGCTCTAGGTGGTTGACCAGCAAATGCTTGTTTATTTCTCTGATGTTGTCATCGCATGCATTGCACACTCTTATCTAGAGTATTCATCTGCTCTTCCGTCGACAAGATTTCAGTATCTCATTGTCCAAGGGGAAGGGCAAAGAGCTCCTGCTTGAGCAATGGACAGGATATCTTTCATGTTTCAATTTTCTCGAATCATTTGACGGAGAGAAGTGGGAGATGACTAAGCACAGCAAAGAAGATGAAGATGATGAAAACAAGTGGAAATAAGAGGATTAACAACCTCGATTGCATGTTTCAAGCTCTCCGATTCATTGAAACTAAGAATTGCTCTATAACAAAGGAAGTTTGGGACTATATCATGAAACCGGAAAGAAAAATAAACCAAGGTGGATCATCCGCAATTTAATAACGAAAGACACTCCGACTTTCAATATTTATGATCGGAAAATACGTTCCTAGATTGTTCAGAGGACTGTTTCGTTGTCTTACAAATATCATTCGTGGCGATAAGAGCGATGACCTCTGGTCAACAGAAACCACAAGGCTTATCACTTGACCAAATAAAACAGAATCTGGAATGAAGTGCTGCTCGTTTCCAGAGTCTTACTAATCCCGTTGTTAAATGCTCTTTCAAATCCTGAAGACAAGATGTGAAAGTGAAAAGTGGAACAAAAGAATGAGCCCTTATGAATATATTTCTAATCTTCAAATGCATATCATCTCTCGTAAAGTACCATTCCATGTTTTTCAAAAAATGATCAATGTACATTCAACCGTAACATTCATTTTCTTTTCCGTTCGTTGTGGTCAACCTCTTATTCGTTCATTTTTTCTGCAACAGTTCAAGAAATAAGAGGCTCTTTTGAAATATAACGGATAGGAACGTGCGGAATGTCCTTCCCAAACTAGAAACTAATCCTTGTCTTCCGGCACATTGCTCTTTGAGACATGACTAAACAAGAAAGAATCGTTTGAAACAGCTGACAAAGTCCATGAACAACTCAGCACTCTTTCAAGAAAAGCATCATAACTTATGACGCACTTATAAGCAGAAGAGCAAATCTTATAAAACAAGGAAACGTAATTTTTTTTTATTTAACTTCAAATTGTTAGAATAGTGCAAACGATTACTCTAAGATTTGATTTTATCGTTTAAACGATCACTACCCGAGGGATGACATAAGCATGATCATAAACATGATCATAAACATGAAAACAAAATGAACATCATAACAGTAAAACTAAACAATGTGAAAAACATGCGATGAAAATATGAGAAAGAGAAATACTGATATGAAATTCTTAATTTGCCTTCTGAGCAGCTTCAACTCCAACACGGTATTGTAAAACTCCCTTGCTTTTGTGAATGAGATAATCCAAGTTGAGGTTGTATTTGAAATATTTGATCAAGAAATCATAGTTTGTCTCGTATTTATATGCATATGGAGTATTCTTTAAGGGTTCAAGAACCTGAAGTAAAAATATTTTTCAATTTGAATACATTTTAAACAATGTATTTACCTTTTTGATACTCTCTCTAGCCTTCAAGAGGTTATAGTGAGGAATTTTGGTGAAGAAGAAGTGATGAGCAACATGGCCATCAGTAATATGATGCATGATGGTGTCAAGACCGAAACCCCAATATCTGTCAATAGTTTGGGTCTGTCCACGAACAAAGGACCATTCATCATTCTCATAGACCTTGAAACAAATTTGTTAATTAGAATTCAACATCATTGAAACCTCAATTTGATCGTTTTGATGTTGGAGATAAGTAATCATAACCATGAACAATCCTTGGAAAAGGAGAGGAATGTAATAGTACTTGACCCAGTTGTACACAGAATATCCAGCAAATACAAAAGCAATGTAAGCACAGATACCACAGCAAACTCCAGAGACGACGCATTTAATGCGGTCAGTGTTGTTATTGAAAAGCTTAGACCAGGGCCAGAAGTGAGATCCGTCAGGTAATCCAACAACGGTGTAAATTGGATTCCATCTAAATAAAAACAATATTATACAATATTTAATTTAAAATCAAATGACTATGAAGCAAAATTCAGATATGAACATTCCTGTATAACCATATTTTAATAATTTTCTATTTCCCCTTTCATTATTCTCTCGGAAATATTAAAACACAACGCAATACTGGTCTTCTATAAGTAGCACTCTTATCTATCAATCATACAGCCTATTGTTCCTTTGTAACAAAACTGTCCGTACATTGTTCCCCTTATCAGTTTATCCCCCCTTTACCACTAAAACAGAACCATAATGAAGGAAGAATATCAGCTGCGATAAGACTTTTAAAAAAAACGAAATATATCAAAAGACACGTATAACTGATAAACTAAGAACAACATACCTCAACCATCCGGACAAAGGGAAGGCAGCGAAATACTTTTCAATTGTAGTTCTAGCGTCAAAATCTTCTTTTGTTACCCATGGATGTCCCATATCCTTGGTTAAATGAGAAGTATACTAAAATTAATCTTTTTTTAAATCGCTATAGAATATAGTTTTACCTGGTGATGTTGACGATGACTTCTCTGCCATGGCCAATATGGAGCGAGGATAGGAGCATGAGCAATATGTCCACAAAGATCATTCAACCATTCATATTCGGAGAAAGATCCATGTCCGCAATCATGCCCAACAATGAAGAGAGCGCTACCAACAACTCCAAAGACCCAATACCTTAAATAATTAAAAGATAATATTAATATATCAACATCTATGATATTTATTAAAATAGAAAAGAAAAGTTTTCAATTTTAAATCTAAAATTACCAAGCGAAAAGTCCCAAGAATCCAGTATATTTTTCAATTGTTGGAAGGCATAAATACATCACAGCCAAAATAGCCAAATCCTTAAAACAAAATGTTTAATACATTGGTCTATTTTTATTTTTTAAACCTGAATTAAATATCTTATTGACTTCAATGCATCCTTTTCAAAGCATTCAGCTGGAATAGCCTTACGAATCTCATCAACCGTTGGTAGCTTTGGTACCTCCTGTAAAAATTACTCGCTTATTTAATCAGTTATTTAATATAACAATCATATATATCTACCCAAAAGATATTTTCATTTATACAAACTTAGAAAAGTAGGGTCATAATATTATTCTATTTTTTCTTCTTTGTTAATGAATGGTTGTTTGCAAGCAAAGATTGTAAAATTCTAAATGAAAATTTGTTATTTTCTAAAGAATACAACTTTGAAATCAGGTTCATACGGTGAAAGGTAGGATTACCAAGTTTTAAAGCATTCTTACCGCTTTGTTTTAAGAATACTAAAAATCTTTTTGATGTTGTTTTGTATACAACTAGCTTTGAACAGTTCATTGCGTACGAAACTACATTCCTGAACGATGAGTGAAAGGTTGGTATGAGAATGCAAGTTTTCACTGAACATTCTGTAAATAGGCATGAGCACAATAACCAGCCGATAAACAGTTAAAATAGAAAAGAGTTGATTGATTTAAAGAAACCTTTTCTTTTCGAAGAAAAAATAGAATAACAGAAACCCTTTACGACATAACTTCAAAAATTAAACCATTTTAGGAGGGACAGAACTGCTTTTTTTTCATTATGTCCAAAGTATTCTCCCTATTTCCTCAAAATAACTATTTTGTAAAAATGGTCGTATTGCAATAATATGCTTCAAACATATCGAGCAAATATTCCACCTCAAAAAACGAATGAAAGAACTGATCCGATGTTGACGCAGAAATGGCGCGATCAGTTGAATTTGCTGTGTGTACTTCAATGGCGAAAGAAGCGAAATGAACAGTACGGAAGAGAAATTTAAGAACGAGTCCGTCAACTTCGTGTAAACTTCGAAATGGTTGATAAAGAGCAAGTTAAATTTAAACAGTTTTGGGCACATATAAAAAAAAGAAACTACTAAGTTTACTACCCATGATAAAACTTACAGCTCTCTGAAGAGATTGGCCCTTTTTATGGTTCATTTTAGTAGCCACAGTCATCTTCTAAAATGGAATATACATGCAACATCTATTTAACATGGAAACTTGAAAAATTAATATTCATTATATAAAGTAGAAATGATTGAGCGTCTAACTCAAAATGATTTATGCAATGATTATATAAAAATCATTTATCTTTGTTATATAGAAGGATTATAAATTTTTACAAACATCGAAGGTAAAATAAAAGAAGAGACTGCTCTCACTGGAGTACACGGCTGCGACGAATGTCTAGATCCTATCACTCGCTTTAGGACCGCGATGTGGGCAGAACGAGAACTTTGCCCTGCACAGATCACGCCATTTTCTCTTCGTACGATGTAGGCGCGGATGGGAGGACAAACGCTCTGGTACATTGTGCCTATTTTAAGCCGAACAAGCGATTTCAACTACACAACGTATCATATCGAGCAAATTTTTTTTATTATAAACTGAAGTAACCAACAACTTATCGTGCACTCAACATTCCGAATAATATTAAAAACAATTTCAACCGAAATTAAAATATCTACCAGTTTAAAAATGAACAACTGAGAACTTATACAATAACGGTTATGATATTATTTTTAATAAAATCTTAAATCTTAGCAACGCCTAGTCAGGCGATGAAATGCCATTTATCGACGTCGGTAGGGAGTTCCGAGGCGGCAGCAAAAGCAGCAGCAGAGTTAACGACTCCATCAGCAGCTTCGTTAGTTATGAGATGAGAAGCTCCTTCAACACGGCATTCCCTTAAATATATAAGTTACTTAAGAAAACAAAAACAATCTAACGTGTTCAATTTTGGAGAGGCTTCCTTGATAAGGGTCTTCCAGAAACCGTTGGTTTCATCAATAACCTTTTGGGCAAAAGCAGCATCTTTGTATTCTCCGTTGAAAGCAAACTCGTTGGCAGGCTTTCCAGCGGGGATTTTGTAAATGCGGAACCATTCAACTGTGGCTTTCAAGAGTCCTGGGAAATGTTTCTCAACATCGTTGATATCGTTAATTTGGTTAGCAACTGGGTCATTAACATCAATAGCAACAAGCTTCCAATCAGTTTCGCCTTCATCAATCAAAGCGAGAGTTCCAACAACTTTAACCTTGAAAATAAGAAGAAATTACGAAGAAATAATTAATTTATATTACTTGCACAACAGCTCCACGCTTTTGAACTTTAGATCCAATCTCAACAACATCAATTGGGTCATTATCTCCTTTAGCTCCAGTTTCGGGAACAATGTGGTTAGGATCTTCCCAAGTCTAATAAACAATAATACTATACTATAAGGAAGAGACAACACCTGAGGAAGAGCTCCATAGTTCCAAATATATCCCTTATGAGGGAAAATATTATGAACGAAACGAGGAACTCCTTTCTTCTCGTCCTGCTTGATAGGACTAAGAGGTTCTTTAGTAGCCATCTAAGATAGGAAATATTCAATTTTTTTTGAAATTTACAACTACCTCCATTTTGGCATTAGTCCAGCGAGGAATTTCGACAATCATATTAAATATTTTCTTACTTTCATCGGCATATAGGGGAATATCGTGCCATGGAGAAACAATGCCGTTAGGGCCCTCTGTTAAAATCATTAAGTTCAGATTTAGCATTATATACACTCACTAATAAATACACGGTAATCAAGAGAATAGAGAGATCCACGCTCAACTGTTTCATATTTCACTGGTTCAGCGGACATTTTGTTGCTTGTGTGAATACTAGCAGCGGCTACCACAGATTTCGGTTCAGACCTTGAAATGAAATGTGTATTAAGAACAAATATGTATATTTAAAAATTTGATAAAAACTAAAATTTAAAATGTTAAAGGGAAATTGTAATAGTTAATTATGAGTGGAAAAAGCTCATAAGAGCAAATTTTTGAAGTATTAGTAGAGCACCAAAAATTCCATTTTTGAGCAAGCCCACAAAACAACCACATTAGATGTGCACAACTTGGAATACCGTCAGTTTCCGACCAATCGTTAGCTCAATTAAATCCAGAATGAGATGAGATAAGCGCGCAAAGAGCATTAAGATAGATTTATAGGGAAGCGGGAAACTAAAAAAAATCCTCGGGGAAGTGGCATATGCTCGGGAAGGAAATTACTAATGGCTGATCTGTTGATCCTACATTCATTAGATCAAGGATTGAATGCTAACCTTTGTTGTGAGGCACTCTTCTGAGATCGAAACATATTTGATACTGAACCTATGGAAGTTGAGGCACGATTGACTGCGAATGTTCGAAATGACTGGCTAACGGAAGACTGGGAAGAAGCCGCACACCCCATAAAGAATGCTACCCGTGATGTCAACATCTGGATGTCCAAAAAGATTATCTTCAAAGCGAAAACATTTCCATAGCAACCATTTCACAAAATGTATTAATTTATATATATATATATATATATATATATAAATTTTTAAATAGCTCACACATATAAAATTTTTTAGATATTAAAGAATAATACCTTGAGATTATAGATAAATATAAAAGTGACACACAGAATAGAAAAATCATACAGGCAGCTCGGAATTGTTGAAATAATGTTAGCCCATTACGCCGCTGATCGGAAACCCGCATAACATAGAACGCAAACTAACGAACTGCGACCAACCGTATTGATAACAACATACTCTCAAATACTTCATATCTATGCACAACAATAATTATAAAAATGAAGTTTTATATATTCAATATTTTTAGAATCTTTGAAAGAATTCAAATTAATGACATAGAAAGGGGAATGGTCTCGTAGCGAATACTTAATAAGAGAAGATCTAGAACATTCATCAGATGAATTATTTCACGTTGGATAAAATACGCAATCAAACCGTATTTTATACTCAATTGGAAAAAATATTGCCAGAAAATTGAATAATATTAGGAATATATTACGAAAGATAAATAGTGCCGTGACACGTATGTGAACTATATCATACAGGCCTTCGAACAAAGCTACCCAAATTACACTTCACGCCCCGAGTTTATCAGTACAGAAAAAACGATATTCAAGATAGTAGCTAAGTATCGATTGTCGTGAAGGTCGTCATTACTCTGCAAGGACTTCCTGCTCGTCCACGAACTGTATTTCGAAGAAAACCTAATGATGAATTGCTTTCGATTAGCAACCGACAGATTAAAACAGTTGGAGTAGAATTTAATCATTTTAATACTCCGGAAGATAATGAACAATCTCTTTAGAAAACTAATATTTTTTGAAATATACAATAACAACAAATTTCCATATTATATTGAAGGAAAGGTTACCCGTGTGCAGTTGAGAAACTATTTGAAATTTAAGAAAGTTATAAAATCTCTGGAAAACATTGAACATCGAAAACTATATGATATGACAAGTAAAGGTTTGTGCGAATTCAATATACATATCTATAACTGGAGCCAGTACATTTAGGTGATTAATATCAGACTCCTCTTTAAGAGCATTTCTAATGGAGCGAATCTGAAATAATGTTGTTGACAAGGTATTATCCATTTGATTTGCTTACATCCTCTAAAGTTCGAGAAACAATGTCAAGACTTCGTCTGTAGAACAGGGAGTCCCTTTCCAGTAAACTATATCCAACAATACATTGGAAGAACATCATCTTGCTGCATATCTCATGGATTTTAAAAGTTGAAAGATTCCTTCCCTTAGAGGTGGTTGTTTCAGCAAATAGAACGTCTAGAGCAAATGTATAAAAAACAAAAAAAAACTATGCTTACTTGTGTCCGGCACAGAAAAAGCTTCAGAGAGATCATTAATAACAGATTCAAAGTAAAAACAGAATTCAGATCGATATCGTTCTGCGGCTTCCTTAGGCAAATTAGAGCTAGTACATGAAATTGCTAGAATCTTGTAAGACTCCAGAAGTTCAGGTGATATCTAAAATTTATCATTAAGAGCAAACAATATATTATACATACAATTATCTGGCCGTTACTGTCCATCATGAATGAAGTTTCAGTGCTAAGACACTTCTCTATATTCATTTTCTCGTCCTCAACGGTTTCCATAATAAAACTTGAAACCTGGAAAATAATAAATTAGATAATATGTACGTTGTATCATCACTTCAGTAGGTATAAACGGAACTTCTTCTTCTTCTTGAAATCTGGAATTCCAAGCCCAAGTTATTATATCCCTTTCATATTTCTAAAAAAAAACTAATAGTTATAAAATTATTATCTTTTAACGACTTCCACAAGGCAAGCTACAAGCTTTTGAACTAAGCGATCCTCTTTTAAAAACTCAAGAAGTCGCCAGGAATTTCCTAGTAGCCAAAAAATCAAAGCTTGCGGTATACATGCCTGAAAAAAAAACATTTATTTGAATGATATACTAGTTCCACAACTTTGTGATTCCAAAAAATGGTATTTAAGAACGCTTTCACCAAAACCGACCTCTCCTCTTCGGAAGCTCTTAAATCTTCATCAACATATGTACACTGCAAATTTGAATAAAGCATTTGAAATTTAAAAATAATTTACTTCGAATACTAAAGCATGTGAGAGAAGCCTCGTATAAGCTGCACATTGATTGGGATGAATGGTTTCTTGCATACACACTTTTCGGATAAGAGACCTTAAGAAACAATGTAAATTGTTTAAATCGGAAAAAAACCAACTTGATAAAGGATAAGAATATATTACCGTTGGCAAGAACATACGCCAACTCTAATACATGCTCTTCCTAAAAATAAAATATTATGTTTTTCCAAAACCATTCGGTATACTTCTTTATTGCGAATATCTTTAATAAGCTGTTCTTGAAATGACAATTTCACCTGATGAAAGAGGTCAACATTTTTCATATTGTATACCACCTAAAATTAAAAGTACAGTATATGATTAAATGTGGTTAGAATACTTCAACTAAAACATCCCCTAAATCATCAACAGATAACTTTCGAATACTTTCCAGTTGTTCTTCAGAAAGAAATGTTTCCACAACTGAATTGACTGCATTGTCCTTAGTAGTCTTCATATTTATCAAGTGAAGACCAGCATTTAAGAAAGCAGACTTAATTAGAACGACAACCATTGTAAATTTACAAGTATTTAAAAAAAACCTTTCCAATCTCCCGTTCATCCAAGATATTTGAAGGTTCATGCTCAGATTTAGATTTACGTCCTCGTTTAATCGGTAGAGCAACAGGTGCTGAGGTTATGACAGCTCGTTTCCGCTAAAATTCAGTGTTTTAAAAGTAACATGAATAGTTAACATACTCCTCTCCGAGAGAGATCAGAAGATCCAGCGTCAGACTTGAACAAAACATTACTTCTAGTGGTCACAGACCTAATTCCAGAGGTAGATTCATCTTTTGTACTGGGTTTGACTTTCGCAACATTAGGAATAACTGGTTTTGTTCTAGAACTTCTCATTAGACGTCCTCCACGACCGAGCGATTGTGTAAACTTATTCAGCATACTAATATCACAGAACTTCGATGGGCGAGCAGTTGGTTTTCTACTTTGTTTCTTATAATCTGTATCTTTTCTGAGATCATCGTCGTCATCTTCTGTCTTAGCGCAATCGATATTTTTATGATCACTAGGCCCTTCCTCGGAAACATGCTCATGTGCATTGTCCTTTGTTTTGGGCGCTGGCTTAACGGGAGCACTTTCTGTTTTGGCAATTGGTACAGTAATGACGGTTCCAGTCTCACTAGTCTTTGGTTTAACTCTTTGAGGAAACTTTCTTCTTTCCACTACAGGAGTGTGAAGTCCTTTATCAGTGGTTTTAGAGGCTGTAGGGTCAGTCTTAGTATTTGCGGCCAAAGTCGAAGCTGGTTTTACAGTATTGGTTCTAGCTGTGGCTGCTGTATGAGTCTTACATATTGTATCAGCTCTTGATATTTTATGATTATCCACTTTTTTTGTTGTGCTCGGATCGGCAGTGAGTATTTTAGTAGGTGACGCTATCTCATCTAATGAAAAAAATAAAACAAAATAGGTGTAATTAGAAACTCACCTTTTATATCAAGAATCAAATTATCCTCTCCTTCAGATTCAGATACCAACAAATTTACAGCATTGGTTTGCACTGATACAATGGGTTGAGAAGCTTTAGAATTCTCAACTTCCTTTGTAGTACACTCCGAACTGATTTCCGACGGAAGTGGAAGATTTTCTTCAGTTGGTTTGGAGCTGCTTTCATTTGTTGTATCCGAGTCAGGAATTGGAGCTTCAATTTGCAATGATTGTGAATCATTATCACTGTCAGTCATTTCCGCAGCAGATGGTTCTTGCACACAGGTCACTTCTGAAACCGACTTCTCTGGAACCACACTTGAAACATCAGAGCTAGATTTCTTCTAAAAAAAGAGCATTTTTTTTCAAAAATAGTATGAACATACTGAGGCAGTAACCCGAGTTCTTGTATTTTTGCGTAGTCCAGAAAATTGGTCTCCTATCAGGCAATTTTGATAAATATGGAAAAAATATTAATCAATTTACCTTCGGCAGGTAGCACAATTGCATTTGAGGGCTCAGGCTTTTTCTTTGGCACAGAAGGGGAGATTGGAACTTCAATTTGTAATGATTGGGAATCATTATCACTGTCCGTCATTTCCGCAGCAGATGATTCTTTCACACATGAATCCACAGTTGGTAAACCAGTCACTTCTGAAACCGACTTCTCCGGAACCACACTTGAAACATCAGAGTTGGAATTCTTCTAAAAAATACCAATTTTTTTTCAAAAATACTATAAACATACTGAAGCAGTAACACGAGTCCTTGTATTCTTGCGTAGTCCAGAAAATTCATCTCCTAACATTCAATTTTGATAAAAATAGAAAAAAATTGAACCATTTACCTTCTACAGGTAACACAATTGCATTTGAGGGCTCAGGATTTTTCTTTGGTACAGAAGGAGAGATCGGAGCTTCAATTTGCAATAATTGGGAATCATTATCACTGTCAGTCATTTCCACAGCAGATGGTTCTTGCACACAGGTCGCATCTGAAATCGACTTCTCCGGAACCACACTTGAATCATCAGAGTTAGATTTCTTCTAAAAAAGACCAATTTGTTTTCAAAAATACTATAAACATACTGAGGCAGTAACACGAGTTCTTGTATTTTTGCGTAGTCCAGAAAATTCGTCTCCTAACATTCAATTTTGATAAAAACAGAAAAAAAATTGAACCATTTACCTTCTACAGGTAACACAATTGCATTTGAGGGCTCAGGATTTTTCTTGGGCACAGAAGGGGAGATTGGAGCTTCAATTTGTAATGATTGGGAATCATTATCACTGTCCGTCATTTCCGCAGCAGATGCTTCTTTCACACATGAATCCACAGTTGGTAAACCAGTCACTTCTGAAACCGACTTCTCTGGGACCACACTTGAAACATCAGAGCTAGATTTCTTCTAAAAAAGACCATTTTTTTTCAAAAATACTATAAACATACTGAAGCAGTAACACGAGTCCTTGTATTCTTGCGTAGTCCAGAAAATTCATCTCCTAACATTCAATTTTGATAAAAATAGAAATAAATATTAATCAATTTACCTTCGACAGGTAGCACAATTGCATTTGAGGGCTCAGGCTTTTTCTTTGGCACAGAAGGGGGTGGCATCTTATCACTATCAATAGTTCCACTAGATTTACCCTATAAAGAAATAATTAAATATGTAATAGAATCTTTAGATACAAAATGTGATTTAGGCATCGATGTTTTAGCAGCTTTATTAATCTCCATTAACTCCGTGGGCGTTAAAAGCTGAAAGTTCATAGAATATACTCAAGAATAAGATACTTCTTTACCACAATCGGATGCGCTTTAGAAATAACTTCAACAGTTGACTTTTCTCCTACATTACCTAACTTCAGAGTGCTATGCACACGTTCAATTTGATTTTTCGATTGCTTCTATAAGCAAAATTTATAAAGAGCAGCAATTTAAAAAACACACTTTATCATCAACCTTTTTAAAACTTTTTTTCGTCCGAACAATTGATTTATCAACAACTGGTTGTGGCATAACCTCGATAGCAGCTAATGGAACAGTAGATGTAGAGCTCTCAGCAAAATTATCATCGAGATTTCGACCCGCTTTAGAATTGAGATCTAGTGTTTCGGATGATACAGCATCACTGTAATTGAATAATTAATCACATTTTTCTATTAATAAATACCGCTGTTTAGGAGGTTCTCGTTCAAAAGAAGGATTTTCAAGTCTTACGAGATTTTCATCCTGAAGTTCAGATTTCTACAATACGAACGTAATCAGAAAGTATATAACAATATTGTTTACCTTCGAAATATCAATTGGTTTGAGACTCATTTCTATATCAGTAGCTGTTTCAGGATCATCAACAAAATCAGAGCTTTTAAATTTAGAACTGGATATTATGGGCTCTATGGGTGGTTGAAGTTCTCTACCAAACTTGCACATAATCTCTAAAGCTCTCTTTGCACCTTCCGCCCATTTAGAACTATAAGAGATAATTTATTTTCTCATCTCTTAAAATATCTTACGTAGTTACAGGAGGTAAAGGTTTCTTAATTATTTCAACCTTTTCCTTTCTCGGAACTGCGCTTGGAGGTTTGTCCATGATTTCCAACTTAAAATTTCAAATTTTATAAGACATAAACACAAGAAAAATATAACCTTTCGAACACTTTTGATATCAGGAGATGCTTCCACTTGCTCAACAGAACTTTTTCGCTAGAAATTTTACTTTTAATTATATTAATATAATAAATTCAGTATACTACGATAACAGGATTGGTTGAGTCTTTATTCTCCGGAGAATCGCTATTATTCGTGGGATTAGTTTTGCTCACTGCAATGGAGCTTGAAACCACTTGAGCTTCCAAGTTTGTCGAAGGAATTACTGAATCCGCAGTTGTCTCTTCAATTATAATAAATCATATATAACTTCAAGAAAAATACAGTTACCTTCAATAAGAACATTTGAATTCTCCAAAACATCATCACCCAATACACTATCCGCATCAGAGATGCTCATATTCAAGTCATCCGCTAAAGTGTTTAACTTGGTTTCTTTTTCTATTAGAGCCTAAATACCACATTATCACAGAAAATAATATGTAAAAAAATGAACTTTTTCTAACACTCTTGTGAGAGCATCAACATTGCAAGTCGAGGTGGATGGTATAGAAGAAACCATAAGTTCACTTTTTAAATTGGTGATTTTCCTGAGATCATTATTTGGAGGAATTGGAGTAGGTATAGAAATGGGCTCGGGGAATTTTATGAAGAACTTTTTTTCATCGGCTGATGCATTCATCTCTTCAGGAGGATTATTAGTTGTAGACGTTGAGGCGCTTTCGGAATTAGTCTTCGTAGCTTGTGCACTATTTCTAACCGTGAAATTTTTCCGATTCTCTCCAGTTGGAAAGGGTTCAACTGAATGAGATGTAGAAGGTGTTGATTGGAATGATTTGCAAACTAAAACCAAAAAAACATCAAATATAAAGATGAGATGCAAACCATCTTCACTGGAAGAAGACAATTTGATACTACTTGAGACAATACTGACAGGGCCTGAATATTAATACTGATTTAAAATGAATACAAAACAAATATTACTAGAAAAAGGAACTGATTTCGAATTTTGAAGTTCTCGGAGACGTTTCATTTCTGCAACTCTCTCTTTCACCGTTCCTTTCCCCTTCTGCTCTTCTTGGATTTCTCTGATAGTTTTGCCTTTCTTACCGTGAATCGTGCTGTAAACAAGCATATATTTCAAAAACGTATAAATAAAAACTTCATAGGTGTCGAAGGTCCTTGTTTCGCTAACTCATCATTGAGAGGAGAATTACTAACTAATTTACAATGAACTTGTTGCACTGGAATAAGAAATGTTATTTTAAAACATAATGCCAACACACTAATTCGTTTGTCAGATTCCACAGCATCTTGTTTGACAATATTGGTGTTCGACTTATTTCGCTGAATCCGAGTATTCGTTACTTTCATCTGTTTTGCAGAATAATTAAACTATAACTAAGTGAATAACTTGTATATGATAATCAAAACTCACTTCTGGATTAGACACTGGTGAAACAGAAGTAGAATCCTCTTCAATGAAATCTTTAGGAACTGTAGGAGAAATAGTTAAGTTTATATTATCTGAGCATGAATATTCTGGCAATGTCTGATTTAAAATACTCTCTAGCTCCAATGCTTCTAAAACTTAAATATATCAAAATACTCCCAATATATCATACCTTCATCACTATTGTCACTAATTTTTTCCAAACCTAACAGTGTGCCTCTTTGAGGAACATTTCTAAGCTTATCAACTTTTTTAAAAAGACTAACAGGCAAATTTGTTCCCTGCGAAGCTTAATTAAAATAATGTCTATGATATTAAAAACAAAATATCCTACCAATTTCATCCAGAATATGAAAAAAACGAGGTACATATTTCTTTGATAATATATTCCAACTCATAAGTTCTTTCTTTTCTTTCCTTAAAGCTTCACTTTGCTTCTCGCAAAACTCTTTCCTGAAAAAAATTAATTAATTCAAGTCCTTCAGAACAGTACTAACTTTCTTTTATTTCCGGCAGCAATATCAATGACATCTTTGAATTTTTTTTCCAAATCTATCCTTCTTTGTTGCAAGGTCTTGGCAACTTCGACAGAGTGAGAATACTTTTCTCTCCAAGTATTAGCTGCATTCGCATGTTCCTAATGAATATTTAAAAAGCATAATGATTCAGAAAAACATACCCTAGATTCTTTGGCTTTAGCTTCCAAAATACTAATTTGCTTCAACAAATCTTGTTCTCTCTGCTTAGCCTAAACAAGTTGTTGATATTTCAATATAAGATAGAAATCCAGTAACCTGGCCAGCATCAACTTTTAAAGTACTTAGTTCAGTTTGCAATGCAAAAACATCTTTGAGTCTGTCTTCAACAAATTTGTTAGTATCTCCTAATTGACGTTTAATATGAGCATTTTCCTAAACCAAGAATCAGTTTTTTCTCATACCACCAAATACCTCTTTTATTTCTTCATAATTTGCTGATCGCTTAGCCATCAAATAAAAGCTGTCCATTATTCTTCGGCAACTGGCTCTCATATTTTCACATAATTCACACCCAGGGGGTATTTGAGATACCTCTCCAAATAAGGAGGGTATATTCTTTAAATGTAATGGTTGAAATCAGATGATTAGTTATAACCCACTGTCTGATCTGTGTCCGCTGTATTACTGTCATATGTTTCATAGTTGTTAGTGGAGGAAGGAAGAGGTGATAGTTCGGCATACTGAACAAATGTTTAATTTCCTTTTTTTTTTAACACTCACTGTAGGTTCAGCGGATTGCTCAACAAATTCATTGTCATACTGAATGGCAGCTGGTATTACAGAATCATTTTCATAACCTTCTCTTGAATTCGGTATAGCTTGAGATGTTGATGGTTGATCACCCATGCCATCAGAACTAGAAACAACCGTTTGATCAACATTATTTATAAAAAAAATACCAGAAAAAAAAATTTGTCATAAGTGAAAAAAAATAACATGTATTAACAATCTGGAAGACCAATCATAATACTTTGTTGATAGCAAATACTTAAACACCATGATGAAGAAAATAATACAAATTTCATTAAATGTTTTAATAAATCTTCATTTGAATAAGTTTCACTAACCTTTTTAAGCTTTGATGAACTAACTTTTGAAATTTTAATTTTAAATTATAATAGCCGTGAGATTAAAAATGTGCTAAGCTAATAATAATAGTCTAAGCACGAACACTTTGAGTTTAGACCTTTAAAAAAATTTTGGGCCTTTTATTTCTTTTATATTCTTAACATCTGTGCACAATTTCACAGTTTCGTATATTAATCGTGTTCTTTATTTCTAGTTCGTGACTTATTTTAATTTGTCCGTTTTTTTGAACTGTGAGTAATAATTATTGTTTAGGGTATTAAAATGGTTGCTGGTAAGCCCATCGCTAAGAACGCCAAGAACGTCAAGGGAACCAAGAAGGCCCTTAGAAAGAAGAAGGTTCACCTTAAGTTCAATGTTGAATGCAAGAACCCCGTTGAGGATGGTATTGTCAAGATCGAAGATTTTGTAAGTTCTTTTTATCCTACGGCCTTGTCGGGCTTAGGGCCACTTCCCTAGTCAGTCCCGATGTTTTAGGAAGTCTTCTTGAACGAGCACATCAAAATCAATGGAAAGACTGGTCAGCTCGCCAGCAACAACGTTAAGGTTGAGGTTGCTAAGACCAAGATCTCCGTTATTGCCGAGATTCCTTTCTCTAAGAGGTAAACTTTTGTCTTTTTTGCTCAAGTTATTTAACCAATTTTCTAGATACCTTAAATATCTTACCAAGAAGTACTTGAAGAGAAACTCTCTCAGAGATTGGCTTCGTGTTGTTGCTATTAACAAGAACACTTACGAGCTCCGTTACTTCCACATCAGCCAAGATGAGGATGATGGCAGTGACAACGAGTAAAATGTTGTTTGAAATAAATTTGTTATCGCTTAATGATTTATTTTATTCGAAAATATATATGACCAACAATGAGTATCAGATTAACCGGAATATTAAATACATTTTTTGCCGAAGAGAGCATCACAGAAGTTATTAACTCGTTTTACAGCGTGTCCTTTTCTGCACCCGAATGCTGAGTCGTATTCGAATAGGTTGGAGAGCCCGCTCATGACTTGACGAATGATTGAGGTGAATAATGATACATTTTGTGACGAATAGCACCAGTAGAGATTCCAATCGCACAATTCGAATGCTTCTGGTTTATTATAAACCTAAAAAGAAAAATTTTCATTGGTCGGAATCTAAACTTTACCAGATCTATCACGGAATCTCTTAGCTGACTGCTTCCAGGAATTTGTGATTGCGAATAGAAATAGCAAAAATCGGATACTAACTGAGCACGACCAACACTTGAGAATAGGAAAGGATCACTTGTCATAAAACTGAAATATTTTCTTGGTTTTCATAATTACTATACCTATTCACCTGAATATTGAAGACCAAGTGTTTAAGTCATAGTTAACTCTAATGAAAGAGGTAAAGTTGAGATTTACAAGAATAGAATCTGATGAATGAAGTAGGGTTTGAGTGAACATGAATTCAGGGAATGCTGTGGAGTTGGGATTTGAAACAGGTAACCTAAAATTAACAGTGTGTGGATAGTTCGAAGTTTATAAAAATTATCACCTCAATGGCCATAGTACTGTTGAATATTGAGTAATTTGGGAATTTGATCCATTATTTTGTACATATACTGATGGAAATCCTCCGGTTGTGAACCAATATTGGTATACCTTAGAATTATTTTGATATTTCTCAAAATCATTGTTACTTACCTGGCCTAAAGTTATATTATATTCGATGTTCACTTCATCAAAATAAGAGGTGAACACTGTGAGATTAAAATTAGGATATCGTGAAACCAAGTTTCTAATAACTGAGAGCATATACTTTTCCCCCACAACTGATTCGAGGGATTCCAGATAAATAACTCCTTTTAAATAACAGTGTGATGATATCTTCAAATGTTAAAAGCTTAAGTCTGGATTGATTGATTTTACTAACCATATCTTTAGTAATTTGTTCAGGCATTAGTAAAGAATGTCCCGGAGATATGAAATCTTCTGCCAACTGAATTTCGACATATTTAGAAAGTCTAAATCTTGAATAACGTTCATCGTTCCCCAGAAGAGCTCTAACAATTTTATAAGAAATATAATCAGTAATGTCTTCCTAGAAAGTTTTCACAATGTATAATTAAATGCCTAAAGCAACATCAAACCTGAAGACAAATGTATTGCCAGCTATCTATTGTAGCCTGGTTCCCGATCCAATGATGAGCTAATTCGTGAGCTATAACATAAGTGAGATGAGCATCGTCTCCTGATGATGCAAGTTCTCTAGAGATCAGAATGTGACCCCAGTTTTCCATTCCTCCATCATAATCGGGAACTAATATGAAATCCATCTAAATAAAATAAAATTTTCTCTTCAAAATCGAGGAGATGTTTTTTTTAAAATAAGAAATTACTATTCAAGAAGCAATTTGATTTTTGTTGTTGGTTATTTATTTATTTTATTTTAAAAATTTACTTTATTAAGAGGAAGTGGTTGTTCCATTATGTCAGCTATTAATTCGAAAGCAGATGCCGCAATATCAAGAACTCGGAGAGCCAGAGCTCTGGAAGCAGAATGAACTCTCAAGGTAACTCCAAACGATGTTAAACGAGATAGCTGAAAGTAAAAAAATTAATCACTCAATATTCAATAGATTTCATAATATTACTGAATTTTTAACAATAACCTAACAGTGTCAAAATTTCAAATGTAGATGTTACATTCAAAACGGTTTCCAAAGTTAGTTTATATTTTTATTTATAATGTAAATAATAAGTAAAAGAGATCATTTGCCTATTCCGATCTGAGGATAGTTTTGTTTTGCTTTCAAAACGTTCTTTTTTTAAACTGATGCCGATTGATTTATTAGTTTTTTCTTACTTATAAAATTTTCTATATATCCATTTTTTCAACAACATACATTTTCAACATTTCTTAAGAATAGTAGATTCATTATTGACCTTCTTTATGAGCATAAAAACTCATCAAAGCAGAATTCTATGAACGAACATTTTTGCAAACATGTTTGCCAAAACTCTACCAGTCTTCAATTTTCAATCTGATTTTGCATAGGTACAACAAAGTAAAACCAATTTTTGATATAACAACAACAACAAGTAGTATCCCTGGTTTGCTTTGCAACTGGTGGCAATAGGCACACAATTCAGTTTTTCCCTCCCGTTGTCGTTCGTTTTTATTAAGAACGCGTCCTTTATCCGATCACAGTTGAATATCCCCTTGCACTTCTGCTGTGCGCGCATGGGCCTGAGTTTCAGAGTAAATATGCCCACTATTTCTATCCTTTTCATGTTCTCTGCTATGCCTCCACATTTTCTTCATATCTCATTTTCTGGCGTCCTTTCCCTCGTTTTCCATTTTTCAACATTCTTCGTCTATGTTGCTCTTTATCTTCTGTTTACGTGTGACATGTATGCTGTTTACGGGAATGATGTGCGTCCCCACATCATAAACCATAGGCAGTGTACGGTGGGTAGAAAGACAGAGGGAAAGAACTATGATTGTTGGACTTCTTGTTTTCCTCTTCTTTTGCCATGTTTTTGTTATCAAATACAAGAAAATTATAAAAAGGCAATAGAAATGGGTGAAAACATATAAACAGCGGCTTTGAAATATTTACAACATTCTCAGGTCGGAATATTTAGACATTTAATGAAAACGTGCGCGTAAATCAAAGCTTAGTTGCTATGAATCATCGTTTATCAAAACAATGTACTCGTTGTCAATTAAATCTTAGCTATATATGTATATATTTTTAGATAAACATTCCTCTCGATGTTTTCATGTGTTGTTTACAGTACAGAACATTTGAAAGAAACATTAACTGTTATAATATCTAGGATTATTACTTGCTCATGAACCATCAACAACACATGCATACATATTTGGGTTCTTTTCTTATCGTATATAGAACTTTTTAGCTTTTGAGCAATTCATCGTTAGAATTACAATCTCGTAATAAGAAACTTCAAAAGTTTCTATAACTAGTCCACAATATTTCAAAATGGTGGCAGTTCTGTTTTGGTGCTTATGCAAAAGACTTAAAATAGTTTTCTTGGGTACAATCCCTCTTCTTGATGCCAGCCACACAGCTTGAACTACCTTGTAAAGAATGTAAACGTTTGCCTCATGCTAGTCTTTTCCTTTAGTTCATTCACTCCATTTTTCTATCAGTTTATATTTTTCCTTACTCTTTGCTCATTCGTTGATACTTACTACCTCTCTATCAAGCTTGCTCAATCTCCCATTCCACCCTTTCACTCACATCTCAAACGTTCATGGATGCTTTTATACTACTATTTCCCTTCATTTCGTTGACAACTATGAGTCCAAATGTAGTGAGCTCACAACTGATGCACTACAGAGGAGCACATATTTATGTGTACTTACAACAACTTTTTGTGATTTCTATGCACTTTTGAAAGATGAAAACATTGCTGTAATGTTCCAAATACATATGTACATATATATATACGAATATATATATATTCGTTTCTATATATATTATAAGATGTTCTTGCTTGAGTAAAACTTTATATAAGATCATCAAAAATATGTTGTGGAAAACAAACAAAACAATTTTTCATTTTCAAATAATCTGGAACATTTGGTAGCTACCCTCTGAGTAGAAATGCTTTTGAAGGTTGACTTTGTCAGCGTCAAACAAAATGAAACGTCTGTTGTTATGCTTTGATAGACATATACACAACAAAAAATCACAAGTAATTCATAAGAAATTTTGCTGTTGTAGCTTCATGATCCATTTAATTTCTGGTTCATGATCATTCAGTAAATAATTCTCATATCTATTTTACCGAATTTCTATATTTTTAGCCATGTTTATATTTATTATGAATTTCATGTATATATATATAAATATATATATATAAATATATATATATATATATATATATATATATATATATATATATATATATATATTTATTTATTTATTTATATTTCTAAGCTTTATTTAATATCTAATCTTGTTTAGCTCATTCATGAAAATATTATTTTCAAAAAAAAAAACATCAAAAACAGTGAAATCTCGTTGTTAGATAGAAAAATCTTTCTCGTCTTGTACTACTAACGTAGATTGACATTTACATACATATCCAAGTATATATTTTAAAAAATCAGATAGTATATGTAAATTCTTTTTTGAAATATTAGTAGAATATACAAAGTTGTATTTAATTCGGCTAGACTTTGTGCATCAAATTTCTAAGTTTAACCCTCTATGAAAAGCACTACAAGTTATTCCGATGAAACAAAAATAAGATAAATTATAGTATTCATAATAATAAGTTTTGAAAAAAACATTGAACATACATACAACCGCATTTCTTGGATTTCCCTATTTTCTTTTTTTTCGAAATATTAAAACGGTTTTTGCAATTCGCACACGCATACATAAACACATTGCTGAGTTGTGTACGTGAATATATGTGCACATAAACTTCAAGTTTCCTTCTTTTCTCTTTTTTCTCTCTACTCTCATTTACTGTCTGCATCATCTCTCTGGATCGCAGTTTTTCTCTTTTACTCTCTTTTTTTGTTTTCTTGTTCGCTTTCTTTCCTTTCTATTTTTGTTATTTGTTCGTTTGTCTCTATGCTGTTTTCGCCACTTTCACTTGTTTTTTGTTGTTGCAATTGAAATTCTCAAAGATCGCAGTTCTGCTGTGTTTCTACTCTCTGACTGCTAAGCTTGCTCCCTCTTCGCCCTATCTCGCTCTCCCTTTCTCCCTTCCGTCTTTTCATCTCTCTCCAACAACAACGTTATGTGTGTATGTGCCTCCTGTCCTGTTTACCAATGTGCCCTCTTTCGCCGCTTATTTTTTGTTTTGCCCAAAAACATAGCCAAGACGTATAAGAAATATTGAAATCGTTGTTCACCTCTCTCTCATTTCTCTAACTCTTTTCTCTTTATCTATTTTCTATTTTCTCTCTGTATCTCTATTCTTGTTGGTTTTACCATGATCAGGATATCATTCCGCCCCCTCTCTGCAAACCTCAATCTCCCATCCATGCTCTCTTATTTTTCACCTGAACTCATATACATGTATATTTCCTTGAGACTGTTGTTGTTTTTTTTTCTTCAAACTACATTAAAAATTGTTTCTTTTAATCAACAGAAAGTCCCATATTTTTCATTTCTTTCAAAATTTTGCTCATCTTATCAATATTGTGTGTCGATTCTTCATGCTTGTTTACATGCTTACGGGTCAATTGATAAAATCACCCAGATATTCGACATTCTAATGATATATTTATCGGAAGTAAAACAAAATAACTATTCTAATATATTCTCATATCTGTCCTAAAATTAGAAATTCACAAAACTTAATTATATATAAGTATATATTCTACCAACTTGCTGCAACTACTGTGCTGAGCACCTGTTCTATGATTGTCCCTCACAAGCTAGTCATATCCTTATGTATTTCACCTTTACTATTTCTTTCTCACCTCCTTGATTTATTCCCTAACTTCCCTGCATTTGCTCACATCAGATTACATATATACATTCATATTTCTTATTTACAATATTTGTTTTTTGTATTTTTTAACCGTTATTTCATCATCTTATCTCTTCTTTCTCGGTATGATCAGGTTACTATCGGTTTCAGAATGAATGTAGCAAAGAGTGATGTGGCCCTCTCTTACATCTTTTTGTTTTCTTCCATACCGGTGTTTATTGCCATAAGCAGTCGTACGGAAAAAAACTAACTTCTGTTGTCACGCTTTTTTCAATGTCTAATGTTGTATGTTACATCGCTTACTCTTCTCTCGTTTCCATTCCATTCTGTTTTTTATTACCAACTTTTTTTTTATTTATTCATCAGTTTGTTTTTAGTCTTCTGATAGCTTGTTTCTCGAACCAGTGTTCACTTTGCTCTAACGGAGCTGTTCGAGAATAATTGTCTAAATGCTTTTTAGCTTTTGTTTTTTTTTGCCGAAAGAAACAGGCTGATTTCATTATGCACAAATATAGAGCAAAGAAGTACGATATCTTTAGCGAACAAGGGTCAGGAAGTCGTGAAAGTTTCAAAGTTTTTCTTGAGGCGTGTTGTTGCAAAATGTGTGTTTAAGAGACAGGTGCCCGATGCTTGGCCTGTTGGCTGGCAACATTTTGTTTTCTTGTCTAAGTTGGTGTGCTTGTTATTTTGCGCCAACAACACCATCGACAACGAAGACAACGTTGGTAGCAGCACACTCTCTAGCCCTATCTCTCCATCTCCTATTTTTCTTTTTGTTACATAACACTCTCTTCAGTTTCTTTTCTCTCGTGCCAATGCACTATTTCCATAAACAATTGCTGCCTTATGTGTTCGTTTTTTTTCTGTTCAATGTTGTTCAGCGCATTTGAGATTGCAGCCCAGGTTTATTTGTTTCAGATGTATTTGTTTACGCATAGCCAAATTCATATTTTTCTTATGTGCTCTGATGTATTCAGCATCTCATTTTTTAATTTTTCACTATCGTTTTGAAACATTTTCTTATAATTTTTTTTAATAACAAATTATTGAAACAATTTCAAAATATTATTCATATATATAACTAGAATCACATGACTGTTTGTATGCTCATTCATAATCAAAGTTGCCTTTCAACTTTAAGCATAATCCGTTATTTCATGTACTAAGTTTAAAATGAATTTCAATAGTTTCTCACTCTCATTTCTTTCTCACATCATTTTTCATGTTTTTTTCTTATTTTTAGTAAAGTTTGTTTTCAACACTGACCTGTGTGTAAGAATCGGGCATGACACTGAATGAAACCAAGTAGGTTGGAAGAGGGACAGAAGGTGCAAAGACTGTTTTTTGCCATTGACTGTTGACAACCTAAAACATAAATATTCTATATACTTCGTACTGGAGTTGTTTCAACTGACCTGTACTGCGGTACTTACTGTATTAGATTCAACTACTGTATTTGTGGGATGAATAATGCTGATTCGAAATGGAACTTTAACAGATGGATGATCTATACAAGGGAATAATTGGCTTGCTGAATGTGGTTGGAAATGAGTAGTGACAACGGGACCAGGTCTCATAAAGACTCCGGACGTTACATTAGTATTGAGACGTCCTGTATATTCCCCGATAGTGAGTAGATATTGGCCGACAGGTAATGTTTCAGTGTAGCGAATTTCAACTTGATTTCGGAGAATTCGAACACTTCGAATAGCAAAGTCGAAGATATCTGTTGCGGAGATTAAGCTGATGTTACGGAAAGCGTGAAGATTGTTCGCGTTTAAAGCTAATGTGTCAGTCGGCTCTGTTAAGTTAAAGTGAAGCAATAAGTTAGCTGTGAAACCGTGATATTGCTCAATAACAGGAACCTTGACAGTAATATCATAGTTAAGTGGTTGAATATACGGACTCAAACGAGTAGATGATTCCACAACCTTGTCTTTATTGGGCAAGATTGTGGTTGGTGCAACGACATCAGACCGTACTTGGCTCAATAGATTCCTGGGAAAACGACGGTGATCACGAGGATAACCGTTTATGCTATCTTCAGCTTGAAAAGCAACACTAATAGACAGAAAAAAAGTGACTGAAAGCCAAAATAACATAGTGGTTATTGATTTAGGTAGCTTCTGAGTTGAGCAAATCTTATTCTCGTTAGATATGAATACTTTAGTAATACAGTACAAGTTCTTTAATTATCAAAAAATCGAGAATTTTGAGCAGCAATAGGAATAAGATGAGCTAATCAGCAAATGCCGAAAATAAGAATGAGAATAGGATGAACCTCTTGAATTAGGGTTGGGCGGGAAGGCAGTCTCGGTCAGTAGTTGTGTGTTACTTTGGTCAGCCATACTTGTTGAGATCGGGACAAAGTAGTAAATGTACAGTAGAGTGTACAGAAATAATGAGAATTGAGGCAACTAAACGGTAAAGAGTGATATAGGAAGCATACATCTTATAGTCTCGAGGCATCCGTGGAGGCACAGACAATCGCGAATTGTTTGCCAGTCGACACGCGATGTTAGCCGAAAAGAGATAAGTAAATAGCCAAACCTTTAAGGATGAGTAAAATCGTTTTTGAAAAAAAAATAGTTTGAATGTGTATAAAGTGAATAGAGACTGTACATATAACAGTGAGAGGAACTGAAAAATCAGCTTCCTTGCCTACTCTGTGGATGCTCAATAACTCAATGAGGGCATATTTTTCTTTCGTTACCAAAATCCCAAAAGCATTCAAACATTAAATAGCGCAGTCCGTTGAGCTACCACCACACATTGACAAGAAGCTATTTTTGCTTTATCATTCAGCTTAGACTATTCCTATGTATTAGTAAACGTTTGTTGTTGTCAATCTATACTTCCATTAGCTCAATCATTAAAACAACGAATAGGACATTTTTTTTCGTTTCAATATTCCTTAAAGCTATTTTACAACAAAAAAAATGTCAAAATGTCTAAACGAAATAATAGTTTTCCCTACAGTTGTTCAATTACAACTAATATTTCGACTTCGACAACATTGTTCTGTCTATTCATAAGAAGGGACGATCCATAAAACAAAGAAAAAAAAGATACATTGATGGCACGAATAAGAATAATAAGCCAGAGTAATATGCTCGAATGAGACATAATTTCTTCATTTTTTTTCCAATTGGAATTGTTTTTGGATCTGCTTCTGGCAATCTACCAGGGGTGGTGATGCTGAGCCTCCTGTTCTTTGTTGCGTGCATTGAATTTGTCTCCAGATATTAGTACTTTGGTCACGAGCACCAATTGTCGTGACGATTGTGAGTTGTGGGGTGTTGGTTGATCAGAAAAAAAAGATGAAAATGAGACAAGGGTACGATTACATGAGTGGTGGTCATGATGATGTTGAAGGTTGAGTTTATATGTTTCAAAAAAAAACTTATTTTCAAGTAAATTAATATATTTCACGACACCCTCCCCCTAATCGCTTTCTGTTTAAAACTATTGTATTTACCAATTATATCCACACAAAAAAAAGTTTTTATTTTTATTTTCTCTTTTTTGAATGATAACTTAGTATTTTATTATTGTTATTATTATTATTTCAATATTAACTGGTAATTTTTAATAAGCTAAATTTGATCATTGATATCGTTGACTGAATTTATGAATAACATCAATTCAGATTTCCCTGACTAGAAAAACTGATGATATTGATAGAAAATATAACAAATGATATTGAGCCATATTTATTTTTTTTTTCAATTTTAATCATAGGTTAACCAAATCAGTTTGTATTATTATCATTATACTTTATCTGTTATGAAACGGATAAGAACTTTGAAATAGTTTTAACACCTGCTATATAAATATTATATAAACATATAAACCAACTCATGATTATTACTATGTCCCGATTGAATAAAATTGCTTCAGGTCATTATTATCCAAGCATAGGATGATACGCACAATGATATCCAAGATCGGCATTTCCAACTTCCATGCAGAAGAGAAAGAGAAAGGAAAAGGAAATTGGGCGAGAGAGAGAGAGAGAGATAGCAATGAAACAAATGAGAGTGTAAGAGATGAAAGGGCTGGAACGAATATGCACATGCATGTATGTGTTCTAGTAGCTTTTGCACATATCTGACCAAGTGCAAGTCATGCTGTGGCAGTCTGTGCTAGTCTGTTCTTCACGAAGTACAACCGAGCAATCAAGCCAAAAAATTATGGCATTTAGCTCTTGTGCTCATTCGCAACCTACATACTACTTCTTTGCTTTTTAAAGCCTTTCAGTGTTCGATGGTCAATATAGAAGTATACTTAGAAAAGTGATTTCAATTTATAATCCGAATTTAGCATTCGATTAATGAAACCTACATTATATTTACAAATAATACAAAGTATATTACAAATAATCAGAAAGACTTTATTTATATTTAATTATTCGAACATTTCTCTTGATATAATTACTAATGTATAAGTTATATTTTCATTTGAATATACATTTATGTATATATAAAACTAATATATACTACTAGTATGTGTTAAACTATAATTATTATATTCTATATTATCCGTAAAAAGATTAAAACGATGCTAGAAGTAATGTCGTTAGGCAACAACGTTCTTATTGAGTTGAGAACATCAGCATCGATATATGTATGTGATGAGAGGATGAAGCAGTTCTATATGAAGCCTATTTCGCTTCTTGGTCGTTATGAACTGAAAAAAGATTGTTCGTTATTTCTATTGACAAAAACCTATTTATATCAAAATGCTCCAATTATTATGAAGCTTATTTATATGAATTTAATGAAGCCGCCCTCGAAAATGTACTAGGCAGTTCGAACTGAATATTCTAACTTGACGCCTGAACAAATTTCAGACCCTAAAGAAAAATAATTCAAAAAAAAAAGAAAGAAAGATTTATTTTAATTTCTCATGTAGCTTAGCTATTCTGACGCTAGTTTTCCCTATGAATGGGTACATACCACTAATCTGGTAATTCGATTCAAATTTAATTTGTATTGTTTAGAAACGCCTATAAGATTATTCTATTTTTCTTTTTTCAATAGCTTCTTTCCCCTTCTTTTCTGTTGTCATTCTGGTTTGACTTTTCGAGTCCCGATGGTGAGCGTCGCACATGTTGCATTGTGTTTACTTCATTCGACGCTATGATGTGTTATCATGTGAAGAGGCTAATTCTATGTGTCCTTCTTCTCTTACATTTTCTCTTTCGTCAACAAATTAACGATCTAAGCTATAATTGATAGGTAACTAAACCTACGAAGCTTCTGTCAAACGCATTCTCAGATTTTATTCTCTCTCTCTCTCTCTCTCTCTTTCCCTCCACCTCTACCTCTCTCTCTCTCTCTCTACCTCTCCCTCCCTCTCTCTCTGTTAAAGGATGATTACGTATAATACGTTCCCATCATCATTATTTTCTTCATTACTTTTCATATTCTATCTTTTGTCATTTTGATCGTATGAAGATGCTCTTACGTTTCTATATCTGTTGTCCTCTAGACATTTCCTTATCATATAATTGATTTGGGCAGTGTACTTAAATGTACAATGCTTTATAGTCTCATAAGCAACATGATAGATCCTTTCAATACCTTAAAATTGTCTTTCTCTCTTTATCTCTTTCTCTTCCTATCTGTCTGACTCCCACTCTCTCTTCTATTTCACTCTGCATTTCTCCTTTTCGGTTACCATCTAGTTTTCTTTTCTCTCTCTTGAACCTTGTAGGCACTCTCAATAACTTTATCTCGAGAGAATTTAAAATAATAGCATATCGCCTGATTAAAGTATAAATATTTTATTTGTAAGACTTTTTTGTCTGATAAACATTCCATCATATAGCTTTCCTGGCAATCTACATTCAGCAACATTTCTCATTCTCTATATCTTTGTTGCAATCAGAGGATTCAATTGATGTTATTATTAGAATTTTCTTTTTTATTTATCTCTATTTCATCATTACCTTTTCTATATCCTCTTTTTCCTTTTACTCTATTATTAGCTCTGTTCTTACTTCAATAGCAATTATGAAAATATATATTTCTAGAAACATAATCAAATCAATTTATTTCAGATCATTTCTATTGCTACTAACATGCATCATATGTATAGCAAATTTCACATCAGTAAAATGTTGTCAGCTGTACTGCTTAGTTTGTGTGGATTATAATCTTCTTGAAACAAATCATAAGTTATTTTCAACATTGATGTTTATCAGTTTCAGAGCAATTGTAACTGCTCTTCAGTCTGATCTTAAGTTTTCTTCAACATCTCTTGTGACAAAGAATATTATAATGCATCATTGCACTTTCTCAACTATTTCTTATATATATATATATATATATTTGAAATTAAACCAACCCTGTCATTTTATTTCATTACATCCTATGTCTTTGTTTCTGCAGTGTTTCTTTTCACTTTAACTATTTCTTGTCATGAATCAAGAAAATTCGTGTTTGTAAACACATTGCCACTATCAGACAATTTTGTTGATTTTTGATTTCTTTCGAATAGTAGTGATATTGAAAAACCAGCCTTTTCCTCTCCTTAAATTCGTTTTTGAACAATTCTACGAAAAAGGATTTGAGAGACAAGTTAAAATGAATGAAACCTAGCTGTCTGACATTCTTTCTATAAATCTAACTATTCCATATGTTCGTCTAGATATTCGTCTGTAATATGAACTTAACATAGATATCTCAGTTCATTATTTCTGTTGAGTTCTCAGTATCAACCATGTCCATGGTCATTCTCTGCGTGTATTTCATGCGTTTTCTATGGCTATCTGGAATGACATGCGCTTAAAGTACCATTGTAGAATGTCTAACCCCATCTCCTCAAGGCTAGTAATACTCTCTGGCCTTCAACTCTTTTGATCTATTCTCTCCAAGCAGTAGTTGCGTCTCTCAAGTAAACAGAGTGCACCTGTTCTTTCTAAAAGCACTTCTTCGCCACATTCACGTCGATCATGCAAATGCGTCATCACACATACACACAATCTACCTTTTCTCTTTTCTTTTATCTTTTTTTGTCATCACAATTTTCTGAAACGAAATTTGCTGTCTCTGCCGCTTGAAATCCGTGTCAATTCTAGCCTATTTATGAAGAGAGAAAAACGATAGGCAACACCTTCGACGACGATGTACGATCTAGCCTTCGATGTCTCTTCTTACAACACTTAGTCTCTTTCTGTTCTATACTATTTATATGTCTTTTTCTATTCCTAGCTTGCTAACAGTGCCTGTCTCTGCTGCTATCTCCTCCCACTTCCCTTGTGTGTATGTGTTGCACTTTAAAATCACATCTGCCTATGGTCTGACCTGTTTTGATTACCTTCTCCCAACTTCTGGTTTCTTTTTGTCTCTCGTTTCTTTCTTTTACCATTTTTTTTTATTTTTTGGCTCTTTTCTTGACACCTCTCCAAAGATTTCTCTTAACAATTCATGTTCTGATGAAGTCATAATCACTTGAACTCCAGGAATTGCATTAAGTTTCGTAGACATTATTACGACTTGTTACATTTTCTCTGCTCTCAACATTCTAACATGGGTTATGTAAGACTTTCTAAAATAATTACAAGTTTCTTTTGTATAATGTAATAGTTCTTTGTAAGTTCAATAACTTCTAATGATTGAGGATGAAATTAACAACAAACAGCACCTTTTCATTCACAATCTACTCATTGCAAACATTAACAACATGTCATAAACAGGAGATAGAGAAACGAAAAGGAAAGACGTCGCCATAGTTGGCTCGGAAATCGTTTAGAAAATGTTTTTCTCTTTTTTTTTCATGAATACTCTCCTTCATCTCTTTTATTTGTTAGTTTCTCTGCTATCATTTTGTTTCATGGATCTACTCTCTGCAACCTGGGGCCTGTTTAAGAGTGAGGGACCCTTCCGCTTCCAAGCTTTTACGGAAATTGAAAATATGAGAAGAGCGTGTGAACTGACCTTTTCAATGATGCCCATAGCGTTCAACGTTAGCCTTAAATCCAGTCAAAAAAACCTCAATATGGCTTCATATGTGTTTGCTTTGAGCTCTCCCAATAATAAAAGCAAGAATGAGAAAAACAACAACAACAACAATAACAACAACAACAACAGTAGTAGTTGTGAAATTATTAGCAAAAAATATCTTCATATAGCATGGGGACAGACAACAAGCGGTTATCTGTAGCATAGTTCTAGAAGATACAGAGGCGTCCTATCAAAAACCAGATGATGCATTTTGTAAATTTTGAATCAGCCATATCGTCTGTAATCTGCGATCCTTGACGTGAATGACGTCGAAATCGAAGGCTGCTGTTGCGTCGTGTTCGGGCTGAGACTAGCTAGCTAGCTGAGCTAAGGAAAAACAACAACAACTGTTGTTTACCAGCAGTCAGACATACATACACGTATACAGCCTAAATAGTAAGACATCCTATGAGAGAGGAACGAGGACAAAGAAAAAGAGAAACAGCATCATCATCAACGCATAGTTGAACGTGCTAGCATGCAGACGTCGACGACGAAGAAGCTCTTGTTTTTTTTTTTGACTGTAACCGCTTAATGATTCTTACAGCCTCTATCAACTCAAGCCTCATTTTTTTCTCATCTCTTATTCATTCTCTCTCTATATCCTTCTCTTTTCCTCTGTCATCGTACTATCTGTCTTCCTCCTTTTTTATCTTCTCTTAAGTTAAAACAAATTTTTTTATATAAAGAGATAACTCGTTAATTTTGTAAAGACACAAGCAATTGTTGATTATTCTGCCGCTAGACGCAAATATCTCAAAAATTGCCTCATCTTTCAGGCTAATGTCTTCGGCGATTATATCGTCAAGTGCATGTTGAGATGATATTCCTAAAAGAAAGCATAAAACAAAATATTGTTCTAGAAAATAGAAGAGAATATATATGAGTATTTGATTTTATATCATCATATAATTTCATTTCATTGTCTTCTTAGCCACTGAATAATCCAAACATGTATTCACCTGTTCTATAGTTATCTCGTATATTAAATAAGGTTACAATCAAATACTTCAATATAAAGAAACTTTTGAAATTGCTAATTAGAGCTACAATCATGTTTAACAAGATTAAATATGTAATGTACACCTGTATACAGCTTAGTTGATTGAATCTTTTTCCCTTCTTATCTCTCCGTAGACTTGTCTACAATCTTTTATCACAAATATATGCTTGTGCTCACAGTGCAGAACAATCTAACTTAATAAACAAATTGAAACTAGAACTCCTATAAACGAATAGAAAAAATATCAATTTCATCTATATATGGTTTCTAGTTCTCTTTTACAACACTCCATCTTAGAATTTCTCTATATGTCGATATTTGGAGTGGTATGTATGTAGGTGTATTTCATCTTTTTCGTCCTTTTGCTATGGCCCCTATTTCCCCTTCTCTCCCTCCTCTCTGTATGTATGTATGTATGTGTGTGTGTGTGTGTGTGTGTGTGTGTATGTGTATGTGTATGTGTATGCGTTGTGTGTGTATGTGTGTATGGCTAGACTGGCTGCGCCTGCTGCCTCTGCTGAAAAGTGCAGTGTGGGGGCGGGGCTTGCGGGTTGGAAGGCGGGAATGGTCTCTCTTATTTCAGTGCACTCTCTCACTTGTTTACATTTATGTGAGAGTAAACAGCGAGTAAACAAGCGCTATCCGCCCCTGTTGGACCGACTACGACGCATTTCAGCCTCGTTTCTTTCTTTCCCTTTCCCTCTCTATATCTTTCTGTCTAACCTTCTGCATCTCCACAGTTATACATACACATACATACACACACATGATGCTAACTCATGCACATATACATATTTGTTAGGACTTCATTAAATATACTGTGATGAATAATTTAATTTCATTTTGCTCGATTTCAATTTTTTTCCTCTATTTAGTCGCTAATTCTTAATGTTTTATTTTAGTTTATATCATTTATAATTCAGCATTCTTTGTCTTCACACACTTATTGCAACTGCTTTTCGTTTTTCTGTCTCTGCACTCTGCTAGATACAGCCCATATCTTTTCTTTCGTCTCTGCTGTTATTCTCTGCTTGTCTATACTCTCTTTCACGTTTGCCTAGCCTGTTCTAGATATTTCAACGTTTTCCTCTTCCATCCGAATGCCAACGTCTTTTTCATATATATACTTATAAACTTATATATATATATAAGTTTATTATATGTACATATATATATATATACGTATATATAGTCACATTTTTTCTCTTCATCTTTTGCCTGCCCATCGTACTTACTCATTCCTTATTTTGTTTTTGTTTTATGTTTTTTATTTACCTCACAACAATATTAGTGGGGGAACCTATTTATGTTTATACATACACATATATATATATTTATATATTTATATATATATATATATATACATTTATGTATAAACATATGTGTAGTTAGATTTTACATCATATATTGTCTTCATAGGATAGTTCGATTGAATGTATGTGATGACAGCTTGGGCTGTCGTCATCGTCCTTCCCATTTTTCTTAAGTCCTAGGTGTCTATTCTTTTCACATTATCCTCAACAAGAAAACCTCTGATTTTTTGTTGTGCTACTATTTTTTTAACTAGAAAAACACGAAGTTTCAAAGTAATATTTATTTTTATTAATTCGCTCTGTGTAACATCCCTCTTACTTATCTTGTTAAGACCAATTTTTTCTTTCGCATTACAATATTTAAAGTTTTTCTTCATATTTCTAGCAATATTTTTTACACTATTTACTATGATAAGTTTCATATCTCTCACTTCCCGAATTACTGTATTATTAAGAGTCCTCAACCTTTATTTAGTTTACATTTTGGCACATGGTATTCTGATAAATTTATTTTTGTTTCTCAATCACTCACTTCAGTATCATACAATGTGACCTCCTTATATTGACTTATTCCTTCGCCCTACCCCATTTCGCCACAACATCAGAGCTCTGTTTCATTTGATTTCTGGTTGCACTCTTTACCAACGGCCACAATCATTACATACATACACATACATATACATACTCTTCTACTCTTTTCCTTCTCTCCTTCTGTTCCAAAAGGCGTGTCTGTCTCTCACTCAGGCTTGCACTTACGTTCAGGGCTGTGTGTATCGCGCCCGTTTTACTTGTTTCCTCGTACTCTCGTTCTTCTCATTCTCCATCACTCTTTTTCTTTCTCGTCTCTCTTCATTTCTTTTCATATATCTATGTTGCCCTGTGTATACCCCTCTCTCCCTTCCAGCCCCCTGGTAGTGCTATGTGATGTGTCTCATTCCTTACTATCCCTTCCACCTATCTTTTCTGCCCGCTGTTGCTCTTCGCATTCACACTGCCAAGAAGCCGTTCCACATACTCATCGTAAATGGTTGAGTTTCCAACTATTTCCGATTGAAACAGTTTTAATCGGATTCTATCTGCTAGGTTATTCCTTCTTTCCTATCTTCGTGCTTCCTCTTTTCGCTTATCTTTGGGATAACAGATCTCGAAGAAAGTTGATTGCCCTGTTAACGGGATGTTAGGTTTGAAGTCGGCTGACAATCAAAACTCTGTTCGAACATACCGACCTATGCCGCTCTATCCACGGCAAACGTCGTCCTCTTCCAGTTTACTTCAAGCCCTTTTACTGGTAAGTGACTTGTCCTAAATATTTTCTTCTTCTCTCTGTCTATCAATAGGTCCTACACGGCTTACTAGTATCGGTCAATTACGATATTTGTGTGTCTGTCTATTTTATCATGAAATGTTCTTTGAATATCTGAGACTCTCATATACTACTCGTAGTTGACTTTGAATTCATGTTAAAATCCCAGGATTAGGTGTGATAGTGAACGTTCAATTCATTTTTTTTGCTCGAATAAATTTGATTTTGAGAAAGTGTATATTGCTAAAAGCTAAAATTCGAATGGTTTAGGCAACCGTGAACGCCAACTTGCTGTTTGCAACATTAAACTTTCCGTCATTGATTTTTGTTGTTCTCAACCCATTTTTTGTGCTGATGTTCTTTTCTGCCCTTATATTTCTCCACTCAGCTAGCTTTATCTAATTTACTCGCAGATGATGCAACTCTTTCCCTTTTTTTTATTACTTGTGTATGCACGTGTATGTGTATGCATGTATATATATGTGTATGTGTGTGTATGTATGTTGTCAACATGCCATGGGGCTTCGGCTCTGAAATTGTTTGTGTTGTCTCGCCTCTCTTCGCAAGGCCTACTCTCTTCATGGCCAGCTCCTCCCTGGCGAGGGTCATGTGCACTTGTATTTACTCTAGCATTCTCTCTCTCCTTCTGATCTCTGCATACTTTTCTATATATTTTCTACCTCTCGATCCCTCCTCTACCCTCTCATCACATCTCGCTTCTGCCCCGTTTCTCCTCTTCTGGTTTATGCGCTTGGCTTTCAAAAACGACCACCGACACCATACGACGATGACACAGCAGTCTTTTCCTAAACCTACAAAATTCTTTTAAGTATAAACTGAAAAAATTAAATGTTGCTTAAATTATCTCATTCAATACGAGCCGTAGCTCGCCATCAATCGCGCCTGCTTGTTCGTAAAATGTCAGCAGGTATTATGATGTCTATCACTATTTCAAGCCTGTCGAGGTCAAAGGATCCAGTTATGAATTTCAACGTTTAGAGTCGTTGTTATATTTGCTTTGTGGCTTCTTCTTTTAAAATATTTTCTTTAAAATAAAATAAATTGATATTTCACAATTAGCTCTGATTTATTTTTCGTTCACAGATTGTTTTTTCATCAAAAAGATTCTAAACTTATAAACAAAATGTGGACTTTTATTATCTATTAGATCGGTTTGAATACCACTAGCTGTGGTTGCAAAAGTTCATCTAAAAATTTGTTTACAACGTTTCTTGCGCAATTTTCAATGCGTTTCTCCATTAGACTTCTTTGCATTCCTTATTTCTTTATAATATTCACATGAGTTTTTCTTTACTTTTGCTTTTTTTACCGAGTAAAATTTCTTTTGGCGAGCACGCCTCTGCCTAACATTGTCCTTTTGCTCACTAAGCATGCTCCAATGAAATTTTTTGAAAGTCTCTAGGTCATTCTACCCAGTCTGATTTCTAATTCGCCATTAGCTTCAACGTGTAATTGTACCGTAAGAGGTACAGCCTCGTAAACTAACTTTTTTATCGTCCTACTTGTTGAATTTCGTATTCTCTATGATTTCCTAAATTGATTTTCTGCAGGAGGAGTCGTCGGGTGCTATGCTCTCGACAACTCAACGACCGCCATCTGACCCGTCCTCGGTCTCAACTGAAGGTCTTTTGCTGTTAGCTTTACAGGTTTGTCTGATAATGTACTTTGCTAAAAAATTTAAATTTAATTACAGGAGAGAATCAATCAGAATCGAGCTGTGAACAACCTTACACCTGCCAACGGTAACAATGGTGATATTAATCGCTTTTGGCAATCTTTGATGCTGGGCCTTCCTCCTTTGGTTCCAGGCCTAAATAACCCTCTCGATCTCAACTTTATGCAGGTAATACATTAATGAATTAGATATTTTTTAAATGAGCTTTTCGTATGGATATTTCTGTTAATTACCATTGTTTCTAGGGTACTCCAGTCTCTCATCCATTATGGCAGCACAATTTATGCGCATGGCCCAGTTGTAATCAGCCATGTGAGAATATTACCGTTTTCTTGGCCCATTTAGCACAAGCTCACACATCAGATGATAGGTTTGTACTTTTCTCTTTTAAGACTTATAGTTTATAAAGTTATAGAGCTACTGCGGATATGAGAACACAAGTTGAGCTCGTTGATACACTTGAGCATCGTCTCACTAAGGAACGGAATAAATTGCAAGCTATGATGCAACATTTGCATATGAAACATTCTCCGGATACTACTACTCCTTCCGTTGGAAAGGTAACAGCCATTATATTTCCTCAATTATATCTCATATTTCTGTCTAGGTGGAAACTTCATCACCCTCTCCTTTAAGGGCGCCAAAACAAGAGCCTGTTGTGACTTCTGCTCCAGCCACACCTAATACACAACCAATTCAGGTATGTTTTTATTTTTGTTTTTTTCAGTTTTCAAAGCATATTATTGACAAGTGGCTCTAATTTTGCACTTTGTATTTAATCTGTTATGTTGCCATTGAGCTTGTAACCTGAGATTCTTTGTATGTCTATACTGCTTTATTCTACTCGTATTCACTACTGCTGGCAGTATTCATGGGCTTCATTTGCATCTACATACAGCGCGTGCTCCAATTTTAGCAATTTAATATCTCATATTTGGTTAATAAGAATAAGAATTATATTATGAGGAAAGCAAGGAAGGCACATCATACTCGCAACATTAGGATTATTCTTTGTTAAACTAGAAGTATCTTGAGTGATCATATGAAAATGTCCTTGTCAAGTACCTCTAGACAGATGATCCGGTTTGTTACCGAAGGGCACATTCATTCCTCTCCTATGATTAGACCTGGGTTTCCGTTCAATGATTGTGAAAAGGGACGAGGCATTTTGCACTCCTTCTCTATCGCTTTTCTCTTTTTTATCTCTTTTTCTCTCTGTTTCTCTCATGTCTTTATATCTTTCTTTCGTTCTACTCGGCCCTCTGTATGTGTTTCTCTTCGCCACTGTTTTGTTTATCTGCGCCATCGATTGACGTGTAAACAAAACACGCTAGAGGCCTTGTCTGATTTCTGAAAACTATCTTTTAGTCGTCGTTTACTTTTTATCTATAATTCCTCTCCAAATTATATAATATTTTCATCCGGTACCGTCTTTTGAAACGATTATGTTGGCTATGTAGACATCGTATTGATGATGCAGAGCTTAGGAAAAGGGTAAACTTATCAGAGTTACGTTGCAAAGTTACAATTTCATTATCTTCAAATGTTAGTTTTAAAAACATTCAAAAGATGTTTGGATTTTTTTCCTGGATATCTAGACAAGTTCTTTGATAATTAAGAAATTAGTGAATGTGGAAGGGCAAGAAAAAGAAACATTACATTTCGAACAAAAAAGAAAATTTCAGGTAACGTTGACTGGATGTATATGTATATTGCTTAGTCAACTTTTTTTAATTATGTGCTTCCTAAATCAGTCATACACGTGCTTATCCTTATATTACGAACAAAAATCTATTTTTATAACAATGAATTACGAGATACAATGATCTCTTTTAGTTTCCTTATTCTCTGTTTTTATTTTTCTATCCAATATGACCACGAAACAATTTGAAATGCCCTTTGTTTAGAATCAGATAGCTAGTTTAATCCAAAATTTGATTTCTTCGAAGGAAGCAAACTGTAAAACAAATAACCAGCCACCAATAGAACTCTCATCAAAGGAAAAGGGCATCAGACGTAACGAACTTTTTCGCCCCACGTGAAACCTAGAATGAATTGAAAAGTTGAGAATATTAGCTTGACTGAAGACCCAAGAATGGTTGTGTTCTATAGAATTGTGCATGTATGGTAGGTAGAAAGAGTGTTGCTGGGTATTAGTAGAATGTATGTTGATGATCTACTTATTTCTATATGTTGATCTCTGAGTGCCTGGTACACTCTGTTCCAGCTTTACTCTCTAATAGTCACTAACTCGTAAAAAGAGAAAATGCTGTGTGTATAGAGAGTAGTCCTTGGAATGCCCTTTCAGGAAGGGGGCTAGATGGCTGGTCTGACAACGGCGAAGACCACGACGTCGTTGTGCTTTCTCTCTGTCACTCTGTCAATCTCTTCTCTTCGTTTTATCTTTTCATTTAGAAAAAGAGAGAGATAGAGAAAAGGACAACAGACGCACGCATACATACACACATACACAGCCGAATAGATGCCTAGGCCGAAGGAAAGAAGGAAGGGGGGCGCAGATACCACATCCTCGATGGAATAGTTTTTCTTCATCAGTTAATTTTCATACTGATATTAAGGAAAATATTAATATTCATCTAAAATTTCAAATCATATGTTGTGGCAAAGTTGGATTATTGTAACAAAGTTTGAAATGATTGGTGATCAGTTAATCAAAACATTTGTTTTCTTTGTTTTCCCTTTTATGTTTGGAATAGGGCATCAAATGATGAATTCATGCTTTCAAACTCCATTAGTCTTGTTATCAATTTGTTTGCCTCTTTGTATGTGCTGCGACCATGTATATACACAAATGGCGGGACCTCTCAATAATATCAGAGACCAATACTCTGAAAGGGGAATTTTCATTGTTGTTTCGAAAACTGCGATTGCATTGTGTACTAGATGGAAAATACATTAAATCCGCCAATTAAAAAAAAACTTTGGAAATTAACAGAATCTTGTCAGATTCTGATAATTTCTATATTTTTTTCTGTGGGCTCAAAAAATGAAAAGACTGATGAATAATTTCCCTATATTAAGGCTTTCGTACATCGTTTACATCCATCTCCAATACACTAATAATGATGAATGATACAATGATAACTTAATACATCAAGGAAAATATTGGAGAGAATGCGAAAAGTATGAAATGGAACTCTGGTCAGAGTAGACATCATGCAGTCAGGCAAGCCCTGGAAAACTTGACTAGTTAGCGAGAATGTCAACGTTAGCTCTCTACATTTGTTTATTACTACTGAAGCAAATATATTGATGAAGTATAATCACAAGCTTCATTCTGCTGTTCTTTGCTCAGCTTGAACCAGGGTTTTCATCTTCTCCATCCATCTTTTCCATTCCTTTCATCATCATTACGACAACTGACGGTTGCCCTGATATCATAGAAACGCTCTACTGTGTTCCAGGGTACCTTTGCGAGATTTATTCTTTTTTGTATATGTTAAAAAAGAAGACTACTTTCTTATCGAAATAACCTGAAGTACTCACAATTGAAAAAGGACGTTGAAGTCGAACAGCTAGCTGATTGTAGTGGTGCCGATGACTGCGTAGTGCATACGCGTGGCCGGACATGTGATGATTGTGTAAACAATATGAGCTAAATACACTAAGCAATAGTGTCATAAAATAGAAGCGTCGGAGACAGAAGACAGACAAAAAAATAAATTGAGAATGATGCTGATAGTATCAAGGGAATAGATTCGGGATAGGCAAAATACATGTTTGGAGTATAAGACAGCATCTTTTCGCTCTAGAACTTTAATGCAATTTGTCTTAAACTCAAATTGGAAATATCGGTAGCAAGCTCATTAAAATATGCTTTAGTCCATTTTGTTGATTAGTTTACGTGTTTGAGCGACCTAATCTTTACAATTCTATTTCAGATCACTTCTACTTTGCCATTGATGCTAGGGGAACAATCAACTACCACCCCCGCCACTTCAGAAGCCTCACCTAATCCAGATCTGAAACCTTTTGTACCACGCCGTAGTCGTATATCCGACAAAACAGTTCTACCCATATCGGCCGATATTGCTCGTAATCGGTTAGTGTTTACTCCTGGAAGGTTTAAATGAAGTAATTTTTAAGAGAATTTTACCGTACCAATGATGTCCGTCCACCATACACATACGCGAGCCTTATCCGGCAGGTTAGTTAATTTTATTGAAATCAAACCATAAAATTCAAACATTATTAAATTTAGGCTATCATGGAATCTCCTGATTGTCAATTAACATTAAATGAAATATATACTTGGTTCACGGATACGTTCGCCTATTTCCGTCGCAATGCTGCAACATGGAAGGTACGAGCTAAAATTTTGAATTTTCTAATATTGCAAATACCCAATTGAATTGAAAATATATCCAAAAACATGATATCTTTCTTTCAACAACACTTGCAAATAACCATTTATAGTATTTTCTCTAAAATGACATTCATATAAGCAACATACTTAACTAGGCGAGAACCCTGACATTTCAATAAAAGTCAAAACACAATGACAAAAGTCATGTAAACATATTTCTATGTTATGTTTGCGTGTTTTTTTTTTAAATTTTCTTTTTCCTTTGTACTTCCCCTCTCGATACCAACTAGAAAACAATGAAAATGAACAAGCAAGTCGTTTTGCTCGTTGACATCCGAACGGCTTACTTCATTTTTTCCGAAATGATTGACGTGGTAGAAAAATAAAAAATGAAACAAGAACAAAAAATAACGCTAGAAGTTAAGGGAAAGTTTCTGCTGTTTAGCTAACATTCCTTTCCTATTTTTGAGTTTCATTGTTGATTGCGTCATCATAAGCTGGATGTGTTGTTGTTTCAAACGCGTATCAAATTCACATGAAACCTCCTACATGTGTTGTTACTCAACCAAATTCTCGTGATTTTGCAATCAATATCGACACGAAATAATATTCACGTCTATCTAGAACTGAGAAAGATATATTGATTTGTTGCTGAAAGTCGTTGTGTATGAATAGAATGCCTATCTGTCTGTCGATGAAACATGTACTACAATCATTCAATTGGGCTTATGTTGCTCTTGTTGATGAACTTGTACTTCGAAATATTTACCTTTCTTCGGTTCCCATTTCCAAAAAGCAATCCTAAGTTCCTGATAAGGAAATGACAGCGAGACTTGAGTTCACCCAGACTGACAAATGAAATCATAAATATTATATTAGGGACCTATAAGTTTCATAAAGCATAAATCAAAATAAGATAATATTTTAAGCAGAGCACTAGCATTACAATACATTTATCATTTTCAGAATGCTGTACGGCACAATCTTTCTTTGCATAAATGTTTCCAAAGAGTGGAGCAAAATGTGAAAGGGGCAGTATGGACTGTAGACGATAGTGAGTTCTACAGAAGACGTCCGCAGCGAAGTGCAGCTACTAGAAGCCAGCCTAACACACCTCTTCCAGATGAGGTATTATCAGCTCTAGTTTTAAAACCTCATGAATGTTTATTTTTAGCTAATGGCTCAACGGTTAATCGATCAAACTACCATGTCACTGATGGAGAATCGGGATGGTACAAATCATCTTAGTGATGGTTTAAGTCTCAGCGGTGGTTTTGAGGGCGTGTTGTCTTTTTTAGGTGAATGAAGATTTCAAATAATAATAGTTTATTTCATGCGGAAGCTGCTTATGCAATTGTTTTATTTTTTCAGCCAATTCTGGATGTGATCAAAATCCTCTGTGTGTACTTTCTGCTGCTGCAGCTGCTTCTGAACATTCGTCTAATGCTCCCTCGCCTGTTAGCAATAACGTGAAAGAAGAAGACGAAGCTATGGAAGAAGAAGAAATAGGTGCGAATTAGTGAACTGACAAATTTGCTAATTCGTCTTTCAGTTCTACGAAAAGACGATCCAACACCTCCCACCGAGGAGAGACTAATTGTGGATGAGCAGACAGCTGTTTCAACCAGCTGCTGATCTATATGTATAAGTTCAATGTGAACTTAAAAGTAGGCTGGTCAAATTCTCCTATTGTGCTGTTCTCAATGCTGTTATGCACAAGAATGCCACAAAAAGTACATCCACTTGGTGTAGGTGTGAGCTTCTCAGCTGATTGTTCGCCAATCGTTACAAATGGCATGTATCAACACAGGATTGGATGGATTTCTGGAATTATCAGAAGATGTGAACTAATACTTGATTTCTTTGCATCTCAACCATCATCCGCTATTCGTCAACCTCCGATTTCCTCGAATCAACGATCAGCGTTACAGCTTTGTTTTAACTTTGATCCATATTATGGCTCTTCAACTTTCCTGTCAATGACAAACAATCATATGCCTATTATTTTATTATACACGTTAAGCAGACGGGTCTGAATCTCTTTAGGGCCTTATTCTTAGAACCTTATCTTTATATATTTTAAAATTTATTTTTGTAACCAATCTTGTCACTATGCAAGCTCTATTCTACTAAATGAGATAGTTGGGCCTACATTTCCATTACAGCTTAAAGTATCTCTTTTGTTCGCTCGCTCTTCCGTCGTAGTTTTTCTTACTAACTTGAGCAAGGCCACATTATTATATAGTTTTAGTTTTGTTTGGTTTATTTTGGTTCGTATACAGTGAGCGATCCATTTTATAGCCATTTTACTATATATTTCTTTCTCTTACTGCTTATCTTATCTTTTTACTCAATTATATCAACAGAGAACTTGCAGAAAAAAAACTAATTATATAAATTGATGAAGAATTCTATCCACCTGTTATCTATTCTCTCTTAAAGAGGTCTAAGTCATAGCTGATAGCCTTAGTAACCTCGTTTCCCTGAACTTCAGTTTATTTTGTGTTTCTACAGTTTGATTCTATTTGTTTTGGCTCCGATTGATGCACATATTACCTATTTTCGTTTGATATACTTCCTGATTATTATATGACGCGTCCTTCAAATTTTTTTCTAGAACATCCAGAATTTATTAAAAGAAAACACGAAGACGTGTCTAATCATCTAACCATCTAGCTACGGGATTTTTGTGATGTTGTACTGTGTAGAATTCCGCGTTTTCATCCCTTTTTTGTTTTGATATCTATGTTAAGCATGACCTCTTTATATCTCTTCGAGAGTCTCTCTAATATGATTTATATTCTTCCAGTATCTTGGCTTTGTCCGCGCTTTAAATTTCATCGTTTTGTCGTCCCTCACTAATCAAGGAAAATTTCTATTTTTTGTTCATGTATAGTTTTAATTGTAATTTGTGTTTTTCATGTTTCCATCTGGTATCCGCGTTTGATATTTCATCTCTTTTTTTCCCAAAAATACTAATAAGACACCAGAAGTTCTCATATTTTATTAGTCTTCTCGCTAGTTTTCATATCTTCTATATATATTATAATATATATATATATATATATATATATATATATATATATATATATATGTATATGTATATGTAGACTGTGGTCGTATAGTTCCACTTTGATCTCAACCGGGTTGCTCTTCTGTTATACCTTGTTGGATGCCTTGTTATTCGTAACTTCGTAATGAATTTTTGTCCTTTCTGATATCTTTTTTTTCTGCAACAAACAAAGAAATACTCAAACATTAAGGTATACAAGATCGTATTAAACACAAAATTGACATTGGAAACACAAAAGTACTCCGTAGACAAACAAACAAATACTTTAAATGCTTTCAAGTTTCAAAAAATTGAAAAATTGAGAGAGAAAGAAAGTTGCGAAGTTAATGTAAATACATTGAATATTATATAGAAAATGAGCTAAGAGAGTGTTGAAGGCATTTGTTATTAATGATAACCGCTTTAATTTTCTTGAGATAGTGAGATACCAGCCTTGCTCAGACATGCGTATACTCAAGCTTGTTGTCATGGGGGGGGGGGAGACAGGAGTAAGGCTTCAAGCTTTAGAACGTTTCCATAGTAACCAGCCGATTGGCTAGATGATTGGCGATTCTCGTTTGCGTTGCATGGCCTTCAAGCGTTTTTAAGTAAACCCAGGTCTCTTTTACGTGTATAACACTTGGCAGCCTCAGTTTATTTACCCACAATTTCGAATTGCTCAAAGTTTCCGAGTAATATTTTCATTTATTTATTCAACAACATGTCGGTGATTGAGGATGAAACTGAAAACAAAGACGAGGAACGCACATTGAAGGTTGGAATGCCTTTTTTAATGCGTTTTTTTCTAATTTCAAAGTGTAGATAGTTGTATGTGGAGATGGATCTTCTGGAAAAACATCATTATGCCAACGATTTGCAAAAGATGGTTTCGATCGCACATATCATCAGGTAAGTATTCATAGATCGACAGATTCATTTTTTTTAAATATTGATTTTCATTATTTTTAGACGATAGGCTTGGATTTTTATTCACGTCGATTAACACTTCCTGGTGATATAATGGTTCTTTTACAGGTAAAAAAAATCTTGAGTTTAAAAGATTTTCGCTTTATTGACCATTTTATTGATTCTTTCAATTATTTGGATTTCTGATAAACTATAATTTAGGTTTGGGATATAGGAGGGCAAAGTATAGCTGGTGACATGATAGAAAAGTATATTTTTGGAGCTCATTGTGCTCTTCTCGTTTACGATGTGACGACTACTAAATCGTTTGACAATATCCAAGATTGGATAGCTGTTATTAAAAGAGTAACGAAGCTACAAGAGAAGGTAGTTTTATTTATGTAATTTGAGAGTTATGAAGAAATTAATACGAGAGTTAATACCTAATATAGTCGAACTCTAACATAGCGTTCACTCTTGCTGTGAATATCTGGTATCGTTGCATGGTTATAGGAATTGCGTAATATTCTGCAACGCACTTTCTCAATTTTCCAAATTTTGGTTTGATATTAATACAAATAGGAGTCCTTAAGAAGGTCAAAGAGCTAGAGAAGAGAAGAGTAACGACTATAAAGGTAGTAGAAATAAAAGGAAGGAGTCTCTTGTTGACAATACGTAAACAAAGTAAACAAGTAATGTTTACGAGGTCGTCCTACGTAAACAAAACACCAACATTCATTAAACGTTTGTAGTCTAATGAAACGATAAGAATGGCATTAGGGAACAAAAATAAAAATTTTAGATTGTATGCAAATTTTAAATTCACTTTTAAAATACCAATATTTTCAAAAATAAAATAAATACATTCACATCAGCTCACATATTTTAAAATGTTAGTTTTCAAAGATAAGAATTAACAAATTGCAGCCACCAGAGATGATTCTTGTTGGAAACAAAGTTGACTTAGAAGCAAAACGAGCTGTAACAATTGATATGCATAATCAATTAGTTAAAAAATACGACATCGATTCAGCTTACACATCCGCAAAAACGGGGGATTCAGTTTTATTAACTTTTCGGTATGTTTCAATAGCTATTTATTACAATCCCAAGACAGTCTCGACGATCTAACCTAATTGTAAAAAGTAGACATTCCGAACAAATATTTTTGGTTGTCCTTGCTTGAGATTGCTTGTAAACATAGAAGAAAACGCAAGTGCATCACCAAACAAAAATTCCTACGATATAATGATCACTTATGCAAAACAATTTGTTTATTCCGTATTTATTCAGTTGCCTTCTTTCACAACAAAAATGGCATGCATTCTATTGTAAAATAAACCTACATATCATAATAATAATTACTACTAGTAAACCTTTTAGACTTTTTCTAGCCTAAAGTATTCTTTGCAGGCAAGCTGCAGCTCGTGTTCTGAAAATTGTTCTTTCGAAATCCGATCAGGAGTCTGATATAGTAATTGTTCAGGTGAGATAAAAATATTCAACTCTTGAAAAATAGAGCATAATGAACTACTATTTTGTTCAACTTTTATGACAGGAAATTATATCGCATATGAGCTTCAGAACGTGAAAATAAGTCCTTAAATAGGAAGTAAACAAATGTAAAATTGAAAAATTAAATTTGTATTGTTTTGAAAACATTCAGTTGCGATTATGACATTCATTTGTCATTTCACTTCAACATCAACATAAAATAACGTCTGTTTTTTAATGAGGGGAAAAACATTTGCAACAATATTCTATACATATCTTTTGAAAGGGTTATATTTAATAAAATATACTATTTAGGGTGAAGTATCAGCAGAATCGGGAATACCTCGTCGAACTCGGACAAACATTACACAACCAAGTGGAGTATGTTCAGTTCAATGATAAACATGTTTATAATCAAACTTGTATGAATAAACGAATAATACACAACACTAAAGTATGGCTTATATTTGTTTATAGTATAGCATAAAAACATGAAGGTCTGTAAATATTAAAGCTGATTGGGTTCTACCACGAAAACACCTTTTGGCACCTTGCCAGAAGCCATAAAGATTTAATAATCTTCTTGTTTTATATGAATATATGCAGATGTTTCAATTTTTCATTTAATTTGAGTTGTAGAGCTTTATTAAATATATTACTTAATATAAATATATTACAAGTTCAAAAAAGTTTGTTTTATAAATTGCTTGCTTTGGTTATATACTAGCAGTGCAAAGAATTATGTCATCTGGATATGTTTCAGAATGTTTATGATTGTTTTCACTATAGCCCCACGAGAATGAATTTTGGATTTAATTTTGATTGTGATTATGATCAATCAACTTCCAAAAATATTTTTGCTAACCGAACACTCGATCTCAATGAAACTTCGGAAAGCGAATCTGATTTAACCAGAGATGAATTAAAGCGCCTACTTTTCTGTTTGGAATCTGACTTGAAGACAAAAGAAGAAGAAATTATAAAACTTAAGGTTTTCTTGATTTTGTTTATCATTTAAGCCTTTCTCTTAGGCTGAAAGAAATACTGCTTTACTTTACGAGGCCAAGTATGGAAAGCTTGCTGGAAATGATCCATTTCTCGCGTTACGACGAGATTCCTCAGCCACCGAAGAGGTATTATTTTATAACATTTTGATTCCAATTATTGAATTCTGTGTTCAGGTTTTAAATGAAGGCCAAATTGGTAAACTGTATGAGTCACAACTGGTACAATTGGAAAAACTCATTTCTGCGCAAAAAAAAATGCACTCAAAGTCAAGACAGGTTTGTGTATTTTTCAATTTTCATTAATAAATGTTAACTATTTAGGTTTTAGCTGCAACTGAGAAGCGTCATGCTAAAGCATTAGAGGAACTCGAAGTTGAGAAAGAGCGAAAGATTAGATATGCTGAGCAGGGAGATGATGTTGTAGCGTTATTGGAAAAAGAACGGAATAAGTTAACTCAACAGTTAGACTTTCAAGTTTCACAATTGGCTGCTTGTCAAGAAGAATTGCTGAAATTAGAAAATCGTCTCCAAGCAGAGAAAGAAAAACACAAAATGATGGTATGAACTATTATAAATATTTTATTTTACTAAAGTTTACAGGTTTTATTTCTTATCACTGAGCGTAAGCAACTGTTGATTAAAGTTCACGATTTAAAGCTTAAATCTGAAAATCAACGTAAGTTATATTCGCATATTATCAAAATTCATTCTTTATAGCTCCTGCTCCATCAGCTCAAAGTATGTTATTAGAGGAGCTGAAAAAAGAAGTTCTATTTTTAAGACAAGAGCGAGAAGCTCTTACTAATTCTAATAAAGCGTTAAACGTTGGTTTTTTTTAAAAAGCTAATATTTATATCTTAGTTTCAGGCAGAAAATTTAAGCTTAAAAGAAGTTATTAATGAACAGGAATTAGATTTAACTCAGTTTCGAAAAAAGAGCATGAATTCGAATAAATTTGTTGCCGAGCGTGCGTCTTCCTCTTCTACTTGCGCAGTATGTTCCTCACTGTTTTCTTTGTCAAATATTTTTTAAAGCTTCCTCATTTGAATGATGATATGATGAATCATGTTGGATCAGCTATAGTAATGGCTAATCGAATGGCAGGAAATAATGTTATTCCTCAATCGTTTGTTGGTGCGCCTCGCACTCGTCTTGCCAATTCCAGTAGTTTTCCCACCGAACGGAGTCGGTTACCTAGAGCTCCTTCATCTCCAGGTCGTGCTTCTGCTACTATAAATCCTAGGTATATTTGATATAACTATTCCTGACTTATTTTTCTATTCAAGAGCACCATCTTCACCAATAAAGAAAGTTCCGGCTATGGGATTAGGAACAATTCGTAGTCGAATCGCGCCCCCAGTAATTGATCAAGAAATTCAAGATTTAGATGCGGCTATAAAATCAATAGGGAATGGTGCAAATGGTTTTATATTTTTGCAATATTTTCTTTATTATACTTCTTCTAGTAGCTCCTAATCCTCCAACTAAAAGAAGTAGTAGTCTCCCCAGAAGTGAAACTAGAAAAAGTTCAGATGTTTCAATACCGAAGGTTGAACATCGTCCTACGCCCCAAATGGGCAGTAGAATAGGTAATTTTATTGAATTAGATGTGTATAGTATGTAATATTTCAGTTCCACCCCAAGCAAGACAAGATCCGAATAGGAAGTTCTCGGGCACTGCGAAAAGAAATGGCTTAACAGCATTGTCCAAAGCTTTCGGTAAATAACTCAGGCTTGTTTCCACTAATCTTTTAATGGTAAATTAATATTTATAATCACTATTTTGTATAGGGTTTTCATTGTTAAAGCATAATAACTAATAACTCCTGTAAATGACAATTCTTACCATAATACTTTAAAATCGATCTGTGATGATAAATTAAATTGCTCCTCTTTAATTTAAAATGTGCCTTATTCTATAAGAATGAGATCACATATTAATTTTTATAAATATTTAATTTGATGTTATTGTTCATAATATAATTCGTTTTAATGAGTCTCGAAAATTTTTGTTATCATGTGATGCACAATTGAATTCTCGATAAATAAAATATTAGAAATAATCTCAGTGGCTTAATTAGTTTATGGAATGAAGAGATCAAGAGAAATTGAGGAAATCTTGTTTAATTAGTTAATGATGTTATTGATACAGAAGAGAATGAGCGACGAATTAAAGCTTTTACTCGATCTACGGTTATTTTTGTACTATCTGTGCAAATCTGAACCGTTTTTTCTTCAGTTAGCAAAGACAAATGAGCTAGCCACACCGGTACATTACTGGAATCTAGGTCTAGTAAAGGACACCATTTCATATGGGAAGCCACGGGATCAAATACATCGGATGAACTAAATAGACTAAAGATAAAGCAAAAAAAATATAAGAAAAACCTCAAAGAGAGTGTCCTATTACACAAATCACAGAAAGCAACCACTCTAGATCTTCCTAATAATATTTTTTTCTGTGAAATTCTCCAATTTAACAAGGCAGCTATTATAAAATCTCTTGAGAAAGGAGGAAATTTTGAAGTCGGTACATCACGAGTGAACTCAAGCTTCTAAAGTAAAACTATAACAGAGACCAAACAAAACTAAGAACCATTGTTAATTTTGTATCGTAAGATTCGAGCTTTTCTATAATATCTCTAGATACTTCTTCCGCATTTTCATATCTCAATAAACGGAGAGGAGTTGACCTTCGTGGACAAGTTAACTGATGAGCATCAGCAAGTTGTCGACGAATATTACTAAATAGAGCAATAAAAAATAATATGCAACACAACTGACCTTAAACATTTTCTATACACTTCAATATTTTCTAAAATGTTTGGTAAATCAGTGCATATTATCTTATTGCAAGAATCACATTGAACATTCCTCCCGTTTTTATTTCTCCATCCTTGAGAGGCTAATTCGCGAGCACAAAGATCGGAATGCTTCCATGTTTTATTCTTAACAAAAAACGATAATACCTACTATAACTTTACAACATACATCAAACGATCTAATCAAGGAAGAATACTTTTGACGATTTTCGTTTTCAACTTTTTCTCTATAAAGTAAACTTAAAAATCTGAAACATTTAAACAGTGCTTACCTTTTTGCTACAGACAGTGAAGACCCTGCTATATCATTCAAGCATAAAGCTGCTCTTCTCTTCAAAGATTTAAGCTCTTCTAATTTATTCGTTGGGTTAACTTGTTGTATTTCTTCTGAAACTTTTTCCATTCCTGAAAACTATTATCTTATTTAGCTAGTAACAATTTTATCATTAATCAATAACAAATTCAGATTTTTCTTCTTCTTAATATAGCTTTAAACATAATCAAACCAATTTCTAACAGCAAGTATTCCTGGTTTTCATTAAGGTTTTTGAATCTCTTTACATGAGTGTTGAGTATTGACACACTCCTCGACATACCCTAAGCGGTCTCGCAAAGACATTGGCTCACGAGAACAGTACAACAGAAGCACCGCCCTTCGTACTCGTCATTTTATTAGTCGATACTTAATCAATAATGTGAAGTTTTTGTTTTTTTTGGACTATTGAAAGTATTTGATTAAAAAAAAATCTAAAAACATATTTATTAATTGTCCCAGATCCAAAAACCCTCCAGTTGTTCATTTTCAGCTTCTCGTGTCATTGTACCGTCAATCATGTCTTGTAGCAGCGATGATCAATCCGATAAAGAGGTGATTATCTAAGATAGCAGAAAGGTTATGTTTCTCTTTTTAGTGCCCATTATGCATGGAACCATTAGAAATCGATGATGTAGATTTTTATCCTTGTAAGTGTGAATATCAGGTGAGCTTCTGCTTTTAAAGCGCTTCACACATGTACATTAGATATGTCGTTTTTGTTGGCATCGGCTTAGAACAAATGAGAATGGTTTATGCCCTGCTTGTCGTCAGCCGTACCCGGAAGACCCTGTTAACTTTAAGGTTTGTGATTCTTTCGGGTTTATCTTATTGCAGTATATTAAAATGGTTATAAAAATGTGGCAATTTAGTTTATATCAATGGAAAATAAACATTTATAAAATATCATATATAAATATTATGAGAATTACACCGATATTAATTTTTGTGAAATAAAGAAACATTTAGCCACTTTCTTCCGCTGATTTGCAAAGAATAAAGGACGAGAAAAAGATGAAACAACAAGCTGAAAAACAACGGATATCTGAATCACGGAAACACCTTGCTAATTATAGAGTATTGCAAAAGGTTCGGATCACTACTGTTTAGGTAATGAAATCCGTTTTAAATTTTAAGAACCTTGTGTATGTTGTTGGCTTGTCCTCGAGAGTTGCGTCTGAAGATATTTTAAAGAAGCCGGAATATTTTGGAAAATTCGGAAAGATTATAAAGGTTTGTATATGTTGTAAAAAATGTTTTTATTATTGCTGTTAAGGTTGTTACGGGAACATCAGCTTTAATCGGTAATCATATCCAACCTAGTCATACAGCTTATGTTACCTATAGTCGTGTCGAAGAGGCCCTACGGGCAATCCAGGTATTTTCCTATTTATTTAAAGTTATGTGAAATATGATAATCTAGGGTGTTAATAATGCACAACTTGACGGTCGAACAGTAAAAGCATCGTTAGGAACTACAAAATATTGTTCATCATTTCTCCGAAGTCAGACATGTGGAAAAACTGTGAATTTTTTTTTGTTATCTGGTTTATTTAATTTTATTGTTAGGATTGTATGTACCTTCATGATATTGCTGAAGATGATATCAGTTTTACGAAAGAAGATATGCATCTGGGTAAGCATACGGAGTACGAAAGAAAGTAAGCTGTAGTTTTATTAATATATTTACATGTTTATTATTTATTCAGATTAATAGATATGGTATTATATAAGAAAAATCAACAACAAGAACGAAAACCAGCTTCGTAAGTGCATATTTTAAAACTTTCTTAAAAATCTTCTACTTCCAGGACTTGGACGAATAATAATAAAAGCAATATATGTTGGGAGCAAAATGGGAAAGATTATCCTGAACAAAATTCGAACGGGGTAAAAAATAGTTTGTGTTCAAATATTTTTATTTATTTTTTCAGTACCAAATATCTGTTGAGGATCCTACTCCTTCTGAAGCAGCTGCCAGAACAGAACGACAAAATTCACAAAATAAAGAAAACCATTATGATTCCACAGAAACTTCAAATACGCGGTTGAAACAAAATCAACATTCACCAAAACTTTCACCGCGAACACCACCACCGGAATCATCACCAGATATAAAAGTATGTTCTGCTAAAATTAAATTTACTCTTGTTTCTAAGGAATCGGAGCGAAGCACACATACAGCTTCGTTATCAACGGCACTCCATCCATCCAGCCTCGCATCATCGTCAACAGGATCAGCATCACAATCGACTACGTCAACATCAACAGCAACTTCAAATGTGCCGTCGTCTCTATCAATGGCATCGACAATAGTACCGACCACATCTTCAATGACAACATCAATTCCACATGTGGATTGCAGTGAATCATTGAGTAATTCATCATCAATGTCTTTAGAAAATTCATTACCTTCAAAATTAAATATAAATAGGTATGTGAACAGTTCATCAGATTTTTAAAATTAAATATGTTTTAAGAGTGGTGGATTTGTCCGATCATTTCAATTCTTCAAGAGGTGTAGTACCCGCCCCTGCGCCAAGGGAAGAAGCACCCGCTCCTCTCACTAATTGGCAGAGCTTGTTAGGATTAACACCCCAGGCCGATGTTGTTCATCACTCGATGAGAACGAGAACAACTCCTCCCCCTGGTGCGTATTTTTTTAAAAATAATTTTTAATTTAAATGTATTATTTTAGGTTTGAACGGCATGTTTTCTGATGATGACGGGTTAGGTTTTGATCCATTCAATGAATCAACTAAAGGTTTAGCTAAACTTTTAGAGGAGGAAAGAATAAAACGACCAATGTAGTTTTTATTGTATTTACAATTAGTTTATTTTATTTTTTAAGGCCTTCTGCAAATTATCAAGCTGCGCAACCTTCATCTTTGAAAGATTTGTGGGGTCGACCTACTCTCCAACATTCTCGACCAGGTTTTGCTGTCGACTTGTTTGGCGGTGCTTCTTTCCAGGTAAATTGTATGATTATTTAAAAGTTTTCAAACATTCGTTTTAGTTAAACAGTGGGTTCAATGGTTTTCACCAACCGTCTATGCCATTCCATGAGCACCAAACAAGTCATCACCAGTCTTCTCATCAGTCTGGTGGTTATGCTCCTCCTCCCGGTTTAATACCTCAACGGTCTCAGCCTATGTATTCACAACCTCAAAATATGACAGAATGGCAAGAAGGATTAAAGGTAAACTTGTTTTTTCAACCAAAAATTAATTCATTTTTGTAGGCTTTACTCCCAAACGTAAATGTACGTTTTGCATCTGATTTGGAACAACCTACACAATCCCAGTCGACACAATCATCACAGCTACAGAGGTGGCAAGCGCAGTTTTCAGCACATTCTCAAGTGATGCCTCACTCCGTACCTCCTCCACCCGGGTTTTCTGTACCTAACCGATAGGATTATATAAGGGCGAGTGTTTAATCGTATATCAATATCACGACATCTTGGGTTTTTTGCTCACTTCATTTCAATGAGCTCTTTTCTTTTTTTTCTCGGGCCTTGCAGCTTTTTAATTTATATATTTCTGTTTGCATGGTGGTATAATAGTCGTTTTTTATTTTTTTATCTCCTTATGATGTTGGCATATAATTTGCCACAGATCGTGGTTTTTGATATGTGATTCTATCTCGTCTTCCTGGTGCTTGTATGTTTTCTTGCACTGATTCTTCGTTGATGTAGCGAGCAGGCTACATTATCGTAAGGTCTTCAGTGAGTTCTGTCGAATTCTTTTCCATCGTCTCATTTTTATGGTGTTTCTCGCCTTTTCCTTAAAAAAAACTCGCTAGTCGAGAGTGATTTCAGTCATTCTGAAGGCTGATTTCTGTTTTATTTTTTCCAAATAAAAAATATTCTTATTAAATTATTGTTAAACATGCTACGCAAATCGTTATACATATTGAATATAACAGGATATTTTATTATACATATTATTGTATAGTTATAGGAAACTATATGTCTGATTATCAAATATTTTTTTCTAAAACTTTCAACGTAGAGAATGCTTTGAATGGAGATTATGATAACAGTGATGTTGTAACAGGTTCTACTTTGTCTTCGTTTTCTTTCATTTGAAATAGGCTTTGAGAGCATACAAGAATTTGAGAAAGATTTATTTGTAAATCATTATGGAATAGCAAAAATGGTTCTAAATCAAGAAATGTGTGAGAAGCAAAAAAGCAAGAAGTTAGTTTACAACTCTGTCATCCATCCTGTTTATGTAACTATTACTTCAGACAAGAAGCACGTGAACGCTTTGCACGTTTAACAGCTATGTGCGCTTCACAGAATAGAAATTTATTCGAAGAGAAACAGAAGTATTTGTTTTACAAAGTATATCTCTATGATATGTCATAAATTACAGGAAAAAAGAAAGGCAATGGAAAATCAACGAAACTCCTTTATGCAATGGCTATTTTGCTCCTAAACAAGTTTGTTTAATGTATTCTGTCCGAATAATTATTTGAATTTTAAGGCACCTGAAGTCAAGCTCCGCATAACAGACTTGTGAATAAAATTTTAATTTGAATCATTAACAGATAAATTTTAAAGAGATAACATCCAACAAAAAACGTTTCCTTGATTATTAGGTCCAAAATCTATGGAATGGGTTTGCCAAGCAACAATGAAAGTTCAGGCACAGTAAAAATAGCAAAATATGGGGATGACATAACAGTAACAAAAATCTCAGAGATTAAATCTCTATGAGTACATCTTTCTAAATGATAACAACCAGCCTTATAAAACATCAATGAAAGAGCTTAGAAATCTGATATCATTTGAAAGGGTACATTGTGAAATTAAAAAAACATAACAAACTTTGTGGAAAACAAAAAAAGACTATTGACTGGACTTGAGAGTTGCATATAAACTCATAATACCCTTATCTAATTCTTTTTGCTTACTGTTTTCCAAAAGTATGAGCAAATTGGTACCCATAGGCTCTGGCAACATCGACTTTATGCTAAGTTGAAAATTTTCCTGTTGCACTTGCTTAAGAGCCAGCAATGTTGTTGAAACTTCGTGAACAACCTGTAAAATTATTATGCTATCAAAAAATACTAATAGTAAAATTCTACCAAAGTACTGCCGGCATCCGAAGGACTTATATGGGATAGAGAAGGAACTTGTAGAGCAGTGCGCAGAGTTTGTTGCCAACAATTAGAATCGGTTTGAGAAGTCTTTATATTTGGATATTTAATTACATATAAAAAATAAATTACCTTTGCAAGAGTGGAAAGTGCTAGCTTTTGAGATGGTTGATCACTGCCTAAAGCTAAACGCATGGCAGCATCAAGAAGGACGTCTTTATTGGATCCTACATAGATACTTTAAATAATTGTTAACATATTATCAACAAAACCTGAAACATCTTCAAGCATATCATTAGCTGCGGTTGTGCACAAGAGTTGAAGGAAAGCCCGTTGAACATAAACAAGGTTTCTTTGAACTGATTCGTCTAAACAAAAAAAAAGATAAAGCACTATTTAAAATTTTCAGACCTGCGTCTTTCGAATATGATTGACTATCGCTTACGGAAAATTCAGCTGCTGAAGTCAAAATGGCTCCGAGATTAAGCCCGGAAGACAACAAATTTCTCTGAATAATGTTAATTTGAATGTGGAAAAAAACGGAAAACTACTTTGTGCTTAGCTAAAACTTGATGAGCAAAAATAAGAAGATGATTCATGCTATCTAAGTCATTTGAAACCTAAAAAGTTCAAAGAAGTCAAAGAAAAAAAAAATAAAACTAACGGATCCTAATTTCGTTAAAATTATAGGGAGAATGGGTAAAACTTCCTCATTTAAACATGCAACCATTCTATGAGCCAATTGTCGTACATTTTCAAGAAGAAAGCTATTTTCAGGAGTAAGATGCTCTAAGAAAAGCTGAAAAAAAAAACAGAATGCGAAGAAAAGTAATAAATAATTACATCGAGCAACTGGAGATATATGTCGACGCATTCACAATTTTTCATAGAGATATTCCCATTAAAAGCTTTAGACATACGACTTTAAAAAAATTGATACATTTGAAACAAAATAACTTACTTACCTGCAATAACCTATTATATTTTTCATAAATTGAGCAATTAAATTCTTTGACACTTCATCATTGCGTGATTTAGCAACTTGAAGTTCATTAACGGCAGCTTGAAACTTATTAACCAAATTGCTTGCTAATTCCCTAATGTAGTCAGCCTAAATAAAAATATATGTAAATATAACTTATACTGTAGGAACCTTTTGTTGTGTTGCTAAATCTCCAAAAATAATAAGAGTAGCAGTTGCTTCAAAGATGAAACTTTGATCATCAGCAGAAAGAAACTCAGATTGTGGAGAAACAGCTAATAATGGAGCTAATCTTCCAATAACCTTGAAGAATTAGGTCAGAGTGTTAAAAGTAAAACAAATCAAACATACCTCGCTGACAAGAGAACTTAAAGCTGTTTTGTGAGCTTTAACAAAGCGACAAAACAGATATACAATTCTAGGACGAACTTTAGCAACAGGTATGGCTATACCTCTACAAAAAAAAACTTCAACAGTAGGAAAATGACTCTAACCTTTCATCTAAAAATGCCGCAGCGATTGGTGGCACAACTTGAAGATGGCTAGCTAATATACGTTCATACCGACAAGTTATCTGCAATTGTAAACAAAAATAATTAATATTCAAGTAAAAATCTTACTTCGAAAAATATAGTATGTACTGTAGCAGATCTTCCATCTAAAACTGGCCCTGATAGTAAAACAACAGGAATTTTAGCTGCTCTTCCCCACCACCCATCCGTTTCATGAATGAAAGTACTCTAAAAATTAATAAAAAAGTAGTGTTTGTTTGGTCAAAATTAAACTGACTGGAATAAGATCTGAAAGAGCACATACAAGTTGCATAACAGCTTCTAATCTATGCACTGATAAGGAAGCTGTGTTTGAAACGGCTTCCTTTACCAATTCTTCCAAAGGTTGTATTATTAGTTCAGGACGCTAAACAACAGAAATATTCCAATAATCAAGGTATAGGACAGAACATACCTTACTTCCAATAGTATTCATAAGTGATCTCAAATCCTTTCGATATTCATGAAACTCTAGCTCATCTTCACCTTCACCGTCAACTTCCAATTCGGATGGCATTACATACTGTCTTAGACAAATATCCACAACTTTAACCAGAAATGGTATTTCTTTCTAAAATGAAATCGACTAATCAACAATTTTAATATGATAAAACTAAGTACCGGGTCGGTTGCATGTCGAATTAAACTAGCATATTGACGTATAAAATCTATAACTGAAGAACTCAGTTCGGTATCTCTATTTTCAAAAATCTTCAAGAGCGTATCAACATCCACTTGCATGGCCTTAAAGCATTTTATAGATTCGGTTATTCCTCCTCCCTCGCCGTGTTTCAACCTGAATAATTTAATAATTATATAAAGGTCATCGGAAAGAAAAATGGAGATATATCTCTCATTATAGAAATTGGGTCAACATTCTCGGACATAAAACTGGGATAGTAAGGAACATCCAAAATCATTCAGATGTTTCTTATTCTTCTAATTTCACTTCTTTATGCTAAATCTGCTTTAGCGCAAGTAAATTCTTGGAATTATGCATGTGATTCTCTTATTTGCGATCCACCGAAAACATGTGTCGTTCAAGATCAGGTAAAATATTAGTTATAAAGAAGCTAATCTAATCTTAGGTTGCACAATGTTTGCTTTTAACTGATCAATCTACAATATCAACATTAGGATCTTTTTTTTCTTCTACAAAAGCGCCTGAGGTGAGGAAATGTATAAAAAAATTGAAAACAGAATTATTAGACAACTACATTTCTTCCAACTTTCCCAAATATATTTGGAGGAATAGGAGGACCGCCAGGAGGTTAGAGAATCCAGATTTCTTATAATAATTACATTTAAGACTCTTCAACCCAATCTCCATTCGCTCCATTGTTGAGCTTCTTCTCACCTGGAGCGCCTTTAACTTTACCAACTCTTCCTACACCAACTACTACAACAAATAAACCAAAATCAGATATTTGTGAGTTGCCTCCATTGACAGGAAACTGCTCAAAAGCAAGAATAATGTGGTAAGAAATAAAGACAAATATAGAATACAACGATATTCAATAGGTATTACGACACAGAAACTGGAAAATGTGAACGTTTCAGCTACAGCGGATGTGGTAATGAAAATCGGTTTCCCAGCAAGATACAATGTGAACAGAGATGTCCGGGTTTAGGTTAACGTCAAAAAATAAAAAGCAAACTCTTACTTCTCAAAGCAGTCAATCAGCACCATGCCTATACTGTTCAGCAATGATCCGGCTCGCAATATATCATCATCATCACTATTCTAAATTAATAAATTTCTTATTGTTTAATCATATTTACAAGACATACACAAGATACTGTTATGAGTTGATTCGATCGCAAAACATTAGACAAAGCTAAAACTAAAGATAGTTTTTTGTTTACCGGCATACCCTTCTGAATTAATGCAGAAACTGCCGCTACAGCAGACTGAAATTTATATGTAAATGAAATGAGTTCTAAAAAATATGTAATTCTACATCAGTAGTGTCCTTATTGCCAAGACGTGAAATGACTTTTGAAACAAATAAATCATTTGCAACTAATTCCACATCAACCCAATCAATATACGCAGCAATAACATCAAGGCAAAGACATTGAACTTGAATATCATTTACTTCATCCTGAATTGAATACATAAGAGCTTTTTCATATAAGTCGAGATACCATAATTGTCCACCAACTTTGAGCTACCTTATCTATACAAATTTCTCTCATGAAATCTTTGATTTTCGTATTTCTATCAAAGGCCTGTAACATAAAACTATAATTACAACAATTATAACAAGATCCAACCTGTTTGGAGCGCTGAATATCTCTGTCAACTACTTCGGCATCAATTGCCAATAGTGTTTTAAGATAAAAGCATACAAATGGTACAGGCGTGAATCCACGACAGAGAAAGCTGGAAGCCAAACTTTCAGACAATATAAAAATTTATTTAACGTACATATCGTCCATAAAATTGGACCACCGTTCAGGAAAATCAGCAGCAAATACTAATGAAAAAATATGAGCCATTTTATTCACTAGAAAAACAGGATGGTTCACATTTGAAGTAATTTTCTATAAATATTCAAAAATACAAAAAAAAAACAAAATAAAAAAACCTGTATCCAGTGGGAAAGTAATCCACGAATAGAGAGAACATCATCCTCACTCGATTGTATGGTATATCTGCGAGTTAAATAATCTTCGATAACTTGAAGAAGCAAAAAATGTTCCTCCACATTACTACATAATAAAATAATAATAAAATTAAGAAAACAAGATATACCTCAAATTATTGGTGACAATATTATCCACCGACCTTTTCCAGCCAAATTCATCGTTCTTAAGTGCTTCCAAGTATTGATATACCTTAATACAGGTTATTTCAGATTGATGAATAGAGTAATACCTGTGCTTGTTTGGAAGGATCAGTGATGGCTGCAAAATCGTGACCACTAATATTGCCGTTTATTGCTGTCATTCTATTAGTTAACGATCAAGAACTCGAAATATATCTGCTTTGTGTGATGGATATAGTCTCATGCTATATGCAACAAAATTAAGCACTGAGCATTTATAAAAAGCTGAAAACTAATTACAGTTAAAAAAATTATGATAGTGTCTAACAAATAGCTAAAAGACTTTGTTATTGATTATCACATGATATGAAAAACCATTATCAGAAATAGCAACAAGTACTTGATTATATTTATATATATATATATATTACAGATGATGTAATAAACGATTATCACAAAACCAAAAGCATTGCTTGAATGAGAACTTAGTTCTTGCTCGTTATAACTAACCGAATACGCCCCATAAACATTTAAAGCGCTAAACGTTAAGCTGAATTAATTTATTTAAACAAAAACTTATTTTCACATGAGACGTCACGACCACAAAATTTATTGGGTAAAATTGGTCCTACCTGGAAATATACAGAATGTAAGGTAGCATTTGAGCACATTTTATTTACAAAAATACAGTTAAACTTTCGAAAGCAACTTCGTGTTTAATAATTGCATAATTTATGTTTTTTTATTATCTTTCTTGTATTTTCAGAAATGGCCAAAAGTTTGCGTTCCAAGTTTAAGAGAAAGATTCGTGCTATAGCGCGTGTTAAAAAAGCTCCCAAGGAGCAAGCACGTCTCGAAACCGTCGTAGCTTGCCAAGTTGCATATGATAAGGAAACTGCCGGTACGTTAGTAATTTCAGTTAATCATTTACTACTATTAATCACTTAATTGTTTTTAAACTTTAAAATGTGTGTTATAGAAAAAGAAGCTGATCTCGTAAAGAATGCTCCAGGGACTAATGTTCCTTCTGAGGTGTGTTTTTAATTTTTTATTCATTAACTTATTTAGCTCTGATTACAGATGGATACAAACAACGAACCACCAAAAGTTAGCACATTAAATGTAAAAACAATGAAAAGGGCTGATGGTAGTTATCCAGTTTGGCTCAACCAAGGGTTTGTTTTCCTTCCATTCCTGGTCTATATATTCTTTTACAGGAAAAAAACCAAACTAGCCCGTTTAGCCAGAAAGGGCAAAAATAATAAAAAAGGCAAGTCTAAGGGGAGTCGTTAAAGAAAGTTCCAAATGAAATCGTTGAAAAAAATTGTACTTATATTGTTTTGTTGTTTTTTGTTATTGTTTAGTTTAAAAATGATTTTTGTTATCTTGTTACCATACAATAAAAGGATTCAATGATTTTTGTTATCTTGCTACCGTACAATAAAAGGATTTAATTATTTTTTATTTGTTTTTATCAAAGACTACAGTTGAAATAGAAAAAAAACGCTCGCTTTAATTATAATTTACGGGTGGTTTATTTTGAAAAGTATTTTAACTTTATCGAAGTATGTTTCCAAGTTTCGAATAGAAAAATGTAGTTAGTTACTGTTTTTGTCTAATTGTCAGTGTGAAATTAGAAATGTAACAAAATAGTCTCGATATGAAAAGATCACAGCTTGGATGAGCAGATGGTGTTCTGAAATGTAAAACTAAATATATCGAGATACAAAGCGAATAAGAGAGAAAAGCAAGAAGAAAAGATAGGATTTGTGTTAAGAAGGTGGCAGTGGATTGACTCATTTCAATCGACGGACAGAATGCTGCGCTTTCTGGCCTTTTCGTTTTGTATCGTTACATCGTTAGCTTTAAATGTACTTCATATTGAAGAATATGGTTCCAATGGTAATTAAAAGATTAGTCTTAATTGCTTATTTAAATACTCTTTTTACAGTAGCAGAATGCGCTAAGCTATCATGTGAAAAAGATAAGTTTTGTGTAGTTTTGAAAATTGGAGAACGGATTAAAGCTGATTGCATAGATAAGGATAAAGTGTATGTTGTTATTTAATATTTTTACAACTTATTTATCATCATTATTATATCATTTTTCATCATATCTTTGTTTCAGTGAAATTTTCCGCCGCTTGAGATTCATTGAAACTTCTGAGCAGGTCAGTGTTACATATACTTATCTAAAGAGAAAGTGAAATGTTGAAATTTATAACAATATCTACTAAGTTCGATTCTGTATTCTGAACTTCAAGTTTCAATCAATTGAGTTTTAACAGTGACTTTGATGCTGTTCATCTCCTCAACAGCTGCTGGCAGATCATTGAATTTTAGATTTTCTTACACTGAACAGAAGAAGAATTAGGTGTTTCCATTCTCTTATGGCCTTGTATTACCTCTATAAAAGTACATGCAATTCATGTAATTAGAGTTCATATATTCTTTTTGTGGCGTTTCTTTAATTTATGATAGGGTTGAACCGTGAGAACGATGTTTAAATTGAAAAGTACAGAAATATGATTGATCGAAAAAGAAAGTTTCGTAGTTTAAAGTTTAGAAGACAATTAATATATAGAAGAGAGAAGCTAAGAAAAGATTAAAAAAATCCTAATATCTGTTCAATTTTCAGACTTCAGCTAGTGATCTTCATAACTCAGACTCACATGGTACGAACATTTATTGATATTTACATATACAATACATATGATTACTTTAAAAATGAAAAATACCCGTTTTGTTTTGACTGAGAGTTACAAAAAAGTTCTATTTTAGTATGTTCTGAACATGAATTAAATGCTTTGGGTGGACGTTTTCTTCAATGGTTCTCTGATATTCATCATCAAGTTAGAGGAGTAGACAAATCTCTTGGAGGTTAGTACATACATTTTGCTTCAAATTTGGTATATAAATATAAAAAATTTTGGAGGTTAATACAAACATTATTCTTAAATTTTGGTATATAGGTATGAAGTTTTCGATTTTCGCTTCACGTTGCGAGAATTGAGCAAAGATATATTTCATTAGTATTTTCCTTCCACTCCCATTTTCATAGCTTCCTGAAATTGTAAATTAGAGTACAGTTTTGAATTTGAATACGATTATCGATACAATTTTATGAAAAATATCCTAACTGTGATCAATTATAGTTTTGTATTTTCAACATCAAATTTTTTAGTTATTGCACTATACTTTAAATCAAAATGAAAAAAGCTTCGTTTATCACATACATGCCATTGTGATTATGTGATTAATAGAAAATTTTTGAAAAAAAAGAATGTCCCTGATGATCGATATTTCCGTATATTCGAGAGCAGAAACATTATCTGAAAGAATGGAAAGGAAATCTTCAAGTTTCTAGATACGGCCATTTTACGCCTCATTGACGATGTCATAACCCCCGAAGATGACAACCCAACGCTGTCTATTTGACGGCTAGTAACTTGATGATTTTTTTCTTTCACAATCTTCATGTTCAATTTAATGAACTGGTGATTTCATGATCATGTAGAGAAAATTCGATAAAAATTGTAAACTAATTACATCAAAGTGTATTTACTACCAAGATGGCTACTAACCAACGGTAGTTAGAATTTCTTTTTATGGTAAAAGATTTTTTAAGCCACAAAAAAAAATTAACGTACCTGGTAAGATGGTGGCGGAGGCATAGAATAAGCAGGAGGTAGGTTATCTAATCTCATCCTGCGATCAGCATTCTCAATAGTGGCCACTGTAGGTTCGTTATGATGGACTGTTGAAGTGCGCATGCGACGAATATGCCTGAAATAAAACTATAAAAACTTAAATAAAGCTTAGTTAATCTTTTTTTGTGAATTTTGAACTTTCTTATCACCATCAGAATCAATATTAAAAAAGTTCTAGTTTTGAAAAAAAAACGACAATTGTAAATTAGATAAGTACTTTGGAAAGCTGTGACGAAAGATAAAATTTGAAAGATCGAATGTTTGATTTTGATACTTCCAATTTTTTCCCTCATATGAATGCCGATTCTTTTATGTAAAAAAAAAGATCAAAAGAAAAATTAATCACAAGGCCGACTTGTACGAAGATAAAATCTGTCGCGAGAGGTTGGTATTGCTCGAAAAAGGCATACCAAACACAACTGTCATAAAGAAATTGTAAGGAACGGTTGAAGAAAGAGAAGTGTGAGGTAATAAATGATTAAAACGATAGATAAATAGAGGTGAAGAGAGGTCCACTTGTTAGAATAAATGAGAGTGACACTTGAAGATATACAGATTATGGTGGGAATTGTTCGGCCCAATTATTTTCAATTTCTGTATTTCAATAATTTATTTCGAATCTATTCACTTAGATAAACTTTTGAGGTAGTAACTGAATAACAGTGCGATTGTGTTACACAAGCAAAGCAGTGGTAAACAGCAGGTTTAAAGGATTTGAATAACTTACCTAGCGAGTAAAAATAAAAATACCATAAAGAGAGCGGTGGCCGCAAAGCCGTTAGCCATCGATTCTTTGTACATGGTAGAAAGGCGGCGCTTAAAACATGGAAAAGCTGGAACAATGGGCAATAATAAGAAAAAACAGAAGAAAACGATAGGTAATCAGATATTAAAGGCAGACAGAGAGGAAATAAGAAATACTAAGTGGAAAGAAGAGAAAGAGAGTTAAAACCAATATCGGTTTCTGTCAAGAATAAAAAAAAGATGAAAATATAGTGATGTGTGAAAGGGTCATGAGTCGAAAACTTGCAACTGGATATGTTGTTACAGCTGAAATAGGCAATGTTATATATACGCGCAGTTTCTTATTATGTATCTTAAGCACAAAAAGTGTTACTACATGTATATGATTTGTCTTTCCTTTTTCGTCTATTCGGACAAGAATTCCTACTCGAGCTCGCCATGTAGTTTATTTTTTTCACTTACGATTGAACAAAATGTTCTCATGTCAAGTGGAAGAATATTCAAAAACTAAAACTTAATATAACTTGCTAAAGAACTAACGTAGTAAAGAGATGAGTACATTGTCTTCAAATAGAAAGAAAGAAAAAATGTGATGATACAAATCAAATGAGAAATATTTGTTGGCAGCCCACAACCTCACCAGCTGGACTGTTTCTTAACGCGAAGAAGTAGAGAATACGGCATACCAGAGAAAGCTACTGTTCATGAATGAAAAAGACAGATATGTCACAAAAATAGTAAAGACTGTCAAGAAATTGATGTTGAATGTGACATCTGTTGAGGCAGAATAAGACGAAAACGAGGAGCGAATTGAGGAAGAAGACGCAAGAAGGTCGTGGAAATAATCAATAATGACGGTAGGCAATTATAGAAAGTAGTGAATCAAGACATTACGGAGAGGAGGAAAGGAAAGATGAGGGAAGAGAATGACGATCAGAAACCTGTTGTTATAATGTTTTTTTTTCAAATTTGGTTTCTTTTATTTTTGAGTTTCTCGTCAAGCCTTCTTTCGAATCAAAACTCAGGTACCTATATGTATACCACTTGTCTATAGATACCGGAATATTTCTATTAAGAAACAAAGTAATAGAAAAAAATAAAAAGAATGTAAAAGACAATTTTTTTCAATCCTAACGCTCATCTCTTACGGTGTCTTATATCTATGCATAATATTAATGCTTGGTCTTCCTGATGGGCGGAGTCACATTAGTTCAGGGTCGAGTTGATATCTCCGGACAAAATTCTTTATGTACATAAAATTGAAATATGTTGAAAAAAGTAACTTAATATTCCATAAAAGAGCGACAATTCTATAAAAATATCAATGATTAGTTTGAAAATATCAGAAACATGGACTATCCGTGGGTGAATAGAAGAGCAAAGTAAACTACTACGAAACACGTCTTATCATTTAATTTGTAATACTTGATTATTCATTTAAATAATAAGAAGTAGATTTTCAGTTTCAGAGACTAAAAGTGAAAATATCGTAGCAAAGATAACAGGGAAATATATAGTTGTATATTTTATAACAAAACACACGTCATATGTCTAAAAAAAGTCCACGATTCACTCATGTTATCTCCTACTAATAAAAAAAAAAGATTATTTTTACATAAATATTAGACTACATTGTTGTAATTCAGGTCATACATTAGCATGTCGAGAAGATGTTGCTTGGATGTTCCTTCAATGGGATGGGGATGAAAATGGATTCCTTACTAAGGTATCAAAAAAAATCATATTTTGTTATTTCATCTTACTCCTGTTCCTGCAAATCGAAAATAATTTTTCAGAAAGAAGTTCTTCCCATCCTAAAGGGCGATGAGAAGTGTGTTGAACAGTTCCTAGACAGATGCGGTGGGCAACAAATTTTAATTCTTCAGTAAACATTAATTGCAGATGATATAATTGTTGATAATCGTCTTAGTGTAGATGAATGGTGTGATTGTTTCAGTTTTTCTGATAATCCTCGTCATGAACCACCATGCCACAAAGCTAAACATTCTGCTGATCCTCATCTCCTTGGTTAGTTTTAATAAAAATTATTAAGTTAAATGAAGAAAGGAAGACGAACATAAATTTAAAGTAACGAGAAACTGCAAAAGAACTTTGTTTACAGCCTTTGTTTTCTATCTTATATCAGAATTTAACGATAAATTCTCAAAACATATTAGATCATGTCAGATAAAAGAGAAAGAGTAGGATATGAGATTAGAGATATAATTAGACATCATCTCACAGATACCTTAACTGTTTGACGATAATTTGTTGTTCTCTCTATCAGTTTAGCATTAACATGACAATAATCTGAACTATAGTCTTCATAATCTTTTTGAAATGCTGTTTGAAAAACTGAAAGAGAGTTTATACTAGATTTCAGAGACCTAACCATAATAAAAAAATAAAACAACAGTATTAACATTTTTAATACTCATGATCATTATTGGTTTTCTAATTTGAGAAAAGAATTCCAAACATATTTTTGAAACAAAAATAATAATATAAAGGGCAACTAGTGATAAATGCATAGATAGGTAAACAAAAAAAGAATAATCCACCAAATGAATAAGCATTGATTAGAAAAAAGTGTGTTTAACTGATTAGTAAACGATACATGATCATAAATCAAAATTAATACTTTCTAGGTGTTTTCCTTCCCCGCTGTGATTTAGAGGGATACTATCGTCCAGAACAATGCCATTCTGGATCATGCTGGTGCGTTGATAAGTACGGAAGAGAATTTGACAAGTCACGCGTTGAGAAAGAACTTCCAGACTGTGGTCAATATGGTAAGAAACATCAATAGTTCTTGTAACACATACTTTTCAGCGGAATTAACCAAAGAAGACGAACAAGACCTTCTTGCAAGAATGTAATACGCTTCGAAAATATATACACTTTATTTTTCTCACAATTATCAGCACAATAAAGCACCATTGTTAATTAATACCAGAGTATCTAAATAAATTTAAGCATTTTAATCCCACAATAACTTATAAAGTAGGTGGTATGCTAATAAATGTGTTAAGGCACTGGGTTAGATATTACTAAATATATAAATATATATAGTTTACATGTCAGCGGGATAATAAGATTGAGTATCATGTATATTGAATCAAAAGATAACATATAACGAGCAAATAGATGTTACCATTAATTTTTCTATACAAGAAGCTCCTTTCTTTCAGTTTCGTTTTGAGTATACTCATTATCATCCAAAAGAGCATCTAGTCGTTCTTTCTGAACAACAGACGAACATAGCAATCCATCGCTATGAATAATACGAAGAAACAATCCTATGTTTATAAGAAGAAAAGCAGTTCCTCCTCCAAAAGCAATCCATACATAAAAACTAAAACCGAAGGTGAAAATAACAGTAAAACCATCCCTACCTGTGGAAATTATTACGATTGTACCAAGCCCATCCACATAAGAAAACTTGAACAAGAAAACGGAAAATTACAAAGAAAGCTATGTTCAAATAACTGATAATATTTGACAACGCTATCATCGTTGTTACAGATAGCTTACTTATGTGAAGTAATGCTCGAGAATGTAAAAAAATTGAAGAAACCTGAATACATACTGATTAACAGAAACTTATAACGAGAATTACCTCCATAAGTAAAGCCCAATAAGCATAAAGAAGAAATTTGCGAGATACTATAGCGGTAGTTAAAACAAAAATAGAAGCCGCATGGTGAAATAACAAAATTCCAGTAGCTATTGAAAGTCTACAATTGGAAAAATAAGGTACAAATAAGCATGAAAAACTTACTTATCATTTGCAAGTAGGTCGTAAGCATCGTAAAAAAAATATCCAATAGACAAGAGTATAATTTGAGACTCGTAATAGTTATAATAATATAATGGAGACTCGAACATCAAACGAGTATTTCGACAAAAGTAAACAAAAAGAAAAATTCCAGAAACCTGAAAGTAATGATTTCGAGTGGTGAAACAAATTGATTGTTTAATTTAACATACTGATGAGTGAATAAGTGAAGTTGTGACATTGATAAGCCTTCGTCGTTTTATTCCTTCTTGATACGTTGTCCAACAGTGCATAGTTACCAGAGAGTTTATAGTATACCATAGAATAAAATAGCATAACAGAGGTATTATGTTATCCCAGTACAAAATTCTTAAAAAATCGGGAATATGGTTTTCCATTCCATCTAAAAAAAATTTAAAAAGTCACTTAATAAACTAAATAATCACCATTTATTCCGAGTTCTGTGTTATTATCAATAGAAAATATACTAAATGGAGGTTTCTCTGTTACAGTTGGTCCTACATCTAACTTTGTATCCATCTAAAACTGAAATATTAAATATTAAAAAGAAATTCAGGTAATAAAATTATAATCGCAAAAAGGCACTATAAGAAAGATGAGAATAAACGTGGAAATTCGGTACACAACTGAGAAGCAGCAAAGAGGAGTTAAAGCGTTTCATGTGTGTCTGTCTTTTTTTCTCTGGGTATGTGTGCGCGTGGGGTGATCAAAACTTTCGATTGTTGACACCATCACACAAAGCAAAGACAAGGTGAGTCAGCCTGAAACTATACGCAATCATGCTGCAGCATTAGAAGCATGAAGCGAAAATAACATAATTATGGAACAGAAGTATTAAATGCTTAGAGAAAATTGTTTTTCTTTCCAAAAAGTCATTTGAAAACACTGAACTTTACAAAGTTTCAAGTTAATTTTAACATGTTAAAGTTTGCATTGAACTAGCAAAACAAGTAGAAGCTATTTGGAAAAATTTGCTTAAATTGTTGTCAAACGGATTACCGTAACTTTATAATATTACCATAGGAATTCTACGCAAAGGTTACGACTTTAATTTTAAAAGTAACGTCTAATTTAAAACGCGGTATTTTCAAATCAGCGTGAAAATTAAATGTTAGTGTTCTAGAGCTTTTCAAATTATTTCTTTGTTTTGTATTAGGTTTTTATTTGGGAAATGAGATTTGTTTAATTAAAAGGTTATTTTACGGTTAGTGGATTAAAGAAAAGAGAAGTTGCGAGACGAAAAATGTAATTTTAAAATGGTTCCGAGTTAAAAAAAAAGAATATGCTATGTTCATATGCTCAAGATTATTTTTCAACTATCTGCTTGACAGCAAGAAAATGCGTTGAAAGAAGAGTAGAATATATGCGGTAGAATCCACAGATGCTTATCGGACCCAGCTTTCGCATGTAGGAATGGCTTAGATTGTATCGGGGAAAGTTGTTCTGCATTTCCATTGTTCATTAATGTTAGTTTCACATCAAGACCAAATTGTTGGCGCTGTAATACTGATTTCAAAACACTTGGGAAGCTCGAGTTCTATTTTATTTAGCGGGTAATTATGGTTGCTAGGTTATAATATCTCTTTTATCGAACAGCTTGCATTGCATAAAATAGTTTTGCTCGCAATATGAGCTTGTGTAATTTTTTTTCGATAGAAATATGTCGTCAAGTTCTTCTTCCGAGGATGAGAAACCAAAGAAGGTCAGTAAATCTCAACCGAAAAAAGTAGAACAGAAGAAGAAAGCAGAAAAGGTTAGTTTCAATAGCTAAATTTTTTACAAAGAGATATTTAAATTTAGCGTCCACGTAAAGATTCTTCTTCGGACAATGGTATTGAAGATGCAAGAAGTTTAAAAACTACCATAGAGGGAGAAGAGGTATACAAGCGTATCTAAAATATACAAATTTTTTTAAAACAGGTTTTCGAAATTGGAAGTATGCGATATGTGAATGTTCGCCAGTTCAAGGGAAAAACTTTTGTTGATATCAGAGAATATTATGTTGATAATGTATAGACCTGTGTCTGCAAAATCCAAAAAATAATTTGTTTAAGAATGCTGGAGGAAAGATCAAACCGGGAAAGAAAGGAATCAGTCTATCTGTCGAGCAGTACAAAAACTTTAAAAGTATCATATCGGAGATTGATAGCAAACTGAAGTAGAAACTTTTTTCGGAATGTTAATTACGCTCGTGTATGCAGGAATGTTAATATTAAATTTTTTTTGAACAGTTGTTTTCATCATTAGTAAACAAACGTCATATTCGTTCTAATATTTAACGGGCAACAAGCTGGCAATATCATACTACCTGTATATCGGGATAAAGTATATTTTTTCATAAAATATTCCGAAGTTCTTCAATATCACGAAGAATAAGAATTTTAGAAAATGGGTAGTCCTCTGGGTGCACTAGATCCTTCACATATTACTAACATGGTTGTTGATCAAGCTGGACTTGGTGTGGGTCATCGCGCTTTTCCTGCCCCTTCCGTAAATCCTGTACGTGAAATTCGAAATGAAGACTTTTCAAATAGATATTTATAGCGTCTTCGATCTTTTCAACCTGAGATTAACAAAATGTTAAGTACACAAGATGGTTAGTGATATAGCTATATTTCGAAATAACAATAAAAAAAGAGCATCACAGGCAGCATAAGTGGGATATGCGTTAAGTAAGAGTCAGGCGGGCAGAGTAATATTGGGTATAGACGCAGAGGCTACTGAGTGCTATGCATTGTTGAACCCAACGCTGTGGTCAATTTCAAATTGTTCTTTATTTTGTTGTTTATATAAACATTTTATTATAAATCTTTTATTAAAGGTATGGACAACCAACCTCCTGGGGCACAAACAGGAACTCCGAATCCAATACATGGGCCGTCCCATTTGCAACATATGCAATCAGGTTAGTTTTATGTAGTCTACTTTTTTTTACAATATTTTTTTGAGGAAGTCCTTCTTTGGGGCAACCTGTAACTCCGCAACAAATGATGCAGCAACCTCCATTAACACCTAATGGACAATATCCTCCGGAATATCAACAACAACTGCATCATCAGCAACAACATATGCATCCACAACAACAGTACCAAGCCATTCCGCAAAGTCCAAGTTAGTGAGAAGTATTAATTTTTTCGTTTTCAAGGATATTTTCAACATACTCGCAATACTTTATCTTTTAGTTTTAATTTTATTTTTACTGTATGCTTTTTAATCGTAATGATTTATATCTTTTTCTATTGACAGTTTCCTTTTAGATCACGGTGGTATGCAACCACACTTAGCTCAAGCAGGCGTGATGGGAAATGAATCTTCTCCGGTTTATCAACGACCGATGTTGCAACAACAACCACAAGTATAGACTTGTTATCGTTCAATTATGTTTAGCATTGTTTTAGATGATGCAGCCTGGTCCTCAGCATGGACACATGAATCCTATGATGGGAAGTAATCAACCAATTTCTTATCCCCAATATTCTCAACAACCTCAACAACCGGGACAGCCTCCTCAACAAGCACCTCCGAATCAACCACAACAAGCACCTCCGCAGGGTCAATCATCTCAACAAGCTCAACAAGCTCAGCAACAACAGCAATGGGCACAACAGCAGCAACAACAACACCAGGTTAATTGAAACAATATTTAATTTTGGTATTCTCTACTTTCAGATGCAACCTCAGCATTATCAAAGACCTCAAATTTTACCGCCAGGGCAAGCCGGTCAACGGGTTATGATTCAAAGAGTTCCATATCCTCCTGGTTAGTTTATAATTTTGAATTTTAATATTTTCTTCTTGTTTCAAATCATTTTATCACCAATATGTTTTGTATATTCAGTTTATATGAAGCATATTGATAATGATGAGACTTTATTTTTTTGTGGGAAAAGCTGATGTATGACATGGTGATTAGCATGCATACTCAGCATGTCGACTACTATGAATACATTATTAGACAGCTTCAGCCATGGGGAGCAATTTCGTATGCTAGAGTTAGGCTGTAATGTAGCTAATGTGACTGAATTTTTTTAAACTTTTACCCATTTAAGTCTTTACTCATTCAATATGATTGTACATTCTTCCCTATTTCAGCATATATGAGTGGAATACAACCACAAGGAGCTCCTGCAGGTACTGCTCCACCTTATCCAGGCCGACCAGCTCCCCCTAATGCAGCACCAATGCAAAGATCTGCTTATCAGCCTGGCCAAGCTAATGGTCCTCAACAGTTACCTACATACCCGCAGAGCCATCCTGGATATCAACAGCCCCAATATCAACAACAAATGTATCCCCGACAGCAGGTTTTTGATATATTATTATTTTTCTTTAATATTTTTAACATAGATGGGACAACAAATGAGAGCTTATATGTCGCCTCAAGGTGCTATAAATGCGAACCACCAACCAGGTATGTGCTTTATCATATTTCTTTATTCAATTCGAGTTTCTGAAATTATTGAAATTCTTTGTGGGCTATAATTGCTTATACTTATAGAGTTGCAATATTCCCATTTTTAAGGTATTTATCCTAAATGAATCGAGATAGTTCGCATTAATAAAAAAAATCACCGTCAAGCAGAAATTTTGCTCAATTTGATATCCTCTTTTCATAGATTTATAGATTATCAGTCAGTTAACCATGGGTTTTTCTAAATATAAGCTTTTAAAAATTTGAAAGTAAATTTCTTAATTTTTTATATTTTCATTCATATTCATATTTAATGATTTTAATTCGGGTGGATGATACTATACGGTGTATATAATATTAGTAGATATGAAAATAACGATTGCTGCAAACTTAGGGTTATCCATTGCGAGAAACGCTTAGCTTAATATTCTAGTTTTTTTTGATATGTCTCGCTTCCAGTGTATGGTAATGCTGCGCAACAACCAACAACTCCGCAACCTAATCAACCACCTTTCCCCCCTAGTGGTACAAATTTTGTCTGTTTCTTTTTTATATATTATTTTAGGTCCAAATCGTTTTCCTCCAGCCACTGCTTCGCCACATGGTCAGCCAGATTTAAGATCTCCCAATTTGATGTCGCCAAATCAACAGGTTATGCAGCCTATGCAACAGCCAATGCCTCCTCAAATGAATAATGGTTTCTCAAAAAAATAACAATGCACAAATATATAATTTATAGCTCCCATGAGAATTCCACCGAATGTTCAACCTTCCCCTAGTAGTTTTTTTGCACATGATCCTCAAATAGCTGCCAACAGTAAGTCTACTAGTGATGATGAATGCTAAGATTTTTTTTTGCAGTTAGTTCTGAATTATGCTTAGTTGGTTGTTTGTTTCATATCCTCGATGTCGAGAAATGTTATGTAGATAAGGTTTTCATTTTGAAAATGTGTTTGTCTAATTCTATATGTTTCAGATGGATATTACTAATTTAGCTCTTGCCATTCGCTTGCGTGGAGGTGATGTAGATTTCGGTCCCAAAACCTTCAATGAAAAATTAAGTATAGTAACTCATGTAGTTGTTGACGTTTTCAACCATGCGGGATGTCAGGGAGTAATTACATATTTTTCATCTCAGCCGAACATTTTTTTATTTAGGCTTTGAATAAGCGTAAGCGTGTTGTTACTCTGCAATGGCTTAGTGATACTCTAACCAAAGGAGTAATGGAAGTTCCAACCAGATTAGCCCATTTGCCATATTGCTTACAAGAAAAACCATTTTTAGGAAAAGTATATTTATTAATACTTTTAGAGATTTATTGTTTTTTTTTAGTATATCTCTATTTCCGGTTTTGATGAAAGTGAACGAACTAGTTTGAAATGGATGATAGAAGCTTGTGGAGCAAAACTGACCCCCTATTTATGTAAAGCTAATTCCGTTTTGATAGCTAAATGGTTCGTTTATCTCCTTCCGCGTTCTCATAATTTTTTATTTTATTTTTAGTCTAGGGGTAGAAAAGGTTGAAAAAGCTAAAGAATGGAATATAGCTGTTGTGAATTATCTTTGGCTTGCCGATCATTATATGGGTGTTGCTAGGGTTGAAATTGAGAATGCTCGTTACCATGTTTGTGCTAATATACCTTTATATCACAATTAATTACTAAAGATATTTTGTAGACATGAATTTTTATTCTAGGTTGGTCAACCTTGTGACGTGACATGCAGTCCGTACACATTAGAAAATATGTATGAAGTAGCGAAGCAACTGCTAGTTCCGTGGAAAACTCCGTTAATGGTACAGAAAGAGCATTGGAACAGGCATATTGAAATTAAGAAAATATTAGATTCGGATTTCAACGTGTTTCCTAATAAGAGATTAAGGTTTATATTTCCATCATACGGCTTTCTTTATCTCTAACTTCTAGAATGCACCAGCAAGCTCCCCCAAGTGAAGATGAAATTACTCAAATGGAGAACGAGCGACAAGAAAAAGGAGAACATCCTACTGTTTTTGTTGCTTTTGCAGGTGTTGATGATGACATCAAGGATCAGATATCAAGGGTTTATATCTGCCCAGTAGTACCTTCTCCTTACACTTAATTTTCAGAAGTTACGTTATTTGGGAGGACGCGTTGTTGATTCGGTATCAGAATGCACTCATTTGGTAGCCATGCAAGGAGGTAGATCGGAACGATTTCTCGAAGCCATTGTTCTTGGTAAAAATATCGTGAATGCATATTGGATTGTACATGGATATGAGTGCAAACAGTTTATGGGTTTGCATAGATTTCTGTTTTTGGTACTTTTCCTATATTATTATAGATACTTTGGACTACTTCCTTCGAGATGAGGATATGGAAAAAAATCTAGGTTACAGTTGCAAAAGAAGTGTTATCCGAGCGAGAACTAGGCCAATATTTGAGGTTTTTTTTTAAATCTTTACTTTCAACTGTTTTAATTTAAGGATTTTACGTTTTATATAACGCCTTCCGTTATACCTCACAGATCAATATTAACTAGGCTTATAAGGTTAGCAGGAGGTAAAGTGGAAGAGGAACGTCCAGATCCTGCAAAACTAGGTTTTTATTTTTTGTTTTTTTTTCGATAAAATTAACGAGAATTTAGTAAAAGCATTAGAAACCGATACTCCTTTCATCGTAGTCGGTTGTGAAGCAGATCTCAGAGTTGTACAGTATCTCGTGGATTGTGCATTTCGTACGTAAAGACTATGCTTAATGTCTAATTTTTTTATATTTAGCTATATTCACTTCCGAGTTCGTACTTATGTCCATATTACGTCAAGAAGTTGAAGCCCATCCGCTGTACAGAGTGAATATACCACAAATTCGGATGGCCGCCCAGATGATTCGAAGTGCTCCTGCTATACGATCTTCATCATCCACTGAAACTCAGTCTAATCCACCACAACAACAGCCGCCACAACAGAGAGTGCGGACATAAAACTAATCTATTCTTTGTTCATAAATTATTTGCCAAAAATTCATTGTTTTAAGAAATATAAAAAGAAAACAAATATTTGACGAAACCTACACGTGTTTAAAAAAGTGTACCGTAAGACTACAATAATTAGAATAATGTTTTGAACAGGGATTTTATATCACAGGAGTAAAAGAATCGCAGATTAGAATTTGGGCATTATGCAGAAAATAAAGAATAAATTACTCTGTATTTATATAAGTAGCAAATTATAGGCAAGAAATTTTAAATTCGAGCACAGTATGCTGCTGGAACATAACCATTTGAGGAATCACTTCTTCGTACCCAGATCCACTCAGAATTACCATCATCATCATTGTTCTAAAACAAATAAAAAAATGCGAACCTAGGACGATAACAAAAACCTGGATCAACGATAACTCCTCTCCTGCTTTTACAGCAAGTTGATTAGGTCCCGCAGGAGAAAAATCATAATTGGCACGTACTTTTCCAACCTGAAAACATATATGCAAAAAAAAGAAAACAATGGTATCCCACTTCAGGTTTACTTTTACCATCTAAAACACCTGCTGCCTCGGTTGGTGGAGCATCATACTGAGCTAGTAAGCTTGAGCTGTTTTCATATAAATTTCCTAATAATAATGTTATCAAAAAAGAAGTGAAGCATTGTAAACAAACCAGTCGTTGGAGTAATCTGTTGAACAGAAGGAGTTTCGTTTGTAGGAGGCAAAGAATATAAAGGAGGAGTTTGATATAGAGTAGTAGGAACTACATCGTAGGAAGGAGCTGATACAGGTGAAGCTAAAAAGAATGCAAGTTATGTAAGCACAACGTTTTTCAAATGCACCATTAGCGAATGGATTTAATGTATTTGGCGTATAGGGCAAAGGTCGAGATGGTATAATCGGTTGAGGAGACTCGCTTCTAAAAATGAACGGTATTCGAGAAGAATGGTTAAATGAATAAACCTCATTGTTACTTTACTCAAAGGTTGATCTTTGATTTGTTCCCAGAATGCTGTGAAAGTATCCATAGAGGGATTTGAAGGTGCAGTAGTGTTTGATGTATTAGGTGTGGGAGGTAAATGAGTAATAGGGGCGGAAGAGGCATCTAAAATTCAAAATATTGAGTATTTACCATAATATCTTAAAAACCTTTAGGGGATTCATCAAAAGATACAGGAAACATTGCTGAATTCGATTTATTTGTTGTCAGATTTGAAGGAACTAAGTTAGGCAAAGAAGGTGTACGTTGCTGCGGAGTCGAATCCCAAAGAATGGGAGCCTGAGCTTGCGCTAATGGTCCCCAATTGACAGAAGGAGCGTTAAATATATTTGTATCACTATAATTGAGAATAAAACAAGATCGCAGGAAATTACAAACTTTTGATTAACAGGCGTCGAAGATATAGGGTCCGAAAGAGCATTCATAGATGCTGCGGCACCAACCAGAGTGGGTACTAAAGGAGCAAATGCTGTGGGAATCATAGGGTCTTGAACAGGTGGAGAAGTGAAATCATCAAAATCTTAAAATTAAGAGTAAGCATTGCCAAACCGATTTTCTCACCGATCAGATTGGTTACTTGTTGTTTAGGTGGAGTACTATGTGGACGGGATAAAATGCTATTCGTAGCACCTTTGTTGCTTGAGAAGTTATCTAAAGAATATAATGTTTATAGCGGTTATGATAAGTTTTATACCAAGATTACCAATAATTGTAGTACTATACCAAGGAGTAAGAACATTACTAGGAAGACGTGCATTGTAATAGCCATTATAACAAAACCTTAAGTTCTTATTTAATAATGTATGAATAAAAACAAGCAAACCAGACAGAAGATGTTTCTTTCTTTACCACAAGAACAGCATCGCCTTCATTAACAATGAGCATTTTCCCAGTTTTTCGACTCTTTTCCAACACATTTTCATCCAATGGCCAAGTTGATGTACATTTATAAATATCTCCTTTTCTGTTTCTGAAAAAAATGATGATAAGAAACAAAAAACGCATTAGAAAATTACTTGAGTTCTGCTTTTTCCAGAATGGAAACCCTTTCTTCTTCTGTTTGCGCTCGAAATACTTTCCCTAGAGAATGTTAAATAGTTTAAAAAAATGCTGATAATTTAAAACCTGTAGAGGTAGGCCCGGAAACGGATGGAGTAGAAGCCTTGGTATTAGTAGTGAAATGCTCCTCTGAAACACTTTCGTTTGAAAAGAAATTTAAAAAATTGTTTACCATTCGCTTCTACGGCTAGTTCTTCTCTACCAATAGCAGCTCCTCGGGTTCGCATTTTTCTTTCCGCCTAAAAAGTTATTTTTCCATTTTACAATAAGAAAGATTAAATTTTAATTTACCCTAGTAAGAATAAATTGTAATCCTTGAAGCCGATCAGGGTCATAATACAGAGCAAAACAAAGAATACCATGAACAATCAATCTCTGCGTCTGAAACAGATGCATAGAAATAGCTTTTCCAAATTTTTAAAAAATCTATTACTTGATATGGATCAGTCGCAGCATCATCAGCAGTCTCTTTATATTTAGTCTTCAATTGAATAGTCAATTGATCGTCCAATTCTTTTACTGTCGCCATCGCATCTCGAAGAACCTATATATACTCTATATATGAAAGAGATTGTTGCAAATGCAAACCTTGAACAGAACATCTATAACCTTCGGAAGAGTTTGTTTCACTTGAGCATTCAAAGCTTCGAAATCCAGATTTTTCGAATTGTCTTTCTGCAAACAAATATAGAATAAAATAATTTTTTTCTCAAATGTACCGGTTTATTGCTCGATCTAGCCGCTTCCCAATCCATTAACTTATCATTTCTTTTTTTAATCAGTTTCTTGGGTATGGCTCGTAAGGCTTTAACTATTTCATCGCGTACTCTAAAAAATAATGAAGATTAAACAAGAAACAAGAAACATGAGAATATTATTATTAATTAAGTAAAACCATACTTCGAGTTTAATTGTTCAGCGAACATTTTAACTTCATCGTGAAAAGGTTGAACTTGGCGTTCAACGTTCATACCGCTTAATGATACTTCTTTTTTTCCTTAAAAAATTGTTGCTAAAACTATATGTTTATAAAAACATACTGATATCAACTAATCGTTTTTGTATAAGGTACTTCGTCTCAAAAAACATTCTCTTCTTGTATATTACAAGCATATAATTGAAACGAACTAAACTCCTCTCACAAGCATCCAGCTGTGATACCAATGAGTCAAACTCAGGGTCTCTTGCCTACAATTTAATTTTATAAAAATTAAATCAAGTTTTTCTCACCAATTTAACAACTCCTAGGGAAGAGCCCATACGATACGTGAACCTATTAGATTTCTTCTTAATTGAATGAACAGTGAATTTCGATATCATATCACCAAAAGATGAACTGGATTGTTCTTGACTATATTTTCGAGCTATAAATCCTTAAATTAGAAGCAATATATAACATGATTGACTTACTGAGTTCCTTCCTTCGTTTACTTTCATTCATTTTTTGACCAAGAGTAGACATTAATTTAACTGCATCTAATAATTTGGGGTGATCCGGATGATGAAGGGGTGTGTACTAAAAACGTTGATAAAGGCAGCACCAGATAGATAAAACTCACTTTAGCTATTTCGTTTAAAAACAAAGGATATTTAACACATCTTTGGATAGGCCGAGAAATAGCAGTAGGAGCATCGATAACTGAAGCTCCGTTGCTCTTCATTTTAGCTACTAGCTCAGATAACGCATCATCCATTTTTAAGTCCGACGTCTATAATGAAATAGCAATTAAAACAAGTTAAACATAAAAAAGTATACCGATGAATTAACAAGTGCATTCACATGTTCTATATTTCTGAAATAATAACCATATGTTTGAGCAAATGGTTTTCTTAAATCTAAGAAGCATGCTCCAATAGCTTGCTGATCCCAATCTTTGCCTTAATATGAAAAAAATACATCATTTATATGAAACAAAACATACATTGTTCGTTCGTAAGCCTCTGAACAAGTCCAGTTGCCAATTGTGTTATTTGAGCATATCCACTTTTCATAATTACCTTTTGCTTTTGATTCAGACGTGAATTACACTCAACAGCCTTAGGATAAATTGACGTTATCAAAAGAATCAAGTATCAAAAAAAACCTCCGAATAAGCCTGAACATCAGTTATGAACTGAAGTTCGGAGGATATTAATTCCTCAAAAATTTTGCTACGTTTTTCCTTCTGCATCTCTGGTGACAAATTTTCGGTTGCTATAGATGGTTTAGAAGAATCCTATTAAAGAAAATTAAATGAACAAAACTATTTTAAAATTACCTTTCTAGCCATTCCAAACATTTCTTCCACAAACAGCATATTTTCATCAGATGAACCAATAACTGTTGTCTAATACAAGTTTGTTAACTTAATAATATATTAACAAAAACCTTGGGAGGAGGTGGACGTGCCGGAGGAGCACTTTTCTTCTCAGGTTCGAGCCATGTTTCTCCAAATGTTGCCCATTCGTGTTTCGATGGAGCTAAATTAAATTATATGAATATAATTGAAACTTAAAACAAAGATGCTCTTTCGTTACTAACCTAAGGACGGTATTGATGGGGGCTGTTCAATACGAGTAGAAGTTCTCCAATCAGGTACCGATGCTGGAGCAGTGAAAGATTGATTGTTAAGCGTTGTAAACTTAATAAAATTTCCATAGTAGAATTTAGATTTTAAAAATTACTGTTTGATCTGCTGTAAACAATTTACTGTTTCTATTTCCTATTTCTTCATCCTCGTCATCAAGATATAATTCCAAAAATGCAATAGGAACTATCCCAGAAATATCAGTATTGGGATCACGGCATTTAACCCAATCCGCATTTATCTAAAACCATTTGTACTACATCAGTTGTAAGCAGAAAACAAAATTACAAACCATCTCGAGAACTCTAACACTATCACCCATATGAATTGTAAGTTCATCTTTTTGGCGACCCTCAAAATCGTGTCGCACTATGGCAAAACTATAATAGAAATAATAGAAATAAAATAGCTGATTTGTAATTAGGTAAATTTACCCGATTCCATCTCCAGCAGAACTACTGCGTTTTTGTTGAGTCGATGTATCTCCTTTTAAAGAAACAACTATTTGAACATATGATTCGGGGAACATCCCAATTTTTCCGCTTAAAGTTCCTTCTAACCAATCGGAATCTATTCTACGAGTTAGATGAATTATGTCATCAGCTTGAAACGATAGTTCACTTCCAAATTGCCCTCTGAATGAATATATGTATATGTATAGAATTTATATTCTTTATATTCTTACGAAAAGGGATATATAGCTCTAGCATAAGGCATGACTTCACCGTCTCGAAACCGAACATCGTTAGCAAAGTCTGTGGTGAAAGAAGTAGGTAAAGAAGTAGCAGATTGCGCAGGAGCTTGAAAGCCTGTCAGCTATAATAACCATCGTCATTAATATTAAAAAATATAAAGACTACCGGTTTTACGTAAGTTGAAGGAAAGGTTCCACTCGCTCCTAATCGTTTACCTGTGTCTGTAACTGCACAGCCTTTAAACCAACCTTCCGATTCTACAGACTCTACTACTGAAACTCATTTACAAGTTTAAAATGTCGGCAAATTTAGCCAGTACCTAATACACAATATGTTTGAAACGAAATGTCTGCTTCATTCTGTGCATCGAATTGAGCTATAGAGCAATAAGCGCTTTCAGATGGGTTTCTTCAATTGATAAATTGAGATATTCTTTAAATATAAATTAGAGATGTGTTACCTCAAAGGATTATTTATAGGAGTAACTAGAACTTTGGGAACACGGCCATCAGATCCATCCAAAGTTTCTACTGTGAGCCTGCACTCGAAACTTTCACTAATATAATACAAAGCAAACTAACCAATCACCCTTATTGCCTATAACTTTTACAACTTGATCCTGAGCAAAAGATGTGTGAGTAACAGGGTCTTCAACTCCATTAGATACTCGGACCCAGTTGTCTCCCATTAGAGTAACAGAAAACTAAACTTTTCCATTCATAATTTCAATATAAATCAATATATATTCGCGTGTTAAATACTTCGGAGATTTTGATAACTATTCATAATAAATACAAGCCATCATAAGACGATAACAATATTTACCCTTGATTAAATTGACTTAGACATTAGAATAACGTAAAAAAGTAATAAGAAATGCAAATTTTCCTGAATATTCCCAGTAAAACTTCATAAAACTGGCAAAATAATGATGGATAAAAATATTATAACAAAAACAATATTTATATGATTAATTTTAACTATGTAAAAATGAAGCAGATTTCATTTTTACTTTAAACGACAAGCCTATGCGACCAGAGATAATATCACATTCAATGTCGAAAGGGCATCGATTTTTGTTTGGGCTATGCTGCACGCAAATTACGAAGCACGTAGTGGAGTGAAATATAACAAAATATTAATATATTAGATAATTAATTAAAGAGGACGATGATATATCAAGAAAAATCAATAGATAGTCGCAGTACAAAAAACAGTTGCAATGATATAAGTTTTAATTGTTTTTATTTGTTGCTTTGATTTCCTTAAGCTCAGCTTCCTCTTCATTTGTAGCAACAGGTTGATGCTTGGTGCTAAATACATTGTATTCATAATTTATGTCATATAAATTGAATTTGTGATACCGATATGGATAAAGACTGTATACGAAAACTGCTCCAATTACAAATGTAGCTCCAACTAAGAAAAATACTGTAGGACGGAAGTCAAACAGGAAGAATGCTAGGACACAGTTAAGCACAATGGCAAACGAAGTAGCAAAAGCCTGAAATGATAATTTTTAAAAGAGTATCTTGCTTATAGGGTACTTTTAGAATGTTGTCAGCGTATTTGATAACGACAGCTACGACAAGCCCTCCGAATGCAGAAATTCCAATAGTTACCCAAACTGCCCAATCGAACCCTCGCATCATGTTTGTGAAAATTGAAACAGGGTTAACTCCATCTTGGAAAATGGTTGAATTATCTTTCACCTGAAAACCGAGAAAAAAATTTTCAAATTCTTTTTTAATATTACAAAAGCGAATAGAAGAGCGAAGACAATAGATGGTAGAGCAAGCTGAATATTTCTAATCCAAATAGAAACGTTTGACCCCTTGAGAATTTTTTCGAAATAAATTCCAGCAAATCCAGAAAGAACGCATGCCACCAGAACTGCTAAGAAACCTGAAATATGTTTTGTGTGAATTGTTAAACAACATGAGTCGCATATCAATCACGATTATTCATGGTAAATTGTTTCTCTAAGCTAGACATGTATTACAAAGACTGAATAATCGGGTCAAAGGAAGGTGAAAAGCGGCTTATCTTTTCACGACATCAGATGAACTTCGATAACATAATAGAACAGAAAAGACATGTCCCTTACCCATAACTGAATTCTGCTCATGAACTTCTCTTTTAGGTCTTGACGAACTTTCGGTTATAGATTCAAAGCCGTCCTTCAATAAAGACTAAAAAAAATATTAAGTATTTCAACTTTAAAGCCAAAATACCGCCATTGTCATTGGTACAGTAGGTTCTGGAGTTGTTGTGACTTTAAACTCGGAAGTCAAGTTCAGCGTAGGTAGAGTAAGATTAGCATTAGTTAGTCGTTCACGGTCATTTGATATTTTTTGATCCTAAAAATTCAGAAGATTTGGAAAAAATTTTTAAACTGAAACTGACATATTGTACAACGGCAACACCAGCAAAAAGGAAGAGAAGAGCAACCCATTGCTGTATGGACAATTTTCTATTAAGGACGAAAACAGTGAAAATAGCTGTTGTTAAAATTTTTAACTGATATGTGACCTAAACACAAATTGAATATTCATGGAATTCAACATTTTAAAAATATATTAAGAGGATATACCATATATGTGGCAGCAGGCAGATTTTCTACGGCCACATAAAGTAAAAAATTTTGAATTGTGTATACCACTGCTGGAACTAAAACTTTGACAGCATCCCTCCAATGATTAACATATTCGTCATAAATATAACGAAGTCCCCTAAATGTGGTAGATATTTTGTATATAATGAAAAACAGCTAACTTGATTACACTACGCTCTTGGCAGATAACTAGAAAAATACTAGCAAAGAATTTGAAAATTTCAGCATAAAACACAGAAATAGCCTGTGTAATACATAATTATTTTAATAAAATGTGTGAACAAAGGATACTTTCAAAAACTTGGGACGATTTCCGGTCATTACGAATCGCATAAAGAGCACCAAGGATGTGTTTTGGAGAACCAGAACACCCAAAGATGCATATTTGATTATTTTATCACCTGTAAAATAAAGATATCTCATAGTTTAGAAATAATATTATTACTTTTGCTAGCCGTTGATGCCATCTATACTGGAACACAAGCCACAGACTCTGAAAACCGACAGAACAGTAAACGTGATAAGACCAGGGTTAATCCCTTCGTATGATCTTTATATTGCCGTAAACCAGACGTTGTTGGCAAATACAATAAAAGAGAGGATGGGAAAAGGGAAAGAAAGAGGGAGGATAGAATTTACGATCAAAGGACAGAATTTGAAAATCAAAAAAGAATTATAACAGTACACGTGTTAGTTTAAGATAGTGGACAACGTTAGCACATTGAAATAAACATGAAAAATACTAAAATAATCTCGTAAAATAAATTTATAAGTAATAATAAACAAATTCAGTAGTTTGGCAAGCAATTGCATAGTAAATCACAGATAACCCAAAATTATGACATAAAACAGTTGTAAAATTGCAAAAAGAAAATAAAGCTGTTTAAAGTTACTTTCTGGCTGAAGAATCTAATAATTTCTAAAAAGGAAACATATTGCTTCTTACTCGATCAATGAGAGCGGTTGACTTATACATTATCATATAGGTTTACAATAAAAAGCCAAGAAATTGCATCAACAGGAACAAAAGTGTAACAATTGTTCAGAACTACTCGCGTTGAAACAAACTTTGAACATATAACTGGTAATTCTAAAAGTTACATGCTGTAGAAAGCCCATGTTTTAATTAAATTAAATAAGTTTGGAATATCTACACGCATACATTTTTTCGGATCATTTTGATGTTAACCAAAAGAGACTGAGAAGAGCTGTACATAAAAATACTTAATATTACAAGAAGTGCCCCTATGCTAAACAGTAGAGAAGGCTGGAAACCGAATAAATAAATAGATCCTATCGTGGACAAAATTATAGCGACTGAAGTTGCAAAATTTTTAGCAATGTTATCAGCGTATTTAATGCAAACTGCAACAGAGAGACCTGAAACATTTAGATGTATTTTTTTCATTATTTTAGATAGATGTAATACAAGTCCTTACCTCCAATTCCATACCATAGCACAGTCAGCCACACAACCCAATCAAACCCATACAGCAAGCCATGCTCTTTTACAAAATCTCCATCCTATTATTACATGAATTTAGATTATTTTTTTTTACTTGCCTGTAAGAAAACTCCTAAAAACGATGCAGGAATAGAGAAAACTCCCATTTGAATATTTCGCATCCATAAGGATACAGGAGCAGAACCTTTAAGTATCTTTTCGAAATAGATACCGGCAAAACCAGACAAACAACATGCAATAATTACAGCCATAAATCCTAAAGGATAATAAAATTATAAACAATTACTTTAATGAGTATAACCTATAAATGGTTTTTGATGTGAGTTACCAGAGCTGTCAGAACTGGATGGTTGTAGCTGGACCAGTGAGACTCCAATGAACAAAACTCCCAGGGCACACCTTAAAAAGAAAACATAATAATAAACAGTACTTTGCACAAACCATTGACTGTTTGTCAGAGATCGACGTAAGATTATAACAGTGAAGATTGCTGCAGTAAAAATTTTGAATTGTGAAGTGATCTGAGGAAAGTTATTATTACATTCTCGTCGAAAATTAATTTTAAAATTACCATGAAAGTAGCAGCATCTAAATGGGTGGCAGCTACGTAGAATAGATTGTTCTGAACGATATATATCATCGCCGGAATGCATACTTTGAGAGTATCCCTTGGTTGCCTAACAACTTGATTCATAAGAGCAGATGTAAACCTAAAAATATTTTGAATGTTTCCAATTATTTGAATATGTATACTTTCTAGGAGTTTCTTCTCTTGCTATCAATGCTAAGCACATAAGCGCTTTGATGACTTCAGTAAGGAAAACGGCAACAGTAGAAATAAACATTTCATCAACTTCACGAGCACGAGAATACCTTTAAGCTATGATTAGATACACTAAATCTTTAGAAAAAACCTTATAAGAAGAGTATGAATACTATTTTGAAGGGTCAACCAAATTAAAATTGCAGTTCTCATGCTCGATTGTCCTGTGTGCTCACGCCCAACAGTTAAACGCTTACCCTATTAATTAAACAATGAATTACAAGTATGGAACATAAAAGAAGATTAGTGAAATTTTTAGAAGAATGGATTCAGGAATCGTAAGTAGTGAATGACTAATCTATATTGAAATCTAGATACATAGAGCCACATAATGATTGCGATGAGATAAAATCGCAAACTTAGTGACATTTATAAGAATCTAGTTCGAAGAAAGAACTTAGAGGCTGGGTTCAATAAGAAAATAATTTTCTAATGACTCATCTCAAGTTTCTACACCTTTATGATTACAATTTCACGTACACATACCTCAATTTGATGAAGTAAAGGTAACTTATCAGGATGGGATGGTGGCTTCTCCATAGTATGGCTAAAAATAAAATATGCATGCAAAAAAAAACTAGAATAAGACAAAGCAGACGATTGCAGAGTATATATGAAAGCGTATTAGAACAAGTTGTGTCTGTTAACAGTCGTAGCAAGACATTACATTGAACTAGAACAAACCGACAATGAATAAATACATGTGCCACGTAACACAACGCTGCGAGCATGCAGCTGCACAAACATTTTTTGAATACAATATATAACGAATATTTATACCTAACACAATAAACTGGTTACTTTTAAGATTCCTAGGAAATATGAATATAAGGATTAAGCTTTGATTTGCCATTCGAGGGATCGATCAACTTCTTAACTATGTAATTTCTGTTCCTGCGACAAGACGGTCCGCACTTATACCCTTAAAAGTAATTTCGTATTAATCATGAGAGTATTAATCTTACCTTTACATTTGAAACAAATAGGAAAGCAACCTGTACAACTGAGATCCAAGCAATCACAAATATCTTTTCGCAAAGACCCAACTATTAAACTTCCTTCAGCATCGTGTTTCATGATATTGTTCTCTTCAAACCGCACAGTTAGTACTTTCGAAACTAAATCTCAAACTCACGAGTTGTTCTAGAAGAAGCTCTACATCTATTATTCAAATTTATGGCGCCCAGACTCTCATTATCTAGAGAACTTTCTTGATCTGTACAACTTCTATAGTCTGCAGAATTCTCATTTATATCTTTCAGTCTCTGTTCCTGCGAGTGTAAGCTATTACTTTCTTTAATAATATAATATATTCAAATATTATAATATAATTTTACGATTTTTCTCATTAGAAATAGCTCTACTGTTCCTATTCACATTTGTGACAGCCTCAGCAGATTCTTCCCTTTCTGTATAGTTTTTATCATCGTTTGAGCTTTCGGCACTAGAGGTTCGATATATTCTCAAACTTTCATACCGAACTTTACGGTGTCGTTTCTGTCTGATATTGTTTCCTTTAAAATAAATAAAATAATTTAGCCATTCAGTGATGTCTCACGTTCAATTGTTGAGGAACCAGTTCCACTCCTAGTATTCAATACAACAGCAGAAAAATTATCATCTTCTGTACAACTATTGTCTTCTGTAGAACCCTCGTCTGTTGAACTTCCACTTAGCACTATCTTCGACTTTTTCTTCCAACTCACAACTTTTTTATCTTCAAAACAGTAAAGAATTTTCAAGTTATTTATCAGCTTCCTACTCTTCTTTGACCCAGAACCAACCCTGCTTCTGGTATTCAATCCAACAGCAGACGAACTCTCATCTATGGAATTCACATTTATATCTTTCCGTCCCTGTTTCGGCAGCCACGCGCTAGGATTTTCTTTAATAATAAAAGATATTGAAATATTATGATAAAATATTACGATTTTGTACATTAGAAGCAGCTGTATTTCTCTTATTCAATTTTGTGGCCGCAACATAACAGTCGTCCTTTGTATAATCTTCGCTGTCTGTATACATTTTATTATCGTTTGAGCTTTCTTCACTAGAGCTTCGATCTATTCTTACACTTCTGTGCGTAGCTTTGCGCTGTCGTTTCTCTCTGATACTGTTTCCTTTAAAATAAATAAAAATTTTTAAATTATTCATTAGCTCCCTACGTTTCATCGATCCAGTGTCACCTCTACTTCCAGTATTCAATCCAACTGCAGATGAACTGTCATCTTCTGTGGAACTAGTTATTACTCTACGTCGTAGTCTCATTGAGCTCAAGCTATTATTTTCTTCAAGACGAGAAATAGTTTGATGCGTCTTACGCATCTTACGTTGTTCAACTATAGATGAAGTCAAACTCCTTTTTCGAAAGCTTGTCCTGATGAATTTTCCATCTTCTGCTGCATTCTTGTCATCAGTAGAATTGCTGCGGGTTACTTTTCGCCAACGACTTAAAACACTCATTTTCTTTCCAATAACAAATACTATTCAAATACTTTCGAATTGTCTTACGTTGGGTTGCAGCTGACATATCTCGTTCATCTGCACTCCAATTTGATATATCTGAACTTTCACCCACAGAGGAACTTTGATGAATAATTTTACGCTGTCGTTTACCTTTAAAAACTTCACATGAAACCTCAAATAATTATTAAATACTTACATTCAGGAGAACTATCGGAGATAGTTATAACTGCATTTAATACATTTCTGCATGACACATTTGAGTTGCTCACTTGCTTAGACCTGTGGACGTGGCCGGTTCTTTGGCAGGTCCTTCTATCTGTAATGGTTTATCGATCAAACCATAACAGATTATTTATAATATTTACTTACTTATGGTGCTAATATTTTCTTTTTCACATTTTGACATATTTTACTAACTTATTCTTTATTTTAGTATGAATAATCAAGTATTGTAATCATGGGTAATCAGTAATTTAACCGTTCTATTACAGTTGATTACGTTGAACAAGATGGATAAAACATTTATTACTAATAACTATAAATAATTAACAATAATGAAATGTTCAATAAATTATGACAAGAACGAAACCCATGGTGGAATAATGGGCTGAGGATTTTGAAGATAACTCATGACAACAGCAGAAACAGACAACCTGGAAAAATATATAACTTTTTTTAAATGTTTGACAAAAACATACATGAAACTGCTTAAAATTTGCTTAGTATCATCAATATTCCTTGTATTGGCATAGCTAACGCATGAGCATACTAGAGCAACCCAAGCAGACCACTTCATCTGCACAAAACACATAACGTAAAAACATCGGAGTTTCACTTACTCTGAGCATAAGCCCTAACATGGAGAAAATCATGCCAAGCACATTCATATACTCTGGTAAGGCATCTTCACCTGAGGGAGGATTCGCCTGTGGATCCACTGGTTTATATCTAAAACAATATGTGGCTGATGATATATTTTTTAAAAATTGCCTAATAATTTTAGAAGCCTTTCTTGGTCCGTTTGCTGCCTGCATCTGAAAAGTTAAAAAATAATTAATATAAATCGGTAGAGAGAGAAAAAGAAACGCTAACATACAACCAATAATCATAAAAAAGATTATACCAACTTTGGAGCAAGCCTGTGTGCTGACGCAAACTCAGTGTTTCATACTTTGCGTATACACGGTAGGTGGTTGGGTAAATATCACGTTCTATTCAGTTTCTCTGCTATTTCTAGATTGTAGTCCGATTAACGACGTCTGTTTATATATTCATTTTTGCAATTTATAGAATTGTTGAATACTTAAACTTCATTCTGATTAGAGCAAAACAATAATTAGTGGCCATTTTCTATAAGTTCTTTTTTTCTATTATATCATGGATGATTCGTTGGAAGATGGTGAAATACTTGATGATGATGATGATCATAGTACAATGTTGGTATAATGGCCCATTTTGCTTGTTTATTTCATGTTCATGTGCATAATATTTCTTTGTAGAATTTTGCCTACAACATCTTCTGATTCGAAAGATAAGGAGAGTGAAATTGATAGGATCGTAGAAGAAAGCAAGGTTAGTCTTATATGTTTTATATATCAGATTTAAACGTTTAGTCCTGGAATGAACGGTCAGGTAAAACTGGCAAACCTAAGAACACTTCTGAACCTCTAGTGGAGGTAAATTTAGAGTAAGCATGCTGATGTAATTGTTACTGTTCTTTCAGCCAATAGTAGAAGATTCAGAGATACGCGCATTACGTTTAGCAGCTTTAGGAACATTAGGAAAAACAGTTAAAGAAAAACTTGTCTTTCCTTCAAGTACCACTCGTAAACGAAAAAGCAGAGACTCAGAAAATGAATCATCAAACAAAAGTTAGAATTTAAAAAAGTTTTTGTGAGCAAATTTTTCAACATTCAGTAAAGTCAACTCGTCATAAAACTGTTAATTCCAAATTGAACTCATCTTATCGTGACCGAGAGAAACTAGAATGCAAGAGTTTAAAGGAAAAAGATTCTGATCCTAAATCTAAGTTAAACAAGTCCGCTCCCGTTGAACATGCAAGGAGTAAGAGTCCAAAAGGTAAAGTTTCTACTAAGTTTCATTACAAAATTTTTTGTTTAGCTGTTATCAGTCGAGAAGAAAAAGAAGAGTCAAAGTAATTTCAATAGTTATTTTCTGTAAGTTTTATTTTATTTAGGACTTCTAGATCCAGAGTTACTGCTGATATGGTGCTGGGTGAAGAAAACAGGCATATAATTGCGGTATTTTAATTACATTATCACTAAATTTTACTTTTTCGTTCCAGTCAAAACTGAGTGTTAGTCCCACTATTACTAATATTGAAGATAATTATGATAATGTTGGAATGGATATAGACAGCAATAGCAGTGAGCCAGGTGAATAATATTATTGTTGTGGTTCTATATACATACTCTAGATTTTCACCAAAAACGAAATGAAGATGAGATTTGTCACCCTTCATCAATGAGTGTGGTAACTTCCTAATGAGATTTTCAGTATAGCAGAGTTTTCAAACAATTGTTTTAGGAACAGACGAAAGGAAAGATTTCGTCACAAAAATTCGGCATTTCTGACTCTGAAATTACGAGGACCATGTATAGGTGATTCATTTAATATAGTAGGGAATCTTAAAGTTTTATTAAGAAATAAATATGAGTCTCTAGAAAATCTAGATAAACTTGTTAAAGCTCGAATTGATGATATTGAAGAAACACTGGAAAAGAGGGATAAGCTGACGGTATGTACTAAATTGTGTAAAATTATTTTATGAAGTTTAGAGGGAGCTGGAAGATCTGACGAGCAAGTTGGAAATATATAAAAATGAATATGTTCGGGCTGTTGAAGAAAGAAATAATCTTAGGCAAGATTTATCTGAATACGAGGAAAGAAGAATAAATAAACTGCTATTTGGAGAGTATGTTTTAAAAACCGTAAATAAATTTTCACAAGTTATTCAGATCTGATATGAAACCATTGGACAGAAAACAAATTCATGCTGCTCCAAGTGAACAGAAAGAACTAAATGAGCAAATTCAAAATACTTCTATTGCAGTTGAAAATTTAGAAGTAACCCGATGGATATAAATGATTCAATGGTATAGTTTTGTTTTATAGGTCGATGACTCTATGAAATCAACAGATAGTTCAGTTAATGATGAAGAACGACTTAGAAATAGTTTATTACGTAAATTTAAGTCTATTCAAGCTAACAAAGAAAAAGAGGTAAGATTAGTTATAATATTTATATATAGCCTGTAATTTGAATAAGTTACAGAATGCGAAGGACGATTCCTTTATTTCCAGAAAAACACATCAGTCCTCTATATCTAATAGTTTATCTCCTCTTGGTTCAAACGAGAGTGCTGACGAAGAAAATAGTAATAATTCATCATTTGCGAGCATTCGTGAATCTTTAGAGAATACTACGGTATCTAGGGACCTCAGTTATTCATTGGACAGGTTATCTTCCTATTCTGAAAGGTCCCCAATTCTGAACGTTTAGTAATCGAGTTTTTCCTACTCGGTTTCTGCAACATCTTGGTTCAGTTGATCGAAACCCATCGACAGAAGCATGCCCACATGAATTAATGGGAAGATGCAAAGATTATTCCTGTGCTTAGTGAGATTTTTCTATCAATATCTTTTAAACCTTGTCATTCCTTAATAATCTTTTAGTCTACATTTACATGATCAAGACTTGGATGTTAGAGATCTCATTTTAATGTTCGTTCAGTTCATGTCTATTGGCAACCATGGGAGTAAGTAGCTATGCTACATACACTTTTTTAAATCATGTTTATAGATACTCGTAAGAAAGTAGACGATATGTTAGTTAAAAAAAAACATGACGAGACAGGTTATGAATTTTTTGTCCGTATGCTTCGGGGTAATTCAAAGACATCTTAGAACATGGCCTGTTAGTTAGCAACTTTTTTTTCAAAAAAATGAAATCCCATTTAGGTCCATGTTTTGTTAACAAAGTGGTAAGTGATTAGAATTATAGTCCTGACTAGTTTTTTTCTGTAATTAACCTTCCCTTCAGTCGTTCAATTCTTGTTTTTTATTGTTACGGCTCGAAGCCAATCCATCATTTTGTCTTTAATTCAGAATTTCTCAAGGAAGAACATGGAGTAAGCGCTCACCAAATCCGATTCCCTTGATTAACTGCTTCATTACTAAAGGCCACTTATTGCCTTATTACGTGTGAAATCTACGTGTATCATAGGATATTGTTGCCTATACACATATTCACTTAGGTTTTGTGTTTTCTAGCATGTTTTACTTGCAATATATAACATTGATAAATATATAATAATTTTACTGTTCATGTTACATATTAATATTCGCAAAGCAATTATACCGCAGGAAAATTGTAAATACTGTTATATTTTCAAATATGACAACTGGGAAAAGTAGAACATTGATTAGATGTTTGGTGTATGACGAATATGAAGTTTGCTTTAGTATTTCATTCAGCATGATGCATATATTAGTCATAATCTGCCCATGAGTATTTCATCTGACTTTGTTTCATTTCATCGGTACTCATGTCGTTCGGAATCATGAAAAACTCTCTCATCTCTTCAATAGTTTTGCCCTACAAAACGTACGAATAATATTATTAATAATGAACAACAACCTCGATCATATCGGCAATTTTTTGGGTAATAACGTTAATTAAATTGGGTATCTCTAAATAATTAGCAGCCTAAAAATAATATAATTTTTAAAAATAAAAGAAAACTTACAGTTAATATATTCATCAAATCCTCATCAGGTAAGTCTAGAAATTGTTTTTCCTTTTCCGATAATACAAATCGTTTGTGCATTGCAAGATCCGAAACTAAGGGAGCATCCGCATTCTCTATCATAAACTCAGTAACCTAAAATAAGCATATATTATATTCTAGTTTATCAATTCTATACTTTAACAAGCGTTTTTGCGTCAACAGCTAATATTGGGATAACAGTACTTTCAAGAGCCTCATCAGATAAATTTAAGTTCTAAAATTAAATAAACTTGAGCAGTCTGAACCATGATTTACCTGAACCATATTAGTTAATGTTAGTGACAATCTTAATGAATTCCTAGGAATTTTAATAATCTGTTCATCTTTGCTTCGCAAACTAATCATTCATACAGCTATATCTAAATGATGATAATGACAACTGAATATTTTATTTTAAAAACTATTCAAACAATTATAAATCAAATTCATACAATGTACCGACTGATACAGAAAAATGATGTTATGGAAGAATAAATTGACGATATAAATACATTATAAAAAATACTCAAAAAAAAACAGTGTACCTGATCGTTTTAAAAGGAAAGGTGCGGGAAGATAATAAGTTTCTTTATCGTTTCTTTCATATGTTGTTGGCGTGTTTCATAATTAATTTTATTAGTACTTTTGTAACAAAATACACACACACTCTCTCTTTCTCTTTTTCACTTTATGTATTATATGAACAGGTCTCTCTCTCTCTGACTCTCTCTGACTCTCTCCCTTCCTTTCTCTCTTTCGCCTTATGTATTATATATACATGCATCTATTTTTTATATATATATTACTCAATTAAATTGAGTTAAGAAAAGATTTATAATAATAGTTGTACCTAGTTATTTCATATTTTGAGATATGTCAAACAATTTGACATATTGTATAGCTTTCTTGATCTCTGAACAACTTTCTCAAATAATAATACTTGTTAAATCAGTAACTATTGTACGAAAGATAATTTATAGGTATAGAAATAAATATCTGAAGTATCTACAAAGAAAAATTTGTTAATTTCATAAAATTGGCTTTTCAACAGAATTAACTCTGTAATATGTATCATCTTCTGGATTATAATAACAGTCGAAATCCGCGTCGTATACCAAACCAGCTAATTGCACGATCCCTTCATTTTCACCTGATCTAGTCGATGATCTCATTTTCTCATGTCTAAATCCGGATAAGCGATTTTCCCTAAATTAGCTATTTGTCTAGAAGTATCAAAACTTTCTTGGCTTACATATGTGAAACTGCATTTTCTCTAATTTTAGATATATTTGATGAATCATCCTAAATATTCATACTCATAAAAATCAGTTTTCTTTTAAACGCACCTGCTCCAACTGTCTCACTAAACTTTTACGTCTTCTTTGAATAGTAGATGTAGTCGATTGCAGAAGACCGCTGTCATCTTCGTCAGATTTATCTTCAAATTCGTGAATGTGCAATTTATTCAACTTTTTCGTTGTTGTATCAAACGAATATCTATAAGAAATTGGAACCAATTATATATCATACGTTCTTAACATACTCTGAGCGACCAATACTACGCAACATTGCTAATTCTTCAGGATCGTCAATGGGGACCAAATTGGCGGTCTCAGTTCTTGCGAGTCCTGCGGATCGTCTCACTGAATCACAATAATTTTTAAAAAGTCTCTATTCTTGAAATTACTGGAAGCTCTCCCATACAGAATTTTATGTGACGATGTTTGGACAGTTGTTTCTTCATCAGGAAGAGATGTAGTGTTTTTCATGTGCGACAGTCTGATCTCTGGTCCAGCTAGAGCAGACGATATCCGGGCTTGAAGAACTCTACTAACATATTCTGCTGAAAGCGATTGAAAATTAAAAAAAAAAACTTTTTTTTAACTCACGGTCGGGTGTCATTGGTTTATGAAGAGGCTGATGCTGATCATTGAATTTATGAGGATATCTAGATTTCTTTTATAAAATGATAAAAAGTCGAAGGAATACCTCCGTTCATGCTTAGAAGGTGGAGCGCTTTGAACACGAGACCGTTCAAAAGAGGAAGTTATTCTTGAAGAGGACGAAGATGCTGATCCAACTCTTTCTTGATACATAGAAAACTATGTTCTGTATATAATATAATATTTATTTACATATATATAGATTTATTACAAAATTATCAATTGAATGAACGAAACACAAATCATTAATGAAACCAAATATAAAATATGAACGAATATTTCTAAATTGTTACATGTTATGCAATACATTTCTTTTTCCTTTTCATACATACATATATTGTCTAACAACAGAAGATATAATACAAATACGTAAACTCAAAATTGAAAAAAGAATATATAACAAAATTCCGAGGTTCTGAAGCTGCTGCTGTTGTATATTTCGCCTTCACATTACCATGACAACCATATGTAGCAAGTAAAGAAATAAAGGCAGTCTTCTAAGGTTGACTAAATGGGTGTTTTAAATTCGTTCAATGCTAAATCTTCAAGCGGAAAACTTGTGAATTTTTATGTCGAAATTGTGGCATATGTTGTAGGAGAATATAAATATAAGGAAATACAAATATACACAAACATTTACACTCCAAATTACATGATTCTGTTGTAAATAATAAAAACAGGGACACCAAATTACATTTTATATATAAATTCCGTATCTTATTTGAGCTGTTTATCTTCAAAGCATACCTAAAAACTAAAATGCGATAATGCCTGGAGATAATATAACCTTTAATCTATATTGGCCTTGGGGTGGTCCATAATGCTCATCCCAAACCCCACTAGGGGAACAACCCTCTGGTGCAGGAATGTGATAAACTCCAATATGATGATTAGCGGGGTCAGGTGCTCTACCGATAGGTCTGCAACAAACTTTTGCTTAAGACGAAATAAGGCATTCATACAAATAAGTCAATCTAACAGGTACTGTAGAGCCAGCTTCTATTATAGTTATAACAGGTCGAATTCGAAACATGTCATTATTGGTGCATTTAACCTAAAAGGTATATATTAAGTATATGATGAAGTCCTTTCATAATGCTCATGGTAATAAAAATCCTACTTTTACGCACTGATTCGTATTAGTTTTATTCGTGATTTTCAGCACTGTATCAATTTCCTTCAAATAATTTCCCTCGAAACGTATCTGAATTTATAATTCTACCTATTTTCACAACTTTTTGAAAATTCTATACTATCGAGTTTCCCTGTTTATAATTATTAAAATATTACTCTATCTTCAGGCTCAAGTGAAATAAACGCAGGCTTCAATGACCCCATGCACAACCGACGAATTAAATTAATCTGTTCAAAATAAAACTAGTCGGAGTTTTTAAGATTATTTAACATTAATTGATGACTGATCACTTTTACAGTTTAGGTGCTTGAAACTTAATTTAATATTCCTTCTTTTGAGTAAAGTTTACTTTTCTCCATCTCCCTGAACTAGTTATATGGTATACGCAGGCTCCTTAGCGTGAAATTTCTAAGAACCTTACTGAGCGTGTGATATGCCTTTATTTATCTTGAGCACTTTCTTTACGAATTATTTTTCAAGCTATTTGAGCATACTATTTTTATTAATTAATGTATCGTTTGTAGAGAAAAATCAGAATGGACTTCCTAGCAGCAATGAAAGAAGAGATGAATAAAAAAAGGAAACAGATTGAAGGGCTAACTGTCGAGGTATCTCAAACTTAAATAACATTTTTGTAAGTTATAATAGATGAATGGGGCTAAAGTTCTTAAAAGAGCGGATGTGCTGGAAAAAGAAGAACAAGAATATTATGAAAAGCAGAAGCGGCTTAAAACTGAAGTTAAAATAGTTAGTTTTTGTTTACTACAAATCATTTTAAGTCATGTATCTTATATTTTTCAGGAACAGGAACCTGACTGTAGTAAATCTCAAAAGCGAAAAGAGGCTGGCTCAAGCCAAGAAAATCCTGAGAATAAGTTGCCTTTGAGCGAAATTCATAAGCGACTCCGTACAAGAGGACAGCCAATTATTCTTTTCGGTATGTATTGGAGTTAAGGCGTAAATTTTTATATATTTTTTATAGGCGAGAACGAACAAGATGTCCGGGATCGTTTGTTAAAAATAGAAATTGAACAACCTGAGCTGCAAGAGGGCTGGAAAAATGATTTGGAATCTGCTATGAAAGATGTGGATAATGACTTAGTTAAGGTTTGGTATTATTTAGTTTTATACACAAAAACTCTCTTCATCAGGAAGTAATAGAAGGATCTTCGGGAGAAAAGGGCAGACACGATGTCGATATTACAGATGATACTTACACATGGGAGAAGATTGAGCATCAGGCTACTTTGCTTGGCCTAGGTAATGATTTATTAACCCTTGGTTTGATTATGTATTTTTTTTTCTTTTAACAATTTTTTCTATAAATACTTTAAGGTGATGACGCAAATCGAGATTGTGAAATTGTTTATTCATTTTTCCAATATTTATTAACACGATGGGGTAAACAATTGAATCAAAGGGATGATGAAGTAAAAAAATCAGCTGCTGGTCTGTTATTATTAGTTTCTTTGCAAAATAATTGAATTTAGGTAAGCATGAAGCTTCAATTCACAAACAAACTGCCACTCATTTGAAACCTCTCATTACCTCTTTAGAAAAAAAAAATATCAACAACGATATTCGCCATCATTTGACAAAAATTTGCAGGTATACAGAGTTATAGTATTTTTTTAAACTTCGCGTACAATTTCAGAATATTAATTTTGGAACGAAATTATATAACGGCAAATAACGCTTATATGGAGATGGCTATCGGAAATGCTCCATGGCCTGTTGGAGTTACTCGCTCTGGTATTCATCAACGTCCCGGCTCAGCTAAATCATATGTCTCAAACATTGCCCATGTTTTAAACGACGAAACACAACGAAAATATATACAAGCATTCAAAAGATTGATGACTAGAATGCAGGAATATTTTCCTACCGATCCTTCGAAATGTGTGGAATATACCAAATCTCAATAAAACAAAATAATCTTATTAATTACTGTTTCTCTGTATGCAAGATGAAATGATAATTAAATATGTATCAGGCAGTGGATATTACAAAAAAAATATAAAATACATTTATTTCAAACAAGCTTTGCGGAAGATTTGTTTTAAAATCTGGGATAATATTTAACTAAAAATTCGTAAGGGTAAGCAGTATATTCTCTATATTAATCTGTGGATAAGAGATTGGGTCTCTGAGTACTTGTTAAATGGTTAGTTTTTGGGATTTTTGAAGATATCACAATATACCTAATTACATCATTATATATTGGCTGGTTGAATTAAAGTAAACATGTACTATAATTCCACTTTGCGAAAAAAAGAACTCATAACTTATCATTTACGACATAAAATTAAGAAAAAGTGATTTTGATAATACCAGTAATATTGCTTTACAGAATATACGGGATGGATACATCAGCTCAAAAGTTCAAGCCAGAATTGCAAGCACTATTCATCCATGGCTTCCTGCTGTTCAATTTCTTCATTTTTTCTCTAAATAAAAAAATTAAAACGTACAAAAAAAAGAAACAAACCCTCATTATTTCTATCTCTTTCCAAATTAGTTTTCTCCATTCCTCAATCGTGTCTTGCTCGACAAACGCGTCTAGATCAACTTGACTGGCAAAAACAGGCTCGTCGGATTCATCATGAAAGGTACTGAGATAAGGATGAGCTAAGCATTCCTCAGCCGTTGGCCTAAATGAGTATGTTATATTAAGATACTCTGGCATGGTACTACCTGCACTCGGGATCTAGATGAAGCATTTTTTCTAAGAGATCAACTGCATGAGTTGTTGCATTTGGGAATAGTTGACGAAAATCTCTTCGAGGCATATTTGGCAAATTTCTAAAAATTAAATTTAAAAAATCGTAATTTATTACAAAATTTATATACCTTATATAGTTTCGAGCTTCTTCAGATTGTATTCGAGATAGAAACTCTTCACTCGGTTTTCCAACTATTGTCATAATTCTAGTCAATTGATCGATATCTAAGACAATTAAACAAGTAAAAATAAGAAAAAAAAAGTATCTTACGATCAGATCCAGGGAAAATTGTTCGGCCTGTAATTAATTCAGCTAGAATACAGCCGACAGACCAAATATCTACGGTTTGTGTGTAATGCATCCAATTGAGCATAATTTCCGGAGCTCGATACCTATAATAGAATACAAAAGCACAACTTGAAGCAAAGGCTCACCATCTTGTAGCTACATATCCGGTCATTTCGCTCTCCGCTTGTCGAGCTAATCCAAAATCTAAAATCTATAAAAAAATAATTGTTGGCATAGTTTAATTATTAATTGAAACCTTAAGTTCACAATCTTCGTTTACAGCAATGTTTGACGGCTTCAAATCTCGATGAATTACACCAGCCGAATGAATGTACTGCAATAAATATGCAAAAAGTTATCTAAATTTCATAATAACTAACCTTCAAACCACGCAAAATTTGGTACACCAGAAACTGAATATGATCATCATTAAGTCTTTGAATTTTTAAAATATTAGATAAATCAGCGCCCATCAAAATCGAAACAAAATATCTGAAAACATTGCTTAAAAATTGTTAGAGTTAATTGCACACATACACGTCAGTTAACTCATCCGGTGATTTATCAGGGGTAAAAACATCGAGTAAATCTATCACATTTTCATGTTCCATATCTCTTAGAAGTCTCAACTCCCTGAAAAATTTAAATATTCAAAGTCTAAATATCAAAACACCTGAAAGTTCTCCTGGCATGTACAACAGTTTGGAAAGGTCTCGTAAATTTTTTGATAGCAACTTTATTTCCGGTTAAAGCACAGTCAGCCGAGCTAAATTCTTCAAATTCAACTAATTGAAAAAAGAACACTGTATACCAAACAGAACCATATGCTCCCGTGCCAACGGGAGTCAAATTTTGATAATGTTCAGGTACAATCCATACAGTCCTATTCAACTCAACTCTATAAAATCCTTCCCGAACATCCGAAGAAGCAAAAAAGTCCATTTCTGAATAAGAATTCAATATAAACAATGAGGATAAATCGAAGTAGAATGGATACAGAAACCATGTTAAATGAGGAAACTTATTAATTATCATTATCATTATTATTATTATTATTATTATTATTATTATTATTATTATTATTATTATTATGGTAATAAATATACATGAGAGATCGAAGATGAGATCATAAACAAATTACAAGCTATATGAGATAAAGTAAGCGCAAAATTTAAATAAATTAAAGACATTATAAGATCTAATAAAAACTAAATAAAATCAGCGATTTAATCAAACAGACAGATTACTAAATCTCCTTGACGAATTTCGAAATATTTGAATTTCTCTCCATAATAATTCTGAAAATCAAATATAAATTGTAGCTTAAAATAAAAGTGAACCTCTCCAATCATCAATAGTGCTTGCGCGCTCTTCTTCTAAATCTAATCCCACAACTACATCGGCGACAGGTTCATTATCTGGAGAGGCATAATCTGACAGAAATGGGTGTTTTAAAGCATCTTTAACAGATATTCTGGAGAGAACGAAATTAGTAACAAAGAAAGAAATGATAACGTTACCGGTCATCCGGATCTAAAACAAGCATTTTATCTAATAAATCTACAGCCTCCGGAGATGCATTTGGGAAAAGCTCAGCAAAGTTGCATCGAGGTAAGTAGGGTAAATTTCTGAAATATAAACTAGAATACACTATTTATTTTAGCAATTTACCGTATATAATTCCGAGCTTCATCTGATTGTACTTTTGATAGAAAATCTTCAGTCGGCGTTCCAACAACAGACATTATTCTTGTTAGTTGGTCAATATCTACAATCAAAACTATAAATTAATCCAAATTTTATAAAACAGTACGATCATCCCCTGGAAACAAGGCTCTTCCTGTAACTAATTCTGCCAATATACACCCCACTGACCAAATATCAACTAAATCTCAGAATTATATTTGCAACAATATCAATTTTACCTGTTTGTGCATAGTGCATCCAATTTAACATGATCTCTGGAGCTCGATACCATCTAGTAGCTACATATCCAGTCATTTCAATATCAGCAGCTCTTGCTAAACCGAAGTCCAGAATCTACAATTAACAGTAACGCTACATTTTTTGCAATCTTGCCCTAACCTTGACTTCACATTTTTCATTCACGGCGATATTTGAGGGTTTTAAATCTCTATGTATAATTCCGGCAGAATGAATATACTAAGATATTACAATATAATACTAAAATTAGCAGCAAAAATAACTAAACCTTCAACCCACGAAGGGATTGATATATAAGCAATTGAACTTGATCTATTCCTAGTCTTTGAATCTTTAAAATATTCTGAAGATCAGAACCCATGAGAACAGAAGCAAAATAACTGAAACAATAAATAAGTTCCCATCACAGAATGAAAAACATACACATTGTTCAAAGAGTTAGAATCTCCATCCGGAGTAAATACATCAATAATATCCAAAACATTATCGTGGTTTAACGTTCTTAATAGTTTCAACTCCCTAATTAACTCTGATATTAAAATTAATTTTAAATAGTTAATACCGATATGTTCGTTTAGCGTGAACCGTGCTTTGAAAAGGCCTGAAAAACTTTTTGATAGCTACGCGTTCTCCGGTTTCAAGGTATTCTGCCGAGCTAAAAAAACATAATTAAATAATTAAATTTTCAAAAAGCTTAGGACACAATAACTTTTTTCAAAAATGAATAAGACTGGCCACAAACATATTCAACTCTAGCGTATACGTTTCAAGTCTAAGATTATGTTAAGCTGTATACGAATACATTTTTCAATCACAAAAATGGAAAAAAAGCAAGTATTTAAGAATATATAAATTTAAAATAAATCTTAAATTGAATATATATGATAGGCTTATAATAGTGGCAGGGTATGAAGCACATATTATATTCTAAGCTTCTATATTTGATAACAAAATCAATAAAGCACTATGATTGACTCACCAAACGACTCCATAGGCACCTTCGCCAAGAGTTTGCAAGTTACTGTAGTATTCAGGAATAACCCAACGGGTTTTATTGAGCTCAATCTAAATAATGTATGTCAATTATTTTTTATTTGTTCAAAGTATACCTCATGAAAACCTGGTGGAGCTGGAGCTTCTGGAGGTGGAGCTCCAAAGTTTGCAAAAAAAACATTAGCCGATGCCATTCTACCAATAAAGGCAATGACACCTAATTACCATACAATCATTTTGTCGCCTAGGAAGAACATATAAAATACTATTTTACGACGATTAAGGTATAATTAGAATCAACTTTTGTACTGAAAATTCAAATGTAAAATATTTTAAAACTTTACGGAAGGCATAACATATCAAGAAAATATATACATTTAAAAACAATAATAATTAAATTATTAAATATTCAAAAAATAACAAAATCTTATCACATCCATTTTAAGTTTAATGTTCTTGAGGAACTCGAGGGTTAAAACTTTGTATTTCTCTCCAGACATGCTCTTAAAAACAAAAATAAGTAATGTCTGAAGGAATATAAAATACTCACTTTTCCATTCAGTCACATTCTTTTTTTCATCATCTTGTAAAACCCAATCAGCGGTAGTTTCATCTTCTGGATTATGAAAACTAGCCATATAAGGATGCTTTAGAGCTTGTTGTACAGTAATTCTAAAATTTTTCTATGAACTTGAAGTACTAACTGTATTTGAAACCTTTTCTCAGGGTCAAGAACTAAAATCTTATCTAGAAAATCGATAAAATATTTGTCATAAGGCTTGAAATATTCATAAAAATCAACACGCTGATGTTGTTCATAAGACTCTATAACTGTGCGCATATCTCTGCTATTTCTTTGCTCAATCTAAATATGTGAGTTGTATAGTAAAGAAAGGAAAAAGTTTTACCTTCTCTAATAAATCAATATCAGGACTTCCTACAAGTCTAGTAATTATTTCATATTGAGCAGTTGCTAAAAAAATGTTCAAGCTTGAAATTAAAAAAAAAATTTACCAGTTTCGCCATTGAACAAAATATTGCCAGACATCAATTCTGCAGCTATACAACCTACGGACCAAATATCAGCTGTAACGTTGTCTTAATAAATATATTGTTACAGAAATCTCAAACCTTGTGTGTTATAATTTCCAATGTTCCAGTATATAACTTCAGGACTTCTATAACATCTGGTCATTACATATTGAGTGAGATCAGGAGCTGTTCGTCCAAGTGAACGAGCTAGACCGAAATCTAAAACTTTCAAATCACAGTTTTCGGTGATTGCAAGATTCCCAGGTTTTAAGTCACGATGAATAATCTATAATCATAATATTTTCTATTACAAAAATCACTAAAGTTTACGTTTGCCGAATGAATGTACTTCAAAGCTAGTAATAATTGATAAACAATAAGTTGAACATGGTCTGGAGTAAGTAGAACTTTCCCAATATATTTCTGATGACTCAAACAAGTTTGCAAACTATTACCGGCATATTCCGTAACCAAATAACTAAATTCTCACATATAATATATAAAGTAAAACTAAAACATACACATCCTTGAAATTCTCTTCATCAGGATCCGGTGTATATAAATCGATTGCTTCTATAATATTTGGATGCCTCATTAATTGAAGCAATTTAATCTCTCTATAGATTCGACGAGCCTATAATATTTGTGATATAAGGTGAATAAAAGAAAAAAAACCTGGAAAGCATCTGCGAAAGCATGTCTCATTTTTTTCACAGCCACCTCATAGGTCTTCCCACCTCGTTGAAGTTTAGTCCAACTGAAATGAAATGAATTATTAAAAAGAACATATCTAAAAAAAACAACATACACTACATCACCATACGATCCTCCACCTATGTAATTGATTTCATTTGTGTCATATTCTTCAGGGAGATAGAATTTTATTGTTCTAACCTTAACTTCGTTAAATTTTCGAGCTTTACCGGGCACGTACAAATGCTCTGCCTTTAAAATGTTAATATAGTATTTTCTATTAAAGGAGTGTAACATACCGCGGAATCACTATTTGGCGTTGTTGTGGTTGATTCTCCCACTTCCATGAAATGGTCGTCCGAATTCATATTCATTATGTACATGTCATCCATACTTTCAGATTGAGCCAATGGTGCTCTGTTATTGAAAACAGATTCCACAAACGAAACTGTAAATATATTTTGATCATTTTTATCGAATCACACAGGTCAATCAAAACAATATATCAACACTTCGCCTAAGCTCAAAATCATGTCAGGAACGTATGTACTTATACAGTGAAAGTAGAGTAGGAATTAATAAAAGAAGTAAAACCCTACCCTTTTCTTTGCGATGATACAAGCACGATGAGCAAATACCCATACGAAGTAGGATCTATAATTATATATTTCTCTAGCTAAAAAGAAACCGAAGAAACATTAAGCGCTGCTCGACATAAGTAGATTTTGTTGTCAAAGTAATAGGCTATTATGCAAACCGAAAAAAGTAAAAAATGTAGAAATTTAGAAAAGATGTTTCAACTCAATAAAAGTAATCCGGACATATACCTTTGAAATTAATTAAAAGAACGATAAAAAATATTTATTCCAAATGTTTTTAAAATTAGATTTGGCTATTTTCTCTATCTCGGAGTTTACTACTCCGAGATCTGTTTGATCCTGCTCGATGTAGTGGCCCCATGCTTTTAGATCTTTTTTGAAAACTATCTTCTGATTGCCGTCTAGTGCTAACACTACTGTTCCTCTTGTGATCCAAAAAGCCTATACTGCCTTCAATTACTCCAGAATGATATCTAAATCAAATACAAAAGCGTTAAAAAAAACATAAAAAGCATAACCTGGCTAAGCTTGTAGCACGTAGGGTATTATAAGGACTAGCTACAAATATGTTGCTCGGAGAGCGACCATGAAGTGAAAGCGTTGAGCAACCAGGAATTCTAAATTTCTGAGATACAGATGAAACGATAGCAAAATAAGCATACACAGGAGGATAGAGCTTCATTTCATCATGAGGCCGAACGACAGACGAATGAGCATACGGATTTTCTAAAACAGGATAAGCAGGAGGTGGCAAAGGCTGGTAAGGATGTTTCTCAAATATAGGTGCACATGTCTAGAAATAGAGGAATATATTTTCTTATACTTTATGAAGTACCGGATAATATGTTGTGATTGTGGTGAGTCGAGCTGGCTCATCATGTTTGCGAGTGTGATGCAGATAGAGTTTGAAAAACTGCAAATACTTGAAAAGGGGTATTAGTGAAAATTAAGATACATTGGATGTAACAAGAGCATATATAAGAGATATTAAAGCTAGTAATATTCCCAAAAGAAGCAAGATTGGCCCAGCAATTTGAATTGGAGGAGGTTTTTTTTTACGATCAGCTGACCATGTCCAAAAAGGAGAGTCATACATAACAAAAAAGCCCATGTAAACCTGAACATAAAATTTTTTTTATTGTTTCAAAATATTAAAACAAACCATTAGCATGCCACCCAAAATCATAAATACACCAAAAGCTGCTGTACAAATTAACGAAGATGATCCGCGGAACTTACTAAGAAAATTTAGTTTCATTCGACAAATTTTGAATCGAGAAAAAACTTGCTTTGTTCTATATGGAAAAAAACCAAAGTGAGCAGGATATAGAACGTCCCATCCCTTGGGATAATAATAAAAATAGGGATCTCTCTGAGCCATTGGTCCGAAATGCAAAACTCGCTGATTACCTAATAGTGCGAAACGTTTTTTTTAAAAAGTTGTGATATTGATGATACCTTTCCATTGAGAAGGATCTAATTCTCCAACTTGCACCATTTCATCCTTCTTGTGTGTTACTTGGTGTAACTTATCTAGATTAAATAATGTTTAATGTGCAACAATAAAAAAAAACTTTGCGCTCTTCGCTTCTTTTTTTGGTGTTGCCGTTCCCCATGTTGAGTAAAAAACAGGTGGGTTCTCACTCTGTCTTGATGTGCAGCTCCACCAGGACCCGCAGATCGTCCTCGTTTTCCTCCTAGCTATGAATTAACAGTATGGAATAATATGGAAATTTGATGAGTCATACCATTATTCAAGCGGAGAAGAATGCAGAGAATACTACGTTATTCTGGCAAACAAAAGACGAGGAGATTTCACATGCAGCTGAGTGTATGCTAGTTCAATTTTGTGTGATAGTAGTCTTATGCTTTGAAGAAACATATGGTTCATTTTGAGAAGAAGCTGAAGAAACAGTTGGCCTAACGGCAAATATATTATCTGCTCCAATGCTAATCGAAGGTTTTGCTCCATGGACATTCCGCCCATACACTTTTAAACACCTTTATTGTTTTGTCCTCTTGTTAATTTTTCACTTTGAATTCTGTTATTTCTTTTTTTTCTTGACATAATTCATAATATTATAAAAAAATCGAATAGTAAAAATGCAAAATTATTTTAATAAATAAAAAATGCAATAAATAATACACTATGAGTTCTTGGCTTAGTTACGGTAATGCGTCAAGCATGAAATGCTGTTCCGTCTTCATAATAATTATTCTTGTATTTTCAACTCTTTTTTTACATATATATTCTTCAATATATTTTTAAATATGCAATTAGTATAAATTGTTTTATCAGGGTTCACCTAACTGTTGGGGGAAATTATGGCATCATTGGCTAGATCTGGAAATATCGCTTCTAAAGTTGTAAGTTTTATTCTTCTGTCTTTTTTTTAAAATACAAATATCAGATTGCTGGTGTTAATCAGACGGCCAACTTTTCTCCCGCTGCTATTTCTCAGAAGGTGTGTTTTATTATCTTCATTAGAATATTTTTTTTTTAGTCATCAGTTCATCAAAATGGTTTAACTGAATTCAAGAATACCGATTCTCTTCAGGCTGCTGTGCAACGTAGCGCCCAAAAGGGAGTTCTTAGCCATGGTATTGTCAACAAGGGGATAAATGGTATTATTTCTTGAATTAATAATGTTATTTTTTTATTGTTTTTCTTTAAGTGACTTCCTGTCGGTTTGCTCACACTGATGTATCTTTTCCTGATATGAACAAGTATCGTCGTGAAGTCACTTTAGACGCTGAAAAGCCAGCTAGAGAAACTGAAGATCAACGCAAATCTCTACCAGTTGCTGTATACTATGGAGGCAATTAATTAAAAAAATATAGTTCTAATCCTTTATTTTAGCTGGAGGTGTTATGTCTCTCTGGGCTGGAAAGGAAGTTGTTCAAACTCTTGTGTATTACAAGGCATGATTCTAAATAGTTTTATAATTATTATTGCTTGTTTTCTAGGCTATGGCTGCTGATCAAAGAGCTTTGGCATCTATCGAGATTAGCATGAGTGATATTCCTGAAGGTCAAACTAAAACTTTCGAATGGAGAGGAAAGCCCGTCTTCGTCAAGCACAGAACTGCTGCTGAAATCGCTAGGCATATATAATTTTACAAAATAAATGTTTATCTATTTCGATTTCAGAGAAAAATCTGTAGCAGTTGGAGATCTCCGTCATCCTCAACATGATGATGAACGTGTTCAAAAGGATGAATGGTCAGTAGTTATCGGAGTCTGCACTCATCTTGGATGTGTCCCTATTGGTTAGTTTATATATTTAGATATCTCTATATCATTCGTTTTCAGCTGGAGCTGGTGACTTCGGAGGGTATTATTGTCCATGTCACGGTTCTCACTACGATGGTTCTGGACGTATTCGCAAGGTTTTTTATTTTAATATATCATAATATGTGATGTTTGCTTTGTTTGCAGGGTCCTGCTCCTCTTAATCTCCATGTACCAGCCTATTCCTTCAAGGAGAACGCTATTGTTATTGGAGCATAGAGTGATTGTGTAGTCAATAGATTTAATTTTTGTTCTACACTTAAGTAATATTCTGTATACGATTGTCTTAGACGTTTATAGAATGGATAAAGATAATTAGGTATTCCAGTTGTTATTAAGAAGTTATCCTCCAAAAAATGAAAAATGCCAGAGAATAGCGTGATGACTGAAAATTATTTAAAATTATCGGTACACGCACAAAGATGACTATTGCTGTAGAACAAACCTTGATAAGGGTGCTGTTTGTTCAATCCTGCAAGTGTACACAAGAATATTGATTGTTGAAGAAACACTAGTTTTCATGAGCTTGAGTGGAACGAATTCAAAGCTTCAAATATGATTCATTTGTGTCTTGTTTCAAATATATTTTGGTTACCTATCCTCTCCCCATTCAACTCAGTTCATAAATGTAGAAACTTCCTTCCACTTCTAATGTTGAACCAATATGGTGGCAACATGCTGATTGCTGATTGCAAGCAAGTATTGTTCGGTTTCGGTTGCTCACAATACTGACTATAGAAATGAATAAATTTTATCCTGATGATACATCCAATGACCGTCTATAAACTAGAATATAATCGATAGACGTCACCCACTGTTTCCAATACCTGTTTTTATTCGTGTTTCGGTTGTTCCACATTTAACTAAATGCCCTTGTGCCTTCGTGCTTTATGCATTACAACCCTGTATACTCGCAATTTTTAAGATGTTTTAAGCATTACGTGGTCGAAATTGATTATTAACAAATTATTTATATTCAACAAAGCATTCAATATTTCTGTATCTCACACGGTTCATAGTGTCCTATTGAAAAGGGTTAGCGTTCGTATATAGTTAGTCACACTGTGTATTGATAGTCGTTTTTCGTATTTTCATCTAAGTCTATGTTCAAGCTTTTTTTTAGTTCTGATTTAGATTTTTTCTGTTGTCATGACTCCTAATATATCAGTTTTTAAATATCCCCTTGGAGTTATTCGTATAGCCGAATTTGTAAGTCTTACATGTTTTACCAAAAAAACATAATTTGTTTAATTAATTTTGCCAATAATTATATTTTAAGATTTTCATAGTAATAGCGATTGCTGCTGTGAATAGTTGGTCAGTAAGTATTACTGCTGGATGTCCCAATAATGTTAAAAATGTTACAATTGATACGCACACATTTACGTTAGTTTCTTCAATTTCTGACAGTCTTTTATTGTTTTTGATTTAGACTTTCTAATGTTAATGTTATGACATGTAATGGTACTCAAACAGCATTTTGGAATTCGGAAAATAATGCTGGAGGGTAAGTTATTGCAAACGCCGCGTAAATTAATAAGCTATTCCAGAAGCGCTGGTTTCTTTTATTTCACTAATGTCACTGCTCTGATATATGTTCTTCTCATAACATTTGTTTATGTGATATTCTGGGAATTATATCAAAATGAGAAAAGAATTGCTTTAGCGGTATTTTTTTGTTTTATGACGAGTTGGTTTGATTTTGTTTCTATAAAATAGGATCTTGGTGTAACCGCTCTTCTATTTGTTTTCTTTTTCTTTTGCTCTTCCATATGGTGGGCCGGATCAAACACAATAGGTCGAGCAACAAGGCAAGTTTTAACTTGATTGTAATATGTTACATTTATTCAAAAAGTGCAGTTTTCTAAATCAATGAATTGCAGCGAGGAGGTCATTAACGGCAACTTAATTAAAAACGGTTTCTCGGAGCATGCTTTGATCCGTGATACTAATAACGGAAAACTGGCTGTTTCAGTAGTATGTTCACTTTACTTTATAATATATACAGAGATCATTTTTAGATCTGTGATTGGGCTTGTGTATTGCTTTTTGCTTTTAACTGTTGGTTTGTATGGAAGGAAATAGTTCCTAGACCAGCTGAAAATCCAAGCCAGATTGCTTGATCAACTTTTTAATTTAAAATTTCTTTTATTATTTCATTATATGAATATATCTTTTTTAATATAAATTTTTATATTTCCAATTAAATTTAAATTAATAAACTATGTAAGAGATCGTATATCCTGCTCGACCTCAGCATTATTTATAGAATCCAAATCAGGGGAAGATAGTGCAAAATCATGTAATTTAAGTGAAGTAGTTGCCATATGAACCTTGAACTTATAGATTATTCACCTAGAAAAGTGAAAGCAAACCTTGTGAGCAATCTTTTCATAATCTTCATCATTTACATATAAAGCAACAGCTATCTTTTTCGGGTGAGGATGCGGGAGAATGTCACAATCAAACTGAATAATCAAATATAATTTTTGAGCTTCAAGGGGCATTATTACCAAAGCTCGAATGGATGACGCAATGACGGTTTTCTTGGATTCGTTCTTCAATACAATAGTGAATATCATCAAGTTTTTACATCTATAAATAGGTAGCAGGAACAACGTTATTACAAGAGCTCTATTAATACCTGTTGGTAATTGCATATAATGTATCACCTATCTGAATTTGCCCATTGAGCATGATGGCCACATGAGAAGCATTTTCTCTGACAGTACAGATTCTTGAACAGCTAGTCATAACAGATGCTTTACATACATCACGCAATTCAGTAGTTATTATTCTTAAATTTGTTTTATTTTTCACAATAAGTTTTTAAGCTATTACCTGATAGTTTCCGCTTGAATCGGCGAAATAAACATATCAATGTCATCTATTAATAATACTGATGGCTTACTAAGTATTGCTAAACCAAAGGAAAGCATTTTTTTTTCGCTTAGTCTGTATATAAATATGTTAGGATTTTTTAAGAAAAATGTATTGCTTACGAAAAATGTTCCACATAGACATCTTCGAGATTTGCTAAATCCAAAATGCTGAGAAATTCTTGAGCAAACTTTTTGGAAGTAGAGTATCCATTAAGTCTGGCAAAAGCGATTATTGTTTCCAGCCCTGTCCATGATAAGAATAAACGTATATCTCGAGGCACATATCCTATGTTCTGAGAAATGATTAATAAATATTGTAACTGCTATGATTACCATTTGAAGATCAGCGATGTGTCTATCGATAACTATATAACCTGAATGAGGGTATTTTTGAGCAGAACATAATTCCATCAAGGTTGATCGAGATTCGTTTGTATCTCCTAAGAATAAATAATGCAATGCTAACAGTCCAAATGGAAATTACCACAAAGGTAAAGCGATTGGGATTCAAACAAGGATAATCTACAGGATTGTTCAGAAACATTTGACAAGGGCACTGATTGGACTTGCAGTACTGGTATGTTCTCCATCTCTTTATCTCGTAAGTCCCATAAGCTGTTATTTGATATTTCCACCTCAAATTCATACATAGAAAACTAACAAATCTCAAATTAACAAACATTATCTTTTGTGTAGTTCCAAACTTCACTTATCTTTTGTTCAATTGTTCGACCTGTCTAAAGGTATATCTCTTAATTGGCAATAAGCTGTTCTAAACATACAGGTCCTATAGAGGTTGTTTGTCCATTAGTTTGACTTTTCTCCAATGAACATGCATTATTATTTCCGGAATATTGTTTCGGAAATAGTTTTGATAAAAAGCGGTATAACTTTTCATTTTTGTTATTTTCTTTCATTTTTTCATTCTCGCGATTAGCTTTTTTGAATTTAAGAAACTCTCGTTTCTTGCGCTATAATATTCAAATAGAAGAGATCTAGTTATTATAAACTAAAATTTCAGTTAATTGTTTGAAAAACACAAACCTGAAGCCAAAATTCAAATATGTTTTGATATCGCCGCATTGAACCTGAATACATGAAGAAAACGAAAAACCATATACACAAATGAAGTGCCGAAAGTTGAAATATAGATGATAGACGATCTAAAGAATAATTTAGCAGAACATAAAAATTTTGAGAACTGCTCAACTGTATTGCATGCTGTTTGAAGAATTACAAACATATATGCCATTAACAAAAGCAGGCATTAAGGGTGGAAATAGAAGCGCCATGAAAGCTACAAAATTAACCGACCACTAAAATAAAATATTAAATTAAAAATATAAAATAAGAAGAATCTATACCTCATATCCAGGTCCAGTAGATATACTGAATAAATATGGCAAAATAGGTAAGAGTATTCCACCTAAAGAAATAAATGCCGACAAATATGCTACTCTATGGTTTGTAGCAGTTAATGCGCTAATATATACAATTGGTATAGCAGATAAATATGACAGTGCACAAGATATGATGGTTATCCTAAAATAGCTAAAGTTTTGTGAAATCAAGATATAAGATTACCACATGGACATTAAACATGTTCGAGGTAATATGAAGACGGCTAAACTGATTATTAATAATCCAAGGAAAATTATAAAATCCACGAAGAATATTGAAAACCAATATGATGGAGCTTTAGCGCCCAGAACGAAATTGGTAGGAATACAATTGTAACACTTCAATTCTGCCATAAACAGAGAGGCTTGTAAAGTGCAAAATATAAATAGCATCCCAACAATGAACATATTTAGCCAGTTCTCGGATCTATATAATTATCAGATTAGTCAAATAAATATCGTAAAGTTGAGCCTACATTGCTCCCAATAAAGCCGGTATTGGTATGGCACTGCCAGTATATTGTTTTTTCACATATTGAATCAAATCTCTCCATTGAGGTGCATAAATAGTTTCAAGTGTTAAATTCGAAACTAAAATAAATAATAAGAATTTACAATTTAATTGAATTTACCCCCTCTAGGCGACGCATAAGAATTGTAATATTCTTGTAATATTAAGAAATCACTAAAACGAGCAAACTGGGAGACACAAAGTTTAATTGAAGAACCTTTAAAAAAGCCTAAAATTCTATGACGATTAGAAAAACATAGTTGGCTAAGTAAACCTGATATAATCTGAGAAGAATGATGGAAGTTTGAACAATCATCAGTACTGTCGATACTTTTGCCGGATAGTTCATCTGTTTGGGAGGCCGACTGTGGTGATCTTAGTATAAATTTTGAAGTAGAATGAAATACTAACTGGATACTCAAGCGTTAGCTTGATATCTTTATACTTGTCAGCCATGTAGTTGAACATTTGATTATTGATGTGTATTTCACCTGCGTTAAATGAAAGATCATTTCATTTCATTGAGTTTTACTTCGATTAACGGTTCCTTCTCCTAATTTCAATCCAAGAAGAAGTGTTAAGACGATAGGCAAAATTACATGAAGAGCATGTTTCAATATTGTTTTACTCAAAAACGATATCTTTTGTGCTATAACAAAACGCAATTCCTTATACAAAATCCATTTCGTAGGTTCTGCAATAGATATATATAATTCTAAACCATCAGTCTTATCTAAAAAATAAACTTGATCTAATAAATGATGATAATAAGTCCATTTTATATTTTGCTGCCTTTAAAGAGTCAAACTTTGCTGTCGGTAGTTGCACACATCTTGATATATGATTGTTATAAAATTTACAACGATATATCTTAACTGTTTATAAGCATCATGGATTGTTGGAGTTCTGATCTCAGACAAACAGATTCCTGAATCCTTTATACTTTTGATTTTTCCTAATGTTTTGGAATAACTAAAAAAATTAAAAATTATTCATGAAACGAATGAGCCAAACAAACAAAGCGGATGGTACCCGAGGAAGGTTGTACACAACGTTCTCATTCGGCAATATTTTTCTTTCTATTTTTTTTCCTTCTTGTTTACCAAAGCAATCAATTAATATATTCTAATTGCATATATATGCGATGCGAAATAGTTTTTAGCTTATGTACCTTAACTTCTGATAATTTTACATATTCTAAGCTTCTAGATGGCCATAGAACCAATTGCAGATTAGAGCAATGTCTGAAAATTTGAGGAATCAGTAAAACCTGAAGAAAACGCAAGAAAAATACTTTCGCTTGATATCAGTTAAAGACGCTGAGTCAAGAACTTCTCCATTAGATACAAAAACGACAAAGTCAGCTATATCCTCAACGTGGGTGTAATCATAGCTGGTGAACACAATAGTTCTGAAATAATAGTTCAATAAATCATTCAAGATACGAACGTTGCACTTAGCTCCCTTATGTTTTTGTATAAAGTTGCATATTTTTCTTCGAGTTGAAATATTGCAATTGTCAAATGGATCAGTTAATAATATCAAATCAGCATTAGAGATGAAGCAAAGCAATAGACGTAGAATCTTTTTTTGAATATTGCTAAGATCTTGCGGCATTTTTGTGATATATGGCAAGAGAGATAAATCATTTAGCATCACTTCTATATCGATGTTTTTCACATTTCTCTCTTTTTTAAGTAATTGGCAATGTTCGAGAACAGTCAATCCAAAAAAAAATCCTTTGTCAAACGCTTCCAGAATGGAACGATGTGGATTGTTCTGAAGAAGAAGATTTATACATATGTAGATTATTATTACACACAAGGAATGAATTTCCAGAAACGGTTATAGAACCTGAGTATTCAATTTTCTGATCCAGTAATTGAAGAAGTGTATTTACACCATGACATAGAGGACCGTATAATGCTGTAATCTGCAACAAATCTTAATGAGTACAATTCATTGTACACCTTACCTTGTTAGAAAATATGCTCAAATTCACATTTTTCAAATCAACATCCTTCTTTTGTAAATTTGTAATTACTCCTTGAAGTTGAATTAAGACTTCATTGTCATCATTCCTTGTGACTTTTGAAGTTTGTGCATGGTGTAATTGAAAATTACTCGCTTGTTTAGACTTAGGAGTCTTTTTTATAAAATCAATCAAGGCTATCACAAGCATTAATGTACAGTCCACTATTAAATATATGATGGGCACAATAGGTGAAATAGTCAATCCTCGAGCAAATGGAGCTGAAATTAGTAACTTTGATATATCATATTTCAAAATAGTTTTCTAAGAATGATAAGAATCTATCATTTGAACATGATTGAAAAATAAAGCCTACCTGGGATAGGGTTGTTTACGGCTCTTAATACGTAATAGTAAGCATTAGTAAAAAATAAAGGATTATAAAAGGAAAAAGATAGATCTGACAAGAAAATCAGATTGCTTAGAGAAAGTAATCCAAGTATAGCTGAAAAATGCAGAAATTGTATCAATTGAAGGTTACTGCTTAACCTATGCTAGCAATACGACGCGATGGAATCAAAGTACATACGAGAAGAGCAAAAATTGAAATATTACAAGCATAAAGTAAAGCAGACGGTAGTACAAATTTAAGATACATTAACGTCTAAATAATCATAAATTTCATAAATTAATTGAGAATTATACCTGATTGTATAATAAAATGGGTATCCAGAAAAACACTTGAACTAAAATAACATTTGCTAAATTTATAAATAGCATTACTAAGATATATAGTATGCTATGTATATTCACAGCTTTCATGATATCCTAAATTGTTGGCATAACATCTTTTACGTAACATATATCGAACGCACTCGAGTTCCGCTCTCGTAATCATTAAAAAAGCGAGAAATTTGTAAATAAATAGGAAGGAGACATATAATAGTTGAAGCTTGACCCAAAACAATAAGAGTTTTGGGAGAAGATTGCTTCCAAATATGCAGTGCGTTTTGAAAATGAAACGGTACTTCTGTCGAGCATTTCTGAATTAAGATTGGATTGAAATATAAATCAAACTGTTCTTCTACCAAAGACGAGGGGGCACATTTACATGTTATAAAATTATGTAGAAATAAAGCTGCCCGATTACTTTTCATTTGTGTTGAAGATGTCTGGTCAATACTCGATATATCCCAAAAATCCTCTTGATTTCTAAAGTAGAAAATCATTTCCAGTTCGAATGCAATACATACTTGCTGAAGCTCCAGTTAATGTCCACAATACGAAAAGAAGCTTTGAAACTCTCTGGTTGGCATTTTTCTACATAAGCAAATGCTGAATAAGGAATAACTCATTAAATACACATAAAGCTAAATATTGAAAAAGTTCGTCTTACTTTCCACTTTCTGATGTTTTGCAACTTCATATATTTCGCTAATGTTATGGACAGGAATATTTATATCAGATGGAGAAGGACGAAAAAAAGCGGCACATTGCTGATCATGAAATACCTTTAAAGCCAATTTTATATTTATTAATAAAAGCAAACCAACATGAACATTTGGTGGTATGGAAAAAAAGGCACTAGAAATTTCGGAAAAAATGAGAGGAGTTGTAGTTGGTGTTTCATTGGGTATGGACTAACATTTTATTATATAATTTTGTTTTAATTTTGACTAACCGAATAGCTTAGAATAAAAATTGAAAGCAAAGATGTAATGAAAGCAATCAAATTTTCTAATACAAACTGTTTTTGATGATTGCCATTACGTTTAGTTTGTATATTTAGCAGAAAACGAAGATGTTTGACGAAAATAAATGCTAAAATATGCTTTTTATATCATTATAATACAAAAGTTATAGAAAAATACCCATCTATCATCCAAATCACATTAATAAAAAACAAGAATAAGAGTTATGCTTCGTGGCTTCTTCACGTGTATTAACAATTAATATGCTAATTTCTGAAGTGTTTGAAAGAAGCTTATTCATATGTTTGACTTTATTCTAATTTTGTTTGGAAAAATATATGATGTATTGTAATATTAAAAAAAAGAGTTTTGAAAAAAAAATCTTCTTCATAAAGTTTTAAAAACCATGCTAACATATAATATTCGAAAACAACTTCACAGAACAAACATTCATATATGATATACTTCAGCCGTTTCAATTCTCTCCAATTGCTTTCACCCAACGTTTGGGAATTAGAAATTTGGCACCAAATTTGCGAGTTCTAAACCGTATTTCAGCAAATTCCTCGTCCTGAAGTTAACAACAGATTTATCAAATGTAAAGATTTACATACTATTAGCCATCGAATATCTGAACGCAACTGAGCGTTTAATTGCCTCGCACGATTAGCCAATTTTGGACGAGAACATCCATCTAGTGATAACAATGGAGAATACCTAGACATGACGATAGCGGAGGTTCCATTATCAACAATATCTAATAATTTTCAAAATATGAGATATTTAACTTCGATAAAATAATTATTACTGCTGTAATTTCTCTTTGATAAAGAAGGCTCGCTTTTTCTTATCATTGGTGTTACATTTTTTGGAAATAATGAATCTCCATAGGCGATAAACTTATTACAGTTAACTTCAGCATCATTATTTCTAAGATAATTAATAAAACACATAAATTAAAAAAAGATATAATACTTCAAATTTGTGCTTTGACCGTCTGCATCAAGAAGGTTAGCTTTCTCTTCCTCGTCAGATTCATTGTAGTCTCCGTTCAGAGATGCTACATTCTCTAGACCAAAGAAAAAATAGATAAAGAGCTGTGGGTGCAGATGACACCTGAATTGTTATGTTTTTCTTCATTTTGGTTATCCCTTCCTCTCCTGATTCTTTTTCCATCTGACTTCCGTTTATGCCTTCTTGTACTACTTCTTCGTCTTCTAGTCTTGGAGCCGCGCAATATAGCTTTTCTTGTTGCATATTTCTTTTTCTTTTTCGATGACTAAACTATATAATTCATTTCTATACATCTTCAATAAATATGCATTACTGACATTTTTTTTGGATTTTACTTTTGAATTCTTCTTTTTTGTTTTTGAATTCTTTAATTCTTAAAGGCCAAAATTCAATGATATTCAAAAATGTAACTCTCACTTGCCATAGTCCATATTACGCAAATAATAGAAAATGAGGATATGCCAATAAAAAATATTTCATTCATACTACCAGAATCTCAGTTTTGGCAAAAAAAATAAAATTGTTCACGTGAACACGTGATATACTGTACCCAACCTTTCAACTTTCAACAATTTCTAACATAACGGAAAGTGAAATGGACTTTGAAAAAAACTGATACTGAATTCTAAAAATATTTCTTATATCACTCATTTTTTACATTGTTTCGCATATAAAAAAAGTTGTTGATTACAAGAGAATTGCTATATTCAACGGGCTTCTCCTTTCTTCTTCAATATTTTATCATGAGCCTCTGGCCAAATTTGAGCTCTTATCACACGAATCACTGAAAGGTCAGTTCGCATTTAAAGCATTTCTTATCTTGAGAATTGATGAGTCGTTTGTCATTGATTATACTCGTCCGAAAGTCCTCAGAACGTTCTCACCTTATAGGCCTATGGCCTGACACCAGCCGGTCTGTTCCAGAATCATACGCGAGCAAAATAAGTTAAACTTAATAAGCTAGAACAATGAGAAATACTCATCTTCGTGTTGGTCCTATACATAATCCACCACGTCGCGAAAACGAACTTTTACATCTTGAGCCTTTCAAATCCCCACTCGGTTACCTTCGCATTTTCGAACTGGTTGGTTTCTATATTTTTACCTTAAGTAGTAATCAATGGAGCTTAAATTTTGTCGAACTTATGTTATATAAAAAATATTTGTGTGGATCAATTCTTATTAGTTTCATTTATAAAAGCTTCGTTCATTATTCACGCAATTAATCAAAAATCATTCCATCTGATTCATCATTTTTATTTTAGATCATATGCATTGTATGTATATCAACAGTGAGCTGTTGGTATATGGAATTGGATTATAGTTGTCGGAACGGATCAACATCAGTATATCTTCATCAGAATAGGATAACAACTTTCCAGTAATCGCTTTGTTATCAAGGAGTAATTAAACTAACTCGCTACTTTAGCTTATCTCAGGTTGAGTTTAAAGGATGTGATGAAGTTAACAGGACTCTTTGGCATCAAAACGATGATGCAAGATTGTGAGTAGTTATTAGTTTATATGAACTTACAAATCATGTTTAATTACAGAAATGTACGTTGGTTTTACATTGTCAGTTCATTAGGTTTGATAGCATCTGTAGTAATCAGTGTAACATACCTCTTTTTTTGGAGATTATACTGTGAGCATGATATTTGCTCATTAGTGGTATTCACATTATTATTTAACGAAAGTTAAAAAAAATATTAAGGACTTAGCTGTTTCTGTACTATTGACAATTATTTATTTAATTTGTTCATGTGTATGGTGGGCAGGTGTTAGCATTATTGGAACAGCAACTAGGTTATTCATAAATAAAAGCCTATTCATTACTTTGACTTTCAATTTAGTGAAGAAACTATCCGCCAACTTTTCACTGAAAATGCGGGTTTCTGGGACTTGGACGACATGAACATGTCGTTTGAACGTGAAGTTAATCAATGGGTTCTTGTTATTTCCGTGGTAGATCTTTATGTATTTTTCGATTTTTTAACAACTTTCATAGATGTTGAATTGGTGTTCTTTTGGCCTAAATGCAGCAAGTTCAACATACATATTCAAGCGTTAGTTTTCATTCAATCTGCAAAATATAAAACTCATTTTAGATCTGAAAGGACATATATACCCTACATGATCTGATGAAATGTACATTATAAAACTATGCTACAAAACAAAACAATAACAATAACAATAGTCAACAAAAACGAATTAGTACGTGGGAAACTGATCATCGACATTGTCAGCCCAAGATTGGTACCCTCCTTCTATATCTCGTACAGTGCATGGCTTCATTTTTTCCTTAAGAATTTCTACTGCAAGTTGGGAATCATTTCCTCGGTGACAAATAATAAAAACTAAAATAAGAACATTCAATTCAATTAGATTTAAGAAAAAAACAAACTTGATGTATCAGTAGTATCATCTATATTCAGAATTTGACGAATCTCATCCGCTGAGCTTTTCTTCATCTTTTCGAGAGATAAATCTAAATATAAAAGACAAATAAATTGGGAAATTAACTGTTAATAATACTTTTGGCTTCAGGCAAATGAGCAATATTAAACTCATTAGCTGGCCTGGTGTCCAAAAGGTACGGATTATATTTCATTCGCATTTCGTTATATTCTTCTACAGTAACCCTATCATCTTTCTGGAGTAATTTTAGGGAAGGAGCCTAAAAAAAATTTTTAAATGTTAATTAAAATAGAAAACTACTTTATCATCAGCACTTGATCCACAAAATACATTGTAATCAATCAGTTCAGTAACTGTAGGATGTTCTCCACAAATGGCACAGTTTGGAGAACGTTTACGGATGGATACAGCCCGTGACCGACCAGACAGTCCGTCAAACAAAAACAGTTTTTGTGAGAAAGAGGCTAAAGAGAAGTATTAATTGCGGAGAAACTATTAGTTAACTTACGGCCAGACCCTGAAGCAATTTTTATAACTTCCAAAGCTTGCAAACATCCAATTACTCCAACGATCGGGCCCAGCACACCACCTTCAGAGCAATTTGTAACAAAAGAAGCATTTGGAGGGCAGGGATATAAACATCGATAACATGGTCCTTCCTAAATGAATGAAAAACTTCAAAAAAAAAAAATTAATTTACTTCGCCGTAATGATATACTGTTAGTTGGCCTTCCCATCGTAAAGCGCTTCCGCTCACAAGGGGCTTATTTAACAAGACACATGCATCATTTATCAAATATCTAAAAATATATAGTTCCGTTTTCATCAATTATACAAACCTTGTGGATGGATTATCACTGCAATCAACAACTATATCATACTCTTTCACGATGTTTAAGCAATTGTGACGATTCAATAGCACGTTGTAACAATTCACATTTATCAAATGATTCAAACTAAAATTAAAAACAATAAAAAATAAAATATATGTTCTTACCCCAAGATGGACTCTTTAAGCGATTCAGTTTTGGGTTTGCCCACGTTGACTTCTTTGTGAGCTACTTGACGATGTAAGTTATCTGTTGATACCTTCAATTTCCATTAAAAACCACTACCAAACTTATTAATACCTCATCATAGTCTACAATACCAATAGTTCCTATTCCAGATCCAGCTAAATAGGTTGCAACAGGGCAACCTAATCCTCCAGCTCCCAAAATCAGCACTTTTGCTGCTTTCACTCTTTCTTGACCTGCAAGAAGAAACATTTATTTACAACACAGGATTGGTATTCCTACCTTCAACTCCAAAATCATTAACTAACAACTGTCTACTGTACCTCCCTATTTCTTCTTTATTAAGAGAATGACTCATGGCAGAAGCTGAAGATACTTAGGAAAAGCATCCAAAGCCTTACTTTAATAGTTTGAATGATAGCGAAAGTTTAAAAAAGCGCAAATATTATTCATTGGCGTAAACGCCGTGTTTCACAACTTGGGACTTTATATTTTCTGTAGAGGTTTTTTCAAAATTGTATTGATATTTCAATGTTTTGAGAACTCTTTTAATTTAATTTGAACTCCGTTTTAGCAAAATGCTGCTCCGGGTATGCGGACGAACTGTGCAGTGGAGAGCTTTAACTCCAATCCGCGGTCTCGCTTCTCATGGTCATGGACACGGCCAGGATGCTAACATCGAAAGAAAATCTGATTTGTATAGGTATGCTAATTCATATAATATTTTATTTATATAGTAGAAAAAAAACAATTGTAGACCTGGTTCCGATTCATACGCCTATGAAAACCCCTGGCCAAAACTTAATGGCGGTCGTCTCGATTGGCTTTTCGGTGATGGATGGAGAAGACCTTTAGCTAAAGATCAGGGAGCTAAAATGGTTAGACTGCAGAATTTTAACTTTTATAACTTTTATTATAAATTTTCAAAATTTTATATAACATCCTTAAACTATATCCATTATTTAATCGTCAAAATAAAACAGTTTCTCACATTGTTTGAAATATTTTATCTAAATTTTATAATGTTCAGAGACGCGAATGGATTTGGTTCTCACAAGTAGCACATGATGAACACAAAGATTGGCTGAAATTTCACCAAGTTTGTTTTAACTGTATATGTTATTATTAATTCGCTTAATAGGTGGCTTTCTTACTCTTCACCGTTCTCACTACATGGTTTACATGTTGGATTATGTTTGCCAGACCTGATTGGTATGCTACTTTTGAAACAAAAGAGTTATATATTGGTATTTTTAGGCCTATGGGACGCGAGTGGGCTTTACGTGAGGCACATTTAGAAATAGCTAGAAGAGAAAAGGCTGGATTACCACTTATTAGTCCTGACTTGGTTCCAAGGTAAAAACTGTTATATTTCTCTTTTTATTATCTATGCTAATCATTTTTTCCAGAGAGCGTGTTGTTGCTACTCTTCCATCTGATGAGGAGTTGAGAGACTTCGAGGTTCTCATTTAAGTGAACTTGGGTATAGATTTATGTATTGTTGTTTTTTAATCATATAGATTTGATGTCTATGTAGAAACAAATTACACTGGTTCAAGCTAAATTGTTGTTCATAGGACCTTGTGTATGTTGTGTTTTTAGAATTAGTTGTACAATGACACAATTTCAATACATTTTTGAATGTTTTATTAATTCGGTATTAAAAACGCCATGGTTGACGTTTCACTGTGGGAGTCGATTGGTTGATCCTGCTTTTGCTTTGACTACTCTTAAGTCTGGTTGCTGATGTGCTACGCCACAGACGCTCACCTCGTGGGGCATTCCTATCGAATAATTTTATACAATATACAGACTTGGTTAACTTACTTTTTGTGTTCTAATGCTGCTTTCAAGGCATAAATATCAAATGTTTGCATTTCTGGTGAACATAAGCCAATAGGTACCACTTGCTTGTATTGCTCTATGTCTTAAATTCACATATATATATATTTTAAAAATATGATCAAATGTCTTCTCACTGCCTTGGAGTTGGATTGCGCTATATCCACGCTGTATTAGAGCTGATGTAGTGTTACCAGATGAGTTTCCATATATTATAAGAGTTTTTTCTCGATATTTTCCTTGTGCTATTACTTCTGTTTCAAAGTAATTACGACATAGAAGGCGACGATCATAATGTAATGCTTTAATGGTTTGAAGATACGTGAAATATTTTAAAATAAGAATGCTTACCTGAGATTATATGGTGTTTATCGTACTCATCTTTGTCGTTAACATCAATTATTACGAAGTCACCTATCGATATTTGTTGTTTTTCATCCCGAAGTATGAGAAATTTGAGCTGAGAATTATGAATATAAGAATAGAATTCAAATAAGTTCAAACCATTTTGTAAATGTCTATAGCCGGATATGTTTCTTCTGGTAAAATCATTTTAGAAGAAATAAAAAATTAAGTTTAGTCATATTTTTCGTTGAAGAATATTAAAATTATTAGATCAGCATCGTGGTAGTCGATATGCAGTATACTTTCGTCAGCGATGAGAAGGCGTTATTCTGAGGAGTTACCATAGCAACGTCCCCTTTAAGCTCGAGGTGAATAAATGCGGAAGAATTAGAAGGAAATGATGATTTTTGTAAGTATGGGTTATATTTCACCACATTATCTTGTAGCTCATAATGACATGTTTGAAGTACATGTTCACTCAAAATAAAGGTTTTTACTACAAATTTATGTATGTGACTGGGTCAATGAGCTCATATTAACAGGTTTATTCATTGTTTTGGCAATTGGATTTTATCAATAAATTAGTAGAAGAAGCAAGCATAATCCAGTTTTTTAATCAGTAATTCGTGTATGAGAAAATTCAGTGGCATTTCTTCGTTTTAAAAGCTAATCGTATATTCAGAGAACTGTCGTAATTTGTACTTTTTTTCCGAGTCAAGTTTTCTGCCTTTAATTTTACTTCGTGAAATTGTTATAAATATATAAAAATTATAAATTTAAATTATCAAATGAAATAAAATGTTAAATTTAAAACAAAATTTGTTTGAATCATAACTGTGTGTTCATTATTATTATATACATATATGTATGTATATATATATATCTATGTCTGTATGTGTGTGTGTCAATGTTAATAATCACTTCAATTATAAAGCAAAGAAAAAAATGATAGTGAGGTTATTCGTTCTTTAGTTGGTACAGCACAAAACGAGTTTCTTGCCAATAGTTTTACACCCATGAGAACATGCCTGATCTCGATTAATGTTTCCTTTCAGTCGATGTCGTCTAGTCGTCTTGTCTTGAATACGCCTTATAAAATCTTCGAACTCTGAACTCTACTAGCAAAATTCTTAACTTTCACATGATTATATATAATTGATTACTATACTATGTATTTAACTATTGGTCTTTCATACTAATTTATTTTCATCAACATTAAAGAAGACATGTTATCAGCAAAAAATCGTAGCGTACTTTTGAACCTTATATAGGAGGAGAGACATTCCAAATATATGATCAGGCGATATTTATTTTTTTGTACCATGACCACAAAATAAAATAATTTTGTTTTCTTTATTTCATTTCCATAATCTTTCTATTATATATTGTTTCATAATGTAGTTATATACTTTGTTCTGACAATGCAGATACACGTGCAAACTTGTCTCACAGATGCGTTTTGGATTCATAGAAAACAAAAAAACATGTTTTGGATACTTATTGCCTGGCCTTGAAACTTACATGTAGATTGCTTAACGGGCCAAGATAAAAATATACAATTTCTTACCTTTTTAAAGTTAAGAATATGTACATGTATGTAGTAGTATATATAAACTGGATTTATGATGTTCTTTACCCGCGAATAGGTTCGCTGTTTCTGTTGTTTGTTATCTTCAGGTCCTACTAATAGTGGATTGTAGTCTATTTTCTTCTCTTTAACTGATAACAGTCCAAATATCATTTACTCTTTAGTGAAGCTAGAGTTGCTATTAATCTCTATTACCACAATCATTCAGTACCAAGTATTTAGACATTTTCTTTTATTTTGTTTGTCCTAATCTTTTCTTTCTATTCATATATTGACTGTAATTTATATACATATATTAGTAAAGAAGAAGTATTTGTTCTCTGATTGGATATGTCAGTTCATTCAAAGTTGATAGATATAGCTATTGATCCTCAGAAAAGGAGGAGGGTACGATTTTTTGAAATTTCTTTTACGGTTTAAAGAAATTTAATATTATAGGCGCTTCTTGCATGTCTTATAGGAGTTGCTGGTGCTGCTGTTGCTAATTATGTAGTTTGCTCTAAATGTTCGTTTAATTCAACAAATTTTTAATAATCTAACGTTTTTACTTAGTTCTTCTCATTTAGATAAAAATGAATCACGATACTCTTCTCAATCTGAAATTACGGTACAAGAGAAAAAGAGTTCTTCGAAACGGGTTGTTCATCCCGATTTCTTAAAACAATTGAAATTTCTTTTAAAAATTATGGTTCCTGGAGTCTTTTCTAAAGAAGCTGGAATAATAGGTAAAATATTTAAAAAGAAAAAAGTCGTAACTTTTATTTCCAAATTATTTCTTTAGGAACACATTCATTTATTCTTATCTGTCGCACATTTCTATCCATTTATGTTGCTGGATTAGAAGCCCGAATAGTTAAAGCAATTGTACAAAGAGTATTGAAAAAATTAAAAAAGAAAACTTAAATTAAATTTATAATTACTAGAATATTAACAAGTTTGTATGGCTGCTTTTCACATGGTTGGCTGTTGCTCTACCAGCTACATTTATAAATAGTATGATTCGATTTTTCGAAAGCTATTTAGGATTAGCATTTCGATCAAAATTAACTCAGTATGCTTATAAACAGTACTTTTCTGTGAGTATAATATTCAAACAAGGTTATTATTGATGATATTAAGGATCAAACTTACTACGCTGTTTCAAATCTTGATACTCGCTTGCAAAATGCCGATCAGTGTCTAACTGAAGATATCACTATGTTCTCTCAAAGTGTTGCTCATTTATATTCTCATTTAACGAAACCAGTACTAGATATTTTATTAATTTCGTAAGTTTTAAATATTTATATTTTTAAATATATTATAATTCATCATAGTGTTACTCTCATAACATTAGCTCATAAACGCGGAGCTGGTACCAAAGTTATAATACCCATGCTGTTAGCATTTATAACTGTATCAGGTACAGCTAGAATTTTGAAAGCTGTATCTCCCAGGTAATTTAAGAAATATGCCTCAGCTTCTTATATTATATTAAACAGATTTGGATCCATGGTAGCTGAAGAAGCGAAACGCAAAGGTTTTCTTCGTTATCTTCATTCGCGCATTATCACTAATTCTGAAGAAATAGCATTCTATGGAGGACATGAGGTACTATTGAATGATTGGAATAATAAAAATGCGCACTATTTAAGGCTGAATATAAACAACTATCAAAAGCATATGATGATCTTAAAGATCAAACAACAACCATATTTTCCAAAAAGATTTTGTATATAATGGTTGAGCAATTTTTGATGAAATATGTTTGGTCTGGATCTGGAATGATAATGATTGCGTTGCCAATTATTTCAGCAGAATATTCAAACAATACTAGTACATAATGATATATATATATGTATTATCTAATCGATTTATTTAGAAGACAAACGACTAGATGATGAGCCAGACGGTGGAGTGTCTGAAAGAACTCGTGGCTTCACTCAAGCCAAACAGTTACTTTATTCATCAGCTGATGCAACTGAGCGTTTAATGACATCTTTTAAGGAAGTGCGTTTATACATTTGAACATTTTTGTTGTTTAAAAAATATTTTTATTTGAAGGTAACTGAGTTAGCCGGCTATACATCCCGAGTTTATGAAATGTTTAAAGTATTTGATGATGCTAAGAAAGGGTTGTACAAACGTACAATGCTAACAGGTTCTGATGCTCGTGGCGGAAAGAGAGGAGAACGCTTTGATACATCTCATATCTCAGGTTTTCAAACAGTAAAACAGAGCAGTTCTATATTTTCTTTAGGAATCGTGGAAGATTCAACTGATGATAGTATTACATTGACAGAAGTACCTATCGTCACTCCTAATGGTGATGTAGTAGTTCAAAAAATGTCAATTTCGGTATATTTATTTGGAATGTTTCAAATATACTATTAATCAATTATTTATAGATCACTCCACAAATGCATGTTTTGATAACTGGTCCTAATGGATGTGGTAAGAGTTCCCTATTTCGTATCCTTGGAGGTCTTTGGCCTGTGTATAGAGGACATCTTCAAAAGCCAAGAACTGACAGGTATATGAGCAATACAATGAATAACAAATAAACTAAAAAATAATATTTAGAATGTATTATATACCTCAAAGACCTTATATGACACTAGGAACATTAAGAGATCAAGTATGTTATATAAGAAATCTAAAATAATTAATTAACTTTTGTGTTTTTTTTTCAGGTCATTTATCCAGACACTATACATCAAATGCATAAAAAAGGATTCACCGATAATCATTTGAAGGATATTCTTTCAATTGTTCATTTATCTCATATTGAGAAAAGAGAAGGAGGTATATAACTATGATGTTGAATTCATATAGTATTATAATAATTAAAGGATGGAATGCGCGTAATGATTGGATGGACGTATTATCTGGAGGGGAAAAACAACGTATGGGACTTGCTCGTGTATTCTATCATAAGTATTCTACACAGAGATTTTTGATTTTGCAAAACTTTTAATTTTAGGCCACAATATGCTCTTTTGGATGAATGTACTTCAGCTGTTTCTATTGATGTTGAAGGAAACATTTATCAAGCTATCAAAGATGCTGGAATCACTCTATTCACTGTTACACATCGTCCTAGTCTATGGTTTGTTCCGGAAACATTTTGTATTCATAAAATTGTTTTGTTTAGGAAGTTCCATACTCATCTCCTTCAATATGATGGTGAAGGCGGATATAAGCTTACTAGCTTATCTGAAGCAACTGGTGATATTATGTCCCTAGCGGATGAGAAACGACAGCTTGAAGATAAATTAGAAGAAGTTGAACAATGGCAAAAACGATTAAATGAACTCAAAGAAGTAAAAAATTTATAATTTATATATATATCATAACTATATATTATAGATATTAGGAGATGGAACAGATGACCATATTGTGGATTCAGAATAAATCTCTTTAGATATACAATTAAGACAGCGTTGACGTTTTTAAGTGAAATCTTCTCTGTGCCATGCATTCTGATGTCATCCTCGTACCAGATCTAGTCATTTTCTTTTTTTTTGTGTTTCTTGTAATCGGGTAAACTTTCATCATATGCTATTGTATATAGAGCATATATTTATTTATTTAGATTTTATTATATGAATGTTTTATTATTTATCAATATTAATAGAAGTGAATAAGTTACATATATAATTCAATCTTTATACAATCGAAAGTATCTTCATCTTTCTCTTTTTCAGATAAAATTAACCCTAGTAAAACATTAAAACAATTTAAAATATCTCTTATAAAATGCAAAGCGTTGTCAATAATGGCGTATATATGAATAGAATATATGATAAGAGATCACAATTTTAAATAAAAGACATGAGAATTCATAGATGGGTTTGGTTGGTTTCTTCCACTAATTTCATACTCTGCTCCGATTCCGAGTACATCATAGTTGTTGTTTTATCTTTTGAATGAAGTTGAACTATGTTCTTTTGTTCAGTTACAGCGACTTGGGAACGGCAAACATCACATATAGCACGTGTTCTGCTATTTCCGTTTCTTCTATAAATATTTTAAATAATTCAACAAAGAAATATAATTTTTGACCATTTTTGTCTAATTGCATGATTTGTTATATACATTTGTATTTATATTGTTCTCCAAAAAAAATGTTAATAAGCATTGATAAACATATGCTGATAGTTAGAGCTTGAAATTAGCATATAAATATAGGCATAATTTCATATGCTAATGAACCGACCGAAAAACGATTGTCACTTGTGTTCCTTGTTTTTCAAAGCTTACAGTATTTGTCTAATTTTATCTTTTCTTTGGTTCATAAATGGACTTACATCGATGGGTTAAGCCTGCTACCGTTTTCTCGACTACTAACCAATGTCACGCTCATGTGATCATCTCCATTTTCTAATAACTTCATCTATAATAATAATAATAATAAGTATATATATCATAATTTTGAAGTATAAAGTTTGAAGAAGAAAAATCTTATAAACATACTTGTAATTGTGTATTTAGTAAGCCATACAGAATCCAATTAATTGATGTTCCGAAATATGGCATTAAGTGTATAGCAAAAATCATAAATACTACGTAATCATGCGGATTATGAGGAACATCTAACACAGACATTATAATTGCATAAAGAACTGAGAACCTTAAACGTAGAATTTTAATAAAATTATTTGTTTTTGAATTTTCAAACCAATAAGGCGTCCAACAAATAAAATAAATAAATGCAATCATTAATGTATAAATTACAATTCGTCTAACTGGGATTGCTGATTTAGGTAAAACTCTATAATAAATAATATAAAATTATAAGAATATTGTATAAATGAAACATACTTGGTATGAGCATATATTTTACTGATTAGTCGTAAATTGAAAAAAACAATTAAGATTAACGGAACCATATATGCTAAGACAAACGTGCTATAATAGTAATTATTAAAGTTGATATACAAGATTGATAACATACGAGCATGTGAACCAGTAAAACACATTTGTTGGAAGCTGATCAGTACACTTGAATACACGAACTCTTGTGACATTATTACTATTAGTCGTTTTAAGTTCATGCAAAACGATTTCTTTTGGAGCTGCATAGATCAGCATTGGCAATAATAAGATGAATGATATTAGACAAACACCTATAATATAATATAATAATATATATATATATATATATATAATACTTTATTATTTTATAATACAAAAAGCATTTAGCTTAAAATTTTAATTTTTTGGTTTCTTTACAATAGTAAGTATTCTATTATAGATTAGTAGACTTGTTGACTTTTTGGTTTTTTGGTTTTCAATTAATATAAAGATTTTTCATAAATCTATTTTTGATCATTCTTTAAATAAATTATTATTTACTAATTTTTTAGTATATGTATATATAAATATATAATATTACCCATGATTTTTGTTGAAATTTTGTTAAAACTTTCTAGAATTTAGTTAAATTTGTATTTTCCTAAACATATGTATGTGTACATATATATATGAATATGTTCTTATACATATATCAACATTTTGAAGTTGTTCCTCATATAGACAATGCTTAAACTCTTACATGTTATGACAGTCAGAACAAACTTCCGGCTTCGAAGTCTGTGGTGATGTGGAAGACATACTGCTACATAACGATCAAATGACATTGATGTTATGAGAAAAGTTGAAACTATTCGACCAACACTTCCACATACATGATGTAGCTTACACATCCATGTACCAAATACCCAAAAACCAATCACGCTATCCTATAATATTAATATTTCTTCTAAAATATTTATAAACCGGATATTTAATTCAATTTATCATAGGAAAAAAGCAGCTTTGTTAGAATTGCTGTCACCAACCCTCTTAAAATTCGCGTAAAGTTTTGCCAAGTATACTCATGACACTCTAAATACAGGACTGGAGGTTTACCTCCTGCTGTATCAAGTGAATTGTAAAATAAGTAGTTTTAGATGGCAAAATTTGGTGGCAGCAAAAGGCAAAAAGTTCAAAAAACTAACTATTATAGCAGGTGGTAAGCTCAAGCTGACTAAAAAGTCGCATATACATAATGCTGCAATATATAGAATGGCATTATCACCCGATCGTTTGGATCTATCTGATATTCCTGCAATAAAAAACATAATTAAGATTCACAATATAAAATAAAACATACGTTTTCTTTCTTGCATTACACCGCGTATTATAGTTAATATTGAAGCATTGCCACATACTCCAACAATAAAACACAGGATAAAGACTGTTACAACAACTAAAACCCTTGGTTGAAGATCCTATAAGAAGAGATTTGCAGCAAGGGTATGTGAACGAAACATTTGAAATTTGAAATAAAAATATAATTATAATAATCTTGTTAAGATATATACTATTTTTATACTTATCTATATTTGAAACAGAGACTATATTATTTTGCTAGAATCTTGATAAGTATTGTCTCCATGATTGATGATGTAGTTCGTTAGGACATATACTGCCAATCAGAATTTAGGATTGAATAGACTTGAATGAAAAGCAGCAGGTCTTGGGAAAAAAAGCAAAATACAAAGTTAGATATTACGGAATTATGAGAGAGAAAAATAAAATGAAGGAATGAAGTTATGAATGCCAGCGATATATAAATATAGGAAAAAGAAAAAACAAGAAGGAGCATAGTTCCTAGTTCCAACACATATCAGAACACGCACTTTTTTGTTTTCACGTCAACAAAACAACAATAAGCATAAATAGAAGATACTAGCTTATAATATATAAATACTTTCTGTCCGTTATTGCTTTTTTTCTTTCTTTTTTAAAGACAATGAATAAGAAATATTTGAAAGATAGCGTTTTTGAGTATGTTTTTAAAGATTTATAAGATATATGTACACACACATATATATATATATATATATATAAGGAAAATCATGTCATTTACTTGTCTTAGAAGCTATCATGTGAAAGAGCTTTACTCATAATAGTTAATCTTTCCTCTACTTCTATTAACCTTGATAAAACATTTAAAGTTTCCATTTATTCATGAGTAAATCACGATAGCTTCAGGCTGTTTCTATTTATAAGTACATTTTTAAAACAAAAATTAATAATTATATTAAATTTAATTTGAAAACCAATTAAAATCTATATTTTCTAATTGTCTATATCTCAATAACTGTCTTATATTCTAAACAATATACAGTTATTTCGAAATTCTTCATTTGTCTATATCGACTAACAAAAAGCAATCTAATTCAGCCAATAATTAAAGGTTGGATTATGCACACAATAGGATTTCCGATTTCTCAAATCACCCTCTCTATTCATCATCAGTTCTGGCAAAACAATAGTAATAATAATTCAAAGTCATATAAAATTGGCAAAGATTCCAAAAAAGAATATAATGAAACTTCAAAAAGTAAAGTTGCATCTAAATAACTTAATATGCATTAATAAAACAATATAATTCATATATTAAATACATATGTTATAGTAGATTATGAAGTATTTTAAATTAAAAAGAAAAATTAATTTTATAGTTAATTATATTAATTATATAAAATATTATATTAATTACCTGTATAGGAGGATATACATTACGAACTTGATAAACCTCTCCACTTGGCTGCATACACCTATAATAAATATTATTTTATATATTCTTTGTTAGAAAAGATAAAACGATTCATTAGCTATTTCATTTCCTGTTCATCTTTAAGATATGCTTTCTATTGTAATATTTACAGAATTAATTTCTTTGTTGGTACTTTGTTTTCAAAGAAATATGGTTTGTTTGTTTCTTTTCTTTTCTCAAAAAAAAAAAAAAAAAAAACAAGAAGGACATGAGTATGTTGATATCTTGACAAGTTGTTGTTATTTAATTGAGAAAAAGTATGGGATAATAAAATCCAGGAAGTTTAGAAGCATCATTTATCAAATGACACGATTCAATAATCAAGTTTGAACTATTTTGCACATCGTAAGTTCATCGTTTTGTTTTTTAACTTGAAAACGTTTTTGTTCAAATTTCTCAACTAGAAAAAAGAGCTAAGATTAAATTTAAGGTAAAAAAAGTATTCAAAAAAGAACACTACATCTAATTAGTACGCTAGAAGATTGTCTATTCTTCAATTCAATTTTCAAAATTTTCACAAAAAAAAAAAACTTCATTTTTAACGTGTGTTGTTTCCAACAAAGCAACGTGTGTTGTTTCCAACAAAGTTGTGAATATGTATGTATGTACGTTCAATAATACATGCTCAAATGCGAGGAAAAAGTAGATCTACTAGTTACAAATTATATGTGAAGGATGTTACAAGATGTATGTAAAGAAAACATTTTGGTATAAGAAAATCTTTAATAACTTACTCAAGAATTCCATCTGGTGGATATCCCTTCGCTCCTTTACAATTATCCATCTCAATAGGAGTCATAGACATCCTATTCCTTGATAGAAATGGGTAACTGAAAATATTCCAAAAAATATTTATATTTAAAATAAATTTCATAAAAAATATGTATATAAATAAATGAGAATAAAAAATATCTCTATTTAACTATTTTTAATTTAAAAAACGCATATTTTGCTAAATTAAGGAAGTGCCATTTACATGTGTATTGTGGCTATTCATGAGATACACAAGTTTAAGAAAATCCTTGTATACTAAACGAAACGTAAAACCTTGTTAATCATTTACTATATAAATAAAAAGAAAAAAAAATATATAAAAGAAATAAGGAGAATTTATATGTTTTCTTCTCAAGAACTATACTTTACAACAATAAGTCAAAGTAATATCATATAATACAATTGTCGTCAGTCAGGAAACTTGATATGTATGGTAGCAATTTGAAATAGTTTATGTACTATATGTAGGTGTAGAAGCATAGATATATATACTACTAACTATATAAGATTAAAATGAATTCTAATTAATCCATAGACTTTTGATTATAATATTACAATAGATAAAATTTTGCTTAGAGAAGAATAAGAAGAAATTTTTTTATAAAATTGAATAAAAAATTTTCTAAATAAATTTTTGAAACTTTTTTCCGAACAGCAAAAAAAAAAAACTACGAAGGAGGAAAATGAAAATGAAGAAATCTCCGCCCGTTTACTTACCCCGCCTTGTCAGATGAGTGCCAGCAAGCAAAAAAAATATAAAGAGAGGGTAAGAGATAGAGAGCTAGATAGGCAGAAAAGAGGAGATAAAAGGAGAGAAGAATGAGAAGGATATATACATATATATATATATTTATATATATATATATATATATATATATATATATATTTATATATATATACAGGGTCATTTGGCTTATAAAACTTCAATACTTACTTTACCCTATAACCTTCTATCACTCTCACTATGCTCTAACTGAAAATTAAAATTACTTATGTGTGTGCATTCGTAATGGTATGTTAAACTAAGAACTCTTAGTACTAATCAATCTTCATTTCAAGATTTCATTATATTTTCCATGCAATGTATGCTAACTCATACTTCGTTGCAACTTTGAGAATATGCTATTGGAAGTAAGAAAACATAAATCGCATAATTGCATCAGGTATACTACGTGTATAATAAAAATGATATAAATAGATATGTCATTTGAAGTATTTTATGTCCTTTACTGAATATATTAAGAAGAAAAAGAGAAACTTAAAGAGAATATCTTGACACGTAACACTTCTTTTTTTTCCTTAAAATTCTAAAAAAGTTGTCTATAGCTTTTCTAGTATTGTGGCTATTCCTTTTTTCCTCTCAAACGCATCTAGAATAAAAGAAATCTGCAATTTAAAACAACAAAACACATCTTTAGATCAATCTAACATTCACCAATAGTTTAGGTTCTACAATATTTCCTAGAATTTGCGATATTTTTAAAATCATTGAAAAAAGTGTAAAATAACAAAAAAATACTGAATGAAATTCATGAATTGAGCCATTTTAACATAATGTTTCAAAAAAAAAGAGAAGCACATGTTTTTTGGAACAAGGAAACTTTAAGTTCGTTGTGAAGGAACTAAGTTTCACTTTTTTTTTTTGAAAATAAAAAGTATGAAAATTCTCAACAAGCTAGAGTATTTTAATGAAACTAATGTTTTTCAAATTGGCCAATTTCATCCATATATAAGAGTAGAAAGAAAACATCAAAAATAATAATTATATTATATTAAATGATTAAGATTGTAAATCTTATGATATATCTTCAATGAACATTTAATAAGTTTATATAATATGTATTATAATACTAATAGATAATAATCTTAATACGTTGATATATAATATTTCATGAAAAGAGAACAATTGCTTTAAAGAGTAGTAGAAACCTTGATTTGAAAAGAATTTCGTTGCCTCAAGATAGATTTTCAAGCAATTATTAATATGAGGAAAATGTGCCAAACTTTCAAATGAATAAAAAAGAAAAAGGAAAGCATAGTACATTTTAGAATTTTTACTTTTAATCAACGTCTTTTATGAACAAAAGGTAAATTTTCTTTAATATATATAGATAGATAGATAGATAGATAGATATGAATATCTTGTGTATGTGTGTGTGTATACATGTGTATGTGTATGTATGTGAGTATTAAAATGATAAAATAAAATAAAATTGCTATTAAAGAAAAAGAATATAATCCTATAGAATAAATATAAGTTAGAAGATGTTACCTACATATATCTAAACATAAAAATATGATGAAAACGAGAAGACAGAGCAAAACTTGCTCTAGAACAAGAATGAGAAGAGAGTATCATAATATAATATATGTATATGTAAATTATAAGAATAAAAATATGAAATTTGTTTTGTAAAAATAAAATTTCTTTTGAAATAATGAACTAATTACTAGAATTTACCATTTATAATATATTAATATGATGAAAAATGAACAAGGAAGAAAGTGTGAATTATAAATTAAACTGGGATTTTTCATTTCTTGGTAAAAATTTCAGCTTCGAAATTGCAATTAGGCTGGATCTTTGAACGGCATATATGATGTTAGAAAGCATAAAGATTGGATTGACGATAAATTTGTTTTTACTTCATTTTATCTATTATTCATGTAACGTCCTTATATTTCTGGATATACAAGACTGTTCATTGATATGAACTTGAGTAGAGCAAATTGAGGATAAGAAGGAATGTTAGAAGTAGAAAGTTTAAGTAGTTGGCGAAAGACAACGACAAAAAGTAAGATTAAAATGTGAAAGCAGCAGAAGAAAGAGAAGCTGAGATGTAGTGATGAACGGTTTCCCGACGTCATTAGGATTTAAACTGAATTTCATATTTATCTATAGGGAGGATTCAATAGCTAGAAACTGATAAATAAGAAAATGAAAGGGAGAACAGTAGCAAACATATGTTAGGTGTGGATGCAAGTGTTGATCCAAATGATTAGGCGGTTTTAAAATATTTATTGAATAATATAGAAGAACGAAATAGATACATCTCATCATTCTTGATACTTGATATGTTATTTTGAGGAAAAAAAAAAGTAAAAATTAATAAAAGTATATATTTAGAAAATATATTTATCTATTTAATAATAGATATTATGCTTCTTCTCTTTTTTTTTAATGTTGCGTCGTTATTTTTCTGAAACTCGCTACAATGGTGTTTGAATATTATCTAAATTGAAGTATGAAGCTTCGTGCGGGAGGGTGTGGTGGGAGGTTTGGAAAAAAAAAGTTATTCAATTATTAAAACGGTTGCTGTATATAATTGTGTGTAATTAAGAATTTTTTCGAATATTGTTAAATATTTTATCGAAAAAAAAAACTTTTTTCATATTACATTGCTAGATCTATCGTCTATACATATATTATGTAGTTGAGTTGTTTTATTAAAATATTAGTAAGAAATACATGGAAAATGGTAGAAAATTAATAAATAATACTTATATAAGTTATAAATATATATTATAAACAATATATGTACCTTTCAATTACTTTAAAAAGATTGTTTTCCAATAATAATCATTGAATTGAATATGAACGACAAGATAGTTTCAATTCTTTATCACGAATGCGTATGTTCTATAGATATTTCTGTTGAAACTAACTACACTCAACGTCAAATATTGAACTTTAGCTTTTGGAAAATATTTTTAATTTGGTCAGCAGCTTAATATCATGTAACTATGCTATATATCATTAGAGGACGACATACTATTTGTCAGTCAATTAAACTGAATCTAAAGACCAACTGGATTTCGTTTATGTCAAACAATGAAATATAGTAAGAATATTTAGTAATAAAATACATACTGATGTATGTATAAGTATAATTGAAACACAAAAACAAATAAGAAATAGTTTCACAGAGTTAATTGTGATTTCAATTCTTCCAACAATGTGAGAAGCATTTCTATATATCCATATACATGTATATGTTTTTTGTTTGAAATTCTATCAAACTATTTTTAACTGCTTCAGACCAAAAGATATAAGATCATATACATGTAGTACATATATAAATATAATAATAATAAATTTATATTATATTTATTATATATGTATCTCATGAAACTACACATAACCACTGCAACTGTCGAACATTTAAATCAGTTTTTTTTCATATTGATAAATGTAGGAAATACTACGTATTTTGAAATTTGAGCTCATGTATTCACATAAGAAAAAAATATTTCATGCATGTAGCTGGATGAGATACAATATAATTAAGTAAACTCATGAGATTGTAAAATGGAACTTCTCAGATATCAATCTTGATATGCAAGTAGCAATTTCAATTTCATCTCATTTTTTTTCGCTTTTTAACTGTAGTTTTAGAATTGAAAATTGTAGTATATTCATTGTATATTATTATTTATTTTTAAAACTTTAAAAAAATACTCTGATTTATATAAGAACTACGAGATAAAAAACAATAATACACTATATAATTTCGCAGAATGTTCTACGAGTGCATAAGTGAAAAGTGAAAAATAAAAGATTCTCTTAGCTTAGATTTAAAATATTGCGTATAACTATATACATAAAAAGAAAAAAAAACAGTAAGAACTGAGATAAATTGGTTTCAATTTCAGTTTTTTTTTAGTTTTTTTCATTATTAAAAGTAAAATTAGTTTATGTGTAGAAAGTATTTGTTGAAACTATTTATTGCGAATAATACGTAGCTGAGTGAACAGCCTAATGATGTTCTTCTTGAAGCGTAAAAGTATTCGGAACAAAGAAGGAAGTTTAATGTAAATTTGTTTTGATGTTATCAATTATTTATAAAATAATAGAATTGAAAATAAAGATCACATAAAATAGAAAAGATGTGGATACTATTGTTGATTGAGTTTCTAGTTAAGGATCTTTTAATTTCAATAACATTTGTTTAAGTAAAAAATGTAAAAAATACAAAAATTTTAAAGAGGAAAGCATTTATATCCATATATGTATATATGAATATATGTAATCTTTAAGAACAAATAGACTCAAAATAAAAAATTTGTCAACTTTTTCTTTAAATTTTAAGAAAAATGTAAAAGTTATTGTACATAACTGTATATATAATATATTATATATAATATATTATATATATTTTTATATAAGAATGCACATAGGCTTTACTGATGGTAAAATGGCTTTTGCTATTTTTTTTGGCATGAAAACAAAGTGGTTTAGCTTTCCAGTGGTAATTACAAGTTAGTCAACTAAATCTAAACAGCTGAACGCACAAAATTTCGAAGTAAAATTACTTGGACATCTCTCTAGATTAGCTTTAGGATGAAAGAGTAAGATGTATGAAACACAATGATAAGAATATTTATTTGATTGTAAGATATTTATAGATCAAATTAATGAAAAGAAAGTTTCAAATATTATATTTCTTTTTTCTTTTCTTTTTTTTATATTAATATTTTTAGAAATATTAAAGATATTAAAGAAATCCTTCATAAATTACAACAAAAAAATGTTTGAATCATATTAAAAGGTTATTAAAAGGCTTATGTTTAAACTTGAAAACTTCTTCACGATATTAAAAAACATTTTTTTTAATATTTGTAAATTTAATATCATAATAATGACATTAACACAAAAAAAAACATCATTTTATTTTTAAATTTAATAATAAAAATATTCTTATTTTTGTGAAAGCTGAAATTGTGGAAATTATATGTATACATAAATACATAGTATATATATATACAACGTTTATATATTATAAAACAACAAAAAATGTATTTTATATTGAAGAAACTACATTGAGGCTTTGCAATACTAAATATTCTGATAGGCTAGAATACCCATTGCATTTACATTTCATACATACATATATCTATGTAACTATTTCCTATTTCAATAAAACCTATAATCTAGCTTCAAGATAATATTCAAAGGTGAATGAAGGATAAGGTTAAATTGAGAGAATAAGAGAAAATTGAAAAGATCATTGAGATGTTTTAAATACAATATCATCTTGAATAATTGAAATCATTCTTTCCTTTCTCTTCTCATTGTCGTTGTTTCTCTTTATTTTCTGATCTTTCATTTCATTCATATTTCATCCTTTAATCTTTTTTTTGTTTCCATTTTTCTAATCAAAAAAAAGAAAGAAACTTATAATATGATGAAAAACATATATATTCTCCTTTTTTTTCATGTCATAGTTCAATTTTTCAAGATATGAATAATTTTTTATAGTTTGAAATAAAAGTTGAGCAGAATAATAATTAAATTATAATTAATCCAAATTTACTTATTTATAACTTTCTCTTTTTGAATGTCACATGAATAATATGTGGAGCCTAATAGCTTGAAAAAAGCTCATGAAAATGTTCCAAATACAAGAAAAAATTATGAAAACTGATTTGACCATTTTTAATTTTTCATATCAATTTATGCTTTCGATGGAATATATAATTAAGAATAATACATGATTCAACATGTATTAAGTATTTTTGCTTAAGAACAAGTTCAATATCTCATATTGATACATCTCAGATATTTGATAAAGGTATGGTCATAATAAATATTTTGTTATGAATATTATTATAATAAGAATGACTGTTTGTATATATGTTGAAACCATGGGAAAATTAAACTTTTTTTTCAAGAAAATATAAAAAATAATTAATGTTGAGAAAAATATTTAAAACAGTAAATCGAGATAGTAATAAGAAAGTTGAAGGCGTATCATGAGTAAAAACATTTGATACATGAAAAAAGAGAATATCACATATATATATATATATATATATATATATATATATGTATATAGTCATATAAATGATATACTATAATATTAGCAAGAGAAACAACTTTTTCTTTTGAAAAAAATAACTATGTTAGAATAGCTTATAAATAAAGAAATTGAAAACTTTCACATTCAAGGAATATACATACTTACATACATATGTCAGCAGAAGAAATTGGTTTTTCATTTTAATTTGTAATTACATTTAAGAAGAGAAACCTCTAAGTTTTAATCGTCATAATAGAAATCTTAAAATACATAAAAACAAGAAAAAAGGATTAACTGTTAAAAGATTATTAATTATATTTAAATATACGTATATGTGTATATATATCTATCTACTATATAACTTATATGTATGTTTAGAGAACAAACTTTAAAACATTTTCAATTGATATCGTTCGTTTTCCAAAAAAAAATCCCAATCTTATACCTTCTTTATACAAATTGTTATTTTTCAATAATTTTAATAGTTCATGAACTTTGTTGTCTGAACTAAAATGAACACATACTATATCACTATTACTACTGAATATATTTCTTTAAAATCCGAGCTTAAAGAAAGAAAAACTTACTTTTTCATTGTAGTTATATCAACACGGAGTGATTCTCGAAGCCAGTTACCAAAGTCAACCACGAGAGCCATACAATCTCCTAAGTTAAATCTTCAATTTACTGTTATTTCAAAGAAAGATTCTAAAGTTCTAACATATTAATCTTTCATATTAATCTATGTATTGGAAAAGGATGAAACAGGAAAGTATAACATAATTCTAAATCATATATTATATACAACATTGCACAACTAAGAATCGGAAACGACAAATTTTCATGTGAATTTGTCAACTTAACAAATCGGAAATGTTACAATTCAACCAAATATGTATATCAGACGAACTTCCTTTTCCAAAATTAAAAATATACCAAAATATCTTACGGAATAAATAAGAACAACCATTTTAGACAACTAGTATAAAAAATAAAATGAAACTGTCACAAAGTGACAACTTATGTTATTTTCGGAAAGGCACTGGAATGATTATATCCATAATTTTCTACGGAACATTATAAAACGGAACACAAATGGAAAAAAAATGGAAATGTTTGGAAACTCGGAGATGAACGGAGGGAAGTAGTATGTGAAGTGTTAACAACATAGACAAGCCAAGAAAAACTAATTATCTCTTCAAGAAAGTATCAAATTTATAATTTTTCTTACATATGTATATTCATTCAAACATAGAGCAATTCAGTGTTTAAGCATATCATTGTCATTTCAAATCACATATAAAAGCATTAAGTAATCAATTTGATTAGTACGTGTTTTATCCATTTCTTCCGGACGACATGGCAAATTCCATGAAAAGTAATGTCATCTAAATTTAAGATTATCAAAGCAACTTCTAATAAACAAATACCTAATGTTTTAATTAAAAAATTCATAAACAATATAAGTTTTAATTTTGAAAAGTAAAATTCGAAAAAAAATGTCTATTCAATACAAATGAATGACTGGGTAAATATACATAGATATGTTTGATGATTAAAAACGTTTTTCAGCATATATACATTGAATACATATAATCTTCATGCTTATAACTTGCAAGGTAAAAAGAAACCTATAGCTAATTGTTTTTATTATACTTTTAGCACATTCTATTAAATAAATTTAAACACGATGTGATAAAAAATACTAAAAAATTACTATTTGCATCAGTAAATATTCATTGAAGCTTCCTATTACGGCCCCATTAAGCGTAATCAACAAGAAAAAACTAACCAACTAGAAATTTTTCAAAAGAAAAATATTTTTTTTGATAGTTTTAAATAATTTGATTATCTTTTCTTATTCTTTCATCCTCTTTTAGAAATAAATTAAATATTAAACTATTCAGGAGACAAAATACTGTCACCAACTTTGAAGCTGATTCATCTCAAATTGGAACACAACATTTATTTGAGAAACGTATTACATAAATGATTTTCGAGAATTGTGAATTGGCAAAATACCTCTATGTATTAAATGCATTAAACCAAATTTAATCAACGATTTATGTTTTTCTAATTCAATTATCATAGCAGACTGAATTAATTTTTAAAAAAGTGTTCTATTTAACTAGTACAATTGGCAAATAATGTCAGTAACATATTCCTAAATGAATAAAAAACAAAAGACTTCTAAAAACGTATTCTATAATGAAATGCTACAGACTGAAGTCTAAATTACAAAATTTTAAATAACTGGACGAATAAAATAGTTCCTTATCGATTTCTCATATTCACATCCATCAATATCTTATCACTTTGTTCTCTTGCTTGGTCGATAATGAACATTTCATTTAGTTTTTTTTCCTACTAATATGATTATAAATATTGTCTTTTACTTTAATCTGCGTCCGAGTTATATTTTAACTATTGAACCGTATTGTTTCACACATTTTTTGTCAATTCTCATTTAAGATTCCAACTGATCCAAAGAAGCATTATGACAACTTCAACTACTAACGAATACATAAAAATAGTTAGTTTTTCACCACTTCCGCAAACTTTTAAAAAATTGCATAAATTATCGATAAGAGTTCATAGCTATTTTAATTAACCTGAGGCATTGTTTGATTACACAGTTCCTGATACATTTTTATCTGTAAAGAACGCGACGCGTACTTGCGACCATTCATGCTGCGAAAAGCAAACTTTATTTCCTTATTTCCAGTATGCGCTAACTTTTAATGATATCTTGCGTTCTAACCATATTTCATAGTTTATACATTTTTTAGGCTAACATAAATTTGCCCGAGTATTCAATGGAGGATCGATCAACTGATAATACTCCTGATAGCCCACAGCATCAGAGTACAGAGTGAGTAGTTTTAAGAGTGTGATACTTAATTCCCCTATGCATTGTCTATTTCAAATTACTCCCTTTTTTGCTATGGGGTTATGCAAATTTTATAGTCAATTCACTGAATGTATTTTATTATTTTTGCTTTCCTCTGAAAAATATGATTAGGTTGGCATTTTAACTTTTTTTTTGTTCCTACTTTGCTTAATTGAAATTTTTCAGCACTAAAGGGCTTCATCTTTACTCAGTTTTGGAAATTGACAAGAAAGCAACTGAAGATGATATTAAAAAAGCTTATAGAAAGTTGGCTTTGAAATACCATCCTGATAAAAATTTGGATGGAGATCCAGAGAAAACTGAAAAGGTTTGTCTCTAATATTTCATATTATTTTATGTTTTTTTAACATTTTGTTTCAGTTCAAGGAAATAAATTATGCAAACGCAGTGCTATCAAATCCCAAGAAACGAGCAGTTCGTTTATTATTTTAACGAAAATCTATATAAGACTTTTAGATATACGACGAATTGGGAGAAACAGGCTTGAAGCTAATGGAACAATTGGGTGAAGATAATGAAACCATTTTGAATTGGATGATTAAGCCATGGTTCAAAGTATGACGGAAAACATGTGCTGATACATATATGATATTTCAGTGGACTTTCGGCATTATCGGTTGTGTAACGCTAGGATTCTTCTGTGGCTGTTGTGGTTGCATGTGTTGTTGTAAGTGTTGCTGCAATTTCTGCTGTGGAAAATATGTGCCAAAAGATCCAGATGAAGTATGGAATCACTTAAATTTTTTCTTTTCATCTATACTTTTCAGATGTATCAAGCATCAGATATGGATGAAATGGAAAGAGGTGATAGCCCTCCCATAGTGGTTCAGCCTGATGCAAGCTCAATAAGAGGGCCAAATGGAGAAGAACCTGTTCGAGTATGTCTACATATATAATTTTTTCTTCAACATAAAAGTCGAAATTTTGACAAAATTCTTTTAGCCAGCAGTAATAGCAATGCCTCCCCCACCTGAAGCTGGAGGATCGAATATCTATGGGTCTATGGACGAAAATAGATCGTAAAAGTCTAACATGGATCTGTCAACTCTAATTTATATTTTTATAGCTAATTCATTAAGGCGATGAAGTTAATATTTAAATTAGTCATTCCTTCTGTCATTATCATTTCACTTAATATTAGGTATGTGCAATGAAAGCGGCCTAACTATTATTTTCTAATTTTAAGACAAATTATTCAGTAACTAACGTGAGTTCGGAAATGCCAAAAGTTTGAACTTTTTAACAACCAAATTTAAATTTAGTTTACCTTAAATAAAACTTAATTCTTTTGATTAATCATTTCCGAACGTCTTTTGAAATTTTTGAAGATGCCTGAGAAACTGTTATGAATGATTAGTGCAAACATTGGAAAATGAGGGAAATTGCTTTTGTTTTCAAAGTAATTAATAATTTGTCATAGTTATCAATGACAACAATCAAAGTTATTTGCTTTTTCATTATAGTATGTTTTCTTTAAAATAGTTCCGCTTTCATTTGAAATACCTAATATTATATTTTACTAACGTGATGTTGGTGCAAAAATTTTATCGTGATAACTTGCTTACTGCTGGTATCACGAGAATTTATGCCCAAAGTTTTTGTCCATGTCATCCTCTGTACGCGTTTAGACTGAGAAACTTATTATTTTTTGTATATCAGATATAGGTGTTTTATAGTAACTTTATATCTTGTATAATACCATTGTAGAAATTGCTCATTTTCTGTTGTCAATATCAATTTTATTCAACAAACTCGTTAAGCTTTAAGCCTAATTTGTCTTGTTTTTATCTTCAGTGTTTTTTGACTCGTCAGAAAAAAATTGACTTTTAATTGAGTAAATTTTCTCTATTTCATTAAAGGTAGCAGTTCTACGGATCAAAATGAAATACGATTAAATCAATATCCATTGATATATGCTCAAAAGGAAGCTATCTGTATAGTATGAATTACGAAATGATTTAAATTATTATGAAACTGCTGTTTTTGATCAAAATCCAGAGTCTCGATCATTGGAAAGTGCTAGCTAACGGAACCTAATCATGCGAGTTCTTTCATAATTATCCTAATAATCAATTTGGCAACCTGATGATCCCATGTTATTCGATACTATTTTATTGTTTGAGTCTTAATTGAGATCAACTATACGCATGTTTATAAACAAATTGCCAGTCATTATTAACATTGACAGCAATTTATCAAGACAATATTAGTCTCATTCCGCTGTTCCTGATGAACCATGTGCATTGCATTAGAATGAATTCTTTGGATGCAGACTTTCGTTGTAAATTTCTGTTCTAGCTGTTGCTGTTGTATATTTTATTTTTAAAACAGATCCTTCCTGGAACGCATATTTCCACTCTTGCGCTGATCTGTTGGATCTGGCTGCATCTCCGTTGAACCGTTTATTCAACATGAGATGCCACATGTGCTTCGGAAATCTGACTGAAATGAACGAAATGGAAAATAATTAAACAAAAGAGATGAGGGACAGCATAGCTACATCAACGATTCATTTCATAAGTTCATTCGGGAGATGGCGATAGTATTAAAAGATTTGGTGCTGAGCATTGAGCATATATGTATGTATGTATGTATGTATGAGTTACATTGTAAAGCGCGCATTAGTCAGCTTAATTTTTTTCCAGAATAGGTTTTTTCTGCAACGAAAATCAGATTCATTGATGTTGGCACGTGTGTTTTTCACTTTCCAATACTATTCATGCTATTGATCGGGCAAAAACTTTCAGCCAAATCAATCAGATATATTGTACACTTATTCATCAAAAAATTTGTTATTATATAAATTCTTCTTTTGTTTCTCATTTTTGTCTAATTTTATTTTAAATATTTATTGGAAATCATCTGAATATGTTTAATTCCGCTTATTTTAATCCTTGACATTACATTATCCGACATTTATTTCTTTTCGATAAGTAATCAGCCCCATCTTTTCGTCCAAATGTTTTGTTTATATTTCTTTTATCTCGAACTTGTCAGCATCATCATCTCCGTTGCTGCACAAGATGGTGATTATTGTCTTTTACAGTCGCAATAGAAGGGGCGGGTCAAATCTATGTCACTCCGGAAGATCGCCAAAGGGGAGGAGGCTAGAACACGATGTTCAAGACAAGACAAGCCATACCAATCTGAGGTGGCAGAAGAATGACGCCAGCTGTTGCAATCATTCGTCAGCAAGAAGAATTTTCTTTTTTTTTATGTTCAGTTTCACAAATTGACAGTTAAACAAGAATGGTTAGTCAGCGTTTGTTGAATCACTCATTAGAACATTCATTTATTCATTTTCTTTACCATTGACGTATTTTGTTATATTGCCTTATATTCAGTTGAACCAGAACTTTTAACTTCAACTGATTATCCAACCTATCCACGATTTTGATTGTCTTTTTGCTCGTCTCCCTGATAGCAGACGACCAAAGACAATCGAAGCCGAGGATTCTGGTGGATTGTTTTATTTAAGATAATTTTTTTGTTCTTCGTAATTCTGAATTTCTGTACATATATAAAAAATATTTTAATGGAATTTATACAATATCACTTATATCTCTGAATGTAATACTTCCCAACGATCGGGTAGATCCAAGCGCATGGTTGGAATCAGATACCTGAAAATGAAAAAAATATGTTGAACGTAAAATATAAGATGTTTCTAGGTTACACAAATATAGGATGGATTATAAAACATAAATGTTAGCTATTGAATATTTTGAATCACAAATAATAACATACTTTCGATAGAGTGGAAGAACTTCTAACGTATTTGTTGATCACATCATGAACTGTTGCTGGATGACGAGGTCTACTGATCACAGTATGATGAACAATTTCAACAAAAAGTCCAATAATAGCATCGCGTGTCATTTGATTCTTAAAAGGAAAGTGTTTTGTTTTAACATCTCCTACATAGAACTTATAATAATATTTATTTCTTTGAAAATTGAATATAATGTTTTGATAACAAATGGAATTTCCAAGCTTTGAGAAACTATGTTAAACAAAATGTCATCAAAATATTATAAAGGAAATATCAACACCGTTCCCAACCATAACAAAACCTTTCGATTCCATTATACAAAAGACTGGATTTTAAAAAAACCTTTAATTTCTCGTGATAAGAGCTCATAATGTGTGCCCATTCAGCAGGCTTTACTCGATCGCAAGCCCGATCCAATCGTGATCTTTCCTAGAAAATATTATATATAAATTGTGCTTTAAAAACGTGATAGATTAACTAACAGCGGCAGTTAGATTTTTTCTCGGTTTGGCTTCACATCCAGATGATATTAACCAACTATAATCCGGAATTTTCTTCTGAAGATTATCTTCTGACTTTCTGATCTCCTACAAAAAAACAAAGTTGTGTGAATATGTGGGTGTACTGTTTAAACTATGTAGAGCTTCAAGACGCGCTACTAATCTTGAAGCCATAAGGGGATCAAAAGTCTAGTTAAATTGATGCTAGATCAATTAAATGAAAAACATAACAAAAATTAGAAGTAAAAGTAAAACTGTTTCTTATTGGGCATAAAGACGAAAACAATTACCCGCTGAGTCTCATATTCAATAACATAAGCTTCAATTTGGCTTATAATCAATTCTGCCATCATAGAATCGTCTTGATCAGGCAGATCTTTTCTATCGTCATCAAATGAACTTCTACTTCGAGGCGACGTTATTTCGCAAATCCACTTTAACATCTGATAAAATTTTTGCTTTTGCGAATATTAACAATATAGAAAACGAAAAACGAAAATATGTATTTAATAAAATAAGCTTCAATGTGTTTCATAATTATAAAATAAGATTCTTATTTCCAATTTCCTTAAGAAGGATATTATACTCCGTCATGATCGCGTACCTCAGGAAGTGGTGTTCTGAATTTAATTCAACAAAAAAAACATGAACAAGATTTAAAATGAAATGAAAATTTCCGAAAAATGTAGAATAATGAAAAAAATAATAAAAATCTGACGCCTCATGAAAGAAATATAAGTCTCCACAATAAATAGATAAGGGGGGGGGGCGTAGCCGTTGCTATGGAGCTATCTCATCAATAGATAGGCTAAAATCTTTATTACAACCACATGAATGCGGATGATATTCCTCATTAACAATCAAAACAAAATTACTGAGTTTCATGATCCATATATGAGAGCTTGTAAATACGAGGTTTAATCCAGAAAACAACAGAAAACAAAGCTTGAGTAATCAGAGCCTTTATTCCAAGTGACAAGGATATAGTTATTGCAGTAATTTTAAATTTTTTCCAAAAGTTAACCTTTCAGCTTTGGTAGTTCACTTTATATGAAATTATAAGGTATACTCATCTCATAAAATAACTTGAGATCGCAAATTAGCACAAAAACATTTTCCAGACAATCAAAAGCCATATTGAAAATTACTACATAATGCCGATGTTTCACATTTTAAACAACATTTTCTTAGCTGGATCTCTTTCTACACCTTCCTTCTCAACGAACTGTGCCTTCCTCCTTCAAAACGTGTTTCTGTATCCAACCGAAAACATGGCTTCTCAACAGTATCACTAATGTTTCCGTTGCTATTCCTGTTTGGTTTTTCGTTATTTTCTGTGCTATCACAAAATCCTCAAGATTGTATCCCTTATTCTACATCTGAGCAAGAATGGACTAATATTTTTCGCCACCAGGCTTATTCATACTATTTAAAAGCCATAGAACGTCGTAATTTTAATTACGCTGTTTACAAGGATAAGTTGGGGAGAACGACGGTAAGATGTCATTCTTTTGTAAAAATATATCACTGTATTTAGCCTTTGCCAACATTATCTGTACTATTTTTTGAGAAAGACAGACTGATCAACCCAAAAAATAATTACGTTAGCTTAAGTGAAGTTCTTGGAAAACCGAGAACTGTGGATGATGATATTGGTATGCCACTTAACCAACCCATAAACAATCACAAAGTATCGTTTCACAGATATTATCCATACTACAATCCTTATTATCCTGTTTGATATTAATTCACGTTTAAAAAAGTTGTGACAATAATTTCAAATATTTTTAATAAAGTCTTCGATTATACACAGCAATATTCTTAAAAAAAACTAAACGTTTTACTGTAAATACTCTTATAACGATGAACTGCGCTAAGACTCAAATTTAAAGGGCGGACATATATCGCCCCACCACGAATTTCAATGCTACCGTAACGCGCAGTCTTTCACAGCTGAACTGGTGTAAACGCATTTTGGGTATTCTAGATTTCTGCAATGATGTCTGATTTATTTAGTTGATTTCAGTGTTCTTTGTCTTTTCTTCTGTTTAGCTTTTCGTGCTTCTCCCTGCTTGTGGTGGTATCATCGTCTATTGATTGTAGCTAATTTCAGGTATAAAATATGGCCGATAGAGGCGGATTCCGTGGAGGTTTTGGTGGTGAACGTGGACGTGGAGGACGTGGAGCCGGTGGAGACCGTGGTGGTCGTGGACGCGGTGGACGTGGTGGACGTGGTGGACGCGGTGGAAAGTAAGTAACTTTTATATTATTTTTTGTTTGTGGCGGATAGGAACCACTTCGCTCTTAGCAAAAGTGGGTTGACATATCGCCAAAACTATGGTCAGGGTATAAAGGTCGCATACTAAGCTTTCATGTTTATGGTGCATTACCAATACTTTTTACATTTAAGGGCCGGTCGTGGTGGTGAGAAGGAAAACGAATGGGTTCCAGTTACCAAGCTCGGAAGACTTGTTAAGGAGAGAAAGATCACCACTCTTGAAGAGATCTATCTTAACTCCCTCCCAATCAAGGTAAATCATAATTTTTTTTTTATACTTTGTGACGGTATAGGAACCACTTTGCTCTTAGCAAAGGTGGGATGATATATCGCCGACAGCATTTAAAAGTATCAAGGTCGCATAATAGACATTGTGTTTAAAGTGCATTACCAATATTTGTAACAATTATTTTTTTCAGGAGTTCGAGATCATAGACTTGATCTGCTCCAATCTTAAGGATGAAGTTCTTAAGATCACCCCTGTCCAGAAGCAAACCACGTAAGCTAAAGTTTAAACGGTTACAATATTTAACTTGACTTTACAGTGCTGGTCAAAGAACTCGCTTCAAGGCTTTCGTCGCCATCGGAGATCACAACGGACACGTTGGTCTTGGAGTCAAGTGCTCTAAGGAAGTAGCCACTGCCATCCGCGGAGCTATTGTTGCTGCCAAGCTCGCTGTCATCCCAGTCAGAAGAGGATACTGGGGTAACAAGATCGGACAACCACATACCGTTCCTTGCAAGGTTACCGGAAAATGTGCCTCTGTTATGGTCCGTCTTGTCCCTGCTCCTCGCGGAACTGGATTGGTTGCTGCCCCAGTCCCCAAGAAGCTTCTTACCATGGCTGGTATTCTTGACTGCTACACTGCTGCCAGTGGACAAACCGCCACTCTTGGAAACTTCGCTAAGGCCACCTATGCTGCTCTCCAGCGTACCTATTCGTACTTGACCCCAGATCTCTGGAAGGAGGAAGAGCTCGAGAAGACACCATACCAGAGATACCACGACTTCCTTGCTCGTGCTTAATTGTTTTCAATGTTGCTGTTGGTAATGCAATGAACATTGTTGTTTATAGTAATTTATACTTTGTTGCTTTTTTTCTATTTTGAAGGATTGTACATAAGATGGGTAGACATAAACCTACCTTTTTGTTCCAAGATATCACAAAACAACATAACAAAAGAAATGACAAAGGCTAAAATGGCAATATTAATATTTCAAAATTAAAAGAGGGTAATGATATCCTTGGGTCTGAGGTCACGGTAAATGATGTTGGAGAATGAACTGTGCATCGTTGGTTTGTAAAGATGGATGGCGTGTGTATTTGAATATTGTAGGCCAGAAAGCGCGCCCTAATGCTAACATATGCAGCGGCAAGAATAAATTTTGAAATGGACGCTCTTTTAGCTCAGAAGTGTTGTGTTTACTGTGTCATTAATGTTATGTTTTCATAATATTTTTCTATCACATATGTCTATTAGATGTTTTGAGATTGTAAGTTGTTTATAGATAATGGCTAAAGCTAAGGATCAATTTCGAATAGTATCTGATAATTCTCGTCAAGTTTTTTTTGTTTTCCAACAGATCTTACACGAAAAGAATAAGAGAATTGAGAATCACTATGCTGGTGAGTTACTTTCTTTTGTTAGTTATTGAATCAAAACAAATTTATATTTCAAGAAATGATTAATGCTGTTAAAAGTATGGATCAATTAAGAGAGAAATGGGAAATTGAAACAGATGAAGCAAACAAGTATCGTAAGCTAAATGAATCATTGTACAAGGAATTAATGTACATTAATATTTCTATGTATATTTATTTAAGAATACATTTAGGGCTAAAGACATAAAGTTAAAAACTGTACAGGCCGAGTTAATGGATGCCAGGACTCAGATAAGAAGTCAACTTGCTCAAAACAGTGCTCTGAAAGCTGATTTAGAAGAATATGAAAAACGCTTTGTTTTGGTCAAGGAACTGTTAAAGGTACATAACCAATATATTGTCAATCAAGTTTTTTTATTCAGAATGCTATTGATATACCATCCGTTCACATGAAAGAATTGGCATTTCTAAAAGAGCCCGGATTAGTTCGTACTCATTCTACTAGATTAGCTAAACAATGCAAGGTGGAAGTTGAAGTAGTTCACTTATTTAAGGTTTTATAATTTTGTAATTATCTTGTTCAGATGGAAGATGACACTACTAGTGATAATCTCGACTATGATCAGACTGGTGACAGCATGGATTTAGATGATGATAATGAAAATTCTTACCAGTACGTTACACGTCTTCCCTAATTTTTATCAATGTGCATTGTAGTTGTCGCCGTTCTTCTGGCCTGAGAGGAAAAAGATCTAGTGTCGCTCTTGCCAATAAGCGGAATCGTAGTCGCATAATAGCAAGTCCTATTGATGAGGAAGAAATGGTAAATGCAGAATAGAATTTATTTAGTAACACTGTATTGATAGGAAGAAGCGCCAAGGAAACGGTCTAAAGACTTAGATCTTGAAGCTGTAATTGCTAGATCTGATTTCGAATCATCAAGACCAAGTCGTAGTACTAAAGTCACAATTCGAAGAAGTCTCAATCGAAGTATGTCGGAGGGTAGAATACTAGAAGATATCGTAGGTTATGATAAAACTATTTGCCTAATTGTTTGTTCTCAGGAAAGCAGAAGGCATACTGCTCTTAAAGGGCTACAGAGCACACCACACGCTACCAGTACTATTGACTTGTATGTGTTCTATTTTAACATGAATAAATTTCCTATTTAGAAGAAAACAAACTCCTGGTTCAGCTCAATCATGGGCAAGAGCAGGACCTCTTGAACGACGGGAGCACACATTCGAAAAATTATCGAGCTACTTTAAGGTTGCTAAGTTGCTTCAAATCAAATTAAATTAATTTCATTTTGATATAGATGACAAATTGTGATGTATGTCACGGAGGTATAAACTTTGCTGCTAAACCTGCCATGAAGTGTAGAGATTGTCATCAACATGTTCATGTTACATGTGGAAGGTTTGTACTTTTTAATTGTATATTTTAGGATTTTTTTTAGAAAGCTAGCCCTGCCTTGTGTACCTCGTTCTGCCACTCCTGTAAAAACGCCCAGCAAATCAAGAGGCCAAACTACCACATTCAGATTAAAGGTATAGAAGAAATAGTTGTTTTCTTTTTCAAAATAAAATATTCAGGATTTCTGTCCCTCTAGTGCCCCTATGATTGCTTATCCAATTATTCATTGCGTTGTGGCTTTGGAGAATCGGGGTTTACATCATGAAGGAATTTATCGTGTACCGGGAAAAAAATCTCAGGTTACGGCGGTTTTAAATGAATTGAGAACTTCGCGTGCTATCCCGAAACTTGAACTTCAAGATATCGAAGTAATTCCTGACTGTATCAAACAATTTTTGATGGAGTTAAGAGTAAGCTCCCTCTTTTTTTAGTTTCTAGACACCAAATACAATGTTTAGGATCCTCTTATCCCTAAGTCATCAAGGGAAGAATTTGTACGTGCTGCACTTGGTGGTAATCTCAAAGCTTTGAACACAGCTATATTCGATCTACCGCAACCAAATCGAGACACACTAGCTTATCTTATATTGCATTGGCAAAAAGTACAAAAACATTTATTATGTATGGTGATAATATATTTTTCTTAGGTCATTGGACATTGTCAACAAAATAAAATGCCTAAGGAAAATGTAGCTAGATGTGTCGCTCTCAGTGTAATGGGAAGATCCTCTTATGCTCGTGGAGATTTGGGGAGTGCTTCACGGGAAACTGGTGAACTTGAAAAAGTTCTTTTGGAGCTTCTAGGCTTGTCAGCGGTAATTTTTTGGTTAAAAACAGAAATAATTAAATTAATCATAGGAATATTGGCAACGATTTATCAACCACGATTCTTCTTCAAATGTACTCTCCTCCGTTATCAGTCTGAGCGAATCGAGGGATTCTCCTTCACCTGTGGACAGGAGCATGCTAGGCCCTATTAAAGGGTCACCACAAGCAACACCATATTTGATTCGAACTCGACGTCAAAAGGAGAGACTATTTGATGCTCCTAATTACTGAGGGGAGAAAAACATAAAAGTAAAAGATCTTTTAATTTTCATTATTTATTGTTGCCAAGGTTATACAGTATTGTCACTAATCAGAAATAGTTTTCTTAGTATGCCAAGGTGTTATCGAACGTGTAAATAGCTTTCGTAAACCCATTCTGTCATCAATATTAATAAATGACATATTTTATTTTATATGAACTAATTGCGCATTTTGTAATTCTGCCGTTAAAGCGAAATTTCTTGTGAGTAAATAAGTGTAGAATGAACGTTATTAAATTCCTGATATTATCGTGCACTCTTGCTGCTCAGTGAAATATTATCATCTTTATTATATTCTATTGGTACTATTGTCATCTTTTCATAGAAACCATTCAATTAAAACGTTAATAGTTGTTTTGTTCTTAGACAATAAACAGGCGTGCGGAAAATGCCATCAAATGTAGTTAGTTGTGATTGGCTGAAAAATAATTTGGTATGTTACCTATCAAAGCTAATTTTTATAAGAATAATTAGGATGATTCTCAAGTAAAGGTTCTTGATGTAACCCATACAATGAAGCCAAAAAGAGATTGGATTCAGTTTAAAAATGGCGATTTTGGAAATTTCCCGAAACTAATGGCTGAAAATGTAAGAGCATTATTCATTTTAACCTATTGATGTGTCATAGATCGAAACAGAGTACGTAATTTCCCACATACCAGGTGCTATGCACTTCAATCTTGATGTAGCTTTTTATCCTAGCCAGTAAGTGCTAATATCAGAAATATTATTGACAACTGAAATAGATGGGAGAAATCTTCTTTGTACGCGCCAGAGCTCTTCCAAACATACATAAAAATGTTGGGAATTAACAACGATGATCATGTAGTATTGTATAGTCGAGGTCCTGCTTCTGGTATGCTCTTTGCTTCAAGAGCTTGGTGGACTTTTAAGGCTTGCTGTTGAGTTACTAGAACTGAGCTCTAAAATAGGACTTTCAGTTGTATGGCTTTCATAATGTTACGGTATTGAACGGTGGCTTCAGTCAATGGACCAAGTTAGGCTATCCTGTTGATGGAATTCTTCCTACACCCCCAGTTAGTCTGTTATAATAACTAATGAAAGTATTAAATTTAGTTGGGGAACTTCATTGCTAAGCCAATAAATGAAAAGTTTTTGATCACGTTTGATGAACTGAATTCAAAGAATCAAGATGGTGAATCACTATTTACTAGTACTGAAAAAGTGAAGCTTTCTTCAGTTTTTGAACAAAATAGGAAATCTTTAGATAAATTACATAGATGCAAGATCATCTGATCAGTTCACAGGAAACGCTCCTCTTGGATTTCCTGCCAAAGGTAATATTTCAAAAATATCGGTTTAATATTTATCTATTTTCGATGCCACTGGTTCTCATATCAAAGGAGCTATTAATTTTCCATTGAGCAAAGTAGTAGATGAAAATGGTTTGAAGAATAATACAGACATTACACAAGGTGAAAACATATAATGTGAAAGTTCTCATGATCATTTTCTAGCTCTTCTTGAAGCTGATATTAAAACCGAAAAACCAATTATTATTGCCTGCGGTGGTGGGATTCAAGCTTGCGTAATTTTCCTCGCATTGCTCGAAATTGGGCATACTTCTCGTGTTTACAATGTTAGTTATTGTTTTCATCTATCCAACCAATATAATTCCAGGGGAGCATGGTCGAAATAGCAGCTCGAGCTTCTCATTTAATAGCGGAATAATATGGACTTTTACATTAATGTACAATATTGAAACGCGTCTTTTAAGATTTTAAATGTAATAGTTCTCACTCAGCATGGCTTCATTCCATTATGAAAAATAAATTCGATGATTCATTATATGTAGTAAACTAAGCAAGTAATAACAACAACAAGAACTAAAATATTATAATATTAATCTGGATATTCCCTATTGCTGTAACCAGCGTGCAACAAATTGTGAACCTTAGCATGTCCATGCAGACCACTTACATCATCCTTTGTTAAACTAAACTGGTATGTGGAGGGAGACTCATTAGGGGGTTTGTCTAAAGCTCTCACTGGAGGCAATGCTCTGACCTGTAATGATTCAATGAGCAAAAACCAGATTTAGTATAGCTTACCTTGCGACCAAAATATCCATCTTTTTTATGAAACAGTCCGCTACTCATCTTATACCCAAATCTACGATGCATTTGGGCAGATCCATAAATTTTTCCTTCGATATCTGAGTGTGAAAGTCGACCAACAGTCCCCATGCAAGTACGATGCAAAGAGAATTCATGTTTGTGAGGCAACTGAATACGTTTAATATAAATCAAAAAGGATTAATAATCCTACTCGTATAACAGTGAAATCTCCTTGATGACGAACAATAGTTCCAGCAGTGCCAGCTTTCACAATAAAAACTTCTGAATCTTCCGATGGATATTTTTCAACACTATTAATCAACGTTCCAGGAGCTAATGATCCTATAGGATAAGCATTTCCTTCTACCCCTATCACAGGATTTTCGGAAATATGACAAGATGTAGATATAATATCTCCAGCCCTAAAAACCATAGATGTATAAAAAGTTTACTTAGTAATTTTACATCATTTTCTCGGTAGCTAAGATCCAACGTTTTCCATTCACCCCAGCAGCTAAAGCTATATGGGAAGAACGATTTGGATCACGTCTAACTTCTAATATTCTTTCATCGTAAGTTTGTCCCGGTTCAGAAGGACCCCTAAAACAATTTTCAAAGTAACAGTGACGATGAAGAGCAAACCTTCGATGGAAATCAATCATGAAATAATCAAACTTTACTCCTCCACCAATATGTTGATTTACTTTTCGCCCAGTTTCAGGGTTGCGTCCTCCCAATCTTTAAATCAATAAAAAATGCTATGAAACTTGTAAATTTAAAAACCTGTTAATTTGAAGAGGTTTGTGTGTGTAGTTCCCACCTGTTTTTTCTTCTAAATCTTTTTCATCCCATAAATATCTTGGTAATGGCTTAGTTCCTCTAGCTGGTAAATTTCTTTTAGCGATAAAAACCTGAAAAAATAAAATAAACAAAACCAAAGTTGTGTACAAACTCTTGCGGGTTGAGCAACCAATCGTAATGTCTTTAACTCAGAGCATAATGAAGGAATCATCCCTGCAAGTACTCAAACGGTAAAACAAAAATGATAAAGCAGGTATAAGATATATAACGTTAATCAAAACGCATCTTTTAACATTAAAAAAATTCTAAAGAATATATTACTCTGTGAAACATTATAAACAAACAGAACTAAAACGTTGGTATAACACAATCTTCTGAAAGATATAAGATACTTGTCTGAGAAAAAAAAAGAGGATTGGGAGAATATAGTGGTAAATCAATGGAATCACATAACGTTCGGAACTTATTTAAATATGGGTATTCACTTTCTATACCATCTACTCTAGGGTAATCATTGCAAATAAAAATTACTTTTTTCAATTGTTTGCCCCAGTTTACTTTCAAATAATCTTCCAGAAGCTGATGTATGCCGTGAATGAGAACTATAACTTCAAAAGAATCATGATTTTTTGCCGTAGCAAAACCAGGGTTCGGAGCAATAATGGACACATTTTCTAGATTCTTAAGGTATTCGTTTTCAACGGAAGAACAAACAATTTCCTTAAAAATATTATAGAAGATTAGACAATTATTTAACTTATGCTACCTGGAAAATCATTTGTGATTTAAAATGCCTTATAAGATTTAAACAAAGGAGTAATTGATGAGCTCCAGGGCACCACGATCCGTCAAAATGTCCATTTCCAACAAGATAAAACTTCTTGATCTGTTCATCACTTATAATTTTGTTGATTCGTTTTATTATCCATTCACTATAAACCATTCACTACAAGATATTTAAGATCTCTTTCAACACAGAAAATTGCTTACTCTAAGCCTGATAAAACCATAGACTGTGAACATGTCGCTAAAGCTTTTTTCACAGAGTCTATTGATCCCGATGGAGGAAGAAAAAACTTCTTCTCACATTTTCTAGATTTTTTTGTTACAATTGTAAAACCGCCATCCTCCATATCCTAAACTTTCATTCTCATACTATATATTAAATAAGAACACATTAAAATATATTAAGTTCGAAACAAATAAATAACAAATAAGAAAAAATAATAAAAAAAATTTATATAGGGTGCACCCGACAAACTTAACAATAATATAACGAACTCTAGAGCAACTAAACACTGAATTATACAACTTCTAACTTATTACCGGTTATCAATGAGAACATGGACTGTCTTTGGACGACTCTTAGTTTCAACTAACAAGAAACGCCATTCCCAATTACCATCACGTTGCTCCATTTCTGCTTGAGCGAGACCCTCATCGCGATCACCCTTAACAATAAAAAGATAATCAAGTAAGCCTAATTATAATGCATACTTTCAAATGAAAAAGAACGCGAATTCGTTGCTTCCCATCTTTTTCATATTTATGGTGGGCTACATGTCGTCTTCTACCACGAGATGTTTCCTCTCCAAAGCCAGCAATAGTACTACCGAAAAGATCCATGCACCGACCATCGTCACGAACCAGAGACAGAGCTCTAATATAAAAACTTTAACAACAAAAAAAATGTTCTTTATACTTAGTGAATATAGTTTGAGGACTATCAGAAGCGAAAAATTCTCCAGCTAAAAGGTAAGCAAATGCTCCTAGTAAAGCGACTGCAGCTGCTACAGCGACATATAAAAACGTGTTTGTAGTTTTCTCTACTACCTATAATGGCATTGTACTGGAAAGAAGCTAATATGAGGAGACTTTTCCAGTGAATGTTGTAGGCTTCTTATCTTGCTTTATGAGAACCTCCTCAAGAATAGATCTTTGTAATTGACCACCCTTTTCTTCTGGTGCACTCCCGACCTTTAATTCTTTTTCCTTATTAGTCGAGAGATGCCTAACCTCTTGCCTAAAACAGGCTCTTCGGAAAAGCTTTCTGATCTTACAAACCTAGTTAAAACTCTAAAAAAAGCGCCCGTTGTTTTTGCTTGTTTTGCAAGGCTATGGTACTCATGTAGACCTTGGCGAGTTAATAAATTAAAACGTAAAACAACCACGGGTACCTTCATCTGAATAATTGATATAAAACAAATATTGAAAAATGGAAAAATAAAATATACACTGGTCAAACAGGCTACAATGAATAAGGCTTGTTAAAACAATTTTATATGACCCAATTATCTATACATAAACATCACCAACGCATTAAAGAGAAATAGAACTTTTAACGGTACTTATTGTAGAAAAACTATCAAAAAGATGGGAGGTGTAAAAATGGGAGTTGACCCGAAAACTGATTCAAAAGCGAACATATTGATTAGATCAATGGTAAGCATGACTAAAATTGACTTAAAGAAAATTGATTATATACGAGAATGATAATAATGCTATTTATGCGAATCCGAAACCTTCTGTACATTCTCGAATAGCAATTAATAGGCTTTCTCGCAATTTTTCATAAGAATCATATTGTGGCAAATCCAATTGGTTGAAACTGAAATTAATCATTAAACAGAAAATAAAGTATTAAACTAACCAGGTATGAGCAGCGGGAAGTCTGTCACCTCCCCGACTATCCATATGAATGCTGAACTTTTGCACTCCGTTCATACCCTCAAGTGATGCGAATCCTTGCAATGGAACCTTACTTGTACCCGTAACGAATTGAAGGAACTTAGCACGATCTTCGGATTCAAATGAGCGCAATGCTCTCCAGAACCATTGAATCTATTTATTTTAGAGTGAAAACAAGGAACAAAATTGAAATAAAACCTGTGGGCATGTCTTCGAATAGTTTCTGTAGTCAGTATTGCTGGCCAAGTCATCAATATCAATATCAGGCAATCCACTAATCAGAAGTTCTAGTTCTTGCTCATTAAACATACTTATTAAATCTTTAGGAATGATTTCATAGAAACCAGCTAAGAAAGCATCCAACTGTTTGCGAATGGAACCTGTAATTAAGAAGAACTTTGAATAAGAATTTCAGGAATAGGTATTCAGAAGAAAAACCAAAATAGTTCAGAATAATTACCTGTCATTTTCATTTGGCAGACAAGATTAACATATTCTACTTTGTTGTCATCGTTGACATCAATTTTCCTTCCGTCCGGTTTCAAATCACGAATAGAGCGAACTCCGAATTCTTCCACTTCTAAGCTGAATGTGAGATCAAGACCAAGATCATTAATAGGATTGTTTAACAAAAATTCTAAAGAATTGAAAAATGCGGGATCCTAAAAAAATATTTTTAAACGAGAAAAAAAATTGTTTTAACCTCGCTTTCGATGTCTTGATAACGAACCGGAAGATTCAAAATATGTTTATAGAATGCTCTAGTGAAATAGCAATCCAGAAGTTTGTTATCGTATATGGCTTTTGCAATTAATCGTCCGACAAACTGAAAATAAACAGAAATGAGAATAATTTTTTAAAATAAGAATCTGATACCTTAAAGTAATCGAGATGTTCAGGATTAATATATGACGCCTTATTGATCATATAGGTAACCATATCTCCAGGAGCAGTAATGAAAAGTGCATAGTTAGGATTGAAAATTTCCCGTGTTATAACCGAGAACCACTCCCTTAACAAGCCTCCAGCATCTTGACCTTCTTCACCTATAAGTTAATAACGCCAAATTAGTTTCGAGTTTTCACATTTCGCACCTTGGAAAACAATATAAAACCGTTTTTTCCAATCAGAGGGACGTAACCGGAATAATTCACGGAAAGAATCAGAGAAGAGCTGAGATCTTCTAACAGGTACATTGATATCATTTCGTCGGTATCTTAATCTAATTTTTATAAGATCAAAAACTAAGCTACACATACTCTCTCTCGCCATCTGCTTTAGTTAGTTCTTTTCGGAAATATTTCCTCTTGACGTCGAAATCTAGTAGCTTGGGGAAAGCAGTTAAAATAGCAAATGGACCACCAGTGGAAAGACTATTGCTGTTCTGCCGCAAGACTTGGTTCAATACTTCACGATGTTTCTCTATAACCTTAATACTATAATTGAAGTATACATGGAACTCACCAGCAAATGCAATCATTTTCTCGGTATCAGGATTATCTTGACTAGGATCAAAGCCGGTTCCTTTATGAGCAGCATGTACAAGGAAGAATGCTTCAGCAGCAGGCTGCAAAGCAAGTACAGCATGAGGATCTGAAGCTTTTCCAAGACGCAGAAGACAAACTGATACAATGCCCCACAAATCTGCAATTCTTATATATTAAAAACTAAGTTTAAAAATACGAACCTTCTAAACCAGATAAGCGTTGGCTCAATCGTGATTCTAAATCTTCCAAACTTCTAAGCTTATCTGTTTGGTCTTCTTCCATTGGTTCGACAGTGTCATTCGTAACTTCTCCGGCAGGGGGGTTAACGATATCTACTACTTCTTCACCTTCATCCATTTGTTCATCCTGCTTCTTCTGGAAAATGATCAAACAATAAAAAATTCTATAGTATTTTAAACTTTTTCTTCTTCTTCTTTCTTCTTAGCTTCTTCCGCTTTCTTAGCTTCTTCTTCTCGCTTCTTCTTTCTTTCTTCTTTCAATGTTCTCATTGTATCTCTGATTTTAGTCAAAGTTTGTAAAGAGCTAAGTAAACGATATTGAGCTCCCGATTTGTCGGTTAGCGCCATTACGGACGGCAAGCGAAGTTCTTTGCAAGCGCTTGCAGCTACCATCTAAAATAGAAAAAATTTAATAATGAACAAAAAAACAACTAACCAATCTTCCCGTGCTATCTGAGTCGACTACGACGCTATCACCTTGCAATCTTGCTGATTTAACTTTGCCCTTTTCTACAAAAGATGTAGAGGCCTCACTAAGATCATCAGACGAGACTTCTTCTAATTCTTGCAGTAAGAGATTAATCTAAGAACAGAATAAGGTGCCGTGAAAAATCAAAATTCAAACCTGAGGTTTCAATTCCATTCCTACGCTTTCAATTGCGGACACCAACTTGTCATAAACAAAGTCTGAGGTACATGGTGATAAAGCCCTCATTGCTTCTGTTAAAAGTGCTCTGAAAATTCATCATAAAAAAAATGACTAGATCTGTAAACAGTCTAACCTGCCATCACTGAACCCTTCAGTTCCACATATTCCTTGAGTTAAAACTTCAATTACAATGCCCAATTCTTCCTCAAACGCTGACTTATTTTTATCTAAGTTGAGTTTCTTCATAGTATCATTGGGAAGGGTTTGGATGACAGTGTTTAATAGCTTTAGGAGTTTGTCTTGAAGACCACTCACTCTACCAAATGAGCGCTTCGTGAAATGTCTGGTAAGTTGAGCTAGTGGGCTATTCTTCAATATATCTGTCTTTTCCGAGGGATCTTTGGTAAGGCATAGTTTTATATGTGGATTCTTAAAATAAATATTGAAATATATTGGGTTTAACAATACCACATACCTGAATCATTGTCCAAAACTGCTCATATTTAGGAAGTTCTTTAAATTCAGAACCTTGTTGTCTCAAAGGGGCAGGAAGGAAATGACCGGGATATGTTTTTGCCATTAATATAAGAGCATCCAATACATTTCTGCAAACCTGATCCGAAACGAGTGGATGTACAATGACTGAAATATTAAATTATACATTAAAGCATCAAAATAAAAAACCTCTTGATCCATCTTTGCTTATTTTAATAGACCGCTCATTGTGTCCGATTCCGGGTACAGTTATGGATTCGAGCCAAGCAGGGCAAACAGATATAATCTGTAAATACAGAAATATAATCATTATCTTTCTCTAAACCATACTTCTTCGTCATCTGCACTTGCGTCCGACGCTTTATCGAGCAGAGCTTGCAAACACCAAATAACAAAGTCGCAACTAGAAGCATGTGAGCATACAATTCGAATTACCTATCAAACCATCATAATTATATAGAACTTATAACTCAAAAAAAACTTTTTGCAATCTGCCAACATTAAGTCGACTATCCACAAGGAAGAGTCCACATAGCGTTAGAATTGCTTCTCGATCCAAGAGTTGTAATGAATGATTACAGGCAGTATTAGTTTTTCCTGCCAAATTTCCAATACCAGCTGGTGGATATGCTGGAGTTCTACGGAATACAGGTGGACGACGTGAACTGAGAGGCCCTCCAACATACAGATTATGTATCCGCATAACATTACGCTGAAGCTGAATTTTAAGGTGAGAAAATAACTGAATACATTCTTACTGGTTCAAATATGTTTTGAAATTGATGGCGAGCTCTTCTAGCTTCCTCTTGCATAGCTTGAGGAAGGCGTTGAAGCTCAGTCTCATCCATATCAGCAAGTACTTGTACCCGTTCTGAAGCTGGGAGTGAAGCAATTACAGCAGCTCCATCCATTTCTGGCTCAGGTGCGGCTGGAGGTGCATTCGCACGGCGTACAGCATCTTCAGCTTCTCGAACAGCCCTCTCATGTTGTTGTAAAATTTCCTTGAATAAGAAAACAAAATAGTTATTAATAAAAAAAGCGAACCTCTTGCAACTCTGGCGGAAGTGCTGCAAGAAAGTCTTGATCAATGGGATCCACTAATGGTCTTGAAGCTCCACTAGCTTGAGCAGCAGCTTCTGATGCTCGCTGAGCTCGTTGTTGTCTTTCATGATCTCTGATAACTTCACTTCTCATTTCCTCAGGAAGAGCAGCCAAAAAATGGGGATCGACGCCATCAGGCAGATGAATATCTATTATAAATAAAGAATAAATGACAAACTAAAAGAAAAAACCTCCTAACACGGCACGAAGTTCGGGTGGTACGTTTGAAACAAGATTTTCAGCATTTTCGGGTTCATTAATAGATGGTCTAAAATTACGACTTCAACCATAGCAAAACAAATAAGGTTCGTACGCATCATTGGGAACTGCTGTATTGTCTGGTTGCTCTTCAGAATCTTCCATCTGTGCTTCATTTTCTACAACATGAATAGGAGCAATATCATCTAGAATAGCTTCATCGTTGTCGCCTTCATTTGATGAAGCGACAGTTGCGGCAGAAGACGGTAATGGAGCATCATCCATTTGAGAAGAATCTCCATCACGACCATCGGTAGCACCTGAGAATGAAATAGTTTTGAATTCTTAAGGTCAACTAACTTGTGTCCATAGGTTCATTCGAGTTAGTCTGAGAGTCAGGAAAGTCCATTACAACCACAGTCTCATCCCATGCAGGTCTTGCAATATCCGATTGAGGTGGAGCAACAACAGTTGCAGTTTCCGCTGCCTCATCTTTCTTTTCTTCATCAATAGGTTCTTTATTTTCTTGGACTTTAGTGGCACTTTTGATCTCCTAATAAAATATTTTGTTTTCTCAAAATAATCTAAAGCAAACTTCATCCAATTTTTTCTTTGCTTCCCTAGCAACAATAGAGCACACCAACAGGCCGATGAAACGAGATGAAACGGGTTCCAACAAATCAACAGATTCAGTTAGCCTTTCGAGTGCAGACTGAACTACACCCATCAAACGAGGTCTAGCTTCTTCGAATCCCTTAAAAATACGTTGATTAAGAAAACAGAATGAATAAACTAACCATAAAACTAAGAAGAGCGGGTCGATCTCGAGATGAAGGTAAACTGAATATTCTTTCCAGAAGAGGAGCATTAGGATGTAAAGCAGGATGGAAATTTCTGCTTCCTAGCCGGCGTATGGCATTTTGTCGTGAAAGGACAAGGTGATGCCCACCAATAATTGATCGATACTCTCTCATCTTCAAAAAAAACGTCTGATTAAGCTTTCCATTGAAATACTTACGTTATTAGAAACAGCAGAGTTGAAGGCAGGAGTAGTCTCGGCCGGTGGAGGTGGTCTTACTAAAAGAGGATGATGTTGCTCTCCAGTGACTGTACGTTGGCGATCTCTTCTAAAACCAAATTATAATAAAAATAATAATAAATATTATAATACATTCTGCCAATATTAATAGGGGGGAACAAACTCCAATCATCAATTCCCATGATTAAGGGTCTATCTAATTCATCATATATGGTTTCTACATCCTAAAAATTAAAATTATATATATATTAGATCTATTGGACATACGCGATTATGATCAAAAGCTGGCTCCTCATCCATATCAAAATCATCATGCTCATCTTCTTCTTCCTCCTCATCACCCTCTTCTGTTTCTTCCTCCTCTGCATTAATATCAGGTTGAATAGGAAGTGTAATATTTTGCTCAGTATCTTGTCCGACATCTTCTTCTTCATCTTCGGATTCCTCTTCATCATCTTCATCGTCATCCTCATCATCATCATCATCATCTTCATCATCATCATCTTCATCGTCATCATCGTCATCAGCATCACGCATTTCTTGATGATCATCAACAGGTCGTCTTGGTGGTTCGTCGTCAACAACAATTTCATCCATTTCTGAAGCGGAGTCTTCAGAATCACCATCTGGATCAACGTCATCCATAATAGGAACTGCATTTGCAGCACTTTCATCCTAAAACAATTTTAATGACATGTAACTTCGAATAAATATTACGTTTCTATCCATTGGCATCCTTTCTAATGCCTCCCTGAAGCCATGATCTTGAAGACTTCGAATAGCTTCTTGATGACCAAAGAACTCATCTACATCATCCTCGGAATGAGGCATCAATCCAATCACACCAGAACGAAGTATCTAAACTATTATTGAATAATTGTAACAAGCTTGGAAGCATACGTCCATTCTTGGAATAGTTGCTCTATTCTCTGAACTTGATATTGGAGTGTGTGTACTGTTCAGGTTTTTCATAAGGGCCTCTAGGGTTCTCAAAACATGATTCACAGTATCAATAGATTCCTGTAAATATTATTACCGTAAACATATGAAAGTCAATACAAACCTTCTGAACTAATTGTAAATATGTTATGGTTTTAACTAAATCGTTACAGATCTTCTTTTTGTGGAATAGTTTCATAACTTGATTAGGATGAGAACCTTTCATGTTATGGCCTGTGCTAGGACAAGTATCTGTCATGTCAATCATAATATTACATAACTCTTCCACCTATAATAACATTACTCTTACTGCAAATGATTATTAAAACTAACCTTTACGCATATTGAAGTGGATGTAGCCCCAGAAGCTGCAATTCCTACAAGCACAGATTTCACATCAGTAATAACGGATTCTTGAGCTTTGGGTGAATGATTACTACTAGCAATAACACACATCAAATGTCTTAGGGATTTCATTGTATCCTAAAATTATAATTTATCTCCAAAGCACATTAAAAACCTACTTTATCGTGTCCATCAATATACCTCTCTAGGAGTAAATATAACATGCTCTGTCCTTGCTCTTTGAAATCAGTGACAAGATTGGCGATGCCATTGTAAGTTTTAGCAAGCTCAGCAAGAACAGAAAGCAAAAGTCCTCGTGTTAACTGAAAAATTAAATTAATGTTATTCCAATTCTTATTTTGACTCACCATTCTGCCATTGCCAGTGCTCTCCGCAGGCCATTCACCCGTTAGAACTTCTTTCAAAATCAGGCTTACGATCTAATGTATTCTTTCAATAAATGAAATATATAAGATAAGCTTACATGATTCATTGGACTGTTAGAGTCAGTACTTGATTTGTAACTCTTTGAGATGAACTGCATTCCCTGGCCATTAGTGTGGTTCACCATTTTCACACATTTCCTCATCGTATTTACAAATACTTCAGGCTTTCTGAAAAAGAAATACACCTAGTATTTTGAACAGGTATACCTAATAGCTAAGGGCATGAGTCTTCTCATGGTGTCATGCCATTCTTTTGTGTCATACTGAGACATATTTGAGTGATGAGTACTAACAGTTTGTCTGAGAATTTTTTCGAATACCTTCAAACAAATAGGAATTATTATCTGGCATATTACAATATACTTACGGATTTGCAAATTTCATCAGTATCAATACATTGTCTCAAAATAATAGAAACTAATGCAGCGGTAAATGGAGAATTCGAACTACGTAGTTGGATCATGGCAGCAACACCTCCGGTCTAAACAAAATAAATAACTCACTTCAAAAACATTAATATACCTCAAGGAAATGGTCAGCACATGTTTTCTCTTTAGTTAAACGAGCAGTGAAAGAAAGAAGAGAATGGACAGCAGTGTGATGGATCGTACCCTTGTGCAGAATTCGAACAATTTGGACCATCAGATTAGCAATATCCGATTGGTTCCAAACGTTATCAGTTTCCTGGAGAAAATAAGTTGGTGAAATTACTCGACTTCAAAATTTTTACTGTTTGCAGAATATCTTCCAGGGTTACTTCAGATGTTTCCGGTAATTCAACATTAATTTTTGATTTGACGTTATCAGCTTCTTTTTGTTTCATACAAGTAAAATCAATCACAATTTCTTTATCTTTTCTAAATGAAATAATCAATTAAAGTAACGAAGAATAACTTAACTTTTTGATCACAGCCTGTGTTTTACCTCTGAAGAATTCTCGATTGATTGTCTGTTGATAGTTTGAAGAAAAAGGAACCCATTTCTTGTCTTAAACAATGTTTAGCATATTAATATTCACAAACAGAATGTCTCACTTCTCATTGTAGAATAACGATTATCTTCATCACCCAAATAAGACCATTTGAGTTGCTGATTGGGCACAACCTTTTCAAGCAATTTTCTACGTTTCAAAGCACGGGAGCATTTATCATAAAGATCAAGCCATAACACAACTGGTGGCAGTAATCTGAATGATACAATCTTATAAAAAAAATTTTCAAATTTAAACTAACGCAGAATGCATGTATGGTTTATCAAAATGTTCATGAACCTCATTGAGGATAGACACCAGAGTAGAAACAAGTTTACTGCTTTTCAAAATCTATATAACAATTTAAAATAAAATAAAATAGCAAAACTAACCTCTAAATAATCATCAGCCAAATGTTCAAACAATAGACAGACAAAATGAATACGAGTCGCCAAAACAGTAACTGAGCTTTCATCATAACTAGCAGATGCACGTTCACTCATTTGAATGATCTTAAGAAATCTTATTAAAGCATTGATGAACAGCAAGCTAACCTCTTCAGTCATGATTTGCTTTATGAGCACGTTCATTTTCCAAATTTCATCAAGTGATTCAATAACTCCAGTTACCAGGTCAGCACAAGAGAAGACTAAATCAGATCCAACTTCCATAAGCTTTTTACATAATGGCATTAACTCAATGCACGCTTGTGAAACAGAAACATCTTTCTAAACATGTATATAAAATGAAAATTAAATAAAAATTAAAATTATGCTCAAGATCACAAACATTGATATTCAATTCACGTAATGGAGTAATAATGGGTGCTGCAAAGTCCTCTTCCTCGTCCTCTTCTGAATTTATACATTAAAAAATATATTTTTTTTAGGGTACCTGTAGGTTGGTTTCTGGATCTGCCTTCCGGCTGAAAAACAAACAACTATTTTCACTTTCTGAATTATTCAACTTACATCTGCATTTTGTTGATTTCTAATTAGCCATTCGGTGGCTTCAGCTGTGGTGCTGCATTCAACAAGAGCTTGCGTAACTAATTCGCGATCAAATCCCATGTCCATCTGAACAACATAATCAGTAATATAGAAACAAATATATCAAATTACCAGAGTTCTTATGTGCTCTTCCACTCGTAAATGGCTGCCCGTAGTTGGAGACATTTGTATATGTTCTTCGTTTGGAACAAGACTTTGGGCTACCTCTCGATAAACGGTAATAGCGGCTTCACATAACGATTGGTAATTACGTAGATCAATTGTATCTTTTGATAAATATCCAAATAAAATTGACAAACATCGGAAAAAATCCTAAAAACTTCAACTTTTAAAATAATAATCAGTAAGAATCATACGTTGTGAACAAGTTTGCAATATTTTTCAGCATCAAATGGTAACGATTGTGGATTACTAAGACGGTAAGTAGTTTGAAGCATTTTTTGCCGGCAAGCCAATTTCTCAGCTAATCGGAACCACTCCAAAAAAGCATCATCAAATGCAACTGCAAAAATCATATTCATTGTAGAAGGACACAGCACATATACTTACCTGACTTATGCTTATCTAAAGCGGGGGCCAATTTTTCGATAAGTAAGTCACAAAAGGCTTGATGGCAACCTGATGAATAGAAACGTTCTATCATTGCATGATAGGGATATTTTCTATCATCGAACAGAACCCCATTCAATTGAATAAGTGACTCGTATAGAATTCCAAAGCTAAAAAAAATTTTTTAATTAGTTTCTTTTTTAAATATGGTACTTCATAGGAGAAAATAATGTTGAAGGAGCCTCCCATTTCATATCACGATAAGCACCCGAAAACATTTGATCCGCAAGCTGTGAAGCAGATTTAGGCATAGGTGTTAATGAATAATCGTAACGCCGGTGTCGTCTCGATGGAATATAACATGACCGACATAATAAATTCAAAAACTCAGATACCGCTCTAAATAACAAAAAGGTAAAAAAAGCTAAGATATTGTTACTAACTTATTTGCTTTACTAACACTTTCTCCTAAAGTTTTGTTGTTTCTCCAGAAGAAAACTTCCTCAGCAGTAATGCCGTAGCTCTCAAGTTCAGGACTTATGAGATTCTTCGAATTATCAATAGACACACAAGCAACGTTATTTTCATCAGTGTTCCTATAATGTAAAATGGTACTGATATGAAATTTCAAAAACTTACATGACAATATCGCTGGTGCTGTTTTCTGCAGTAAATTCACTAGCATCAGTTTGAGTACTTACAACCTGTTTTGCAGGCTCCGCTGTTTTGATAAGAGCACTTTCCCATGCTAAATGCCGAGAAACTTTTCTAATTTTGAGCAATAGGTTTTTGCCAGCTTCGGTTAAAAAGGCTTCATGAACTTTACTTCGACGATCGTGAGAATACTAAACTTACAAATCCACAAATAAATTTACTATTTAAATCTACCTGTCCTCCACCTAACGTTGTTTTACATATCTGTGTCAGCAATGGCACAGCACTATTCACGAAATTCAAAGATTCTTGCAATGTTGTTTTTCCTTGGTTAACAAAAAGTGATGACCCAGTCACAGGACTAGTTGGAATTAGTGGTCCAGCTCTCTGGTTGAAAAGCTTTAAAAATGAGTCCATTAGCATTTGCCCAGATTCGCCAAATTGCTGAAAATTATTTTTTTATTATTTTTTAACTTTTTTTTTAGAAATCAATCAATTACGATCAGTAACGTTCATACCAAGAGTTGTTGGATTACAATTGCTATGCTGTGTCCAAAGTAACTACTCGCCAATTCGGTAGAAAGAGCTGGTAACTGACTCAATTCAAGCAGCTAAGAAAATACTATTAAGAAAATTCAGTTATACTTCTAACCTTTTCCAATCCTCCCTTAGATATAAAAACAGAAACAATTTCATTAGATATTGAATGACTTATGATAGTTTCGAGGATCTAAAAGCGTTTACATAATATCTTGAAATTAGCTTTTTCAGTTTGTTTCACCTTTGTGAATATAATCAAGTAATCTCCTAGAGGTAGTACTCTTGTTCCGTCATTGTTTTCAGAAGGTATATCCATCTCCAGTCCCTAAATAAAAAAATAGAATTATGGAGAATATTTCAAACTAACCATTTTATCAACTACAGGAGGACGGACAGCAGTCATCTCATCCATACTGAGCTCAGCATCTTCATCTTCATCTGACATATCATCTTCACGTGGAGAAAAGGCCATCTAAATATTAAGATATGACATATAGAAATTAAAATAGTAACATACCGCAGCATCTTCTTCCTGTGGCAAAGCAGCAGAACTTGATGCATTCGCTGTTGAATTGCCTAAGTTTTGGCAAGCAGCTTTACTAGCAGACTTTGAGAGAGCCATTACAATTTTGGTATTTGGTGGAGGATTATTTCCGAGAGAAAGTAAATTTTCGAGAACCTGTAAACAATATTGGTTAAAGCTACAAAAACTAAGAAATTACATCAAAAATTGAATCGATCATCAATGGCTTCAAAGAGGGTTGGTGCCTAAGAAGATCTTCCAAAGCTTGATCAATTCCTTGAGCAGCATCACCTGAAAGTAAAAGTAGAATATTTTTTTAAAAATTTCAAAAATACTCATTTCACGTCGTTTCTTTTTCATTGTGGCTATGAATTTGATACTCAGAACAATTTTAAAAACATGATCAAATGGTTTGTATGACTTAAATTGGCGAAGACCCGCTTCGTTTAGACAAAGGGCCGTGAAGACATTTCCTAAGTTTGCAATAACATCTCGAGAACTTGGTAACTGAAATGATATGGCATTTATCAGAATCATAATTAATGATTCACCTCCTTTCTTAATATACTTTGAAGCATCACATAGGGCAAGTGCTTGCTTTGCAAAAATCCTAATTGTGAAGGCTCCTAAATACTTTTTTTAAAAAGTAAAACATTAAGAACAACTAACTTGATATATGAAATATGTAACAAGTTGTAGCGAATGTTGATATATAGACTCAGAGTAATACTCAGCATTACTTAAAATATGTATCAAAGCTTCAGGCAATCTACCTTCCATAACTATAAAAAAAATTGTGAAAATATTAATATGATTTAACTAACTGTGTCGAACACTCTCTTGTAGATTAGGTTCCTGAATAGCTCGCTTGATGAATGTTAAAAGACCTTTAATAAGTCCTGATCTCTGCTGATGACATCTTTTATCGACAATAGGTGTTTTAACGAAGACATTTTTGAAGCTATCATCGTCAACATCTCCTGACACGTCAATAGTGAAGGGTTGGTCAATCCTACACTGATCAACTTCATGCTTAAACAAAATTTTGCATGTGATCATTTTCAATAGTATAATCGAATTACCACTAAACGATCCACAACGATAGACATTCCTTTGCACGAATTGAACATAGTTACGTCAATGGTAGTGAAAATATCAATAATACGAGAACATCTTGTGGCAAATGAAATATGTTCAAGGCTCAATTCCTTATGCTCTAAAACAGTAAGAAGGGTTTGAGTCAATCCACATCCAACAAGATTTTCTCCTAAAAACAAACAACCAAGTAAACACAGCAAGTGCTCAAATAAAAACCTCCGGTATCGGCACTACTTAGATGATAAATGAAAGAGAATAAAGAAGTTCCCAAAGCAACAGATGGTTTTCCAGGGGTACCTAGCTGATTAGTTTGCAGATCCTCAACAATCATTCTAGTGAATACAGCCAAAAATCCATGATACGAGCTAGCACCCAGGCTTTCCAAAATTTGATTTAACCTGATATTTAAAAACAATATAAGAAAATAACTAATAAAATAGTTACATAGGTTGTTTATCCAGTGATACTATGCTGATCACAGTTCGCAAAGCTTCAGTTTGAATAGTGTCTACTAAGGGATGCTCATCTAGCCTAACTCGCAAAAGTGCAACAGTCTCTTCGATAAAACCCGTATAGAGGATTGCACTGAACTGAGAATCATCCGTTTGACACCGACAGTGAACTAAACCATTCGTAAAGATATATTGGAAAAAAACAACATACTAAGAGTGGAAATTGACAACAACCGAACAATGAGGCACTGCATACGATGATCAGGGTTTTGAAAATATCTCAGCATCCTCAACCGAGTCAATACACAATATCTGTGTTCTTGTGTCATAGATTCACACATTTTTTTGACAATCCCAAGAAGTGGCTCATCAGGCTTAAATTAAATGGTACAAGAAAAAGTAAACAGAAGTTACCTTAGGACAATTTTCAAGACAACAACTGGTCTCTTTATCATCATGATAATAAAATGGAAACAGCGCTGGGAGCTTCACATCATGAGAAATACAGTCTGTCATTTTTATACTTCTAAGTTTACCGCCCCAACACTTAATGTTTTGATGAAAAAAATTAGCAATGATTTGAAAATACCTGAGCGATAGATGTCAAAGTCTGAACAAGCCGTGCTTGCTCTCGGGGACATAATCGTTGAGTTAAGAATTTTGATCGCTTGCTCATAGTCTGAAGTAGCCTAAGCACTTCAGCTATTATATCGAGATCAGAACATTCTAATAAGGCCATGAGGCGCTGAAAAGGAAAAACAATATGTACATATTTTATTATGACTATCTCACGTCAGTGCTAGCGTACATACGTCTAGTTGAAGAACATTCAAAAAGAAATGACGTAAAGCGTAAAACAGTGATTGTACAGATCTTCAAGTGTCTGCTGTTATCTACTTCCATAACATCATCCTTTGAATAAATACATAATGGAAATTTAAAATTAATTAATATACTTTGATTACAGTAGCTTCACTTAACAAATCATCACATCTGTTTAACACATCCACCCACCTATACAACTCAGTCTGAATATTAAAATAAATATTTTTGAAGTGATGACTAATCAAACTTTAGCAAGAACAGTTTGTAGTGCTCGTGCTCTATCCAATTCCCAAATGAATTTCTCAACGTCACCTGCATTTTTAATTCTTTCTATTAAGCTAGCTACCATAGGTGGCTATAATTATCAAACGACGGATTAGAAAAAAGATAAAAACAACAAACCAGAACATCTCCTCCTGTCGTGGGTATTGTTTCAATTTTCATGGTAAGAAGACAACAAAATTAAAACTCAAATATACATTGATTCCAAAACGCAAGGAAAACCCGTTGTGTGGGAAAATCCCTTCAACTGAAATATTTGGATATGAAAGCAATATCGATTCAAACAATAATTGCTGCAAATTAATTCCGTATAATAAATATTTTAAAGTTTCAGGATTACAATAATAAAACTATTTTTTTTAAGATATTTTTACATATAAAATGTAAAGTGTATATTAATTGAACTTGATCTTCTGTAAATATATTTATACATTTACAAAAATATTAACAAAACCGCATAAGAATAATCATATTCGACATGTAACAGATGACTTTTAAAGGTCTGCTCATACCCACATGGGAAGCAAACTTACAGTAGGTTTATCAATAGAGCGCGGTGCTCTAAAATATATGATGATTTAAATTTGCCTTCACAATGGTTTGATCAATAAAGCTAAATATCCAGCAAAACCACAAAATATATCTTATTCGTCCCTAGATGACGAAATTATATTAATATTTGAATAATGTATCAGAGATGCCGATGCCCTTAACTCATTTAGCATCAAATAGAGTGCCATTTGAAAATTTTCCCTGGTTGATTCATGAGCAATGATCATCTTCATATCTAAACAGTTCGGAAAAGTGTATGAAGATAACTGGTTTCTGGTATAATGTTCAGAAAAATAATACTTAATGATATATACAAGCTGAAATACACTTAAAAATTGTCTTACCATTAGTTTTTTCATTAAACATGTTCCTATTACTATTTTATGCAGATGGAACATTCTCCAGGAGCCCACAAAAAATATTTTAATCTTCTTCACTTCAGAATGTATAAGAATGGTAAAAAGTTGAGAAATATTCTACATTTTCAAGGAGACCCCAGGGCTTCGATCATACATTTTTCTGAAATCCTTTGAAGTATACGGATGGAAGTGGGAGGAATTCTATTTCGAACTCAAAGGCTTCATTTCAATTTGATATTTCATTTTCACTACATTTTAATCCGAAGCCAATTGAAGAGGCTGCTTAAATACTGTATTTGAAAGTTGTTCACAATCTTGCCAGTTATACTCGTGAGCGATGAGCCAGTTCGTCTTTATAATTTCAATACTTTTTTTTCTATTTTACGAACCGAATGATGCTCAAAATCCACCCCAGCAACCGTTAAAGGTAAGTTTTAAATTTTTGAAGCTGATTTTATTCTGAATTCTTAAGGTAACAGTAGGCGTTGCCGCTGTTCAGGATACGGAAGCAGGTAATATAGGATGGGCTGAAAGTGGTGGTGCTATTCCATATGTGATAGAAAATTTGAAAGCTCAAGGAATTTTACAGAACATAGATTTTCAGTAACTTATTAATTGTAATTGTTGTTCTTATGTTCTAAGAATACCAGGTTTTTTGTCAATTTTACGGAGTGTGATGCTGGAAATGGCGCTGCCGCTGCTATTGAATTTATGAAAAATAAAAATACAGATGTTGTTATATCAGCTCCATGTCCTCAAGGTTGATAAAACAGCGTTAATTTATAAAATTGTATAACTATTTAAGCTGGTCGTATTATGGGTACATTAGCTACATACTATAAAAAACCAATATTAGGTTGGGGTTTTCTGACGCCCTCAGAATTTTCGAATGCTAACCAATATCCTTACTTGACTTCGGTTGTTACAAATTCTCTAAGGTACAACACATTTCTTATGTAAAAATTTTTTTTTTAAAGTTTGGGATATGCTGTAACAGCAGTTTTCGAAGAATTCAGATGGGATAAAATTTCAGTAATTTACATGAACAATGACGTAGATTATTGTGGAGGGATGGTTTCAGATTTGGAGGTTTGTAAACAATTTCGGTATATCAACTTAGTTTCATTGTAGACAGCCATTTCTGATGATGCTACATATTCTACCTCTATTGTGTATAAAGCTGAAGTGAAAAAGGGTATACCGTATAACGACGTCTTGCTCAGAGCGAGAGATCGATCAAGAGGTAACGGACAGATACTTAAGTTTTTTCAAAAGTATTTTATTTTAGTTATAGTAACATGTTTTGATGATTCAGTTGAGAGAAGAAATTTTTTAATTAATGTTCATGAGAATAATATGACCAGTGATGAATTTGTATACGTCCTCTTGGGAATGAGAAGTTTAGCGTTCGGTATGTTAAGAACTCGGTAGTTGAAAATGAATTTTTTTTCTTCCAGCGAGATCTGGAACAGGTGGAACCGAAAAATGTAAGTAAAGTATAAGATCGCAGTTAAATTTTTATATGTTATTTAGTTTCTAACGGGTACACGCCTGTTTGGTATGATATTATCAATAATAATTCTGACTCCAAGGATTTAATAGCTAAAGAGGCAGCATTGAAGCTTCTTTGTGTATGGCTCTTTTGCGCAATTCCTAATTAATGTATTATTCAGATTGATCTTAGTACCGACGTTATGGATACTGCTTATCTTCAAACATTTCAAAAAAATATAATGAAACTTGTTCGTGGACCACCAATAAATTGTGCGACTAATAGTTGTCTTCATAATGAAGATTCATATGTCTGTTTTTTTTAATGCCCAATTTAAGTAATGAATTGTGTTTTTAGCCATCTGGATGGTCTCGTCATTTACACGATGTCTTCTATCTATATGCTTCATCATTAAATGAAGCCATTCGTATAGGAGGAAACAGTGGTGTTTCCAACACCACTGTGCTTCAAAGCGTAATGAGGAAATCCTTTCAAGGTAGAAAAGATATAAAATGTTACGAATGAAATTAATATAATTAGCCACAATATTTCAGGATTAACAGGAGAAGTGACGATTAATGAGAATAATACTCGAGAGCCATTATTTATGCTTTATTCTTTAAACGATAAATATGACCAAGTTTCTTATGCCAACATAACTATAAAAGATGGAAAAGCTGTAATTTTAAAAATTAGGATTAAAATATATTTGTATTAATAGGTCCTCTCAAAAGCATATACAGACGAGTCTGTGTTATGGCAGAACAGGAAAAAAAAAGAAAGGTTTTTAATTTTTTGAACATGAAGTAATCGCTTCCGTTTACAGACCACGTGCCACTCCCATTTGTGGATTTTCAGGAAAAAACTGTCCTAAAACATTCTGGGAACTCTATTTGATTTATGTAGTAATTGGTGGAGTTATTGCCATTCTACTTATTATTTCTTTAGTCATATTTGTTATATATGTGTACAGGTATAATATTTGAATCTGTATTAGTATAGTATAAGCTAAACTTAAGAGCTAAGAAGGAGGAACAGAAGAGATTAAATGCGGAATGGCAAATTCCATATACTAGACTACGGAAGCCCCCCACGAAAGTATGTGAAACATATTATTTCTGAAATCAAACTTAATTACAGAAAGAACGAGAAGGTCAAAGTAAGCGTTCCTTACAATCAGGACCTAGTACTATCACAAATGATAGCAAATTTACTTTTGACAAAGAATTCAGTAGTTATAATGTCTTTTTATACGACAAGGATGTTGTATTATCAACAAAACATCCACCTACACCACTAACATCTCAAGATTACGATAACTTTGTAAAAGTAAGAAAATTATACTTAAAAAATATTCATCTTGATATTATAATATTCTAGCTGAGGAAATTGGATCATGATAATTTGAACAAATTTATCGGCTTATCGATCGATGGTGCTGACTACTTGACAGTTTGGAGATTTTGCAGCCGATCTAGCCTTCAGGTGACAAGAAAATATAGTAAATATTCTTTTTTAACTTACGATTTAGGATATAATTAGTAAAGGAAACCTATCCGTTGATCCTTTTTTTATTTTCTGTGTTATAAGAGACGTTGCAGAAGTAAATACTTCAATTATTTTACTATTTTTTGTTTTCAATATTGTAGGGCCTGAGCTTTCTTCATAACTCTTTCGTACAATGGCATGGCACATTGAGATCTGGTTGTTGTTTGGTAAATGACGGATGGCAAGTGAAAATAAGTGATTATGGGATTCGATGTTTGGCTGATGAAAAGAGTACGAGCAAGAAACGTAAGCATGTTATAATTATATTGAATTATCTACATGAACTCAACAGGTATGCTTTGGATAGCACCTGAACATCAACGTGAGCCCATTCCCCCGGGATCCGCACCTGGAGATATATATTCATTTGCTATTATTGCTTCTGAAGTTATAACTCGGAAACCTGCATGGGATATGACAGAGAGAAAAGAAAGTGTAGATGGTTAGTTCAAGAAATATATAAATCTTTAGAATTTCAAAATTATAGAATTATTGTACATGATTAAGAAAGGAGGACATAACCCTGTACGACCCGATTTAAATACAGAGGGCATTGAGATTAATACAGCTTTGGTATGTTGAATTTAACCAATTTCAAATAAAACAAAATATAGTTGCACTTGGTTCGTGACTGTTGGAGTGAACGTCCAGAAGAACGGCCAGTATCAAGCACTGTGTGTAATTTACTTAAAGCAATGATACCAAATAAACAAGCAAATTTATTTGATCATGTTTTTAATATGATGGAAGAGTACACAACAACTTTGGAATTAGAAGTAGAAGAACGAACAAAGGAATTATCTGCAGAAAAAAAGAAAGCAGATATTTTACTGAGTAGAATGTTACCAAGGTATTGTTTATATTATATTATTATATTATTTTAACAAACTACTTAGACAAGTAGCTGAGCGGCTGAAAAAAGGACAAACTGTAGAACCTGAAGGTTTCGATAGTGTTACAGTTTTCTTTTCTGACGTTGTTAAATTCACGCAATTGTCTCAAAAATGCAGTCCACTGCAAGTAAGTGTTCATCTTGTGATATAACTTTAACAATCACCTTCAGGTGGTTAGTTTACTAAACGAACTGTACAGTAATTTTGATAACATTATTGAAGAACATGATGCCTATAAGGTAAGCAAGAAAACTTTTAGTGAAGTTACAGTGTAATTTGAGGTTGAATCTATTGGAGACGGATATTTATGTGTATCTGGCTTGCCCACAAGGAATGGCCATGAGCATATTAAAGTTATAACTGATATGTCACTGGCTTTCCTGGAATATTGCAAACAATTCCGAATAGCTCACTTACCTCGCGAGCGTGTTGAACTTCGCATAGGAATTAATTCTGGTAATAAGAAATTTTTAAAGGCTCAAAAAAATTTTTCTCAGGGCCATGTGTAGCAGGAGTAGTAGGATTATCAATGCCCCGTTACTGTTTGTTTGGAGATACTGTAAACACTGCGTCCAGAATGGAGAGTAACGGAAAAGGTAGACTTAGAGCAATTTATAATTCATCATAATTTGTTAAAATTAAGCCAGTCATATACACATGTCTGGTGATGCTCATTATTTGCTTAGTTCAAAATATTCTGGCATGTATGATACTCAATCAAGAGGAGAAGTAATTATCAAGGTAGAAATAAAATTTAACAAATTTGCAAAACTTAAACACATTCAGGGCAAAGGCGTTATGGAAACTTTCTGGGTGTTCGGATTAAAAGATGGAACACAGCGAGATCATAATCAAGAGAGAAATGTTACTAAAACACCTCCAATGAAAGAGGTCTCTGAGATAATATCAGACGATACAAAATTCAAAAAAGTACCTCCTGGGCGTTCTGTACACAGTCCCTCGTCGGATATGGCTTCTTTGGCAAGATCGGCATCTCCTGAAGCTGTTACAGAAGCCATGTATAGAGAATTTAAACGAAAGGAAACATCAGTGGTTCTTGATGACCTTTAGATTGTAGTTTATTACAAAAAATTAGCAAAATGAACGGATGTTTTACTCGAGCGATTGTATTAGCAAATTACGTTTATTTTTGCATTTGTTGTAAACCTGTAACAAAATTAATAATGAACCAATCAAAGATTAATTTCAAATGGTTTCCATGTTATCAATTCTTTCCGGGAAAAAAGTTGTCGACGTTACAAACTAAATGCCGATAATAAAAAAACTGAAATCAAAAAACAATTAAATGCAAATCACCTCAATCGTTATGTTTCCTATAGAATCAGGTGTAGCATCATTAAAATCAGGTGAAAACTCTGCCGTAGCTAAAATGACCGCCTAAATGTATTTTTAAAGGTTAAAACTTTGCAGGTACTTCACTTTTTTCACGTTTGTTAATGCTCTGGTCAAAGCTACAAAATGATTAGGAGATATATCATTTTCTATAAAAACACCAGCAGACGCATGATAATTATTCGGACATTCTTTATATAATACTGAAATATTTTCTATAGCTTTAAACCCATAAAACAACTATAACTAACAGTATTGACAGCCATAAGTTAATCCAGATCTTACACACCACCCAATATTTCGTAATTTATTATATACTGCCATTTTTTTATAGAATGAAGTACCACCACCTTGGGTCTTCAAAAACATCCATAAATCCTCTTTAAAAATAATTTTAAAATATATAAGATTCATAAAATGAAACCGGATGAAACCACTTGTTCGTTTTCGTAGACACAAATAGATTTTTTCACATAGAACAGGTAATAAATTTCTTCTAAGCTCAGTTCTAAACTACATTCTCCAATACGCATACCTTCAAAAAGCAAATCTAGCTTGAAATATAAAACAAAAGCTAAATCACCTCCCCAGTTATTGTCTGCTCCAGAAGGCAAACTTGAAAAAACGTCTGGATTCACATTATTTTGTCGTTCACCCAGTGTATGCCCATACTTACCCTAAACAGAATAGTGTTTTCCTTTTCAATTACAAACACAAGAAATTATTCATATTACCATTCTAGACAGATACACTGCAGCATTCATATCATTAACTCTAAACAGACCGCCCTGTCTATGCACTGATATAACATCAGGCGGCTTTAATGAACATGATTGAGGTATCCTGCCGTACTTTTTATATTGAAAGCTTAATAAGTCCATACTAAAAATTATATGTAATATAAATTAAATAATGTATAAAAATAAAAATCGATCTGATCAATCTACCCCTTAAAAAGTAACTTTTGAAAATATTTATTAATGAATGATACGCTAGTTTTGTTTGAATAATTAATACAATTTTTCTGTATTTATCACAGCTTATAGGAAAAAAGGCACAAAAATATTAATTTTACCCCAGAATATGAATATTTGAGCAAGATAAGGCAATTATGGCTTCCAAAGTTGTTCAACTTCTCCCATTACACGAAGACAAACTTCCTCTTCGAAAGGTAGAGCAACTACCTGAACAGCAACAGGAAGTCCAATGCTTTTAGAACAAGCATCTCGAACGATCCGATAAGCAAAATTGTAGCCTAAATGCAGTATTCGGTAGGAAATAATGTGACTATAATATACTAACCAACAGGAAACTCCTTCTCATCCATCAGGGCAGCATCGTCTTCTAGTGTTACAGTACCAGTAGGTACAACACCGGCCGGGAAATCAATTAGATTATAAAGAGCAGTTGACACAGCAGCCATAGCCATTCGGGATGGGTAGTTATGAGGTACAGCAGGACCTATATAGAGAAATCAGCTATTGAATAAGGTGCAGACTAACTTATAAAGGCTGGACAAACCAATGCATCGATGCCTAGACTTTTCCAGTAATCAATAAACTGAAGAAAAGAAGAATACAACAATATACAAATAAATACATACTTTCAGGCGATAATCATCAACCTGTTCATTGGTTAAGCGTAAGTCTTCCAATCCACTAACATATGATTGCGTGATAATAGATAACTGTGGACTTATACGAGAGAGGATATGAGAAGCAATCCAGCGAATAGGCCGTGGAATCTATTAACAGTAGCAAACTTTGTCAGTTATGATTGAATGCATACCATCAACAATGTAGCAAATTGTTTCAAATATGGATCTACAATGTCATTTTCAAACAAAGAACGCGCATACGCACCCCCGTCAGGCATTAGTTCCTATAATTAATGTAATAACAATTGTTAATAAGAAAAACAACTTTATAAACAAGAGTTGCCATCATATCAACGTCTGGAACAGTAAATCGAACCATAGTGTGTCCGTTAGACTTCAGTTTCTCTACAGTATCAAGTACTGCCCGCCTCATTCTGGAGGTTACAACAATTCTTTTCCAATTCATTAGTATTAAAAAACTTACGATGGCACAGGTAAGCAAAATCCATCATTATCGAAATATCCAATTCTCAATGGACGCTTCTCTTTAATGATCTATGTTTTTCAACAATATTAAAAAAAGCAGAGGCAATGATTAACCGAATGTTTCAAAGGCGACTCCACGGACACAGGTGTTACTTTTCTATATTCCAAAGTTCCAATAGTATTTTCCAGTAAAAGAATTTGTTCTTCGACGCTTTTTGAGAAAAATCCAAAGCTTAAGCCAAAACGTGATCGACCAGGAACACCACCATGTGATCCCGTGACAACAAAGCGATCTGAATGGAAGCGTTATTTATAGTTTGTATGTTGTAAGTGCCTTGGGTTGGTTTAAGAGTTGTGATACCACACATTGTAGCAGGAATACGAAGACTTCCTGCCAAATCACTACCAATCGTGAAAGCTGCACCGCCAGCAGCCAAAAGAGAAGCATCACCCCCAGATGAACCACCAGGTGTTCTAAAATTCCAGATACCAATGTATTTTAATGAGATTAACCTTGTCGTATCATGTGGATTGAGTGTGGTTCCATATACCGAGTTGGTACATACAAAGGACAACAGTGCTTGTGGAACATTAGTTCTTACGAATGGTACAGCACCCATATTCAAAAGATGCGTAACAAAAGAACAATCTCTAGATTTTGGTTGCTCGACAAATTTTGCTAAGCCAAGAGGACAATCATAGCCATTCATCTATAATTGAGGAGATAGAACTTTAATTTCGAATAGCACGCACGTAAAAGTTATCTTTTACACTGCAAGGCAAACCAAAAAAGGGAGGCTTATTAGATTTACCTCTCCACTTATTATCCAAAGATTGAGCAACATCAAACGCCTACAACTTAAAACGATTAGAACAGCCTCTCGTCAAATATCACTTCTTTGATAATGACAGTACAACAATTAATTCTTTCTTGAATTTGTAGCATTTTCCAAACAAATGCTTCAAGTGTTTCACAGGCCGAGTATTCATCATTTTGTAATTTTTCTAGAAACAATCAAGATCAGGGGACCACTCAAAGCTCTCAATATAAAACCTCTCAATGTTATTAGAGGAAGTTCCACTATTTCCTTGCGTTTAGCTATTATATCCTTGTCTTCAGTTTCAACCCGCTCAGCCCACTGATGAAACTCATCAATCCTTTTTTTATTTACCCTCTCTAATGCTCTTTTTTGATAAGTAGTAGTACTCCATGGCTAAAACAAATTTATGATAAGTAATATATATTTCTACCACCTTCATAATAATAATTTTGAAAACTAAATATAATACGACAAAACACCATAAAATGGTTTGTAATATAAGGCTAGTTGTCCAATTAATCGGAGAACTCACCAGTGTATTTCCCATACTGATTCAATATCCTAAGATAACTTAAGTTTTCAAAAAGAAATCACTTTAAATAACTAGGAATTAGAGGGAATTCATCCACACTAACGAGACTTATAAAAATATTATTCATTGATCAAATTTAGCAAGCTAAAGTGCTAACACCTAAGAAATAAAACATCTCATTCTACAAAATTATTCAAAAACATCTTCTTTGTCACAAATGTATTGGAAAATGTCTTTTGGAGTCTTGAACTTATCAGCATCACCATCGGGAATTTCGAATCTTAATTAGAAATTAAAACATAAAATAATTTGTTCAATACTCACCCAAATTCTTCTTCCATTGCCATTACCATTTCAACATGATCCAAGGAATCCAAACCCAAATCCTAAGATAACAAAAGAACGGTTTAATCTTTAATATTTAAAGCGTACTTTAGAGAAATCGGAATCCATAGTCAATTTTTTGGGATCAATCTTATCATACAAACTTAAAACAAGAATGATTCTTTCCTCTAGTGTTTTCTTGGTTAAAGGAGCCTTAAAACAAATAATAAACGAAAACATCGATACTTGTGTTTTTTTTTACCTTGGCCGAGTATGAACGGATAGGAGTAAAATTTGAATGTCTAATTTCTGTGCAAGCAACGAGTGGACGTGCAACTATTCCAGAAAAACCCCTAGAGATTGCCGAAGCCTTGCAAGAAAGTCTTGCGAGAGCAGCTACATTTCGTAGCATTTTCAACCTAAGCAAAGAAATATATCAAGCAATTCTGAAGCTAAAAATTAAAAGTATATAAAATAATCGGTAAAGATTCTTCTACAGTTGTTTTGACATCGGTCGTTTAAATTAAAAGTTTTATTCATTTACGCAGTAACAGTTGGTTTTGCCTAACGTCTGTTTTGAACTTATCATGTGTAGAGGGCAGGTATGAATTATTAGTCTCATAATAACTAGGGAATTGAAAGGTAAAACATTAAAGTAATATATCCTTTATAAAACTATCATTGTTAAACTGATCTTGGTTTAAAGCTACCAATACTTCTTTTGGGAGAATATTTATTCTTTTCATTATCATTGTATTTTTGACCATAATTTGAATTTAAAATGTATTAGAGTTTGATCAGTTTTTACATTAAACAATTATTAATGAAGAAATCATACATAAAGATCCAAAAATTCTCACAATATGTTTATATAATCCTATATGATAAAGGTTATCATATCGTATATCAGTAAAATTGAACCTCACCAGCTGCTTATCTGTTAAATTGAATCTCACCAGCTGCTTCATTGATATCATAAATCGATTCAAGCTTATACAAGCTCATTAAACCATGAGGCTTGAATTAATTTTCCTCTTGATATTTGGCAGCTCTTTCAAAGTAAGGCACATTTGACAAATATGAATTATTACATTCTTGCTCACACCTTGCGGTGCCTGTGGACTAACTTTTAAGAAAAAAAGCTTCTTTTAATATTGTGATATGTCTTTTAATAGTGTGATATGTCTTATAATAAACCTGATATTGTTGCAAGTTTGTCTTTAACATTATATAGCTTCTTTTTTATTTATAATATAGCAACAAATGAATCCTTATACAATAGATTAGCATGACTGACAACGTTTCAACGGATTCTGCATTTGCTAAACCTATTCGGAATGGTTCGTGTTTCGAAAATCCAGCTTCATTCCAAAATTGGAAAGGAAGACCTGGACTCATATCTGTTTTGAAATGGCGTTTTTGGGAAACAGACAATACAAATGCTCCATCTGATCCTAAGGTTAGGGTGATTTTTAATACTATATGGGATAAGCATTCTTAAGAAATTTGATGAAACTATACCAGTTAATACACTTAAATCTTTCGTAACCAACAACATAAGTAGCGATTTAACCGCTGTTTGGCTTGGACATGCTACAGTATTGGTTGAATTGGAAGGCGTGAGGTAGATATGAGGTTAAATTTATCAAAAAGGTTTTGTTTATAGATTTATTACTGACCCAATATGGGCTAAAAGAGCTTCATTTTTGCCGTCTCTGATCGGACCCTTGAGATATCGTCCTCCTCCTATGAAACTCGAAGACCTGCCTGAGGTAATTTTGAAAAGCATATTCATCAATGCTATCTAATTTGCAGCTTCATTTTGCGGTTATATCTCATGATCATTATGATCACCTGGATGTCAATACCATAACTTTTATTAACAAGTTTGTAATTTCAAATATTAAAATTCTAATTTGCCTCCTTAGAGCTAATTCTAAAATGAGATGGTTTGTACCTCTTGGAATGAAGCATTGGATGAGCCAAACAGGCATTCAAAATGACAACGACAATCCACAAAGAGTAACTGAGATGAATTGGTATATATTTGTTGATTAAGTAGTTGATATGTTATCACAGGGGAGAAAATGCAACAATACAAGTAAATAATAAGACATTGACCGTGTGGTGTGTACCTGCTCAGCACTGGGGTCAGCGTTCGATTTTTGACAGAAATGTGGTATGCTTTTATGCCTGAAATCTTTGAAAGTGTTCTAATTTAATTTCAGAGATTGTGGTCTGGATGGGCGGTGGTGGGCCAAAAAAAAAGATTTTACTACACTGGTGACACTGGTTTTTGTGAAGATGAATTCAGAAAAATAGGCAACAAGCTTGGCCCTTTCAATCTTGCTGCTATTCCTATTGGTGCTTACGAACCTAGGTTTTTGCTTGAGCAGTTAAAATTATTTTTGTATTGTTTAGATGGTTCATGAAATCACAGCACATCAATCCTGACGAAGCCGTCGAGATCCACAAGCTTGTAAAATCCAAATTATCTATTGGTATCCATTGGGGAACATATCACATGGGATCGTACGAAGTAAAACTTTTGAAAAAATGTATATATACAGTTCATTTATTTCAGTATTATCTTGAACCCAAAGAGAGGTTAGCGGAACTCATGAAAGAAAATGCTGGTTCTAATCCATTCATAACTTTACGTATGGGTGAAATTTGGTCAGAAAAAGACTAATGAGAATATGTGGAAATAATTCAGGGTTCTTCAACTTTTACCCGTTTTTCTTCTGAATTCTGTTCCATCTGCTGTTCTTTTTCTCGCTGCCTCTTGAGTAGTTTTTCGTAGTAACTTTCTTGTTTCTCTGGCTTCTTCTCTTTTTTCTCGAATTCTTCATCATCGTTCACTGCATTGAGAACTGATGGGCACATAGGATCATATGCCTGAGTAGCACAGAATACGAAGCGTATAAAATTAATATTTTACCATAGCTTGCCTGACTGATTCATCTTCGTCAGGTGCTTGCTCTACATACTCGCTATCGTCCTCTTCATATGTTTCGTCTTCGATTTTAACTTTTCCGTCAGGTTGGTACAGCCCTTCATTTTCGAGGGTATCAGATGGATTGACTAATCTTTTTGTTCTAAATTCAGTCATTATTGATAACTTATATTCTCTAACTTACGAAATTACAACTCCTTCTCCTTCAACTCTACTGAAAAATTTATATAAAGCTCGCAATAAATATTTTTCTTCATATTCTGAACCTCTCAAACGAGCAGCCAAAGCTAAACACCAGAAAAAAATAGCATACGGTAAGATTGAAAAAAACCTCGATTGAGCTCTACTCGTATTTCGCGAGTATATCGAAAGATATCTTGACAATCAACCTCATTCTTAAAATTTACTTCCACGAACTCATCAAATATTACTGTTTTCCAGTCATCACAGACAACCTAGAATTAAAATAAGACACAAACACAATATACTTTTCAACCTTTTTGGCCACTAAGAAAAGAGATAAAACAGGTAAAGGCATGATATTGCAAATATATGGTTTAGTAGTCTCAAGATGTAAACCATAGAAGAGAATTTGATGAAGTTTAGAATTTCCTTCGAAATCTGCTTGAGAGTCTAGTGTTTCTGGAAAAAAAAGAATAAATGATAAACTGAGTCAAATCCACATTACCAACATGATACTGAGCCAATGTAGAATTAGGATGAATTAAGGAATATGGTTTTCGTTTCGTATGTACAAAAAGTTCCTGTCCTTGCTAAAACACAACAAGAATTAAGCAGCTAACATAGACCTTTGTATACTTTGTATTTATTCAGATGGTCTAAAGGTGCGTAATTTGGATAAAGTCCTGCTGCTATGATAAAACGAATCAACTAAATATTCAAAAATTACTAGTAAGTAGAATAAAATCATGGTTACATCCGCATCTTTTCTTCTTAATACATGTGTTTTGCGAATTAATTCGACTTCTCTTTGCTTATGGCTCAATAAAAATTCAATTGTATTCACGTCCACTTTCATAGTATTCTGTTCATTATCTGAAAAATACACGGGTAAATTATGTTCTGAATAAACTTAAGTATTACCTAAATCTTCCTCTTCCTTTTCTTCAAGGATAGAATCAAAATGTTTGTTGGCTTTCAGAGTTTTCTGCGTTTTCTCAGAATTTCTAAAAATAGGGGAGTGCACAAAACACAAAATTCATTAGAATACCTAGCTTCTCTTTTCATTGCATAAAGTTTTCTTTTTTCTCCTTCATCAATACGCCTTTGCCGAGAATCTAGTTCGCCTAGTTCTTCAGCAGTAGGCTTTTCAATAAGTCCAGCATCTTCCAAGACACGTCTAACGAATCAATAAGAACATCATATTTTAAAACACCTGTATTGGTTCCTAAGTTTGCTGATTTCATACATCCTGTGTTCATCGATCCCATTTTCTATAGTCCATCTTCGCGACTTTCCACCAGTAACTTTTTCTTCTAGCCATTCACGGAAAATATTAACAAGGGTTAAGGGATCTCCCATTGGACTTGTTAGACCACTCCTTCTTTCAACAACACTCAATTCTCTGAAAATCTTGAAATATCATTTATAAAACTTTAGCTAACCTGAATGATCTGTGAGTGAATGGGCTCTGTACAGACAGACTAGCAGCTACAGTCAACATGACGTCAACTTGATCAACAACACATCCAAGTAACAGCATCTAAAAAATTTAATTCAAAGTGGTTATGGTCTTCAAAATGAAAAATACTTTTCCGATAGAAACTTCTACGGGTAATTTAGCGATTGCATTTCCTAAAGCTGTAAGTTGATTATCCCTGTCTGTATACACCACTCCTTGGAATTTTAAAGTTTCCAGAGCAAGATTTAAAACGTTATCAGTTGGTTTTTCAATGTACGGGAAAGTACGAGGATCCACTTAATATGCAAAAAGTAAATTTAAAAAATTAAAAAAAAAGTATAGGCTTACATCCAAGATTTAAGCTAATCATTCTCAGAGCCATCTCTTCCAAAGAAACTCTATGAATTTCAGGAAGTGTAAAATCGTCCATTTTATCAAATTGTTCACTTGAATACAACCTGTAACAAATTCCAGGCCCAGTTCTTCCAGCACGACCTCCAATGAATAAAAATAAGTTTGAATATAAAATGGCACATGCCTTTTCGCTGATTTGCAGAAGCTTTCGAAACCCAGAACTCGGTCAGTTTTCGGGAACCACTTCCAGGCTCATGCTTGATCAGGTTCACCTATTGAAAAAAGTTAACCAAACATCTACAGATGAACTCACTTTTCCTGAATCTATAACAAAGCGAATTCCATCGATTGTCACAGATGTTTCAGCTATGTTAGTGGCTAAAATGCATTTTCGAACCCCAGGAGGAGCAACATCAAACACCTTATCTTGTTCCTCAACTGACAGAGTACTAAATATATAAATAACATACAAAAACTTTAAGAATATACGGTACCTATGAAGTAATAATATAATCCAACCCTTCGAGATTTCCGCATATGTCTTCAGAGATTCGGCCACAGTACTCATTTCAGAAACACCATTCAAAAATATTAAAGCATCACCTCGTTCAGTGGACGGAACCTCTTTGTCAATTAGCTAAATTGAGAAGTGTTAAAGCATTGGAGTATTATCTACCTCTAATATACGCACGAATGGAGCAGGATCTATCTTATGATTTTTCTTAGTTGCTTCAGCAATCAGCTGTTTAATAGGGTGATATTTTAACTGGATTGGAAACAGTCGGCCAGGTACCTGTAGTACTCAGATAAATGAAAAAAAGAAAGCTCATACCTTGATTACAGGTGCACCTGCAAAATATTCTGAAAATAATTCCAAATTGATTGTGGCAGACATAAGAATAAGTTTGAGATCATTTCTTTTACTAACAAGATCTGATAAAAGACCAATTAGCAGATCAGAAGTTAGATGACGTTCATGAACTTCGTCCAGTATAATTACCTGAAATATGAACTTCAATCTATAAATATAACAAGCAAACATTATATTGTTCAAGCAGAGAATCCATCTCCATCTGACGAAGAAGTAAACCTTCGGTGAGAAAAAGCATTTTCGTCTTCTTTCCCTTTGTAGTTTCGAAACTATAATACCAATTTAGTTCATCTTATGCTAAAGACAATTACCGAATTTGATAAGCTACTTCATTACCATAAGCATTTAGTGTTTCAAAAGCTACACGCCTAGCTAAAGCAGTACAAGCTATACGTCTAGGCTGAGTGCAAGCAATTCCTGTGTAGCCAGCTTCGAGTAGGTATTGAGGAACCTAAACTTGGATATGGAATTGCTTATCATGAGCAACCATTTAACCTGAGTACTCTTACCACAACCAGTATCACCAGCAATAATAAGAACTTGATTCTACAAACGGTTGTTCTTTTATAGTAGTATATTAGGAAACATACGTTTTCAAGTAAATGTAATATTTCTTCTTTGCGAGCATAAATTGGTAAGCCTTTTTGATTTTTTCGTAATTCTTGTAATTTTTTGAATTTCTGGTCATTAAAAAAATCCATAGACAATTGTATTGCATATTGAAAATGTCGAACTACCCATTCTGGAATCTAAGAATATTTTGATGATAATACTTGCAATTTTTCCTTTACATGGCCTAGAATGCTTGGTATAGAAGTATCAGTTTGCTGAGCTTTAACAAAGTAGCGCTTGCTTAAATCCTGTGGAATCCCGAAAGAGTCTCTCTCCATGTGTTTCAAATCAAAATGATCTTTTGTCATTCCTCCTGTCCTAAGTTATACGTTGTATAATCAAGTTTATTTTTCAAATTACTTTATGAAACGGTTGAAATAAGAATTGATGAATTGTTTCTGCGTTGCAATTCTAGCATCATCCAATGTCGCTAATCTAAACATGTTTTACATTATTGTGTTCCAAGATTTCTTCTAGAATACTTGTCAGATTTTGAACTTCCCGATGATTGAACAGGGATGTATTGTCGAAAAAGACATGCTTTATAGTTGTCATATTCTTCTCTGGTTAAACTATACATTTTCTACCATGTAAGGACTTAATATAGAGATGTAAAAACTACAATATATATTCTACACCAAACAAAAGACTAAAAACATTAGCCATCTACATCGTCGTCGGTGAATTTTTCAAAATTCGAAATGTTCGCAATGTAGCATGTTTGCTGAAGCTTTGGGAAATATATATAATATTTTATTTCAAGTAGGATATGATTGAGACAAAACAGAAATAACAAGAAATATTAGGAAGAGCTGAATTTTTATTTTCAAAAATTATATATCGAGTTCATAAGTTTTCAAATTCCTAACTTAAATTGGAAACTTCCTCCTCGTTTACCATAACCTGTTAATTTCCCGTTCTTCCAGTTAATCTGTCATTTCTGGCCTAAAGGATATATAAAAATATTATAATATTGAAAAAAATGTAACCTGTTGATATTCATAGCGATTCATATTGAGTTCCAAATTGAGCCTGTCTTTTGTTATTTGCCCATCATCATATCTTTGTAAAACAGCCTGATTTCGCAACCAGAATTCAGTGTCGATGTCATTTGTATTAGAGGGTGTTCCAGTAGTAGTTGTGACATTTCCTACGAACTTATCAATAGCTCGCTAAAATAAATAATGAGAGATCACAAAAAGAAAATTGTAACATTAAATAGATTATAATAAATATTAGTAACACAATGAAAAGTTTATACTCACATTAATCTTGCCTACAGTGTCTGAAACACTTCTTTCTGTTCTGCTTCCACCGGAGATAATTAACCTTTTGCTAACAGTTAAATGAGCTAGAAGGAAAGTAAGAATAATGAAAATTTCTTTCCGTGCCATACTTTCATTTAACACTTACATCTAAGACTTAATACTACCATCTTCACGTTTTGTTTGAAGTTCTCGGATTTCAGGTTTCTTTAAAGCAAATAGTACACATCACTGCCAAAGCTAAGGGAAAAGTCTAGTTTTCTCATTCGAAAATTAGTTTACAGTTGGTAAAAGTTAATTAGAAGCTTACGAAAGTGGTTCAAAGAAAATAAATCAGACAACATTAGATTAATTCTCAATACTGAATAAACTGAAAATAAAGTTTAATTCGAAAGCATACGAGCAATCAAGAAAAATCATGAAGAAATATTGTTAATTTGTAGAATTAAGATAATTTTTTATTGTTTATAATTATTCAACTGAACACAAGGCTCCTGCACTAATTAGATTATCCATATATAATTATATAATATAATTGCTTATCATTGAACAAAAATATTTATGTATGAGCAAAAAAAATGAAATGATCATAAATTTTTGTAAATGATCTATCATCCAATTTCGATTATGCAGTCTAGTTCACACATTTATCTACATTTTTGAAGTTTCTCCAGCTAAATTGTCAGGGTCCGTCACTCAATGTTGCTTTGAGTGATAGTTTCCCCTCACTCTTTTCTCGTTTAAAACTAATAATAAATGACGAAAACCATTGACCCAAGTAATCTGCTTTCATGTTTTCTAGTTCTCTGAAAAGTAAAAGTGTATCAATTCATTTCATATTCAAACTAACACTTAATTGGACATCAATGCTTAAAACAAACGAATTTTTTTTTAAGTCGAGCAAAGAGTTTTTTATCAATCTGGTGGAATTAGTTTTCTGCCAAGAGAATCAAGGAATTATTTTTTAGATTATATGTATATCTGTACTTATATCAAGAAGTTTTCATTCGCTCTTTTTGTTATTAGTCCAAAAGATAAAATTAAAAGATATTCAAACGTTCTGAGACTATTACATCTTAACCATGATCATCCATCTACTTTGACTGACAACGCTCGTCAGCAAATTCGCTAATTTCAATATCTTATATTACGTAATTATAAAACAAAACAAATTTTTTAAATATTTAAATGAGGCAATATGATTATACAAAATTTAAATTCTTTCCGTATAAAAACATTCTTATTCGTATATTTTAAGCATCTTATGAAACATTGCAACTAGTGTGATATGTATGTTTATAATAGTTTTTCGTAGTGTTCATCCTTTCCTTACTTTGCTTTACTGCTCTTTCTTTTTCTACTTTTGTCCATTAAAAGCTAAATATTGGCAAAACTCCTCAGTTTCTTGTTAATTACTGAACGATATAGCTCTTCCGGAACCAGCAAGCTCAGCATTAAGCCCATGGTTTCCGGTTGTTTCTTAAAGTGTCTAAGTTTCTATCATTCTATATTTCGTTCATCGATTTTTATAATCTTTTATCAGAACTGGCAGTTTTGCCAGAATTTTTCATATTTTTTCTTGATATGTATTTTACATAGACGTATATGCATACATTCAGAGAAAATATATAATTATTATCTTGTTTTATACTTGAATGTCATTTTAATTCGATAAAATAATAAAAGAAATGCAGAATCGTTAAATATGAAAAAGATCGCTTTAATAATTTTATTAATCGAATCGCATTCAATTCTGTTATGTTATTAAGTTATTAAGATGTTTGGGAACAAACAGTTCATTTTATGTTTCTTGTTCCTTTTCTTCAAACCTCTTTTTCAAATTTCTCAAATTTACAAATGACTGGAATTGGATGAAGCTGAGCTATGTTGAAGTAATATCAAATGTTTAATCTCCTATCTATGCTCCGTTATTATCAATACTCTTTTTCCTGCTTCTGCTATTCTCGCTTAGATTAGTATGTGGCTTCGAGGGATTGACCATGCTTTTATAATATTATTTCTTTTTCTTTAATCTTTTTTTCACAAATAACAACAAATTGATATTTATTTCTCTAAATATGTACATTTATTTTACTTTTCCACCGGAATATCATTAACTTCTTGAACAATTTGTTTTTAAATGGTTTTAGGATTGTTTCTATCTAATGATACCAGTGAAAACATCAATTCCAACATCGGTATCATCGTCTGCTCTCAGTAAACCCCCTGTACATGGACGCTCACGATTTGCTTCTCAATATGGACAGAGACCAGGTACTGAACAATAAAACTTATTTCATATGCAAATTATTTATCTTTAAAGTAATTTTGTAAAGAAATATTGGCAAAACACTAAGACTAAAACACAATTTATAATATTTTAAACATTTAATTATAAAAAATGTAATACGGAATAGAAGTTAGATGAGATGACGGAGAGAAGCTTGATGTAGTTGTCTCATATTGACACATATCGACAATATATATACTTATTGCTCTACACATTTTTGACAATGATCTCTGTATTTTCACGCCAACAGTTATTGCATTGAATTTCAAGCTCTTATATCTAGTTGAACTACCTCTATTCAATCTTTTCCTATTTAATCTTCATTTTATTATTTATTGATCTAATATATTAGTTGCTCTATCAAAAAAAATTTTTTTTTTCATTTCTTAAGTCACTGGAAAAACTTAAGAACGGTCCTGCTGGAACGTTCATTCACTACTGTCGCTATTGAGGTTTTTAAAGAAATATCGTCGATAGATTCTCTGAATCGTCGACGATTCATTCCCATAAACATTTCATCAATGAATACCGGCTATGCTGTAGGAATTGGTGGTGAGTACTACTCAAAGCAAATTTAATTCCGCATATATCTACATATATTTCATAATTATATCAAATTTAAAAAAAAATTCAAATATGAAACAAATGTATATAAGAAAATATTTACTTGTATTTTATATAAATAACAACATTCGTTTTAATGTGAAGGGTATTTTCAAAAACAGTTTTTCGAATATATTATTTTTTTAAAATTAATTAAATTAGATAAACATACATGTACATCTATATATAAATAGATATATTTATGTTTTATTAAATATTTTGTCAGTTATGAGATGGAAAAACTTTAAGAAGATTAAAGTCACATTTGTCAGTTGTTCCAAACGTAAAAAGACTTAGAATTTGTAACTTAATACGTACAAAGTGTAGATCTAGTCAATTCTGAAAGTTTCATTGAACTTGAACACATAAGAACAAACTAATAACTTTTATAATTTTTGAAATTCTTTGAAATTTCCTGTTTGATTCATTTCCCTTCATCTATTTATATTAATTCTATAAGTGTGCCATAATGCTGTCAGTTATTCTAAATGGATCAACGAAAGGTTGTCTTTTTGAATCGTAATCATAATAGTTCAAAGCATAAAATAAAATTATTAGAAATCTAGTTGTTATATTAACTCAAATTTAACATTTTGTTTTAGCTATATCCTCAACAGCTACATGTGAGCAGCAAAAAATGATATTGCCCACCAGGGTAAAAGGTGAAAAGTTGGTTCGCCATATGGAATCATCTCCTGACAATACGGATCAAATATGGTAATTTTTGTTTTAGTTATATGGTTACATGAAATAATATAAAAAATATTATTTGATCGAAGTAAAACTTGTTAAAGAAAATAAGTCCAACTCATGAGTTTCCCTCTTACATCGTAAGCATTTTATTTCAAGCGCAAGCAATCTAAGGATAATAACCCAACAATTTTCAAAATCATCAGAGTACATTTGGTAAAACTATTCATGCTTGCAATGACATCCCTCATCTGTTTTGCTATTTAATTCTTTAAAATTGTCAAGATTTTAATCAATTGGACACTTATACTTTTAAAAATTATAAGAATTCAAATAGAAACTTAATCAATATATATTATTTCATTTTATTATTAATAATTAAATAGTTTTTCTTAAGTTTAGAAATATATATCTTTCTTTGAAAGACTACTACTTTCATTCTAGAAGGTCTCAAAAATGTCACATCCTGTTAAGATTATTCACATTGCAACAACATAACTTTCTGGATAACTTAGTTTTAAGAGTTGCTTTTGTTGTGGAAGTTTTTGATCTTTGTTATAACCATATTTAGAATTTTAGTCGTTTGTGCTGTGAATCTTTTTTTCATCTGAATGGTGCTATTTATGGATTCTCGTTTTTTTGCTATTTTCATTTTTTTGAACTAAGCTGAACATATATTTATCCCCAATTTTTTTATATCTGTTTAACGAGTAAGATATACTCTTTTCTGTTAAAATTTTTACTTCAGGATATGTATTCTTAACAATCGCTCATGTCCACAAAAAATGTTTTGTAGTCGTTCATTTGTCATTACAATACAAGATAAATTGAACATAGTTACATGCGTTTTATCATTTCCTGCTTTTTCTTACCCATTGCCCTCTTTGAAATTTTCCTTATCTCTCTTCTTAATTTTCACTCTTTTTCTCTTACAAAACTTTCTATTTCTTCTACTGTCTGTTAAGTCTACTTTCTCTACTCTTCCTACTTGTCTGAATGTCATCTTCCGTTCTTTCAAATACTATCAGATCGAACAAATTTTGAGAAGCAACAACTGTTTCTTAGTCAATATCCTAACATAAATTTTGTAAAAGCAAAGAAGTGGTAAAAGAGTTCTGGAGAGAACTATTCCAACTGAATTACAAATGAAATAATAGATTGAAATTTTTAAAATAATTAAGATTTTATCTTGACAATTGTATGATTTCATCTTTTTAAAATTTTCATTGAATATATCAAAGTTTATACTCTCATGTTTTGTAATGGGGCTTCAAATGTTTAGTGAATATATACTTCTCCTCACGTGGTGTAAAAAGATATTTTACTATTAAATTCCAAAAAGTGTGCTCAAAGATGTTCATTGAATATGTTTTCTTTTAGCACATTCAATATAATTATTTTTATAATTAAATATAATATAAATATTTTTATTTATATTTATCTACATTATAATATTTCTGATTAATTTGAGCATTTATAATATTATATATTAAATAGCATGAATAACCGTTTCCTTATTATTCTGCTTATCCCAATATTGTTTTTTTAATTTTCTTTTGTTAAGTTGCCTATTAATACGGAAGATATTTATAAATAATTCAATTATAGCTTCTAAAATATCTAGACTTATGTATGAAATATCCTGAATTATTTTTTTTTAATATCTACTAGATTATAAATATAACTATTAGTCCACTTCATATTACATCTATGAAAATGTACATATAATCTACTTGTTTCTACTATATAATATTTTAAACTTTATGCTTTATGCTTTATACATTCAATCTGTTCATCCCTATTAGTATTCCAATAATAGCCAAAAAGCAGATATACATATGTTGTGATTTATTCTTTCAATAGATTTGACTTCATTCTTCCATCTCACTACGTTACTCTTCTAATTCAATTTCTTCCCCCGTCAACTATCATCTGTTCACAGCAGTAGTAGTCGTCGTCATCTACTTCTTTTCCATTCTTATCGTCGTGTTCGTCGTCTTCATCAACGTCGCTTTTCTTCATCATTCATCTCCATGTTCTTCAGTAGCTGTTTCTTGTGTTTCCTCTTGTTCGTTTTCGTCTTCTTCGTTGCCGTCTAGTCTTCTCCTTCTCCTTCCGTCCCTGCTCCATAATCATGGCCTTGCCTTCATCCTTCATCTTTCTACTTACTATTTTTCTTTCTTGCTCAGTGTACTCCGTCCTCATCATCGTCGTCGTCCTCTTCATCATCTTCGTTTTTCGCTCAAATAATTTGCCTTCCTTGTTCAGCATTATGTCTGTTTTGTGTTGAATCTTCTCTCCTCCTTTCGTAAAATTGAAAGCTTAAGTGCCCAACACCGATCCAAATTATTAACTGTCTAGTTCAGCTAAAATTAATATGAATTCTGAAGATATATATTTTGCTACTAAAAAGCCTATTCATTTGTCAAGATTTTTCAGTCTTCGCATACCTTTATGAGAAGACTGAAAATCATATAAACCCATAAATTATTAAAACTTTAACCAACTTAAAGCATCTTTGTTTGGTACATAGGAATTGTTTCATAAAGTTTGCTCCTTAAAATAATAAGAAAAACCAAAATTTAACTACCGAATTTCGAATTATTAATAACTATATACGTATGTCTATATGGACATAACAACCTACAACACGATTCTTTTTGTTTCTGAGATTTGTCTATTTCCATCTCTCTTTTTTCTCTTTGCTCTCTTTCATTTCCAGACCCTATCTTTCATTTTTCCTGTCTTAACTGATCTTTATACATTCTCATATTATACTGAGCATATTTCTCACTTCCTTCCAATTTCTCTCTCTCTCTCTCTTTCTAATTCTATCGTTGAACGATAATCCCATTTTTATATCTGATATATACTAAAACGAAGCTATAAACTTTTCAACAAAAAAAAAGACTCAATAAAAGTGATATCTAATTATATTGATAAGATATATGTGCACACACCTATATTATATATATGATACTTTTTAATTTATCTATTCAATCTTCTCTAAACTTATTGATGAGAAGTTCTCTCTTCTGATTCTCTCATTAAGATATACACAAAAATTGAGAGCAACGCTTGAATTGGAATTGAAGTTTGAATACTAAGTGTAGTTTTGTCCCCTCTTCTTTCCCTTTTTTATCTCTTTTTATCTCCTTTCACCTCCTTTCCGTGATCCTTTCCCTCTTTTTCTCCTACACCTCTTTATCTCTCTCTCTCTATCTATCTCACTCTCTCTTTCTCTCTCTCGATATTTTTTTCTCCTTCTCTTACTTCCTCTCTCTGTTTTGTTCTTTTTCTTCCCGCTTATTTCTTTTTCCTTTACTAAATCACTTTGTTGTCATCTTTTCTGTATGTTTCTATGACTTTATATAACATATAAATACATTTGAAGTTCCCAGAAGCAACAGTTTTGTTATTTCTCCTTTTGCTGAAGAGCATTCATCTCCAATTTTGAAAAAAAAATTACAAATGTAGAGGCATAAATGGATAACAAAATAGTCGACAATGGCAACGATTTCGAAAACCGTGTTTTGGGTCTGTATTGAGTCGATTTTCACAATAAATCTGTTCTTCTATTAGTTTTAGTTACATAAGCTGTCCTAATCATTCTTTTTTGAACAAAAAAACTGATTTGTTCATTGCATCCCTCTTCTTCTCAATTTAATCTCATCATTTTAGAAATGATTGAGTTCTACAAGTTCTGTCTTAACATTACGTTCATTCTAAGTTCACATTCATTCACACTTCATTCTCGTCCTCTATGTTGAGTTTCTAACTGCCTACTATTGTTTCTGAAAAGAATTTAATATTTGATCGTCATTAGATTGTTTCAATCACTTCAAAACGATCAGTGCTTTGCACCTTTGCCTTGAACTTTTCCTGCATTCCTCACTATTTTTAGGTTTAATAACATTTTATTATTCTAAGAACTATAATAACTTAGATATTCTTACAATTACCTTATTTTTCCTTATTTCTTTTTTTTCTTTTAAAGCTTTTATTAATTATAGAATAGAAGTTGCTTTCATTGAGGATAAATTAGGGTTTTGCATTCGTAAACCATGTTCAGGTAAGAGAAAAGGTGTTGACAACATATCTCTAAATCTAACTATAAATATATAAAATTATCTAAGCTAACGAGATTTCCATTAATTTATCATGATTGATCTTTTGGAATACTCTAAAATATAAGCATATTCTTGCATATATATATATATATATATATATATATAATGTTTTTCAAGCCATTTTTTCTAAAACTGAACATTCAAACATATGTTTATTTTCTTCAATAGTATGTTGACATTCATACTCTTAATAAATTTAGTTTATAAAAGTCTAAATTCCCGATTAGTTTTCTCTTTTTGCCTTAAATTGACAGATTATACGGACGTTGTTCTCTAAAAAAAAGTGATTATAACAAGGTCTGTGAGTGTCGTTTTATTTTCTCTTTTCTAAATTCTGGAAAAACAGATTTTCAAAATATATCATAAAAGGGGCGGGAATGTATAATACAATTGTTTAAAAAAAACATAAAATGAATATACACATATATTCATTCAACATTATTTTTTAAGTTAAAATTAGAAAATAATGTTCGGAAGTTTATAAAACATGCTTGAATCAGGTGTTTCAAAGCATTTTTTTTGTTACTTATCATTTTTCTTTAACTCCGTAATATATTCAAATTGACTGCAGTACACTTGGACTACTCTGCTCTTAGAGTTTCATGTGGATAGGATAAGAGAATATGTTTAAAAGGAAAAGCTTGGAAGGGATTAGCCGAACGCCTTCCTTTGAATTATTCTCTCATAGCTTGTTTTAATATTTCCTATCAATTTATATTTTGAAGTTAAAAAAGAAAATGAATGAACAGATGTATATATCTACGAAAAAGTAACTTTAATGGTAATTGAAGCTTTTAAGCTTTACCTTTGATGTTTGAAATTGAAGTCAGAATTATTGAATCATTAGAATGTCAATTAGAGAAAAATCATAAATAACCACTTTTCCGGTGAAAAAAAATTTCAATTCATATTCGAATTGAATTGCCGTTCTTTTGGAGTAAATTGAAAGAATTTAACACATTCATCCAGGAAATTTATATTTAGTAGCATTACGTAAGAAAATATATATTCGTGTTATATGCAAAAGCTATTGAAACGAAGCCTAAAGCCCCCCCATCGTCAAGTTTTTTCTAGATTATTCAAATAACGTGAAGCTTAGTCGAGACTTTATTTTTATTTCTTCTAAAAAGATAAAAATTCAACTTACAACACCTGTCTTTGAAGCTGTTCCGCTTTCACATTTTTTCTATCTTCATTTAAAATCTCCTTCCTGCTCTTGAATGGTACTATCTGATGCCTGAGCTTTGGTTCCAGCTTCATAAATGTTTTATCGAAAAGGACACAATATGATCCCATCCATTCCGTGAAGTTAACAAACATTTATAGATACATATGTATGTATATACATATACACACATACAATCCCAAAAATAACTATTCTCAGTGCTGCAATAAACGAACAAATTGCTCAGATGAAAGAATATTTTCCAACTAATTGTTATCTCGGAGAACAATTTAAAGAAAAAAGATCTCTGAAAACAAAACTTGGATATACCTTCCGATTGAAAATATATATATTAGAGTATGAAGAGATAAAAAAAGAAGGTCGAGACTCAAAATAATTTTTATTGGAATCGATGCAGTAGCAATAATCATTTATCTTGTTCCCCTCCACCCCCCACTTTTCTCTATCACTCTCATTTACTGACCCAATCTCTTATATTTACCGAATCAACAAATAGGTTTTACTTCTTAACTTGCCATCTGGCTTAATTCTTAGCATCATAATAACACCTGTAATATAATAAATACAGTATTTTTGAAGAAAAACCAGTATTTTTTAATGAAAATCTAACACCATCTTTCCATCTCTCTACTTTACCTTTACTTCTATATTTTTAATTTAAACACTGGTCTAGGGAAGTATAATGTAGTGATTAAATCCTCGGTCGCAGTATACGTAGTAACACCAATTGGTCTTATATCATCCTCATGACATCTTTTTCATTTCTTTCTATTGTAGCTCCACCCATCGTTTTTTAACAGACATGATCAAATTTTAGAGATAACGAAAAATTATGCTATGAGAATAAGAGATACAAAAATAAGATGAGCATAAATTGGTGAGAAGGAGGGGGGAGGAGATGCAAGGAGGAGAGAACAATCAAAAAATAGAAAATATCGTTAAAATGAAAGAGAACAAGACATGCAGATAAAAACTAACTGAGATTGCAAGTGTGGAGGTAGAGAAGGAGGAGTGAAAGGAAGAGCAAAATTGCTATTCATTTTCACTTCTTGGTGTTCTTAGTTGATAGACGCCCCGTCAAAAACTAAACAGTTATTTGACATAATTTATTCCTGAAATGTTTGTTGTTACTGCAGCTGCTGTGTAAGTCATCTAATGGCATACTATCACTGTATATTATTTTTATAATTCTAGTATAGCAAACTTCAATCAGGAAGAAGCTGAAGATGATCCTTTCAGGTATTATCAAGTGAATGTACTTCACTTGAATTTACCGTACTTATGACAATTTCACCTGATTGTACAAACCTTATAAACTAACTTAAACTAATTATATTGAGATGGAACTATTTTTTTTACATAAGACAATAATTAAATAAAAAATAATTTATATAATAACACATTTGTTTATTTGATTAAATATGTTGATTTCATTTATTTCAGCCATTCCGCTTCTGGGAGTGCTGTGTTGGCAGCCACCACAAAAGAACGTGAAGGTTCGGGTGAGCCACAAGAAACTGAAGAAAAGGGACCAGCCAGGTACATATGTTTTGAATTTTGATCGTTTTTCGTTTAGTCTACGAAAACAAGATAATTAGGTGTAAAATGATATTCGTGATATTAGTTTAAAGCTTATCTTCCTCAATTCACCAAACTACTGTTCCAAACTCAATTACTATAAAATCAATTTCTAGGTTCCAAGATGACGATGTGGAGGCACGAATGCCTCTTGAACGTAGCAATCATAAAAATAGCGTCAGAGAAGGACCACCAGTAAACAGAACAACATCACAGAAAACTTCCAATTTTTTTTCATTTAAGGACTCAATTTTGCGTTTAAATATTGGTGGTAGTAGTTATAGAATAAGAACTCGTTCAATTATTAAATTTGGTCCCAAAACACTTCTTGGTAATTAAAACCTGTAGATAGCTTTGTTAAATATCTATACTATTAAGGTCGTTTTGTTCGTATGAATCATGAACATAGACGACAATGGGCTGATTGGTATTTTGAAGAACAAGATGAATACTTTTTCGAAAGAGTTCCAAGGTAAATAAATATTTCAAATGCTACTAATATGGGTTTTTACAGATATTTTGATCCTATTTACGATTTTTATGCTACAGGAAAACTTCATGTGCCAAAGGTTTGATTATCTATTTATCTTAAAATCATTTCAAATAACTTTAGGATTTATGTTTTGATAAATTTATGGCCGAACTAAGATTTTGGGCAGTATCCAAATCTAGAATGGATGAATGTTGTTCTCCTTTCACTCAGTATTGTGTGACAATGGATCCTCGTTCTCAGGTCCGTTTTTTCGTCAGTGTATTACTAAATTTCAGAAAAGAGTTTATTTTATCTATAATATTCCCACTAGTATGTATAAATAATACAATTATTATACTTTTTTTGATAAAAATTTTTATACAAGCCATCACATTTTAGGATGAACTGGCTGCATTTGAGCAGGTCTCGTGATAGATTATTCCTTCATATTTTAATAATACACTTGACTTGAATTTTTTAACTTTAAACATAACTTTAGTTATAGTAATAATATAAGCATGACCGTGTGAAATTAAGTTTACTCATATCCCCGGTTAAAATACTGACAATTCTCATTACTAAAATTGAAAAAATTAACAAATATTATTTTTATTTATTTTTTTAATTTAGGAAAAAGATCACTTTATCGGAGTGCGTTGTGCTAATGTACGGCGACGTCTGTGGCTCGTACTCGAGGGACATACAAACTCCAGGTGGTGGAAAGTATGAAATTTGATATTTTTGTGCTTATGATTCATTCTTGTTCTCATAGGCTTTTGAAGTAATTTCAACAGCTTTTGTTGTACTTAGCATATCAGCTTTGATTCTCGGATCTATACCAGAGTTTCAAGTACCACAAAAAACTGAAGATGGTCAACTGGTATATGCTACTGCTACATACCCTACTTATCCTAATTCCGGAGGCGGAATGACAGAATCGCGTACTATAATTCGTGATGGTTCAGATCATCAGGTAAATTTTGGTTAAATATTTAAAATATTTAAACATAAACAAAATTGTTTCCTTTTGAATCTCCTGTTTTACCTCCTTGAATTTCGAAATTTTTTAAAGATTAGATTGTAAATTACAGAATAACGGAACAAATGACTACACTTATAAAAAGGTACTGCCAAGCTATGATAATAATAATAATAATATTTCTTTAAATCTAAGCATTTTAAGCTTTTCGAACTTTCCTAACCTTTTTTTCACAATTATTCACATCATACTAATTTAATTTTTCCTATAAAAGGAAGAAGTTACTGATCTAAAATTTTGAATGCCCTTCTTTACTTTCTTCTATCAAGCTTGTAAATTCTGGCAAAACCACCAGACTTCTTTAGAACTGATCTGATACTGCTAGCCTATACTAACCTGAAGCTTGTAGTACTGGTCAAGCTTATTACACCTAATAAAATTACATTATTAATGAAAACTTTCGATTTCAGGTTGAAATGACAGAGCATCCAGTGTTTACTTGGGTCGAGAATTTATGTGTTATCTATTTCTCGATTGAATATGCGGCTCGATTTATTGTAGCTCCAAGAAAATTGGCTTTTGCTCGCCAAGTTCTTAATATAATCGATCTTCTTTCTATTGCACCATTCTACTTCGAAATGCTCTTGCTGTTGGTAAGTGGAACAAATCATTCAAACTGATAGGGGAAGTAGATAATAGGCTATGGTCATTACCCGATCGAAAATCTAATGGTACTGATCTTCGATGCTTATCCCTTTTTTTTTATTCTCACCTTAACTCAATGAACATCTTCCAAAAATATTAAGCTGTCTATCCCTAGCCAACTGCTTGGTTAGCAGGCAATATCCCATACTTCCGCATCTATAAATGTTGTAACTCTAGTTAAAAATAGAATGATTTGCAGCTTTTTAAAAACTGTCTCATTTAGTGTGGAATTTCTGGAGAAAATGTACGTAAAGTTCGATGGGCTTTCCTAACAGTACGTCTTTTGCGTGTATTACGTGTGATCCGTATAGCTAAATTGGGAAGATTTTCACCAGGTTTTCTTTTCAAGGTGAATATGGAAAAAGTATTATAATTTAAAGGTCTTGCCAACTTCGCCTTAACTATACGAAAGTCAAAGAAGCAAATGCAAATGGTTGGAGTTGTCATGATCACTGTAGTCATATTCTTCTCCACCCTTATATATTTCTTGGAGAGAGATGAACCCGATACAAAGTTCACATCAATTCCAGCAACTTTCTGGTGGTAAGATGAACGAGTTAAAATTATCAATAAATCTCTTTAACATAATAGGTGTGTCGTTACGATGGCTACAGTGGGATACGGAGATTTGGTTCCAGTTACTGTGGCTGGAAAGCTGGTAGGAAGCGGAGCAATTGTTTGTGGTGTGATGGTTTTGGCTTTGCCAATTACTATTATGGTAATCTAACATGGAATAAAGCACCAATCATAATATTTCAGGTTAACAATTTCATGCAAGTTGTGAAACTTCGGGAAGAAAAAATCGTGAAGAAGTACGCTCAACAGCACGGCGACCATGTATAAAACAATCCCAAGAAGTTTATGAGAAAATTTAGTACCAGTATTAACCTCATCACTGTTGAAAATTGTTTTTATTACTTTTTAATTATTTTATAGTGTGAAAATTGCTTTAAACGCTTGCTATTCATCGATCTAATTGGGTATATCGATGTATAGGTTTCAATCTCATATCAGTTATGAGACAGAATTTTATAATAGAAAATGATCTCATATGATCAAGAAATGTAGAGAACTGGCATTTGCTGTAATAAATTATATATTCATGTCTGCTATGATTAAAGCACCTGTGTTACAAGACAACATAAGGAATCGTGATAACTAAATCAGTACAGCACACAACAATAACTTCAAAATATCTTCTAGTATACAATTTTAGTTCTGTTTTCTAGAGATCCGGAAACACGTACCTCAGCAAAAAATGATATCAACAGTAAAAAAATATATATTATGAATCATCATCGGCCCATAGTGAACTATTATCATCTTCTTGTTCAGAAAAGGATATGTTTTCCTGCACAGTTCTGAACTTTGCTTTTAACGCCGCACCTAGAAACGCTCCCTAAATTTGAAAAATAAAACTATAATTGTTTCTTAAAAGTACCTGATCTAAATCTGAAGTGGGAATATGTGTAGATCGTCGTCCCCGAGGAAGTGGTGTTCCACCAGGAGATCTAATACAAAAAATTACAGTAACGTTTGAAAATTCGTATTACCTGTCAGTGTTAGTTTTCTTCAATCGAACAGTTTTTAAATCAAATACACTCGGCCTGACTATAGGTTCTCTATCACCGTCAGCAAATTCTGTATTTCTATTCTCGTCTTTCGTTTCAATATGCTATAACATTTCATTAACATCTGTTTTAACAATATTGTTACCTCCATAGCTAAACGAGGCTTATGTTGAGATTGATTACAGGGCTTCAAAAGATTAAGTGGGGGAGGTGGGGGAGGAGGTAACCCAGGAGGACATACTACTGGCGCTATTACTGGTTTTATAACAGAATTAGAATGTGTGTTTAAAGTCTAAAACGAAAGGATAAATAAAGTACATATAACAAGAAATACTTTTCCTCCCATAGTTGGACTACAAAGTGATCCTCCCTTTCCTTCATCATCGGAAACAATAGACGCTCGTTCCGGTGAAGTATCCTAATAAAAAATGTAACTATGTAAACACGAGAAAAGAAACCTTCTCATTGGTGCGAAGACTCATAAAGTACTGTAATTGCTTAGTAAGCATGGCAACTTGTGCTTCCATTGATTGCAACTCAAAATAAAACTGTAACTGATAAGACAAAAGATGTAAGCGTACCGTTTCAGCTACTCCAGTTCGTGTGCTGCCCATAGACATTAGCTCATCATCATCTTCCAAAGTCATTGCAACAGACAATGGTTTATTAAAAAGCTTAACAGTACAAATTAACTTACGGAAAAAAGGTAAGCATACCTGGAATTCACTAATGTCATCTCTTGCTATAGATTCTGTTTTCACTCGAATTGGTAACATTGACCATTTTGGGAACAAATATGAATTTCTATGTACTACACCTAAAAAGGACAGATTGACATATTAAAGTTATGCACCCAACCTTCTTCATCATCATCAGTAATAAGAACGGCTTCTATATTATTAAATGTATACTTTGGTGGTTTTCTTTCTACTTGTAATGGAACCTAAATTAATCTTTTACTGTTAATAATGAAAATAAAATTTAACTTGATTCAATATCATTGCGGCATCGCCTTCAAAAGTGATAGGTTCGATTGGGGAATATCTTAAAGAAGCAAATGAGTGTATTATTCAAGTAACAAAGCGTGCTTTAAAAGCATCCTTCGCAGATGTCGCCTACTGGCATTCCAAGTATTATTACAAAACGTGTCGAAGCATTGTCGTATGCGGATTCCTAGAGCTCGTAACCAAAAACGCTAAACAAGAATGTTGCATGAAGTATTAGTTATCACCAATAAACGAACCACTATCAACACCTCCTGGTTCAAACATCGAGCCATTAATTCAATGCTACTTACTTCCTGTACAGCAACTACACCGGTGTTATAAGGCAGATGCTAAGACACTTGTATTATCGAAATACCATATCAAGTTAAACCTGCTCATTATCTTCATCAGAGCTAAGAGAATCATTTAATAAAGTAAATGCACGAGATTCCCTTTGTGATTCTAATTGAACTTCATTTCCACCAGTAATACTCATGATCTATAATTGAAAACAAACGTGCGAAGAAAACACTAAGAAACAGATAAGAGCCATATAATGATAACGATACGCAATCAATTAGACCACATTTATGAAATATAAAAAAATGTATTGATTGATCATTTTAATTATTGAAATGAGGAAAATATTCAAACCATTTAAATTCGCGCTAACGGTAAACAGCGTGCAATGATTCGTCAACTATAAATAGCGTACAATTAAAGAACATAATTTTTGGTGAATAGTGGTTTCATGTTCACTTCAATGTTAAAGTCAACGCAGTAAAAATCTTTTTTTTTTGATTTATTTTTCAAGGAATTATACATAAATTAATGTCAACGTAAATAAGTATACATTTAGTGAGGAGCTTGAGGAATAGCTTCTCCAAATTTGCTCTTATGAGCGGCATTCTTAGACGGAGTAAGAACATCATTGTGTACGTAAGAATCACAGGGATAACACCAAACAGAGAGATCAGCTAAAGAAAGAGCCATAGGATGAGACGAGGTTAGGTGATGATGAAGGGCGTGTTCGTGAACATGCCGGCCACAATGTCCCTGAAGAGAGTTCAAGAGATATATGAATCAATAGTACAGTACGAATATATCATATATAATAACCGATGACCTACTTGATAGCAATGTAAGCATATCCATACTTCGGCTCTAATACTGCAAGAAGCACAGGGCGTTTCGGAATCTATACCCACATCAGGAACCGGATTTACCTCAAATGGCTCTTTTCAAAGAATGTTTAAACAAAGCATTTACCTGATCTAAATGAGGACAATCTGAGAGAGGAATGACTGCATGTAGAGCTCCGATATCGTCGATATGTGAAGGACTGGTCAAATCGGCCATTTCTTCGTCTTCTTGATAATGGATCCAGTCTACAGGAAGCTAAAACAAAGCATGAAACTTCAAAATTTAATTAGCTGTATTATTGGAAGAGGAACCAATTCATATTGCATTTGTTATATCAGAAATTTATTAATGTTTTCAAGCAAGCGGTGTGAAATGGGAAAAAAAACAATATAAAATCACAAATGATGTGTCTATTCATTTAATATTAAGTTTTTCAATCTCATCTGCCAATTCAGAAGGTGAAGGGACAGTACGAGCTTCGCGTAACTTGCTTGCTAGGCGGGAAGAACGGAGTGGTGTAACTTCCATATTTTTTAAATTATCAACAATATTAGCAGTTGAGCCGCGTGAATTATGTAATCTAGAAGTTGTTTTGGGTGTTGATTTTGTGCTACGTGCTTTCCCGGACGTTGTAAAGTGAGGTGAATTTATAACTTTTCCAAACCGAGTCTAAACCCGCAACATAATGCAGGTGAAGATTTATGAATTTCCTTACCTGGAAGCCTTTTAACATGTGCCAATAACGCTGCTGAATGAAAGCTGATTTCCGTAATGTTGACCAAGCCTCAGGATGAACATGTCTATAAGACTTCAACATTGAAGAAACAATTATCACTAACATACTTTTGCTTTTGTTCTAAAGGTTCTAAGAAATATCGTTTAAGGGACCGATTGATCATTGTTTCACATACAGCGGAAGCACTAACAGAGATAGATTCAATGTTATATCCTATAAATAAGGTAATATATATCAGATATATATTTTTTTATTCACCTCCTTCTAAGACTGTTACTAGTTTTCCTCCAGCTAAGCCAGACAAAAAATGAGTAAGAAGCCCAAACATGGCAGGAGATACCTTAAGAACTAATAACTAGCTTTTGCTATGAGAAAAATATATTCACTTTATATTCTCCCAATGGATCACCCTTAGCCGCATCAAAACCTGCTGATATAAAAACTAAATCTGGATTAAACTCGTATGCAATTGGCATAATAATCTGAAATTCGAATACATATTATGAAAACCATAAAACATAAATCCTTTGTTTAGCTCACTTTCACAAACGCAGCCTCATACTCTCTATCCCCCATAGCTGCTCCGCTGAACGGTATGTTCACTGTGAATCCTTCACCTTTACCATCACCAACATCGGATAAATCTTTCGGCTCGCCTATAGGATAAAACATTCCTCCTTCATGTCTATGTATTGAAATGTATAACACATTATTATCCTATAATATTAATTTTCTTGATTTTTTATTCATTATACAAACCTCAAAAAAGATTTCTTGAGTACCGTTACCATGATGAACATCCCAATCAACAATCAGAACCTTTTTTACTCCATATTTTTTAATGGCATACTATAACCAGCTCGTTTAAAAATTAACGTATACGTATTAAAACCTGTGTAGCTATGCCTACGTTGTTGAAAAGGCAAAAGCCGCTTGGCTTCGATATTCCAGCATGGTGCCCTGAAAGGAAACAATCCACGAGCAAACAGAAACAAGACTACAAGGCCACCAAGAAGCTGCATGAATAATTCTAATGAAGAGCTGGCATGTAATCTCGTTCATAAACGTATATACAACGCGCCAGTATCCTTTTTTTACCAAAGAATTGTTCACCGATACACTTTTTTAAAATTAGAAAACGTTAATTGAAATCAATCTCCAAATTCGAGTAACGCAACCATATGATTCGTCACATTTAACTTTCCTTGAACTCATTCTTATCAACCGGTTGGTTTCCCAATTTTAATTTTACATTTGTTAATTTAATGAAAAAAATAGTACCTGGTGGTCGAATTACCGCAAACGCATTCGACAATGTAGTGGGTTCGTCATTGTATACTTGATCTACACACTGCAAATATTTACATTATATACTAAAGTTGTAGTAATTTCCATAAGAATACATCTTATGTATCTATTTATTAAATCAAAAAAAATTAATTTTCCAAGTAGTTATAATAAAAATTGATTCTATAATATTCCCATTAGATGTTTATAAGATAATATGAAACCTAGAAGATATTATATCAGTTCTAGATTGGAAACTTTTTTTTATTACGTAAGTATGTTCCAAATTTGAAACATTGTAGTGATAAGAAACAAACGGCTGGGCTGTCGCATAGTCAAACAAAACCCAGAGACCAAGCTCATTCTTTTTCTCTTACAAATACATTCGTAAATTCAGAATTTGTGTGCTTAGCATGAGTCACTTGTTCACAAATTCTCTTCCAACATATTTATAACATAACTTCGTAATCTTAATGTAGAATACTCTCAGCAGTAAAAATTGACACTACGCTGTTTCAGAATAGACTACATAGGTGCACGGAGATATGTGTTAAACAGTGATACCAGGTATGCTCAAGAAAACATATAGTAATATTATTCTTCAGAATGGATACTAATGCAAGTAAGCCAGAGTTGCAACTACCTCCATTTCACCGATTATTGGAAAAGGAATTTATTTTTCCATTTTTGTTATACTTCGCATTTTTCCGAATAGCTAGCACAATAATCAAGCAGAAATTCTGGCAAGACTTTAAGGGGTTTAAGTATGCAACATCTTTAAACAATGTTTAATAAAAATGCTTGCAGGAAATACCGACTACAAAACTTGTCTGTATGTTTATTACATTCAGTTATTTCTGGATTATGGTCAGCAGCTTTCTTATTATTTCATCCAACTTTGATGGTTAGAGGGATAATTATATGGTATAATCCAATTGCTGCACAATTACCTATTCTGTCAATGGGTACAAATCAAAATTTTTCATCACTCATTTAAAAATATCTGTAATTCTCCAGCCTACTTTCTTCATGATGCTATTGATATGCTCAATCATGAATGGTCTAAATGGACTTTAGAACTATTATTTCATCATGTAGCAACATGCTTTAGCTTAAGTACAGGCCTAGTGCCTCGCAAATTTTTATTATGCACCTACTGGGCTTTGCTCATGGAAGTTAATAGGTGATATTATCCAGAAAGTAAAATAATCTTAGAATTTTAGTATTTTTCTGCACTGCCGAACAATTATGCAAATTTCTAATTATTCAATAACTTATTCAACATTTTACTATTATATACTGAAATTGAATGTTATAAGGTAAATTAATACAAAATATTCCTTTCTTCAAAAATTTTAATTTCAGTTTCGTACTGTTTCGCTTTCTAGCACAATTAGTTTTTATATATTTAATTATTTTTCATTACATTTTCGAAATGCATTACTTCTATTTATGTGTAGCATTGGGGGGTCCCTTCACTTTTTTTATCATAAACGGCTTGCTATTCATGAGAATTATTGCTACTGATGGATATTTGGGTGATAAGTGGAGACAGAAAATAGCTACTACACGGTATTTAAATTTTAGAATCAGACCATGCTAATACAAATACTTGTAGGGACTTCTCGAAGGACGATACAATATCGAAAACGGATTAAAGCGTAAAAATTTTAGTATTATGTAAAGGTTACCGGCTGTTTAAATTGCAATAAAAAAATAAAAATTTACCTGTAGTACAGCACCAACAGCATTTGATGCAATATTAAATGAATGATTTGTCAAAAAAATAGAATCTAAATCTTGCTCTTTTCGTCGTAGTTCTTCATCTGTCATCTAGAAATGGAAATTAAAAACATTTAATAACAAAAGGCTTACTCCCTGAGTTCTTGCTAAATTTTGCACATGAGGTCGATCATGAACGAGTTCGAGCTCACTTTCAGTCGCCAATCGTTTATTCATAACCATTTCACATTGAACATTAAGACCATCTGTTCCAAAAGTTTCAATTATCTAAATACTATTTGAACAAATTTAGACTACAATACGCCTACCCGTTCTGTTCGTGCTGGTTTTTCGGGATGATCATCTTCCTCAATATTATAATGAAGATGGTCGTCTTTAATATAATAAACATATGTTTTTGAAGCTGCCGGCAGCTTCTCTTTAATCAGATCAATCATGTATAATAGTGTTTTTTATCAAAATGTTACCGTCAGCATTATAGAACATCAATTCAGATTGAGTCACATTACCCGTATTGACTTTTTCCTCTTCGGACAATGAAACGAAGGATGCATCAGATGAATGACTGTAAAGAAGTTCAGATAACTGAAAATTATATACACTTACATTTCCCAATTTTTTCCACTTTTATTTTTGTAAAAAGCCAATCCGGGCCAAAATTGTCTATGAACAGAAATTACATTTAGGCAAGTGGAGACAGTGCTGAACTATATATATATTCTTAAACTAGAATTGTGCAAACCTCTCTTTGGGAGGATTCAATGGTTGTAATTGATAAGGAATGAACCCTTTCAAAACTCGAACACAGCGCTGCACACCCAATGCTGATGCAGAATGATTGTATCCTCCCTTTATAAAACACTTTGCTCTATAACAATACACAAATCGTACCTCTAATATAACTAAAAGTTTCCCTTTCGCTAATGCCTTCAAATGGTATAGCAAATGAGAATATCCGTCAGGAGTTAGATTCATTTCCCCTAAAGGATCTCCTTGTAAGGAATCAAAGCCTGCAAACTGACGAATAAAATAAATACATAGTTATATGAACCTGCGGACACAATCACAATATTCGGATTGAAATCAGACGCTATTGGCCAAATAATATTCCAGAAAATTGCCAGGTAGTCGGAGTCTCCACACCCAGTCTAAAGGACATGCTGCTTCTTTCCTAATAATAAAAATAACCTCATTTAAGGGTATGTTAACGTTATATCCCCGGCCTTCTCCATCTCCAACAGAATCAAAATTAGATTCAGCTAAATGAGGCCAATATTTTCCTTGCTCATAGCGATGAACCGAAATATATAAAACCCTAGAGAAAAAAACATTATTTTGATGGGATATTATCAAACCTCTTATCATCATAGAATATTCGTTGAGTTCCTTGACCATGATGGACATCAAAATCAACAATTAATATTCTATAGAAATAATATATATATTTTATATAATTCACATTTACCTATCCGCGCCAAAATTGAATGCAGCTTCTGCTGCTTGAGCAGAATTATTAAAGATACAGAACCCGTTAGCGTTCGATACATCTGCGTGATGACCAGGTGGACGTACTATAGCAAATCCATTAGGTATCTACCGTAATGCTTGATTGAAAAAACTAAATATATGATAAATCACCTTTTCCTCCATAATCATTTCTGCCATAGTACGACAACATGAAACACTCTCTTGGGCGGCTTGTAAAGAGCCATGAAATTACACAAGGTTTCAGTGTTTCTGCATATTAAACTTACTGGTGTCATAAAAACAGAATCATATTGGCTACAAAAATTATTTAGCTCATCTTGATCCAAAACACTAGTATTGAATACACTATTAAGATAGTGAGCATCATGAGTTAATTTCAAATCACTTTCGTCAATACTAGGCCAATCCTAAATAAAGCGCTCGTTGTTAGAGTTGAAATTCTATTCAAACCTCTAATATATTACAGCCTTCAATACAATCAGATTGTGAAAGATACTTTTTTATCAACTCTATTCTTGATGGATGTTCTGGATGTTCTGTATTTATGGTATTGATGTGATTAATTTGAAATGAATTATATCCAATTGTAGTTTTATAGTCTATATTTGGCGACCCCTCAGAAAAAATATCCATACTACCTAAAAGATATTTGTCTTGTTTATATTAATAAAAATAAAAGTATTAATTTTTTTGCTGCATGAAAGAGTATCTTAATGCTTAAGTCATTTTTTGCTTTGAATAAAAAATGCTGCCGTTAGTTGCACACTTTAGTTCCTTTTGAAGGGATAAAAACCGTGCAACCGGTTGCTTACTGCTATCCTAAACAATATATTTTTTTTGAAATAGTATGTTAGTTATTTAATTAAAGTTAAATGTTTAGTATGAAATGTTTAATATCATTTAATGTATTTCATGATTATAAAACATAAAAAAGCGGAAGGCCGTCCTACTTTTTTTTACAATTACTACTTGCAACCGATTTATTTGTTCATTTCTTCATATTGCGTCAGGTTGACGGACATGTTTTACAAATTTTGCTTCATTGTTTTTTTCCCTTCTTTATCTATGATATTTGAAATCAATTGTTATATGAACGTATTAACATCACTATACGTTTTCAGAAGATGAGTAGGCTTAGTACCGTCCCTGATAATATCAACTTTTCTGCCGAGGAAGACGTAACCCTGAAGAGATGGAAAGAGAAAAAAGTTTTTGAAAAATCTCTAGAGTACGCTAAATAATTATTTCTTTATTTCTTTTATTTATTTCTTAGGATTTCTAAAGATCGTCCTCGTTACACTTTTTATGACGGACCGCCCTTTGCTACTGGACTTCCTCACTATGGGCATATACTTGCTGGAACAATCAAGGTAGCTTAGCTTAATGTACTAGAAAAAATTTTTTTTCAGGATGTGGTCACTAGATGGGCTCATCAAAGTGGCTTCCATGTAGAGCGACGTTTTGGATGGGATACTCATGGGCTTCCTGTGGTAGCTAAATATAGTTTTTTTTTTTCAAAGATAATATTTCCAGGAGTTTGAGGTTGACAAAACTCTTGGAATTAAAGGACCCGATGATATTCTCAAGATGGGAATTGGCAAATACAACGAACAATGCAGAAGCATTGTTATGCGATATGCTGATGTTGGTCTAATTCTGAAAACAGTTAACAACTTTGTTGTTTCAGGAATGGGAAGAAACTGTTAATCGCATGGGCCGATGGATTGATTTCCGTAATGATTATAAAACTCTTTATCCATGGTTTATGGAAAGTGTCTGGTGGGTTTTCAGCGAGTTGGTGAAGAAAGGAATGGTTTACCGTGGTGTTAAAGTAAAATAAAATTTGAGACGGTTTCAATATTCCTAATTTAAGGTAATGCCTTTTTCTACTGCTTGTTCAACTCCATTATCGAACTTCGAAGCTGGACAGAATTATAAAGATGTAGTTGATCCAGCAGGTTAGCATATATTCAAAAACATTATTATACGTTTCATTCTTATAGTATTCGTTGGATTCCGTCTTGATGAAAATCCTAATAGAATGATGGTAGCATGGACTACCACTCCTTGGACTCTCCCTAGTAACTTGGCTCTTTGTGTCCACCCAGACCTTTCTTATGTTGTAGCTAAGGGTAAGATTAATGTTTCACACTATTTTTACTCTCTATATTACAGATAAAACTACAAATATTGAGTATATTGTTATGGAAGAGCGCTTATCCGAACTCAAGAATGATAACCTGGAAGTAATTGAAAAGGTAATATTTATCAGTCAAGGATAACAATAAACATATAAAAATATCTTTGTTTTCTAAATTATGTGTATTTATGCTTGTTCTTAACAATATTTTTTCAGCTTAAAGGATCAGATTTGAAAGACAAAACATATCAACCTTTGTTCCCTTACTTTGAACATTTGAAGAAGGAGCGAAATGCTTTCCGTGTTCTCAATAATACTTTTGTTACCACTGATCAGGGTACTGGTGTTGTCCATCAATCTCCTTACTTTGGAGAGGTAAACCTCTAATATTTTTTTATAATTACTATTATGTTTCAGATTGATTTCACAGTTTGTCTTGAAAATGGAGTAATTACTAAGGATATGAAAGTCGTATGCCCTGTCGATGAGAAGGGATGGTAAGAAGATGTTTAAAAATTTTGTTATGGTGTTATATTAAGCTACACATCGGAAGTACCTGACTTTGTTGGAATATATGTAAAGGATGCTGACAAATTGATATGTAAGAGATTAAAGGAATCTGGTAACCTTATTAAACAAGGAGAGGTGGGAATGCGTCAATATGAAATAAATAAATAACTTCTTCAAGGTTAAACATAATTATCCATTCTGTTGGAGATCTGATACACCTCTTCTATACAAAGCTGTTCCATCGTGGTTTATCAGAGTAGAATCAATCCGTGATCGCCTTCTTGAATCTAATGAACATACTTATTGGTAAACAATTAGTTTGATTCATTAATATTCGTATTTGTTAAGGGTACCACAATTTGTCAAGGAAAAACGTTTTGCTAATTGGCTCAGAGATGCTAGAGATTGGGCTGTATCAAGAAATAGATTCTGGGGAACTCCTATCAATCTCTGGGTCAGTGACGATTTGGAAGAAGTTGTATGTCCAAGCAGTATTGCTGAATTGGAAGAATTAACTGGTCAAAAAATTACTGACATTCACAGGGAAAGGTATTAAAAAATTGTGTATAACATATTTATTGTATCACATGCAGTGTGGATCACCTTACTATTCCGTCTAAAACTGGAAGAGGAGTTTTAAAACGTGTATCTGAGGTAATAGCTCAACTCGCATCATATATATCAATGTAATATATAGGTATTCGATTGTTGGTTCGAGTCTGGTTCTATGCCATATGCTCAAAATCATTATCCTTTCGAAAACAAGAAGGTCTTTGAAGATAACTTCCCTGCAGATTTTATTGCTGAGGGTATAGATCAAACACGTGGATGGTTCTACACTTTACTTGTTCTTTCTACTGCATTATTCAATAAACCACCTTTCAAGGTATAGCAATCTATTTGATTTTGTATAGTTTTTCTTTCAGAATTTGATCTGCAATGGTCTTGTTCTTGCAACCGATGGTAACAAGATGTCTAAGAGAAAGAAGAATTACCCTGACCCAATGGAGGTTGTGAAGAAATACGGAGCTGACGCACTTCGTCTATATCTCATCAACTCTCCAGTTGTACGTGGAGAGAATCTTCGTTTCCGGTAAAAGTTTTTATATAATTTTGTTTTTCAACTTTTTTTTAGCGAGGAAGGTGTTCGTGAGCTGTTAAAGGATGTGTTCCTACCATGGTACAACGCATATCGTTTCTTTGTACAGAATATTCAAGCTTATGAGCATGTTAGTTTTTTCTGTCGTTGAATAAATTGAATGTTAATTTCAGGAAACCAAAGAAGAGTTTAACTTTACTCATGATATTAGAAGTGACAATGTAATGGATCGTTGGATTGAATCATTCACTAATAGTTTAGTTCAATTTGTGCGCAAGGAAATGGCCGAGTACAATCAGTTATAGTTATGTTTATTTAATTAATTTGTCTTAGATATCGCCTTTATGCCGTTGTTGCACCTCTAACAAAATTCTTTGATACTTTGACAAATATCTACATTCGTCTCAACAGGAAGAGAATAAAGGTAATTGAAATGGATATTTTCTATATTCACGAATAGTTTTAAGGGAGATGAAGGAAGAGAAGATCAAGTTCGTGCTTTAAATGCTTTAGGAAAGGTTATTATACTGATTACTCGTCTTATGTCTCCATTCACTCCTTTCTTCTGTGATTACATATGGCAAAATATTCACAAGGTTTATTTCTTATTTTTGCGACACATTTTATGACCCCTACTGCTCTCTAGATTACTGGACATTCTGAAGAATCCGTACATTTCACACTTCTGCCTACTCCCGATGACAGTCTGATTGATGTCACCATTGAGAGACGTGTTGAAGCCATGCGCTCGGTTATTGAGCTTGTCCGTATATGCAGAGAAAGAAAGGGTATACCAGTAAAGGTGAATTCAATTGTATCATCCAATCACAATTATTTTCTTTTTAGTATCCTCTCAAAGAAATGATTGTTATCAACAGAGACGAACAATATTTGAATGATCTTGTAAGCTTGCAAGACTACATTCTTTCTGAGGTTAATGTTCGTAAATTGACCGTGTCTCAAGATAAAGCTAAATATGGAATTAAGCTGAAGGTTTTTTTTAAACTTATAATGTTGGTGTATTAAATGTCCTTTAAGGCTGAACCTAACTTCCGTATGTTGGGAACTCGATTGAAGGGTGATCAAAAGAAGGTAGCTGAATATCTTAAAGGAGATAAGAAGAATCCCCCCAAAATCACTGAAGAGGAATTAGAGAAATTCCTTTCCGAAGGTTTGTAGAACTTCAGAATTTCTATTTATAACTGATATTATTGTTTTTAAGGAACTTTGAACGTTTTGGGTTATGATTTATCATTAGAAGAAGTTGCTGTCTCTTATGCTAACGATGAAAAGGGAGCCGGAATCGAAGGGTTTGAAACAGTATCTGACAGCAAGGTATTAAAAGAATTTGAGAAAATTTGTATTTTTTCTTAATTGTAGACAATTGTTATGATCGATACCACTGAAGATGATTCATTGAAAGAGGAAGGACTAGCTCGTGAAATCACAAACAGAATCCAGAAACTTCGTAAAACAGTAATATCTGACTTTATCTTCGGATATAATTTTTCAATATCAGGCAAAACTCGTATCTACTGACGCAGCGACTGTATTTATTCAAATTCTGCCAGCTGATTCTCTGCTTGCCAAAGTTGTTACTGCTCACCAGAAAAATATTGAAAATGTCACTGGTATTCTGCTTACATAGTTCACGCTGTAGTTCATGCTTTTTTCTTTATAGGCACACCCGTAGTGATAAGCAGCGCTCCTTCTGATAAAAAAGCTACTGCTGAGAATGTGAGCAAAGTAAAAGATGACGAAGTTTCGGTTAGTTCCATATTAGAGTTCTGAGATATATATTTTATATTTACAGTTGTGGCTCTACACCGAGAAGCAGTAAATTAATTTTGAATTTCATTACGGCTTTTTGTTTGTTTTTTGCTGTTTGAAATAAAGTTTTTAATTTAGTGCGCTTTCTTGTGTTTATAGTAGAATAATTAAACTATTCCGTTCAAATTTTACTAGTTTGTTCGTTTATTACAAGAACAATAGAAGACTAGTACGTCTAAGTGATATTGTTTTTTATGATAAACATGATGAATCTTCCGAAATCAGTAACTGAAAAGAATATAGTACTAAAACTGTCGTAAGTGAACAAAGGTTACGAAACAAGATAACACCTTTATGAAGTGTGATCTCGTATAAAATTGTTTCCTGCTTGTCTCTTCTCCTGTAATAGAACATCTTATATATTTCCTCTTGTGACATCAATGACGTATAACTTATATCCTGTAAGACATGTTCAGTATTGGAGTTAAGTTTTGAAATTCATGTATTATTCTATGAGATCGTTTTTGATAAGGAATTGATGTTATGTATTAGTAGAGAAGTACGGAATGAACTAGTCTAAGGACGTACTAAACCTACTGAAGCTTATCAAAAAGCAAGAAACACACCTCCACATAAGTCAGTCACGGTTAGTTATTTACATTCGGACGTGAGGAATGAACTTCTGTATTTATTAAGTTTATTATATCTCTTATTATAATGCTGGTTCTTTTAGTTCCAGACCCACATCTCTATACCATATTCTTAATTTTTAGATAATTTTATAGTTTTCTCAGAATAATCAAGATTAGTAGTATATTAGATACCTAAATTAATTTGGATGACCGTTAGAAAACAAATAGAATAACTGTTAAGTGACGGCAAAACATGTCTTTCTTTTATCTAATATAGTTCCATTCTTCTCATAAACACATTGTTCATTCTAAGTCATATCGCTTGATTCGATCAAGAAATATATGCAATACATTACTTTTCAAAACATCAGTTCATTCTCCTAAGCATTTTTTTTATTTCAGAAATGAAAACAGAAGAAACTTCTACTTCTTTTACCTTCGTGCTATATCTTATTGTGTCTCCATTGGTTATTTCACCATTTTTAAACTCATTGTTGATACCAAACATTAACGAGGATACTGTATATGGTACTGTAAAGCCAAAATTTAACAATGTTTATGAAACATTCAGGTATTCGATTTTAACAATTATATTTAACTTTTAATATTTTCAGACGTAACTTCGGCGAAGGACTTGAACGTGAAGGTGCTGCTATTTCGGTATATCACCGAGGAGAACTGGTTGTTAATCTATGGGGAGGGTATGCAGACAAAGAATCCAATCGTAAATGGAAAGCTGATACTCGTACTGTACTATTCTCAGCAACAAAGGTAAATTATAAAAAAAATTAAGAAAATAAAATCTAATTATAAACAAAAATCGAGAAATATTTGCTTCTATTTCGATCTTTAATGTATGTTATCAAAAAGATTAGCTACTTTTTTTTCTATTATATCGAAAATGATAACGGAAATAAAGATAAAGTTCAAACTGTTCCAGGCAATATCAGCATTATGTGTAGCCATTCTAGTGGATAGAGGATATTTAACATATGATGATAAAGTCACCGACTATTGGCCAGAATACGGTAAACATGGAAAAGAAAATACTACCATTGAACATGTGCTCAGTCATATGGTATGTGATTTCAATTTTATATTTTTCTTGCTCTAAACAAGATCACCATTTTCCATGTTATGTTTTTAAATTGTTTATTTGAGGCTGGAGTTCCATACCTAGATGAACTTATTGAACCAGAAGATGTACTCAATTTTACTAGAATGTTTAGAAAAATAGAAGATACCAAGCCTATATGGGTACCTGGTATGTATTCGTCAGTATATAATGAAATCTAGTTATATGATTCAGGCACAAAAACAGGCTATCATCCAGTAACGTTTGGATTAATTATTGACGCTATTATTCGTCGTGCTGATCCAAAAGGAAGAGATCTTTCGACGTTTTTTAAAGAAGAAGTTGGAAACAAATATGGTACCTTGAAAGTAAAGTTCGCTAAACAACAAAAACGTTAATTATAGATTTACCAATTGATATCGGAATTGAGAAACACGAGGCTCCTTTTATTGCACGAATTACTACACCAGGTATCTGGGAGTACATCAGAGATTGTATTCGAGATCCAAAAATCGTTGTTATGCTTGGAATAATCTATGCCCGATTGGACGAGATTGTCTTGAAAATTAGAGAAAATCCATCTTGGTTAGCTATAGATTGGGTAAGACCATGCTTACTCTCATTCCAAATTAATTGAAAAATTCTTAAAATTTTAATTAAATTGAATCTGAAGAAATTCATTTTAAACTTTGATTTTTGATTAATATCTTAACTTCAAAATGCGCAGCTACATGTGTTATGACTTGTTTTTAGGATACAATTACCTTGAACGATCCTGATGTTCTCTCATTACCATTGGGTGCTGTTACTGGTGTTTCTGGAGCTGAACCACTTGCTCGACTATTTGCGATGTCTATTAACGGACAAATAATTTCTAATAGAACATTAGATTTACTTATGCAGCCAACAATAAGTGATTGGCATAAAGAAGAGGTTTAATTGAACTATAATATATTTTGATAATTCTCTGAGTTTCAGGTGACGTTGTGGCCTGTAATGAAAGGACGAGGATTCTTCTATGAGCGTAATCCTTTAGTGCCTGTTAGTTTAAAAATAACATTATACCCATGATATGAAATTTTGTTTTAAGGGAGCATTTACATTTGGACATCCTGGATTCGGAGGACAGTTTGTTCACGTAGATCCATCTAATGACATAGTCATTGCATATGTAGCCAATGGCTTAAAAACAGCTTCAGGAGAATTATGTACACCATATATGCGTTTAATGAGCCAAGTTTACAAAGCAATTTCTGAATAATTTTTTTGAAAATTTGATTATGTCAAATCAAATATTTTCTTTTCTTTTAATAATACTACGGGTAATTATTGTATAATACATATGATATCAATAATTTCATGTTCATGTCTTTGTTTATCAATTGAAAATGCAAAATAAAAATATAAATATACATAAACACCTGTACTTATGATTTCTATTTAAACATATTTTATAGTAAGTTTTGTAAATATTTAAACGACATTCAACTCACGATAAGAAGTTAATAAATTAAGCTGAGATGATTTAGTAAACGTGTTACAGTTCTGTTTTATGTTTAATTCAGGGATAGGTTTAGTTGGATTCTGATAGTAGTTACTACCCATATGATTATAGAGCATAGAGAATGTGATTTATACAAATAGTTTATAAAGCTTTTGGATTATAATATTATATTTTATATAATTTCTTTTATTCCGCTAAACTTACATCATTTTCATCTTAATAGGATATGAATGATGAGAAAGCATTCAACAACAATATTTAAAAAAATATTGTTTTCATTGATTTTTTCAATTTCATTTTCATTTTACATATTATATTCAATGTTATTTTCTTAAATAAGAAATATTATCGATATATGTTGTTATCATTTCAAAAAATTATCAACAGAGAGAACGATTTCATGCTTAGAAATTCAAAATTTAATAAATTATTTCTTTTTGTTGCAAATAGTTGTTTTTCAAGTTATAGTATAAATTAAAGTTTTCGTGATGATGAATCAGAGTTGTCTGCAATTTAGAAGATAGGAGAGTCAAGTTCTTTACAAGTAAATATTCTTTCTAATTATTTTTTTGTTTTGTTTTCGTTATGCGGGTGACCTCTATATACTCAATATATTACATCATCAGAAGCCTCGTTTCCAACGACAACGGCTGTTGTGATGCTGAAAATCGAAATTTCATATGTGTAGTGAGAAAGAAATGTATAGACAAATGTGGCTCACTTGCAAACTCAATTGAAATAACTATGCTTCACAAAACAAAATGTAAAACTGTTTGTTGAGCTGTTGAGCGTATACATTATTCTGAATCGGTAATACAATCACATATTGGTCTTCTTTAACTTATATTGTTTATATTAAAGTTTAAAGTTAACCATATAATATGTACATATTTGTTATTTCATGTTAAAACTTTATATTCAAAAATCAGAAAATAATATTTATTTCCTGAAAAAAACTTCACAGACAATTTTGTTTTAACATTTCCATTTATTATTCTTCTCCAGTTGGTGCTGGACCAACAACTGTATCGTCATAATCCAAATCTGGACGACCAGGATGTTTTTTCTCTATTGGCTAAAAATGGATATTAAACAGATTAGATGAAAATTAATAAAGCTTACAATTTCTTCAGGTGGTACACTGTCAATGTTGAAGTTGGAATAATCAGGAGTTTCTTGAGATTCTGGAGCATCAGCCATATTAAAACTGAAATGAGATGAAAACGTAAGAAAACGTTTGTGGTGCAAGGTGAAAGGATTGAAATTAAAAAAAATTGAAAATAAGTCTATGGCAAAGTCTTTTTATACGTTCAAGGATAATTGAAATATCTCCATGACAACTTTTGTATTGTAAATGTTTCCATAGTAACATGATGAAAATTTTGATGAAGTTATGAGTATAACATCTGATTTTTATCTATAATCATTAGTTATAATAGATTTAAATGAATAAGTTGAGAAATAAAACTATAAATTTCATTCTAATAATTATTTTATTTTTTTTAGTTCATGTGATTTATATACACATGTATATGATTATGAGCATATTATACTTAAATAATAAAATTATAGATTATAATTATAATTTTATGAATAATACTTAAACAATAGATACAATACATGAAGATTAGTAACATATATACATTAATAGAAATATAAATCTTTGGACCTTTTTTTTTAAATTTATTAAACAATAATTATATACAAATTAATGATTTTTGACTTTTTCATACCCATCATCATTTAAGATCTAATATCAGTATGATCATTGAATATTTTAAAATAACTTTATATATATATATATTTAAAATAATTTAAAAAATAAATCTTATATTAATATTTCTACCATTTTGAATATATAATATTATTATAATTCTCAACTCCTTTTTCTCCTTTTGATGTTAATCCAATTAGATTTGCACAATGAACTTGACTTTTTCGCCTTCTTCGTGTAAGCATATATATAGTTAAAAAGGGCAAAACAAAAAAAAATACTGGTAAAATCTGAAAGAAATCAAAGAAAAAAAAGTTTTGTTTTCATTAAAAAAATTATAATAAAACTTACAAAAACACTAGATTTAAGTGTATGATACAATGGAACATTAGTTTTAAACATATTTTGCATTAATCGTAATGTTAAAGTTGAAACAGCAAAAATAGTTATAATAGAAATCTTAAAAATAATATTAAAAGGTAATTTATATATTATTATAATATTACTTGAAGTAACATAATAACTGTTATGAAACGTGTCGTATCTAAATTTTCTTTAATTTGAAAATGCCTGGAAAGTTGAAATCGAGAGCTGTATAAATGAAAAAATTAATGAAAGTAAAAAGAATTTATGTTTTACCAGCTTTTTCTTCTTCTATTAATAACTGCAATATATTGTAGAGATAGTAAACAAAGTATTGCACATATAGTTAATATAAGAAAAGATAAATTTATTCTAATAATAATAAAAATGAAATATATATGAGAAAAATAACTAAAAAACCGATTAGTTGAAGCTCTAGGTGTTGTTATAACAGAGATTTGTGGTTCTTCAAATGTTTCATCCCAATAACATAATGTAATTAAAGGAGCAGGTATCACAACCTAAATATATTATAATATTTTTTATTTATTATATAACTATATATGGTTATATATACTGTACTGTGCAATAAACTTCGGACACCTACTAGATACTCTTGTATCTTTTCAGACAAACTACAAAAATAAAAAAATAAAAAGGTTTTTTTGGTTTGAGCAGGAGTTTCTGATGCCTCTAAGAGGCGAGTGTCCGACGTTCATTGAACTAAACTAACTGTATGTAGTATATAATATATAAATTGAATTTTTGAACTTCATCCTTACAGATAAAAATGTTAAAAGAAATCCTATTTTTGAATTTCTTTGTTCATATGTTTGTGAATGAATTGTAGCAATTGTTCGTTCGACACAAGCAGCCATTTGTAATGAAAACTGAGAAACAAAAAATAATAAAAATAAAAGAAACAAATAGAAAATAAACCTGAACAAGTAAAGCATAAATGTTTAAAATATGTCCAATAATATAAAGATTTCTACTTAAAAATATATCACAAACATGTATCATATCACTTACAAGTATATTTTGATATGCCTAAATAATAATAATATTTTATAAAAATTAAAAAAACTAATTTATATACTAAAAATATAGTTAATATAAGTGCATGAAATGTAGCATTAGAAAAATATGCAATTAATATAATCTAAAATAATAATATAATTTTATTTATTTATATATTAATTATATAAAATACTTTTATATTACAATGAAATGTTGTTGGATAAATAAATTGATGTTGAACATATATTAATGGTATTATAGATAATAAACTTAAAATACATCCCAATAATTTCAAATGTATATTAAGAGGAAATGAAACTATTTGATAACCGTTCTTAAATTATAATTATTTTTGTGTTTTTTTTCTAAAAGAAAACAAATTTACTTGAAAACAAAACTCATCCGTTAATGTTTCCATTCTTCTTTTTATTCATGCAAATTTGACCTGAAAAAAGTGAAATTATTTGAAAAAAAAGGAGAAAACGATATTATAATAGCAGATTATAATCAATTTTTCTAAAAATTCTATTTAATAATTTATTCATTTTAATCTAAAAAAAATATAAATATATTCATACATCTGTATTGTCTATGTATTTTAAAATTAGGTATGTATATATCAAACTTTTGCATATGTAACTATCTATCTCCCCCCTCCCTTCACACCCCATTACCACCACCTCCATCACCACCATCACCACCCTTGTGATTATAATTTCATATTACTGAAATCATGAATATATTTTTTTTCTTACAAATTGTAACAAAAAGATTATGGAAAGTAAAAAGTTTCATTAATATCAACAAGTCTTGCATTAGATAATCATTCTTTGTATTATAAATATATATATATTATATATTACATACTGTTACATCATCATTTTAATAATAAAATAAAAGAATTACATCATATTATTTCAATAAATATTATTATTTTAATATTTACTTTGTTTTTGTTTTTTTTTTTGAAAAATTGAACAATATCAAAAGAATTTTTTATAAAAAGGAAATTTTCAAAACTTAATAAAGTCAAATAGGAAAAAAAGAAAATAATACATTAGATGGCTTTAAATTCTATTAAATTTTATTTTCTTAATTATGAGATTCATATTCTTTTATTTATTAGATTTCAATCATTTTTATTATAAACCAAGCGATTTGTATTCAATGTTTTTTCATCCACTGTACTGTTTTAGCTTCCAAGTGAAAATATATTTCAAATAAGATTTTCTTATGGGAAAGATCAAATTTTCAATTCGTCTTGCTTTTACGCCCTACATCTATTCATTCAGGGTCATTCTCGTCTCCAAAATTCGGACATAATGGCTTCCAAAATAGGTTTAAGCTGGGTTGCCGTCATCACCTTATTTGCGTAGTTCTGTACATGGATAAATGACGAATTTGGGAAGTTCGAAGGATTTGAAATATTTCCTGAATTCTTGTGAAAAATATGCTTAATCAAAGGCACTTTCGTCTATGAGGTGGAAGAAATGAGTCATTGACTAGTACCACGATGACAACTACAACTACAACTACTACTACTACGACGTGAACTAATACTTTTTTAGTTGTTAGATATGAACATACAATGAGCATTTTGTTCTTTTTTTTTGAGAAATAAATAAAAGTAGTTGTATCTTTATCATTTGGGTTATTAGAATTATGAAGTCAACGCAACGGAATAACACAAGCCTAAGCTTATTCATATATTCGTCACATAGCATGACAGAAAGTGTTCTATATGAAACGACACATTTACTCATTTGGCTTCTGTTTAATTAAAGTGCCTCACACAAACGAAATTACGAAAGAAAAGACATATGATGATAGATATATAATTATATATACAAATTTAAAGAGAGATCAGAGAAATTAGAGTAAGGGTCAATGTATAGGATAGTTGAATGTCCCCTTGTTTCTCAAAGACTCCGTCATCTCTCTCTCTCTTTCTCTCTCTCTCTCTCTTTCTATTTCTCTCAATTCTCTTTCAATCTGTCTTTCTCTCTAGCTATTCTTTTGGAAACAGAAATGATCTGGATGATGATGATGATGATGATTGTGATGAGAGAAAGAAGAATGATGATGAAACCTATAATGGATCTGAAACGATAGGAAAAGAATAAGAGAACAGACTCAACGAACCCCAATGAGCATATCCATTCCTTATAAGCTTGATCCAATTAGTTCAAGAAGCTATGTGCCTTATAAGACAAACAATCTAAGATTGAATGAGATGTCTTTAGCATCTCCTTGGGTTTGTCATCACTTTTCTTCAATATTCAATAGCGTTAATTAAACTTCAAACATATCTCTATTTTATTTTTTTTTCAAATCATTTTCAAGATACATAGTACTAGTATATCATCAAACATTTTCAACATTCAATATATTAGTTCAAAATTGAAGAAAAAAATGAATTCAAGAAGATATTGAACTAAAATTGTCATTTAAAGGCTGGAAGCTCAGAAACGTTGAAAAAGGATGAAATGTCAACACATGATCGTCGTTTGTCATCTTTTCTTGCCTCAAGGGAAATGGCAAGAAACAGACTAAAAATGGTCTGCATAAGAAGAGGAAACGACATCAAGATGGGTTTAAGATGGTGGTAGCTGATTATGTTGAAAAGTTTCAGTTTTTTAAAAGAATTGTTTGATTCAAAAATTAAAGATATAATAACACAAAATAATAAATATTATAAATAAAAACATGAAATCATATATGAAAGGAGAAAAAATTGAAACATTTGATATAGAAAATGAAAAATCAAATGAAAATTTGGAATAAATTTTTATAATTACCATACATATATAAATATATAAATATTAATATGTATAATTCTAAGTAAAATTATAATAATTCTTTATATTATATGAATAATTGATCATAATTCATTAACAATTATTAAAATTACGTAATTAATCTATAAAGATTAATCAGTACAAACTAGGAAATTAATGAAAACAAATATTTATGAAAAATATGTTTTGTTATAAATTTAATAAAACATATGTTTATATTTTTAATTTTTATACTTCAATAGATTAATTATAATTCAAAAAAAAATATAATAACCTTTATATAAAAATAAAAATATTTATAATATTTGTTTTATATTAATTAGTATTTATTATATTTTAACTATATATAGATATTAAAGGTTTCTTGAATTTAAAAAAAGAATTGATGAGTACAGAACAATAATCAAACTACAAGTTTCTTCAAATATGTGGAACAGATTTCTTCAAGTTTTTTTAAAATTTTACCTCTTTCTCTTTCTCTTTTAGTCTTAGATAGTATATTAGTCCATACTTGTGTTTATATAATGATATATCTATATACGAAATATAAATGTCTTCTATTTGAAATTCCCGACTGATTACGTAAAATATTTGTTTCTTTTAATGTTTTTATTCTTTTTCTTTAGATGTCATTCAACATCTTCTTTTTCTCCTTATGATTATAAGGAAGAAATTGTTAGCTCTACATACGTAGATGGCAATTCTCCTGTTGACCACCTGCTCTTCCTTTATCCGGCTATTTTGGGTTATTCTTCTTATTTCTCTCATCCTTATTTCATGCCATCAACTCATCTCTGACACACATATGTAACAGTAACTATAAGGATTGTACATCAACAGTTTGCCGTCGAATCTACCAACAGCCTCATCGAAATGACCAGACGGTCAACAGCACTCTTTTCATTCTTAACGTTCATGGCGATTGTCGGACCGCCCCCCTCTCCTCTACACATGCCCATCGTGGTCCGGCAGCCGGCCAAATACTGCTTAGTCCCACCCCCTTTTTCCTTTTCACCATCCACCAGCCTTCTGCTTTGTACTGACAGAGAATCCTGACCTCTACGGATCTCATAGCTGACTAGTTTAGCTGTCTAGCCTATCTTTTAACTCTTTTCATTCAAAAAAAGGTTATAATTACTATATTCGCTGTCTATTTAACCACAATATTTTAACTAATTTTAACTATATTATGCTAGATATTCTTAAGTAATGAAACTTATATTTCATATTTTATTTTGTTGTTACTTAACAAATTCATTTGTATTTGCTGGTACTCCATATTTTGTATCTGGTATTCAAACTATATGTTCGGATCATTGTCCCATACCCCATCCGTATGATATCATATGGATACCAGCCTCACGTCCACCATGTCTACATCCGGGTCAGCCAATTTTTGATTGGCCAGCTGGTAACTGTACCAGATCAGCTCAACTGATAGACATACATTCTGATCAAATTTCGATAGATTCTGAAGGAACTGTTTATGCAAAAGAACGTTTATGTTTTTACTATACATATGAGATTATTAACTATACATATAGTTGCTCAAGCAATTCTAATGTACGTAAAACATCTTCAATGCGTTTGGGTCACACAGTTTTCACAAAACAACAACGCAGAGTCAAACGATGGCTACGACGTCGTAATCCAAATTCTGCAAGCATTCATTTTCAACAAGAACGGTTAGTTCATTGAATATGTTTATATATTTAAATTTTATTTTAGTTATGTGAAAGAACTACCTGAAGATATTGAAGTTAATTCACTTATATTATCAGTTCGAGCTACTCATGCTACTAATGAACCAATTTACTATTCAATGGTTGCTCCACAAGATTCACGTTCACAAAATATTTTTACGCTTGATACGGTTTTGAGATCTCAGAAAACTTATTAAACTTATTTTTCATTATTTCTAGGTAACGGGTGATATTCGACTAGCTAAATCATTAGATCGTGAAATTCTGGATAAGCATGTTCTGAAAGTAACAGCTTATGAACGAATTGATTCTACTATATCAAGCAGTACAACTGTTATCATTGATGTTTTGGATGTGCAGGATAATTCTCCTGTATTTGAACGTGATAGCTATTTTGCTGACATTCGAGAAGATGCACCGGTAAGTTCCCTTTATCTTTTTTATTTTAAATTATTGACCTCGACTTCCATATTTGACTCATCGAACCATAAAGAATTAGACTAGTGGCTCGTTGTTTTTCAATATTATTTTTTGGTCAATAATACTTTTCTTGACTATTATGGCGATTTCGATGCATTTCTAATTGTTCTCCTTTACCCATTCTTTATCTCACAGTCTCTTTCTATCTATCTATCTCTCTATATCTATCTATCTCTCTCTCTCTCTCTCTCTCTCTTTTTTTTAATGTTAGTGTGGTAATAGGAAAACTAAATATCTCTGATTTAATTATTATAGTTTTAATATACTTTTCTATTTTAAAAAACAAGTCAATTTAACAATATTTATGATTATATATCGTTTTTACTTCCTATTTTCTTTCATTATATATAAGATTCAGTTTCAAAGTTGTTTGTCAAGCTCAAAATGACATGACAAGAAACTTATTAGGTAATCATTGAAATGGAAACGATGATGTCTATGCAAGCGGAACTTGCTGACCTCTTCTAATGACCATACATTGATGAAGTTGAAGTTTATTTTTTGACTTTAATTTACAAATTATAATATATTTCAACCAATTATCACTTAATTTGCCCGTTATTAGTTTTTGTTTTTCCACCAATACTTATTAATAACCTAATTTTTAGTCTATATTCATAAGTATTTATGCTTTGATGAACTAAAAAGTTCCTCAAACTAGCTAAGCATTTATTTTGGGATAGATGTTTTGAGGATAGAAGCTAAGAGAAAGAGATTGAGATATAGAAGTAGCAGAAGAAAGACATGGAACATGAATGTTGGTGAAAGTGATTGAAGAATAGATGTATGTATATTGGTAGTGCAAAGGATAAGGCTTATTAGTTAAAGTATTTTGAAGAGAGAAGAAGCAAAATTGAATGTGCCATGAAATAAGATCGAATATGATGAAAGACTGAAGTGAAGAACGAGAGAAAGAGATAGATTCGAGAGAATCGAATAAAAGTTTTCGATATGTGAGATGTGTTTCACATATTCCTTCAAAATCTACATTACTACTCATCTAAATACTTAAAGCTGCATACCGCATATGTATGAATGTAACAGTTACATATGAAATTCTGAGATTTTATTACTCTGAGAACCTAAAGAATCATAAAGAGTACCAGAATATCGGAGTGAGTGAAGGGAAAAGAGAATAAAAATCCTACGAGACCAAGCCTATGGTCGGCAATTGCCGGATATGCTCTAGGAAAAATTGAATCATTTCTTTTAAGACATGTATACTTAGAATACTTTTCTCTTTACTTCATTCTCTATATTACTATTACATGTGAAATGAACACTGAAGTATTCGTATATGATGATCTAAGAAAGATTTCTGTATCAAAGCTTTCAATAGACGAACATTGAAACGTAAGGCTTTATATAAGAGCATATTCTTATTATATCTATTGAGATACATTTATGAATATATTATATGTATAGATAACTAATTCCATAGTTGAATATTGATTGAACTTGTATAATTAGTAGTCAATATGGAGAATAGTAGAAGGAGATAAAGGAATTGTAGAGAGACAACGGTTAGCCTCTCCGCACATAATATCCACAATTTGAAGGAAATCTGACATATGTTCTATGAGCGTTCTCATACTACCTGTAGTAGGATTAGTGGCACAATGAAGAGCCTGGTCATCTACGGATAATCCACTTGAACAGTTGCAATGGAAATCTGTAGAGCATATCGAGATTGTGATGCAGATATTCAAAAATGCTTGAATGAGTTGAATCATATTGATGGCAAGTATAGCAGCATAAGTTGGTAACGTCACACAACTTCTTTCTCAATATACTATGCAAATAATTAATTGAAAATGTAAATGAATCGAAAGAACTGCTTTTTCTACCCATTTTAGCTTCTGTTTTTCATTAGAAAATGCAATTCACAACCATCATCGACTGCTGAGTCATATTTTTGTTCATCGTTAACCTTCAAACTATGCCCCACAGGGTCCATAAAATGGACCAGCTCTTATTCAGCTTATCTACTTTCCTTACACTCTTTCTCTCTTTTTCTTTCTTTTTCTCTCGTCCACTCTGTGAATTATACGCATTCTATCTCTTATTTTCTGTACAGCTTAATTAATCTTGCTGCCTGCTATTTATGTGAGTAGTGAAATTGCTACCCATTACAACCAGGCAGCAGGAGCATGACATTCGCTCCTAGATTGATAATAGCTTAAAGGGCAACGAAAATCTTACATGATACATAAGCTGAAAATGTGAATCATTCTTTTCATTTGGAAGAAATTGTGGTGTGAATAGTGGGGGTATAAGCCTATTGCCATCAGCTCGCTAACGATTTGTTCTGGCAGGTGAGACTAATTATGCCCTTACTATGCATGGCGGACTAACATACATAGCTACTGGCTAACCAATGAGGGAATCATCCAATTGTTAGATAGCATATGAGAATAAGAGAGGTATGACTGCTTAGGTGGTTAGAGACAAACATTTCGAAAAGAAAGATTATTGATAGAAGCATTCAGAAGAAGGGAGAAAGGAAGGGGAAACAAGAAAGCTTAGCGAACCACAAGGCAATAAGCTGAAACCTGGTATTGATTGTAGTGCTTGAATACAATTTCTTAACAATCAGAGACTTTTAATATTTTCAATTCTATACTCATATAAACTTTTTACATGTACAATTTCTACTTTTCTTTCTCATAATCCGAATATAAGAAAGAAAGAAACTCTTCAAGACCTTAGATTCGAACCCAATTAGCTCGATTGAATAGAAAGACCAAAGAAGGTACCAGGTGTTCGGTGGCATATTGCTCCCCTTAGAAGTCAGTTTGCGAGCAAAATCTAAATTGGCTACAAATCATTTTTGTTTATTTATTATTCATAAGCTCTATGAGTAAAAACCCGACGATAACAGAAGGACTAATAGTGTAAAAAGGTTTTTTTCATATAAAACACAATCTAGAATGTTATAAATAAGTTCAAATACAATATGACAACAAAGATTTATTTCATTTTGACTATTATTTGTGTGATTTCATCAACATCATTCACGTCATCATCATCATCATCATCTAGTTATCTTCATCCTTTCCTCTCTTGTCTACCCACCTAACTAGTCTTTCCCAACTATTTCCAAAGGATATAGGATATAGAATCTTCTTGAAAACTATTCAAAACCATTTCCTTCTTTTGATGTCTTGAACCATAATGGATTATGTGGAAGGCTTCATACAGCCGTCAATAACTTCAATGATGGTCAGTTTTAAAGAGTCGTCAACCAGGCTGTCGGCATCGGCTTTTCTAGCTTTCAACATATACTAAGCTTATCCAGACGAAGCATCTAAATGACTGACAGCTTTAACTGACTAACTATATAAGAAAATTAATTATATACATTATCTTAATAGAGTATATAATCTATAAATTCAATATATATGAAAGACTTCAAAGATATAGAAATTAAATAGATTTAAAATAAATAAAATAGTTATTTCATTCATTTATTATTAGATGGGAACAACTGTATTATCAGTTTTTGCTCGTGATTTGGATATTGGGGAAAATGGAGAAGTGGAATACTCATTAGGAGATGGAGAAGGTTCAGAATATCTGACCATACAACCAAAATCAGGAGTAATTCAAACGGCATCCCCTCTTGATCGTGAAGTTTTGAGCCTAATTCGGTATGAATAGTAGATTTTCATTACAACCTACGAAGCGATTTTTAAAGATTGGATGTCATAGCAACTGATAAAGGAATACCACCAAGAAAAAGTACAGCATTAGTTGAAATTGGAATCATTGATGTTAATGATAATCCACCAATATTTGAAAAAGATTTTTATAATATAACCATATCGGAAAATGCTACATTGCCAGTTATTGTAGCAACTGTTCGAGCTACAGATAAGGATAGTGGATTAAATGGTATAATCTAAAGAAAATAGCATAATTTATGAAACAAATTACAGGTCAAGTACATTATAGTCTAGTTACCACATCATCTTTACCAATTACAATTGATTATTCCACAGGAGAAGTGACATTAAGAGAGAAACTTGATGCTAAATATTCGCCATTTACTGTTCTCGTTCGAGCTAAGGATGGAGCTCAACCAGCATTAACTTCAACAGTATCATTAACATTAAACATTGAAGATATTAATGATCATGTAAAATATATTATAAGCAAATATAAAACATTTTATTTTTAAGGCTCCAAGGTTTATAGCATCACAAAAGCAAATATTTTTGGAAGAAAATGTTGCTGTAGGTGAAGAAGTAGCTAAAGTTTATGCAATTGATGATGATTCTGGTGTAAATGGACAAGTAAAGTATGTATTATTTGTTTATTTGATTGTTGTGTTTCTATACTTGATTGATTGATTCCTCTAAATTATGAAAATAATTTGTTTTAGATATTCAATGACAGGATCAGATGATTTTGATATTAATGAAAATTCTGGTGTAATTAAAACAACTCATTTATTGGATCGTGAGCGAATGGCAGCTTATGAACTAAAGGTTATTATAATTTAAATTATATAATTAATAATTTCATTAATTTAAAGAAATATATTATAAAAAGTTATTTTTAGATAACTGCTAGTGATCTTGGTGAACCATCACAGAATACATCAACAATCATGAATGTTATGATTCGTGATGTTAATGATAATGCTCCACAATTTGATAAAAATGAATATAATGTTTCTGTATCAGAGGATACTGAACGTGGAACACAAATTCTAACATTACTAGCTACGGATAAGGATGAAAATCAGAAAATCAGCTACAGAATTGAGCAAGCTACTAAAGAAGTTATAGCGTTGATTGATATGGGAGAACAAGGCGCTTTACTAACCTTATCTGCTCCTGTTCATAGTTCTGATGATGTAATTCGAGTTGAGATCATAGCTACGGATCAGGGAGGTCTTCAAGGAAAAGCCATTGTGAATATATTCGTTGATGACATCAATTCTGCTCCTTACTTCACTCAACACCCTTTTTCTGTGCGAATTCCTGAGAATTCTCCTGTTGGCTTTCATGTTATGACACTTCATGTAAGATAGTTTATCATTGCTATGATTCATTAAGATTTTTCAGGCTGAAGATACAGATCGTGGAAGTAATGCTGATATAACATATCAACTGAAAAGTGATGCATTTGAGATAGATTCTCGTTCAGGTCAAATTCAAACAAAAATTGAATTAGATCGTGAAGAACAGGAATCATATACTTTAACAGTTGTAGCTTCTGATGGAGCTGATCCACCTTTAAGCAGTACTACTCAAGTAGAAGTCATTGTTGATGATGGTAAGTGTTGTATATAATTCATTATTTTTATTTTTTATTCATCTTCATGAATGAAGGATGATGATGTCGATAAAGGTTATGAGAGAAAAATCTTGAAGACACTGTCAAGATTATGCTTCGTCTATGTGTGTGTCTGTGTGTGTGTGTGTGCCAAGTGTTTCATTTTGGATTAAGGCGCTAATTTCCGTAAATAATGAGGCAGCTTGAACAGCTGGCCTTTTCGTCGGCTGGAAATTGCCTGTCCGGTACTCCAGGGGCTGTTGTCTCTCTCTCTTTCATCATACACACACATGCATCTCATCTCATCTCTAGCTCTCTTACCCTATTCTGTCATTCTTTCTATCTATAAGGGGAGTATATGTATGGTCAAGCCATACTGGGTAAAAGAGGATATTGACAACAAGACTAGAGAAGATGCAAGATTTGTCTCATCTACATGTAGAATCCATTTGGTTCGTCTCTCAAATGAGCAACATAGACATTGAATGTTAATGATTTGTTTACAAACATTTAAAAAGAGTAAACAATATTAGCATAAATTGAGGAAAAAGGTATAATAACCTTCTGTTTTGCTTGAAGCATCTGTATATACTTAATGGTGTATGAATATATAGAAATTATTTATTTATATATTAAGTCGTATATGAAACATCTCTAGAGAAATCGTAATGATTGACAGTTTTTTCATATACTTTTCGTTTAAAAAGGAAAATTTTTGAATAGCTATTGAATAATTAAAATGTAAAAAGCCAATTCGAAAAAAAATGGAAATATTTGAATTTGAATGAGAAATTTCATTAAGAAGATGAGAAGATTTTCTGAGTAAAATACTCATTAGATTTCTAGTCGGCATAGATCAAAGAATTGTACTTCTTAATTTCTATGCCTTGAATAGTAAGTATTTTTATAAAGAAAAAATGTTTCTTTTCGAGTAATTTGTGGATTAATCTTAATTTATAAATAATTTCAGTTAACGATAATGCTCCTGAATTCTCAGCTGCTCGATATGAAGCATCTATATCAGAAGATATTGCAGTTGGAACATCATTTATGCAGGTAAAACATACAACATGTGCTCTAATGATCTTCATTCTTTTAAGATTTCTGCTATTGATGCTGATGTAGGTAATAATGGTATAGTAGACTATTATATGAATGATACTGATGCAACTGTGATGCTGGATCTCTTCCGCTTAGACCGAACTAGTGGAACTTTGCGCGTATCCGGAAAATTGGATCGAGAACTTTATCCAAAGTGAGTTGATTCATTCACTAAATTTTATTTTTCGATAGGAGGCTTTCAAGTGTGTCAATCTACCAGATTTCCGGACAACAGTTTTGTTGTCTTGTAAAGGACATAACCTAATTTTGCAGTTGAATAGAAGAACATGCGATTTCTCTCTTTTCTAATTCCTTTAACACAGTTTGGCATGATTGAAGGAAAAGATGCAAGAAGGCATAGTAAAATATATGCATATAGTAAAGAAAAGAAAATAGAAACATCTGTTAGGGTGAAAATTAATTATATTTTCACCATTTGCCCTCATATTTTCTTTTTTTATTCTTTTTTTTTCTTGACTGTTATGCATCGCATCATAATGCTTTGTGCGTTATAATGAGCTTATTGCGCAATTGAACTCAATGAGTAGGGGTTGTCTTTGCTATGGCTTTTTTCTTCAAAAATTATGAGAAAAGGTCAAGCAGATGATACAAACATGTGTCAAATACTTTATTTAATCTGTAACATATACCTTAAACTACAAACATGTGAAATGATAGAGTATTTAAAATTAAAATAAACAACAAAACATAAACAATTTGAACTTGTTTCAGGCTTGTTCTTCCTGTAATTGCTCGTGATCGTGGTACACCAACCTTATCATCATCATCACAAATCATCATTACTTTACTTGATATCAACGATAATGCTCCAATCTTTGAACATTCATCATTTGATTTATATATTGCTGAGAATTCTCCTGCTGGAAGTTTAGTTGGTACCATACAAGCGCACGATCCTGATGAGGGCGAGAATGCTATTATGCAATTCCGTATATTCGGTGGAACTGATGCCAAACTATTTGATATTGAAACAGATCCTGATCAACCAGGACTTGTAAGAATATTAACCCGAGCTGAATTCGATTATGAGGCAAAAGCTAATAAATTTTATTTGGAAGTTCAAGCAAGCAGGTAATTATTGAAATATCGTTGAAATTTATATTTAATTATTGATTTATAGTGGACAATTAAGTTCAACAGTTCCTGTACGTGTTCATGTATCTGATGTGAATGATAATCGACCAATATTAAAAGATTTTATCGTTTTCTTCAATCGTTATGAAGGAGAAACAATGAATACAGATATTGGAAATATTCCAGCTTTGTAAGTTTTATGATGTAAGCTTGAATCTTTAATTTTCAATTTTTATAGCGATCCTGACCAAAATGCTACATTAGAATATACAATGGAAGAAAACGATGTGTTATTTGTTGATAAATATTCTGGAAAAATGACATTAAAACAGCTTTGGAAACGCAATTTTGATGCAAAATTCAAAACTTGTGTATCTGGTATTTCTATATTTATCTATATAACTTTTAATATTTATCATATTATATCAGATGGTCCTAATACTGTATGTGGTTTATGTCGATTCATACATACTTACATACATGCTGATTGGTTACGTGAAGCTATAACTATACATATAGAAAAAATATCTTTGGATGATTTTTGGGATCCAGCTGTGTTTAATCGTTTAAGGTTTTCTACTTTTTCTCAGTTATGTCTTAACTATAAAAATATTTATTTAGACAATCAATTTCAACAATAGATGATTGGGATTCATCTTCTATTCATATACTTGGAGCAGAAACTGTAAAACAAGGAATCAATGTGAATTTCGTTGTAGTTGATAAAGGAAGATTAATCAGGTATGTTTATATAAAATTATTTTACTTTCAATCTTTATTGATGAATTGTATTGTTCATAAGAAAATTAAGTTGAAAAGCCTTAATTGTCTTTCATGTGTCGGGTTTATATTTCATGTTTCATTTAATATAATTATAATTTATTATAATTATTATTATCTCAAGTAGTTATTACATTGAGACTATTCAACAGCTTGAAAATATAAAATAATTAAGATTTATAATTTATATTGAATAAAGCTAATGAAGGAAATGCACACATCTCATCTTTAATCAGATTATTATCTCTTAGAATCAAGATGATGCTTTTCTTAATTTTCTTTTATATTTGGACGGTAATTTGAAAAGCTCTTGTCTTCAGATAATGTGACATACTTGCCTTTGCCACTGTCGCAGCATGTTCGCATATTCCTTTCTAGCTGCTTGAGCGATCTAATCTTCTTCAATAACAGCTTGAAGAGGCATGTATTACGGGAATACAAATGCCTTTCATATCATCTTTTCGCAGTTTTGAATCTGAAGAGTTTCCGACCCTATTCTGTCGGTAAACGCCTACAAAGACATAAGAGATGTATATGAAAAGATAATAGAAGATGATGTTGTCGTTCAATATAAATTAGAAAATCAAGTGTTTTTCCTATTCATTGCCGGTAATGAGCATACTGTCTGTCAGCCATCTGTCAAACTGTCTCGATTTACGAAATCTTCATACTTTCTTTGGTATAAAAGAAAAAATAAAAATTACCAGATGGAAAATACATAAGAAGTCAACAGTTTTGTTTCATCCTTCCGACAACAAAAAAACTATTTTGTGAATCTAATCGTGATTCTTTTCTTTCAAAATGAGAAAAAAACAAATATAATACTCTAGCTTGTTATGAAGAGCATGGTCAAGAGAAACAGACAGATGTTTGTCCTTATCCAATTCAGTATAATCATCTTTTCTTCAACAACTAAAGTCCATTTATTAGTTTTTTAACAAAAATGAAGAGAAAACAATTATCCGTATTGATCATTAAAACCCTGACGTTCAATTGGATATTTTGTTCACATAAAATTCGTTGTTAAAGTCATTTATGCCAATTTTGACCTTATAATCGTTGAACCAGCTGTACCAATAACAAACATATTTATTTATATAAATAACATAATTTATATACATATATTATTATATTTTTATTTTTAATAATCTTGGATGAATTGAAAGTTTGAGTATTGAGTGTTAATGGTCAAAAGCTTTTACGAGATGGAACGATGTGCTTATTCAATATTCTGACCATTTAGACATATTAAGAACACTGAAAGGATGTAAAAGCAAGTAAAACCGATGCTCTTGGTTGGCTAGTTGACACGTCAGTGCATTCAGATGATCGATGTTCTCCGTTGTTGCGTAGAACGGATGAGAGTTAGAATACATGAATGAGGCAGTAAGCGTTCACTGCTATTCGTCTCCTGTAATTTCTCTCTCGAGGCTCTTCCCTAGCCCATTAGTTCTAAAATAGTTGAAACATCTAACTCAAAATCGGGGGGAAGGGTGTAAAAATATGAGAAACTTGAAAGAAAAAATAAGAAATTCCTTTGGTTGTTGAAATGTTTCATCATTTTATTGGAACTAATGTGAAAGCTGATATTCTTATTCGATGGTAGAACAGATGCTTTGAAGTCGTATCATTAGGAAATTGCTTTTCCGAAAGGCTGAAAGTGAGAATCGGAAAAGATAGAGAGAGAAATAGAACAGCTTGTAGCTTGTAAGGTAACTCCTTTTATGGTTATTGAAGGAAATACTATAATTGAAATAGAGCATATGATGAAGATGATCTATAAGCAACAAGAAAGAGAATAGGGGGCAGCAAGCAAGTAGCGTGTATGATTGAGAGATAGAGAGAGAAATATATGAAAAAGGGGGTGAAATGAGAAAGATCTTTCCTGAAGAACATATGGTTCAGCTCAAATAACATGCCAAATATGTCAACAGTCAGTATGAGCAAAGATATCTTAGTTAGATCTCTTTTGTCCTCTATAAGCTTTGAGACAATATCATTAACAAAAAGATGAATTGAAAGACAGAAGGTTTAAATATGAGATTCATATATCACGATATTCATATATTCATATTACTATATGCGGGATTTATTGTAATAATTATTATAAAATAATATTTATAGATCATGGAAAGTTGAAGATGTTCTGAAATCGGAAATAAGTCGATTAGAAAGAGTATCACTTCTTCATATTACTGTAGTTCGTGATGAAAGTTGTTCGAAAGAACCATGTCCATATTATCAGAAATGTCGTCAAACATTAAAATATATAAACAATCAACAGGTTTAATTATCTTAATTATCTTTATATTTTAATTATTTTTAGTTTCATGAAACTGATAATTTCATTGCCAAAACAATAAGAACATTACAAACGTTTGTATGTGAATGTCCATCTGGATTTACAAGTAAGTGTATGAATCACAATCTTCCCAATTCTTTATACTAACCATTATAACTCGGTTGCATGTTCAATAAGTGTTTTATTATAATTATTGTTTATAATTAATTTCAATTCTCAATTGAATTTCAAATATTTATTCTCCTCTTTACAGGTTCAATTGAAAATCTTCAACAATGCGATTTAAGGCTTGATCAATGTTACAGTAATCCATGCAAAAATAATGGAACATGTGTTTCATTGGAAAATAGCTACAGATGTGAATGTCAAGGAAGTTGGAGTGGTAAGTAGTTTAATAAGTTATTTATTTACTTAAATATAATAATAATATTTAAATTATAATTAAAATAACATTCTTATAATACATTAATATTATTTAATTAACAAGTAGAATATCTAATTCATTCTAATTATTGAATTTATGCTTTGAAAGAAGAAAGGGGGACAGAAATTGGGGGAGGAGATGATTAGGTTGACTGATGATTTACCAGAGAGTACATGTTAGTAATTCTACTTTGAATTATTAGCTGGAAAGATAGAAAAGATATGTATGTCTGTATAGTATATGAATATTAATATTTTAAATTAAATATATGATTAGAAGACAGTTTCAATATTATATATTATAATATATGTATACATCTTGTATAATTTGTAATTTAACTTAAAATATTTTCATAATTTCTTTCTTTTCTCATCTGAACACTATTCTGTTATAATGGAGGTCATCTTTTCTCTTCTAATTCAATATAGTTGATGACGAACTTTGTACGTCTTACTGAACATATTGCCGTTCTAGTTAAGGATGTGCAACATACACAACATAAGTATGCCTACTCAATATAATCTGCTGATTTCATTATAACAGCCTTATATTGAAGAATTATGCGATTATCACCCTTTCCCTCTAAATTGTGTAGACTCTTAAGAAGACTTGAGTAGAGAAGATTGACAATGGGACTTGAGATACACACACAACTGAATGAAGAGATTGAACTGACCAATTTGAATGTAACAAAAAAAGTTCTTTTCGAAGCTAAAAGGAGAAAATTGAAAAAACCGGAGTAGGGGAAGAGGGGGGGAGAACAGAGTGTATGAGTATAAAAACTTAGAGTTAACTCTCAAATAATAAAATCGTTTGAAACTTTCTGAGACAAATTGGGTTCTTCCTGAATTTCCTATAGCTAACGCTAATTCGGAAGTTAAAAATTGACATGAAAATTTGTTTCGGAAATAGTTTTCTGTATCTTCATTAAATAATTTTGAATTTATTGAGCATATGTTGAGATCATTAAAGATGTAATGGACTCTTACTATAATACCAAATGTTGCATTTACAAGGGTCGCTTAGAGTGATATAGTTAAATAAAAAAAAGACTGTAAGAGTATATGATATAAGTGGTTAAAGCATTAAGTATATATACACATATGTATACTCTATTATATATTCCAATATGTATATACTATTACATATAATTAAGGGAGGAATAACACTTTTATATTATTTTTTATTTTATTTTTCAGGTCAAAATTGTGATATTCCACATGCTGCATTAACATGTCTTCCCGGATATTGTTTATCAGATTCATCATGTGAACTTATTGGAAATGAAATGAAATGTAGACATTGTCCTTATAATCGAACAGACACTGATGAACGTTGTCGATTACGTTCAATATCCTTTAATGGAAATTCAGTTGTTAATGTAAATCGTGATTTAAGTCGCATGGAATGGACGCTAGAATTAAGGTATATTATTCATATAATTTAATATAATTAATTTATATATTTATTAGTATTTCAACTATTGCTCATGACGGTGTCATATTATATTCTGGTCATCCTGAAGCTGATCATATTGAACTTTCTATTTCGGATCGTATACTTAGAGCTCAATTTTCACTTGGAGACAAAAATAAAGTGGTTCGAATGGAAAATGAAAGACATAACAGGTAATTTATTTCTTTTTTTTTTTACATAAATATAATTTTTATTTTTCAGGATTAATGACGGTCAATGGCATAAAATTACTTTGCATTATTATGATCGAGTTTGTTATTTATAACTATATTATTTATATTTAATTTTTATAGAAACTTACCATATTATTAGATGAATGTGATGCATTTTCTTCGTTATATGCTAACGGAGAACGTCCTTGTGCTGCACAAGCAAAAATTGATTTACCAGCAAAGTGTGTACAATTTATAAATAATTTTATATTTTAACTATTATATGTATAGTTTACAAATTAATTACAATATTATTTACAGATGCTTAGATCCAGCTGTACCATGCTTCCGTTTCTTGGATTTAACTAATGGAATATTTATTGGTGGACGACCAACATCTAATCAACAAGTTGAACATGGCTACAATGGATGTATTTCAAACCTGAGTTTGAATGGAGAATTAATCCATTTCTCGTCAATTCCTGATATGTATACTATTGGAACAGTTAAAGAAGGATGTTCAGCTCTTTCTGATTTTTGTTCTGATACATCTATGTGTCCATCCAATAGTAAATGTATTAATCGTTGGAATGGATTCAATTGTCGCTGTCCACACTCCGTGCATAGTACAAGCACTTGCGAATCAGGTATATCTCCTTGTTTAATTCATTTTTCATATTCTTTTTTTTTTGTTTCAGAAAATATATCAACTCATTCTCGTCCTATATCATTGTCTGATGATGAATCATTTGTGATTTATGAGCCAAATGATGTCGCCGTTCCATTCTCATTGGCATTTGAATTCCGAACATCTCGTGTTGATACTCAAGTTATGGTTGTTGAGTTTGATCAGAGAAACACATTTTATCGCCTACAGGTATCCGTACAATCTAATTTGTTTGTAAAATTTTGTTTTTTCAAAGATTGATGATGGTTTAATACATGTTTGGGTTGGACAAAACTCAATGCTTATACCCATGGCTGAAGTAAATGCTGGACATTGGATTCGTGTTCATGTAGATTTTGATGAAGAAGAGATTACAACAACTATTGATAGCATATATAGTGTTGTTTACAAGAAAGCATTACTAGTTGATCTGAATGTTGCTCTCATCTATACAGGATTAGCACCATCGACAGGTCATCCTTCTAGATTTGAAGGCTGCCTTCGTGATCTTCAAGTTAATGGTCAAGTACAACCTGTTAAAGAAAAAGGAAAAGTAAGTATTATCTCTTCTTTCGTACAACTTATACTATAAACATAGGTTCGAGCTGGATGTATCGTAGGAAATCGTTGTTCCATATCGGGAGTATGTCCAAAAGAAAGTAAATGTCATCGAGAATGGGATCGTCACAGATGTCAATGTCATAAAGGTTCATAATGAAATTTCAAATTCTATTAAAAATTCTTCTTTATTCAAGGTTTTGTTGGTGATACATGTATGCCAATATGCTCCATAAAGGGTATCTGTGGAACTGATGGTCTTTGCCAAGTAACTAATTCATCGTCTGGATATGAATGCCAATGTCCCCAAGGTATTAACTATAATAATATATTTTAGTAGAATTCAATATATATATATTACTCTTTAAGGTCGCACTGGCTTAAATTGTGAGAAAAATTTAGCTGAACAGCTTTGTCCAGCTGGATGGTTTGGTGAATATCCATTCTGTCGGCGATGTAATTGTAATCCACTTTTCGGATTTGTTTCACAATGTGATTCGATAACTGGTGATTGCCAGTGTGAGGTACACAATCAAATAATAATGCTTTTATTAATAATTTTTAAAATAGAAATTCTTTTTCCTTAAAAATGGTCGATGTGTACCATGTGAATGTGGGCTCGGCTCGCAATCCATGGAATGTTCTACTGATGGTCAATGCACATGTTCTGGACAAGCAACAGGACGTCGATGTGATAGATGTGCAGATAAACGTCAAGTTCGTAAACTGTTATATATTCTTAAAACTTATTTTTATATAGATGTTAGATATGAAAACATTGAAATGTCTATCTATTCGTGACCGTTGTCCGTCTGAAATTGAAGATGGTATACAATGGCCAACCACATTAAAAGGTATATTCTTTGATTAAAAACAACAAATAACTAATAATATTTAGGTGTACTAGCCCGAGCTTCATGTCGTGGACAAGAAACTGGCTTAGCTACCAGACTATGTGATAAAGGTGGTGAATGGCAAAATGTAAATAATTGGAATTGCACGAAGCCAGAGTATGGCCTAATGGTTAATAAGGTAAATATAATATTATGAAGAATATTTTTAACGTATAACTTTGTATTTTAGTTCGATGCTCTGGATTCATATGAGCTATTGACTATGCTTCATAATGCAACGGACTCAGAAACATCAATCCGAGGTCGTAATCTTGAAATTGCTCGTTCAGCAACTGAGCGTATAATTCAAAATGAATTCAAGTAACTCCTATTAAGCCAAATTTTATTTAATTTTTAATTTTTAGACTTGAACCTACCGTACGATTACATATGCGTGACTTATTTTTTACCCAATCACTTGTAAAAGCAACGGATAAGATATTAGATAGTGAATCACCATTTGAATATTTACAACTAGTACAACGATTAGCCAATTACGGAAAAAGTGTATTTGATGTTCATAATCGAGTACCTTTTCTGGAACCGTTTGCCATTACATCCGAAAGCATTTGTAAGTTTGTTGTTTATTTCAAGTTATCTATTTATTTTTTTCAGTGTTTGCTATTGATAATTTGGATTTCGATAACATTGTCCCCAAATTTAACAACTTTTTGGATGAGCGCAATAGTGAATTTCCAAGAATTTCAATTGAAGCTCGTCACTCGGATAAAGTGAGTATTCGTTTTCTAAAAGTAAAATAGATATTATTTATAAATTTTTTTTAGATTTACTTTACAATACTTCCAAAACCACGATGTGTTCGTTGTGAAAATCCAATTGTAATAGTATATGCTAATACAACAAGTAAAATTCGAGTAGAATTTCCTTTAACAGAAGAAAATGGTTGGAAATATCCAGAATGCGTTCGTTTACATGTGAGTAATAATTCTTAATTTATATTAATGAATTTAATATATTTGAAGGAAAAAACACACAGTTCTTGGTCAACAGATAGTGTTAGCTTAGTCGGATTAAACCTAAGCCATGTAGTTTGTGAATATTCGAAACAAGGAATATATACATTACTTGTTAAAAATAATAAAGGAGCTTATGTAAGTGAAATACTTATTCTTTATAAGGTATAATCAACTAATTTCAGCTTCGATTAGCTCATTCTGATAACATCAGTTCACCAGTATTAGGTGTTATATCATTATTGCTTCTTATATTTGCATTTATATGTACAATCATACGTAAGAATATACGAACTCAACTAATACGTTTGGGATTCATTATATTCTTTGCAATAAATGCAATAAATATCTATTTCGTTCATAAAGTATCAATCAATCAGGTAAATATATTTCAATTTATATATTTTAATTTTATTCTTTCTTCAGGTTTTCTGCCCTGTGCGAAATGCTGTTTTATCTTTTACAACATCTTCGCCATTTGCTTGGCTTTTCCTCTATTCTTTACATTTGTACAGAATGTTAGCTGATGGTAATCCAAAATCAAGGTATTTCATTTATAATATTATTACTTATATGATGTTTTTTTTTCAGTATGACAGTATGTCTGCTACTCGGACTTGTTCTACCATGTCTTCTCTCATGTGGATCATTCCTATTTGCAGCTCAATGTTCATTTATGCCATCAGAATGGCTATTCTATTTACTTTTGATACCAATTGTTATGTTCTTATTGGTATATAATTCATTTTCTTTAATTTATTTATGAAAATTCTTCATTTCAGTTATCGTTCTATGCTTCTGCGACATCTTTCTTAGTTTCAATGAACAAACAATATGATGTTGTTGTGGTTAAATTCAGCCTACGAAAAGCTCTATTCCAACATTTTATTTTGGTAATTTTATAATTATATATTTTCTATTTTTGTTTATATTTTTCTTATTTCAGTCATCGTTAACATTATTCCATACCGGATTATCATTATTCTTACCGCAAATGTCAATAGCATCACCAATTCAGGAACTTATTTGTAACATTGTTCTTGTTGTTGTATGCTTATACATCCTTATCTGGAGTTTTTCACCGTCAGGGGTGAGTGCTTGATCTATTCTTTACTATCTTCTATGTTTTGGCTTCAAGAACATGCAAAATTATTTTTAGAAGACAGCTGCAGCAAATGATATGTGGCTTGAAGATCCACAAAAAAATGGCTTAATCGACTCAACATGTGGACCTGATATTCATTCTCCTTTACTCACTACTCACGATCGTGTCGATATTCATAATCAAACCATGATCGCGGACTGGATGCCAGATGTGATTCCTGTTGATCCATATTTAACATCGACACCTATAGCCAATAACCGAACCGTCGCAAGCTCAGAGTACAGTACCCCTCTTCCTCGATTAGATAATCCTCTAGCTAACACGATTCTATCACCAGCAGATCGTATCCTCAGCGAAAGTATGTTTTTTTCTCTAAAATATTATTAAACATAGTAATGTATTTAGGTAAATTCCGTTGCGAAGAAGATGATGTGGATGCAGCATACTATACTTATACTATACAACGTCGACGTCAGAATACAACATTTAGTAAATAATATGACATTCCAACATATTCTCTTCTTTAGATCTTGAATTTATTAATTTTTATACGAGTTCAATATATTTCTTTCGAAGTTTTATTTTTCAAGACTATAAAAATCTTTTTATATTTTAGTTAAAAAAAGAAAAAACCATCCATATAGATAATTAAATTTTCTTTATTACCTCGTATTGAAGACTGGTGCTATACATATTGTATAATTAATTAAATGTTATTGATTGTATTTAAATAATTTAATTTGTTTTCATTTTTGTTCTGCTGAGATTCTCTAGTCAATGATCTTAACATTATCATTTTCTTTCCTTGTTTTCTCATATCCAAATTATATTTATATGTTCACTTTGTATATTTTTTATTGTTTAAATAAAATAATTTGTAATAATATATTCACAAATAAATTTATAATCATATTTAAGCAGTTGCATAATAAATATAATAGTTATGCGTCACGTGAACAACGGCCTGTAATCATTTAATCTATTTGCATATCATCAAAACGGTTGTTCCATCCTTTAGCTCTTTTTGCTTTTTTACATTTTCTCTTGTTTAGTTAAAGTTTTTTTTTCCTTTTAATATTATTAGTATTTAATTAGATATTGAATTTCTATATATATTCTCTTTTAAATTATATAAGCCTATTATTCTTTTTTTTTCCGTTTGATGTCAATTAGTTTTAATTAGTTTTAATAATTCCATTTTTCTTTTTTTTTATTCTTAATAGACTTATATTTCTTTTCATTGAATAGTGGGCTTCGAATTGTTTCACTTGCTGTTCAAACCTTTGTAACTTACTTACATTTAGAGATTTTCTACCAAAAGAAGCTATACAATCAACTGTCCATCTGAAAAATTTGTTTGCACGGAAGTCAATTTGAAAAGGAAGCATCAACGAGAGAAAAACAAACGTTGTCCGAATAACTCCTCCCCTTCTTCTCTCGCCTATGTCATTTACAAACGGAGATAAAGCTTTGGTTTTCGTTTTATATTTTAAACTTTTATTCGATTATAAGGCCTTTTTACTCCATGATTTAAATGCCATTTCTTTTTAAATCAAACAATTTTTTTATAAAAAAATATCATTATATGCTGCAAAAGAAATTACTTCTACCAAAATGGCCAGTTTATGTATCCTAGTCAATCCCATCAGATTTGAAAAGAAAAAAACAAATAGAATTTACTAAAGCATTTCCAATTTTGAAAATGGATCTTTAAAATACTTTCATGTACATTTACAGTTCTTCCCAATCCTTGCCCACTCTACGCTCTCATTTTCGTTTTCAATTGAGTTGACGTCCGGCAAACAAACGCAGCACGAACTGACCGTGTTCTTACATTTTCACATTTTTTATTGCAATTCAGACAAGAATAGTTAATTCTGTTAGCTTTACAAAGAAAATATTGAAGTTTCAGAACTAGACTGTCCCTATGTTCATATATTTGAAACTATATTTGTATTTTGTTTTATTCTACACATTAATTGACAAAATTATTTAGAAATGGACACAGCTGAGCTGGTTACTCCTTCACCATTTTTTGTAGCTTCTGTTGATTATTCTGTAGCAATCGTTCTATTTCTTGGATGTTTATCTCTTATTTTAACTCTTATACATCTAATACAATCAACATTGATAAGGCCGGTAGAAGATATTGAAAAAGGTAAGTTAATAAAAATGTTTCGAAATTCTTAAATAAATAAATCTAAAAACACGAATAAAGGGTCAAAAATGTGATTAAAGGACAATTATCTTCTTACAGGCTTAAAACCACGAATTCCTCTCCCACCTTCTGAAGGATATGTTACATACAAGTATCAACAAACAGAAGATAAAACAAAAACTTTCCGTTTTCACTAAGAATTTTTCAGCTATTTACTATTGAAAAAGCTATTTAGTCGAAATATGTTTCTTATTTTTTCTATTTCACGGGTTAGAATTTAAAAAAAACCAATATATCAATAATTCTATGCTATAACGATTATATGAATATATATTGCTTTTGTTTCTTTTTTCAAAAAGGAGAAAACTTCTAATCAATTCGCAAAAAAGCATGTTAATATATTTTTAAATAAAATTGTAATTTCTTAACCGCTTTCAATACTTATTCAATATTTTTATTTTTTATAAAAAATTACTTTGCAACAACTTATCTTGTTTTTATTTTTGCGATTGATCCGTATTAAAATAGAATAATATGCATATAGATTTGAGAAAAGCTAAACTTGCGATCATCGTTCCTGTTGTACGCTCCGGTTGTCAATAATATTGTCTGTTTATCCTAAAATGGTGCTACTGGATATCTTTATCAATTCAATAAATTTGAATAAGAGTTCATAGATGTATTGTACTGAGGATTTATTTTTATAATCAAAACTTTAAATTAAGAAAAACAGTTCAATATTTTATAGCAAATGGCTCGCCTATAAATAATAATTTCACTCATTAGTATATGAACAAAAAAAACCTTTCTCCGTTTGTTTTTTTATCCAGTAAAGAAGCAATTAAAGAACTAAATATATCAGTTGGTATTTCTTTATTGCTAGAAAGAATCATCTGAATACTTTTAATGTTTTCTTCATATTGATCGCCATCCTAAATAAATACTAATTTGTTATAACTATTAAAATACTTACTACAGTGCAAGCTTTAAACTCACGATAAGGTATTCGGGGCGTATTCATCTGAGGAAAATTTCGAATACTTTTCTGAATATAAAATTTTAATGTTATTTTATTTACCTAGTAACACCATATCATATAATAAGAAAGATAGCTTCGTATCAATGTTAGCTTCTATTGCAACATTTGAAGGTAAAGGTATGACATTTGATCCATCTTTTCTAGAATTTTTTGAACAAATTGATAAAACAAATAAGTAGTTCGTACTGTTTATAACCAACATAAACCATTCCGGGAGTATCTTCGATACCTTTGTGAATTCTAAATTTTACATCATTGAGCATATCAGGAGATGGGGGTAGGTAAGACTGTTTGCTATTTCGTCCATCAACTATATCTACAGTGGATAAGAAAATTATACAAAATTAAACCTGAATCAGAACAAGGCCGTTTTCGACTGACTTCCTCTCTGGGTGGTTCGAAAACTTTTACATCCTGTGTATATGATGGAGAGGAATCATCGATTTGTAAGTTGAATTCAGACATATCTCTAACATAATTGAGAGATATCAATATTATAAATAGAATTTTCAAATAATATTCATAAGATATTAACTTAATACAGAAAATTTGAAACAAACAAGAAATATAAAATATTTAATATTTACATCATTTATAAAAAATTTTCATATTCTCATTGCTATCAGACAACTTATTTTCTATATTTGTTAATTACAGCAAATAATGGACTTTTTCATTAGTAACAATATTCCTTTCATTTATATACAATTCACTGTTGCTGTCTACTTTGTTCAACAAATATCTATAACTTATAAGGTGATTTATAATCCTTTAAAATGTTTTACCTATAATTAACCATAATTCCAAAACTATTTGTCAAACCTCGTGCGCTAGTATCACCTAACCAGTTCAAACGATATAACTCAGCTCCATTACGTAAATGGAAATTAGCTTGAAGAGAATACATTTTTCGAGAAAAAAAATACACTCATACCAACAGGATTTAAAGCATATCCGTTTCTCTTAGCATTACACAAATACCGAGCGCATGCAGACAACAAAACTTCTTTAAGCGGAATAATTTCAGATACGGAAAGAGATTTTTTAGATAAAGTCTGAAAACAAAAATCATCTTAAATAATACTTTACTACAAACCTGAAGTAAAAACCTTCGAGTTAATTCTTTATCCAGTGCTTTTCCGCTTAATTTACTAACACTAGCAATGGTGTTTCCATCGATTATGTCATCTGGGATGAAAAATATATGTGACAACTCTTTTACAACTTACCAAATTCGGAATTTCCATGTAAGGTTCGCAGGTACCAATTTCGAAAACCAGGAATCGGTGATAACGTGGAGTGCTGATTAATGCTCGATACTTCTTGTTCAATTCTTTTCGCAACTTGTTTAATCAATAAATTTCCCAAGTCGATGCCAGCTAATCCTGAACCATTATGAAACAATGAACAAGAATTTTTTTAATTTTTATTACCTTTTTGCGGTGAGGTGATTGAATAGTAAATAGCAGTAGATTGATCATTTTCCGAGCTCTGAATGCAGGAACCATCCATAATTTTCTATGATTATAAGTTAGCTAAGATGATGTTTTATGTAATTACCTGGACATTGTCAGCAATAAAGGACATCAAGGCAACATGAACCATTACTAGAGGTTCTCTTGGTAGTGCTTCATGGGTGAAGTAGAAACAACTGAAGTATTAAATAATAAATATTGAACCTTTGAAATCGTACCGTCGATGTGATCCTAAACGGGTTTGAAAATCCACTAAGCCTCGTACAGGGTGCACAGCTTCATACTGCGCTATCTGAAATGTAACATAACATAATCGAACTAGTAATAGATCGATTACCTTATGAATAATATCACCAGGACTTTCCCATGTTAGCCGGTTGAGCTTCAGATTTGACAAACAAAACCAAGTTGTGAGCAAATCACGAGCCGATTCCTCCAACCGACGTAACGAAGAAACAACAGTTTTATCTTCTTCAGTTTTCATCAATGTCTAAAGAAAAATGTGTGATAAACTATAAAAATTAATAAAATTACTAAAAGTTTAGCTCTCATATCACAGACTGTTTTTATACCCTCGGGTAAGTTTCCAATATGTCTCAACAGAAAGTGATGAATAGGTCGTGCGGCAGAATAAATTTCATGAGCCATTTGTTTATTCTTCAAACAATTAATTAATAATCTCATCATGACCAATATTGTATACTTTCCCGTACAAAGACAGAGCAGATTCCAACGCATCTGTTCGAACACCACAATTAGAGGCTAAAGAAAGCAGAACAGCTTTTTTTTGATGTTCATTTTCTTCATATAACTTCAAGACTTTCTTACTACTATCCTAGAACGTTATAAAAATAGAACTGCCAAATAAAGTATATTTACTATAAAGCTATGTTGCGATGACTTGTTCGTTAGGGAAGATAACTGATCATCTATTCCCAGCACGTCATTACCGAAAGCTCGCATTCCTACAGAATTCTGAAGGACGCTTTTATTAAAGCACTCTTATACTAATTTTAATTTTTTTAATGTTACCTTCCGCCATCTTAATAAAGTATTTCTCCATAAACTCAACTGCATGGGTAGAATTTCCTATAATATTTATAAATAATATATTCTATAGCTACTAAAGCGAAACGTTAATCGATTGTATTCAAACGACCTATTTATAATTTCATTAATTCTTCATTCACCAAGAGCTTAATACTTATAACTTTACACTATATCCTATATCTTAATCAATCGTTTAATTTTCAAAAGTTTTAAGTTGAAGCGATATTAAAAGCTTGTAAAACAAACAATTAAATACAATTTATTTATTTTCTTTAAATATTTTAGCATACTGTAGGATAAATGGAAGTTTTAGGAAAATAAACAACATAACGTATATATTTTAATTTGGACGAGGATCTTTCTGTTTGCTCTTTTGCTCCATTCCTAATCTTTTCAATGATTACTTCCGTTTTTTTTATGTAATGTGACCAATTTTCTCAATAATCTTGGAAAGCACATTATTCCGCATGAGCTTTGTTTCTTATCTTATTCTAGATAATGTGTAAAACTTGCACTCTTGAGAAAAAAAAGATATATTGATCATTAATTTCTTGCTAAAGCTGGGTTTGCTTGCACTATTCCCTTTCCTTTATTTTTCGAAATTAAGAATTTTTTGATTCAAATTGAGATTTCTTCATATCAAAAAATTCTGTTGATATATACGGATGTATTTTTACTTTGTTATGTATTATTTCCTTTTTTCAATTACAAGAATTCAGAACAATGGTCATGTCTACTCCATCTAAGTGGCTTTGCCAATCTGTGCCACACATGGTTGCTCAAAGAGCTTTATATAGTGGAGCAGCTGCTAAGCCTGATATGATCCGTTTTCGTTCACCGGTGATGAGCAACAGAAAGGTATTGAATAGCATAAAATATATATTAATTATAAAGTTAAGGCTCCTCTTGCTCGTTATGGAGGACGCCACAACGTTGCTGTTCTTCCTGGAGATGGTATTGGTCCTGAAATGTGCGCTCATGTTGAAAACATTTTCCGCGTAGCTCAGGTAAAACATTCTTAATTTTGGCTAATTTGGCAAACATAACATTACAGGTCCCAGTCGACTTTGAAGTCGTTAATCTTACTTCTAAAAATACCTCTGAGGAAGAATTGAACCAAGCTATCACTATTATCAAGCGAAATGGTGTAGCTCTCAAGGCAATAGTTTTGAGCTTGAGACTAAATAACCAAAACAATGTTTTAGGGAAATATTGAAAATAAATTCGATGATCCACAATTCAAGTCTTGTAACATGGAACTTCGTCGTAATCTTGATTTATTCGCCAATGTTTTGCATTGTGCTACTATTCCAACTATTCCCAGCCGTCATAAGGTTATTTTTATAGACAATAAAAAAAAAATATGCAAATTGTAGGATATTGACATGATTATTATCAGAGAGAATACTGAAGGAGAATATTCTGGACTTGAACATACTGCGACACCCGGAGTTGTTGAAAGCTTAAAGGTATCTTGATATATCGTACAAAATCTTATTTCTTTCATGCTTAGATTGTTACTCAGCAAAAAATTGAAAGAATATCACGATTTGCATTCCAATACGCTGTTAGATACGGTAGGAAAAAAGTTACTGCTGTACACAAAGCTAATATTCAAAAGCTTGGTGATGGTCTCTTCTTGAAGGTTACTATTTACTAATAACTTTTGTCCTAATTTTTGAAATTCAGGTGTGCAAAGAAATCGCTGCTACTGATTATCCTGAAATTAAATTTGAATCCATGATCGTTGATAATGCTTCTATGCAATTGGTGAGATCAAAAACTGAAATTAAGTACAATGCTTGTTAAGGTTTCTCGTCCTCAACAATTCGATATCATGTTGATGCCAAACTTGTATGGAAACATTATTTCTAACATTGCTTGTGGTCTTGTAGGAGGACCTGGATTGGTATCTGGAATGAATTTCGGAACTGATTATGCTGTTTTTGAAACTGTATCCTTGTTGTTCCTAATTGATTGTATATGTAAAATTTTAGGGTACTCGTAACACTGGAACTGCCTTAGCTGGAAAGGATATCGCTAACCCAACAGCATTCATTCGTGCAGCAGTTGATATGCTCAGATATCTCGGTCTTGATGAGCACGCTAACCTTATTTCTGATGGCTTGTTCCACGCTTTAGTTGAAAGAAGAATCCATACCCGTGATATTGGAGGAGAAGCCATGGTACTATTTTAAAAAAAAAAAAATTTATGTTATTATGGTTTTCAGGCTACTCAATTAGTTGGAGCATTGTCCGAGTTCATTCATGAAGAAATTGAAAAAAAGAAATGGCATGTCTAATTAGATCTCTAGATTGACTTCATGTTTTCTAATACATAGCTTAGCACGTTTAGCTCTTCATAATCCTGTTATCTGAGTGTCGCTTACTTTACATAAATACTTTAAAATTTAGTGGTAACCACTAATGATCTGTCTTCAACATAGTTTGGAGTTGAACCTAATATGTTTTAGATTTACGGATTATTGTCAGTAATGGAACAATATCTGTAATATAGGTCAACTAATGTTGTTTTAGAAATAGTTAGCAATTTTCTGAGTGTTTCTTTCATAATACAGTTGTGTTCTCACATCGTTCCTTCCCGAAGTTGATGACTTTTTCTTCTACTGACCCTATATCGAAATTTATCTTTATTTTATGTGTGATGCTATTTACACTTTCCGTGTAGGTGTTAGAATACTTAGATATGCTTAATGAAGTTGATTTTCTTATTTTGAGTTTCATTATTTCTGTTTAGCGTGCTATTTGTAGTTCAATTATTCATAAGTTTAAAGAATCATCATTGAGAACTGTCAAATCAATCTTATGATGTGTCTGTCCATTTGTTCTTTTGAGAAATTGGGGCTGTAGCCACGTGACTATGAAAACATGATATCATACATCAGCATACAATCAGAAAAGTTGCTTTTCTGGTCAGTTGTGTAGTTTATTATTTACAGTATTAACTATAAGTAGACGTTTTTATAGGTATATATGTTATTCAGGCAATGTTATGCAGTAATGTACAAAAGTATGAATCACCGATGTAGTTTGCAATATTGTAGGGCATTCCAAAATAAAATATAAACTTCAGGTTGGAGAAAAGCTAAGTTTCAGCAACAGTAAGGATCATACGATTTATTTCCTGAATAAAAAAAGTCAATCTATGATTTGCGCTTACACACACTCAGTAACTAACATTTATTTTCTTTTGCATGGTGAAATAGGTCTTCGAACTATGGCCTCAGTAATTGAAGGAATAGAGGACGCAGGTTGAGAAACTTGTTTGAATACCACGTGGTGATCTCTTCTGATAGTGTCGTTTGTATGTCAACGAAATGTCCACTACTAATCACTTCTACGTGCGATTTATTTCTCATTAAACCTTTTTAACTTATTTCCATTCATTCATTTCTCTCTGTTTTCTGTCTGTTTCTCTCTCTCTCTCTCTCTCACTTTCTCTCTATTTCATCCTTTGGTACTCTCTCTCTCATCTTGTCACCTCTTCCTATCGGTCTTAGTAACTTAATTTTGACTTGATAATGCCCAGAGTCGGTGTATAAGTTCGAAGTGATTATGTTGTCAGATCAGTGTTCATACGCATGACGTACAGAGATTCAAACATCATAATTCTCAAGATTCTATTTTCATTTCCCATGTTCACCAGTTCTATTCTATTATGATTAGCCGTCAATTAAATACCATGTCGAAGACTTACAAAGTAAGACAATTCTATAACTTATGAATAAGCCACTTTTGAAGTTCGATGTCAGTTGATCTTATCATTTTTTTATCAAATCAAAGATGGTCTCATCGTTAAAATTATTAAATAATTGTGCAAATCTTCCAAAATTTCAAAATAATTGCAAAGAAATCTTTATTAGATAAGTAAAAATTCTCAAATAAATAAAAAAAATGTTCTGAGTATTGGAATTAAAAGAATATATGTTGGATACATTAAAAACACCGACAGCGGGATCACAAAGTTATCAGACCATGTTAGCAGAAGAAGAGATATTAAATATAATAAGAGATTTACAGTATATGGAAAGAGAGCTTAACAGAACCAGACTCTGCTGGGCATGAGACCATTTAAATCAATGGAATTGTTTCAAAAATGTTGAAAGCCTTTCCATATATGGTTTACAAACTTGAATTGTCCTGGCAAATTTTGCATTTACAACCTGATAGACATGTTCAAAGCTTCCAGACGAAATGCCACAAAGATGTGTGAGCGATTCCGCCAGAATCATTGGACATTGTCATAGCATACATATAAGAATGTCTCGAGCTACTTTCAAATGCTAAGTGTTTTAAGGAAATATCAATTTATGCCTATATTTCTGTTTCTGAACTAGAAATATCACATCCTTCATCGGATGAGTCCATTTCAGCTGTACCATTAGCAAGAAGCTTGGCACAGAAGCTTTGGATACGTTTAGCTGCGTCCATCATGACATCTTCGGGATAAGTGATAACCAAACGAATCCAGCCAGGTGAAGAAAATGCTCCTCCTGGCAAAACAATCAAGGATTCTTCCTGAAGAAGGAGATTGTTATGAATGACGTATGAATATTGCGAGAAAACAAATTCTATTTGTAAGACAAAGTAACTTACAATAGCTAAGTTTTGTGAGAAAACAAGATCATCTCCATAAATAGACTTATCAATACCGACCATCAAGTACATGGCACCTTGAGGACGTAGTGTGCGAATCCCAGGTACATTCTGCAATTACAGGATACTTTATAACTCTCAAGTTTAATGTTATTACCTTGAGAGCATTTGTTAAAATTTTGGCGTTTCTTGAGATAATGTTTCTGTTATATTCAAAGTAAGATTCTGGAGTTTCTAACAAGATCTTTGGAAGAGCTCCTTGAACAAGGGAGCAAGGACCGACAATCTTCTGTGACAAAGCAACAAGTCCTTTTTTGACATCACTAAGGACACCATGACGATTATAGACAATCAACCATCCAAGTCTCCATCCTGGAGCCATCCATCTTTTAGCAATTCCATCACAAGTCAGAATAGGAACCTAAAAAGAAATATAAGATATCATATCTTAACAAACGAAAAGATCAGTCGGGAGTGACGTCAAGGAAATAGAAAGAAGAAAGGAAGGAAAGGGACAGGTCGATGACGTCGTGTTTCAATGCACGTACCTTTGGTGACAACGAAGCCAGTGGACAGAATTCGGCTCCATCGTATACAAGGTCTCCATAAATTTCATCAGCAATTATCACAACTTTATGACGGGCAGCAATCTTGAATTTTTTATTATAATGAAAATAAAGTAGACCTAGAGCCTACCTGCAAAATGTCTTCAAGATGTTCTTTAGGCATTACGACACCTGTTGGGTTACCAGGGTTGTTGACAATGATAGCTTTGGTACGTTCGTCAATTAATGATTCAAGATGGTCTAAGTCGATCAAACCTCCGTTTGTCATATCAAGATGGTATGCACGGTCCTTAAATACCTCATAGTACTGCATTCGTGGATTTTTCTTCTTACCTCAATACCATGGGGACGACAAAGAGTAGAATAAAGTGGGAATCCAGGATGTGGAACAAGAATATTATCTCCATAATTGGCAATGCCTTCGATTGCCATCTGTATAGCATGAGAACATCCACTTGACAAAATAACATCATCGGCAGTAAAAGGGGCTTCAGGTACCGAGTATCGGGTAACAACAGCTTGCCTGGCAGCAAGTTCTCCAACAGCTGGACCATAGCCGTCATGTCTACAAATGAGATTTTAATAATTTTCAGTTTTTTTCGACATTAGTACTTGTGAGATTCTAGTGTTTCACGGACAGCTTCCTCAGCAATCTTGCTCGTAGGTAAAATTCCGGAAATAGATGGGTCTCCAAGAGATAACTTAATCAAAGGCTTTGCTGGATTAGTTTCAACGTTCATAGCATCAGCAATTTTTCGGATTGGATTGACCGTATTCCGGGCATGCTCTGACTGTGAAAGCATATGCCATCCTCTTTTTTCGAATTTTGTTGATTTCTGCAAACACATTTGTTCAAGTATAATTTGAAAAAATCAGTTTTAGATTATTTTTGGATGAAGCTGAATCATAAAATGAAAATATTGATCTTCAACTCTGTAATTATTTTATTTGCAAAACATTATTTTTTTGTAAAATCGCCTTTCAATGCTACATTTTGATTCAATAAAAAATCTCGTTGTTCCTTTCAGACGAAGCGGTTGTTGTAATAAAAAAGAAAAAAATGAATGAAAGATGTAGACATGGAAGGTACTGGAAGGCAAGAACAACAGGAGGAGTATTTTTGAGAACGTATGTGATTTGTTTATAAATTGGGATCATACGAGTAACGAAAGATTGATATTTAGAATTTAAAAAATGTTTTGAAAAGAACTGATAACTTTTTTGATAATATATATTGTGTTATAGTGGTGGTAATATGGAATCTAATTTAATTTTAAACTTGAATTTTGCCTTATCATCCACAGAGGAAAATGTGAGAAATTTACTGTTTTCTAATTATTATGACTGACAGACAGGTGTAGCCGATAATACTGTAAGCACTATAGCATGGATAAGCTGTGCAAAAGCATTGAAGATAAGAAAATGCATTGAAATGAGAGGTTGTTCGTAGAAAAAAATATTTTTCTGATTATTACAGAATGTTTTAGAAATATAGAAAGAGCTCACCATGTTGTTGATAATCTTCTCGTGGCGATGAAGCTGTGTGCTTATTTGGTCTGGCGTAATTTGGTGGGCGGTAACTTCCATTTTAGCGAAAATTGTATCTTTAACGTCCTTTCTCTGAAATCAAACCGTCAATTAACGACATATTGCAGGAGAGATACAAAGAAAGAACTAAAAACTGAAGAGAGTACAAGACACGCGAAGGTAAAAAAAGATAGTAGGCGGTAGGATGAGAGAACAAGAGATCAAGTGGAAATCAAAAAGGTGATAAAAAATCTCATGAAATTACGAATGATTGTCATAGAAATCAAAGAAGATTGAAGAGCAGATACGAGTACATGTGGTTCTATTAATAGAATTTGTTCAGATCAGTACGCCGAATTTTCTAAACTTATGTATCTGATTCAGACTATTGTGTTCTAATGACGTTGATCACTAACAGTATATCTTATTGTTAATGATGAAACGATCCAATAGAAGACAGTAATGTTGACGATGCATGAGCGAAGATGTTCTATTCGTCAAAGTATTTCTAGCTTGAATTCATCGACAAGCCCATATCTGAAAGATCGTTAGAACACTGACTTTTTGCTGATAATTCCGGTATCCATTAATTTTGAGTACAGTCGATGCAAAATTATAGTCAGGGACAAACGAGTGGTGTGAGCAATCACAGAGCTGCTTCTCTAGCTATGCGCCTGATTCTATACCTGCATGACTGCTACACTCTCTGATGCGTTCAGCTTCGTAGATATCAGTTGTATAAGAAAAATCTTTACAGATACAAAAACATAAGAAATGAATCCATTAATGGGTGTTCTTTCTTCATCTTCAGGATAATTATATACATATATGTCAGTTTATATACAGGCCCTCTTTTAGTCACGCCCCTCCCCCCCCACATTTCGTTGCGGGCTGGTTCGAGCACGTGGAAATTGACACAACGTGATAATGATGATGCAATATGATATTTTTGTTTCCCTTATAAGAAGAACCTTTTCATTTTATAAAAATAATTAAATTAACTCGATATAGGCAAAGACAACGATATAAATAATTTATTGTGGTGAACACTGTAATAATTGTGTCATTAATTAGAATAGTATACTTTACGCTGAAGCGTCATTTAGAAGAAATAGGCGTGCGATATCGGTTGATACAAAATTATTTTGAACATCTTCATCCTTTGCTTCCACCTTTTTTATACTTTTTGATCCAATACGCCTTCTGTAGTTCCGTTCCTTTTTTTTCCTTCCTTTTGCTATTTTTCTACCTTTTTTTTTGTATTTTGGTAGTTTTTATGAGCACTTCATCATTTCTTTCTAGTTTCTCATATTCTATTATAGTTCTTCATCTTATTTTCTCACAGTATGACAGACATTTTCTGTCTTTCGGTAAATTTGATATGTCTTCGTAGTATGGCACTGTGATGATAATATAATATAACGGACAGAAATAGACTTTCTTGAAAGAAATTGGAAAAAACACTGATCTATAAAAAGAATAAAGTGATACGTGAAAAGAACAAGAACAAACATATAATTTCAATGATACATTTAAGCAGCATCTTCAATGATCATGAGAGTAGTAGTTTGAATGATCGAGAAATTGATTCCTACTTAGCTAATGTCAACTTCTCCGTTTTCGCAAACGGCGCTGATCAAAAGGTCAAGATTATAGAAATATAAAACAAAAGTGAGAAAAAATTATTCTCTAATAACCGAATAAGAAAAATTGAATGAAAGAGAGAAAGAGAGAGAGAAAGAGAGCGATAAAGGGAGAGAAAGAGAGAGAGCGTAATAAAGAGAGAGAATGAGAGAATTATATCATATTTGAACCGAAATTTTGGTCATTATGATCACTTACTCAAATCTATAAAGATAAAAATTCATTTATTACAAAGAATTGCCATTTTCATTCGACCCTGAACACTTTTAAAAATCGAATGAATTTACAAATGTTAGTAGTACTTGATTACAGCGTGTTATAAAAAATATAGTACAATTGAATGTGAGCAAGCGGAAGGATATACTGTAAAACATGGAGCGAAAGTGAGAAAGGGAAAAGGAAGATAGAGAAAGAGAGAGGTGGGGAGGGTAGAATGAAGAATAAAAGAGAAATATATTATATAAAAGAGAGGAAGCAGATGTTTTGATTCGTAACCAAATCACATGTACATATTCAGAATCCATTAGTAACCATTTCCTTTGTGTTGACTTGGGGGTTTAGCTATAGAGAATGTGGGAAGATGAATAACATAAACAGTTAAGTGATGCCTTATATAGTTTTATATAGCAGACTGTTATAGGAATATTCAGAAATTATCATAAACTGTATTTTGTGAACAATGTTGGTTTACATGTACGGTCAAGCTTCACTGTACTAAATTTCATTTCACCTGTTTCTATTCTTATTCGGTACTACTACACTGAGACTTAGAGGACGTATGCAGTTGACTATAAGTGTACAGTCAATATGCCCATGTCTTCTAGGTTTCTAAGCCGTATCTACACTTAATTATAATGCCCAATTAAAAAAAAGCCAAGAATAGTTTTCAATAAAGTAAATCTCGATTATTGGCAAGAACACAGAACTTGCTTCACCATTACGATTTTTAGCCCTATTCTTAGTCAGATTCTGGATTGGTCAACGTCATCAAACAACATTCGAAGCAGGATTGTCTACGTGATAGTGGTTAGTCCTATTTCAAATTTTACGAATTTATGTTTATTCGAAAGTTTAGTAGAAGAACAGCATCAGAGAACTATTATTTCAGAAGTTGTTGATCATGATATCCAGTATGCATGCATTATTCTATATATAGATCTTGTATAACTGTATTTCAAACGTTGATATCGTTTCCTTCCATTTAAGATGATATCTGAGAAGCACATCACGAGTACTCGTAACTGTATCCGCAGTCGTGTTCCGCAAAGTTTAAGAATTAAAAACGCGTAGTAAACCAACGCTACACTTTTGTTTATTTTTAAATGAAAACTAGCAATTACGTCAAAAGAGCGGCTATTCTGAAGGAACTATTTTGCAAAATTGAACAGCTGTAGTAATGGCTTGTCGACGAAACTCGCAATCGTTCATGAATTTCGTTGCCATATTAGAAAATGTGTCGATGACAAGACAGGACATTAAGAAAGAAATTGTTCTTTTCCTTTTTGCTAATCCATTAACAAAATTGCATCACTATGATCTCAATCAATCTCAGATGGCTGCTTGCTACAAACTCTGCTGGAATGATGATGAAACTTAGCCCGGAACTGTCACCGTTGCTATCTTAACTTTTGTTAGGACAAGTGAACTAATCAATTAAACTTGAACATTTGGCTAAATGTGCAATACTTAGATTCAAATATCTTATTTTAACAACGCACGCATTTTAATATAAGAAAGAAGTATAATAATAACTTTCGATTCATTCATTAAAATATTAATCTTTATAATCAACCAACGTTCCAGGTGTACAGTGTTTATTTTGAAAAACAAGTAAAACAGTCCAGTTGTCTGACCACTAAGATATATATATATATATATATATAAAATTTAAAAACAGCATTTTAATTAACAGTTAGTAAACATTGAAAAGATAATAAACATTTTAAATGGTTTGATGTTGTGTTTAAGCTATTAACAACAAAACTCCCATTACCACAATTAAAATATAATATATTTGCCTAGCACCTCAAGCTTGATGATAAATGATTCTTTTTCAATGAAATGCTTGATACCATATAATACCATGTTTTTATAGTTTTCAATGATTCGATAACACATTTCTTGTATCAAAATAATCGAAGTAAAACGATAATTTGTTAGTTTACAACAGATTAATATTTTTATAGTTTTTTTCATAAATATTGTTTTAAAATCTTAAAACTTGTGTTTGATCCATAAAGAAACGTAATACATGAATTTTTTTTACATTTGGCATCACATTACAACAACGGAAATGTCGATTTTACAAGTTAAAATAAATTATGGAAAAGAAAAAAGTGAGTAGGCACAACAATATGCAATATTCACCGGGCGAGAAATATCTACAATTTAAGGCAAATTCTTGTTTTGTACCAAAAAAATAAAATAAAACACATTATAGAATTCATAATTAGAGAAATGGTTCCACAATAAACCTCGTCTTAAATCAATATGCCATCTAAAGTTTAAATCTTATGTACAAGAGGTGAATCGAAAAGTCAAAAATTGGAAAGTTAAAATAATATATAAATTATTAAGAGCATACAACAATCTTTTACAAGACTCGTATATGATTCAAGGATAGTAATTATTGAAAAAATCCCACTTTAAAACTTGTTAAATCGATAAATTGGTGGAGACTCCGGATCTTCAGCTTGGAACGAAGTATTTACAAAAGAAGCGTTGATGGCGCCAGAACTGCCCCGTTTTCCAGCAGAGGAAGATGATGCCTTTCTCTTTTCTGAGATGAAAAATATTAACATAAGATAAAAAGGAAAGTTAAAAAAACCTTTTTTGCTTAAAGATATTGTTGACGATATTTCTGGAGGTATACCAGATGAGCCAGCACTGAGCAATCCGAAAGTAGAGCTTTTTTTCTTTTTCTTAGATGTTCCCACTTTATCACTAGATGTACTGAAATGAAAATTATTAAACAAATAATAGCTTATAACCAATTTTTAGAACCTTGTGCACATTTCAGCTTCGCTCCCATCCGTTTCTAAGTCACTATCAGTTAAATCTAAGTTAAATCTGGAAACATTAACACATTATAGGTTGAAAAAATAATTTCTCACGATTTTCCTTTCATTTTTCCTTTTTTAAATTTTGGAGTTTTATGTCCATCTAGAAATGCTGAGTACTTACATGATACATTGGTCTTAAAGCAAATTTATAATTCATATTACAAAACAAAGCAAAGCATACGTTAATGTTATGTTCCTTATTCGGGAGACTAGCGGTAGATACAGCAATGTCAACATCCTGAAAAATATTGCTTAGAGCTTTTTCTATATGTATTCTTACCATTTTAGATATAGTATGAGCTCGTCTTGACGTATATGTTTCCACAGGTGAATCAAGTGATGTTTTTGGAACAACTGCTTGGTTTAAAGCTACAGTATTTGCTTTCGGTACTGCGCATAATGGGGTAGATTGCCTTGGAAGAGTGGCGGGGGCAAAAGCTGAGCTAAGCGGTGCTACCATAGGCAACGATGGTCTGAATGTAAGATGTTAATAAAAATAATTTTTTAAAATACTCTTACTTTTCTTCAAACGTCCGTTTTTCAATCTTCTCTACATTGACTATGGGATCCACTTGAATTTCGGAATTAAATTGCAAATTCTACAAAATTAGCCTGTATCATAATTTTCACAAGTTTAGTAAACCTCAATTTTTTGTTCCAGTATCTCCACAGGAGATATTTTGGGAGTCAAGTCAGAGTTTAAAAATGGATTAGTACACCTTTTCGCTTCAATAGTTAAAGGAACAAATTTTACAGGTTGCTCAGATTTTTCTTCTGTTTGATTGGGATATTTGTAATCCTCGTAGGATTCCTTAAACTTAATTTTAATTTCGTAGAAAAATAATTCTTATATACCTCTCGATCATCTTCATCTTCTAATCCATCATCTTCTAACAGTGGACGTCCACCTCCATCGTCACTCACTATATCAGTTTGTTGAGAAGAATCATTATCGTCGTCATGAGAAGATTCATTCTAAATACAAAGGAAACATGATGATGTCCATCTAATCTACAAACCCTGCTGAGATCATCAGTACTGTCACCCTCAGTTCTTCCACGACTATCACTGCTCCCATCTTCGCCTACTCCATCTATATGCTCATAACTGTACCTCCTTCGAGCTTTCATTCGTTGCTCATCAAGTTCGCTATCCTCTTCTGTCTAGAGTAAAAGATATGAAGTTAAAAACCAATCAGCCTTTCATTTACCTGCATTCTTCTTTTAAGATCTTCCGCAGATCCGACGGAATCTTTATCGTCTTCTTTACCTATTGCTTCAGGATCAAATGAGTTTGATACTGAAATTTTATTTTGTTGATAAAAACTCAAAATATATAGGATACTGAACAAAATGTTCATATAAATTAACAAGCTCTATACAATAGAATTACAGTTCTGTTTTCACAGTACGATACGTTTTTCGATAAGCTGCTACAAACTAGAGATATGATACAGTATGATAAAATATTTCGAGTATAAACCTGTATCATAACGTTTGTACAGATGTCAAAATCATATAAATCTACTTCACGATAAAAAAACACATCTGTACATCACTGGGAGGAAAGTAAAGCAATAAGCAGAGCTAATCTAAAGCAGACTAATATCTTGAAGTAGTGCGTGGGGGAAGGAGAGGAGGTTGGTGATCTAGAAGTGCAGGGTTGTCAGACTTCTTAGATATTTTTATGTTTTTTCCAATATAAGATGATTGAGGCGTAGATACCACTGCTTGAACACCAAGATTAGTAGCAAAATGGCGTCCAGGTATATTACATTCAATACGTGCATCAGGTATAAAAGAAGTGCTATTGGATCCCATATTAGACTCCCATGAAGAATGCTTATTTGTAACATGCAGGATATCATGCTGATTTTGCAAACCACGACCAGGAATCCTACCTCTTGGTAGAGGATCAAATGGTGCTGCTCCAAAAGGATCCAATGAATCAATCGAAACAACATCAGAATCATCTTTCTTGCTTTCAGCTTCAAATATCAGAATAGAAATTATTCAAACCTACATAAGCTTACTTTGCTCTGAATTACGTGGTAATACATCAAACTCTTGCCCAAAATTGTGATCATCCATTTTCTTCTCTTCGAATGGAGCAGCCATAAATGGATTTCCCATAGCGCTAGGTTCAGGCTAAATTATGAATTACAAAGAAGAAAATTTAACAAAATCCTACAAATGAATGAGCATTTCTATTGCTGATACAGGTAACAGAAGTTGAAACTTGCTGATTTGCAAGTTGACTGTAGGGTCTAAACCATGACATAAGTTACTTTGTAATATCTTCGTAATTCTTACTTGAATGCACTTCTTGCAATAGGAGCAGTATCGCTGACATTTCGTCGATGAGATGCAATAGACGTATTTGATATAGATGTTGTTTTTTCGATAATTGGACCCATAGATTTCACCATACTATCTAAAAGTTAACAAATACAAAAAAATAAAAATAGATTCATACTCTCTGATATAGGAGTTACGTCAGATATTTTTTGATGAGACATAGAATTTTCTAAACAGGGAACTGATGTACGAGCAGAAAAACAAAAATAAAACCTAATTCCGTGAATCCTAATTCAGCAGACGAAGGTATGGGAATGGAGGATTGAGAAATTTCAGAAGAAACTGAAATGATAAGATATTTATATACGTTTGAATGTTTTTACCAATATGTGATGCTCCTTCGTGTTCAGAAGAGTTCTGAATGTTGTGTAATTTTGAATGAGTAGGCTAAAAATGTATTTGATTATTTTAAAAGATAATAAATTACCTTTGGACTAGGGGGTATTAAAGGTACAGAAGGAATACTGGTAGAAGGTTTCGGACGTAGCCGCGGATTTACAGAAGTTGTTGTAGCTTCAACACGTTGCGGAGATGTTGAACATAATGCTCCCGTAACTTAACCAATTATTTATTATTTTGAAAAAAAAAGAAACTGACATTTCTCGTTAGTTGCAGCGGGTGATTCAGGTTTTTTCTCAGGGAATTCAGATGATAATGGTTTTCGGGAAAGCAATTTTTCTAAAGCCATAGCAAGTGAGATAATTGGAACATTCTAAAAGAATATCTTAAATGTTAAAACCACAATAAAGTTCTAACGTCTTTATTTATAATCGAACAAGGAGTTCCGGCTGTTTCATGCGCTAGTGAAGCACATTGAAAAATATTTAACCTTTCATCAATTTCAGATTCAAGCAAGCATTCTAAAAAAATAATCTAAAATCTTGATTTCAAGATTAATAACATACTGATTATAGCCTTCACAGAATCTGGATAATAAGGCTGACTGGGGAAAGAAAATGCGCCATTCTGAATAGCCATAGCTGATTCCCCGAAAGGAAGAGAAAAGTAACAAAGTTTATACAACATGACACCTAATGCCCATAAATCCACAGCAGTACCTAATACAATAAAATATAGAAAGTAAAAGATTTAAGTTAAACCTATAGGCTTTCCTTCATATATATCAATCATTTCAGGAGATCGATAACTTAAAGTAGTATACCGTTCAATTTCATCCAAAATAAAGTTAGCTTGGTGATTATCCAATGATAGAACCTAAAATTTCAAATTCAAGAAAGTGTAAACGTGTTCGTTGTACCTTAGTTGTTGCGCTTCCAAAATCACATAAAACGTATATGGGAGGAGCAGCACGGTTTCTTTCGTCAATCAAAATATTTTCAACCTGGGAAATAATGATAAAATATATACTTAGAATTTGCATTAATGTTATATACGATATACAACATACCTTCAAATCGCGATGAATTACAGGAGTTTGTGAATGATGGAGTCTAGCTACAGCGGAACACATATCACAAAATATTGACAGAATTTCTGTTAATGTAAGACAACGGCTTACAGCCAGTCTATCATTCATTAATTGAAGAACACTCGCTAAAAATAATTAAATTATAAAATTATAATTTTAAAAAATTACTTTTATAATATGTAGTTAAAAGCATATAATCATAAATTCCATTTTTATTTTGAGTTAATAAGTGATCAACATAACAAACGATGTTCTTATGTCCTTTTAAACCACTCTAGAAAATAATATAATTAGCTGAATTTGTATGATAACTGGAAACAAATACAGAATTTATTCACATACCACAATTTGAAATTCTCGTTTACAAGCTTCAACTTGTTTAATATTATCGTTTATGAATTGCCTTTTCAGGGCATATTGTCTATTTTGTTTGTCCGATACTAAATATACAATCGCAAAACCGCCTAAATTAAAATTTTATAAAATTGATTAAATGAGAAAAACCTTCAGCAAGCTTTCGCTCTATGGTCACAGTGGACTTTTGTAGCTTTAATATTGTGCCACGAGCCTCTTTGTCCAGTAAATCTTTCTTTTCTTTTTTATCCTTTGAGTCGTCAGCGGTTGACAATGGCAAGGGCTTCGATGAACTAGATCCTCCGCCAAAGAAACCCAGAGGCATTAAAGTACCTGAATCCGACACTAACATAAGAATAAATTTAAAAAAATAAAGTTGAGAAAGAAGCTTCAGATTGGAATTTTGCAGTATTACAATTCAATCACAGTAAATAAAACGAAAACACTAACACCCTCAAGGGTTAATTGATATTCGTCAACTCCGTCGAAATGAAAATAGCAATGCATATTGATCACGTATCTTTATATTTCATACAGTATGTATCGAGATACTTGTTTTTATAACAGAAGAAGCTAATTACATCAAGCAATTATAGTAGTTTAAAATGGTACTAATGAAAAAATAAAATACTTTATTTACGTTTTTACTAAAAAGGCATGTGAAAATCACATTCTTTCAGCTATTATTCTTCCTTGCGCAAAAATCAATAATATTTCAACAACTGCAAATATCAATAGTTTATTCATATATAATATAAACTTGGAGGAAGATTCAGTTTACGCAGTTTTATCCAATAATTCTTTAATAGTATTTTCAAACGAAGCTGGTGAGCTAGTTGGAGCATATCTAAATCATTAAGATACATAAATAAAAACAAAAAAAGGCATACCTAGCAACAACATGTCCCTGGCGATCAACCAAGAATTTAGTAAAATTCCATTTGATAGCATCGATAAGTGTACCTCCCTGTTCTTTTTTCAAAAAGGTCCATAATGGATCAGCATCATTTCCATTTACTTTAATCTGTGAAAAAAAGAGAAAGATGCAGAATAACTCTTTTTCGTACCTTTCCATACAAATCAGGCTCATAGTTGAAGCTTTCTTTCACAAACTTCATAATATCAATTTCGCATGATGGTTCCTTCAAATATAATATTACTTACTCAGTACAACATAGGAAATCATGTCTAATAAATTAAAAGAAACAGATAAACTACTTTAGGCGTGTTTTTCATTAACATAACGAGAGCACAATACTCTATACTTTAGTGAAAAAACACATACTGGAATTAAAAAAAAATTACCTGTGCACCAAATTGATTACAAGGAAATGCTGCAACTCTAAGTCCTGAATCATGATACTTATCATGCAATTCTTTGAGCTCTTGATAGTTGGAGTTAGTGAAACCGCATTTCGAAGCAACGTTGACAATAATAACTACTTTGCCTCTGAAATAACATGAAAATTAAGTTTATAGGAAGAAATAAGAAAAGAAAAATAAAGCTTCAAACCTATATTTTTCCAAACTGACTTCCTCACCAGCGGCATCCTTAACAGTAAAGTCATAAATTGTTTGATGATGGCTCATTTCGTCGTCTATCGTGTCTGCAAAGAAAATAACTAAAACAGTTCGGTTTGTTGTGATTCAAGAAGTTTAATTAAACAATCTATGACCCTGAGTTAATTGTGTAAAATTCAAAAAGAAAATCAATAAAATTATAACCATGAGTTGTTGTTGCTATGACAAGAGAGCATGAGAATAGGATGAATGATATCAGAAGCATTGGTTTCCTATTTATTATATGCCTTATCAAGCCGAAGTATCAAATTATACGTAACCTAAAATATCTGATTATATAGTTTTATATGATTGGCTACAATTAAAAAATGTGTTGTTCATAGTTAAAGTATATTGATTTATATTTTGCACAGCGTGTAAGTGCGAAAAATCGTAATGAAACTTAGAGGTCAATCGGTAGAGGTTTTCAACAAATTTCTAATGTCTTGAAAAGAAACTAAAATTATACATATATAATCATTTAATTTACTTACATCATACTTTTGATGATTTTTATTAGATTATTCCGAAACGCTGTTGACAACTACTGATTAAAAGCATTTCAGTTCAAATACAAAGAACCATTTTTATCGGAAAATGACGAACATAGCATCATTGCTTTAGCTGACAATAATAAGAACATCACTTTGATTCAAATATTCATATCTTATTTTTTACAACATGTACGAGTGGTATATGAGGAATTTTTGAATTATATACGATATTTTGAAATAATTAATAGATGTAAATATATAACTGAAAACAATGAGAATACATTTTAAGTTATACCTTGTACTTTAATGGCCGATTATTTCAAAACATGTGTAGTAATGAATAATAGTTATGTAGTAAATTATATATAAACAGATAATGTTAACTGTTATAATTATACAAATGGTGAACAGTTATACCTTACAAAAAGTAAACGGGAGTTTCAAAGAGATTCTAACATTATATTGATATCAAATGCTTATGTGTTTTTGCTACTTAATTTTCCCAAATAATAATTGGCATCGCTTCCAAGGATCAGATTGCCATTCTCGTCTTCAACTACACATGATATTGCTGAAACTTTGCGTGATCGATCCACTAAAATGTCATCGACAATTCCTTTTTCCGGATCAATCTAGAAATAAGAATGTAGATGTACAGCGCTGTTTTCATTTTACCTTATAAACTGCGGCAACTGGTGAAGATACTTGCTCCACGACCATTAGAAGAGCTTGAGGAGATAATACCTAAAACAAAAAACCTATTCACATTCATTAATGGAATAAACCTTGGTCATCATTTCTCGGAGCTGAGATCTTTCAGTTAACCAATTGTCTTTCGGTGTGCGTATTCCAGCCAAAGGAACCCACAATTTGCCATTCGATGCTTTGCGAATGCTGTCTGGGAAACCTGGCAAGTTGTCCACCATAACAGAAACTTCGCGCGATGAAGGTGATATTCTTAAGAATATTCCAACTGTATACTTATTGTGTCTTATCGTTTACTTCAAAATCCGGGACATTCCCATTTCAGCAACAATTACTTTGCCTCTCCATACATGAACACCATTTGGGAAATAGAGATTATCTACTAGAAGGTTGACTGATCCCGTTTTTGGATTGAAGATCAGAATTCTAAGCACCGAAATATATTGTAAAATAATATAACTAACCTCCCATTAGGCCTATGTTCGAAAAGATCCCACAAATAATCTTTGTCATCGAACTTAGTACTAGATTCTGAAAGAACAATTTGCCCATCAGGTAAGAAATCCAAATCATTCAGGTATCTAATAAAATAAATTTGAATTAGTAAGTCCATAAATATGAAAACCTTATTGGGGTCTGATCCGTTTCCTCTAACTGTGCTCCTCCGGATAAGAGTTTATGAACTTTCTCTTAAATAAATATTTGACAAAAAAAAACAAATTAAGAAAAGTTACCCTTTTCCCAATTGATAGCGAATAATCCTAAATAAGCATCAACAACAATTAATTCACCCTCTTCATTAAATCTATAATAACGATTTGTTAACGAATAATTTTAGAACTTAGAGTTCTTGAAATACCTCATGCCCAAAGGACGTCCACATTTATCCATGTTTATATAACTCCCATCACATCCGTTTAAAGAGGTTAATTTTAAACCTCTGATAATTTTAGCCGAAAATAAGGAACATATTCTGATTATGTATTAATAAGGCTTACTTTGTTATCATTAATTTCTATTTCACATATTAGGCCAGTTTTAAGACCAGTATATATTCTTCCATTATCAGGGTGAATAGCAATAGATTCTGGTCCATATATTTGATCTTGTAAGAGAGTTTGAGCCATAGATAGTCTTGAATCATTAGGAAGCTCTGGAGGATCAGGTAATCTGCAAATAACAGTAGAAAATATTTCTTCTTGAATCAAATCAGCAAAAAAATGCTAACCTGAAGGAAACAGCATCGATTGGACTTTTCACAAACAAATGTGTTGCTAACAATGCTACGATAACAGAAATAATAATTCCAACTAATGTAGACAAAGAAAAGAAAGTGGTCCATGTTGTTTTCTATAGGAGAAATATATTTATTTTATCTTTCATACTTATTTTTATTCAAATATTGTGTAACATTTGACGATAAAAAGGTTTGAAATAAATCAATAAAAAATTAATAAGAAAAATAGTACATATGCTCAGTTTCTAACTTACAGATGGTTTTTTGATTTGTGTGGACGGACGACTAATTCCGGATGCTTTTTCTTTTCGTTTGCGATCACCCATCTGAAGTAAAATAAAATAAAATCGTTAAGGTATAAGCAAAATATCGTTATAAAACATATTTGTTATGATGATAGTATAAGAACACAAAAGCAAAGGTTAGGTGAAGAAGCATTTGCTATATTTGTGCAAGCAAAAGTAAAGGTCAATTTGGCTAACAAACTGTCTGTGGCATCTCAGTGAGACGCAAAATAACAAGGGTGACTGAATAAGAAAAGTGGAATAGTCAGAGTGAGTGAACGGTTATGACTGAAAATAATTTATGCCAATTTCATTCAACTATTTCCATTTCGACGATATATAATATTTCTGTATTTGAATAACTAGCCACTAAATGTATAATATCACGATTGGTATCATAAAATATAATAATTATTTTAAAATATTGTATGTTTTATCCAATATTTTATAAAAACATCTTGAACTTAATAATGTTGTATTATATTAATATATTAGATCAAAGTTTTATTTTAAAGAACAGGATATCAATTAAAAGTTATAACAAAAGATTTTAGGACGTAGTAGTGTTTGTATTATATATTTGAAAAATTCTTAATTAGCACAAAAACATTAATAATATTTTTCTATAATCTGTATTCTTAAAAAATTCATTGATTACTTTATTTACTCAACATTTTAAACAAAAAGATATATATGGGATATGTTGAACTTTGAAACAGACTGTAGTTTGAACTTTAATTTGGAGATGAGTCTATAGTAACAAAATAATATTTGCAAAAAAAATGAATAAAAACTTCAAACTTATATATAAAACTTGAAGTATATCTATATATAAACATTATAAAATTATTTAAAGACAGATCGAAATTAAAAAGTAGTAGAATCTCGAAATTTCAGATGACTTTTTATCAATGCAATGTCTTGCTGTTCAAGTTAGAAAACTTGCTCTTTCTCGGAGATTTTATCACTCAGTAATGATCAATAACTTAGTTTTGTTTTCAAAAATAGTAATTGATAATAAATATATATATATATATATATATACCTTGTATCATTCATGACCATGCACTATAATACTCAAATATGTTTTTTTTTGAAACTTGATGAATTTTTCTTCTCTGATATTATGTATTATAATGCAAAATCTTATTTGTACATTTTAAAATTAATTATTTTTCTTATAAACCTTTTAGAAAGTAATTTGTTGGAGATCACCCTTTTATCTATTAGTCTATCATACAGATATTATTATTGTTTCTTACGGTTCTATTGCTTTTGAACTGTATCATCCGTCGTTGTTGACCACTATCTTGATATACGGCTCTGCTTATTGTTGATTGATTGATCTATATGCTGACATGGCAAAATGTGAAAGAAAACGATCGTTCGCATCATCATCATCATCATGAAGTTAGCATCATGGTCTTCTACATTGACTGCTGTCTGTTGTCATCCAACGTCATCTAAATTTATTTTATTTGATTGCCTTATTTGCTTCAATTCTTAGTGAAATGATAGTGAAGAATGAGATGATAATGATGAGAATGTATCATCAATAAAAGACACAATTGTCTTCTGAATTCTCGTTTGCCCCCCGTCTTCACGAATCAATATGTTTCCTGAAATACGCGTGATCTCCGTATCTTCTAATATATGTTCATTTTTCTATCATACCTACTTCCTGTCCTTAGAATTTGCGATATCTTTTTTTTTTGAAAATTTTATCTTTACATGGATTTTTCACAGCATTTTCCTTGTATTTCTACCCCGAATTCTAGTATTTTTGCGTCATTGGCTTCTAATACCATTTTTAACTTTTTGGTTGAAGGCTTATCTTATAATTCTTACAAAATTCTTCAATTTTCCTGAATGGTTTGATAACTCTTCATGTCAGTTCAGTACATGCACTGTTTGCTTTTGCTGATAATCAGCCTCAAACATGGTAGCTGCAACACTCATACACTATGCCTAAGCATCTTTAATTTACTTTTTAATTCGAATCTTTTTGATAAAATTTTTTTATATATTTTCTCTCTGTGTTGCTTTAGAGTATTTAAAACCTTTTATTGTTCAATATCTTACTCATTGTCTAACTTACAGTTGTGCCAATTATATCTCTTCTAGCATTGATTTTAAACGTTATCAATGTTTTTTTTGAATTTGTAAATGTAATTTAGTTTTAATGATCTCCAATAAAGCGATATTGCCCACAGATCACTTTGATAATGCAAATGGCTATAGAAGAGCTCAAATTGGCTCGGCTTTCTCTTATCTTATCGCTTCTTCGGTCAATGTGCTATTGCCCTTTACTACGTCATGACATTTTTTTTCTTTTCAAACACAAATCCACAAAAATTCTGAACACATGCAGAATTCTTTTTCAATGTAAATATTAAATATTTTAACTCTCATTATGTATTTGTTTATAAATGTTTATTTTTTATTATTTTATGTTTCAATTTTGATTTTGTTGTCTATTACCTTGGTTTCTTATCATGTTGTTCCTATCGATAAAATATCATATCAATCCGTATTTCTAAGTATAATTTTTTTTTCATACATGCTTCATAGAATTGTCTAAACTTTGTCGTATTTTTTATTTTTATTTTTTCAAATTGTATATAACGCTCCTATTGCAGGACCTAAAACTCCGAGAGATTAGACGTTCACTTTCGTTTTCTTGCTTTTTCCCTCCTTAAGGGAACAGCACGTGCGATCCATTTTATCGTTTAAACGGATTGCTACATCTATAACTCTCTTCAAGCCTATAATCGTTTCTGCTATTTAATATTTGTTGGCTATCATCAGGCTTCGACAACTTCGTTTAAGGTGTTGTTATATTCATCTCATATCATCACCATAAGTAGTTTTCCCTCAAAATTACTGATTGAGTCTGTCTGCTGTTTGTCTGACTGCTGTTCTCATTAAATTGAAACAACGGAAACATGCGTCTTTGAAAGTTAAAAAGTAGAATCCTGATAAGGCTTGAAACCAGCGCCCGCGCTATACTACTTCAGCCCCCTTTTGTTGTTGTTAACTTTTTTTTTCTGCAAAGAAGGAAAAGAAGCCGTCACAACTTCTGGATATAGTAGCTGATTGCAACTAGTATTAAATTTCATATAATACTTGTGGATTTGCACAAAGTTCAAGCTCCCAAACTACCTATAATATCAACTGAAAAGATGTTGTCGAATGATGTATTTCAACGTTTATTGTATGACTTATTCTGTCTCTGGCATGGAGTACAAAGACATTATGATCCTCCAATCACTGACACAGAAGAACAAAGATTGGCTAAGGTATCTTATTAGTATTATCTTCGTTTATTCATAAGTTTGATTTAGGTCAAAACAATGATTTGCAAACTACTTGGAGAGATTGATTCTAGAGTACAAAGAATTAAGCAAGATACATCACAAGAGGAAAGGGGACAGGTTAGAAATAATCGTTGAGCTTTTAGATAATAATAATTGTTTAGGATTTTTATGAGGAATGGACAATGCTTACTTGGAATGTTTTATGTATCACCAGTCGGCTTCAAAGTAGTCCTTCTCAGGTTAGTAAATAAGTGTTATTGTATTTCAACTTTCTAATTATTTATGTTTTGAGATTCTTTTTTGACTTTTTTCTTCTAGTTTGAAGTAACTGTCTCAACAGAAGATCGAGTAATATATTCTCGTCTTAATCAAGCATTGGTAGACTTGGTTAATTATTCCAGGTAAAAAATCAATTTCTATGTAAATATCTTTATTAATATATTATAGAGAGTACTTACCATTTCGCGGAAATCATCAAGATTCTGAATATGCTCATCTTCGAGATAAATTTTCTCATACTATGTTGGACTTACATACGCTATACAGGTACACAAAAATAGCATTCACATTTCAGAAATTAGTTATTTACTTTGCTTATATTTTTTCAAACTTAGTTACTTTCATGCAAAATTGAAAATAAAGAAATAATTTTGTGTATTATAGAGCAATGAACCAAGGGTTGTTTCAAAATCCCCATGGTGTTGAAGATTTTCATGTGAGACTTCATCGATTTGGAGAAGAAATGTTAATTCCTTGTATTGATGAATTTAAGGTAAACATTTTTAATTCCGCTATATTTTTTGAGTTTTTTCATAGTCTTATTGTAATAAACAAAGTGTACAACTGTGGAAAGATGTCAGACAAGCACAAATATCTAGAATGAAAGATCCACAACCACTTCCCGACGAACCAATCACTAGATTAGTAGCATTTTATTCACAGATGATGTATGTTCTGGCAGTTTTGGGAGCAAGGCTACAGGTCTTTATTCAATTTAGTTTTGACTGTTTCACTCATCATATTTAGGGGTTCCGATATGATCTTATGATTAATAAAAAAGTTTTTGGAAGCTTTGATCCGGTTCAGCATCTATCAGAAGTTGTGTTTTCTGCTCTTGAATTGCTAATGGCAGACTGCGTATTAGCAACTGAACCATCAACTAATGCTATCCTTGTTACAAACAATCTCTTTAGGTAAGATGAGTTACTGTAAGTTGTTAAACACAATTTATATTATTTCAGTATGAATTGTGGAGCATTAGCTAGAGGTGTTGTTTTTAAAGATTTTGAGATTCAAGTAGTATCGGAAGAAACTGCAGAACATATTCAAGTAATAATTTTGTCAATATAGCTCTCTTGTAATATGTATCTAGGGTGAAATGGCACGACAACGAATGATGCAGCAGCCTTCTCCAATTGGATTAGCTCCTTCAGCTGCACTTTTGGCTATGAAACCAACTTCGGGGACGAAACGTAGTAACGCAGTCAGTAATAACTCAGGTATCTAAGTTTGCCAAAGTGATTTTTAAAGTTTTTCTATTTCAGATCCATCAAGTACAGCTCATAAGAAAAGTGATGTTAATAGCAAAGAGAGTGTTACTATCTATCCTAATTATAACTTTAAGAACAGGTAATAATCCGGATGATTCAAATTTTTGAAACATTGACTTAGATATTGGGCTGCAATGTATCCGCATCTTCTTTGTACAACAAGACAGAAAGGTCGTCAATCGACACATAATTCATACCAAGATTTGTCACCAAATGGTCAGATGGATAAATCGAATGGCAAACGTCCCATCTTTTATTTTCACATAAAAGCTACTATGTTCAGGTTTGAGTTTAACATTTATGCTTATAGTAAAATATATTATTAAGCCCGTCTGGACGTTTTGCTTCAGCTCATACGCTTTCTTTGCCATTCACTATTGCAACAAGGCGCAATCAGGACTGTCAAGTTCAACGTATGATGTCTTCATATACAGCAACTATATTCTGGTTGTATGGATGCAATCAACAGGACGGATTATTGCTTCCTTGGTTTGATACTGGTAAACGAAGTCACACGTAAAATTTCATAATTTACCATTTAGGTATGGGCTGGGACTATTTTAAACATTTGTATAAACAGCATTTCAAAGTGAATGCTGATGTACAAAGAGGTTTAATGGATGAAGATTTTGACCTTCTGCAGTACAAATTGCAATGCCCTGATTGTGCGTATGGGGATGGCGCTCGTGTAAATGGAGTTCAAAGTTAGATTCCTTATCATTATTACCAGGCAAATCATTATATTTACGTTCTTTAGAGTTTGTAACATTCAAAAATGTCCTGTGCCCTCATTTGCGTTATGAATGTGGAAGTACAAATGTTCGGTTCTCGGTATTTGCTAGTTAAATATACCAACATTATTTTCATATTCAGGTATGGCGAGGTATGCTGGAGCTTCTGCAAATATTTCATGACACTAGAAACAACGTGAAAAAGCTCTGGGAAATGGGGCTATTGCTTGGTTTTCTGGAATTCTCGGATGTTTTCCGTTTAAGAGTTTATAAAATCAAATATTTTGTTCTAGGTTGACAAGAAACTAGAACGACATAAATCTGCCCTTATCATGCGTCTGTCTTTTGTAACTGGAGGTGTTCTGCCCACACATTGAACCTAATAAAACAAATATTATTTCAGGAACAATCTGTTTTACTGTTAAATCAACAGCTCATACATTAGATCCTCAAGCTACCAAGCCTATACATTTAGAACCGTTAGATTTGAAAAAACTTCAAACAAAGTGCTTAAAGGATTATTTGCGAGATATTGCTGATGCTGAAAAAGTAGAAAATGCACAACACTTCGTTAATAATAAAAACATTATAGGTTAAATACATAGTTAACTCTTCCGATGAAGTTGTTCGCATCAGTGATGTGTTGATGCAGTTAGGAGATCCGGGTGTCTCCAGTGGTGAAATCGAAAGTCGTGATATCAGTAGCAATGTAACTCATTCCGGTGATATTGACTCAATGCAGCATATTAGGTTTATTTTTAAAAAAACGAAAGACAAAACTTATTCCCTCCATTCAGGTTTACTGCAATGAGAATTGCCGTAGTTACTTGTAAAGTTAAACCACCATCTGCAGATTTATTAGAAGTTGATGTCGAAAGGTAAGTTAAAAATTTTTTTCTTGTTTTTGAATATATTTTTTTCATTATAGTTTAATATCATTTAAAATCATTTAGGCTGTCATCACATGCTGCTCCCTTATATCCCCCTCCTCAAGATGACTTCGCTCGTGAGCTAGTACAATTAGCGAATTTCCATGGAAAATCTCGACAGGTTCTTTTTGAGATTGAAATATTTTATTTTTTTTGTTTGTTTTTTAGGAAGTTATTGAGAGTTTAGAAATGCTCCCAGATGAGTGCTTTTTAAATCATTCAGCAGCAACAACTCCTGCAACAATTCGGAGTTCGTATTCCACAAACTTGCCACCTACTACTTCACCTGTGACCAACTTAACTCATCATTTTTCACTTTCCCCAAATCCCTCAATGCAATCTCTTCCATCTCCCAATAGTAATTACAATACGAATTCTTCCTTTGATTCACAGCCCAATCTTGGTCAAGGATTGCCCAAAGAAGTTAAATTTTAGCTAAATATTTAGCATATTCCATTATACACATACAGTTAAAGGAAATGATCTTCCCAAATATTTATATTATATAATGCCTACTTTTTGTCTGAATTGCGTGTCCTCGGTATAACCGTTGCTATTTGTGTTTGTTTCTATTTAATGTGTTTTATAACACGTTAATACAGATCTTATTTATGTATTGTCCACTCTTCTCATTCCATCAAATCGTCAAAATGTTTCTTATTCTCGGAGAGAAATGATGATAATTATTGTTATCCAACTTACAAACTTCTACGTTGTTGAATTTTCTCGTTTGCTCATACCCACCTTTTTATACGCACGCGAATTACAGATTCTGTTTTATTTCAATTGTTTCAACATAAAAAAAATTCCTAATTCAAGTTTCTGTTTCAGTATAACGTATATATATATATTTATGTTTGCATAGCAAAGTTCTACATATCATGTGAAAACTTAAAACTTTGTCGTCTATGTATACGATTTATTTTTAAAGGCATGTAGCCGGTATACACAATTTGCAGAAATGGACGGACTAGGCGGCAAAATATGTTATGAAATTGATCGCAGATTTAATATACAAGTGTAATATTTTGCTTCAAAATTTTCGTTAAACTGACGACTTCAAATTATGTCGAACGCTAATTATGCAACAAACAAGCTTTTAATGTCCGCATAAACTTTAATTTTTTGGCAAAAATAGAACACAAAACAAAGAAAACGTAACGGATAGGAAAATATGAGCAGAATTAGATACTTACAGGAAAGGAATTGGTTATTTGCCTTCTTTCAAAGATAAAAGATAATCAATTCGTTCAAGTTAAAACACCGGCATCGATTGAAAAATAAACAAAGTCTTAATTAGACGGTATGAGGTTAATTTTATAGAATTATATCCCCACAAATAAAAATTTTAAATTAGTAATGAGTTTAGCATGCTCATACTAGTCATCCTTTTTTTTGAAAACTCCGGCAGCACCAAGAATGATTAAAATCACAACAGTTAACCCAATTAAACAAGCCACAATAGTTATTGCCGTCCATTTAGCATTACGAAAACACATTTTCCGCTGAACACGGTTGGCTGTCATTTTGAAACTTGCAGACTAAAAAAGGTAATATGAGCTGAAGTGAGTCAATACATTATAGTAGCTTACATTTGCTTGCAATTCGTCGGTACGTCTTTCAATATTCTCCAAGCGTTCTCCTCGTTGAATTATAGCATTTACGTTTTCAGCCATTACCTAAAGATAAAAACAAATAGATAAAAAACTATAATTGGATATATTACAGTTTTAACTGAATCAACTTGCTCACGCAATTCAGCAACTCGCCGACTTTGAGGATTTTCACTTGAATTCTCAGCCATCTGAAAAAAGGCAATTCAATACAATCTAGCAAATAATGAATATTAAAATTGTTCAATAAAAATACGTATTGATCGAAATGTGAATCATGTGGGGATGACATAGGAGTCAGAATAGAAGTTATCAGAGGCAGAAGTTAGAAACAAAAATCGACTGATGCGTACAAGAGAACAACATTAGACTCAATGCTCCAGAAGGGGTTGGACTAGATGATTCATGTAAATAAAACAGTTCGGGTCGAGAGTCATTGACATCCAGTTAATAAGAATAAACTAGATATAATTTGAGCTAATATAGCAGAAAAGACCTGAAGTATACATATACCGATACACTTAAGCATTTAAAAATCTGCGTATGGTCATTTCTTGATATTTGAATGAATTTTTCTTTTCTACCTGGCTGAATAAAAAGAAATTTAGAATAAGAGTGGATAAGAGAAAACCATGAAGAAGACAAAAGTCAGCTCTTGTGGTATTCTACGGAAAAATGCTCTTTCAATACGTTTAGTTCTTTGCTTGAGAATCAATATTGGCAACTATTGCAAAGGTAAATAGATAGAATCAGGACGCTGACACAGTCAAAACTCGGAATACGGCTAAAATATAGAAAGACAAATAGAAATGACAACTAGTATCGAAGGGAGTGTAAGGCAGAATGAAGAGTGTGGGTATATTTGAATAAAAGACTGCTGAAAAGTAGAATTGACGCTTCGAAAGAGAGTACTGAAAACGTATTCCTCAATCTCTAATTTTAAATTATTTTTCATGTTTCAAATGTTCGATATGTTTCAGATCTTCTTTACATTATTTTCTAAAACTCACGCCCCTTTTTCATTCTGATGTATATTTGAAAGAAATTACTCTAGGCTACTCATAGTAAGAGAAAATTAGAAAATTGCTAAAACAATTTGAAAGAAACAAAGTCAAAAAATTAAGCAGTCAATCTGTTGAAGGCCCTTCAGACGAATAGGAAATCAATAATGCACTGATAAGGAGGAAAAACGATTCAACCCCTTTAAACAGCCTGCTATCAAATAACAGATAATCATATTAACAGCATCAGAATATTGTGAATTATAAATAAAATTTAAATTTGTAAAAAAATGAAATACCATTAGAGCGCTTATAGCATAATCCAGATGTGGTTGAAGCTCTTTATCTAAACATTGTGGAATCAACATAATTAGCTGAGCTTGGCTCAGAATTAAGCTCTGAAAACATATTTTTTTTAAAAACATTATTTCTTAAAAATTACTCGAACATGATCCAAATAGTTTTGAGCTTCAGACGACCCCAAACATGGCTCTGATATACAAACAAATAGAAGGCGGCAAGGATCGTCGACAAATACTGCGAAATGAATTATGAAGCTGGAAAGTATGAGCTCGGTAAACTGATTAGACAAGCTTCGTATACCTATCAACTTCTATTTTTCCTCGATTGTTGAAATGTGTGAGTACTCTTTGTTGAAGAAGCCGCTTAACTTCATATTCTGATGGGGGTTCCGGCTAAAACAATGTAGTTATGGTAAATTACGCCAAAATGAAATAGATTGACAAAAAAAGAAAACTATAAATAGACCTGTATAGAATTCGTAGGAGGGGGATCAATATTGCTAGAAGAGACAACGACGAAGCCAGCAGATGATGACGGTCTTAGAATAAGAGTACTCCGTACATAAGTCATCACGTTAATGTTTTGATAATTATGGAACGTAAACTAAATATTATGACAATCTATAAAAAAATACTGAGGTGACTTTTGTTTGCAATCATAAGATATTTTGCTTGAGATTATTTACTACTAGGGGTTATATACATCAATCAATTAAAAAAATTTATTTTGACAAGAAAAAATTATGAGACTACATACAGAATGTACACGTTCTAATTGAAATTGTCTTCAAACTCGTAAAACAACAAGAGATGGATGAGACAGGTCTTTCTTCCGTTGTAAATTCATAAATGGTGAAAGATCTTCCACATCTATCAGTTACGGAAACTGATGTAAAACTGGGAAACATGACGGTAATTTCAAAACCTAAACCGACTCCTAAGCCATGCAAACCTATGTAATTCAAAACTGTACACGAAAAAGACACAACCATAACAAAACATGACGAGAATACAGAAACCGCATTTAAATATATACAAGATTAAAAAATTAGATAAAATGCAAATCGTGGGATTGGCGAAATGGAAAATACAACAAGAACATTTGACATATACCCAATCTTGAAAGACTGATTAAACTCAGCACAGATAAATTGTTACATGGCAAAATCCTTTAATAGTCGGCGAACTGTAGAAAAAGAGGATTTGGTTGGCAAACCTGAAGATTCCAAATTATAAAAACATAACTAATATTGAAAAACCTGGCAAGGATGAACCTCTATTCACATTAAATAGATATGGCTGGCAATCCGAAAACGTGGTTTCAAATACATTGCCCACTTCAGATCTGAACAATACAATTAATCGAAATTCGAATAATAATAGTAATACTTTGCCGGCATTTGAGGTAGATATTGAGGCCTATTCACAACAGAGCAAATGTTTAATATAACTTCACTCACAGACCTAGCAACGCTTTCTCGCATTTTCGTAAAGTCATCTGAATAATATTTTTGTATTTTATAAGAATTAGGTTAATAAATACCATCGGAGTTAAATTTATATATATCCAATATAAGATACCATTGCTCCCATGGAGAGCTCTCAACGCCCAGGGACCAACGCCGTTTCTTCTGATAAAATTCAATTCCAATCGACGTTGTTATGAATGGTTCTAAACAGGGAGAAATTATGTCAATAACCTTGCTATAAAGCTAGAAGCCTCACGTGATCATAGATATTAGGGTTAAAATAATAAAAAAAAATAGAAAACTAGACATTCAAAAAAAATATTCATGATCTGTGTTGGAAAGAATTTAGAAAAAGCAACCTGCAGAATCAAGAGGGCTTCCGACAGGGGTACGCCGAGGGCTATAAGCATTGGAATCATATAAATCCATTCTAAAAGCTTCTACATCTCGTTCTATTCTTGTAGTGAGTTCAGGACTATTAAGTCGCACCTATAAACAAATTCGAGTTATTTAAAGAAACCGAAACCACTTTCTGTACTCGTTTTAGTTACAGATGAATAGCATGATAATATCTTTGATTTGTGCAAGGTCATTTCACACTTTCACTCATTTGAAAAAAGCTAAATTACTTTCTTCGAGATTGAAGACAGTGATAACTTAGGAAGCAAAAATGAAATTTATCATCAACTATATGTTGGAAATCTAAGATATACATAAAAATAAACATACATAAGTCAAATCAATACAACTACAATCCACCTCAGTTAATCCCAGTGAGCCAAGAACATAGTTATTTTCGTTTCGGTAGTTGAACTGTAAAATAAGAATAAAGATATTGATATTTCTTTTTTTCACCTTAGGCCCCCCTCGTCATTACTTTTGAAAAGCAAAAAAATGATTACAAGCAAAGATTAGCATCAATATAATCAATAAAATTTGAAACAGCTGATACTTTTAGTCAGCTGAGATTTCAAATAAAAAAAGGTAAAATGTTGAATCTTAGAAAAAAATTCGCTATTCGAATATTACAACTTGTCCCACCATGGACCAATACCAAATGAGACACTTTCAAGTCACGCGACCTAAGCGATGGCGAATGATAGAGATTATGTAAAATCATGTGGTTGATTAAAAAAGTGGGAAGTGTGTTAACCACTCAAAGAACGGTTATAAAAAATTAAGACGACCCACTTTTGCAACTGTCCTGTGGACCATCAGGGAATGAAAAACTGAGGAAACAACATCCTCAACTTGACGAAGATCGAGAGTCTGAAAATAGTATAACATAAACTAGATGTTGTATTTATGTCATAGTTCTATTATTTATTTCAAAACATAATATTTTCAAAGTTGTGAAAAGGACAGAATGTATCGAAAAAAATCTTAATCACGTGTATGGGTCTGTTAGATTTTTCATTGCTTCGCTTCTTCTATAACGTTCTTTATGACAATAATCATTTCATTAGTGTATATCTAAAGATAATTAAAATAACTCACTATTCGATAATCTTTTCGTCTTGCATTCATGCGATCAGTTCGTTTTCCAGGTCTGAAAAACGATAAATGGTAAGAAGCCAACTATATATCGAATAGAGAAATAGGAGGAAGGGGTAAAGGGGGGAGAGACGCAGAGTGGGGATGGGCGGATCGATGGAGAATGGAGTGCAGATGCTTGAAAGGGAGAGAAGGAGGAAAGATTTAAGAAAGATAATACATGTGTATATATATAAGCAGAGAGAGAAAGGGTAGAAACAAAAGAGTGAGAGAGACAGTGGCAGCTGTTAGGTAAGATGACAAGAACAATTTCAGAACATTGAATAATGACTCCTGTATGATGTGTCGTTATCGTTTTTGATTTCATAAATAGTCAAACGAAATTCAGGAATAAAGAGCTAATTTAAAAAATTTATCTTTATCGAAAATTTGATTAGAACATAATTCATATGAAAGTCAAAGAATAAACCTTCAACGTCCTCGTGAATTTGCTTTCTAGCAGTAGAGCATTCTTGCACGTGATTGTGAGAAAAAATGGCATACGTTATAGCAAAGAATCCTCATCTAAAAATTCTAGTCATATTTGTTGTTTATTTGACTAGACAAGTGATCAGAAATTGCTCAACGAAAAGTTCAAAATAACCGTGTACGAACACAGTTAATGAAAATACTAATTTTTAAGAGGACATCCTATTAAGAGAAAAAAAATTCAATTTAGTAACGTCGACATTGTTTCTTCAATATTTCTTTAATAGTATTATTAGATAAACGATATAATCAAGAATCGAAAAGAAAAATATGAAGTATGCTCGAATTTCAAATTGTTAAAATGAAACAGTGACATTTAAGTGATAATAATCAAACTTATAATGAGTTTTGTATGTGCTTTCTATAATGTTGCATAACTGAAAATTTGGAGACGCAGCAGTGGCATTGCTTCATGACACAATAGAATAGAAATGCCAGGTCACATGGCACGCCCATAGCGTCTGTGTATATATGCTGCTGTCCTATGAAAATTCTTATGATGAACAGAGTATGTAACCAGAGAAAAAACAAAAACTACATTGCTTAATCAAAATTGTTTGATTACAGAGATACATGTACTTTATCACATGTAAATATAATTCACATGATTATCATGTATATATCATCATTATCAGTTTGTATGTATATCAAGTTTTCTGAATAGCTTGATCGATTTCTTGATAGAGTTTTGGTTTAAATTAATAGAATTACTTACTAGTAATATGTTAACAAAACATATTGAATTTAGATTAATTATAATTAGCATTATTAATAATATTCAAAGTTCGTCAACATGATACCGAGGAGCCAAATATGTTTGTCATGTTAGCTCAAGAGCGCGAGGACTACAGATGATAGGTCTGCTCAGCTGACTGTTAAACCACTTCCACTATTGCATGTCCAAGGTTCTTTTCTTCTTATCTCGCACTTTTTTTTGAACTAAAAATAAAAATACATGTGGTTTACATGTATAAAATAGAATGAATTAAACTGAATTTCTGCTTTTGGTGATTAGCTTTATTATATAAATTGATGATTAGCTTGTTGTTTTTCTTTAGCAAATTTCACAATATCGAAAATCGGGAGTATTGCCAAAATACTTCTGAAAATTTAAGATACGAAGTAAACTTGTATCTTACTAGTTCAAGAGAACTTTTAGATTTTTAAAAGCTGTAAAAGTGCTAATGAATGAAGTTCTTTAGCAGTTCAAAAATTTAATTTTAAAGATTATAGAGAGAAAATATTAATGTATCGCAATCAATAAGGGAAAGAATTAATGTGAATTTCATATAGAAAAACTGGCCCTGTTGTCATTTCTATCAAAAGAGGCATAACTATTTCTCTCCATAGCAGGTTATAGAATCGTTTTGAAAGATAATCTAATGGCAGAGAGTACGAGGATGCGAATAGAAGCTTAGAAAATATCAACTTGAATAGGAAAAATGATTATATAACCCCAAATATGAAAAATAAATAGGGAATTTTTTCACAAATTTCACCTTCAATTCTTAGTTCTCTCAATGAAAATAAATTTCCTTTCAGGCGCTAAGAGAAACCTTATGGAATCTATAGTACTTGGTTGTCCTATTATTATGGAAAAGTGAAATGAATAAGAAAATGCGATTTCTGCCAACGAATAACTATCGACTGCTACCTTTCACCTCTTTCTTTTGAATACGGAGAAACGGAGTAATTAGTCGATTCTGGTGTCCTAATACATAGAGTATGAAACTGTCCCACATATACGAATATTACTCAAGAAAGAAAATTTGATGAATTTATTGACAGTATTGAAACTGTGGTCAAGTAGAATACTTTCACTTAGGTATTATACAGTCAGCTAGATGGGCTTTATTCACTTTCGACTTTTATTATTAATATTATTCTCTACTAAAAATTTATTTGTTAATAGTTTGAATATATTAATGTTTGTTCCTACTTTATCCTACAGTCATGTAGCGTTTAATGGAAAAATAGCAGAAACACTCATTTCACAAGGACATCAAGTTGTAAGAATTGCTGTGACTTTTCAAATAATACTTTCGTTAATACTTCCAGACGATGCTACTACCTATTATCGATGATCAAGTACAATATAATAATTCAATATTACATGTTGATTTATAACCAAATTAAATATATTTAGTTTTCATTTATAGATAATTTCCAAACCTATTGGAATCAGTAGTGGATTATTACGCTATCAGCTGTGGCAAAACCCAGGCCCATTTGAAGATTCGAATCCGTTAAACCCAAGAATAATCACAAAATTATTGCGGGTATCCAATATTTTCATAGAAGCATGTGAAGGTTTAGAATTTTTTTCCATATTTCGTATTTGTTTTATGCTTTAGCTATTGCTAAAGATATTAGTTTCTTACAAATGCTAAAATCTAAAAGATATCACATCGGAATTGTGGAACAATATGACTCTTGCGGGTAACTATTATTCAAACATTTCAACAAATCTTTTAAATTAAAGATTCGGATTGTTCAATTCTTTGGGAATATCCAATGTTTTATGGTTAAGTGCGACAGGCATTTTTAGTCCTCAACCGCAATCGTTTAAAATACATTACCCACTGAGTTATGCTCCAGGTAAGACAAATCTTTTATGAATCATATATATGAATATACCCAGAACTGTTTGGACCTATCTCTAATGAACTTAATTTTATGGATAGAGTTGTGAACATGTTAGTGGCATTTATTACTTCTGGAGTTTTTTCTATTACCCAAAGTTATCAATCCAATATTTTTAAAACAGGTTTGTATTAGCTACAATATATTTTTTGTTAAAATTACAATATTAACGTAGACTTATCACTCATTTCTTCAAAGGCAAGTTCTATACTTGCAAATACGCATCCTATTTTCGATTTTGCTGTTCCTACGTTCCATCAGATATCTCATCTGGCTGGAATTTCTGTAAATTTAACAGTATCTCCAAAATTATCCGAGGTTAGACATTTTTTGTTTATAATTCAAATATTATAAGATAATAAATTATATATAAATATATGTATATATGTGGGTGTGTGAAGTGATTTCAATGTCCAAATATGAATCGATGAGACAGAGAATGGTTTGAGTTCAGACAAACTTTTAAAGTACATCCTTGAATAACTAAGTGTAGTTACTTTTGATTCCGGAAAATGTCTGTGATAAGTTTTTTTTCAGATAAATAGTAGTTGTTCACTTTTACTATAAAACCAAAAAAAATTATGTTTCTAATTTTTTTTACAAGTTATGTTGTTGTCATTCTATTTAATATGAAAATTATGCATAATATGCATAATAACCAGCTTTGTACCGAACGTAAGCATTAATTACTATCTTTTCAGTATTGGAATAATGTTGCTGATTCAGCTAATAATGGGTTTTTACTTGTGAGCTTCGGCTCTATTGCTAAGACAACAGATATGGATGATAAAATGCTGGTTCGAATTTGTTTTCATTGGGTCTTTAAAAAGTCACTTCATATATCAGCTCATGAAATTTATTATTTTTTTTAATTTCATTAAAACTGGTTCATTATCGATTTTTGATTGTTTAGGGTACTTTTCTTGAGTCATTCGTCAGGTTTCCACATTTACTGTTCATTATGAAGTATGAAGAACTCAATTGCACCATATCATTGCCCTTTAATGTATTATTCTCAAAATGGATTCCTCAGAAATCATTAATGGGTAAGATAAAAAATTTAAAAAGTTTTCAAAAGTAAAGATAGAAAAATAAATATTATAGCTCATTCAAATTATAAAGGAATAATTACACATGGTGGATTAAGCAGTATATTAGAAAGTATAACATTTGGAAAACCTATGGTTTTAATGCCATTATTTGCTGGTATTACTACTGTTTTATCAAACTATGAATCTTTTTCAATTTATATATTACAGATCATTTCAAAAATGCTAATGTTGTAGCTTTAAGAAAAGTGGGGCTAATTATAGATAAATCAAATTTAAATAAAGAACAATTAATGAATTCAATTATGATGATAACAACAGATGAACAGTAAGTTTCAATATACCATACTTTTTTGTAAGAAATAAAGTAATTATGATATTATTTTAGATTTTCTCGAAATTGTCGGAAAATATCATCGATGCTTAAAGAGACAAGGAATCTTCTGTCATTAGAAAACCAACTAAAATATAATATTCATGTTTCAGTAAAGAAAACAGTTCGTCATTTTTCTAGTCATTTACGACCAAAGAAGCAACTATATTTCCAACATTATGATTCATCATTTTTTTACTTAGTATTATTATTTATTTTCTCATATACTATAATATATATTTGATATTACTTGACATTTAGTAAATAGTTGGGACACTCAGTAGAATCCCTTATACCTTCTCAGACAAACTACAAAAAATCAGAAAAAATATATTTTGAGTGTTAAAAAATGATAATGAACTTAGAAAAAATTTAAAACAATCAAAAAATTATGTTTAAAAGTATTTTCCGGAGTTTCCGAAATTTTCATAAACTGCTTGAAGTCTTCTTTGTTGAATTTCAGAAGTTTCATCAAGACTTCAGAAACAATTTTTTTATAGAATGTTAGGAGTACACTAAACGTCATTTTTTCTTTTGAACGCGAAAATTTGGTTGTATGTTAACCAAGTTATCTTCATAGATATTCAGTAAGATTCAGATGCTGAAGCTTACTTGTTTGAAGCTATGCCATAGGAAAAACTTAGTTATTGATTGTGCTTAGAATCATTTTAAAATATTTTTTAATGAATTAACATGTTCCTAATCTCAAATTTTGTTAAATCAAAAGGGATTATTCAAAATAGTTAAAAAACACTACTGTATATACAGACTGTATATACATATATATGCATTTTGATCCATGCGCAGGCTCAGAGAATACTGAACAAGAACCAGAAATTATCGAAGAAACTGAATCTTTCTCATTGTTCAGTGTACTAGGATCTACTCATGTCACTCGTGAAGAAAGTATTACTGCTTGTATCAATGAATACAAAGGACTTTTATTTCTCACTCGCCCTGCTCCAAATACATGCGTGATCACATGGTGGTTTTCCAAGAAACATATGAAGCTGTTATTTGAACTAAGCATGAGATACAACACGTTACCAAGCTCATCAGTTGACTCAGAGAAACTGTTTAGGTGAGAATGATAATTACTGAGTCGTCTCAATAAATTAATTTTCAGTAAGGTCGGCATCCATACAAGGAATAAGAGAAGGAGCCGTTTATTGGCTTCAACATTAAAAGATTTTATTTTTGCTGGCTATAATGAAGTCGAAAATCAAGAACAAAACGAAGAGAGTGAGAGCGATTACGATAGCAGTGAAAACGAAGATTAATTAATGTTGTAATTTATGGGATAAAAATTAAAAATTAAAAAAAAACGATTTTGAATTCACGATTTTGTGTCGAGTCGATTTTAGAAAACGATAATTTTTTGCAAGTATAATACATATGTATATGATGATGAATATATATTGATAAAGTTAGACAATTAAAGCATAATAGAGTACTAAATGTTAACGTAAATATTATTGTTATAAACTGGAAAACTCACAGTTAATAAAAAAAAGTTGAAATCATAAAAATTTTCTTTGAGAAATTTTGATAAGAAATACAACCGAACGAATGAATATTGTGTTTAAAACGGAAGAAAGTATTATCTATTTCCCACATTTCAGTTTTCGAATATGTTAAATGTTTATTTAATGAACATTAATATGTAATTATCAACTGCCACGTTAAAGCCAATCATTTCTTATCTATTACTGTCGACAACTCTGTCAAAAGTTCCTAACAACGCCCTCATTATGATCCAATAATGTTGATATTTAATTTTAAAATTCAACATATACTAATTAACTAATATATCAAATGTTATATTTACATATTCTTATGTTTAATTTTGTTTGGAATGTATGTTTTAATTAGTAATACTAGGATTTAAATTTTTGAAACAACAGCTCCTCATGGCCAGACTTTTGTCTGTGATACTATTGGTAATTTAAAGAATTCCTTATTTGAATACATTGTTCTATTAAGTTATTTCCTTTTTATTATGAATTGGTTCATGCTGAGGAGGCCATACCATCTTTGAGTGTCTTGGTCAAGAAAGTTGAAAACCCTTCTGGAACTTTAGCTGATGGAACATTATGTTCCAAGTTTGCTTTCGCTGGAATGCAATGTTCTATGAAGTTGCAGTTTTGCGTTGGCGAAACGGAGTAAGAGAATTAATAACAATTGAAAAATGGTCGCTTTGAAAAATAACTCCTTTTAAGCTGCGACTTAATAGACTTTGGTCAGATATCTCATGGCTCAAATACTGCCCAATTATGCGAGCAAGATTATAATTCAAAACCCAACCCAATTCCAATTAACTTGAAATCTACTTCTTTTAAGGTACTTCCTATTTCTATTTAAAACATTTTTTTGAATATATTGTTTGCAGGGATTCATGTTTAAAGTGAATCTTACAAATACCGATGATGCTATAATTGATAGTTGGACAGGTAAATTGGATGCCAATAGTTTAAAAGGAATTAACATATTCTCTAGTGATGATGAAAAAACTTCGTAAGTTTTGCATTAAAATGATAAAAATTTTTAGAAATTAACTTGTACAGAATAGAACTAGCTTGGATCACAACTGACATTCAATTGAACATTCCAATTGATTGTGACGATTTTGTGAACCGTACTAATGGAACAAAAGCCATTTACCCAGATGGCCAAAATAAGGTTGACGTTTACTGCGAGTTTGATGATACCGTAGGCCATACTTATATACAAAGGTATTTCTTTTGTAAGGCACTAAATAATTTTTTCAATTAAGTCGAGATAAAACAAAAAATACACCCGAGGATGATTGGAATAAAAAATTAGAGGAATACAAAAATCCTTTCGGAACAGCAGGAGGAAATCATTGGATTGGTCTTGATAATATGCACATATTAACTCAACAAAAAAATTATACTCTGATCATTAAAGTATGTTGCGGAGAATCCGACTGTGAAACGCAAACCTACACAAACTTCCAAGTGAGATTTTCTACTTTCTTTTACAAACTGTATACTTGATTATGCATACCAGTACATAAATACGATTTTCTTATTTGAGATTGGAAATGAAACTAGCGGCTATGTATTGAATGCAGATGCAGTTTTGCCAATTGGGCTAAATTTCAAAAACGTTGAAAATTCAAAACTTTCTGATATTAATGCAAAATTCTCTACATACGAGACCGCTACAGATGTAATTGATGTTGGCTGTGATGTTCTTCAATATTATGATGAAACTGGAACCTCTTATAACTACGATCACTCAGGGTTTGTTATTAAACTTTATTCGTAAATAGCTGAAATAACAGAGGGTGGTGGTTTGGATCCTGCACTAATAATCTTAATTCACCGTTCCCTGAAGATGCAGATATCGGTGAGAACTGTTTGATTAAGTAGGTCCTATGTTTAATATTACATCATGCTTTTTCAACATTTTCTAGACAGGAGTCTAGAAAAACCATTAAAAGTGCTGGGATTGAATTTAAAAGAAAAAATGATGTGACGGAAGAATCGTATGTTTTCTACTTGACTTATTAAGATATTATGAATTCCATATTCCAGATCGATTAATTTTAAAAGTTATTCTCAAGCTTCTATGGCAATCTTTCCAACTCCGAGTAAACCTCAAACATAGTCTAAAAACTTTTATGGGCGAACATATTGCACACATAAGTTAAAATCAAAATGTGATCTACTCCTTTGTACGTTATTAAAACATAATAAGAAATGTTTGTATAATGTCAAAGAATATTTTGATAATAAATAATTTGAAAAAAAATTTTTTAGATAAATCGAAAACTTATTAATATGCTATCCTATTTCCAAAAATATTTAAAAATTAAGAATATGCTCACTTTATTTAAAGCATTAAAATTTGAAATGGTGATCCTTATGATGTAATATATGGGTCCAAAAGCATGCTAAGTCAAACACTGCTACAATGAATAAATAACGAGTTCCGCCTCCTTTACCCCTCTGGAAACATGATGAGTGTAAGAGGTGGAGCTTGGCAGCATGCCAGTAACATCCCGCCCCCTCCTCCCTGTGCCTGCTGCAGTAGGCGGAGCCATATAGTTCACGCCCATTTCTCGCTTATCGATCGCGTCCCACAGGATTGACGTCTCTACCACAACTTTTGGACTTTTTCATTTATTAAGAAAGATCTTCATAACCCTGACCTGACCCCTCCAAAGGTAAAGCCTGTGGTAAGCACAGCTACATTGGGCAACACAAGCAGTAGTGCTTTATGTAAGTTCGCGTTAACGAATAAGATCTTGATTGTCTCAGGGTGATTCCCAAACATTTGTCTGCACTCTATAGTGAGAAAGGGAATAGCCATGGGCGAATGGATTAATATTTTGATAGTTTAAGAGTTTGCTTATATCTGAAAATATTTTATAGTTTTTCGAATGATTGGTATTAGACGAAAGGATTCAAGAACTGAAGACGAGAAGCCTGGAGTAACAGAAAATATCCCACCTACGGTACAATTTAAACGAAGTATTTAATAAGACATACAATGTAAAAATAAAACGTTAAATTTTTTGGTCACTTATAAAATGTTCTATCCGCACTGGAGCTAAAACTGAGTTAACATGTACGTAATGTCCGTGAAAAACCTAACATGAAAAAAAAAACATTTTGATCAAACTATTATAATGAATTAAGAGCCTTTATCATAGAAAACTGTGAAAAAAATAATATTAGAAAAAATAAAGATCAATTATGCTTTAGGAATCACCACAATGGACCGACCCACTCAGAGGGATTTTGATTGCATTAGTTGAGCAACATAAAATATTATGGGATATTTCTTTGAAACCAACAAAACAAAATCGCCTTGATCGGTGGCACGAAATTTCCCAATTGCTTCAGAACCAAGATAAGCGAATGACAGGCACATAACATTATTTTTTACTTGTTCAAAGCAAATATTTTTTAGTATTTTCGGTGTTAGAGAAATGGTGCTGGATGGTGGAAATGAATGCTCGTTCAGAATCAAGTGTTAATTGGAAATGGAGATATTCGAGTGTAATGAGTTTTCTTAATAATAATCCTGAAAACAGCCTTCCTTATTTGGGGTGAGTGTACGTTAACGTACATGATGTAATGATAAAATATTCAGATGCCTTTCACAAGAACGGTTTTCTTTATTGTCAAAGTTGTATGCCGTTGAAGATGAAGAAAAATTGGCTGGTGATGTGAGTTTAGTTTTAAAATAAAGCTGTGCAATTTTATTTGCAGGCAATCCTACCTAAATATAAGAAAAGAAATAGCGCCCAACCACTGTTTCTAGAAGAGTTGATGTTTTTAGAAATGCCTGGGAAAAACCCAGAAAGTAGGTCCTACTTTTTGTTTTCCATAATATTACTGTGCATTTAGCAGCGGGAAATTTGAATGAAGGCGGAATTAGTACGCGTGCTTCAGGTAATTTTCAGATCAAACAATTATCCTCAGTTTGGATACCTACTCTTTCAGGAAAATTGTTGTCTACTACTAATACTACAGTGACTAGGAGAGGTAGACCTAAACGAGGAAAAGCAAATATGGATTCCCCAATTTTTAAAAATCAATCTGGAAAGGGCAAAGAAAGCGCAAGAGGTGTTGCCAACTTAGAAGTATAATCGTATTTGTATTTGGAAAATTAAGATTTTATTTTCAGTTAAAGCTAGCAACTACTCCTAAATTTAATATTGAAACTGTAGCTACACTGTTAGGAAATATTTCTAATATAAAAGGTGAGGTCGAAGAAACGATTCCTTCTCCTCAAACAGGTATAGAAATGGTTAAATCGCAAATAAAAGTAAAAATTGTAGATTTGGCTCATTCATCTGCCAGTAATCAAAGTCATTCTCTTCCCTCGGATTCTTGTAAACTAAACGAAGGCAATCGTGTGGAGCAGTGGACTCCAGAATTGGTCCAAGCATTGATAGAAGCTGTTAAGGAGTATCCCGCTTTATGGCATTCTGCCCACCCCCTTTTTAGGTTGAAATTATTTTTTTCATCTTTTTTTTTCAAATTATAAATTCTAGAAGTTCTGTAAAAAGAAGAGAATTCTTAGGCAATATCGCGGAAATATTACGCAAACTACCTGGAGGTAGCCATATAAACGGTAAATATTAATGTTCCGAAAAAAAGTTTATTTTTATTTTTTAGAAGATCATGTATCTGGGAAATGGTCGTTGCTTCGAGAATGCTTCAATAAGCAACATAAAAAGGTTTGTTCAAGGCGATCTGCCTATTTTTAAAAAAAATGTTGTTAGGTGAGAAGTAATGGGAATACTACATGGGAATACTATGAAAGCATGGTTTTCCTGATACCTCAAGTTCAGAATGTCCGTGGATTTGATGATATAATCGAGCCAGGTTGGAATTGTTTTAATCATTCTGTAATTACTTGTTGCATTGCAGAAGTTGAAAAAACGTTGTCGTCACCAGGGTCCTCAACCATTAATTTACTTAACACAACTAGCCCAACAACAACTGCATCTGTAACTGCTATAACATCAATAAGCCCATGCATACCTAGTGTTTCAAATTCTTCCGATACTAACGATGTGGGATCCTATCTGAAACGAATGTTAGGCTTACAGTATGTTTCAGTTATTAAACGACAATTTATTAATATAATTTAATTTAGAAGTAACAATTCTGAAGATCACGACATTTCAAAAAAACAGAAATTAGATTCAAGTTTATTGTCTAGGCAAAATAATGCGAAAAAAAATAATGCAACTGTAATAGATATTTTTTTTCTAATTTAAAATCATTTTTTAGGCCATATCTACTTGGGTTCCTCCGAAAGAGGACAGCGTTGCTGCAGCGATGCAGTGCCTAATGTCTCATGAGTTTGCCCCGAAGCCTACTGCAACAGCACAAATTACTGTATGTTATAAATTTAGTTTTTATATGAATTCAATTTTCTAGGCTTCTAAAACAATATCTCCAAATTTATTAGATTCAACAATGAAAACCCATGATACAGACTTTGCAAGTAGCACTATTCCAGTTCAAGTTTCGGAAATTTTACCGCATTCATATCATAAAAGTCATTATAAAAAAGACGACAAAGACAAATGGTCACTCATGGGTTTGACTACTGTTTTCAATGATTGAAATCTAATTGTTTTTTAGGAGAGCTGGTCGAGCAGACATGTCGTGATCTTGAAATAAAATCTCCATCCTTAGCAGTTCATCTGCAAAAGGAAATTAATGATACTCTGTTTAAATATCAGTTACAAATGTTGGGTCAACGCTAGATTAAAATATTTATTGACCAAACGCAGTAATTAATAACTTGGTGTTCTATAAATATCTAGCATTAATGCTGTAATAGCCGCTTTACTTAGATCATACTTATGATCAATTTGTACTTATTAACTGTTTTCATTGTTCCTTACTAACATTTCAACTTACGGCGAGAAAAGATTAAGATTATCTTTCAATGAATGCATTGGTTTTTTTATTATTCTCACTTTATCATAATTAATAACTTTGTTGTTGCCATTTTCGCTTGTGATTTCAAAAATTTTGTTGAACTTATCTGAAAATATGATTCTAATTTCATAATATATATATATATACATATATATTCAAAATAAATTTTTATATTCTTGATTTTCTAGTCTCGAATAGGAACACACAAAGATAAAAATATACTGTTTTAATCCAGATGCGATGTAAACTATATGTATAACAGTGATATGATTTCTTCATTGTTCTTGTTTCAGATTGAAGATAACCCTCGTAGAGTCACGTCAGGACGATCAGCTGAATAATAGCGGTGGTGGAAGTATAATCTGACAAACATGACACCCGTTTTCCTGTTTCAATAGTAGTCTTTCATTCTCTCTTTATTTCTCCCTCTTAAATCCCCGCTCTCATAATCTTGCCCTCTCTATCTTATTCTCATCATCATTCCAATCGAAAATGAACAAACTTCCATTAATTTCTGTGAACATTTCCATTTTCTCTCGAATATTTTTTAAAAACTTCTGATTTTATTTGAAATAGTTTTTTTTAGTTCCAGTTGCAGTTTAACTTCGATATTTTTTGAATATCATGCGAATATTTTACAGCCTAAGAAAGACAACCCCAAGAAAACTGTTAATTATAAATTTTTTGCTATGTTTGGCTGACTACACAACGACTGCTTTTTATTCATTCTTAGAGCTCCTTTTTCGGCTATAAAAGCCGTTCGCGATCAAAAGTTCCCAGTTCGATAAAATTCTTCTTCCTCTAGTGATTTTGATTTGTATAAGTTTCCGTTTTGTCCTCGTGCAAGTGGCCTTAGATTTAATTTGAAATCGATGAAGAATCATCAGTTTATATATTATCAGGATTTGGGTTTTGATCATTCTTTCTTTTCGAATTCTTTGATTTCTTCTTCTTTCAACTGGTTTATACAATAGTTTGTTTATGATTATATGCATATGTGACAAAGAAAACACCATTTTTTAATTCTTATGTGTTTTTATTGGCATTTATTCTGATAATAAACTATAAACTGATGATATATCGAGGCTACTACACTATGTATTGATAACATTCATCTGTTAATCGAATTTCAAGAATTATGTCAATTCCTCTCTCATTCGAACATTTTCTACCCCATTATACATTAACAGTATCATCTTATTTTTTCAATTCCTTAATTATTTGCTGAAGGAATAGCTCCTAGAAACTAAAGTATCAAACTTTAAAAGCATTCTGATGTTGTTATTGATATGGCAAAAACTTAATTTAGAAGAATTCATAACGAATCTTTATTACTATATGTATATATCTACTCTTCATCTCATTCATTCAATTGATAAAACTGTGTTTCAATTTGATTTGTACAACATTAAATCATCACATGATATATGCATGTCGATTTCGCTAAATAATTCAGTAAAATATTTTATTTCGAATGAACGATATATATGTGCATATAAATTTTCTTTATACGTTTAATGAATTGCTTTGTATTTTTAGTTTTTAAATATTATTTTATTGTGAAAGTATATTCATCCTTGTTGTCAAGATAATAAGTTTTGCTTTTGTCTTAGTCTGTACAAAATACAATTTTAAATTTATACTGCAATTTCAAGCCTTAGAGATACTCACCTGCTTTTCTATCACGATATATCATTATATGTTTTTAAAAAATACATATGTCGTCATTACTCCTTTTTTCTATTTTAGATGAAAGTGACTGACGTTAATATAACTCCGACGAATAATAAATTATCCACGGACAATGCTGATAAAAAAGTAAATTTTTCACATGCCAGCATTTAGCTTTATGGCATTTTCCTTTTTTTTTCAGAAGGCACACACCGTGCATGGATTCAGTTGGATGATCGCCAGTGTTTTCATAGTCGGAGAAACAGCTGGAAGTGGTTTAGTAGCATTGCCTGCAGCTACAATGCATGCTGGTCAGTAGTATCGTTGCCAAAAGTTATACAAACAAACACATACAACAGATATTTGATACTAAATCATAACTTTCAAGATGTGAGAAATGTGATTCAAAATTCAGGTTTTATTGGCGGTTCAATAATGCTCTTGCTCATGTGCATAATTCTTGGATATACAGCTACTCTGCTGGGAAAAAATTGGATAACTATGCAACGATTATGGCCACAGTACGCAACAGAACCTTGTAGAAATCCTTACCCTGAAATGGGACGGAAGGCAATGGGACCTATAGCAGAGTTAAAATTCATGAATATCGGTATTTAATCGTTGCTATTTCAGATATGTCGTTAACATTAGTAGTTATATGACATTATTCGGTGGCATGGCAGTATTCTCCATTTTGGCATCTAAGAATATTTCAGACCTCTTTTCATTATTTAATGTTCGTATACATTTTTGTCTAATTTTATTTGCTGTTGCATTACTTATTTGGCCTTTTCTTATGCTTCGAAGTCCAGCTAACTTTTGGCAAGTTAAAAATTTTTTTTATAATATTCTCTAGTAATAAATTTAGGCAAGTTTCAATAGTTGCAGCCTCTGCTACATCACTAGCTGTTTTAATTCTACTTATAGGAGTTTATCTTGATACCAATATATGCTTAGCAGTAAAGACCTTATATAAAATATTTCAATATCAAATAATTTCTAGGAAGCGAAATACACAGAGTTTTCTTGGGGATCTCTTTCTCTTAGTTTTGGTACTATGATATTTTCGTACAGTGGTCATCCAGTGCTACCTACAATTCAGCATGATATGAAAGAACCTCACAAATTTTCAAGAGCTGTTATATTAGGCTACATAAGTTAGAACTTTCCGTATAAAGAATACTGATAAATCTAATTACAGTTATGTTCTTCATGTATTCTCCCATATCTTTGTTTGGGTATGCTGTATACGGATCATCGCTGTCTGATACTGTTACGGTATCTATTCAGACTTTGGTTTTAAGGTAGCATTTCCTAAAAAACATTACAGTCTAAAATTGCATGGTTTGTACAAAATTTAGACATATAGTCAATGTAATGGTCACTATTCATGTACTTTTTTCCATTATTGTAATTGGGAATCCTGTACTACAAGGTGCTGAGCATGTTTTTAAAGTGAAAGATAGTAAGAAAATTAGAAGATTTATGAGAAGATTGAAACCATTTATAGAATTTGGACTTGGCCGTTTCACAGTGCGATCATTAATTTTTTTGGCCGCTATTTTCATAGCAGCTTCTTTACCTAATTTCGGAGTTTTTTTAGATTTGGTATGTTCCATGATATTATAAAATCAATAATTACGCTCATTACTATTTCATGTTGATTCAGATAGGTGGATCTTCAATGACAATTTTAGCCCTCATACTGCCAGGGCTATTTTCTTTATACTTAGATGCTGCAGTGAAAATACAAGAAAACAATTCATCGGGAAATGAAGAAATAAAAATGCCATCTTTTAGGGAGTGAGTTGCAATTTCAATGTATAGGAACTATATCATGTGTGAAAACCCCAAAATTTTTTTTACTGCTTCTTGTGGTTCTTATCATTATTTCGTTTCAGGGTCATCAACTTGACCGCTCCCAAACGATTAGTCCTGGAATTTAGCATCATCGGTTTGTGAATTCAACTTATTTGGTTAACAAGATAAAAAAAAATATGTAAACAATATAAGATCATTTGGTAAAGATGAAGTACTTAACAAATTGAATAACAAAACTGAACAAATTTAGCTTGTAAATTCATACTTAAAATACAGCAATTCTCTTATCTTCGCCTAAAGTCAGATTGAATTCAATAGCTAAAAGATACTGATATTTTGTGATTAAAATTTAAATTCTTGGTTAATCACAATTATTTATTTCAATTGATCACATTTTTTCAGCTTTTGGTGGAATATGCGGCATTATTTGCACAGTAAATACACTGCGCCAGATACCAAACTCGCCATTTTCAACGCCCTGCTATCTAGATCTGATCCGAGGCTAGTACTATTATTTCAATTTTTTATTTTTTAATCTTAAAGTTTTGAAAACTACGTATATGACTTGTTCGGGAACAATAACTCTCTGACCTCTAGACCCCGTACAGCAGAAGCTTGTTGTGAATTATCGTCGTGTGCAAATCTCTTTTGTTGTATTAAGTTCATTCATCTATTAACTACAACATGTTTCTTTCTTTGCTATCCAAAGCTTAGACTCAATATAGACAGGTCTCTGAACATAGTTGCTACAGATCAGATGAGGTCCGGGTTCTTATCTTTTCCAACGATCTCCCGGACATCAGTATCCAATTCATCTATATCTCATGTTCGTTTCATCAAGCAATGGATAATCGTTGCTGCAAAGCTTTGAAAATTCATAGGTTTCGTTTCAAGTCGATTAATGCCCGAAAGCTTCGAAGAATATTTCCGTTCGACTTACTCTTTATTTGGTTTTTGCTCCTTTCCCAATTATAAACTTATGTATACTCCACCACGCAAGAGCTTTTTAAAATTGATCAAACCTGAAACTACCCAAAGAAATGGGGGAGAAAAGGTGAATAAGGGAAATGTAATATAAAGATTGCTCTTTTCCGTTTTTGACCACGAAGCAAGGATAATTTGTCTTAGACGCTTTTGAAGTTTGAATATATGAACTCCGAAACATTTTTAAGTTGCAACATTTTTTTGAACACTTTCTTATATTTACTTTCAAATGTTTTTATACGTTTGCTGTAAATTCATCCACCATCTCAACATGATCTAATTGTACACCCATCTATCATCTTTGTATCATTATCTAAATGTATATTTTCTTTTCTGTTCTTTTCCGATTTCTCATCTCATTTTGTTCTCATAGCCTACTGGAGAACTATTTCTATAGTTCGTTTTGAACATCATCTAGATTCATTAATTCCAAATTTCCTTTCCTTCTGTTGAATCTCAGAAAAGAGCTGTTAAGTACTAATGCTGACCTATATATATATATATATATATATATATATATATATATATATATATATATAATGTATGCTAGAAAATTGGGTTCTATTATCGATTTGATTTTTCACCAACTACCCTTTTTCTCATATGTCAAATCTAGACGGACATTTTGTAATTTCACTTATTAATTCACCAAAGATATATAATACACTGATCATTGAATATTATAAAAATCAATCGATTTTACCAATTAATTTTTTACAGGTGCCTCCTTCACAAATTCTCCCTCGTTAACACGTTGCTGTGGAGAGTTTCACAACATTACTACTAACGACGATAAATTCTTCTGTGGCATTTAAATCAATTCAAACGTCTTTTCTTTATACCATTAAATGAATGATAGTTTAATGTTCTCAATCTCATTGTAGAAGTTTTTATTAATTTAAACTATTAATAAAAATTTGATAATCTCATTCTTCTCGCAGGCAAAATGCGCAACTCCTGTTAGAACCGCGCTCTGTTGCCAACGTAAGCTCAGCTTTTCTATCCCCAAACTCAAATGAGCAGCTTAGCTTACAAGTGTGTAGCTTGAGGTTGCCATTACATTTAGTTTTAGTATTGTTAACGTTTTTCGATATAATTTTTGCAACTTAATTTGAGTAAATTATTTTTTTTAATCTGTTCATAAAAAATGTCCACATAATGAGAAATACATGGTGTTTGTTTTAATATAGTTTCTGTCGTGGCAAAAATATTGTGAGCGCGACACAAGAAAGCTTAGCTTTTTTAATTGATGTAACGCTCAATGAATTTTTAAAGCCTTATATACTATTTCCCATATTCAACAAATGTTTTAGAACGTTTTGGTTAATGTTATGTAGCTTTCTCTAACTGTGCTTTATTTTGTTATATAATGCTTGATATTAGGATATTTTATTTATAGTGGGTTCTTTGCCAGACCACTAGGGCATGAGAGAGGTAGGTGGCGGCCGACGCCACCAGTTGACTCTCGAGTCCGGCGAAAATGCACTCAATTTATTCGCTTATCGATCTAGCACTGTACGAACAGTAAGTTCTCAAATGCTTATAAGACATAAAATGTATTTTCAGTTCTTTTTTTATTTCCTCTCTGTCATAACGTTTGGATTGTTTCGCCTTGTTCTTCATTGGAAGCCAAGATGGCATTTAGGCTTCCGAACAGTAAGATCCACTTTTGAAGATGCTGATTTTATTTTCATTGTGTATGCTCTTTGAACTATTACTTCGATCAATTGCGTTATATTATAGAAATGCTGATAACGTTGCAGAATTTGTTAAAGTTCAAACAAAACACAGAAGCTCATTTGGACCTTCACTAGTATGAGAGTTGAGTCTTATAAAGCAAATCAAGTGTTTACAGGCTATTCCACGGGCTGATGGAACAATGAAAGAAGTCGATTCATTTCGATGGTTTGCTTATCGGGAAGTTCATTATATTTGGATGGAAGGTGAAGACGTAGATGGTGGAAGTATATTCGTTACTCCGAGTGAAATGGACCAAACAGTCAGTACTGATTTATTTTTTGGATCAAGTCTTAAAGTTACCCATGAAAGTTAAATTACTTTTTAAGCAACGATGTTCATGGAAATTGTCAATTTCAATTTTTCTTAAACATAAAAATTTTCTTTTAAATTTCAGCAGCCATTATATCGTCTTCATGAAATAATGCAATCCTGCTTGGGATTAACGGATAATGAAGTTTGATTTATAAAAATATAGGTTTAATGAAGACATTTAGGTCTATCAACGAATTGAAACATATGGCCGGAACTTGATCGAAGTGAAAGTCCGTTCAATTCTTGTCCTACTTTTCATGGAAGTCATATCTCCCTTCTATATTTTTCAAATTTTCAGGTTTCAACTTTTTAAGTAAAATAGGAAACACATATTTTTAGCGTTATTATATGGTATAATGATGAGTATTGCTACTACGCTACAGTTATTGTTGTTATGTCAGTGGCTTCAATCACAATGGATATATTTCAAACAAGGAAACAAGAGAAAAGGTTCGAGCATTTTATTCAGTCTTCTTAAATTTTTTTCCAGACTTCGTGCTATGGTAAATATTTCCGAAGAAGTTGAGGTAATTCGTAATGGTGGAAAAGTTGTTAGTATAATAAGTGAAGAGGTAAAATATTCTGTTATCTCTCGTTAGACATAGATTCATATGTTAGATTGTTCCTGGAGACATACTCCTCATTCCTCCTACGGGGTGTACGCTGCAATGCGACGCAGTGCTTATGAATGGAACAGTTATCGTGAATGAAAGTATGCTGACAGGGGAATCAGTTCCTATCACAAAAGTAAAACGAAAAATATTATTTTATACTTATATAGAACGTCTGAATTAATCATCTTTAAATCTCTTGTTTAGGTAGCTCTTCCTGATGATCATAGTGATAGTCGTTTTCACCTCGAAAAGCATTCAAAACATATTCTTTATTGTGGAACTGATGTGTTGCAAACTAGATACTATCCAGGGCAGAAAGTTAAGGTTAGTTAATGTTTATATTTTCTTTGTTTCATAATAGAAGAGTCTCCTGCTATATAGTTGTATACATCTAATTTGGTAGGCTTGGTGCTTCTACCTGTACATTCACAATATTCCCCGTCCTAAAGTTAAATAAAATACTTTTTGTATCGATATCAGAAATTTAACAAACCTTTCCTGGTCTGCCCGTAAATCCTTCATCTCCCGGTTTTCCCATTACCCCTTGGCTTCCTCTTTTGCCTATAATTCCTTGAGGTCCTGCTGGTCCTGTTGGACCTGGTTTCCCATCCATGCCTTTTGTTCCTATTCTGCCTTGTTCACCTGGTAATTTTTTTCAGTAAAAGAAGCATCTAATCAACAAACCTGGAGCACCTCTTTGTCCTTTAGGGCCTGTGCGTTCTATTATTTTGTGGGTATCTATTCCCTTTTCACCCGATTTTCCAGGTAGACCGGGTTTCCCAGTAGTACCTGATGGACCTGGTTCCCCTGGCCGACCTTAAGTTTTTGTAATATGATCTCGATATTGTTGTTGTTGTTACCTGGCTGACCGTCTATCCCAGACCTACCTTCGCGACCATTTACTCCTTTTACGCCTCTATGTCCAATTAAGCCCATTGGACCGGGAACACCGATCGGACCCGGAGGGCATTGAAAACATTGGGTAATTCTTCCGGAATCAAGTGAAACATCTTGAGCATTTTTGCCATTTTTCCCATCAATTCCTGGTTTGCCATTCGCACCTGGAGAACCAGGCATCCCTGAACAATTATAATAAGTATCCAAAAGAAACTATAATCAACGAAACCTTTAATTCCTATTAATCCTGGATTGCACTTATTTTTAGTACGGCAATTACACATTGGGATAAGATATGTCGGACGAGGTTTAAAGTTCGAACTTAACCATGCACGAAAATATCACAATACTTAAATATTTAAGACAGATTTCTTACGTCTTGATAAAATCATTAGAATTTTTTTTTATTCGTCTTTGGAGCGAATTAATATACATCAAATCTTGCCACATAAGGTTTATTGCTTGCTGAAGATTTTCAAGTAAATAAAGGCATAATACAAACTCACCTGGAAAATAGCCATTTCACCATTTAACTCGCTTCGCAAATGTTCTATGTCTCCACATATTCGTCCTACGGTTATTAAACAAGATAATAATGCTGCTGCTGATACCCAACAGGCTAAAGCCGTCCAACTGTACATCTGCATTTCTCATACACAGTGATAAGAAATTCCTCTTTTACTTTTGAGGTTATGACCTAATTGAATTGGTCAACTGATTTTATGAAAAAGGGATGAATCAGGATTCTTTTTTTCCATACTATTAACCTCTTAGTGGATGTAACTTAAGGTTTATTTATTTTCAGGCTGTGGTACTTCGAACCGCTTTTTCAACTCTGAAAGGTCAATTGGTTCGCTCTATCATGTTTCCAAAGCCTATAGACTTCAGGTTCACTAAAGATTTATTCAAAGTAAAATATAAAACGTTTCGAATATTATTATTGAATTTTTTTCCAGTTTATTGGTTTCTTAGGTTGTATATCAGGATGTGGATTCATTTATACAATAATCATCATGATTGTGAGGGGAAGTACTTTCCGTCGTATTCTTATTCGAGCTTTGGACATAATAACAATTACTGTTCCTCCAGCACTCCCAGGTAAGAAAACTGTTTCTAGTTTTTTAAGGTTTTTCAAACAAACTGATTAAGCCGCGATGTCTGTTGGTACAATGTCCGCCCAATTGCGATTGGAGAAAAAGGATATTTTTTGTATTTCACCTTCAACTATCAATCTATGCGGAGCACTCAACGTTGTATGCATATAATTTCCGTTTTCTGTTAATTTTTGTGTCTGTTCAAGGTGTGCTTTGATAAAACTGGTACGCTAACCGAAGATGGTCTTGATTTTCATGTTATGCGACCAGTAGAACCAGCAGAAGGCGAAAAGAAAACTCAATTTAAAGCTGAAACTGCTGAAATGATTAGAGAATCTTTGCCAATGAAAGGAGATTTGGTTAATGCGATTGCTACTTGCCATTCTCTCACAAGGTTTGCAAAAGTTTATTGTAATACTTAGAAGTATTCTGCTTAAGAATAAATGGTGTACTTAATGGTGATCCATTAGATCTTATTTTGTTTCAACAAACTGGGTGGACTCTCGAAGAACCCGCTGAAATCAGTGGTGAAGAGTTCAATAATGAAGCCGAGATTTTTGACGCTGTCCAGGTATCTCAAAAATTATATACTTTATTACTTTTCATATTTGCAGCCCTCTATTATAAAGCCTCCTCAATCTTCAAAAGATTTGCGCTCCGAAGAATATTCTGTTATTCGCCAATTTACCTTCAGGTGTGCCTGCCTATCTTTCCAATCTCTTACTTTTTTCTCTTGTTAGTTCATCACTACAACGAATGTCAGTTATTGTGTTCAATCCAAATGATGAAGATCATAATATGACACTATATTGTAAAGGATCACCGGAAATGATTTCTAGCCTGTGTGACCCAAAGACTGTTCCCGACAACTATGCCGTAAGTGTTTGAATCCCACAAGTTTTCTAGTTTTTATATTCAGGCAACTGTTAATCATTATGCTCAGCATGGGTTCCGATTAATAGCTGTAGCAAGGAGACATCTGAATATCAGTTATTCCAAAGCAGCTAAAATTCCAAGAAATCAGGTTTTTCTCAGATCAGAATTATTTTTATTCATAGTTCAACTTTAGGTTGAATGTGAATTGGAATTACTTGGAATAGTTGCAATGGAGAACCGTGTTAAAGATGTTACATTGGGTGTTGTTAATCAATTAAACAGGTTATTTATATTTGTTTTCATTCAAATTTTTGTATCATTTATAGAGCTCATATAAGAACAGTTATGGTTACCGGTGATAACATACTAACGGCTTTAAGTGTAGCAAGAGAGTGTGGAATTATACGTCCTGAGCGTAAAACTTTCATAGTTGATCATGTTCCGGACGAGAAGGATTCTCAGGGCAGAACTGCAATAACTCTAAAGCCCGTAAGGTCTTGCCTAAAAATCTATTTTCAATTGTCTCTTCAGTCTGTGTCTTCTTCCGATGATATCCTTGATGATGAACCAGTGGAAAAATCGTTAACTGATGCTGAATTAGGTTTATTGGTTCAAAGCAACTATCATCTTTGCATATCGGGGGCTACATTCAATGTTATCTTCAATGAGTATCCCGAACTTCTTGATTCGCTGGTTTGTGTGTGCGATGTTTTTGCGCGAATGGCTCCCGAGCAGAAGAAGCAGTTGATAAATCACTTACAGGCAAAATATATATTATTTCACAGATGCTTATATTAGTGTTTTAGGAAGTAAGTTATACTGTTGCTATGTGTGGCGATGGAGCTAACGATTGTGCTGCTCTGAAAGCAGCTCATGCGGGAATCTCGCTTTCTGATGCGGAGGCATCTATTGCAGCTCCCTTCACTTCTAAGGTCCCAGATATCCGTTGTGTTCCCACTATCATAAGCGAAGGTAGAGCGGCTCTCGTAACATCTTTTGGAATTTTCAAATATATGGCTGGTTATTCATTGACTCAATTCATTACTGTTATGCAGTTATATTACATCTCAAACATTTTAACTGATGGACAGGTAAAACACGTTAAATATTTGCCAGCTAGTTTTTTATTTTAGTTTATGTATATTGATATGTTCTTAATTACTCTTTTGGCTCTTTTGTTTGGAAACACTCCTGCTTATCCAAGGCTTCATTGTACCCCTCCTCCAACTAGGCTATTATCTGTTGCTAGTATGACAAGCGTTATAGGACAACTTCTTATAATGGGAGTAACTCAGGTTAATATAAATTTAAGTCTCCTTTTTACAATTTTTTCAGCTATTTGTGTTTGTTTGGACTTCTTATCAACCATGGTTTGTCCCTTATGCACCTCCGCGAGGACCAGATGCTGAGGATAAGAGAAGCATGCAGGTGAAGATGAAAATTTTGTCAAAATATTTAAAGATTTTTTAGGGAACTGCTCTCTTCTGTGTTTCCGTTTTCCAATACATCATTTTGGCTGTTGTCTATTCTAAAGGCAAACCATTCCGCGGTGCTATAACAAGCAATAGACTATTTTTAGGAGCAATTATATCAATTACATTGGTATATTTCATAAAAAGTACTATAATGTTTTTTAAAATTAATTTTAGGTTTCGGCGTATATTGTATTGTTTGCTTCGGAATGGGTGGACAGTGTAATTGGAAATATTCCAATTCCAGAGTGGCAGTTCAAACTTACTTTGGTAATCATAGCTATAATAAACGCCATAGTGTCATACGCTTTCGAATCCATTCTTGTTGACAAATTTATTCTACAATATTGGGAAAGGTAATGCCTTTTTAGAAACATATGTATTTGAATATTGGTATTAAGGAAGAAGAAACTAACAGCTATAAGGGAATATTCCTCATTATCTGATATGCGCGAAGGAGCTGGTCCTATTTTCGAACATCTTTTATCAAGGTAGGAAACAATTCAGCTTGTAACTCATTTATACTTTTTTTTAGAATTGGAGGAGAGCCTTCTTGGCTGCTCTCAGTTGCTTCCTACATCAGTGTTGACGATAACATTAAAACTAAAAAATCCCATGGAAATGGTAATGGTCATATGTAATGCTTCATTGCTCACTCGTTTGTATATCATTGACAAATTTTCTGCTTTATATTTATGCATGACTTCATTCCTTGTTCTCTTTCCAAAATGCCTTATTTTATCTGAAATCAGGTAACCTTCTCGATTCCTTGAGCTGTTGTCGTCATGAAATTAAAAAAAAGTTCATGATTATGATATTAGATCATTTGTTTTTCTTTCACTCTTTCTCAAGAAATTCAAATATTATGTAATGATTTCGGTGTTTTTTTACGTTACTAATTTTCTCATTGTCTGTTAATCATATAGTTTATCTGGACCCGTGCCTTAGTTGACTATTTTCTCATGACTGGTTGCCTTTTACATTTTCGATTTTTATATTTTTTGAATTAAATCTTTATTTCTCGATTTTATTCAAAAAATTGAACATACTTCCTTGACAACTCTATGAGAATGTCAGTGTTTCTCTTCTGTCTTCAATTGCTTTGTGTTCCATAGTAGTTTAAGATATGTATTTCAAAGTAAGAGATCCATAGATACTTTTAATAAACTATAGTTATGAATACAGAAATTAATTAACTTCTTTTTTCAAGATAGAATATAATCTTATTTCGTCCTTCCATAACTAGAAGAGCAATATTGTTTCTATTAAAAATAGTTCATGAGATATTTAAAAGAAAAGGTACTATGAAGATTGATATGGGTATCATCATATTTCCAAGTCCAGCTAAATTATAATCATTAAAGTTTTGATTTGAGAACGATTTTGGAAAGCTGATTAACCACTTCTTTAGCACAACCCCAAGCAAGAGTTATTCCGCTTCCTCCATGTCCGTAGTTATGTATGATTGACACCTAAAATTAAAAAAATAGAAATACTGAAATATGATCACTGAATACTTTCTTATTATTACTTCCTTTAATGTATTCAACTTCTAGTCTTACGCTACTACGACATGGTCTTAATCCTACATGATGCGATAAAACAGTTCCTTTCTTAAAAATAAATTAAATGACAACGGTTATGGAAGCCAAAGATTACTTTCAGGTTAGGAAGAGCAGTAAAATTGCGTTCAATGATTCTATCGGCAACAGTTTTATCGACTTTTAATTCCCATTCATTTTTATCTTCAGTTCCACCAAGAACTACGAAATCGTCGCTGTAAAAATATGAGGCTTTCTGATTTTATAACTTGTTGTTAGACAAACTTTAAAAGAGCATAATCATGTTCATTGATCATGAAATATCGCTGCAATGGCGCATTAACTCTTACAATCTGATTAAAGTTCAAACTAGGTTACACTTGTACTGTTTAAGAATACTTGGCCTCTAACTGGATAAAGAGTCAAATCATTGCATAAAGTTCTAGCTCCAAGTCCAGTGCAATTGATAATAACATCAAACATTGTATCCAGTTCATGAAAATCTTTAACCTCTTTTTGTATGGTTTTTCCACCTTTGGAGTAAAATCTATGTGTTAATGAAAGGAACAATAATAAATAAAATATAAATGTCATACTTTTTTGTCAATCGGGCAATTTCTTTTGTAGGCTCTAAATAATATGTTCTTACGTAGTATCCTAATCTACAAAATATAATATACAATTTAATAATTTCAGTGCGATTTCACTTTTCTGGATTTTGTTTTAGCTCTATCTTTTCTTGAGCACTTAACTCGTAACAAAATGGTACTGTTTCTACCCACACTGGTGTCGGGGTACCTTTCTCTTCGAAATAGTATCCAGCTACTTCCTAATTATATTAAAATATTTAAGAAAGTATATAAGTAGTTACTTGAACACCCTCGGCATTCTCATTAGTTAACTGCTTACAATAGTTCAGTGTAGTTTGAAACCATTCCCTAAACATGATAATATTACAATCTAACAGTTCTGTTATTCCGTGATTTAACCGTTGAACAAAAACAAATGTTTGCTGACCAAACCGTATGATTATAAGAAACTCACATTAGATTAAACTTTCCAGCAGAAACACAGAATGGCAAAATTACTCCTGCTGCAACATCTGATGTTAGGTTGGGTGAAAATTCAGCAGCAATGACGGTAATCTGTATAAAACAATGATCAGTATGTAATTAAAAACTTTTAAAAACAATACTTTAGCGTTTGGATATTGCTCCTGTATTGCCACAGCTGATGACATGCCTATGATTCCTGCTCCGATAACTCCAATATTCATTTTTCTATAAGTCAACTTATACATATGCTCATATAATACACACACACATATATATATATATGTATATGTATATAGAAAACATGAAATGGTGGAATTGTTGGAGTAGAAAGTACTTTGACTTTCGAATGAGAAGTTTATAAGAAATTGTTCTTAATTGCAAAACATTGATATTCCTATCTAGGGCATTACAACGATTAAATACTTACTCTTATCTCAGATACAACACCTACGAAACAATATTTCAACGCTATCAATTCTAATAATTAACCCATGGGTTAATGATTAATTGTTTTTATTAATTGTATGTTTATATCTTTATTTCAATTGAAACGAATTGTTTTTTTCTTTTATTTGAAATTTTGAAAATATGTCTATAGCATATGTATATAATACATCTTCTATGAATATGGCTATAACTCTTTAATATACTTTATATTTTCAGTATATGGCAATTATAATGTAAATTCATATTTCAAATGAATAATGGCTTTCTTTATAAAAAAAATGTAGTCATGGAAACTTGTATTAAAAAAATCAGTATATTCCTCTTCCCAACAACATGTACATATATTATAAATCCCATTACCGTAGTGAGTTTTGAACTTGAAATAATATCAACGAACGATTCGGATCAAGAACAACTCTGATATCTCTTTTTCATCTTCAAACCCGGGAGAGTCATATTGGTTTGTCATCACTTGTAAATCTAACTGTTATTTCCCAGCTAGATGATTAAGACATTCTGAATGATGTTAGTGAGATTGTCATAAAAATATACAGAAAGATCCGTAACCTTTCTTGTTCCTTCATCGCACATGGCCTTATTCATGGGAAGCCTTCGTCATAGGTTCTGGCGCCAAATTCGAAATTTGCCAAATGGTTGTCATCGCTTGTCCTTCAAAAAAAAAAGATGGTTAATCTTCATTCATAGATTGTATACAAATTGGACAGCAGCTAGTTTACTCGGAAATGTAAAGAGGAAAACAGTAACAATATTATTCCGAAATAAAGGAAAAATTAAAATAATTTTTGGTTAATATTTAGTTTATATGAATAACAGGAGGTAAAGTCATTTTGAAGTACTGAACTTCTTCACAAAAACAACATTCTTTTTCATATTTTGACAATTTCATTAAAATTCAGTGTAACACTAGGTATTGGTATTCATATTCTCAATAATTATTCAAATCTCACAGATAATTTTTAAACCTAATACATGATATGTTTTAGCTACTCTGTGTCATTTCGTTTTTAGTATTCTTGAAAATTTTCAAATCTATTCGTCTATGGTCAGTTTAAGTATATGGCAGATGTTCAGTTACTGGTAATGCTCTTTTCAAAAATGTCCTATTTCAAATAAGAAGTAAGACACATTGATATACGGATACACGAGTAAGAGAGAGTACGATCTGCAGTAAGACATTAAGAAAATCGTAAACAGAGGAAAATTGAAAGAGAAAAAGAAGGCAGAAAAATGAAAGGCGGAGCCTTCGTGGGGTCCGTTGTTCGTAGAAAAGGCGCCAAAGGCTACGCTTAAAAGAGCGATGGCTATGTTCGAAAACTTCTTTTCCACTAATCTACCATTTCTCTATGCAGTCCAGACAGTCTTAAGTTATTGGAATCTCTTTTTCTGCATAGTTTTTGAAGTGTTCAAAAATCTTCTGTTCGCCAAATTCGGCATAATATTTTGTTATAGCCCATATCAATTCTTCGAAAAAAAGCAGACTGGCTAGAAGAGATTGTATATTTTAATATATTTGCAAGGTAATCTAATATCTAGTGGTCACAATTAAAAAAAAATAGTTGTCCTTGTATTTCTTCTCATTTTCTGTTTTTCAACTACTTTCCAATTCAGGTAATTGATTCCAACAATTGGCCTTGGATGTTATCTTTCTGACATCTGTTCCTTTCTAAAGACTGTCTTTCCTCAAATACAGTTTCAGGCTAAAATTTTCAATTTCAGCTCTTTTAAGGCAAACATATCTAACTATTTCTCAAGATATGTAAACTCCTTAATGCACCAACTGATATATTTACTTCTATTTTTGAATTTAAAGCCATATCTCCTGTACCAATCGTAATGGTTAGCTATGCTCAATCGAACAGTATTGCATTACGCCGCTTTTTTCATTTCAATTTTTTTAGGTTTTTGCTAGCATTGACTGGAAAACGGTCAGTTTTGTCTGTCTGCATCCGGTCGTTAAAAAAAACGACCATCTGCCGTTGTTGAAGATTCAGAGTCCCGTTTCATGACAGTAATTTGTTCTGGTTGAGACCTTGTGAGCGAATGCCATGCGAGGCTTTTTTGCACTCAACCGAGCCCCAGATCTTCAGATCTGTTTGGCAATACTGCTCCGCATAACTACAGCTTGATCGAACTGTTTATAATAGTACGATTGCGTCAAGAATTCGACGCGAGACTTTATGAATGCTCTCGAATCGTTTCTCTTGATGTCATCGTATTCTTACTACATACATTATAAAGTGTTTAAGTATTATGTCTAATAACTATGTAATAAAAATGTCAACTAACTATATATATATATATATATATATTGATAATAACAACAAAATAAATAATGTATTTACAATTAAGGATGATAATGATATTTACCATATATTTATTAAATTTTTAAAAGAGGAAGTTAAAAAGAAACAAACTTTTACATATGTAAGTATCTGTTATACACTTTCGTCTTTTTATGGCAATTCAATTCATGAGTGTAATACAAATTGTCATATTGCTACCCACACCCCCCCCCCCCATCCTATCTAATATCACACAACTTTTCTTCAACTCTATTATATTTTTCTTTGTCGTTGTCTATAATTATAAATATGACTTTAATTATATTAAATATATTTATAAATTCAAATGTATAGATGAACTGTCTATTACATTACTATATTTATATTTTTGTATAACTTGATATTGTCAATAATCTTCAAAGCAAATGTATATGTAATTGTGTATATCATTAAGAATATTCATCATATTTAAGATGCCTAACTACCGAAAATCTATACTTTCAGATTAATTAATTGTACTGTCTTTTCCAGTTTTTTTGCTTATAACACTCATATTTTAAAGAAAATTTGTTATATTTAAAAAATAAACAAATCGCAGATTGATTTTTTTTGTTTTATTTAAACATCACTTCACATAAAAAAACGAACAATAAATATTTCTAATTTTTCAAAAAAATAGAGAATTTGAAAAGTTGATAATGAAAATAAATATAATTAAATTTCAGGTTTGATTACAATATTTCAAACTTTATGTACTAAATTATATCAACACATAGTTGTAGCATATTTTGCAATAAAATACTCTTTCTTTCTTCCATTTACTTATTATAATGATGATTTTTGAATTCACAAAACAACCAGAAGAGTGAAAATGTTTTTTTTCCTGTTCGAGTAGCTCTAACTCAACTTTTTTTCTCAATCTATCAATCTATGTACTTCTCACTCTATCTTCTCTCTTTATTTCTTTACTCTCCATCTTTTGCAGTTACTTTCAAAATTGAATCATATCAACACATGCATACATATGTACATAAATTCATCTCTACTTTTCACTCTCCGTTTTAACACTTCTTTACTTTATTTGTCATATTCTTCATATATTTTACTATTAAATATAAACATTTTCTTTTCATAAAATATTCAGTAATAACTGTCATATCATATAATTTCTAGAGTACATTATTCAATTATGTTGGTTCCTCTTTTAATTATTATCAACTTCTCATCTGTTGTGCATATCAAAGCTATAAATCAGCAATCAGTTCAACCTAAGTGAGCTCTTTAATGTCGAAAATGAAGAATCAACTTGTAATATCTTTAAGTACCAGTACACTCATAGTATCAAAACAGTTTCGAATTTCTCCAAATGATATATTACAAAACTTGATAAATAGCTCCTATGATCGTCGCATTCGGCCACCAAACATAGATGATCAAGGTATGAAGCATTAAGAGAAACTATGTATTTATTACGAAATCGTCCACTACCAAAATTATTAATTTTCAGGATTAAATCAGCCTGTTGTTGTAGAAGCAAATGCATATATACGAAGGTTATTTGAAATATATATTAAATTTATAACTTTTTACAATTTGAAGTTTAGTTTTTCAAGTATTGACTTTGTCAAAATGCAATACAATGTACAATTAACATTCCGACAATCGTGGAAAGATTCAAGGCTCGCATATCAATATAGGTTTGAAAAAAAAGATGAAATACAATTAACTTGGTTGTTTTTAAGAGGTGAAAGTGTCCCTAAGTTCATTATTATCACCCGTGATGACCTAATATGGAAACCAGATACTTTTTTCATAGTACAGTGAAATACAATAATTTTTAATTTGAAAATTTAATTAATAGAATGAAAAACAAGCTTTTCGTCATAATGTGGATAGTCCAAATATGCTATTTAGAATCCATTCAGATGGAACAGTGTTATATTCTCAGCGAATATCACTAACTTTATCATGCCCAATGGTAATGAAAGTAAGTTTAAATTCAAATAGTTGAATATATACAGATATCATTATATTCATAATAACATTTTGAGAAATATCCAATGGATAAACAAAATTGTGATATATCTTTTGCTTCTTATGCTTATGCAACAGAAGAAATAGGTTTGTTTAATGTTATTTTAAATATGTGAAAAAATAAATTTTCAAGTCTATTATTGGAGAAAAGATGAACCAATACAGTTACATCGTGATCTGCCTAATTCTCTTCCTTGTTTTACATTAGATAAATTTGATACAGGTCTTATTACATGAACTATTTTCATTTGAAAAAAAGATTTTAGATATTTGTTCAAGTAAGACAAATACGGGTGTTTATTCTTGTTTGAAAGTGACTTTCTTTCTACATCGTCAGTTTAGGTATTTACCAATAGTCTGAAAGAAAACAAAATCGTTTCAGCTATTATATGCTGCAGGTTTATATTCCATCAACGCTTCTTGTTATCGTATCATGGATATCATTCTGGTTAGATCGTACAGCTGTGCCAGCTCGAGTAACACTAGGAGTCACATCTTTGCTCACAATGACTACTCAGGTTTGGCATCTCTAGTTGTTTCATCAATATAGATATAAGAGAAAGATAGTTTTCATAGAAAATCATATTTAGGCTGCATCAATTCAAAGCTCCTTACCTGCAGTTTCATATGTTAAAGCTATAGATATTTGGCTAGGATCCTGCATGTCTTTCATTTTTGCAGCCGTATTAGAGTTTGCTTGGGTATCTATTGCTGCTTCAACTCAAGAAAGACGAGAAAGTATCATTTATAATTTTAAAGCAGATTATGGAGAAAAGTACTTCAGACCAAATTAAATCATGTCTTCAGCACAGTCAACTAAATAGCCCAGATTCAGGCCTACATTGGCCATCAAAATCCCCAAGCCAAGAAGAGGATAAGTTATTAAATGTACCTGACAAAAATCAAGCGCAAGTAATATACTTATTGTTATAAATAAGACATGCTGACCTATTGTTTTAGGTGCCCTCACAACAAGAACATGCAGATGACGAAAGTAAAGCGATTGATTTAAGAGCAAGTATAATTCTTAATTTTGCAATAATCTTATATAATCTACATTTCAGGAAAACTATTTCCTGCAATGTTTCTATGCTTTCAATGTGCTTATTGGATATGGTATTCAACGCTGGATTAATCGAACAGAAATGGTACAAGAGAAAACATTTTAATTTTTAATTTTTAATTTTTAATAAACATTTATCACTAAAAACATGTAGTACTACTATCGTTTGAAGATTAAATCTTAATTCATTGATGTAAGTGATTTAAAATCTTTAAAAATCTTCATCAATTCAAGAAGAAGGATTGATAAATTCGGTTTTCGATTGTGAGATATAAGATCCTCCTTTGAAATTATTAAATCGAGATTCATAGACATCATTTGAACTTGTTTCATAATTAGCTTCCAACAGTTTGTTTTCTTTCACACAATCTGCTTGAATGTCAGGAGTATTCAAAATTATACTAACTTTTTTCTAAAAGATGAAATTCAGCATATTGTTAAATAAAGAAAATACACCTTGTTAAGACAGAGCGGATTATCTTCAGAAGTGAAAAAATAACCGTTAGCCAAAAAATCGAATCTGTCATTTAAGGAAAGCTAAAATGATATATATGAGGGTGTTAAAACAGTTCTGCATCATTCCAACCTTGAAATTTGAAGCATGTTGTTTGATTCTAAGTGCATTTAGCTTCTGTTCAACTTTTAAATTTTGAAAATCAGTAGGATTTGATCGTTGCAATGGTATAGCCTGCATTCCCTCTTAAAAAAAGTTATAAAATATAATAAAAGAAATAAAATAAAAGCAAATGTCGTATTTTTTGATTAACATTATAGACGTGAAATAATTAGAATAGCAGAATGAACATTTGCGTACTTTCCAACTATGGTTTAATAAAAAATTAATATACTGCGGTTAAAAAGGAATATTTCACATGTTATTGAATACGAATATAATTTTTCATTGATTATTAACAAATTATAATAAAATATTATTGCAAAACTCCGTTATCATTGTAGCCTATTAGATTGAAGATAAATAAAATACAATGAAGGTGTTGAAAGATATTCAGATGTGTTATTTCATGTAATTTACAGCTTTATAAAAGCATTTTTTGAAAATCCCCTATTCTTTAACACTTGTAATGGTATTCTTAGCTTGGGCTTTATGAAATTCAGGCAATTTGGTAACGTTTGAAATAGCATCACTTTGATTTCCTTTTTCATTTCCGATCTGCAATGAAGTAGCACGCTAGGTATCAGAAGAAAGCCCGCATCGCATGATAACATTCGATAATCTGAAATAATTATATGTATATAAATTAAATATTTTTTTGTTGCATGATAGCCCCCCTTGTAATAAAGACTTGAGATCTTGCAATACTTAAATTCGTCTGGATATTTTAAAACGTATTGAGAGAAAATATTTTATGAAGCTCAGGCAAGATATAAAATGAAATTCATCATCTCCATCCTGTAAAATAATACTTTATTCAGGATGAATTGTTCATTTTTTAAGGAATTATAGGAATTTGATAACTATGAAGCTTCGTCTTCTGATGTGTTATTTCAAATTGATGGGAAGCTGTCCTTAAATAAATTAAATATATTTAAGAAAATTATAGGCAAAGAAGCTCATTGTTACTTTTTCAGCGATGTAAAATTTGCAAAGTGTGTTCTTATAAAGTCATTAGTCATTTTTTTCGAACATTGTAAAGCTGAATTGTTCTTGCTGGATAGACAAAGACGAATAGTTCGACTGAAAAACGTACTTTCTCAGAAAGCAGTGTTTTGTGAAAGAATTGGTTAAGCTGTTTGGTGCAATAATAGAGTTTCGGACAAGACTGAAATGTTAATAGCAAATAAGCCTATTTTCTTGACATTTCTTTTTTTTTCGTTCATAAGTTGAGTATGAAATGAAAAGTTGATCACATTTTAAAGAAATATTTTGATAGTGCATTGAATACATAAGCCTTACACACACATATAAATATATATATATATATATATATATTTTATATTTATATATAATATTACATACAAGATTTCTTCAAAATTCAATGATTTATACGAATTAAAATATATAAATTATTCATTAATATAATAAGTTTTGTAACGTTTAAACTGAAATGATTTTTGAGCTTTCCAACTAAATCAATAATGTTTCATTATTTTATTTATTTCGTATGAATAAAGTTACATAAGATCGATGATATATGCCAACAAAACTAATCCTGTACATCTATGTGTATATCTAGATTGTAATCTTAAACTAAAAACTATAAGTCAGTAGTTAGAAGCACATCATATGTATATACATATATACATACAAATATTAAAGACCAACATCGAAGTATTTGAGATACATCTATGCATGGATGTATTATACATATATTGCTGATGAACTGAGGTGACAACCTATCTTATTTTATTGCTTTTTGAAGTCATTGCAAGGCGAAACTCTTTCTTTAAATAATTCTCTATGGCTAGTCTATTCTGATGTGAAGCCATAAGAAATCTTATGAGTTTGCACGATTTCTATTCAGCATAGAGAAACTTTAATTTTTCTGCAGTTTTTAATATTCGGTAGATGAATAACAGCATTAGGAACTCTTTTTTATTTTTCATTAGTGTATCTATCAGTTCAATTTGGACTCTCAGTGTATATATATGTCCTGTTTTTTCTTCATTTCCTTAGCAACTTTTAGTATTTTGTTGATATTTCTTTTGCTTTTGCATATCTTTCTGTTTCTCTTATATACTTCGTCAATTCTTCTTCAAATTGTCTAATGTTCGCTTCTTCATTTTTATCTCTTATTACTTCTTATGTCTAGTGTAGTATATATTTTTCTCACAACAACAGAGATGGCCAATCTAGTAAATTCTCTTAAGTTGCTATTCAATTCGTTCTGCGTTGAATCATCTTACTACTTTTGTGTTTTGGGTATCCTCACAAAACAGAAACATCAAAAGCTATTTCAAATAGTAGTTCAAACTTAGATAACATATAATGATCTCGGAAACAACCTGATTTCCTATGCTTATTGATCATATATATTAGACTAATTCATTCTTTTTCGCCAATTATTTTTTATTCAGGAACTTGAAAAAGCTTTTACGCTTTAAAGAACTTCAAGTTCTACATCTTCATGTATCTTCATAATATGTCCTCCAACTCTCGGAAACTCAGAATCTTTATTAGATTGATGAAGTTTTTTGGTTGGAGATTTGATATTTAGGACGGAAATTATCAAGTTATTCATAGAAATTTGTTGGTTTTATAACATATCTGTCATCTTATTGTATCATCCGAGCTGGGTGCTTCGTTCAGCCCAAATAAAAGTTTTTTCAATATTACTCTTCCGAAAACTCATTTTTTTCATTATTATTCTTTTTTGTTCTTATTTTTTTAGTTATTTTGGTTAATATTGTTCAGTATAACTTTTTTTAATGAAAGTATATAAAATCAAAAAAATCGCTGAAGGGTATTACTAAAGTTTTAGTATAAACATATATATATATATATATATTTCTTTTTGAATCAAAAAAGTTTTATTCAATATGATATCAGTAATCGTTTGTTTTCTTTATAACCTTTCAAAAATCCTTTAATCCCATTTATTGTATGCTTAAATGACTCCTTTATTCTCTCTTTATAATGCTAAGAGATGAAGAAGCGCCACTGATTGAATAACCAGTTTATAAAAAGATCGAGAATTTAGTTCAACTTTTAATATTTCTTCAGTAATTTTTTTCTCAACATTCGTCTGCTCATTACCGCTTCTCTGAATGAAATCCATGTCCCACCCAGTTTGTTCATAACGAAGTCTACTCCTTTATTCTCTTCTTCAAAAGAAGTGTCTCATGCCACCCAACTTCATCTATGTTCTTGCTCTTTCATTTTCTCTGATTCTGTCGTTCGATCTTCCGTATTCCCTTTCCTTATTAGATAGATTACACAGATGATCTCATGAGAAACCATTCGTATTCCCTACTCGAAATTTTCGTTAAAATTCAATTCTATTTTACATCATTCACAACTAAGCAATACATATTTTAACTTAGATCCTATTTATCTTATAAAACAACTTTTTTTCCATTTTAAATTTCATTTGTAGAAAACTATTTACTTCTTTATTTGAAAAAAAAAAGAAGATTAAGTAATTGATAAAATATTTATAAAGATATAAATGATGATGAATCTGATGTTAGATGTATTCATATTCAATTTTAAATATATTTTCGATCTAAATTATTTTGTTTTCTGATCATTAATACAGTTCAAGGTATGTTTTAATTACTGCAGCTTTTAATTGAATAGCCAAAATGAACGTCAATAAGTTGCTTCTCATTTCCAGTATTTTCTCATTCAATATTCAATGTATTTTACTATCAGTTTATGCTTTATATATATATATATTTCTGTTACTTTTCTACTCTTTTTTTAACGCATCTTTCTTATAATCTATATACTCATTGCTCGTCATTTATAATCATATTTTACATACTAACTTAATAAAAACTGACATTCGTATATACTAATATGGTATATGTATTTTCTCTATTATTAATATATAATGTTTAATATCTATATATCAATATGTATATATGTATATAACATATAAACTATCTTAAAATAACTACTTTTCTAACATTATGTGATTTGTATATCAATTACTATAACAACGACTACACTACGTACCAAATCACCGAACATATTCTGATCAGAAAATTCTTTCTAAAATAGTATAAGGGCTATTCACCAAGTTGTAATTCAATTGACTCGTCTCGAATTTGACAAATAAGGTTTTGGAAGGCGGTCCTCTTGTTGTACATATGTCTACTTGATTCAATATTTATATAGATATATAGTAATCCATGGTTGACTATCAACTTTATAGACAGCATAACTTAAGAATTCTTTTAAAATTTTCACTCTGTCTTTCTCTCCATCTGTCTTTCTCTCTATCTTTCGCTCTCTCTCTCTCAAGTCCCCGACAAAACTACGATTATCTAGTCAATCTTGAAAAAGCTCATCTAAATATTTTCTGTTTTCTTTTCCTTGAAACTGAATTTCAATTTTTGTTTATCTTTTAGATGCAAACTAAAGGAACGAATACTTTGAGTGGTAATTAAATTTTTTTTTCACTTTAAATAATAATTATATAAAATAATATTGAAATCATATCATGTATATCAGTTGTAGAATCATGTTAAATCGCAACATTTTATAATAATCAGGTATAATCTATGATAGTTCATAATCTTATGATGATTATAATATTATTTATCTATATTCTTTACTCATTTTAATAAAGAAAACTTTAATATCTCATAATAGCGTTCCGTATTATTATTATTACGATGACGGTGATGATGATGATGATGATGATGATGATGATGATGATGGTCTACAACTCAGGGATTATACTGCCATTCGACATAAATTTCAAAATAATTTAAACTTTTTGACTATTAAATTAAAAATTTATTCTTTATTTAACATTATTGAATAATTTAAATGTATTTTCTTGTTTTATTACAAACAGTTATGATAGAAATTAAAAAAAGTAAAAAAAAGCTTCTAGAGCAAGCTTCAGAAGACGACGCATTAATTTTGTTTTTTTTTGCTGAGAAAAAAAGATTTTTTTTCCAAATTCTTTTCTTTATTTTTTCTTTTTATAAGCAGCCTTCTATTCACTATTTGTCAACTGCTTGCTTCAGGCCATCGTAATGACGGTCAATTTCATAAATTGGATTACTCTTTGCTGCTTCTCTTCAACATAATCACATCTTTTGTATATATCTTATTATATATATATATATATATATATATATATAAATTTATAAAAATTATCTTTTTTTTTGAAATTCAAATCTTACTTCTGCAATCCCTTATTCTATTTTGATGAATGAAAATTACAATGAAACGTAATTAAGAACGTTTTCATAACAGTTTTGTATTTTATAAAAGCTTTTATCTCAGTTTTATCATTTAATTTTTTTGTTTTAACATTCTTGCATCAAGGAAGGAGTTATTGAATTAAAAGAAGTGTTTTTTTCAGTTAACAACAAAATATGAACAATTCTGATTTGATTTCGCTTGATTCAGCTTTGAATGCAACTACTGATGAAGCAGAAGTCGATCCAACTAGGGCAACTTTAAAGTTATGTCTAGCAATAGCTTATATTGTCCTTTTCCTCTTAGGAACTATAGGAAACGGGTGAGTTAATTTCGTTTTTCCCTTAAACCTATAAGGAACAAAAACTTTGATTTTCGGAAATGTCAATGGAATATTTTTGAATATATTAAATTTAATATTAAATTTAACTGTTAACATAACATAATATTATAGAATTGTCATTGTTATGATTATTAATGTTTTAACATCAATGAGACGAACAACAGCTCAAGGAAAACGAAAATCATTATCTAATACAAATCATGTATTTATCTATGTCTTGGGTAAGTAAAATATATTTTTTAATTAAATAGAGAAATAATATTATTTAGTTTAACTTTTATAAATATTCGAAATTAATTTATTAATAATATTTGAAACATTCAAAAAAATATTTTTATTATATTTGATATTTTTTTAATTAAAGCTTACTTCCTGAATAACAAACCATCTGTGTTAAATGATTTTTCTTTTAAAAATAAAAATCATCCAAGACATATATTTACATACATATATATATATTTATTATATAAATTTAATGTTGTTGACAGGACATAATAAGTACATTCATAATGAAATATTGTAAAAATTTCCGCTTTTTTGATAAATTATTATCTTTCAAATATGACTGCTTTCAGGTTTATCAATTGTGGATTTTCTGGTTATTATGCATTTACCATTTTTGGTAGTAGATTTGTTAAAAGGTAATTTATTTGTATAAAGCACAATTAAACTATATAATTTCAATAAAAATATTTGTTAGATATATATAATTATTTTTATATTTTTTAGGACAATGGCTATTTGGAACAGCAATGTGTAAAGTGTATTGGTTTGGAGAAAGTGTGAATAAGCTCTTATCTTCGTTTATTATGACTGTACTCAGTTGGGATCGTTATCTAGCAGTTTGCAGCCCGGTAAAATCCATGAGGTATATATCTCATTCAAATTATTTCTTAAATTTTGAAATGAACTAAATATAAAAATACATATTTAATTATAGAATACGATCTAATACTATTGCTGTTGTTGTATTATTATTATGCTCATTATTAGCTGTAGTATTATTACTACCTGTCTTAATTGAAGCAACAGTTTTTAAAATTGATAAAATGAAAATGATTCCTTTAATGGAAAATTCAGAAGATTTACGTTTATCAGGTATTTAAACTAATAGTTTCATATTATTATTTTTGTTTTCAAGATTTACATGGAACAACTATGAATAAATGCATGTTTGATTCTGATGCCACATTTACTTTATACACATTCATGATAGGATTTATAATACCAGCTTTATTCATCACATTTTTTTATTGTCGGGTAGATATTTAATTGAAATATATTATTAATTATTTAATTTATAAATAGGTAATTTATAAAATTCATAAGTCATCTCGAAATATGCGTGAAATGAGAAGTACAATACAGGAAACAGGTCGACGTGACACAGATCGCGCTAAACAAGTCATTTCTAATCTAAATATCCTAAATAAAAACTTTAATTTAAGGTTACAAAACGTATTGTTGCTGTAGTTATGTTTTATTTCTTTTGTTGGACTCCCCAATGGTCTCTGAACCTTATGATACAATTTAATTTAATTCATGTTTGTTAAAATTTATATTTTTTAAAATTTTAAAATATATAATCATTTCAGGTTTCATGGATGACTCCTGCAATGTCAGCTCTATTCTTTATTGCACATCTTTTGGTAAGAATTTGATTTAGCTCTATACAATACTATCAGAGTATCTTTAATATTAATTTATTTTCACATTTTGTTTTGTTGGAAAAGTTGAAAATTAGCTATTTTCACTTAGAGTAGAACAACAGAGTTGTTCGAAAGTACTAACGACGTCAACCTTTTTCAGTACACAAAATTTAATTTTTGAAGGATGCTTGATGAGTTCTTCTTTTTCTTGTAAGACTATTTTCAGGTTTGCTTCAATTCAGCTGCCAATCCTGTCCTCTATGCTCTCATTAACCGCGAATTACGTCAACAACACTATAGAGCGATGCAGAAGAAAAGGCAGTCTATAACGCACGCCACGCACGAAGCACTCGAATTTGTGGCCAGGCATACGCACAAGTCAGCTTCTTTCCCTATTTGGTCATCAGCAGAAACAGAAAAAAAGTTCCATCAGCTTTGGTTGCTTACAAATTGTTTTGAATTTCTTGAGCATTTCTTCAAAATGCTTTATACTAAGTTTTCTATTTTTGAAAAAGAAAGACTTAATGAATTGACAGTAAGCCCTATATGGAAATGAAATTATTTGAACAATACACTTAAAACTAATCGAAAATATTTTTGATATATAATAGCATTAAAATATTAAAAAAAGTTTGATCATGCTTGTTTGGAATATTTTATAGCTTAATATATTGCTAGATTAGGCTTTGTGCTTTATGTGCTTCAGCAGACATTGACCAAAATGATAGGAAGGAATCTGACGATATGGCCATACTTTTGTTGCTTGATTTTCCCTCTTTATATCTCTTAATCAATTTTCTCTTTTACTTATTTATTCATATAGACACACACTCTCTCTCCCCCCCCCCCTTCTCTCTCTCTTCTTTTCCCTTTTTCTTTCTCTTTATTGCACGAAAAAATATCCGCTTTCTACAATCTTTAGAACACTTCATATTTTTTTTTCTAACATTTTACCAAAATTAATTAAAAACAATAATATATAATTATATTAATTTGAAATAGAAATATGAAAATTTATATCATTTGTAGATGATATTGGCAATAGCACGTCGTTTAGAGCTTTTCTTCATCATATCCAAATTCGAATGAATGCTTTCTAAACATTTTTCTATTCTTCTTTTGTTTTCAAGCTTTATCCTCAGCATGTCAATATCCACCTGAAGCTAGATTATATCAGTCATTCCCCATATTTAGGCTTTCAAATCAACGTGTTAACTCAACAGCTTCTTTCAATATTGTGACTTTGCAAGACGGTAAACGAATATCCTTCTGGGAGAGAATTTTATTGAGGTTCTCCTTTCTTACTTCTCTTTTAAATATTAAAAAGAACATTTTACGAATTGATGTTGTAAATCTGTAAAAAGCATTCTAAAATGAATAAATTAGCATGATTATTACATGTTGTGATTTCATAAAATAAGAAAAAAAATATTAATCATTCATCTTTTAATCTTAAATTCTGCATTATTTTCAGAATTATTGGAATCAAAGAAACTTTACTCCGTGCTGGTGGTCGAAGGTATGAAGAGCATCATGAAATCGTTTCAAATAAAGTTTAAACTTTAATGTTCTAGATCTAGATCTCCATCCAATTGTTCACAAGCATCCGTAGTTGCACCATCTAATGAGAGACAATCAGTAATTAAAAAACTTTAACTTAAAGATTATTAGTGAAATTTAGAGTCTGGTGCCTCCATCATTGCCAGCTGTACCCTCTACGAGTTCAAATTTACTGGAGCATCTAGAAGATGATTATCTTTGAATTATTATTTAATTTATTTTCATTTTCTTATAAATTGTGTTTAAGCAAATAATAAGAATATAAAGAAATTTTTAAAATATTTTAAAATAACATTGAAGTGCTGAAAATATTGAATTGAAAACAATATCAGTGTTAACTTAGTTTGCAGAAAATATTTATTGCTTTCTTTAAATATTATATAATTCTTTAAGTTTTGTATAGTATGTACTATATAGATTATAACATCAATACTTCATAAAATTTTATTTAAAAATAAAACTTTGACGCGAATTCGTTGAATGTGAGAAGGCTTAGATCACATTACCCGTAACTGATTCTGAGTTCTTTTAAAAAGTAGTAGAAGAAAAATCAAAAATAAATCAATAAAATACAAAATATGGTAGTTATACAAGACTAATTTACAATTAAAATTGTTTTTTTTGTGTTTACCTACAGTTGCTTTGATAAAGCTGAAAAGGAAAAATATATTTACAATTGTTATAAATCAAAAGAAATTTGTATTATAATACATATGACTTTTGCGGTACATAAAGGACAATGATTCAACTTAAACAGCAAAATCTTCTGGTAAGTCTGGAACAGGAATAAAAGCATATCGAAGGAAAAGTAATAAAACAAGAATATTAAATAGTTGAAACATAAACAAGAAGACATGATCAACTCGTGCAAATATGCGATTCCATTCTCGTTCCACCTAAATAGATCATTTTTATTTCTATGAGAAAAAGAAACAATTACATATTATATAATATGTTTGAGTTTTTTTAGTGATTTTTGAAGTTTTAGATTACTTTTTCACAATCTTAGATCATAAACGAATTTTCGAAGTTTTAAAATATCTTTTGTTGACCCTATAAGGGCATTTTCTTCTCGTCTTTCAAAATTTAGATCAAATGCATTTTAAGAGATTTTTGATCGTGTAGCTTGATGATTCAGCGAATTAGTTGGAAAAAAAAAGAAGTTCATGTGCTTTTTTCAAGTTTTCTTTGTCGAAAACTTTTCTTTGAACTTATATAGTATGAACTTACCCTGGAAATCCATTGTTGACGTTCAACTTTCTCTCTATAAGCTTGTTGTGCTTTTGAGACTTCTATCAATTGTCCATATATGGCTAATAAATCAGGAAATTTAGGTCTGTAAATCGATAACATTATCAACAACAACAAAAAATACATTTATAAGCTAAAAATGTCTATGATGTCTATGAAAAACTTACACGGTTTTTATTGCTTTTTCCACATTTTGCACAATTCCATTTCCTTTCATTGCTTTGACGGGCTCTAACAACAGAAGCCTATAAGCACTTCGTGATGGCAATAGTTCAGTCTGAAAGTGCAATTCAATGAAGTTTTACAATCAGAATAAAAAAAAGAAAAGAAAAGAAGAAAAACTAATTATTGACGAAAATATATTTACTTAACTATATGTAAATTGTTTTCAAAAAGTATTACTGATGCTAACAAACCTGAATATATGAACGCGATAACCCTAACAAAGCCATTGATATTGCTACGGCAATAGCACATAACATGATGACAACAATGATATAAAATCCTATAATATTTTAAAAATAAATGATACATATTCATAATGATAAACCTAATAATGGTATAGAATTGCTTTTTGGCATAGCTCCAGCAACGATATCTAGCAAAACTGTCATAGCTAATAGAGATCCCAAACCAAGAGATACCTAAACATCAATTAATAATTTTAAGAAAAAAACATCTAAATAGACTAAATTGAAATAGTTTTATTTAAAAAAAAAGAGTATTTTATTCTTTTGTTTAAATAATTCTGCAGAAAATCTAACATCCTGACTATAATTTCTAATTAAATAAAATGAAGAATCGAACAAATATGTCGAACAAAATTACGTCACAGATGAAGTGAAATAATAAAAAAATTTTTTTTATATCTCAATATATAATAGTTTAAAAAGAATTTACTGAATAAGATTGTTACCTTTTCATTTCTAGGACCATCATTAGATCCTGGACTAAAAATTCCCAATATAGATAATGCTGAGATTAAGAAAGTTGGAACAACAATCACAGTTATATAATAAATTGGACGTCGATTTAAATGTACAATATAATGAACCTTTAAGAAATAAAAATAAAATATTATGTTATTTCGTTTTGTACCTCAGCACGATATTCACCATCTTCCATAAATTTCATTTGACGAACTGTTACATTAATTACTTCCCATTCAGCATTTCCCTTTAAATAGAATATTTTTGTAATATTAATATAATTAACTGATAATATAAATTAATATAAATATATAATTATAAATTAAAATAATTATTATTTCAAATTTACCGAAAAATATGAATCAATTGGCGGTCTAGTTGCATTAACATCCATTTCTTCTACTGATAATAGTGGCGAAGCTAGAGCAACTGCACAAAACTAACATAGAAATAATTATAATTAAAGAAACAAAAATAAAAAAAAAGTTGTACCTGTGTATCAAATGGAAACAAATCAATATTTATTCGGCATAATGAAGTAACAAATTGAGGAATATTTATTTTAACATGTCCCGTATGTTGAACTCGTACATCGTAACGATCTTCTGTTAACATATTTTTTGTATCCATACTATAATATTAATTTATTAATATATTTGTATATAAAAATATGTTTTAACCTGTTATATATGAATAATTTTGGTACCCATACCAAATTTTGGGGAATTACAACTTGTCTAAGTCCATTATGTTTATCAGGATCCCAAGATAATTTCGGATCATGCCAACGCTATAAGATATGTTTTAATGTTTTGTTCTAAGACTCTTTATCTCTTACTTGTACATGTGATATGACAAATGAAGCAACTTGTTGATTTTCTCTCTATAAATATTTCTTATAATTAAAGTTTATATTCGCAATAAGTTTTAAATATAAAGTTTAAACACATGAACTTTTACCAAACTGTAAAACAAATCAAAGAGAATCGTATAGTACAAGTATATATGTTCATATATAACAGATATGTTCCATTCTCTTTTAAATTTTTATAAATAAATGTATAAATATTTTATTATATTCCCAAATACTTATATATTATATGTATATTACATTATTTTGTTCATTTTCTTTTTTTTTTTTTCGTTTTACATTCATTTTCAGTTATAGAAAATTGAGGAATACTCTTACAATATGTTTTCTTTTCAAATATTATAAGTAATATTCTATTAAAAAATAAATTTTTTTATAAAATAAAACTTGAAACTAACAATTTCTGTAAGTATTCCAAGAACAATTGTCATATGAATGATGACTGGCATATTCGTATCAGCATTTGGTCGAACTCTCTTATCATAGGTATGCATGATACTATCCAAAACATTTGTTGGTTCACTATTCAAGGAAGTAGCATCTGAAATATATATATATATATATATTAATTCATAACATCTATATATAAACATATAAATATTTTTTTTTCAGTTTTTATCATAATATTTTTATATTTTTCTATATTTATTAATAAAATATATTAAAAATAGTATTTACATATGTATATACATATGTATTTAAAAGTATATTTTCATTTATATTAAAATGTACTGATGAATAACAATGTAAAAACAACATATATATAGTATATATAGTATATAGTTAGTATATTTGACTATATAGTATATTTATATATTCTGTAATTTAGTCTATATATAGATTTTACATCTTCTAATAACCTTAAAATTAATTTTTAATATTATTAATATGTTTATCTATTAAATATTTTTGTTATTTAATTTTTAAACAAACGAAATTATTATTTTAATAGTTTTTAATGATTCCAAATAATATTATTTCAAGATTATTCTATCGTTTTCCTTTCATCGATTAACAATTCTATTCATATATCTATATTTATATTTTTTTATTATTGATATATACATATATTATAAGTATGATATAAGTATTTTTTTAAAATAAAAATTCTTAATTATGAGGCTTTTCTTAGATTTCGTTCTAACTATTAAGTGTTTCCTGAAAATTGTTCGTATAATTAGAATTCATAAGATCTATAAATATGCTTATGCTATAAGATTCCAGCTCAAATTTCTATTTTCATGAATATAATTTTAAAAAAAGAAAGAATATACCCGAAATAAATGTTTTTTTCTGGTATATATATATATTTGAATATATGTTTATAATATACATATAAATAAATATTTTAGATTTATGAATAAGTTCTTATATAAATAATCAAATGAAACTTACAATTATGAAGCTGATGATGCTTTCTACCAGTTCGACAAGTTCCAGGTCGAATTATAACTATAAGTGCCAAATATCCAAGAAGTTTCATTATTCACATATGCTTCAAGTAATCTACAAACAAAATTTAATTAAACTTAAAATAAAAAGCTAGAATTTGAGCAAAAACAAGAAGAAAATAGGTAAAATAAAGAAACAAAGAATTCAAATAATATTCAGATAAAACAAAAGCAAATTTAAAATTTCATTAGAAAAGCATTTAGAAATAGAAAAAAACAATAATTAAAGTATAATTTAATATAAAAATATTATAACTGCACTATAATAATAATAATAATAATAATAATAATAATAATAATAAATATATAAATAATAATATCGTTTTGAGTTTAATAAACGAATTTTTTGAAATTCATCAGAGAACAAACGTCTGCTCTGATATCTTACTGTTCAATTAAACTAGAAGTCATTGAACCAGAAATGGAGATCTCAATAGTCTAAGAAGTGTTTTGAAGATTATCAAGAAATTTATTTTTTATTTTGAAATATACAACGAAAAATAGAATAGAACGCTGAATAAGCGATATGTTACGTGTTGAAAGATCAGATTTCCCGTTGGAAATCCAAGACAGTCATCCGTGTAAAGTATGAAGAACCTTAATTCCAGACAAAATAATAAAAAAAAAACGAAAAGAAATTAGAAATAGAGTTCAGTATACAATTTCTTGTCAGTTTAATAGAATGACGTATTGAAGGACGGAATTGGTGTTGAGAGTTGTTAAGAAGACATCGAATAGAGATGATTTACTGCTGTTGAAGTTGTAAGTTCTCTCTTCAGCTTTCAAACAGAATACAACGGAAACAGCTTTGCATTAGAATGGAATATCATTTTAAAATTAAGAAAATGTTCAAAGATTCGCAATGAATATCAATGTAATGTAAATAGAAAAATGAGTTAAATAAGATGAAGATGAAGATGAAGATAGTAGTATTTAAATTAAAACTTTGACTTCAATATTTGAAAATGTAAAATATAATAATATTTTCATAATAAAACTAAAAAATTATTTATATATATATATATATATATATATATATATTGTATATTTGTGGATATGTGATAGAAGATAATTTATATATATCTTAATAATAAAGCAAAATTTTTTGAGATATACTAACAATACATGGTGATAAATAAAAGAAAAAAACATATGCAAAATAAAAAAAGTGAACAGAAAATTCTGCAATTTCATTGAGCACGAAGGGACTAGTGGTAAAAAATCCAAAAGCTTTTTCCTGTTCAATCGAAAGCATGAAGAATAACTTGCCAGTAATATGAATGCTCATCTAACCTTTTGAAAGTAAAAATAATAAAAATAATCATATGTATGAAAGTATTTAGATTGAAAAAAATAAACTATGTATACATATATATATAGAAATTTACAAAAAAATGGATGTAACGTGAAGTATAGTTAAGAGAATACGGAGAGTTAGTATTCTAGTATAGCAGAATATTTCGAGACAAAACAACTGAATGGTCATTGAAATTAAAAAATGAGACAATTAAATGCATTAAGCTGCTCTATTTCTTAGTCAGCTCACAGACGTTGAAAATCTAGATTTCAGGAGTATAAAGGATATTTTGATTGTCCTCGTCGTTGTTAGGGAATCATCTGATTAACGAATATGTGAAATTAGAATGAACTCGTAACGAAAAATTCTTGGATATTCATGAATCTTTCATTCAAAAAACCTATGATTAACAGATAAATTATGGAATAACATGAACGCAAATACATCTATGGAAAATTGAAAAAGGAACAAATCTTGAATATGAAATCTTGAATTGAGAAGAATTATGAGGGAGGTGGGGGGGGAGGAAGAGAGGTGATAGAAAGCTTTGTGCAATGATGAAGGATATGAGATATAACATATAGCAGAATGTTTCACTCAAAAAGGAAGTGAAATCCTTATAAATATGAAAGTCATGATGAAAGCAACAGAAGTGTATGTATAGCTGGAACTACATATTGTTCTTATTTTCCTTTCTTTCTCTCTCTCTCTCTCTATTTTTATATGAAAATCCCTTTGTATTCTCTTTCTATCTACCTATCTTGTAACTTCTTTTTTAACCTTTTTTGGAGTTGCTAATAATTCTCAAGTGTGCCACTTCAAGAATTTCCATTCTCGTAGTTGGTCGACTAACTGCCGGATTATCGGCCATATGATAGTGCTTGAAAATAAGACAAATCCAGTAATGACAAGGAAGAGAACAAAAATTTCAAGTTTTGAAAAATAGCTTTGTCTTGCTAGTACAGGAACCATGTGATATTCTGAAGTATAAGGATCAAAAGAATGTTTCAAAATTGACAAAAAGAATAAGAAGAATTGACATGTTGTAACTTAGAAGATATGTAAAAGCAAAGCTAAAACACAGAGTGAAAAAGAGGAAATATGATGACAAGAAGCATACAAGTAAATGCTAAAGATTTAGAAAAAAGAGAACATTCGAACGATAAAAGTTCATCGAACATAAAGAGCAGAGTTTATTCATTTGCAATTCTCAACCCTAAATGTTCGAAGCTGATCATTTTCTCTTCTCAAATATACATATTACATGTATGTATGAGATATAGTTTGAAAATGTTTAAGATGTTTCTTTTCAAGAAAAATCTGAAGAATTTGACAGAGATGCGCAGATGTCAAAGTTTCACGAAGAATTAGCGAACGTGACTCCAAAACGCATCCAGCTGCATATTCAAGAGAATGGTCGGGTTTCACTACCTACATAGATACTTATATACATATATCCGTTTCACTTCTTTTTTTGTTCTTTTTTTTCTCTATTTCTTCATATATTCATCTACTTTACTTCAATATGTTTTAGTTTCTCTCTCTCTTTATCTCTCTCTCTCTCTCTCTCTCTCTCTCTCTCTCTCTCTATCTCCCTCTCTCTCTCTCTCTCTCTCTCTCTCTCTCTCTCTTTCTCTCTGTATATATATATATAAATTTATTTATCTTACATCCTCTTCTATCTGTTTCGATCTCTCTTTCTATATGATTCAATATATCTATCTCTCTACTCTCCTCTCTCTTTTCCCTCTCATCATTTATACATATCTTATTCACCTTTTCTCTTTATGCTTTTCCAAGATGTTCTTTGACTACTACATTCATTTAGCATTAGTTAAAAGGGTGTTGTGAACAGCTCCAACATTAGAAATATTTCTTAACTAGCCAAGAACAAACATGCACATACCCATATGTACATCCCACCCAAATTTTTCTTTAGCTTGTTAGATCAGTCTCTGTGAAAGAAACATGACAAAGATACTCGTAATGTAAAGAAAATGGGTAAGTTGATTACCATGGACTGTTGTTTGTACTTGGCATCTACTCTTCTCTTTTTTCTTCAAAAGCTTAAAATCTCAAATCTTCCGAACAATTCTTTGTTCCTTACCTTTTTCTCTGTTCCCTAACTTCTTCAAAGTACGTTGTAACTAATTTGATGGCAAAGAAAAACAAATCGAAATTATGTACGTTGACTTTGAAGTTAACAACTCGACGATAAGGGCAACAATAAGAAAATGATTAAATGCTTATTTCATTTACATAACTAAATGTATTTAACTTATTATAAAAAACAATTGAAAAAAGAAGAAAGAAAGATAGAATCGTATGATTCTCTTATAGAATATAGGAAATACAAACATTTCCATTTAAATTTTATGAATAATAGGAAATGTTAGATAGAAAGAAGAAGAAAAATCAAATAATGAAAAGAAAACAAATTAAAATTATCAAAGTTAACACAATACTTGAATGATATATACATATGTATTTGTTTTAAGTTGTTGAGAATTAAGAAAAACTTTGAAATCTGGAATTGTCCAGAGCAGACGCACACACGTACATGCATGTGCTGCTGATGATTTCACAACAAAATGAAAAAAAAAAACACATAAGGACTTTTCCACTAATTGTGGTAAATTTTTCTTGAATTTGTACTTAAACTCAACATTTCAAGATGTATTTAGCTGTGAAGGGAAAGTTCAGCCTTTTCTGATAAATACAGATGTCTGAATCTCCTTGTTTAGTATTGCGAAGAGTAATTTAAAAAAAAATAATAATATTTCCATTCCAAACAACAGAATTTCAAAACAAGTTGAAGTTTGGAAGATAAAAAGCTGGAAAATTTTACAAAATTGACAGTGTCACATACCCAATTTAAAAAATTATTTAATAGTTCATGAGATAAAAATGAAGAGAAAAATAAAATTATATTCACATTGAAAAAGGCTAAATACAAAATAAGTACTTTGAAAATTCTTTTAAGAATGATCATTGAGAATTGGTAAAAATTATGTTTTTTTTTGTTACATTTTAAGTTGGTTCAAATATGTTTCAAATGGAGTTACTTACTTGATATTTACACTTTTTTTGCAAAACATTAGAAGTATTAATGGCATTACGATGTATTGAAATGAGAATTTCTTGAATTTTTTATGTTTTACGCCTACAGAACTTTTTTTCTCATCTTTAAAGAAAACTGTGAAAAGCCTTTGTTTTTCTTTTGTTCTTCAAATGCCTTTTAAGTTTTCTAAATACGTTGATACGAGGAGTTTTCATCGAATAAACATGTATGTATGTATATAATACTATACTACATTCAAACTTTTAAATAAAGAAAATATATTTATAAATCACAATAATTAAAAATTTAAAATATATTTATAGTTAATATAGTTAACTATGATGATAGCAGTATTACATAAACGAAACTTTTTCAAACAATGCTGACAATCATTTTTCAGAAAAGAAAAAAAACTGTGAAATGATGAAGAAGAAATGAGAGAAATGATATAGGTTGAGGGAAAAAAGATTTGCAACGAAAAACATGAGTAGATGTTTCATATGCGAGAAGCCTTGAAGATAGTAATGAGTGTGAGATACGTGCTATAAGAATGAGATGAAGAAGAGTAAGGTTACAGATGTTTTTTCTCATTTTCTCCCCTCATTCGAACATTCTTTAATTCTCATTTAATAATTTTTTTTATCTGGAGAATCAAACATTAAATCGAGGAATATAACGAGATATATAGCTGAATAACATGGTTGAAATAGAAAAGTTATAGATTTCATTGTAAAGCTAAAGTAGAATTAAAAACGCCTGGAGGAGAATAAGAACTTGTATATGGATTGAGTATTAAGCAAGTCACAGAAACAGAATATTTTTAATTAATGTTCTTACTTTTTTTTTTTGAAATAAGAATCTAATAAGCGAACTCTAGCCATGAAAATAATGTGAACGTATCATTCAGTATGAGGTCAAGCTGAAACCAAATATATATATATTTTTTTTTTTTGGAAAAAATACTATAGTTATTCAAAAAAAAGAATAAAATGATTAGAAAAATAATAAACAAAGGAAAAAAATCATAATCACGTGAGATGAACTTTGAAATGATTTCCATATTTGAAACCTACGAGGAAGTTCAGTTTCGACCTTTGGCTCCTTTCCATTTTCTCCCCTCTCATCTCTCTCTCTCTCTCTCTCTCTTTCTCTCTCATCACTCTCTCTCTCTCTCTCTCTCTCTCTCTCTCTCTCTCTCATCACTCTCTCTCTTTCTCTCTCTTTCTTTCTCATTATTTCAATAGACTGCAACAATCTTGACTGGGCGGTCTCTATACTAAACTTCCAACTTTGTGCCATCCCCCTCGCCACAGCTTATAGATGAAGATGAAGAGCAGACATTTTCAATTTTTTTGGACTTTCAATCACCAAAATCTTTAACCTAGATTTTGCAGAAGCGAGTTCCAACCAGTGCGTGGGTTCATTGCCTATGGAACGAATAGGAAAACCCTATCTCGGAGGACCAGAGAATGGAGAGAAATAGTATTTGACCAAGTAAGCTAACAGGAAGAAACAGGATGTATATAAGATTTGAAGCATATCGACATGTATGTTTAATTCAAAGGAAGGAGCAAAAAAAAGTTTATAAGAAGATGAAGTAAAAAAACATGTCATCACGTGAATTTTCTTCCAATCTGAGAACATGCAGCAAGTATATGTTTCCGTTTTGTGGCTGTTTGAAAATTTTATTGTTGCACAATAAGAATAAAGGTTGTCATCAAATGTAAGAATTTGCAAAAAAAAAAAAATAAAGGAGAAGAAGGAGATTATTTGAATAGAAAGTCAACATCATTTTTGAAAAAAAGTTGCATTCTAAGTTTTTACAGGGCAACGTATAATTATAAATAAAAATAAAATGTATTTATCATTTATTTAGTAATCTTATGAGAGAACGGTTGTGATTCATTATTAATTATATTGGTCTACGCCAACGCCATAGCAATTTTCATTCCAAGAACTTCAATAAGTAATTGTTATTTGAATCTATTTAACTATTCTAATAATCAATTATTTAGAAAAAAAAACTGAAAAACGAATACGTTCTGTATAGAAAGATATTGACTTTACTTCACAAAAACTTAAGTAAAGTAAGGCTGATAGCACGTAAAGAAGGTACAACGAGTAATACAATATAAAACAATTTAAAGATATTTAAGCTGATTTGCTACTGAATTTTGCTTCTTATTTTGGAAAGAAATGCTCAATTCTACAAAGAAGAACTGATAGATAGGAATACTTTGTCCTAAAGAAAATGATTAGAATAGTTACTTCTAAACAAAGAAATAGCTCTTCTAAACTATATAGTATATGGTAAATGATTTGTAAATAAAATACCTTTTAAAATTAATAAACTATGCATATATAACTTATATTTTTTAATTTTTGCTTACTAAGTTTAAGGAATATGTCAAAAATAATCAAATTTCAAAGATTTCCATATCCACTTGTGTAATTTGTATGTGTTGTATATGTACTTGAAGAAATTTCATATAACATGAGAAGTTCAGCCTAATTTACGTTAAACGAACTCTTACAAGGACTTTTAGATTGTTCATTATATCCATTCCTAATTCCACTAGTCCCACACATTTCTCGTTGTAGAAGCTTAAACAAGCAAGAAGAAGTGTGGGAGGGCACACATTTTTTTGCTTTAAAATGGAGTCACATGTTCAATGTTAAAAGTAAAAAATGAAGCAAAAAAAAAGTTAATGAAACACAGAAAAGAGATATAGCTATAGTAACAAACTATTATTTATAATAATAATAATAATAATAATAATATAATTAAAAATTTAAAGAATAAAGATAAATAAAAACAATATTTAAATGAAAATACCATTATTTTTTTTGGGAAACCCAAGGTTAAGTAAACATTATAAAAGATAATTTAGGGAGTTAAATTCAAAAATTGTGAGATAAAACTAGGAATATAAGGTAATATATTGAAGAATATTCTATTACTTCATCTTTGTTTAAATTTTTTTTTTCGAAACAAAAGAAATATTTATTTTCTTTTTTTAAAGTTAATTATAAAAATAATATTTATAACCAATATGTATATGAATATAGTTTTAGTTTTTTGGCTTAAAAATCAAAGTCTACTAGCTGTGTACATTAGAAAAATTCAAAAAAGAGAAAAGAAAGAATAATTCTTATTTTAGATTTTATTTAAAATTATAAAAGAACATTATATATTTAATAAACATTTACAAGAAAGTTTAATACTTTTATATAATAGTTTATATGAAAGTAAAGCTTTAATCGTAAATCATAATTGACTATATTTAAAATAAAGAATTTTATATAGAAAATATTCAAGAATATAAGTAAAAAACTTTCAAAAAATAAAAAAAATTGACAAAAGACAATAGCAACATATAGTCAATGTAAGCTAGTGTTCTATTTTTTTCTCTTATTTGAAAGCTAAGTGAATATAGTTTAGAGCAATTGACGATCTACTCATCTGCTACTTCAACTGACTTTCCCCCATATTTTCGGGTAATTTTTTTTCCATTTTGGTCTGGTTAATCTGTAATAAGTGTTAGTTGGTTTTCAGCAGCAGCAGCAGCAGCAGCAACTATCAGTTTTTTTCCCCTGTAATCTGTATAGCCAATTTTTTCAACAAAAAAAAAGAAGAAAAAAAGAGAAAAAAAAAAGGCAAAAACGTATTCATGTAATAGCCTACAAATAAAAGAACACATGATTTTGTATATTTTGTTCATATTAATTAAGCTTTCATACAACTAATTATTTGAAATAATTTTTTCAAAGTTATAATATTATTATTTATAATAAAATTTTGTGAAAAATATATGTTAGAATATATATATATATCTATATATGTATGTAAATGAAATGTTTTTTTTTTAAATTGATAAACAATATAATCTTTGTGTAAACTATAGAGAAAAAAAACTAAAGAGGAAGCAACAATATTTGAATACAAAAAAAAATTAACAAGTTGTATGATGTCATATAACCTATGAAAAAAAAAATTTTAATATATTAGAAGAATAATAATAAAATTAATAATAATCAAAACAATACTGTTATAGCATATTGAGAACTGTTCTTAACGCAGCTTCTCTTCAGCAGCCTCAGTTATGAGAAAGAAGTACGACGTACATGAAGCTGTTAGTACTTGAGCAGAAATTCTTCAAAAGGATTACAAGCTCTAATTTTTTTCTCAAATAATAATTGAATACACACTTTCTTTGAAGTATTCAACTAAAAATATAAATAATATTTTTCTTCCCTTTTAAGCATAGTAACGACATACAGAAATGAATCATTACATCACCCATATAATAGAATATATGATGAAAAGTATTATGATTTATAGATTAAATGAAGATATATTGAAATACTTAAATATATTTATATGAAGAATCATTCATTAAATTAAAAAAAAAAGAAAAGAAAGAATGAATGAAAACTATTGTTCCCGTTATATTCTTCATATCAAATATTAATCTGATAGAAATTCTATAGTATGAAAATCTTTATTTCCTTTTGCTTCTTATTCACATAATATTTAAAAAAAAAACTATTTGAAATGATTTATTAACAATGTGAACGAATATTTAAAACTTTAAATATACAATGAATTGATCTCTTTTATCTCAGATATGAACATGATTTTCATAAAATATACAATAATATAACCCGTTAACTATATCAAATATTTTTATGTTATTTTAATTTATATATTTCATTGAAACATTTGAAAATGCTTTATTTGCCTGTAATCGTTGAATATCGAGTAATTCAAGTCCTTTTCTGAAAGAATACATTATATTATATTATTTAATCTTTTTTTTTGACATACATATTTAAATATGAATAATATATTCTAAATAAGATTAAGAACTTAAAAACGTTTCCGATTAGTTCCTACCTTGATATGTTCCGTTTCTGAGATCTCCTTTCTGTTCTAACTAGAGGACCTCTAACACGATCAGAGAGAGGAGGAAGTCCAAATGCAGATGGAAACCTCAAATTTTGCTATGAATTAGTTTGGCAAAAAATGAAAAGATCAATTTTATTTTGAAGATAACAAGACTTATTCTTTTTATATTTTTAAAAATAGTATAACAAACCAGAAATCTCGTGTCATATAGATAATTGACAAAGTCCAAACAATTAGTAAAACCCAACCAAAGTAACGTATCTGGTCATCATGAGAGAGAGAAGCTCGAAATTCAACTAAAGAAGCAAAAAATCCTCGACACATTCTGGAAATGACATTTTAATTTTTGAGGAAAACATTGAAATTGTTACTTTAAAATTGTTTTTTGAATTTAAAAAAGTATAAAACGTCAAAAATAAACTGTGCTGTTACGCGAACACGTTCGAAAGCAACCAATCTCCAGCGTCTCAAATAAAAAAATAAAAAGTTTGTACTTAAAAATTGGTATCAAAAACGAAATACTAATAGACATATTATGATATTTCAATAATCTTAAATAATATATATATATATATATATATATATATATATATATATATATATATATATATATATATATATATAATATTAATATTTAATATGAATATTAAGAAATATTTACAATAGTTAGCTGAAGTTAGATATTCCCATGTGGCACTATTACAAACAATAAACAAAAACTATGATATTATACTAACTATTAGTTACTGTTATAATAGAATATTATTTTTTAAAAAAATGCAAAAAAAGAAGAAGAAGAAGATGATGAAGTTGTGTATGAAATGCAAAAAAACTTAGTGAGAAGATCTGAAAGAAAATTTAAATAAAAAAGATATTTACATATCAATCCTTATTTGTTTGTATATGTATTTATGCTTAGATAATATGTTATTTTTCAATAAACTATAAATAAGTTGATGATATGCCTAGAAAATCATAGAAAATCTTATGTTTATGATAAATTGAAATATTATTCATTCAGAAATATATGAAGAAAACATCATGAAATGGATGCAATAATTTTGTTAATGGATATAAGAAACTAACAAGACTGATACTGAAATATGCTAAGTTTATCTTATAATTCAAAGAATTATAAAGAAAAAACCAAATCGTTAACTGGACAAATAGTAATAGTTTTTCATAAATATGATGAAAGAAAAAGATGAATGAAATGAAAAGAAAGGGGTGAGAAAAGCTGAGAGAGAGTTAAAGCAACAGAGAAGAGAAATAGCACTAAGACAAAAAGAGAGAACAAGCTAGAGAGAGAGGGAGAGATAGAGAGAAAGAGAGAATGAAAATGGTTAAAAAGAATAAGAAACTGCGAGTCAGCGAAGACGATTGAGCTTGAAAGAAGAAGTTTTGCAGTTAGAATGCGGAAATAGGAAACGTAATAGATACAAAATGAATCTCTAATAGTGCAAACATTCTTCTTTGAGCCAATTGGTTGCCAAATTTCATTTATTATTGCCAAATTTGTTAAATAAAAAGTATTATATAACTAGATAATATAGTATAAATCATGCTTTATTATTAAAATGTGAATATAGTAATATGAAACTTACACAGATTGATATGTATTGGTACAATTCATCATGATAATGCACCTCCTGGTAATTATAATTCCACATATAATTATGATTCTTAAAAATATAATATACTATAATTATTATTTTTATTATTATTTAAAATCTATAAAACAAAAAGATAGATGGAAATAGATAGGTGAGAGATGAACAAGAGGGACAACAAGATAAACGAAAGTGTCAGCACAGAATGAAATTTAAAAGACAACGCATAACCTTCGTCTCGTATTTTTCAATATTTTTCAACAATGACAACTTAAAATTAAGTTGAGAAAAGCTTATATACTTCGTAAAACATGGCAAATGCAGAAATTGAAAGCTTTTCCAAGCATATGATTAGTCACACCAGCAGGATACTTGGATAGGCAGATTGACACCGGAAGCAAGCTGTTCTCGAAGAACTTCCAATCCATTAGGCTAGCAATTTTAAAAAGAACAAACAATATAAAGATGAATAAACTTGTGTTGTTCTTAATTTTTCCCATAAACTATACATAGGTCAAACTATACATATAGAAAACGATGAGAGTAAGTAAGAGAGAGAGAGAGAGAGAGAGAAAGATAAAGAGAGAGAGGGGGGGAATAAAAGAAGAAGAAAATATGGATTTCTTTTGATCGTTATACTGTTCTTTGGAGTTTCATTGATTTCATTTTTAATATAATATAAAACAACGTAAACTTTAATATTATTTATAAAATGTAAAATGTTTAAATTGATTTTATTTATTTTTTAATAAATTATAGGGGTTATTCAAGATTTAATGCAAAAACAGAAATTATGTTCAGTTCAGCCGAGGATAGTACAATGTCGGATGAGAAAAATTCACTAACAACAACTGTCTATAGTTCTCAACATGTAAGTTTTTTGTTGCGAATAAAGTATAAAACCTTCTTGTTATTTCATATTTAAAGATAAATATAATAGCTGATCATGCCAAATTTGGCGAGAATTGCTTTATTCATAGTTTAAAAATTGAATAATATCCATTATGTCTTGAAATTATTTAAAAAATCTTATCTTCAACATTAATTTTTATTCCCCATATTAAATGTTTTTTTAAATATTTTAAAAATTATAATATTTAACTTTAAACTTTAAAAAAAAATGTTTGTTTCTTGCAAACTAATATTAGCTGAATTTTGGCCAACTTCTAAAGATTATTTTGAGAATTTATTGTAAAATGTTATATTCTAGTCTCGACAATCAAGGGAAAACAGTTATCAGAGTGATACAACTATAGGAAATGAAGTAGGAATTTCAATTGAAGAAACTAATCATTCATCGGTATTTTATTATTTTTTCTTTTCTTTTTATAATTTATATAATTAGATTGATGTCAATATACTAACACCACCACCATCTCGAAGAAGTGGCGAAGTAAGACTAAGATATTGAATTTTTAAATTTTCAAAAGAAAATTTAGATTGCTTACAATTTACGTGCAAATCCAACAAAACCAAATAAGTATCAAGGTGAAACAATCAAGAGGAATCACAGCTTGAAGCAGAAACAGATTAAACCAATTCTGAGGAAGAATCCACCAAGAAGGAATTCCCAACATAATATTCTCAGAGTTAAGACTAACTTATTGAATTTCTTTAATATTATCATTCTTAGAAACCTTTTGAAGAACTTATAAAAGAAATTTTGCACAAAGAATCAAATTCAAAGCTCAGAATCAGTGCTGAAGCAGTGGATGCCCTTCATGAAGTTTGATGCTTATTATAGTTAAAGTTTAAACTTAAATTTTCAGACAGCAGAGGAATTGCTGATAAATATGTTCGAATCACTAGGTCGATTGGCAGCCGTTGAGGGGCAGTCAACAGTTACATTGAAAACGTATCGCTTATATGTTGCTGCTCGCTCAGATTTAAAACCAATGACTTTGTAATATATATTTTATAACTTCTGTATGATATACTTTTTTTTTTTTACTTGCCTATACGAATATAATGATTTATAACCTTCTATAATATTGAAAGTTTTTTTTTTAATTTTATAATTACTAAAATGTTAGCTCTGTATATATATTAATGTTTTTTTTTGTTACAACAAACGAATTGCATTCAATTCAATACTTTTCTGAAACTCTTCCTGTTTTACATTATACAATGATAGAGAAAAGAAGCACAGCCATATGTTTTGCTGACATAGCAGATAACACATTTGAGATATGTAGCGTTCGTGGTGTAATGGTCAGCATGGATGCCTTCCAAGCATTCGACGGGGGTTCGATTCCCCCCGAACGCAGATTGTTTTGCATTTTGATGTTTATTTCTCTTGTCCCTCTTCAAATTCAGAAAGTTTAGTTTGATTTATATTTTGATAAATTTTGTTTTCGACAATTTATAACTAAATAAAAATACAAAGTTTTCTAATTCGTGGTTTATTATGTGGTCGTACAGCTGGTGCTTTAGTGAGATAGTATTTCTATTTCATGAAGGATAGCATCCTTCCGTTTCATACAGACCCTTGGGAACATTGTTCTCAGTTTCCATCTAGTCATTTTGATGAATAGTTGTCTTATAGCTAGTAGTAACAAAGGAATTTCACTTGTTAATCCTCCTAGTTTTCTTAGAAATGAATTTTCCTGTTACAGATATAAAGAAACTATGACTAAATACATATCTTGTACAAGCAACAGCCCAAGTACTATAAACATAAACAATATGCAGAATACAAATTAAGTAAACACATCAAGAAGTAATATTAAACATAATCATCGACAATGCCTATGTATATTTTTAGTCTTATGAATATAAAAAACCACTTTTGACCATTGACAAGAGTCTTTATGGTCTAAATATATAATATAAATTAAATTGTGCGAGCTGGAAGCATTATTTATACAAATAAAAAAGGCATGGCGTGACTTGTTCAAGCTGTAAACTTAAGAAACTCAATAATCTATCTAAGATTATTTGAATTTAAAAGTGCGACTATTTGTCTCAGACTTTTGTGATACGACGTGGACCTGATCCACGAGGAGGGGCAGGACGTGCAAAAGCTTTTGGAGCTTCGGCTACTGGAGGATGTAGCATGTCCAAAAGAGCTGCTTCGCTTAGATCATCTTTAGCATCAACTTCAGTCTTAAATAAACGTAATTATAAAAACAATTGAAATTTTTGTTTAAACTAGACAACTGATAGACTGTCTTAAATCTTGAATTGAATTTGTTTGAATTGGAAAAGAAAATGAAATGAAAAACAATACCTTTTTGCTGATCGTAACACCTAGATTGTTGGTTACTGTATTCAAAAATGGTTGTTTGCAACAAGAGTATAGCATACGCTCTTTGATGCTGCTTCCGGATGATGGTAAAGAGTAAATAAATACTGAAAAACAAGAGCAAATTAACAAAAGATTATATAAAAACCAAGCTTACAGATGCTACTTTGTGGTCTTCCATCGAATTGATGATCGAAGCGGTAAAAAGTGTACCTAGGTTTCTCTCGTGGAATTCGCTTCGCTAGCTCGGATACATCCAAATTTTTTTCTGTGCTTTCAAGCTTAATAGCTTCATTCAAAGTATCAACCTAAAATCGTAGAATTTGTCAAATACGGTATTTATTATAAATATATTGTTTAAAAAGGTAGAAAATATATAAATAACTCACTGAAAATTGAACAAAGTTGAGTTCATTTCTACTCAACTGCTTAACAGCATCCTCAGCGTTCCTATCTAATGGAAAATTAACTCCTTTCATCTGAGTTGGAGCTGAATGAGCAATTGCTGCTCTTTCCTGAGCAGCGTTATGCAATTCTGAAAAGATACTTATTAAAAAAAGTATTTACATGTAACCACATACCTCGTTCAACTTCACTCATTGGACCAAGCTCACTCTTAGACTTTAACCATGTTTCAAAAGAATCCAATGAAAGATCCTGAAATAAAAAGATGAGGCTTAAGGTATCAGAGTCAGAACCTACTTTACGATCAGTAGCATGTTTCTCGTGTTCAATGTAACATTGGCCAAATTCATTTTTGAAGGTAGCACATGTAGCAGCTAACAGCATCTTTTCTTTTACAGGGGCTCTATCATCCGCAAAACTGAAAAAGAAAAACGCATTAGGTAAATATTTTCTATGAATGTACTTACGTGATTAGTATCCATTCGGTGATTGTGTTGAGACGAAACAGAATAAAGCATGGCTCAAAAGCATCAATGCATTCAGGAAGAGTAGCTTTCCAATCATCCCTCCAATTTGAAGTTCCCGCATATTCATAATTTGAAGTTAACTCTTCTGAAAATTTCGGTGATCAACATTGAGGTCACAGAATGGTTAAAGGTCGCCAACACTAATACAGTCCATTAAAACGATATTAGACAGAATGTTTGGTTGAAAAAGACGTACCATTTTTGACTACAACTTTAATGAGGCGAAGCTTAGCCTGTTTTCCTAGATTAAAGGCATTTCTGAGTGCATCGTTGGCTGAAAACAAAATTTTCACATTCGAAAAAACATTAAATATTATGATTATGACTACTACTATATAAGAAATTATATATAAACTTGAAAAGTGTATAAGAATTGATGTTCATAATCATCCTATACGCGTGTCTCATCGTCTCAAAAATAAAATATGTTTTCTATATCTTCACCTATTAATTTATAACTAATTAATATTATATTGAATTAATACAAAAGTTATTAATTGAACTCTGTTTCTAAATCAATTGTCAATGTTGACGTAACTGACATCTTTCTAATTCTTTCCTTTATCCCCCCCCCCCCTTTGCATAACGTTTTTCACTTCTCCTTCAACTCTGTTTGGATAGAAAAATGACGGAGCAACGCCCGATTTTCTAGTTCTTCATTCAACATCTCTTGAAATATGAGACTGACTGGATAAATCAACTAACATGATAACGAATTCCGGAGATCAATGATAATTTTAAGATATGGGTAGTATAACTATTCCCCAACTGTTAATATACTAATCGCATATCGGTTGAACGTAAAGGCACGAGCAGAAGCTGCTCTCAACAGCTGTAACATCTGGTGAGAGGTCGTGAAAATCGAGTTAAACTTCGATACAACAACCAATGTCATTTAAGACGAAAACTATCAGAATGCACCTGAGGTTTTAAAAAAAATTGGATAAAAATAAAATAATTTACTATATGATACAGATAGTCAGTGCAATGCATTGACCATAACAAATATGGGAATAACTTCTCTTTGAACTTTTAAACGAATTTCAATAGTGTAAATGGCCATTACATTTATAATTACAGCCTGTCATTCAACCTCATCTAAACGTCATTCGTTGACGTTTCACTGGGACCTAGGAAAATCGATTCCCATAGCACAACATTGGCATAAAACTTCGTTCTTTACTTTAAGAACTTGTAAATCTATCTGAACTTCAAAAAAAAATCTAACAAAAGACTAATATTGTTATGATTAATTATAAATATTGAAAATGCAAGCTAAACCAATATCTAATTGTTGCTGGGTTCGAGGAAAAATCGATTTTTTGTTCATCAATACTATATCATCGAATATAAATGGAAACAACGCCCTTCATTTTATGAACAGGAAAATGCCACTAAGTAATAATCAGAACATTTACTATAACAATCCAGGAAAAAGACAACGCTTTTTCTATGTCCTCAAAAAAAACCGGACAACATCGATTTTTCAGCGCTCCAGTTGGTCAACTATTTATCCACGCAACTCATAAATAAACGGTTTTAAGCTTCATATATTTAATAAATAAATTGACAATTTTGTATGTAATCATTATAAGTTAAAGAAAACTAAAATATAATGTATTGAACACTTACCTCTGATGCCCGTTTGACAGGCCATAGTAGAAGAAGAAGACGACCAACCAGCTGCGATAAACCGCTCGCACTGCTGCTCTCTATCCCTGAATGTTTCTTTGCCCTCTCCGCTCACATAGCACTGTCTCACTGTTCTCTGCTGTTCTCTATTCACCACTGGAGTATTTCTCTTCACTTCTCTTATATTCTCTCTTTATTTGGTGTATAGTACAATAAGGAGAGACTACCCCCCCCCCCCTCGATCCCTCATTTTCAGCCTTCCTCTTCATCTTTTCAAGAGAAACATAGATTGACTGACCACTTTCATCTCCCTAATCTTACCTTTACCCTTTTATTTTCAGCCATTTACACTCAATATGACTATGTGTATAACTCTTATAAAACATTTTCAATATCTTTATTACCCATATAATACTGATATTTCTATATTAAAATTCTTGAATATCAGTTTAATTTGAAAATCTATAGTTCTACAACTGTAATAAACAATTTTCAAACTTAAGTTTCATGTTAAGAATATAAAATAAAAGGTCAAAATTATGATATTGACGTCATGCTTCATATAAAAAAACTATTTTGAACCATATGAAGCTGAAAACATTGATAATAGTTGAAATAATGATAAGAAAATAGCCGAGATTCTTATGAAAAAAGGGGGGGGGGGTGAGTCATCAAAGATTATTTCGCAGCGGTCATGCTTTTTCAATTCACATGTATAAGATATAAAATAAAAATAATATAGAAATATGAAACATCGGTAACAATCTGTGATATAAGAATATAATTAAGAAGAAAGAAGAATAGAATATACATCTTATAGAGTATAATATCATTGAAAAATCTGGGATTACTACTACTACTACGTAATTTACATTTCAGTTTTAAATGAAAAAAATGGAATATCTTTCTTTTTTTTTTCAATTATTCTCAATATAAAAATATGATAAAAAATATCCAAATTCATAAAAAAAAGTTTAAATTAAACAAAAACATGTTTAATCTATTTTTCGAAACAGTGAGAAGAAGAACAGAAACGAAAGCTGTCCAATCTGTCACTGTAGAAATATCAAATATTAGATTTCCATCTATATATATATACATATATACATATGAAAAGCCTGTGAGAAAGAAGTTGAACTAATTTCACATTATAAAATTATTTTTAAATAAAAATAAAAATAATAATAACTAAATTAATTTAAAATTTTATTCAAAATTAAAATTATATAAAAATAAAAAGAATTATTATTAATAATAATTATATAAATAATATAAAATAATAGTTAAAATTATATAAAAATAATTATAAATATTATTATTAAACTAAATCATTTCTTTTAAATAATATATTCAAAAAATTTATTCATTAATTAATACAATATAGTTAATTTATTAGCAATTAATACAACAATAGCTTTTATATAATTCAAACTGAAAAGAACATTCAGTTGATGATTTTTCTTATTTCTTTTTTTGGAAACAGCTGAACCAATGATTTACAAACAAGGATATGAGATGAAAAAAAAAGTCTGTCGAATTATCACTTTCATGTTATTTAAAATAAAAGAAAAGTCTATATATATATAGTTAAGTTATCTATTTTTATATGAATTATATGAAATTATTTTAATTATTATATACTATATTAACTATTAAAACAATTAATTATTGTAATTATTAGAAAAAAAAAATAATTTAATGTTATAATCATTTGGCATCACTATATGTCTGTAGTTTGTAATAATGCTCTTCTTCTTCTTCTTCTTATACTTATTCTTATTCTTCTTCTTTATATTATTTTGAATGTTTTTGTAGAACATCGGATGGGACCTCAAAATTTCCGAAGCGGACACATCTTTATAGACTTCAGTCCGGATAGGACTAGCATATTTCAGTAAAAGGCTGTTTCCTATATTTTGTCAAATTCTTTTGCATTTTTTGCTCAAATTTAAAAGTTTTAAACGGTCTATACTATTTTTTCTTATATAATATACTATCTCTCTCTCTCTCTCTCTCTGTCTCTCTCTCTGAATATATATATATATATATAATATAAGATATTTATATATTTATAAAAAGAATAATAAATAGTTGATATCTAGGAAGTAATATAATTTTTTTATTATTATAAGAATATAGATATGTATTAGGTTCCATGCCCAGGTTGTTCATTTAGCTCATATTTCAGCTAAAAATTTCTTCTTTTTCGATCTATATTTTTCGAGAAGTTATTTTAATTTAAGAATTATTTTACCTTTATTATATTTGAAATCAAAGTTTAGGCTTTAAAACAATGTTGAGTCTATTTTTATATATTTGGATTTTTAATATAATACATTATGAGCGAAAATGAATGAAAGAAGTCGCTTAAAGTATATAGAATAGCTTTTTAGAATTTCTTGAATAGAACGGATGAATTGTTAATAACTTAACATACAAGGACAGTGTTGAGCATTAGTTTATTCAATTTTGCAAATCTGAAAAAATTTGATAAAAAATTGGAAAAAAGAGTTTCAAATTTTAAAGCTATAAACTCTATTTAATATTCAAATATGTTTTTCCTTCCTTAAATTTCGCTTTGTTTCAACAACTTATATATAATGTATACTGAATATCCTGAAACTTAGTTCCTTCTTTTTTGCATTTTCAAACGATTTTTGTTCACATATTATATATGATGTGTTCAGCTTTTTTCATACTTCACTCGAACTTCCAAAATTATTGTTCATTGTTTTCAGTTTCAATTCCAAATATCAGATTATTATCTGAACAGCTCGCTACTTCCGTAAAACTTTTTTTTCTGCAAAAATATTGAAACGTATACTTCTCTTCCGAACGAATTTCAAGAATTTTTCGGTATTTGTATGAATGTATATACATATGTATGTGTGTGTGTGTGTGTGGTAGCTAGTTCAATAATAGAAGCAAAGAAACATAAATGTCGCCAAATCAACCTTCTTCAAGGCGAGAAGAACTAACTGTGTAGGATAAATTTCGGCACCTATGACTAAGAGAGAAAGATATAGTAAAAGAACGGAAAATAGAGAGAGAGAGAAAGATGAGAGCTGGAATAAGTGAGTAAGATGAAGTGAGCAATAGAAGACGGCATGCAAGAGGTGTGAGTTCGCAATAGAATTCTCCAACTCACAGTTTTGATCCTTAAAGCAACTTGTCGATCAGATTGCTCCCTTTTCCTTTCCGATGATTGTTCTTTGTTATATATTCTGTGTTTAAAGAACGAGGTTATATGAAGAACAAAAATCATTATTCTATTCGCTTGTTGTATCAGCCATGTTATTTTAATTTTTATAAAATTAATAAAAAATATTTTATTAATTCATAACAAAAAAAAAAGAAAGAATTAAAATAGAATTTCTAATCGAAATAATTTGAAAATACTTAAATTTTGTTCTTAATTAGCAAAATTAAACTTTTTTTTCTTCAAATTTTCTTTAATTATAATAAACCACTTAGAAAATTTCTTTCTTTATTTCCTAAAATCCGCTCTCAAATTTTCTGTTTGTCTTTTATAAATAGGGGAAAAAAGTGAACATACCGGAACAGGGATTACTAGAACTGTTGCAATTTTTTTGAATCGATTTGTATTTAGTTTCCTTCAGAACTTGTTTATATAAGCAGACTCCACAAAGATTTTATTTTTTTTATTATGTTATGAACTTGGAATAAGCTTCACCTTATTGGGTATACTAGGTAATCTACTTACTTATCCTGTTTATCAGGTTGGTAATTCTTCCGAATATGATGTTGACACTGTTATAACGTTCGAATTTTTTTTTCTCAATTCATGAGACGTCACAATGAAATACTCGAGCAACCACAGCTATTTCAGCAATTTTCACAAATTTCTAGAAAACTTCAAATTTTTTTTCGTGTGAATATACATGATTAATATATTCTTTTTGGTTATTTTCTAAGATTACATTGATATTATGTCTCCTAAATGGTTATTTCCTCCGAAAAGATGAACTTTTTTCTTTAAATCATTAGTAAAATGCTTGAAAAATATTCTTTTTCTTTACTTTTCTAGTGCTCATAGCTGAATAATCGAAATTGCTCTAAAGGTGAAAGTTCGGAAGAGAACAATCTTCAACCTTACCTATTGAATGTGAAATTATAAGAAATATATAGATCTAGCATTACATATGTATATAATATTTTCTTTTTTTAAATATTGATTAATATATTTGCATGATCATATTCTAAAATAAAATTTATTTATTTATGTTTTGAATCTAAAAAAATATTATTATGCGATATATTTTTTCCCAATATAATCCTTCTCTTGTTATCATTTTAGAATATTGTTTTTGAAAAAAAAAAAAAAAAAAAAGAAGATCCAATGAACTTTGGAAACTTTACAAATGAAATTCTTTTTTTTTCTTGTTGGTACAATAAGAAAAGAAAAGTATTGCCAGTGATGAATTTCTTATCGTTTTGAACAGCATTCTTCCAATTCTATGTGGAACACAGAGAATATACAGAATAAGTTTTTTTCATTTTTTTGTGAATTGTTGCAGTTTGTTAATTTCAATTTTTAAAATAATTTAAATTATACGTTTTATAGATAGACTAATCATTAATTCTTCTTTTTTATATATTATTATTATTAAAATTTCTTTAAAGATTTGAATATTATTAACTATTATATAACTATAATCATATATCTTAAGATATACAAATTATAATTGTGATTTTATGAATAAATGTTTTTGAAATATTAAGGATATTCTTACAGCATAACATGTACATATGTCTACTTCTTCTTGTCTTTGTTCTATATTCTTCGAAAAAAAAATTTTGAGACTCTTAGAAAAAAAAATCTAACATTTCTAATTCTTTTTTTTTTTTTTTGAAATACCATTACTACACTTGAAAATCCAATTTACTTTGAGCAAAATTGAATTCATGATTCCACTTTTGAATTTTATATATTAAAGAATTCATTTTCGAGCTTTGTCTAAAGAGTTTTGAAAGTTTATTCTTTCATCATATTCTATTTAAAGACATTGAAATATATTATAGTTGGAAAGCTTAAACTAAATATATACCTTTTCTTCTTATTATATTGAAATTCTTTATTTTAATATTTATTTTTAAAATGAAATTAATATAAAATTAATCTTATTCAATAATTTAATTAGTTTAAAACAACTATTTTTATATATTAACTGTATTAACTATAATTAATATTATTTTAATTATATAAAGTTATATAAATTAATAGAAACTTATCTTATTTATTTATAGTTGAAGTTTATATTCCAGTATATATGTACATACATATTTTGATATATTTTCTTTTTAAATTCTCTTTTTCTATTTATAGAAAACACTTAAACTTTCTATTTTTACTCATATTTATGTATATTTGTTAGAAGATTTTCAGACAAAATCATATCGAATTCATATTCAATGGAAATTTCAATATGAACTTAAATTTTTCTAAAATAAAAGTTTTTTATTCCCAATCTTGTGTAGACCTTTAATATCTATCTATCTATCTATTGAATATATATATATAAATATAGTTGTATAAATTATATAATTAATATCAAAATAAAATATAAATAAATTGAAATAAACTAATTTAATTTAAAAAAAAAAAAAAACAACATTCCTATCAATTTTTTAATGACAAACATTATATAAGTAAAAACAATCTATTACTTTCGATTGATATATCTATAGTTTTATATTTAAATTTGTTTATTTTTATTTTTGAATATAAAGACAATGTTTTAATGTTTTTTGAATATATTAAATTTATTTTTGTTGTTATTGAATGATTAACAAGTTATTTTGTTATTATTTTAAATTATTTAAATACTAAATCATATATATCTTTACACATTTTCTTGCTCTAACATTACATTTCTATCGATGATATTGCATGATTTTAGCTTTTTTTTATTTTTATCATCTCGTTTTAAATGAAAGTTTTAAGCTCCAAGAAAAGTTCACAGATCAAGTTACTTTGTTAAATTCTTTGATTTTGAAATGCCTTTCATTCATTTATTCTTTATTAAATTCTTTAAAACATTTCTTGCTCATTAATAAAAAAAATGATTTGATTTTATTAAGCTGAATCAGCTTAGGCTACAATCTGTTGAACTTTAGGTTGTTTATCCAATAACATTAGCCATTTCCGGATTAAGTAATAAGATGATTGATGATGTTTTGTTGAGCTCTGATCTTCAAATTGAAATTTTAAAAAAATCACTAGTTTAACATTCCATATTAGTTTTAAATTATATATATTAGAATATATTATACTGTTTATAATGTTGTTAAAATATTTATTTAAAGAAAAGTATCTATGTACTAAAAACAGTAAATGATTTAAGCTATTGTTTCATTAACATCAAAGTTGGTTTTATCGTAAAATTTATATAAAAACTAATATATTATTTCATTTTGTTTATTATATGAACTATTTACGTAAACTAATGACATCATATAATACTATGTAACAACCTAGTATTGGAGTTCATTTCATGTATATGGATACGGCTTTATGAATTTCAAAACGTTTTTACTTATTCATTACTTACTTTGAAATCACATCTGATATGAACACGAAAAGAAGAATATTTTTTTATTTCATTAGATATTCTTAACAACCATCATCTGGATCTCATTCTTCATCTTCTTCTTTGAACTTTATTTTTCCTCATATTTGGTCATTGGCCAATATCGGAAATTTGAAAATAATGTTGATATGCAGACATCAATTCAATATTATTAAAGATATTTATTTAATTTATCTTCTTCTTAGATTTATTTCATATCTAATGTTATATATATTCTGATTTTTTGTGCTAATTGAACGTTTCCATCCTTCACTCCCTCCTCCCTCCTACAACCCTTTTTACTCCCCCTCCTTCTTTTTTTTCTTTTCACTCTACTATTACTAGTATTTCATATCATTTCATGTATATTTTTTTAAGAATAAATTTGTTAAAAAATTGAAAAAAAATAAAATTTTTACAATAGCAGGAAAAAAAATACATTTCTGATACAAAAAAAAAAGATTATTATTTAGTAAAATTATTTTATTTTAGTATTACTAAAACAATATTTGAAGTTATATATATATTCTTTACTTTATCTTATAACTTTTTCATATATATTTACATATTCTTCAACTTATTTGAAAGAACGAATGTTTCATATCAAAATATATTTCTTTGTCGTATTTTTCATCATCATCTACTTCATAATATTATATAGTTAATGTTTTTAACTTGATATAATTTATATATTTTTTTCTTAAAATTTCATTTATTTCTTAAATATAGTCTTTTTTCCTATATTTCTTTATATAACTATATGTATATAAGTTTATATTATATATGCATATATTCATATGTATACCTCTATCTATCTATCTATCTATCTATCTAACTATTCTGATGTTTATACTTGAGAAAATGAATGAATGTACATATATGTATGTACATCTTACATCATCAAATTTATAGAAAGAACAGTAGAAAAATTAGAAAACGAGATGAAATAAAATCCAATGCCAAAACTAGTCAAACTCAGAAAAGATATTATATTTGGTGAGAAAAAGCATGTAAGACATCTTCAAATCGGACTAAAATAAAGTCTTTTTGATAAAATACGAGAAAGAGAAAGGGACACAGAGAAAGAGAGAAAGAATGAAAAAGAGAAAGAGAGAGAGAGAGAGAGCGGTATAGATGAATGAATGACTGCATATGTATTTTAATACTAGAAAAGGGCGACCTAGCTTTATCTATTTGTGAATAGATAATCTGAGTAACAAAATATTTTCTTTTGAATTATCTTATTCTTAATAAAGATCTAAGTATATAGAAATAGAACTTTTTGAAGCTTTTTTTTTTGTTTAATTTAGTATAAATGAATTATTATATTTTACTTTTTATTTACTATAGTATATGTATGTAGAAAAGTTCAAAGTTAACAATCTAGTTAAACTTCTCTATATATTAAACTTTTTTTTAGATATAAGATTCATATTAAAAGAATGAAAAGAACATTTTTCAGTTAGCGTCTACTCTTTTTATATTTCTTTTCAGCCTTTTTCTATTCATATAGTTTAAAATAAGATGTATAAACAAAATTTTCAGTAAAATCTTTATCTTTTTCTGAATATACATATACATATAGTATATAGTATATATATATTGGAGGAGAAGGACAAGGAGGGGAGGGGAGGGAGGGATATTCTTCTTCTTCAAAATGAAATTTCTATGATTTTGATTAAAGACAATTTTAAAATTTATTATGTATTCGTTTACATATTGATAGTAATTAATATGTTTATATTTCTTTAATAATATCTAATATAATTTATTTTTTATTATTATTATTAACTATTATATTTATTTGTTTTTTATATTATATACATATTTAGTAAGAATTATCAATTATAGATATGTGTCTTTCGGAACCAAATGGTTACCGAATATGTAGTTGCGTAATCGATTTATTTATTCTTCCTACTGTATGTATTTTGGGTAAGTTATTGTATAAAATAATATATATTTTCTTAATTATTGATTTTTTCATTAAAACTTTTAAAAAGAAAACATAATTCTTAAATATATTATATTAACATAAAATAGAATTTGGTTAATTGATTCAGCTAAACTCTTGATTCTTCAATATAACAACAAATAATTCTCACAAACATTAAAAATAAATATTAAGTTTGGGAAAATGACAATCAATAAATTAATTTTTTAAGTTTTAGAAAAATTTATATATAAAAAATTTGTTTAAGGTCTCATTTTAAATTGTTCATGTTTACTGGTATTCTCTAGACTTCGGTCACATCCTCTTGTACCAGCATTGATAATTCTTAGTTCTTGTGACTTACTACAACTATTATTTTCATTATTTGTTCTATTTATACCAGCTTTACATGATTTCACAGGTTCTGATAGTTATGGACCTTTAGGTTATCTATAATAAATATAATATATAATATATCATAATGTATATTTATAGGACAGATTGCATATCTTTCAACTGGATTATTATCTCCATTACTTTTAGCCTCAAATTGCGCTAGTATTTGGACAATAACATACATTTCAATCAAAAGACATCATGTATGTCATTGATTTTTTATTTTAAATATAGAATATTATATTAAAGAATACAATATTTAAATTATAGGCAATTATACGGCCGCTTGAGCATATGAAATCACCTCATCGACGATTTTTTCCTCTTTTTTTAATTTCATTAAGCGCTTTACTCTTCAATGCTTCTAAATGGGCAGAATTTCAATGGAGATGGATAAATATTAATGTAATTTTAAATAAATGAATTATATACTATATATATTATATATATAGTTATATATAGTTATATAATAAAAATATAATATTATAGGATAAAGGAGAAACTCATTGGATTTTAACACATGATCCATCATCCTTATATAAAAATTCACAATACAGAACTATTGTGAGATTTTATAAGAAAAATCTATAGAATAATCAAATATTTCAGGTTGATCACTATCTATATCCATTGTGTGTATATTTGATTCCATTATTATTACTATGCATACTTCATTTTCGAATTTTATCAGCATTATCTACAAAACGTATTTCATATAGTCATAAGACAAGGATGGTTCAAGAACGACGATCTGTTACATTACTGATATCTATTGTTATTTTATTTTTTCTTTGTCATACAGGTTTGTTTATATATTATTATTATTATTATTTATATTAAAATATTTCAGGTGGTATTATATTTCGTTTCATTAATCGTCCTGATTTTCCTGATATTGACTTTTTAGTATTTATGATGGATATTGTCAACTTATTATTCAATATTAATTCTTTTGCTAATCCTATGGTAATCATTAAAAATATCTTTTTTTTTTGTTCTTTTTATAATTAATTTTATATTCATTTTTAGCTTTATTTCTTTTTCACGCGTCAATTCAGTGATCTTCGAGATAACTTCTTACAAGTTCATTTTCCAAATGTTCGAATAACGGGTGGAACTACATCTCCAACAACAAGTGTACGTGGCTTCAACTAATTTTTAGATAAAAAAATTTTATTTCTAATTATTTTTTTTTTAATTTAAATTGAAATTTCAGGGATGTGACACTAAGCCATTACGGGTTCCTGTTTAGTGTATTTTGATATTATAATAGAAAAACAATTTAATAAAGCATTATACATAGTTTATTTTATAAAATTATTATAAATATAGTATAATATAATATTATAATACTAAATGAATAGCATTCTGATGTAAAAATGATGACAAATCAAATTTAACAAAAAAAAAAAAGCAATACATGAACGGATGAAGCTGGAAAATACGAGAACGATCAATTTAAGAAACAAAAGAATTGAACGATAATGAAAAATTGCATGAATTCTCTCCAAATATGGAAAAGAGGTGATAGATCTTGCTAATAAAAGAGAAAGAGACGTATATGATCAGATCAAGTTTCTTTGATTGAATGTTGTTCTCTTTTGAATTATTTCAAGATATTCTTCATCTTATTTAATCTTTTCATTTAAGCTTCTATCAATTGAACCTTCATATATCGTTTAAATTTATTTTTTTAACTAATTTATATATATATTGATTAAATTATAAAATAAAAAGAGAAAGATATAAGAAACATAAGTTAATTATTAAATCTTTATTAGATATTATTTCCTTAATATTTTATTTATTTCTCTCTATTCAGTAAGATTCTTCTTTTAATTTCTAATTCTCTCTTTCTAATTGATAAAACAAATTTTAAAAAAACTTTTGTTATGTTATCCTTATGCTAACCATGTTTGATACATTTGCAAACATATAATGTCTGATTTTTTATTTATAAAAATCAATAAAACTAAAATATATAATTAAAACACAAAATATATTTTTTATAAATTAATTAAATTTTAAAAAAATAACATTAAAGTACTAACCAATCAAGAAATAAATAGTTGAATTGGTTATTTCTCCTAATGTTCGAGAAAGAAAAAAAAAGTTTTTTTTTGAAAACAATTTGCAGACAAAGAACACAAGATTTCAATTTTCTATGAAAATATTCTGAAAACAGCTATCTATCAATCAAACTGATTCCAGTTATGATCATTGTTATTCAGTTTCAGATGTCTTCTCTTAACTCTTGATTTCAGATTTATTGAAATGTATTTTCTAAATCTATAATATTATTTTTTTTATTTAATTTTCAGAAATGATTTTTATTTATAATTTATATATTTTACTATTTATTCCAATAGTAATATGTCAACAACTTGTCTTTCCACATGGATATTTTGATAGCAACAAATTAAAACCTTTTGATGCTATTTATCTGAATATGATGGCACAATCAAATCTTGAATATGGTGGAGTTACCTTAAAGGTTTTCGTTTTATGCTTATTCTTCATAATAATCTCTTTATATTCAATAGGAACTTGATAGCCTTGATGCACAGCGTAAGCTTATTCCACGACCGCCATCAATTGAACGATCACGTGAGGAAGATGCAACGATTTTTGATAGAAAGCCTACACAATCAGCACCATCAGGTCCCATTTCTGACTTCTAACTATTCATATTAAAATTATATATTTTAGATATTATAAGTCATGTTGAAGATCATGACACAGCAAACGTTAAACATAACGATAATCTCAAAACACAGAAAATACCAGATCAACCTTCAATGACTGAGATACAACCAAAATCACCTTTTAATAGATTATTACGTATATAATTAGATTTGAAAATTTAAAAGGTTATTGTGAAACATTTCAGAAGATGATCCTATGGATAATCCTTTCGAAGAAATTGCTACTCGATCTCCTCCAAGAAGTGCTTTAGATTTTCAAAAAGTTCGTCGAAAGCTACATAAGCATCGGTATAATTGAATTTAAAGTTCAAAAAAAAAAACTTTTTTTTAAGTCCGTCATCTTCAACATCATCTCATCATCACCATCACCATCATCACCATCATCATGAAGAAGATATAGAGCTTGATAATCCACCAAAAGTATCATCATCTTCATCATCGTCATCGTCATCGTCATCATCATCGTCATCATCACACAGTAGTTCATCGAATAAGAATATTCTAACGACGACACCAAAAACTATTCCAACGTTGATTCCACTCTCACAACAATTAGCAAATCGTTTTGGTTTTAAACGAAGGCCAAATAATCCATACAGTACAATCGATATACATGATCCAACTATAGTACGATTACCAATACCATTTCCAGATGAAGATGATGAATCATTTGAAGAATTTCTTCATTAAAAATAATAATATATTTGTATATAAATATGTTTTTTTTTTCAAATATTTATTTTTATTTAATAAACAAAAAAAAATTATATTTATATAAAAACAAATAATATTTCTATTAAATATTTATACTATTATAATAGATTTTAAATACTTGAATAGGTATACACGGATATACTATTCTCATTCCCTCTCTACTCTTCTCTATATTAACTATGAAGAGGATTAAATATAATTCATCTTTTTTAATATTCGATATATAGACAGTTAGCAAGTTTATATTTGAAATACAAAATTTACTAAAACATATAATTAAAGTCTTAATATTCTGAAATGATAATATAGTTATATATATATCATATATCATGGCTAGGCTTATAAGTCGTTTGACTTTCAAAATATTTTTATTCTTTAGTTTAATATATAGCTTATTCATTATTTATACACAAAGGTAATAAATATATATTTATTTATATTAATCAATAATTTATATTATTTTTTTCTATTTTTTTTAGACTTTTTTACATTGAAAATGAATTAGTAGCTAAGATACTCTTATCATCATCAACTACTAACAAATATGAAAGAAGAATACCATTTCAATCTTATGGAAAAGATTTTTGTGTTGCTTATAGAGTTGTAACAGCTACTAAAACGTTTCTAATATTCTTTTATTTTCTAATATTTTATAAATTTATTTTAAGATTTCGTGAAGATGGACTTGAACCTATATCATTAGCTACACATACAACTGCAACATATTTGAAATATGTGATTGAACAGGTTATATATAATTAAAAATTTAACTAAAACTTAACTATATTCAAGGTTGAAACATATGATGGACCTATATCTTTAGCATTTTTTGTTGATAAAAATACAGAAGGATCATTATCATTTCTATTAAATCTTTATGAATGTGATCAATCATTCTCAGAAAAAGTTTCATTTAACTATAGGATTATATTTTTAATTTATATATTCATAGATAACACTTCATATAATATTTCGACGTTCACCATTTTTAAAAATATGTCCAGATGTTACTGTCGAATTGAGGCCATGTGAAAATTTTACAAAAACATATAGTTTAATATATTATAACTACTAAATATATAAATAATATATTTTAGAAACGAAATATCTTAATCGTTTAATACCTCCATTTGGCATTTATCCAATTAATATTGTACGTAATATAGCTAGAAAAGGAGCACAAAGCTATTTGCAGATAATTGCTGACATTGAAATGATATTCAGGTTGTAACTTCTTCCTAATTTAAATGTTTTGGATGCAAGTTTTCTGTTATTTCAGTCTAAATTTTGCTAATGAAATTAAAAAAATTGCTAATGATATTATAACTCAGGAATCAAAACAATTAATTGTTTTACGGTAATATTAATTATTTCTAAAAAATAATTATAATAACAGAATTATAATTACAGACGTTTTGAGTTAGAAGAAAAAGTTAAACATGTTCCTCGAACTGTGGAAGATTTAAAATCTTTATTTTTAAAAAAAAAGTATTTAGATATGTAAAGTTTTTATTATAATAATAAGTAAAATTTAAGAGTTTTTGAATTTCATCACAAGCTATTTCCTGTGGGCCATACAATTCCAGGTTTATTTGATTGGTTTCGACGATCCTTAAACTCAACATTACCAACTAGCTGGATTATACCTTACAAGTATTGTTTAGAAGATAAAATATAAATTTAATTTTCATATGGTTAAGAGGACCGGCTTGGGAACCACAGTTCATTATGCATGCTGATGCACCAATGAGCGAAGAATTTGTGCCAACAAGGATAAGGGATCACCAAGCTCTGGTAATTCAATGATGCATAACAATATATAATTATAATAAAATAAGTTATAGACTTTTGAATTATGTCGGGCAAATTATAAATTTCATATAATATCAAGACATTTTAATGTACATAGAGGAGTTAAGAAGGAATCAACTCATTTAGATATTGCTGTTAAAACTCATCAACTTCGTTTACGTCTTGAGTATGTATATATAATATTATATTTATATATACTTTTATTTTTTTAGAAGTCGAAAGAAATTCTTGCATCGTATTGAAGCTATGTATCCTGAAACTCTGAAAATTTGCAGAAATTTTACAATGTGATGAAAAGAATTCAGTAAAGTTGATATAAAATTTAGAAAATAAAATAAAATTTTACATGTTTGGTAATCTGTTTTTGTGTTGAGAGAGGATACAAAGAAGAAGATTTCTCTCTCTCTCTCTCTCTCTCTCTTTTTTTCTTTTTCTTTTCTTTCTTCTTTGGTTTTTCGGAGTTGCTAAAAATAATAGTTTATTGCGTTCTCTAACGATTTTGCTGATAGTAGTCTTGTTTCTTGTTAATTTTCGAGATAAATGGCTGCACCTACGGTATATGATGATGTATCTGAGAAGGCTGCTATGTAACATTGTTCTATTTGTGTGCCACGTTGATCTATGATTGAAGTAATTTTCATTACTTTGTAATTTTGGTGAGGGATCTTAAGCCAATTTTTGCTTTCTGTTTCTTGAGGAGTTAAATCTTACGAATTGTCCGACGGGCAGATCTGACTCATGCCAATTTTTATAGTAATGGTAACAGGTGTCCCTAGTATTCCAACGGATCGAAAGCTGATACCAGAATGCTACTGCTTTCCTATGTGACGTCGGTACTGTTTTCTGGAAATTTGGAGGTGCCACTGTCAAATTCTATTTCATATCTTAATCTTATCTCATTACCGTTCATCTTCTTTTCTTACTCAATAGTAGTCAGGTGCTTCTGGACATTGGTGGCAATGTGTTTCAATTCATGTCTTATTCTTTAAATATTTCATCGGATTTTATATAAATATCTTATATTTCTGTCCACTTGTCCTTTCCAATGATCACATTGTCTACGTATAGTCTATCGGGGAGTTCTTTTGTTTTCGTAGATATTTTTCCGTTAACAAGAATAGACTTCGAAGGGTAATCTTGTAAGACGTAGTTGGATGAAGTTGTGCGATGTTGGTTCACAGTCATTAGTTCTAAGATGTTCACATACATGTATTCATATAAGTCTCTTCAAGTTGTGATTTCGTATTGGTCATTTCATCGTGCTCCGGACACACCAACAAATGGGATGAGCTCATGCTTGAGCACGTATGATTGCAGATCAGATTGAAGCTGTAGCTCTTGGTGTTGTGGTTTTGTTCCAAAACATTTGAGGCAAAGTTTGAGCCCTTGACCTTCTGTCAAGTTTAAATTTTGTGTTCCGTTTTCAAATATATTATTGTTGTTATCAAATATTAGAAACTTCATTAAATATTTGAGATAAAAATAAACTTTTTAAAAATAAAAAAACTCTTTAACATAAACTATAATAAACAAAATATATAAAAATAATATTTAACATAACAGAAATGCTAAAAATAATATATTCGAACAGTTTTCTAGGTTATAGAAAACATTCCATTCTATATGTGATGAATAGAATTTTTCAATTATTTTTATTCATAAAAAGAATTATTTTATTCTTATATTTTAAAGAAATTGTTTCCGATAAAAAAAAATCTAAGCAGAATCAGATGGAGTTTCGTTATCATCTAAACGATTTCTTCGTACTTTCAAGTAAGCTGCTAATTCAGCTCCTCGTTTGGTTTGATACTAAATTAATTTATTATAATTATTATTGCTAATTATGAAAAAAAAATGAACCTGGCTTTTATTCTTTTGGACTAAGATTTGACTATATAAGCGACTACCTTCATCTTTTCCACAAGCCTTAATATGTTTAATTAATTTAATATATTATATTAATTATATTATATTATTACCTGAATTAAATGATTTTTGTTAAGAGAAAACATTGTTGCTCCATTTTGTCCTTCAAATAACTCTATGACTCTATAAATTATATGATATAATATATAATTTAATGAATATTTCTTAGATTACCTGGATGAAAATCCTTTTTCTTCTAACCATATACCGACATCTTCAGCTGTAGATTGGCTATTTAGTTGGATTGTTGATGGTTGTTGATTTCTTTCTTTAACTTTTTTTCTTAGAATCTGAAGAGTTTTTTTCTAAAATTTAACTTTTTTTAATGAAAATTCATACTTCTCCACTATCTTTTCCAATCGTACTGTTCAATTCTTTTACTAATTGCTGCTCTAAAAATAGTTTTTTTAAATTTCCTGCATTGAAATAAATATGAATCACCTTCAGGACTTCTCTTATTTATTTTCAAAGCAGGTTTTTCACGAGCAGGTACTATTTCAACAGATTTCTAAGATTTAATAATAATAATAATAATTAAATTATTACATGATTATTTTTGTTTACCTCTGTTTTACGTAATTGTTGTTCTCTCAACATTTCAAGCATTGATGCTGTTGGAGCTGGAGGTGGTGGAGGATCATTTGTTCTTGTTTCCTTTAAGATTTTTCAAAAAAAAATTAAAGTTTTTAGGATTATTCATACTTGCGAAATTGATGGAACTATGGCAAAATTGGCTTGAACAGCAACATCAGATATGGTAGTTGCTGAATATTATGGAAATAAAAATGTAAAATTTCCTATTTGTTATATTTAACTAGGACTAAAAAATTAAAACCGACTAAAGTATTGTAAAAATGTTCTAAAATTGAAGGGAAAATAGCACAAAGGGATGATAACATGAGGTTTGAAGTTTACAGAAAAAGCTGCAACTAAGTTATCTGTTTAAAACATTTGAAAATTACCCTTTTTCAAATTATATTGTCATCTATTGTTTACATATAATTCTATTAAATTTGGGGAAAAAATTGAACAAATCGAATATATAATAAACATTCATTAGGCTATTATAAAAAAAAACGAATAATAAATAAAAAAAATGAAAAAGGCACAATGTTTTGGGGTAGCTCAATCAGCTTTCCGCAGGTAGATTTACAAGAAAAACGGGATGCGTGTATGGAAAAATTTGAACAAAATCACATAAAGATAGAAAAAAAATGAATCATAAGTGATCAAAAATAATAATAAAAATTTTGTTCTAATTAGAATATATAAAAGAATAGAAATGAAAATGAAAATGAAAACTAAAATCACGATGAAGTAAAATAGTTGAGCTCTCTGTTTCTATGATAGTATACGATATGATGATATATTATAAGTAGTAATAGGATTATATATGATATAATGAACATAAAAGCATTGAATTGGAATTCTATCCGTTAGAGTAGACATCCATGGGAAGTAGCTGACCAAGCTGAGGGAAGTTTCAAACGCAAAGTTTTTTTTTTCGAAGCTACAAACGAAGCCGGCGGGCGACAGATGGGAATTTTGGAAGAAACGTAGGAAGAAGGTAAACGCAGGCTCTCATTTAAATTTGAAAAAAATGTAGCAGAATAGAGGTGTTTTGAGTATTAAATCTATTGAAATGAATAGGTATATTTTATCTACAATAATGGAATTTCTAACGATACTTATAGATATAAAGAAGTATAGATATCTGGGAAGAAATGGTATGGTAAGGAAGACGAATGGTTTAATTGGTATACACATAAATATTTCTTTCAACTCAAACTTTTTTGTGCAAAAATATGACTAAATTTGGAATATGATTAAGGACATCTATCTATATATATATATATATATATATATATATATATGTATATCCTTTGATAACTAATGGTTAGACACGCGATTCACGATACAAAGCACCGTTAACGTCGTCATCGTCATATTTGCCTGTATGACTATCATTGTTGAAAACAGATTTGTTTTCAATCTGTTTCTTACAGCATGATGACATGATTCATTTGTGACAAACGGCGACGACTAAGCGTCAAGTCATGATTAAACTTTTCCTGAGTTTGACATTGAAACTGAAGAAGATTTGGAAAACAAAAAGAAAAACGAACGATACGTATGGAGTCGCAATTCTGAGGGCAAAACTCGAGAAAGGCTAAGGAGTTAGGTCAGAGTATAATTATTGACAAAAGAAATTATATATAAGAATATAAAGGATAACCTCTACAAGAAAAAGCTTTTAATCTTTGAAATGTGTATGTAGTCGAGTCTTGATGATTTTCTAATCATCCATCTGCAGGAGTGAAAAGCACGGAGGAAAGTTGGCGTAGGTTTAAACGATAATTATCAAACTATACGAATATAAACAAGACAATTTGGGAAATAATTAAGACAGTGAGCAAACAACATATGGAAGACATGTAACGTGTGCTAAACGAAGCGTCGAAAGCTTATATGTCCAGGACACAGGTGTGAAGTTTATGTAGGTAGACTATTCTGGATGGACGTTGCGGATGCAATTAGAAGTAACGGAATTCGCCTCTTTTGCCTTGTCGTTCTTTCACATAGGCTGGAGCATCGTCCGGTAGCATACCTTGTTTAGGGCTATGTTGACTGATACCCGATCTTGTAATATGACCATTTTCACGATGAGCAGGCATCTGAAGCAGAATATGTGAATACGAATCAGAATACTGTAGATTGTGAATAGTGAATGAATACTTACTGGATCTCCATAGATATCACGATTATCTCCATAATCCATTGGAACCATTGACAGGATGGTATGAGGAACATATCCAACACGTTGATGAACATTACGACATTCCCACCAATTTTTAGTATCTTCCAATACCTAAATATAATTAATTAAGAATATAATTAAGAATATAATAACCTCCAAATATTCTCCTCTACTAACAGTTAATTCTTTAGCATTTTGAGCTACACGATCAAATGTTGCAACAACCAATTTTGAATTTCTGAATTAATTATATTAACTATATTAATTATTTCTTTTATAAAATACCTTGAAATAACATCATCTATAAATGATCTTTGTCTAGGTGAAATAACATCAGGATCAGGCAATATTGGACGAGCTTGATTGAATGGTGTAGCACGTGAAGCTAATGGAGAAGGTTGGCTGGATGGTGGTCTATATAGATGTGATTTTCTAATTTCTGATAAAGATAAATACTTACGCTTCATACTTTGGTCTTAGTTGAATAGCTGGACCATTTTGATTGGTTGATGCTGTAGGCCCTGTAGGTGGTTGCTTTTCTTGCAAAAGCAAATTGCGTTCAGCCTCCATACGAGCTCTTTCATCTCTGAAATTTACAAAAAAAAAAGTTTGAAAAAGTTGAAATCATGTGAGAACCAACCTTAATTTGCGTTCTTCTTCTAAGAGACGACGTTCACGTTCCAACATCTTGGCTCTTTCAAAATCAATTCGTTCACGTTCAAGAGATAAACGATCGAGATTAAGCTGTAAATAATCAAAATTATTAAGGTTGAAATAATTTTTTGTTATTTATTTCCCCTTAATGCTTAACTTATAGCATTATTTGTAACGGTTGTATATATGTAGGTAAAGATATTTATAATAAAAACTAAACAAAATTTTTGAAAAAGGAAAGATAAAACAAAAGGAAAAAATGATAAATAAGATTATTTTTTCAAATAATTTTCATTTTTATCAATAATAATGTTTTCAATGATTATTCTTACGTTGTCCACACTGAGATTTCTTTGAGGTCGCGGAGCACGCGGTCGAGAAGACAATGGAGTATTTGGAGCCTAACAAGGAAACAATGGTTTTAAGGGTCAATATATGGTTTAAACATGCAAAATTGAAAAAAAAGGATATACTTGTGTTAGATGTGAGTTAATTATATAACTAGTACGTTAGCTAATAGGTATGTGATTGGTGTAATGTGGAATAACATAGATATATTGGCTTTAACAGCTTTTCTGACTATTTTACAAGACATTTTAGAGTTTAAATTGGACATGGACAACGGACTATACTCTATTCTATCACCAGTTTCTTCCCAACATATTAAATATTTTAAAAAAATATAATTACCGTATCGACGCTACGATCACGTCCAGCTTGGCGGAATTGTGCAGGAGGCGCAGATTCGCCTCGATGAATTGGAGCTGGATAGTTTGGTCTGGCCTTCAAATATTATTACTTTTATAGATTTATTTGAAATGTTATTACTTGATCAGGCAATCCGTATGGGGCAAATCCATCAGCAAAAATTGGCCTGTATGATGGTGGCAATGAACCATTCCAATCCTCTCTATATCATTTCAAATTATAAAAAATCAAATATTAAAGTTAACATACGGTGGTGTTCTCCAAGCTTCACCTAAGCTAAGCCATATATCTGATTCTTTGCTTGTTAAACAGTTTTGTAAAAGTTCACGAGCTTCTAATGAGAGAAGAGGTGAATGAATTTGAGGAGCAATGTTTCTTCCTAAGCCCCAATGACAAGCTTGTAGAATGACAGTCAAAGGAGTAAAAAGGAAATGCAACAAGTCTGGAGCATTAGGATCATGAATATGACTCTTCAGCTTAGCCTAAAAAAAGATTTTTATTAATATTATATGTTTTTTTGGTGAAATAAAACGTACCAAAAGATTGAAAGAAAGTTTAAACTTTCTAAGCATATCAACAAATTCACTTTCCAATGGTAATTGAGCTCTCATTTGTAAAATACCATTTGGATCTGGATGTGAACTCTTCTTATCACGACGTTGTGCAGTACGATTGCGATGAGTTTGTTGTTCTAATTCTCTCTGAGCAAGAGCTGATGATTGAATTCGAGCAACAAATCGTTCAATGTCATCAAAACAACGATTGAGAGTATTCTATTAAATATATATTATTATAATTAAAATTATAAAAAATAATTTCTTACCACATCTCTTTCAAATACTTCAGAAGTATCACTAGTGACGGAGACATCATCAGCTGCTGTATATTGAGCAGCTAAATATAGAATTTTATTAAAAATATTTAAATGTTGTGAATTTTCTTACAATTCATAGGGAAAAATGGTTGCGCGTTATGTTGGCTATTCTGAGGACCACTGGAACGACGTCCATTTTTCACTTTCCTAGTTTTGCCATTTATATAATGAAGTAAATCATCAGCAACTTCAGTAGCAGCAACTTGACTACACTGAAAACAAAACAAAAAATAATTATATGAAATGAAATGCTATATAAAGTTTATAAAGTTTAAGTTTTAGTTGTATATATTATAGTATATATTGCAACATTTTAAGTTTTAATTGTATTATTTTTAAAGTTTCAGATAATATTAAAGAATTCTATATATTCTTACTTATATTCATATTAAAAATCAAGAATTTTTATTTTATTTCATATCTTAATAATTCCGTGTATGAGCTATAAAGCTAGAATTGAATTGCTTATACTTCTTTCTTATCAACAAATATTCTTTTGTTTCATATGCTCCAGAGAGAGAGCTTATGTGTGTATAAGCCATGCAAAATGAAATTTGATAAGAATAATCACTAATAATATGTGAATTTTCCTCGTTATATGACCAATAGCCATTAGTGTAGTTAAGTTGACAAGTCAATGATATTATTTGTTTTTATAATAAATTAAAAATAAAATAAAAGACTTATATAACAATACTTACTTGAAAGATATGCATCTCAGTTGGTGTGGCATTTCTCTTATTTCGCGAATTTTCACGAACAATGAATAATAATATATTATTATATGTATCTCTTGGATCATTTGATATATGAGCTGTTGGCTGTTCAATTAATTCCAAAGGAAATTGTTCAACCAAATCCTAAAAAATGAAAAAATAATTTATAAATTATTATAAAATATATATTATATGATATAATGTACCCCATTTTCATCTTCAACAGTAATCATTTGTGGTCGGAATCTTAAGATTAATGGTTGAGCCCAGAGGGCTGAGTTTTTGTCCATTTGCTTCAGCTTTCGAATACCATCAGCTGGGAAAGTAAGACCAAATTGTCTTAAATATAATATTTAGTAGTTATAATATACATATATAGGATATAGTTTACCTTCCAACAGCAAAAGTAGCTAAATGCTCTACATAATATGAAGGAGTCATTTCGTCAATAGATGATTCATTAGCACGTCGTGCAGTGGCTATAAGTAATACATATATACTAATTCTTATTATTCATTTTTAATAAATTTTTGTATTTTTTCTATCATTCTCTCAATTTTTCTATCTTATCGCAAAATATTACGTTTAAAGCAGAATATCGTTCATTTCATATCTATATTATATTTTTACAGGAGACGTCATATAAAATATTCAAAAATGGTTTTTAAATTACAATTAAATTCTAAATAATCTGGTTGTTAATTCTTCTTTTTACATGAAATTTTAACAGATTAAATAGATAATTTAACATTAATATGATATTAAAATATAATCATTAAATCTTTTAATTATTCTACTTACATACTCATCTATACTTCTATATATACTATATACAGTACTGGACAATAAACCTCGGACACCTACTAGAAACCCTTGTATTCTTTGAAACAAACTAGAAACTTTTTTTTTGTCGTTTGAAAGGCTTTTCTGAGGCAAAAAACGAGCGTAAAAGACGATCGCTTGACGACGTTTATCGCACAAAATCATATATAGTATATACGTAGATATTATATATACTATTTCAATATAACTAACCAATTCGTTGATGTGCCATATCTGCTATCGTTTGATGTGGTGGCAAATGATTCTGCGAACGGTGTGACGATGAAGTATATGAATGTGATGGCGAGGGTGCAGCTGATTGGCCCACACGAGATGAATAGTAATATCCGGCTCCTCCACCTCCTCCAACAGACGATGTTGGTCCTATTCCAACTCCTGGTGGCGGTGCCCTTAAGAATAAACTAATTATGAAATATAATAATAATAATAATAATGATCATGAATCAGTATATAATATGTTTAGTATGAGTATGTAAAGTATACGTAAACAGAGTATTTAAACTTGAAAGTATGAGAAGAATCAATTTGGACTCTTAAAGCAAACCACAACCTTATCGATAAGGACATGAACGAGGCGGTTTAATTTAAGAGACATTGACTCAATAATCATATAAACTTTAAATGCTTGTACAAATGCTTGATAAGCTGTTATATGATTACGAGTATTTAAAATATTTATTTAATTAACAGTCACATTAAGGAAATAAAACTTCGCATTGTATCATTTTATATGAAATTATAAGTCAAAATATGAAGATATTGAATAAAATGAAAGAATTTTTAGAAAGAAATAGGATAAGAATAAATTGTCTATGAAATCATTCGATAATGTGCTGTCTAATAAGTCATAAAAGACAAAATGATAGAGCAATTTCATTGCACATGGAACGACTATTCTCGTTTAGCGCTTACGCAAAAGTTTTTAGTATTAACAAGTGATAGAAGATTACAATGCCAATGTTATCATATTATTAACAATCATACATATAACTATAATTATATATAACTCTATATAATAGTATGAAAAGCAGAAGATTTCATGTTAATTCATTAAAAGTATTTGAAACACTAGTTGGTAGAAACATATTTATGAGGAAAAGCATAGCTAAGAAATGACAAATATCTAAAGTTATAAATGAAAGAAAGAAATAATTTAATGAGTAGAAGTAACATAATAGAAATATAGTTATAATCAAGTTATCGAAATAATATTATTTATTAAAATCTCATCAAATACAAGCAGAAGCTAAAGATATAATATGAAATAGTATTTGAATATATTATCCAAAAGTTCTTTTATGGTCTTTTTTTGAAATTTTTGAAAAAAATACAGAAAAAAGTCAATTTTTGAAACCTAAATGAAAATTAAATTGAGAAACGACCTTAGAATTATGAAAAAGAAGAAAAGAGAAAAAGGATGATATGTCAAATAATCGGGTTGGCTATATAAGGAAAGGTTTTGAAAACGATAGCATGTACTGGAAAAATAATTTTGAAAAAAGTACGGAAGCTACATTCCATCGTATCTATAAGAGCAGTAGTTAAAAGAGAAATTAAAGACAGGCAAAATCAGTAAAAGAGAGAGCGATCTGGAGAGAGAAAGAGGGAGAGAGAAAGAGAGAGAGAGGGAGAGAACTAGGAAAAGGAATACAGAAAGAGATTGAGAGAGAAACAGCAAATGTTCTTATTGATGTCGTTTTACTCTTATTCACATTTGGCAATTGATATTGAAACTGATAACAGTTGTATGTCTGGCGCCTCAAAAGCCAGAAGTGGATGCTTGCCACGACAGAAATGGTGTATTATGTGTTTGGAAAAAGGGGGAAAGGAGGGGGGGGGGAGAGGATGTTGGTTGACTTGGATCATACATACACGACCAAATACTATATTCTGTGATCAATACAAAGATTGAAAATGAAATTTATATTGATTATATTTGATATAATATCAAAAAAAACCTCATAATTATTAATATAAAAATGATATGAAGAGTATAAAAGGACAAAATAAGTTTAAAGAGTTCAGCATAAATATTAAATAGAGGTACAGTAGAAAAGAAATGCAAAATGAGTTTGTAATACTTAAATAAAAATGAAAATAAGTAAAATACTATATTGAATGATTCAGATATGTTTACTTTTTAGTAAAATATTATACTATATACATATAAATAGTATAATATATGATATATATTTACGAATTATGAATCATCAAGTTTGAAATAAAATACTAAATGATGATAATTTTTGAAACATGTATGTATTGGTATCAAATAAAAATCAAAAAATATAAAATGTTAAAATTTTGATCTGATAGTAAAAGATTAGAAAATACATAAATATATTTGTATGTATAGGTATATATTATATAATTATATATATATTATATAAATTTATATAATATAATAATAATAATATTAATAATTAATAATAATAAAATAGAAAGATGCTACCTTCTTAAATATTAATGTTCTATCCTATCGATTGGACTTCAACTTTCAAAAGTTTATCATCAATATTCAATTTTGAAATTTTTGAAATGCAAATATCGTAAATGTGTTGAAAATCATAAAAAATGAAGAAAAAAAAACATCTTAATGTTCAAAAGATGTGAATTAGGAATGATTGTAAACGAAGAATCATACTTTGTATAAAAACGATAAGCGGTTCAGCTTATAAGTATATAATTTAGTTAAATATATTAGAAAACTAATAATTATATTGAAAAATAATAAAAAATTAAATTTAAATGAAAAAAAAAAGAAAAAAAAAGAAAATTACCTATATGGATCAATTCCTCTTCGCATCATGATCGTTTTATAAGTTCAACATACTTTAGAACAAAAAAAAATCTGAAATTGAAAAATAGAAAAAATATAAAAATATTTGAGAAAAAAAAACATTTGAAAGATAAAAATAAAAAACAAAATTTAAATTAAAAATATAAAAATTTGTATTGATGGAAATAGTTTCAACAATAGAATTAGGTATTTAGATTTTGAGAGAATATTGCGGTCGGTGATTGAAGTAGAAGATCAATGATTTGAAAGGGAAAGTAGTCAGGAGAAGATATATATGTATATATATATACATATATTTAAGATTTCGAGAATATGTGAAGAAAAGTCAAAACGAATCAGCAGGTCTTCTGAAACCGAAGGGTGGATGATAATTTATCGCTTGAATTAAGGGTCATCTTAGGCAACGTCCGAAGAAGAACCATGATGTGGATAGCTTTGAGAGAATAGGGTTCTGGAATCAGTATAGAAATAGTGATGAAGGAAGTAGAAATAAGAATATAGGAAACGAATAGAGAGAATGAAATAGATAGAGAGAGATAGAGAGAGAGATAGAGAGAGATTGAGAGAAAGAAAGAGATTATATGAGAGTTGAGTTGTGCGGTGCAAAACGTCGGCTGACAGAATGGGGACAATCAGAACGGTTAGAAAAATAACAAATGCATATACATACATCTATAAAAGAGGATAAAACATATCAAAAACTATTTAACAATATTATTATATTACTAAACTATTAATTATAATAAATATTTTTTTATATTATTTACTAGTATTACTATATAGTTTTCTTTTTGTTAGTAAGCTGACCAACTAAAATTGCAAAAGATCTGTTTAAAGAAGAAATGTGAACAGAAAAAACAGTCAGATAGGTTAGTACAAAATGTAAATAGATAAATGATTTGGTCATCAAATTGATGTTTTTAAGTATACTTTACTATATACATATAGATAGTATAGTTAATAATATAACTTGAATATAATTAAAGAATTTTTATTTGCATGTTGAATATGCTTCAAGTGACTTTAGAAGCAGGAGAGCATTTAGCGTTCTGATTGTTCGTTCGTGCTCTCTCCCTCTCTCTATCCCTTTCTTAGTCAGTAACTATCCTATTCTCTTTCGCTCTATCCTTTTTCATGTGTTTGCTGATGAGTGATACCGATGACGACGAATCGTTCTTGAGCTTTTCTCTTGTCACCCTCCCCCTCTCCTTCATCTTCTTTTCTCGCTCTTGTCTCCATTTTTCAGTTATCGTCCTCTTAGTTGTTCAGAATCGAATCGCATTCTTTCTCGTAAGACTTTTTGTATCTCTCTCTCTCTCTCTCTCTCTCTCTCTCTCTCTCTCTTTCTCTTTCTTTAAATCTATAAGTATTTCCTTTCATCTCTCTCACTGTTTCTTAATCTCCCTCTCTTCGAGGCTACCTCTCTATCTTTAAAATTGCATGCGGTTGAGTTTTTTTTTCTAAAAAAGGAGTAGAAGAGTTTGTGAATCTGCTTGCTTTTTTCGGAGCAACTAGCTGAAAATTCTCATCTACAGTCAGTCTCAATGAATCAATCAGAAAATATCAGATCCAATATTCACATATACACATCACATACAAATATGATTTGATATAAATTTCGAGAAAGAGAGAGAGAGAGAGAGAGAGAAAGAGAGAGAAAGGAGAGGAAGAGAGAGAAAGAGAGTAATGAATATCTTCAAATCAAATTTTTTAAAACAATTATATTGGATTTGAACTATTGTTGCATAGTTATATATAAAATTATAAAGTAAAATTCTACAATGGCATTAATATAGAATGGAATGTTGCGTTATCATCTATTTTCACATCTTCTTCTTCCGATTCAATCATCTGTGCGAGCGAATACTTTGGCTGATTGTCTTCATCATCACACAAATTCTTCATAACACATTCTCCTTCTTAACCATCATCTTCCTTCAATTTTCTCTTCAATCCAGGAAGGTCATCTATCTATCTTCTGGAGATAAGTTACAGATTTTAGTGCCCACCCCCTTTTCCAAGAAGACAATGTTGAATGCACATCGTCGTTAGAATAGATATACATACATATACATGTAGATAGATAGATATAGAGATGAATAAGTAAAAGAAGACACAAAACGAACATTTCAAACTGGATTTCATGATGATAATGATGGAGGAGGGAGGTAAAGAAGAATTCAATAGATATTGAAATATAATTCACAATAATCATTCCAAGTTTTACTTTTATATATATTATTTTTTATATAAAATAGTTTAAAAAAAAACTTTTGGCTTTATATAAAAACGAAATGTTTGGTTTTAAATAAATTGTATTTTTCATAGACTAGAAATACATTTTATATGGTTTCTTCATAAAAAATAATATGAAAAGGTGGAACTGTTGACTAAGGTGATGACAAGTTTGAAATAAACAGCCAAACAATTGATAGAATTTTTGGTTTTCAAACATTTAAAAACGAACATATGTATAAAGAAACATTTAGAAAATCAAAAATTTAAATATATGTGTTCTGTTTCGCTCAATGATAATCTTTCGAGTTTGAATGCCGTTGTATGCTGTTGTCGATTCAGCCAGTTTCTACCCGGAGACGATGTTTGAGCTGACGACATTCCTAAGAGGATTAACCGATGAATTCAGAAGCTGAGTTTGAGGTTGCTTAGAAACTAAACGAACACGAAGTGGAACATGAAGGCGGGTGAATATCAAATGAATTTGACGATTTTTATAGTTTAGAAAAAGTGAATCTCATATCATATTTCATATTTCTCAACATAGCTGAATATTAAATTTTCAAAAAAAAAGAAGTTTTTTTTTCATTTTAGTTAGAATAATATATAATTTTGTTTTATAAAAGAAAAGAGGGAAGAAATGGAAAGGCAGATAGTACGACTGGATTCGTTTTACGTTGTTAGTCCTAGTGGTCCTGGTAAAGAAATGAACGACAAGACGAACTGTTGAGGGATAGAAAAAAAAACTTGGTTAAAACCAGTCCTAAAGCTTGAATTTCAAATGGCAAAAGAGCCAAAAGGATAAAAAAATTTAAGAGATTTGTGATTAATGGGTAGGCATTAAAATCATATCACAGTGGATTATAAGATGATAGTCTGGATGAATGAAAGCCAATATCCAAATAAGTGTGAACATGATGATCATATATGAATATGATGAAAGGAAATTATAAATCAAAGAGAAGCTTTGGGATGATTGATAATAGAAGAAGACGACGAAGAAGAGAATCAGGTAGCATCCTGATGATTCCAATGACATTCATCTCAACAGATTTATGATAGTTCGCTAGAAGATTGGTTATTGGGGGAGAAAGGAAGATACATTACGATAATAGAAGTGAAGAGGAGGTAATATACCAAAATAATATAAAAAAAGAGTTAGAAATGATGAGAGAAAGAGGAAAGGAGAAAGAAAACACGATAAAGATTTTAAGTAGAGAGAGAGAGAAAAAGAGAAATTGAAAGTTTAACTATATATGTAAAACATCGCTCAGCTTGACCATCAAGCTGTACAATATATATTAATTGAAATTGACATTTGATTTTTCAAAATAAAAGTGTAAAGAACTTCAAATTAAACGAAAATAAAATAAAAATAATAAAATAATAAAAATATTGATTAAATAATTACTATAGCTTATAGTTCATGTGAATAGTATAGAAGATGTTAGAACTCAGTAGAAGACACATGGAAGTAACCGGTGAGAGTTTTGGAGGGCAATAGTAGTATTGCTAGGAACTGTAGAAATTTGAACGAAATATACGAGGAAATGAGAGAGAATAAGAGAACGAGTGAATCGAAGTATGAGAGAAATAGGGAGAAGAAAGATAGATGAGAATGGAACAAACGAATATAGGAGGAGGACGACGAAAACGACCACCGATGGACAACTCGCAATCAATCGATGGTCAATCTATTCTGGTATTTGCTCTAAGTCGTCTGCGGCAAAACAATGCATTTGTTGACATAACCTATTGACAAGTATTTGATTGACAAACAAACAAGCAGTGCCTACGTTCAACTTTCAATCATTCAGCTCCTTCCATGGTCATTGCTTCATGAGCATTAGGCTTCTCACGCAAGAGCAAATGATTGTATGAAGTTTCAACTCAATATATCTTCTGATAATACGAATATAGAAAGAAGAAATGAGGCGTTTCAACATAAATAGTAAGTTAACTATCATTATATCTACCTTTTAAATAATGATACGCCCTTTTTAACTGATTTAATATTCATATACATTATGATAACAGACTAATCAGTCATATAAGCCTACATACATTCCATTCAGTTTTGAAATTAATCATTACTTTGATGACAAATGTATAAAAATGATAAGAACGAAAATAATTCTATCAGATTTTGTAAATTTAGTTTAAAAGTTTTCAAAAAAAAAGAAGTTAAAGTTAAGTAAAATACAATACATTTAGAAGGAAAGAAGGAAAAGTGTTCAAATGCAACCACATGCAACAATATGCGTTTAAAGTGAAACGTAAACTAGTTTTCCACGTGTTCACGTACCTTATTAGCATATCGCATTTAGAACTTTCAATGTATATTTGCCTTTTTTGGTTGAATGTTAGCATGTCTAAGTACTATATCTCTATTCAAAGCAGTCGAGGATTTGTTGTACATCGTCATAAACACAGTGCTATATGATTCAAATTATAATATTTTAGTTATAATTTTAATTTATAATTAGATTTAATAATAAATTAAAAATGAATACATAATAAGATCTACTAAGAATAAAAATAATTTATAGTTAAGAACTTTGTAAGTTCTTCTATTCATATTTCTCATTCCATCCATATGATTGCATTTATCTGTTTTCATTTCTTATTTTTCTTAAATATTATATTTTTTTAAATATAAATGATTATTTTATTAGTAGTTATTGTTTTGTTTAATTATATTGAAATAGATAAGAAATCTTAAAATATCAATAGATTAAACATTAAAATGATTATGTTGATGTTCACATACTCATCTTAAAGCTTTAGTAATGAGTTTGTCTGGGTAAAGAGAGAAAGCATAAAAACAGACAAAAACTACAAATATCAGGAAAGATCAAAGTATTCAAAATAAAAATGTAATTTATAAATTGATACGGATGAAGTTGTTAACTCAAATATCTGTATTTCTCTTCACTTTGTCAATTCTCGTGATGAAGCTTCATAATACCCGCCTACTTCAACTATTTCTCTTCCTTCTTCTTACTACACCTTCTCCTTCATCATCATCATCATCATCTTTTATCTTCTTATGTCTTCGAGTAAAAATCAAAGAAAGAATACGTATATGTTGGAGATGAGTGACTAGAAAGAGGAGCAGAGATTGCTTGTTTGCTTCGGCCCATCTCCTTATAAACACTCAATACGCACGTCAGAGAGCTGCAGCAGCTTCAGAAGGGGAATAGAATAGTCTTCAAGAGCTTCAGCTTAGCTTCAGTCTAACAGTACTTATTGAAACCCTTTAGGCAATACGGTATTATCAAAAGCATTCGTTCATGAGAGAAAAATAATCGATAAAAAAAAAGATATAATAACATATAAAAAAATTAATATAGTATATAGTATATAGATTAAAACGAATTTGAAAGCTTTCTATGTTATAAAATCAGAATATTTAATATTTCAGACTAATAAGGAAATTACTTTTCTCTACGAGAATGACCTCGGCCTCGAGGGGTCGTATGATCTTATGGCGATGAGGATGAGGAAAGAATGGAAATCAGGTCGCCCTTCATCGAAGGGACCGTTTTATTCACCGGCAGAACCACACGGCTGACTAGCGTTCATCGTTCAACTGTCATCTTAAATATGGTTATTCGTCAATATTATATATAAGTATAAGTAAAAAATATTCTCTCTCTCCCTCTCTCTCTATCTCTTGTAAATCTAATAAAAGAAGAGAATGTGATTAAATTCTAAAATAACGTTTAAATATAAAAATATACGATTATTAATATGAATAGAAGATATAATATAATCTTAAAGAATGAATTCTACCCTACGGGACACATTCAAAATGAATTTTTTCGTTTTTCTTTTTAAGTTTAAAAGAAAAGAGTTGCTAAGAGAATGAAAAATAACTAGATTGATAAACCATTCGCCTTTTTTTTTGTTTTATTTGCAGGACTCGAGCCATATACGGCTTGTAAAAGAATTGAAAGAACAGTCAGAAAAAGAATATTCTTTTGCCTATTTGCAGATGAAAAGAGCGCTGAAGCTTTTAGAAAAAAAATGTTAAGAAAAGGCTGAACCTGTTGGATAGTTAGGATATTTATTCCGTGATCATGCTGAATTAAATGAAATAGAAATGATTAATGTTGAAGGATGTACAAGGATAAATGATATATCTATCTGATTTTATCACATTTTAGATGATTATAATAGACAATAGAAATCAGTGAATATATGTTATTAGTTAATTTGGTTTTATGAATAAAATATTGTAGACGATGAGAAAATAAAGTAAAGTGGTAAAGTGATGAAAAGAGGTAAGAAAGCAACAGAGAGAGAGAGAGAGAGAGAGAGAGAGAGAGAGAGAGAGAGAGAGAGAGAGAGGAAGAGATAGAGAGATAGAGAGAGATAGAAGTAAAAGATTGAGGGAATATGTGTTAAAAAGAGAGAGAATGTATATTAGAAAAGAAAGAGGAACACGATAATTAAACTGTCCGTCGACCGAAATATGAAGCGAAACACATCCACGTGGTTTGTATAGAACCTCATAAAGTATAAAATCTAGTTTCAAATATTAAAATAGTTTTATACATTCATAATTTTATATTAATTTAAAATTATGAGAAAAATATGAGAATATATCAATTATATTTGGCAAAAAAACCATAATATAATCTGATAAAACAAGCAAGTATTGAAGTAAGATCAAAATGTTATTTTCTATATCTAATTTAATATATAAAACATTATTTCTTTTGATATGAAATAATATAAGAATATAAATAAGCCATATTCTTCTTCTTCGTTTATAATCTTAAATATATATTCTGATACAATAGAGATGAGCATAATCATATATAACAACAACTTGTAAAAGTAAAGAAAACGAAATAGAATGCTAGAAAGAAGAGAAAATAGCTTTATAACTAACATGTTGTTAAAGGTGTGAACTTTGAAAACAAATGAAATGTAACTGTGTAAATAATAAATATATATTTATATATATTTATATATAAGTTAACTATTCATATATGGAAAAACATTCAAGAAATTCTATGAAATATCTAAAAATAATAGATTTTTCTCATTTTTCTTTTATCTAATTTGAAGCTTTTATGTTAAAAGTAAAATAATAGTAAATAACATAATGTCTAAAGTTACCTACAGTTCCCCGTAAAGGATGTAGGACACGCAACGCGAACAGTTCGCGTAGCGGCGTACAGGTCTCTTCTATGTTGAAGTTGTTTCTTCTTTCCGTCTATACAAGAAAGATGTCGGTCCCGGCTGTCATTAGACTGGAGAAGACTGACTAATGCTACTAGAACTTACTGTTTAGACTGGACAATTAGAACAAGATACATATATACAATATAATTTATATCATATATTCAAATTAAAAAAAGTTTTTTCAAAATTTTAATTATAAGTTTTAAATTCTTAAATACTAATTATAATTCAGGGCACTAGATTGCTATTACTGTTAGTTGGTATATTTTATTTGAAATATTCGATTAATTTTATCTAGCTAAGATGAAATAATGTTTTTATTTATTTGAAACGGTAGAAGAAAACTTTTTTTCGACCAACTTGTTCAATTTTCAATTTGCTTTTAGTTAATCATTGTATGGATGTATGTATGGATCTGTCTGAATGAGAATATTAAAAATCCTTTATTACCGTAGATAAACGTTCTAATTTGAAATGCAAAAAGCTTTCTTCCACCTGAATTGAGCGCCATCCTTTTATATTTAAAGCTTTGACATAATTAGCTGTTATTACATAATTCCATATTCGTTACTTAATCTTATTTAAATAGAGTAAATGAACCTATAATTATAAACATTCATAAATTTATTATTTATGAATGAAATTAAAGAAATTTAAAAGATGAACTTTAATAATAAAGCTTTAAGTCACAATTGCTAAGGATGTAACGGCTATCCTAGAAGTTCAAAAAAAACTTTTTATAGCTTCTCATTATCCGTTAATCATTTGTTTTTTTTTTATCTTTCTCTTTAAACAAAATTTAAAAGCTTTTAAATAGATTTTTTTCAAATACTTGAACAAGATAAGTATTTCTAAAATATATTTTAACTATATCATATATATATATATTCATGTATATATATATTTATATAATAAGATACATCTATATAGATATACATATGAATGTATGTAACAATGATTATGACAATCTAAAACAACGTATAAATTCACTCAATCATTGTCATTGCATCATGATGTTTCATCTAGTGAATATGTTAAAAATCCGATATTCCTTCCGTATACACATAGCCTTTCATTGATTTTTCAGTAAAATTTTAAATAACAGATGATGAGAAGCATTGAAAATCTGAAGATAAATAGATAGCAGCATGTATCTGCCCCCTGCAAAGCTATAAGTCAACTTGTTGAGATTGAAATGAAACATGGCCTCTCCTTAATTCTTATTATCTTTAACTTTCTATCTTATTCATCTCGCAATAATCACTACTTGTAGAGTTTAGTCTAGAACCTACTCTATAACATCACAATATGAGTTCACAATCATTGAGGAGGTCTCGTGCACGATGAGGAGATACAACAGTTGTTGAATCAATGTTATCTTAAGAAACGATAAAATTTGTGGAAGCTTTGATGAGTGAATGAAAGAAGAAAGAGATAAATGGAAAGATCATCAATTAGTTTGGATCACTATGTTGTTCCTTACATCGACTCAAATGCTTCACGACAATCGGAGACCATCACGTACATATCTTTCTAAACTATTCTTTTCTTCCATCTCTCGCTCATTTCATTATATTATTTGTATTATTATTATATAATAATATGAATATTATATAATCTGATATCATTTTCTGAATCATCATTTTCATTTGGAAACTAATTGTTTTAAGAGATTTTTCATTCATTTTGACCTGCTGAAGTTAAAAGCTTATGCATACGCGGTTTCACTCATATAGTTCGGACTTCCTGCCCGCCCACATGTCTTTTCCGCACATGTGAATACGGTAGTTTTGCTCGCAAACGCCATGATAGACAAGAGAGCAGGAGGCATGTAGCTACAGCATAAGTTTTTAAAACATATTTTTTTCTATTTTCTTTATAATTATATGAATATAATTTAAATTTAATATATGATATTACTGTGATGTAAAGATAATGTGTTAAAAGAGATAACCACTTACTGATTTAATGGTTTTATAGGGTGAGTCCACTGATGAAAGGTATATAAATTCTTTCTTTAATTCTGTTACAACGATAAAAGAAAGCCGCAAATACTTTAATTCTTCAACAATGAATTTCTAATTCTTTTATCTTATACAATACTATATTTTATTTTTAATTATATGCATATAGTATATAAATATTTTTTTTAAATATTTAACTTTACTTTTCTTTAATCTATTTTTCAATTTCAATCAAGAAATAGGAAGACAGATACATAGATTAGATCCAAAAAAAAGTTGCTCTTATACATGTGACACATCGGTTAATAGTGGCAGGATCGATCATTTCCTTCATTTTTTTTGAACTTTTTTCCTGAAAAACGTCTAGAAAAAGCAATCTGTTTTTACAAAATTTCCTTACAGTTTAGAAATTTTAAATCTAATCTACTTAAATTGAAATTGTTCAAGTATTTCTTCATATATCCTTTACTATTTCTATTATTATTTTATATAATAATTAGTCTATTAATCATTTTGTTCATGACCTTTAAAAATCATTTTAATGGTTTTTATAAATAAAAATCTTGTTTTTTATATTTTATTCTCTCATGAATAATCATACATATATATCCCACATGTTGCCATGTATGCAATAAGCCAGATGTCTTTTCTTATTTGCGAAAACCGACTGTCGTTACCTCTTATTCTTCTTTGTAAATTCATTATTAGGCCAATCGTTTCATATTTCAAAATTCTTTATATCTATCTTCCTATATATACATACAAATATGTTTGTTAAAACTAATAGTTTTATTTTTTTTTTGAAATTAAAAATTAGTTTAAACATGATAAGTTAAGCTTTAAGTGTTCATTATAAATTTCGATTATTTTTTAAAAAAAAGTTTATTTGTTCATAATTACTATAACATATAATATCTTTTCAATTTTATTTGCATATGTATATATAATTTGTTTTTTTTTTCAAATAAAATAATAACCTAATCATGTCATACATGTTGACCTCTATGCTTATCAGTTGCTTCATCTTTACTCTTCTTCCTTATTCTATGTTAGTTAGCTACTTTTTGTTGTTGTTAATATTTGATTTCTTATTCATAAGATTATATCAAAAATTCTTTCTAATTCTCTTACTTTTCTTATATTAAACTGAAGAAACGTTTTCGTTTTCAATATTTCTTAGAAAGATATACGTTCTTTCTAAAATCTCAAGTGTCCATTTGTCTATCATTCACGATATATGGTAGTCATGAGCTTTGCAGCCTTGAGAGACTAAGGTTCCACACAAAATCCATCACACAATGTCCATCTTGGGACAAACCGATGTAGTGTCTCCAACTCTTCCAACTTCCGTTATCCTTATCCGTTATGTTTTCACATTAAAATTTATTTTTATATATAAATAATTTTATTTTTATTATATTATTCTTTATAATATTGTTTTTATTTTGAATTTATATGATATATTTATATTTTATATAAACAATAATCTATACAATTTCTTCAGTTGTCTCTCTTCTTCATTCGACTTTTTAAAGAAGATTGCGGCAGATTTCTACTTGTCTGTTTATCGTAATATGGTTCAACTGACCAAAACAGCAATGCTGTGGTCAATATTCATTTTTCTGATCGTTTCAAGTACGATAGCAGCAACTGAGTCTGATGAGAATGACGTAATTCAAGAAACATTGAGAATAATGCTTGGATTTAATAAAATTCCATCAGGTACATTAAATATATTATTTTTACTTTATAAGAAAAATAAGTTTTAGAAGTAACAACATTACCTCTTCAACAACCATCCCGACAAGCTACTGATTATATGAAAACTTTATATAAAACTTATGTTAACGATGATGGATCTGATGATGGCAATATTGCTCGTAATATTCAACCATCAGTTGGAAAAATTGATGGACAAGAAGTTCTTATCTTTGATGTTTCTAATATAGGAGATGAACAAGTAATATATAATTAATTTTTAAATATTTATATTATATAATTTAAATATTTTAGATTATGAGAGCAGAATTGCATTTTCATCTTCGAAGACGAGGAGCATCTCGAAGACGTGTTAGAGCATTGTCTGCACGTGCTTTATGCACAAATGAATATTGTGTTGAAGGTAGTATTATAAAAATATTTAAAAATAATATTTGCTATTACTTGTATTTGAAAATTTTTAGCTCAATATCTACATCATTTGGATCCAACAGATAGTGAAGTTATTTGGGATGCCACAAAAGCCTTAGTTGAAACTCATGCTTTAAATGGAAAACAGTTGATAATTCGGGTAATTTTGATTGTTTATTACATATATTATACTAAAATATTTAATATTTTCTATAGTTATTCATATTATTCGTTTGAAATTGTATGATCGTAAGACAAAAGCATAAAGATCATACTTCTCTCCCTCGGGAACTATAAAACATAAATCCTTTTAAAATCGACTTACTATTCAAAAATTTGAGAAAATGTCTCCAAGACATCTGAATAAAATGTTTTAAAACTAAATGGAATGCAAGAAAACTTTCTTGAAATTTAGATTTCAAGAAAGGATGTAAAGATGAGAACCTATAGCGAAATGGTTCGACGAAGTGCTCCATTCTTACTCGTATTCTCTCAAGCAGATAATGTATTAGATGGAGAGAAGGTTGAAGAAGAAGTAGCTAGAGCTCGAAGAAGAAGACGTGAAACACATGGTCACAACATTCTAATTTTGTTTAGAAAAATATAAAATTATGTTTAGGATATTATGTATACAACGAATCTGATAAATCAACATCTCATCAATCATCTAAGGAATTTGAACTTCATAAAGAGACCAATATTGAACATTCAAATAATATTAAGAAGACATCTCAGGAGAAATCTATTAAGGTATAAATCTATTTATCTATCTATCTATATATATATTATAATATTATTTATTTAAGCTTCGAGCCCAACGACGACATAAGCAATTGAAAGACGACATATGGGCAGGATTTGGAGTTGATGCAGATGAGGATGAAAACGAAGACAGTACAACAGATAATGATATTGAAGATTCGAACATAAACAAAATTGCTTCTAATGATGTGAGACTTGTTCTATTAGAAGCAACAGAAAAAGAAAATGTAAATTTTTCTTTTTTATTATATTTGAAATTCAAAATATTCAGGCTTGTTCACGTCGACCATTAGTTGTTGATTTCATGAAACTTGGATGGAATAAGTTTGTTATTTCACCACCTTACTTTGAAGCTGGATATTGTGCTGGTGCATGTCATTATCCTCTGAAAAAGGTAAATAAATCAAATAGTTTTACTAATATTCCTTTGTATGATCGTCTTTTCAGTCATCAAATCCAACAAATCATGCTGTATTACAATCTCTATTATTATCATCATCAACATCAGTAGTTTGTTGTAGTCCAACTGAAATGGAATCATTGACAGTTCTATATTTGGATCAAAATGGTCAAATTATCATCAAAAACTTTCCAAATATGATTGTTCGTGCTTGTTCATGTAATTGATTTCATATAATATGTACAATAGTTTAACAAAAATGCTTGAAAGAAGTCATGTTTGCGATTCGATGTCTGCTGATCTGTTCCTATGTGTAAGTAGATAGTTTCCTGTTCTACATATATTCTTTAATGTTTCTAAACCTTTGTCTATAATTCATTTTACTTATTTCTATGAATACTTTTTCTAAATAATATTTTAAGCATAAAAACAATATTATATATAACTAAATTCACTTTAATAAAATGGTTTTGTAAAGATAATAAGAATGTGTGTAGCTATTTGAAATCATATACAATAGTGTGAATATAAGTGAACTATTAACACAAATCACAGATTATTATATATAAATGAATGAAAATATTAATTTTTTTAACAACAAATAATGAAAAAAAAACAAAATATATATATATTTGTTGTATTTATATATAGTATATAAAACAAAATATTATAAAAACTACATAGTATATAACAGTATGATGTAAAATATAATACATTATTTCATTTCCTTAATTGAAATAAAAAGGCCGCTTATATGATCGAATTCTGCTAAAGCTATGTAAGAGAGAGTAAGCACACAATGTCATTTTTGTTGTTGTTGATGTTGTTGCATACTCTTGAAAACGTTCTTAGATTGGAAGACCAACAAAAAAAAATTATTAGGAGAAGATGTTCAAATGGGCAATTAGATGCTTCAAGTGAGAAGAGAGTTTAGAAGAGAAATGAACAATTCTTCTTTTTGAGTAGAGAAATTGTGGTGAGGCATTTTTGATAAAAGTCAATTTGAATCCGATAATTTGAATGAGAAAAATAGTATAGAATGTCATCAGAAATACACCGATACTAAGGAGAATCAAATGTCTGATATTCTACTATAATAGTATTTAGTTGGTTGGGAATCGTTCCAAAAGTTTCTTAACAAAAGCTGAAGCACGGGCTCCTCCTTCCTTAGCAGTTTGCAAGACTTCTTCATGAGAAACTTCAACAGAGTTATCAGCATCCAAGTTAGCACTAAATAACATTTAATATAAATAATATTTATAATAAAATATATATTAAACTTACATGTTAGTGATAAGAGAAAATCCTAACACTTTAATTCCAAGTTGTCTAGCAACAGTAACCTCATGACATGTAGACATACCAAGAGCATCTGCTCCAACTGTTTTGAACAGAAGAACCTGTAACGGTAATGTTTAAATGTTTGTTTTTTAGGTTTAGAAAAAACGAGAGAAAATAAGAAAGAGGGAGAGAGAGAGAGAGCGATAAAAGTCATTCTTACCTCAGCTGGAGATTCATATTGTGGTCCTCCAGACATAACATAGATACCTTCGTGTAATGTAAGTCCTTCATTCTTAGCCAAATCTTGAGCAAGACATCTGAAAGTTTTATATATAATATTTCATATTCAATTTTCTTATTTTTCAAAAAATTTATATTCGTATTATCTAGTAATAGTTTCATATAAACTGACTTAAGGTGATAATTTGAGAGTTGTCATCATTAGAGATTTTTTTTTATAAAACACGTGGATAAAATTATACAGGAACTATTGAATCAGTATATTTGAAAATGAAAAGCAGATAAGGTTTTTACACCCATCTTGTAGCTTTTCGATCCCATTTTGTCCTATCATTTTTAATTTTTCTTATCATTTTTTCTTTTCATTTTTCTTGAGAATATTTGCCAATATTAAGTACCTGTGCCAAAATGTTTATGACACTTTCCGTTTATGAATATGTTGAAAAATTCGCTGATAAAAAAGTTTAAATCTCAGGTTCAAAAATATGTTTTCAGTCAGTTTTTCATGTTTTGTGTTAAACTTTATCAACATCATTACTATTTTTATGTTTTTTTTTCATGTTATTCTCTTCATTTAATGCTGTGTATTAGTACCTTAAAGGCTTGTCATAAGCATCATGGACACTGACAAAACGAGCTCCAAAACGAGGATCGTTAACACCAACCAATGGTGAGAATCCAGCCAAACCAGGAAGGAAGATGTGATCCTAAAATATTTAAGATTATAATAATCTTTATTTATTATTTTACTTTGATCAGCATTAAATCTCCGAATTGGAAGTTAGGGTTGATTCCACCAGCTGCATTACTGACAACCATAGTGCGCACCCCGAGAAGATGCATGACACGAACAGGAAGTGTGCACTACAATAATCAAATTAAAACGTAAAATCATATGAAGAAGAAGAGAAAACTTTGATTCTTTGATTAAAAATCAATAAGATCATTGAAACATACCAAGGCAAGGTCCATAGCATGCTCATATGGATGGAAACGTCCCTGAAGGCAAACAACACGACGTCCACTCATAGTACCAAAGACAAGGTTTCCTTTGTGTCCAACAACTAAAGTTCAAAAAAATGATTATATCAGTTATATATATAGAATAATAACCATGGGTAGTTGGGAATCCGGGAATCTTCTCATATGGAAGAACAAAAGCATCTTCAACTTCATCAGCAATTGGTCCTAATCCGGATCCACAGATGATTCCAATCTAAATAGTTTTGTTTCATAAAATTTCAAAGATACAATAAGAATTTTAATTTCATTTCTATTAACTTTTAAATATATACATTGTTATATTAAAAAATAATATACCTCAGCATAAGATTTTTCAGCTCCAACTTGGGTCTTGATAGCTTCAACAATGGCCAATAGATCATCGTATGATCGTGGACTAAAGTACAGATTTTTATGAACAAGCAATAGTGAATGTTTTTTGGTAAAGTTTTAATTTCTTTCTTTTTTAATTCAAAAACTAAAAATGAATTACTTACTTGACAGTTTTGTGAACAGAATCAACTGGGGTAAGGTTGTTGTTGTTGATAGTAGCCATGGCTTCTTTCTTTTTTAAGTTTTCTGGAAATAAAAAAATAAAAAATAGATATGAATCTAAAGAAATTAAGATATAAAGAGAAATAAACTATAACTTCTAAAGATTATAACCTAATAAAATTAAATAAATGATCAATATAATATTTGAAAATTCAATGTTGATAAAATATTACGAGGAAGCTTGAATGTCTTAAATTTCCAAAATATGATCTTAAGATCACAAAGAAGGAGGTGGGGGGGGGAAGGAGTGAGACAGAGAAATAGAAGAGTATAGATCAGCAGGATGTTTGATAAAAATGAATTTTTAAAAATATTATATCAAGATGATCTATAAATAAAATAATTACATCACTTTCATTATATTAAATATTTTGTTACAATTTGATAAATTGATATGGAATGATGTAATTGACATAAATGGAGACGCCAAAAAAAAGTGTTTCAGTTCGGTAACATCATCAGAATTGTTTCCTTTTCATTTGAAACGGAAGAAGAAAAAAAAGGTTTTTTTTTGATAACGAAGTGTGTGGAATTGAAAATGACATGTGAGGATTTTTTCGTAGAGAGTAGGCATCAGGCAGCCATCCATCAGGCCGCTACCTGAGAACTGCTACTTCCGAAAATATGGTGACTGATAGAAGGCGGAGAGACACGCCTACTAGGTTACCATTTCTGATTTCCTTCTGGGAGGTCTCTATCTCTCTATCTTACTGTCTTCTTCCCTCTTTATCTTTTCTTTCTCTCTTACAGTCTCCGTTCTCTCAATCTCTCAATTTCTCTCACTCTCTCTCGCTCTCGATCTCAATTTCTCTCTCTATCAGTCTATCTGCATCCTTCTCTCTGTATATCTCTGGTTTTATTCATGTCTTGAACTTCAACATATAAACTCAATACTAATTCTTGTCACTTTTCCGACCTCTTCATTTCTTATCAAAACTGCAAATATGATCAAAAACTATTTTCTTTTGTTCACATTACCTATTCAAGTTTTTTCGGAGAAATTAGATTTTAATATAATTCTATAATAACTAATCAAAACAAATAGAATAACTCTATAAATGACTAAAACATCATCGTTCGAAGCCAAGAACACCACGTGTAAGATCTTGTTCTTTCTTTCTCTCTCTCTCTCTCTCTCTCTCTTTCTCCTCCTCTCCCTCTCTCCCTCTCTCCCTCTCTCCCTCTCTCCCTCTCTCCCTCTCTCCCTCTCTCCCTCTCTCCCTCTCTCCCTCTCTTCCTCTCTCTCATCCCCTATCAAGACATGTGATTGTTTTGTTATTTTGAGCACAATTTACTTGCTCTCATGATATCTTCTAAAAAGAAACATTAGATCAAAACTATTAATCAAAGATCAAGAGGGTGAACATACTTGATATACAAAGGGGGTAGAGATATGTATATGTACTATATTAATATGATATCATACACTTAATTATATAATTATCAACAGGATTAGATTATTTTTGATTATAAATATTTTGTTTTTAATGTTTCACTGAAAAGTTACAAACAAAATATTTTTTTTCATAGAGTTTTAATTCTCTACTCAAACAAAAAGTATATTTATTTTTCTTATTATATGAAATATTTCTTATTTAGGAAGTATAATTTATAATTATTCTTATTATATTCTGGAATATGAATCTTCTTTTTTTCATTTTCAAATGAAACAGAAAATTTAAAGCTGATAAAAGGCGTACAGGAGTCAAGTCGTTCTGTCCATGTTGTAGACTGTATTGTCAACGTTTTCATGATATTTGTAAGTTAATTCGAATTGATGTGACGAAAATCATTGGAAATGTATTTGCTCTATTCCCTGTACCATCATATATTTTCATGGAAAATGAAAAACGTCATTCAATTCTGACCAATTAGGATGAACAAAAACAAGATTGCAGCTACTATGCAGCTTGTGTTTGTACCATGTTTGATAAGAGTTTTTCGAACATTGAAGTATTTGAAGAATAATGAAGCACGTGCTAGTTGAAATGATAATATGTCATATGAATTTCGGAAGAAATGAATAGTTGAAGTTACATCAGACTTAGATTTGATATTTGAAAGTGCATGACACTAATTAAAATTATGATGAATTTAATTATAGATCATGTGTATATATTATTTCTCAAATTGAAATTGATGAAAAACTAATAAAATGAATCATATTTTTTTCATCAAATGGATTAGGTAATAAGGAATTTTAGTATATTCAAAAAAAATAATTTCATTTTTATTGTTAGTTTAAGCAAATTTAACAATTATTATTTCTTTTTGCTAGAAGTTAAAGCCATGACCTTGATTTTTATTTTTTTATATTTGAGCCATATGGATTATCATCATCAATCATTTTAATTATATATAAATTGAAAAAGCCTGATGAAAAAGTATCAAATTAAGATTCGAATGACGAGAAAGAGAATAGAAAATTTAAAAAAAAACACCTAGAGTAATGAAACAAGTTTCACGGAAATATTTTTTCACTCAGTTCAATGTCTAATTAAAACCAAAACCAATAATAAAAATTTGCTTTTGAAGATTATATAGATGGACAATGGTCATATTATTATATTTCATAGTTCAATACAACTTGAAAGTTGATGACACAAAAATTACCTATGACACAGATAGTTATGGAGGTAAAAGAGGGAGAGAGAGAGAGAGAGAGAGAGAGAGAGGGGGGGGGGGGGAGAGAGGGGGGAGAGAGAGGTAGATATAGAAGTATAGTTGAAGAGACTGTGAAATCAAAAGCACAATCATGAGAGAAAAATAGGAATTAGAACTGGATTTTGACGGGAATAACGGTACGTGAACAACTGTGCAGAAAACGGAAAAATACCGATTTTGGGTAATGACCGAAAATTATCGGTTTACAGTTGGATGATCATAAGAAGCAGACAATAGGCTGGGTACAACGAATTCGCTGATAGGTTGGTTACTTTGATCGAAGGGAAAGCCAATGTTGAAGTTCACGACACTTGTTGTAGCCGTTACGATATCTGCAATTTTTCAGAAGCAGCACAATGGAGAAGCCAAAAAAGGTAAAAAAAATAGGGCTTGACCTTGTGAACCGATAAGGTATTTCTGTCATTATTGCTTCTATTGCTTCCCCTATAAAAATTTGTCCATCTCACGTGGTTCTTGAAGATTGCTACGACTACGTCAAGCAGTTCTGGTTATATGTTGAAAAGAGTTGCCATTATATATGTGAAAAGATGGATGGACAGGTAAACATGATGGATGTGGATTCAGATTGCCAAACCAACGTGATCTTGAACGTGAAGTTTCATATTTCGATACAGTATTTCATCTGTCCATCGACGTACTTTTCAAATTGTGATAAACAATCGTTGAGATAACATCACAAAGTTTTTAAATGAAAAGAAATGAAAGAGAGAAAAGAAAGAAATTCTTCATCACGACAAGTAATTTTTAGTTTTGATAAACCGTTGACACTTCATAAAACATTATTCTCATTTGTCTAGATAATAATGAGATTTTATTGTTGACAGAAATGTTTAAAAAACTGGGCAAAATCGTGAAAAAAACTGGGAAAGAATAAAAAGTTCTATATGGAGCAAAGATTCATAGAAGAAACTATTCCGCTCATCATCAAGGTGTCGAAAATGAAGGTTCACGTAGAAAACTCCACATGGATCGCACAAACTCAAAATGTTTCCAAAGAAATAAATAGATTAAAACGAAAGGTTGAGAGAGAGAGAGAGAGAGAGAGAGAGAGAGAGAGAAAGAGATAGATCTTGAGAGCGAGTGATGGTTGTGAATATGGCATGTCAATAAGGAGTATAGATTATTATTTATAAATAGGTTATAAGAGAGGGATTGACAGCTTTTAGTAGCCAAATCTAAATAATTTTTTGAGAATCAAATGATGATAATGGTTTATTGTATTCATAACCGTAAAGATTTTTTTCAAACTACCATTTGAATCAAAGTACAATCATCTTTTATCATTTTGAACATTTATATTTAATTTGTTTAAAATGAAATTTATATTCAAATGATGATAAGATTTATAAAGTTAACCCAATGATTGCACTTTGAATAGAGAGCTCAATTAAACTTCCTCGAATCTATAGAGAGTTTGATCTGTTATCAGCAATATTAGAGTGTTCCCTTGATTATGATGATAAATAAAAACATTTTATAATTATTCTGAATCTATTCATGAAATTTTTGTAAATAAAGTACAAAATATTTTGATCACAAAAAAATCAACGTACTATCCAGAAAATTGCCATTATTATAAAAAGTTATTACATTCTGGATTGAAGAGTAGGAAGGAGGAAAGGGGGGGGGGGGTTAGCTGGTAAAGGGGTTAAGGGGGTAAAATGAAAATTGTTCAGATTATAATGTCATTCAAAGTGATCAGATATTGTAGGGCCAATCACCATTATAAGAACCCCTATCCTTATCTTTTTGTTAAACGGATCTTATCGCACTTATCTTTTTGATGCTTCTATGTCTTTCGAGCTTTTTTCACACAAAGGACCTAAAAAAACTTTAGGGTATATGAATGATTTTGTGAGGAAGAGATCAAACCATCCCGTTCCTATCATGAACAAAGGATCATATGATGTGTAAAACCATTTTTTGAGTCAAAAAAAGAAAAAAGAAATGTACAAAGTTACTCTTCATGACTTAATACCAAACGGATTTTTCTTCATTGTAGAATGTTTAAAGATAACTTTTTATCATTTCATCTAATTTCTACAAGACCAAATTTAAAAAAAAAAAAAGATGAAAAAGCTGATTTTATTCTTATCTTTAGTAAAAGTTGAAATAATATAAATGTATATAGTTTTAGCTATCTAATAAATATATTAATTCGTATCAATTAATTAAAATTTTCTGTATTACAAATTGAAAATTAAGTATCGTAATACAATCGTTTTTCCTAAATACTATAGGAATTAAAAGATTATTTATATGAACTTTGAAATATGATATCATTAAAAGAAAATAATAGAAAGAAATGTCGTTATTAAGAACTTATAAGGATTATAGTATTAGGCAGCAGTTTATATACATGAATGTATAATGATATTTTTTAAATTTTATGATTATTTTCATCTTTTTTTTTCTTTTTTTTTCAATTTTAAAATAAATATATTCAAATTTATGATTTATGATGTATCAATAGTTGCTCTAAGAATTCATCGTAGATTCAAAAAAAGATTATATCAAATAAAAATTCTTAAAGTGCATATTTAAAATGAACATCTTGATAAGGAGATACTTTGATAATGTTCAAATTTTATTTAAAAGTGTGAGAGAGAGAGAGAGAGAGAGAGAGAGAAAGAGAGAGGGAGTGAGAGAATAATGAAAAACAGTGGCAAAATAAAGATGCAACCGAATACTATAAAAGCTAAATTATACCACAATCATATCTAAATGTTTAAACAGATATTTTTTAAAGTTAATTGATTAACTATATTAATTATAATATAATTTTATATTTATTAGTATATTATTTTTATTATAAAGATTTTACTTTAATAATAATAATAATAATTATTATTATTATTATTCAATTAAAGTTTTATATTACGGTTATCCAAAAAACTGTTTTACGTAAATATTTGGATGATAAGATAGGCATAGTTGGTGTACTAAAACAAAAAAAAGGCAAATAATCCTAATTATCTGGTTTATGGTAGTTCATATGCCTGATCGGAAAACCATAAGCACGTACAAGCATGCTTATCAGCTCGTAAGCAATGCCATTGGATTATCGTCCCACCGTTCGCAATGATGACCCAGCCTCAAGATAAGCACTATGTGATCTTAGAATTTCATAGAAATTCTATGAATTATTTCAAATAGTTATAATATAATTATATTATAAATTAAAAATATTACAAATAGATACATATATAAATTTTTTTATAAAAATACAATAATTAATTATAAATAATATTATATAAAACGATGATATATAATGAAAATTATAATATTAATAAATATTAATTTAATAATATTATATTAAAGCTGTTGTTTTTAAAACAAAAATTAATATTTTTTATTCTTTTATTGACGGTACGGAAATTCTGGCAATTGTTGAACTCTATTTTGATATGTTGGTACACCATGAATTTGAGGATTAACCATACGAGGAAAACCTGTAATAATATTTGTTGATGTGGTTTAATATTCTTGTATTATTATATTAAAAAATAATGAAAAATAAACCATTCATAGATCCTGAGGGAAATCCTTCTAAGCCTTGTCCCATATTCATTGGTCCCTGGCCCATGTGTCCCATTTCTCCCATTTGGCCCATTTGGCCCATTTGGCCCATTTGATTCATTTGGCCGGGCATAAAACCATTCATTCCTCCCGACATTCCAGGTTCAGATGAGCAACTGCAATCCATCTGTTGAGCTAATTGAACAAGATTAACTGAAAAAAACAGTTTGGCTACGATCACAGTGTTAACAGAGGAATACAGAAGACGAAAGAGATTAATAACTAACCAAACTGATCAAATCCACCTTTTCCAGCATTATTTCTATTAATAATTTCATTTTGTCGTCGAACTTGTTCCTGTGAAAAAAAAAATTTTTTTTGGTTCAATCCAAATTATTTTTTTTCAAATTTGATGTATAAACAGAGAACTGTTTCCTTTTTATTCGTTTGTTTTAATAAAAAAAAATCAAAAGTTACGATTATATAAGAGATCAACACTTTTTACGATTTCTTTGCAAATATGGTCATTAAAAAGCAAAAAAATAATAATTTTCATGATAACGGAAATATAAATTGGTATATATTCTCTAAGAACAACCAAAACTAACCTGCAATTGTTGAATTTGTTGTTGAGCTAATTGGTTTGCATCACTTGGAGTTGGAGCATTTACATTTGGAACTTTAGAATTACATTTACAATTAAAAGCAAAATTAACTGAAATATCACCCACACAATTCAAATTTAACTCAACTTTCAAATGTTTACCTGGAAGCATTTGTGAGCTCATTGCTGATCTTGCTGAAGATGCTCCGCCACCAACCATATTCTAGAAACAAGTTTTTTCTTTTAATTTCATTTGTGAAAATTAGTAATCGTTTGGTTTTTTTCTGCCTTCTTTTCCTCATTCTCCTCATCGTGTTTGAGTTATCAATTCAAAACATTAAACATCATAAAGTACCTGTCCAAAGATTCCCTGTCGAAGATATACTGATGGATCGAATTGCTCGCTTACTTCCACTTTACTATCAGTTGCAGTCTATGTTATAAATATATTTTTCAAATTCTCAAAATAATTATTTAATAAATAAAATATTAAAAATCATGAATTGCAACTGATATAACTAAATTGAACTCACATTTGCAGAGAAGCATAGTGTAATGCACGTCACTTGAATTAGGTTCCGAAGCAAAAAGTTCATTTTCGAAATTACCAAAATAAATTTGAAATATTGAATAATTCAAGCAAGTTGAACTTGTTGTGTATGAACAATTCTGATGGTTTGCAGTTGTCCAGTGGGAGGATGACCAGTCAGGTGGATCGGATAGAAGTTAGCTGTAACTACGATTAAACGACAAGTTAAAGCTGGATCATAGATATACAACTACACGTAAAAGTGTTATTTCAGCTGACCTTAATCCTTCGCATTTTTTTTGTTCAAACCTGATCTTTCAAACATATGTTGTAATTTCTTCATTTTTCTTCGATGCCATTCTTTACTTATGTGTTTATCCCTTCTTCTATACCAGTTTGGACTGCTCTTTTCATTCCAGAATCTTAAAGCAAGATTTTCTAGTCAAGCCAAATATCTGAAGTGATGATTCATTCAGTTTATCTCCTTTTTTAGTCTTTTTTCTTCTTTTGTTACTATAAATCCCTCAGGTCATCCATGTACATAGTTCAGATAATCTATTGAATTTTTTTTGAATAAAATAACAGGTTTCCCAGAATTGCATTTCAATTATGCAGCCAAATTATAGAGTAAAACAAATTAATTTTCATAATTTTATAGAAATTAAATAAAAATCTTAAAGATATTTTATATAATTATTATATAAATATGATGTTTAGAAAAAATTTTGTGACAAAATATTACAAAATATAATTCTTGCATCCATGCGTATGTAAGTAACTCAATCCAACACATTTGAAATTAAAATTAGATAATGAAATGTAAATCAAAGATAAATATATGATGTATCTATATAATATTTATTTTACATATTTCTTATTTAAATTTTTTGTTTCATTATACTTTTTATATTTAATATTATATTTATATTTATATTAATATGTACCTAACTAAATGTTTCTACAATTTTGCATAAAATTGTCATTTCCACATTCTTTAATTCAGAATAAAAGTTAAGAAAGGAAAGATCATATTCAAAATTCAAATATCAGAAACATTTTATCATTTAAATACTACAATTTTCTTTTTTTTTACAAGTTATCAAGTATTAATTATATATTAAAAGTAAAATATTTCGTTTTTTACAATTGAATAAAATTGTAGAAAATTTATTTTGTAACTATTATTTCGTAAAAAAAAAATAGTTTCTTTATTATTTTTTTTTATTCAACAACGTATTATTATAATCTATACAATATTCTTAACAAAAAAAAATTATTGTTCTATGGATATATATATATAAAAACAAAGATGTGAACGAACATATACTTTATACGGTCTGTCTTCTATATTTTTTTCTCTCAAATAACCCCTCTCTGCAATGAATGTGACGAAAAAAAAAAGTTGTTTTGTATATTTTTCAAAGAATCTTAAAAGAAAACTTCTTTTTTTCAATATTTGAAGAATTTTCATGATATTCTCTCATCATATTCTACTCTCAACTGAATATAAAAATGTACTTGATGTTACAATCTTACGTATATATATATGTATATTCATACAAATGTTTCATTGTATGTATCTTTGATCTTTGAAATCCTACATTCTTTAAACCAGACACCATGCCTTCTGAAGCTTAAATCTTTTTTCTCTCTCACAGTTCAATTATTTATTTCATCAAAAAATAACGATAATGAATGTAAATAACTGAATTTTATATTCAAGTTATTCATTTGTATTTCATTAACTTTCAGGGTCGTATCACATCCTATTCATTTAAATTCGGCGGCTTTTTCACAAAAACATAAGTCTCACAGGAAAAACTAATGATTTGTTAGTTTTAATATTCTATGGCCTGCTGATTCCAAAAAAAAAGAAGGAGAGTTGAGGAAATCAGATGCTTTCTTTCTCCATATATATAGATATATTTGGATATCTATCTATCTATAAATATACATATGAATATGAATATTTATATTTATATATAGATATTTAAATTTTTCGTTTTCAATTACTTTTCTTATTCTTCTAAATCAATGTTTTAAACTAATGTTAAAGTATGTTCACTTTCTTCATTATAACATATTATTCACACATTCATACAAATCTTATTTTCATGTTTTCAAGTTCAACATTTTGTTTCTTACCAGAAATAACTTGACCTCTTCAAATCCTTGAAGCGCATGACGAAGTGATTGTCTTGAACAGCAACTTATCACACTTCAAATGCGTATGTATGTTCGTACATATTCGTCATTTTATCGTCAAATAGTCGTTTTGTATAATGAAAGATTTTTATAAATCATCCGTCATTTATTTCTTTTTTTCTTTTTTTTTTTGTTAATCTTTTGATGAGAAATCTTACAATATCGACGACGACACACAGAAATGTCTGAGCATAAGGAGGAGGCGTTTAGCACTCTCAAGCTCACTCATCATATGCTTCTTCAATAATATTATATAAGTTATTAACAAAATATTTCATAATACTTTAGTAATATGTATATATATATGTCTTCTATATAGTTATATTTTTGTATTTCCTTTAATTTTTATTTATATTATATAAGTAAAAGCTAAATTTATAATTTTCATATTATATTTAATTATTTAAAAGTGTAAATATGAAAATTATATTTGATTTGCTTTAAACTTGTATTAAAATATCTCAACGGTCGAAGTTCAAATAGGATAAGCTTGTTCATTCATGTATTCACTCCCCCAGGCTCTTAGCTAACTCAACATAAGAAGATTGAAGATGTGTGAAAGATGCTTAAACATCATCTTTTCTCTAGAACCTATTTCATGAAACAACAATATTTCAAATATTTTCTCATTTAATACTAATTTTAATTTTATAATCTCTCTATTTTGAGATTTATAACTAAATATATTCATACGTCTATCTATCTTATTAATAAAATAATAGCTAAAAATATAAATGAGAAGGAAGTTAAAAATTACTTTTCAAATAAAAAAAAACTGATGTGATTCTTATATTTAATTCTTAATAATTGATTCATGTCTGAGAAATATCTCACCCTCTTCTTCCCTAAGCCAATGATTAAACGAATAAACTTACTTTACCTATTATTTCTTCAATTTAATCAAATCTTCATATGAAATTCTTCTTATAATTGGGAAAATTGATATTCTTTAGCCAAAAAGAAGAATATAAATATTATATTTTTAATAATTAATATGAAATTATCGTTATTTGTTCCGGTTTTTTACCCTTTTCTAGACACAGTTCAAGCAGCTTATTTTCAATTTTCTAATGGTGCATAGGCGTTAGTCCTTTTTTCAAGTTTATAATTTATTTTTCATTATGTACTTTTTAAGAATATTTTCTATTTAACTTATAGAAAAAACAATTGAAAACTGAGTTAAGCTTATTACATCTTGAAACCATATACATACTTGCATACATACATCATGTACATATACATAATATGCATACCTTGAGCAAATCATCGATTTCCCTTCTTCTTTTTTTCTTCCCAAAATCCCTTTCATGTCATTTTTTTTTGAAAGAAATAATAAATTTTTTCACTTTCATATACACAACATTACAGGTTTTCGTTTCAGCTTTTCATCCTTTATCTTCATTTTAAAATATAACTTCTTCCTTTTTTTTACGAAAAAGTTTTACTTAAATATGTAAAATTTTAAGTATATTTAAGGAAACTTGTATATTTGTCTTTGCCTAGTCCTGAAAAAAAGAAGGAATTTTCGCTTTTTAAAGATTTTGTTTTTTAAAATTTTCAAAGTTTTATCAATAATTCCGAAGATTTTTAGATTGCTTTAACACTTCTATCATCATGTAACTCTATTACTTTTTCTCATTTATTGACTATGTTTACCAACAAAAAAATATTTATTGAATATTTCCTAAATAATCTCATTTTCAGACACAAATATATTAAAAAGATTCATATAAATGAACTTTTTTTTTTTTTAGTTCATTTAATATATTTTCCTTTTCTCTGTCATTTTCCGCTGTCTTTCAATTATTTGATCGTCCATCTCTAGAATAAATCTTGAATAGTAGAGAAGTCTTATGAATAGTAGGCGGAAATTGTCTGAAATTCGTTGAGAACTTTTTGATTCTTTTTTTTTCTTAATTTCATATTATTCATTTATATATTTCAAAAAAAAATTTTTTTAATATAAAATATATAATTATAGATATAAAGTATATAGAAATGTATACATACTTACATCCATACTATACTATACTATACTATATATGTATATTTATGTATTTCTCTATAAGATTTTTATCATTTAATATTCAAATTGTATTATTTTATTCAATTTCTTTTTATTTTAATCATTTTTAAAAAAAAATATATATATACATACATTCATTCATTCATATGTATGTACATATGAGCAAATGTCAATGGTTTCCTGAACTACTTACTTAAATCTATTTTATTAGAAAACTTCAAATTTTATTTGGCCTGTCACTAGCATTATAGTTTTTGTTTTTTTTTTCTAAATTTATATTTAAAATTGTTTTCTTATCAAGTAAACAACCGTAGCTTAAAATAAAGTTCAAATCTGTTTTTCTCTATATTAGTTAGATATTAGGATTTTATAAATTATATTTATTCTTCAGTATACATATATGTATATATTTTAATTTTTTTTCTCATTTTAATTCAAACTTGAATAGTTTCAAGGCAATTCAAATATAGTTGTTTTCTATTTGTTTTTTGTTTTAAAGGAAAGAAAACATTTTAATAAAATTTGAATCAAATATACATATATCAATGTTTGATTTCAATAGAATCTTTGACTCTCAATATTTGCAAGTTTACCCTTTTTGACAAAAAAAAACAACAACTCATTGACCCCAGTTTGTTTTCTTTTTTAAAAAATAATTTTTTTTTTAATTTTTATTATTCAAATGGTAAGCACCATTCAATCTTTATATGAGCCAAACAAACTTCTTTTGTTTTAAAATTGATTTGTGCTGTACACTGTGCCTAGTTCACTATAATTTATAATACTTAAATATAATTTATATACATTTATAGATGAAAAATTTATTTTAAAAAATATTGTAGTTATATACATACATGTAGTTGATTATAGCCACAATTTTTTTTATTTACTTAAATGTATTTAAATAATTTTTTATAAATAATTAGTCTTTAGTCATAAGCTTGCTTATATAAAACATTATAAATATATTTTTATAAATAATATTACTTTTAATCTTATTTATTAAATATTTGAGTATTATGATGATGATATTCAAAAGAATTTGAGCTTCTTACCTTTTGTATTCCAAGAAAAACACCTGCAGTTTCTTTTTTTTTACGTAAATAAAGATTTATTTTCAAAAAATAAAAATTGTCAATAGCATTAATATATTTTATTTTTAGATTATTTCCGATTTTCAATGTATTTATAATTCAATCTTAAGTATATTTTTCTTTTAATATATGTTTATATGTGTATATGTATATTAGGTCATCCAAATGAAACGTGACCCCCCCCCCCCCAATTAATTTGTTTTTTAAATTTAAATAAAATTTACAAACAAAAATTAAATTAGAATGTTTTTAAACAATTGCAAATTTATATTTTAAATTAATCTCAGCTCATTTGTCTGAAAAGCTTGTTTGATTTTGCTCTTTTTTTCATGTCTTTCGCTATGGATGCTCATATGTGCCATACTGCTCTTCGTTTTCTGGAATGTAAACGGTGTTCTCTACTATGAGATTCTTCCTTATGGAAAAATCATAGATGGGGAATGCTATTCTGAGCAATTCAAACGGTTTCATCATGTCATTGAAGCCAAAGAGTAGCTCAGAATTAGGAGCGTATCCTTGTTGAATGACAACGAGCACCCACCCTCTTGCGAAAGCACAAGAGACGCGTCTGGAGTTAGGTTGGGACGTTTTGAAGCACCTTCCCTATTCTCCAAATCTAGCTCCAACAGATTTTTATCTGTTTACAACTATATAGCATAGTTTGAGGGGTCAAACTTTGAAAACAACACAGGAAGTTGAAAACTTTACAAAAATTGTTTTTGATTCTAAATCTAAATTATTTTTCTGAAAAGGAATTAGAACTACATAGGGTGGGGCTACGTTGGGCTACATAGGGGGGGATACGTTTCAATTGGAAGGCATAATATATATATATATATATATATATATATATATATATATATATATATATATATATATATATATATATATATATACTGTATATATATATTTATGTATATTTATTTGTTAAAGAAGAATAGATTTATTTCAGATGTCCATGCGAGTGCTTTTCCCTTTTCTTGTGATCGCTGCCGTTGTATACACATATGAAGGTGATTTTTATTACTTTATTTATAAATATAGTTTAATTTAAAACAAAAACACAAACCAATTTTTCAATATACATGTATACAGATTGATCTATATATCAGTTAGTATTGTATTTTTAAAATTGAAACTACATAATAGGGGATGTCTAATCAGAAGTGTTGGGTCCAATGTGTCCGTCGTAGTGTCTCGAATTCCCGAAATCTTTGTTTTTTTCAGCTAATTTTATACTTTTCAATTTAATTTACTATAATAATAGTTGATTATAATACATTGTTGTCAAGTACTCAGTTTCATTTGAAGTCCAAATCTGGTCCGATGATAGACGGACATGTTTCATCCATAAGATTCAAACCAAAACTATTTTAAGATAAACAAACATATAAATATATATAATTAGAGATAATTCTTCAAAGATTTTATTGAACCTATGATAACATGTTTTTCTTTTGCTTGAAAGAACTTTAAAGTTTATATCATGCATTTATGATTAACAAGTGTCATCTGAAAGTAATAATAGGTCCATTTGTCGTTTTTATCATGTATAAAAGTATCAAAAAACAATAAGAAATATACTAAAAGTTCTTTTTTTTTTCTTTTAAAAAATATATTTAAAACAAGAAATGAACAGATTAATTGAAAATATGTATTCATTGTGTTACATCTTTTGTACTTTATGTTTTAGAACGAATGTTATCCCCACTCGGCCTTAGCCCTATTTCGGTCGAAGTACAATCTGAAGGATCTGATCCAATACAACAAAGGTAGGATGAATTCAGCATATTCTCTTTTAAAAACAAATGAATGTTGAACTGACAATCTCTCTGGCATAATAAAGAAAAGAAACAATAGAATAAGTGAAAAGATTAAAGAATTTTGAAGAGAAATAGATAGAAAAAGTACTTCTTGTTTATATTCATATGTATATTTGTATTGAATCATAAATTCTGATGGAATGTTCCCTTCATCAATATATCTATTCTGATCAGACAAGAATACATTGAAATAAATGAAACAGTTAGAAAGCTTCGGAGAAAGTGTATCATTCATCCACAATCTCTTACAACTTTTTTTTTGAAGAACATTATTTATAACATTTCAACTGGCAACTGTTCAATTTAACACAAAAACACATGAATTTTTTGTTTCAATATGCTTTATATTCTAGAATATAACTTAAAATAAAACTTTTTATTTTAGACCTATACTGGTTCAAACTCGACGCTCACGTACGAAACTGGAGTGCATATTGAATCTTCGCAGTTTCGAGTTGTGCCGTAATCTTTTCTGATTATTATTGAGAACAACAATAGAAAAATGACAACAGCAACTTTATGAGGAGGGTTTTCGAGAAATACAAATCTTTTGCTCTCTCTCTCTCTCTCTCTCTCTTTCTCTCTCTCTCTCTCTCTCTCTCTATTCTCTCTTTGTCTATTCTCTTTTTTTTGTTCTCTTTCACTATCTCATTCTCTATTACTCATTCCTTTCCTTTTGATACTTTTCTTATTGATTCATCCGTACACAAACATTTCGCTGTCGATTTTCCTCTATTATAATATGTTTAATAAAATGTCCAGAAAATACCAATTCTATTTAAACAGTTTCTTCTAATCCGCCTTGATCTCACCTTTTCAAACTTTTCTCAGTAATTATATAGAATTTCTCAATTTTCGACATCTTCTATACTATCGTGTGATCTTTAACTATGTTATCTCAAACTGGGAATAAATGTATTTGAATTAAATGTTTGTTGTTCTTATTATTTTAGCTGTTATTTAATAATAATTTATAAATAGGCTATAATTGAATAAAGAAGTGTGCTGGCATCTCTATTCGACGACATCAAGCCTGCTATCATATCTTTTATTTCTTCAATTTTCGTTTTTATTTTCAAATTTAAGATATTACTTTTTTCATCATTTTATATGTTATGAACTATTTTTTCCTTATATAATTCATATTCATCATCGGCTGATTTTTTTTAAATGCGGCAACTACAAATTGAGGTAGCACACTGTGATGAATCAATTATTTAACATTTGAGATACGCCAACGCGTAAGCCTGTTTAGTATGGAGGCAGTTGCCCTTTATTCTATCTGAAGTTATAGTTCTCTTCCTATATCACATCACCTCCGAATTTCCATATATCATTCTCATTATTCTCTCTTTCTATTTCTCTCTCTCTCTCTCTCTCTCTCTTTTCTCTCTCTCACTCTCTTTCTCTCTTTTCTGCACTCAAACTATCTTCTCGATGTCGACCCTTATCCATATCGAGTTAATCTTCCTGTCCCTCTCTTTTTCTCTTTTGCGGTTTTATGCTGACTCCTAACAAGCATATACACTATCAATCATGTCACCAAAGCGACAATGTGATGTCCCATGAAACATCTGGTATATTTTAGCCGCAATAAAAATTACTGTTTCATTGACTTATTTCTATATCTTATTCATCTTCAATATGTTTATTTATGGATATATTCACTAGTTTTATTCAATTATTCTATTATGTTGCTAATAGTTTATATTGATAACAGAGCACGCTTTAGATGAATTATATTTGCTCTCATCGCAATCGATTAACTGTTTGGTTTGGTGTAGGGCGCGCCCCCCCCCCCTCCTCAACCACCATAGGGTTGTCGGTGTTTCCTCTTTGTACATTATTTCCAGCCCTCTAGGAGATACCGTCATAAGTTATAAGATTTTCATCTTTTCAAACTTGTCTTCTTTTATAATTTCATGATAGCATCCCATAATGAATTATCCTGTATTTGCGTACATAAATAGATGTAGTGACTTTTGATGTGTTCGTTTGGAAATTCATTACCACACCCTAAGCTGACAACAAAAGACTACCGCTCTAGAAAATTAAGCCAACAAATGTATCAGGTTCATCTTTCTATGCTGTTCATCCTTTTTTCTCTTGAAAAATTGAATTTTTTAAGAGAGTATTTTTTGATTTATTGCTTTGATTTCTTCTTGTATTCGCTAATACGTATATTGCCAGCGCCTAGCTATATCCCGCAACCAAACTAGCTGGTCCTCGCCCACTATTCTCTCTATCTCTCCTAGTTTTTGTTGAATATCCTCGTTCTCTCTGTTTCTCGCCGTTTTCCTCTTAGACCACTCTTCTTTTCGTCTTTTACCTTGCGGTCAATTCTCACTAGCTGCAACGCCCTTTTCACGCATAAATGATTTGCAGCAGCTGCTGCTGCCTTGTATAGCTCGTCGATTTTTCTGACCTTTTGTCTCAATATTCTTGCTCTTTTTCTGTATTTGCGTTCGAATTTCTCGATTTCCAATATCATTTAAATGTGTCGAAGAATCCCATATGATTGATTCTTCTTCGTTTCCAATTAAATTTCGCTGACGAATTTCTTTCATGTCTGTGTGCGTATACGTGGTTAGAGTTACCAAGGTCATTTTACCTATTTAGGCAGTCAGCAGCTCCCTGTTCTCTTCACTTATGTTTCTAACAAATAAAATTCAAAAAATCTGATATGGATAGTAGTACAACATCCATAATTCCCTCGAAAAATGTTTCTGCATCGGTACAAGTAGCCCTCAGGTTTGTTTTTGTTTTCTTTATTATTGATTTATTACATGAAATATTATATTTATTTGAAATTAATTGCTTTTCTCATTTTGTCTTTAAGTTTTTATTCTTTTTTGCTATAGCGATCATTATGTTGTTAAGAAAATCAATGTTTATAGTCCCAATGAAATTGCAAAGTTTGAAATTGTTGAAAATTTAATAATTTCAGGGTGAGACCACAGGGTAATCGTGAAAAACTCGAAGGAAGTAGAGTATGCACTTCAGTAGTTCCGAATGAACCTCAGGTATGTTCTTTTATATTTTTACATTTTGCGGTAGATGTTTATCTGTGATTCTTCTTTAAGGTCACCATTGGAGGGGATCGTTCTTTCACTTATGATTATGTTTTTGATCAACCAACAACCCAACAACTCATTTTTGACTCATGTATTCATCGGCTCGTTGCGGGCTTATTTGATGGATATAATGCTACGGTTTTGGCATATGGACAGGTCTTTTTTGAAATTATTGTTTAATATTGAAAGCATAAATTATTCAGACTGGCTCTGGTAAAACATATACCATGGGAACAGCATTCGATACTGGATTGATTAAAGAAGGAGAAGTTGGAGTTATTCCTCGAGCTATTTCATTTGTTTTTGAACAAATCGCCAATTTAAAACGCGAAGCGCAAGAAAATGGCATTTTAGAACCAACATTTGATGTAGCCGTTCAATTTATCGAGGTTTGTTTGCATCTTTAATATAAAACTGTTAATATGAACAAGTTTTAGTTATATAACGAAGAAGTAATTGATTTACTAAGTGACGATCGTGCATCATCAGCTAATGTTAGGATACATGAGGATAACAGGGGAGAAATTTATCTTCATGGAGTTACTGCTAAACCTGTTCAAGATTTACATTCGGTTTGTACTCATCAATTATGAAAATTTTCATGAAAAATTATTCAGACAATGGAAATTTTGAAAAATGGAGCTTTGAACAGAACTGTTGCTTCTACTAACATGAACGAACAATCCTCACGTTCTCATGCAATTTTTTCTTTGCACATCAAACAACAACGAGTAATACCAAGTGAAGGAGAAGACATGGGAACTGTAATTTACCTATTTCTAACGTAAACTAATTATTGATATTCAGGGTGCAACTGAGGTTGAAGTTATTTCTGCCAAATTTCATTTTGTCGACTTGGCTGGTTCTGAACGCTTAAAGCGTACAGGTGCGACAGGAGATCGAGCTAAAGAGGGAATAAGTATTAATAGCGGATTGGTTAGTGTTTAGCATTTTTTCATTATTTTCATTATATTATGAATATTATTTATAAAAAAGTATTAATTTAAATTTTAGCTTGCTTTGGGTAATGTAATCAGTGCCTTGGGTGGTGCAAACGGTAAAGTTGGCCATGTACCATATCGTGATTCTAAGTTAACAAGACTTTTACAAGATTCCCTTGGTGGAAACAGGTCGTTTATAACATTTAAAAATGGTAATATTTATATTTTTATTTTAGTCAAACATTAATGATTGCTTGTGTATCACCTAGTGATAGTGATTTTGTTGAAACTTTAAATACTATGAAATATGCAAATCGTGCTAAAAACATCAAAAATAAGGTAAAGGAGACTTCTTATTTATCATCTTATAATTATAATAATTTAGGTGGTTGCTAACCAAGATAAGTCTTCTAAATTGATAGGTGAACTTCGCGGAAAAATTGCTTCACTTGAATCAGAATTACTCGAGTACAAGCAAGGTCGTCGATCTGTCGACGCCAATGGACTTGAAACAATCAGTGATCAATATCACGAAAATGTTATGCTTACAGTAAGATAATGATTGCTCAGATTACATTAGCATTTATTTTATAGGCTGAAGTTAATCAACTTCGGTTTCGAGTTAAAGCTCTGCAAGAGACAAATGAAATTCTTCGAGGTAGAAATGTTGAGCTCATGGCGGCTAAAGATGCCGTGCTGCTTAGTGGTGTTAGTGGAGATGGCTCTCGAGGTTTTTCATTAAATGTTAATACAGTTGACACATACATTTAAGAAATAATGAGTGAATCTGGTGAGCAGTTGGATCCTGTTCAAGCTACAATTAGAAATTATCTCGAGGAACTTGAAAAAACTAGATCTGCATTGTACGAATCTCATGCCACTTCTGATCAATTAAGAAAAGAAGTTGCACGATGGAAAGCTCAGGTATAACATTATTATTCAAACTGCTCATAATCGTTTTTCTTAGGCTCTTGCTGGGGGTACATCTATCTCTGCCACTGCACTTAGTGCGGATAGTTCTCCGTTTTCACCAAATTCGTTCAGTCAGAGGCAACTTATTGATGAAGCCAAGGCTGATTTAGAAAAAATGAAGAAAGTTGCAGGGCCAAACACTTCTATAGTCAATGATTGTAAGTTTTTTATTATCTTTCTTTTATATTATCATGATTTTTAATGTTGAGCAAGTGACATCATAAATGAAATAATCTTATGTCTATATCGATTTTCAGCTACATCTGATTATGCATCACATGGTGAAACTATGGATGATTGTGAAGATGGTACAAGCAATGACGCAGACGATCTTGAATCAGATGATGATGAAGCAGAAGGAGATGATATGGTGTTTGAGGAAACTAGAGAAAGCTGTATGCTTCGCGACAATCTTAATGATCTTCAAACTGAAATTGGTATCAAAGAGCGGTAATATCTATTTGTTGCCTGATTTGTATTATGCTCAACTGTTTGTAGTCTGATTAGCGAATTGGAAAGATCTGAACGTCGTTTAGCTGAAGTACGACTCACTTATGAGAAAAAGCTTACGGAACTATCTCTGCGTATCAAGCAAACTGAAGCAGAAAGAGATCGTATACTTTCTGATGGTACACCTAAAAAGAACGATAAAGCTAGTCAAGAACAAGCTAAAGTGAGCATCATAATCTGCTTCATCTATTCTATTTTCATTCTTGTTTTCAGAGAATACGAGATGAGTACGAGCGCAAGCTTACTGATATGAAGAATGAGTTCCGTAAACTTCAAATGGTTGAAAAGGAGCACAAACGTATGCAAGCTCGACAGGAAAGAGAACGACAAGAGCTAGTTAGATACCAGGCAGAATTGAAAGAACTCAAAAAAGTTAAAGTATGTTTTTCCTTTCTTTTCAGAACTGACTTTGTTTCTTTTAGGTCGATCTAATGAAAAAAATTCGCGATGAACTGAAAAAAGCACAACAGGTCTCCATGAGCAACTCCAAAAGACTGGCCAAATTAGATAAAGAAGCCAGGTATGCTGTATTCCTTTTGTCTCAATTTTTTCAAAATCCTTGTTTTTAGAATTAAAGAGAACAAGATTCGTCTCTTAGAGAGTAAGGACAAACAGCGTGAAGAATACATGAAACGAACAAATGAGGAAATCAGTCGGTTACGTAAAGCTCAAAGAGAGCAAGTTAAACAACAGGTTGAATATTAGAAGACTGGGAAGTTTCAATTTTATATTTTCATTTTAAGGCTCGTCCCGTATCTACTCCTCTTCGCGGAGGACCCGTTGTTCGGCAAAACCCACGGCAAACTCCTAGAAGAAACGGTCAACCACCACCTGAAATGACGTTCTCACCAAAACATGCCAAAATCAAATGGAATATGATTGAGAAAAAGGTAAATCTATTAGTTAACGATGACACTTTGTTCTATTTTATATATATATATAATTCATTATTTACTTTCAGTTGACCCGTTTAATTACTCAGAAACAAACAGTAGGCAAAATGGAAGAGGAACTAGCTCGACTTTTAAAGGAGAGACATACCCTAGTTGATGAGATAAGTCACCTGGTTAGTAATTACCACTTGAGCGCTTGTTTGGTTTGTAACTCATTTCAAAATATGTTTTCCAGGAAAAAAAATTTGCATCCAGCCAAATGTTGGAACGCGACGACATAATGGAAGAAATTGATGGAGTTCGTCAGAAGCTCTCATATATCCAGGATCAGATTACTGAAGTCCAGACTTCTATTGTGGATGTAGATACGACTAAGGTATGTTGGTATTCATTTTTCTTGGAACTTCTTCTTTGAAACAAACTTTTTGCTACAAATATATCTGAATTCCTTTCAAATCAATTTGAAGAAAAATAGCGTTTGGGATTAAGATGTTGCATTACATATGTGAGTTTATATCGAACATATTTAAAAGGTAAATATAGTTCATTTAATATTCGAAATCATGGAGGCATACTTGTTGTCAATCAAATGATTGAACTATTATTATACAATATATTTTAATAATTACGGTAGATTACCGTACGTAAATGAACCGGAATATATAAGTATATTACATATGGCAATAGATCCTTTTGTCATAAATGCTGAGAGAATTCATTCAATACATTAGTGAGCAGCTCAAAGGGGTAGCGGTCGAAAGAAAAGCAAAAGTAAAAGTAAAACATTTTTTTTGTTAAAGGTCAGAAGTAGCAGTAATAATAATAATAAGGAGAGCTGTTATGTGAAAAAGAATAAAGGAGAGGGAATAGAGCTAATACTTACTGTTTTTGATTACTCTATTTATGCCCTACTTCTTGTTCAACAATCATGATAAAAGTGAATTTGACATGTAGAGTAAGTAACAGTATAGAACAGCAAATGTAATTAAAATCTTTTATGCGAAGACATTTCCGTATTTATCCAATTGTTAATGAAGGCCTTGTTTTGTCTCCAACCACAAGTACCTGAAATACTTATTTTTTCAAAATGTGTAATTATTGATCTTCAATGCTCAAAAGAAATAAACAAGTGAGAAGATTTCGAGTGAAATGAAGGGATAGCTAGCAGTTGCCAGTATACGTGATCGATGTGAATGTTCAAGCTTTTGCCGGCTATGCTTTGACTGTTCAGAGATATATTTATCTTTGATGTGCGAATTGTTAAGATGGATGAAAAAAATAATAACTAAGCTACAAAGCTTGTATGCTAACCTGAGAAGGGCTATCATCAGTGCCGAATCCAGCAGCTGAAATGGATTTTTTGCTGACACGTGCTCCGATGGTCGAACGACGTTGTGAAAGATCGGGTAAACATTCAGGTTCAGGAGGACTTAATTGCTCATTTAATAACCGTAATGTCGCCTTAAACTCACTTTTTCGCCCTTCTAATCGTCATTACCACCAAACTTGTAAACACAACAGCAGAAATGGCGGCTGCTCCTGGATAAACTACTCGTCTCCATCCGCTTTCATGACTAAAAGCTGCTAACCATATACAAATAGCTATACTTATTAGTGAACCCATTATGCAAAGAAACATCTAAAAAAAAGTGAAATGTGTATGCGTCCTTATTGTTTGTCTTATTGTTTTAATAGCCTCGACTCACATTCCTCCTTCAAAATATCTTAGTATTTTTATTTTTTTACTTTTCACAAATATTGCCACAGAATGGTTTACTTCTATTGCTGGATCGTATAAAGTTGTTAAAAAATGCTCAATTTGCTTGAAACATGAGATGGAAGAGGATATTTCAACTGCTTTCGTTGTGGCGACTAAAGCGCTGGCTACTCTGAGATCCGTCAATCTGTTTTTTTCAAGCAAACTCCGAGAGTTTGGAATACTAAGAGGAAATGAGAGGATTCGATGAATGTGAGCCCGGAGACAGAAAAAATAAAACGCACCTGTCCACCGAAATTCATCCGAGAATGTGACTGCGAGGGTGCCGTCAATATCTGTTTGACTGGTATTTTTCCGTTGTAGCTGTCGCCAGAGAAGCTACCCTGAAAATATCCAAAATTGAGATTTTGAAGTAAGATTTTCGCGATTAGTTGTGTGGCAGCATGGGAATAGTAGAGCACGTCGAGACAATATTATGTAGACTATAATCACATAACCACGCCACACTTTTATTTATTTTTTCATTTAATACTATATAGAAGCTATATTATATGAATGTCAATGAATGAAAATGTTATCTACTTCCGCCCGTAAATTATTAATTTTGGAACATTAGGCGAAACGATGGGAAATCTTTACGAATTTTTAGAAACTGGTGGTCTATAGGTAATTTGGATATAAATTATAACACTTTTCTTTCTTTTGTACTGAAAACGTAATGATTACCTTCATTTGTATGCTAGACCTTTTGCGATCTGCGCTTAAGCTGTTGGAGCGTTGGGCTGCGTCTGTAGCCATTGTGAGGAATGCTAATGAAGAGAAGAACGTTTAGTTTTGATACTGAAAGCGAGGAATCCGTTGATTGTTAAGTGATATTCTGAAGAAAATTAGTAAGAAGAGCAATTATGACAGTGGCCAATACAGATAGATACAGAAGTGTGTACATGTTGTACGTGAAAAGAATTTGGCAAACAAAAAGTAAAAAGAAGAAAATCTTTTTTATTTTTTGAAGCTATTGTATTTCAATGTAATGCCATGGAACAGTTTTTTCTCTTATTTACTCAAGTTAAGTAGCATATATTATAAATATATAGATATATATTTATATATATATATATGTGTGTGTGGTCATAGCTCCCAAAAAAAACGGCAGAGATATCAGTAGGATAGTATTTATAATATTTATATTTCTAGTAGTATAAACGAAACAAGAAAAAAATGGAATTGAAAAGTCTATATCAGATAGCTGAGTCGAAATGGAGTAGCAATGAGACTATGCTAGACCAGAAAGAGGCAGAGAATGGGTGGAAAGATCTTCATTCTTTCTATGCGTTTTTCAACCACCCTCACCGGTGTAATGTGTGAGCCAGAAAGCTAGCTTTTTTCAAATACATACACATGATCAGATCTTGAATGATAGTGTGATAGATTAGTGGATAAATTGTCTCAGTGAAAGAAAAGGGAAGAGGATATAGATGAAGAATGAAAGACACACATATAAGAGTCATGAGATCACCTTTATCGTTTAAGAATATTATTTAATCTTTGAGATCTTTGCAAAATATTTCTGTTTTCTTATACTATTAGCATGACTATGATAAGAAATTTTAAGCAGAATCAATTATATTTAAACATGTTTTGATTTTATAAGAATATTCCAAATCCGTGTTTACAATGCGCTGCTCAGATTAACATGAGAAACATTGAGCTAGAATTTGGAATTCAATATCTATATGCAATGAAATTTGCAAATTAAAGGTTGCCTGGTTATGGAATAAACGATTTAGATTGAAGGTTAAATTGTTGTAAGGTTTAGAAGGAATGAGTAGAGAAAGGAGACAGGGCTGTGATTATCGAATGAGCTGTCTGCTGCCCTTGGGGGGGCTGTCACATGTGCCGGAGCTAGATGTCAACAACCGTCCACATTCACTGCTCCTTTGGGATTGTATTTATTTCTATATAATTTTCGTCTATAGTCACCTCAGTAATCTGTGGACCCACTGTTTTATTTTAGTTTTTTGGGTATATTGAGATGTGCATCTTTTCTAGATGAGGAATATGTTTTATTTAATCAAAAAGGGCTGAGAAAGAGCAAAGAAATAGAAAAGGTTTCATTACTTGTCCAAAATATGCTGCAAAGATTCAGTAAGCTGAGATAAGTAAAAGATAAATATATATTATGATGTAAACGGATTATATGTATTCTACATGGAATCATATAATATTTTTAGAGAACTTAATCATATACATTGATAGTATATGAAACTTTCATAAAGAACATTAATAATCTGTTGGCTAATATATAGCTGAAAACGAATAATATTGGCAAGATTTGAGATTTTGTTAACAACAATAGAAAGATAACGGATCTAGAGTACGATTGAAGGAAAGATTGAAGTTCATGAAATAAAGTATGAGAATCAAATAAAAATTGAATGAAATATAGTAAATAACCAAAGAATTATTCGGAGTTTAAGACATAAAGAAAGAATGAAAAGGAGATATAAAATAACACACTGATTCTTATGTTTCAGGAAAATGGAGATGAAACAGATGATGCGGACTTCAACAGTATTGAGGCTATATTGGAACATTGTTCAAACATAGTTGAAGCCAAGTATTTGTTGCAACATTTATTCAGTCACAGTTTGGAACAGGGAATTTCTGCCGCTAATTGCAAAGCTTCTAACCGAGTAAGTTATTTTCATGTCCAAATAAACAAGAAAAATTGAACAATGCGTAAATTTTAACAATTATCTAGTCATGATAAGTCAGTTAAAAAACTTTTTTTTTTTAAATTTGGGGGGGGTATAAACGCAAACTTTTCTCTTATTCCTTGTTTTTGAACATTTGTACAGAAAACGTTTAGTTTCAAAGTGAAGTCTTTGATAATTTCTAAAGCTAAACGTTTTTTTTCTTTTTTCTTGGCTTGTCATAGCGTTTAGGCGAGACTAATTTTTTTTTATTCTTTTCATTAACTCAAAAAACAATTTATGAGCATGAGTATCGATGGCTTTTTTTGAAAAGTGGTCATTTTAACTTCAGTTGTCAATATTCTATTTCACTTTTTAGCTTTGTATTATGATAGAAAGGAAGAACGATAATGAGCACACAATGACAAACCAATTAATTTCATTCAAATTCATCCATATGCTATGATGCTAGATTTTCGAAAAAAAAAGACGATCATTGTGTGGAATGAAGAAGCAAATTTGAATTGAAGTTAAATGAATTGAATAAGAAAATATATTTTTGAAACTATTTATGAATTATATTAAGAAATTCAATAGATAGTCTTTAAGAAAATATTCAAATAGTCATATTAAATGTTGAAAACAATTGTTGGTAAACGGTCGAGGAAAAGAATTGGACTAAACGGACAAGAAAGGAGATTAACTTCAAAAGATCTAACATCTCCATTTCCCTTGGGTGAAGTATGCTTTTCCTATGTTCTGAGATAACATATGAGCTATGAATCCCTTGTTAGAAACAAAAAAAAAGTATGAGAACACTTGAATATCATGAAAGATGACATTATATTGGAAACTCCAGAACGAAGAGAATAGTAAAATATATTTGAGGGGAAAGTGTGCGCGATTTCTAATCCATTGAGCGAAGAGTTCGTTCTAGCTTTTTACTAGGTTCTTCTTATACTTTCTTAAAGGCAAGTGATTGTCCTTTCCAGTACGAAGCACTATTTGTATCAATGTTCTAATTTCTACTTTTCTTCGTTTTACTCTTCATATTGCCTCAGTTGTTTCAATGTTTAGAAGATTGCAGAGTACCGGAAAGAAGTTCCGACGTTTGAGAGATACATGTGACTGATAAATCTAATAACTTGTTTTTACAAATCATGGTTTGTTTAACAGTTTCGGGGAGATATGCGGAAGCATTCTAACAAATTTCTGCCTTTCTTTCACATGTTTGTGAACTGTGGCAGTTTAGAGTTAAGTAACAGCATGTGCAAATAGGGAATAAGAAAATTGTTTTGGCGTTCTCCTTGAGTATATATCTGGAGTGGATTTTAAAAGAGTTTCTTGGATTCACCATGCTTCTCATATTATTTTATTGTGAACTATCAAAGGTAGTTTTTGAAGGGTGTAGTTGTTTTTGGCTTACTACTCATACTAATTATCTGCTTCTTCGTAGGATTTTCACTTCAAAAACTTACTACGGTTTTTCAAAAATATAACAACTGACTAGTTATCGTTTTAAGTCGTTGTCGTTTTCCTAATTTCCCCTTTACTAATTATTTCTATTTTGTTTCGTAGCGCTTTTGATAAAATGCTGGAGGAAGTTGAGGCATGTTTACGAGAGTAGTAAGAATAGCTCATAAACTAAACTATGTGAAATAAGTACGAATAACATTAACTATTGTCATGAATTATCCGTTAGTTGAAAACATTTGATGATAGGTGAATGTTTTATTCCGTCTTATTTAATTTGCTAAAGAATAACTTCTCGTTAGATGTCCTAGAGCACTTGATACAGAATAAGTGAGATCCAAGAAAAATAAATGATGAATTGTGAACAACTAGAAAATAGGAAAAACAGAATTCAGTGAGTGAAAAAAATAGAAATGGCTTTGCTAACATCATATAGAGATCGGTTTGGTCAACTTGAAATTAAGTTAGAAAAAGTGAGAGAAGAAAGGCAAATTGCTTTCGCAGGAATGCTTAAAATAAGAAAAATAAAGAGCACAATTGGAAATACTTGTAAGCCCTATGTAAAATTCTATCAGGCTGTGTTTGTAAATGTTTGAAGCTTAAAAATAGTGAAATAAAACATGAAGTAGGAAGGGAAGCACGAGTTCGGTGGCCCTTACGTCGTCCTTATGCTTCTACTGTCATTTAACACTGACCCGATTTACTGTTTCACTCTGTCTTAGCACGCTTTTAACGTTGGAAGAACAGCTTCTTCTTTCCCCCCGAAGTACAAATCGAAGAGTGCGTGTTTAGCCTTCTTCGTCGGCGGAAAATAAGCGGCACAAATTGGACAAACTTCTTCACAGAACTGAGCAAAACATGCATAGTGAGATACTTGAAGCATGATCAGTGTGAGTGCGTCGAGTATTTAACCACTAGTTTAAAGCCTTCTCTGAAAAAAAGATGAGCTTCAAATTTCATAGTTTGAGAGTTCATGGTCGACGGACTTCTTTAATGTTTTCCGTTTTTGTTTCAAAAAAAAAAGAAAAAGGGTAGCTTGGGTAGGCCCTTGGCTCTCAAATTTTATTTTGATAGTTTCATATTATATATATTAATATAATATTACCAAAACTGATTATACTTTGTTATCACCATCACCGGTATGTTTTCATGAATAAGTGCAAGTTTGAAAGAATAATTGAGTTACTAAATGAATAATGAAGATAAGATAGAAAATACGAAATAAAAAATGTGATGAAAAGAAAATCCATTCGATGAAATTAAGCAAACTACTGTTGAAGTGGGATAAGTAGATTGAAGGAATTAAAGTGAAATAGAAAGAGAAAGAGAGAGATACGAGAAAAGTCTATTATCTATGTTGCACACATAGATGTAAGCATAACTAAAGATTATGATTATAAAATCTCTTAATATATATATATATATATATATATATATATATATATGATATGATATGATATATCATAAAATATAATGCTAATTTCAGGAACTGGAAGCTAAAGTGCAACATCTGGAGCAGCAATCATATATTAATGAGCAGCTTCTTTCAACTGTGATCGAGGATAAAAGCTTAGGTACGCTACAAATTTTTGTATTATTTTGGAAGTTATTCAGTATTATTCTTAATACGGAGAAATCAAATTTTAATTTCAACTTGCACAAAGCATAAGATGTTGAGAATATGTCTTTCTATCTCTCTCTCACGTGCGCTTGCAATTCAAACATTCAATTGCTAACAAGTTCTATATCAATTCAAAAAAATAGATGATTATATGAAGAATGCACAGGAGTTTTTCAAATTTGATTGAAATTCATATATGGAAGAATATATTTAAAAATTGAAACACATTTTTAGATATTTTTCAATATTTTGAATATATTATTCTGGTTAAAAATCGAGGAGAATAAACGAAAAGCAGCATGAGTAGAGAGAAAGGTATAATGAGTAGCTAAATAATGGGAATTTTTCATATATCAGCTGTTGATATCTGTCTTTTCGTTCGCACTAATAGTCGGCTGTTATATGTTCTAAAAATATTTTCTGGGCTCTGATCTTTCTGCTGATTTTCCTCAAGGCTTGTGGGTACAAAATTTATAACTAATATTTCCGGATCAGAGTGATAACCGCAAGGGCAAAGTGAGGTCAGAGAAACGTATAGGAATTCATAAGCTTGAGAAAGGTTCGAAAGTTTCGAGAGAATAAAGAAGAAACGTATCAAATGATTCATTCTATGGTGGCCACATTGAGGGACCATATAGCTGTAGTCCGGATGGGGTGTGACAAGCTCAATGAATAGTTGTTTTGCCTCTCCCCTCCAAGCTCCGCCCGATTCTTCTCTCTTAAGCGTACTGAACTCGCCGAGAGTAAAGTCTTGTAGAACAATTGAAAAGACAAAACGTTAACGATAACTCAAGAAGTAAGTGAGCCGTTGTTCGATGAAAAGGAATAGTTGGTTTGTAAGATTCGGTCTTGAAGTCAGTCTTGCAGCTTGAGAAAATTGCCTTCTGAACCTTTTTATGCGACTCCCTCTCATTTGGCTGCTCTCTTCTTTTCATCTTTTTTGTGGAAAGATGTCATCATGACCTAATTGCAATTTCTTGGACTGCAATCCCAGTCCAAAGTCTTGAATTTTGGCTCACACACGCAATCTATGCAAACAGCTTTTAATCAATAGTCTCTTTCTTACAAGCTCTGAGTACATGAAAATGTTTCAAATTCATTCAGTATAATGATTGTTGAACCATAATTATATAAATTATTATAATAGCCAAATAAATCTTTATGAAAATAACAACAGCCACGGATATGAAGCCTTTATTCCGCTTATCAAAACGGAACCTAAATAATAGCCTGTTCAGCTTCCTTCCGTAGTTTGCTGATTACCCAAAATGGTTTTCATGGAAATTTCTTTCCTGAAGTTATATACATTGTCCAAACGTTCCAATGTCTTATGATTGGCAACTGCTAGTTGAACTAACACAAAAATTGTCAGAAGTAACGAATATGAAAGCTAGCGATGTGTGGATTATAATGCAGACATAATGCTTGACAAACTTAAAACAACAATTTGCAAAAGTAGTTGAATTATTCAGAAGCATTTGCACACATGTCTTTCGTTTATTCTCTACTTGATGTTTTTATACCAAATTCAAAGTTGTATTAAAATTTTAAAAAAAAGGTTTTAAATCTTAAGTCTTTCTCTCTCTCTCCCCTCTCTCTCTCTCTCTCTCTCTCTCTCTCTCTCTGTGTTTATTGTTGCCGCATATCAAGTATGAGGGTATAGGGTCTCGGAATAAGATATTATTTTCGAAAGACAGTGATTGTGTTAAGGACAAGCAAGTCATAAAAGAAACTGAACTTTCACAATCGTATAGGGATTTATATAATGGAAGTTCTCTATTTTTTAATTCCCATCTCTCTTTTTGTCTTGTTGATGGAAGACATGTATATGCACTTAAAAGATTTTTATTATTTAAAAATTCTGTAATCCTGATGTTGTTTCAAAAAGAGAATTATTTTGTTGGTGGTGGTATGAAACTATGAAATACTTCCAAGTTCTGTTTCATTTTTATAATCTGGTATGCTTGATGGTGAGCATGTTCAATGATATGTTTTTTCTCAAATAGTGTACTTGAGAGCTTCATCAACATCCTAGTTTTCGTGTTGAAGCATGAGCTTAATGTTTTCTATAGTATATCTATAGTATAGAATTTTATGCGAATATTGTTTTATTCCCCCTTTCATAGATAATAATGTTTTTTTCATTATTCTGTAATTAAGTAATATAGAATTTTGCAGTTAGTGATCTGGATTCTATTGAAAATGGAATGCGTCGTAAAAGCCGTTCGCCTTCATTACAATCCATGCGAGCTGGAAGCACATCACCAAGTATTACTGGTTAGCTTGATTTTAGATTACTTTCGATAGAGACTTATCTCGGGGCAGATCATTTTATTTTTGCATTTCAATGATTAAAAAACTTGTTTTAGACAATTCGGAGCCTACTCTCCAGCCTTATAAAGCCAGGAGACGTACAGCGACAGCCGACGAACTTCTTTATCCATCACCCGATACTGCTACCCCATCATCAGAAAAAGAGAAAGATGGAAGTGAGGAGAAACTACCACAAGAAGAAGAGAAAAAAGAGAAAAAGAAAACGTATGTTCTTGAAATATTATAAATATATAAATATATATATATATTTATTTATTTATGTATATATATATATATATATATTTGTTTATTTATTTATATGTTTAAATCAAATCCGACTGTCCTGTCTATGTCTATTTCGTAGATATTGTCTTTGGTCACTTTTCTACTCGTATTTCCTCTATATTCAGCTTTATGTTGTTTCATGTTAGCTATTCTTCCTGCATTCTCACTAACAGTTTTTTCCCCACTTATTCTTTTGTAAACTAACCCAACTAAGCTAATACACATAACCATTGCATATAAGTTTGTCACGTCTTCGTGTTCGTCTGCATGATGATCGGTGTATCTGCATGTTACTTTCATGTCCCGAAGTCTTCTTCAGACAGTATTTGTCCGTTTAGTGAAGTTCCTGCTTTCTTACCCCCGTCTGCGTCGGCTACGCATCCTCCGGCATTCTCGCGCAACACGAGATTCAGAAGCACGTTTGCGGGTACCTCCAATTCTGGACGACCACCAACTGCACCCACTCGTGGCCAAGCTTCTAATCAACGAGGGTAAGGCTCACTAGAGCCATTTCTGCTTATATTTTGTCCCTTTTATAATGAAAGCTTGATTTGGTGACGGAGTTTGTGTTCAGCTTATCTCGGATGTCCAGCTACTCTCGTTTGGCAGCTGTAGCAGAAAGCACAGAAGAACCATCGACCTCAGCCGGTCAATCAGCTTCAGTTACATCACTGCCGTCTTCATCAACAAGAGAACGTGCTTCAACTCAGGATCAACGATCTGTCTTCGCTCGTTTAATTCCATCATGGTCTCAAGAGGCCAGTCCAAAGACTCTTATCAATCGGTTGGCCTAAGATCTAATTTTAAATATTGCTAAGTTTTTATTGTTTTTTTGTGATGTGAGTGGTGTGTGTTTAGATATAATGTTGTTGATGTGAAATCTTCAAAGTCGTCATCGGATATTAGATAATAACTCACTTTGAAAATTGTCTTTTGAATATATTAATCAGCTTAATTATTATTTAACTATAACACATAGTCTGGAGCTGCGTAACTTCTAACATAACAAAATTTACACATATTTTTTCTCAGTTTGCACATTTTGTTAGGCGCATCGTATTATGAGATCTTTTAATAATTTCATTTTTTGTTCAAATTTTAACTTGAGTCTGTTTTTAAGTTTTCTAATTATTACTCATTCACAGGAAGCAGGGCCGGATAGTATCTGTACGAAATGACCCAGGAACACGAACAAGAGTTGTTACTCGTACGCATACATTGGAAGGACATTCGAAAGCAATACTATCGTGTGCTGCTACTGAAGATCATCTATTAACAGGATCGAAAGATCGAACAGCAAAGCTGTGGGATCTATCAACCGGCCAAGAAGTCCGCACTCTTGGTGTACATCCCAATTCAGTCCATTCCGTCAAATTTATCCCTAACTCTCACCTTGCTCTGTCGATCTCAATGTACCAAGTCAGAGTATGGGATATAAGGTCAGATAACTGTATACGTGTTCTTCATTCTAGTGGGCAAATCATTGATGGTATGCTGAAAAAAAGAATAAACTAGAAGAACAATTTTGTTTTTCAGGAGATGGTGGTCCAGTAGGTTCTCGTCAAAACACTGTTCCATTCCTGGAAACAGTTATCAATGCAGCTGAAGTGGATCCATTCGGTCGGCTTCTCTTTACTTCATTTGCTGGCGATGTTCGAATTTGGAATCTAGAGAAATGGGCTTCTTTTGGTCGTTTAGTTGGTGCATCTCATAGTCCACGGTTAGTTCCTCTTAGAATTGTGAAATCGATAAACAGGATTAAAAAACTACTCTAACAAGCAATTTGGTTGTAAATAGTCATTTCCTAAATAAATAGCTCCAACCAATTCAGATCTGAGGTATCTTGTCTTGCTGTAGCCACAGGGGAAGATGAAGCTCCCTTCGTATTCACCGGTTCTCGCGATCATTATGTAAAGATGTATGAAGTAAACCCTGCTGGTAAGCTTTTAATAATACGGGAATTTATGAATTTTTTCCTTATAGGAGAGGGTGTTCACGAGGCTGCTGTTGAATTTTCTCCTCCTCATTATGATAATGTCACTTGCACACTGGCCTATAATGGAAATTTGTTCACCGCAAGCAAAGATTTCGTATGTCAACAGGAAAGCTTCGCTCTTCCACGTTGTTATATTTTCAGAATATTATGAAATTCTCTCTAACTGATTACAAGAGGGATCATTTGGAATTAAAAACACATAATGGATATGTACAGGGAATGTGTATGATTGGAGTATGGCTCATTACACATAACCATTGATTCATATTCTTTATTTCAGATTAATTCTGGAAGACCTTTGTTGACATCCGTTTGCCGGGAAGGAACAATTAAGTTTTGGGATATTGGAAGCACCAGGCGTATGAAACTTGTTGAAGAGGTCTGTTTATATCTAAAAAGTACAACAATCTATTGAAATTATTGCCATAAAAGTTTTATATATATATTAATAAAATACTTTAGATCAGCAAAGCTCATAGTGGTGGAATTAACGGGGTTTGCTGTAATAACTATTTGATGTTTACTGCTTCTAGGTATGTAGTATTGTTGCTTTTAAGTGAAAATTTTATTGTTTAGTGATCAAACTGTTGGTTTTTGGAAACTGAATATGGAAACTAGTTAATTAACTAATAGCATGGCTATATATGAACTTACATTGCATGCATAATTTTAAGAACTTTATTTCTGGATTTTTCAAAACGTGTATATTACATTCTAAATTCATACTTGTATATTCTTCTCTTATTATGTTGAACCTTAGGTTTTCACTTTATCAAACCAAAAACTTGTGATTTTATTTTTCCCAATCTGTGATTATTTATACTCACTATTTTTTTAGGAATATTGTTTTCTAAATCATGAATATGCAATTCACTTGATTATAACTAACATTTTATGTTTTATGCATATATCATAACTGGTAATTGCAATAAATTATTAATATATTTATAAATAACCTTTTATAGTAGTATATTACATATATATATGAATACGTGAAGCGACAGCAACTTTTTTAAGAAAAAAATCCTTTTTAAGTTATTCAGGGAATTATTTGAAAATATAGACAAAGACTATTGAAAATGTTTTACAAAGGTTTTACATTTGAAATAATATAACATCTTTTGCAATAAAATATAAATATCTAAATAATAACAAATTATATTAATATGTGAATAAACATAACATGAAAAACATGAAAATGATGTATTATATTTTTGAAAAATACATAAATTAAATAATAACCCGACTGATTAGTTGATAACCATTTTGATTGATCTATTATAGTAACTTTAAATAAATACATATTATAAATTCAAAAAAGATAAATATTTCTTTAGAAATATTCAAATAAATAATTAATTATATAATATTGTTTCATAATTTGGACATATAGTTCAAAGTAGTTTCGAGATGCTGGAAATATTTGGAGCTAAGTTTTCTCTTTATAAATATAAATATAGAGAGAAAACTACGGTTCTGCTAAAACAAACTTGAGACACATATTTCCAAAAATAATTAGGCTACTAAACTATAAGTTCAAATTTAAAAGATAATAATGTTATAAAAGCTATGAACATAGTTTCTGATATGTAAGTAGGATGATAGATTGTTCTTTTTCTTCTTTTCAATAATATGCCACTTGAAACATCTTCAGAAAACAAATAAAAAGTGGTTCAGATGAGAATGAAGATATTAGAAAATAATATATTTTTCTGTAAAGCAAAATGAATGATATGGCAATGCTGTGTATCACCTTTTAACAAATTTTAGGTCTTTATAAGGGTTGTACTATGGTTTTGGAATAGAACAGCATATGTCAAGTATTAACTTGAAAGAATATATTTTCCAGTACATAGTTGGCAAAGGGAAAGAAGCTCGGTAGCTAGACAAACGTATGGTTTTTTAGTTACAGCAATCGGTGATAGAACATCATGCTCATTTGTAGAAATATGACGTCTTACACGAGCAAATCCTTTAAATTTCATCTAAATATATAAAAATATTTCCGAATTTAATTTTTAATTCTTTAAGAAATATAACGCTTTAAACAAAATACTTACTGATCCAAAATGGCGTTTTATGGTTTGAGACTTATAGCCAATTTCCAGGAACTCATAGTCATTATTTCTTAAATTTATCATTTAAGAAATTTAAAAATATTATCAAATCTTACATGAACCCATTGTTTGAATTTTTAAGAACTAAATTGTTTACAGTATAAACACGAGCATTTGGTCCAAAAGTATCAGTTTCAGCTGATGAATTTTGAAGGCATTCTGTTTGACTTAACGCATTGTCCACTATATTATATAATGCTTGGTATTCTATTGTGTTACTAAAATGTTTAAATTGAGAGAAAAAAACTATATTTTACACAAGACTTACTTTGTTAATTCCTTAGAACGTTCTGTGTTTTCATTCATACATAAACATAAATGCTCAGGAATTCCTTTGCTGGAACAATCGTTGTCCAAAGAAAAATCTTCACTCAATAGGGAAGTTCCAAAAGAATCTATAATTTAATATTTTTAATATTTGTTGATACAGAGGTTTTCGTTTTTATAATTTTCACAACGAAAATAAACAAACGCGAACCTGTGTTCTGTACTGATCCTCTTTTTTTTGGCATGATTATATCACCTAATGTTTTATATAAATCCAAATTAGTAATCAATCTGACAAATATTCAATAAAAACTAAAATAATATATATTTCACAATACCTATTTGCATTCTGTTCGAAGTAATATGTATCAAAAACACGACGTTTACGAAATGATTTAGGAAGTCGAACGGAAAGGACTGGATTTCGAATATTTACAGCTTCATTGAAGTTATTTGGATTTTCGCTAAATATTTTAATTTTTAATAAATAATATTATTAGTTTAGTACTTAATATCATTGGCACTTATAATTACTGTTACCAGACGTTCATAATCTTCGGTCAACTTTATTTGTTCTAAAGAATACCTGAAATTTCAAAAGAATAAGTTTTTCTTTTTTTACAATAAAATCTCGCCTAAGCTTAGCATCAATCATACTCATTTCATGTTTTGATAATTGAGAAAATGAAGTTAGAGTAGTAAATGATATACTGCATTTCGTATTTGGAATATGTAGGGTGTTTCTCCAATTTTTAAAAATTTCATCAAAACGATTCTGAAACCACAAATAGTTAAGAGGGAAGATAATATTGTATATATATTCAAATAAGTTATAAAACTACCATTCCATTTTTGAAGCATAAACTATCGTTATGAATCTTTTGTAGCTCATAGTGCTCAGAGAAATTAATATCCGGATTATAATTAGGGAAAATCTTGCCCGTAAAAGAAGGATCTTCATTTACCACAGTGATACAGCCATTTTCTAAATATATCATAAGCTAACAAGTAGAAATTTACTTTCTTCACGAAACCTTTTCCAATTTCCAAGACATTCTTAGCATTATTTCCTTTGAAAGAATAAGAAAGACTTTCGATTGCAGTTTCCGAAATCTATGAAGAATGAATATAGCTTAAAGATTTTTTTTAATTTACAAAAGAACTAATGAAAATTAAGCTAAAAACGAGATGAAGCGAGAAATACAGTTTTTCTCCGATTTTATTTTAAGTGAAGCGTCTTATCAAAATTATCAAAATTGTATATTTTATTTCTTAAAATTTACCTGACTAAACATTTTCATCGTAGTAAACTTATTATGATTTAGAAAGTTTGTTGTTTCTGGTAAAAGTCTTTTGAATTGTGCTAATGATAGAGAGGGAATAACTAATACAGCCATTGAGATCTTAAAAGTAAAGAATAAAAATAAAAAATATATTTAAAGCATACTTCTGATTCTTCGTCTGTTATATCATCACTAAGATCAATATCTAAAGATGCTCTCCAATTATAAAAAGAATTTTCATAAATGATAGAATTATTTGATTTACAATACACTAAAATATTTGTATATTTTATAAAAGTAGATTTGTTCCAATCAATCTTAAAATATATACAGTTATCTAAATATAAAATTATAATATTACTTCTTCAACTAATCCGAAACTATTATTTTCATCTTTTGATTCACAGAAACATTTTGTTTCATTTGAAAGTTGACTGATATCCTCAAAAGAAAATGAAAGTAATGCATCATTGTCAATAGATGCACTCATGGACCAATTACTTGAACAAGTAGAATGCCTATATGATAAAACGAAGAAAGTTGTTGTTATGTTTAACTTATTCATTACTTATGATCAGATAATAGACGATCCAAGACAGTCAACGGCTCCTCTACTATCGGCCATTTACAGCTGTTTTCCAATATATGACTTCTTGCTGTTTAGTTATAACATAGTATAGAAGATGTTAAAAAAGTTCTGATACCTGCTGGAGAAGTTTTGTGCTCCCAATAATCTTCTTCATTACTTGAGAATAGACCAAAAAAATCATTTAGATTGAATAAGGTGAAACATAGAAAGCTCAACGCTAATATTATTATAATACTCTGAAAAACAAATAATTTTCCCAATCTTTATTTAATTAATTTTAAAATGTAATCTACTATCTTTCATTTATAGTTTTTTGGAATGAATGGGGAAACATTATAATCCCCCAATGTACATCGTAAAATCAGGAATTTCGCATTGATTAATAGAATCGAATATATAAAAGAAACGATTTTTTCTAAGTCAAATATAGATTTTGTTTCATTATTGTTCTATAATAAACTTATTTCACTATATAGAGATTGTTAATTATGGTCTTATACAGTATTAAAAGCAGATAATGTAAAATATGAAACGATTGCTTAAGATATGTATTTAACGAATACTTATTAAACTAAGATCTTCATGTGAAAAAAAAATAATTATACTAGTATTCAATAATATAATAAAATCAAAAAATAAACTAACCGAATTTTTTTGGATATAATGCTTTATGCTATTTCGAGAATTAATACTCATTATTTTGATGAGACCTGTGGTTTGATAACTGTAATATTAGCACTTAAAACGCTGAAAAAATGATCTGTAAAAGCGACCAAGTACAATTCAAGGAAGATGAATCTACGACTAAGTTTCAAGATATGGCCCAATTTGCAATTCATGGGCGTACGGATCCATCAAATGAATTTCACTTTCTTCTCTTTCCATCTCTATCCCCATCCACACCATCTTCCATCTTGTTTTCTCCACTTTATCCGAATCTTATCCCTGGCATGGAGTTCGTGGTGTCTGTTTGACGTTAATAGACTTTTTTAGCATTTTCTGATTGTTCAAGAAATGGATAGATATTGGTTTCTCTTAATCAATACAAGAATTACAGACATTTATGATAAGAGCACTAGCAGTAATAGTATTTCTGCTTAGTTAACAATTGTTGTATTTATGACATAAAAATATTATACAGCTATAAACAAAATTATAATTACAACGTGATTATATTATGATGCCACAAAAAATTACAAGCATATACATATTTCCATAGCTTACCCTAGCATACAGAAAAAAGGAATCAAAAATTAATCGAACGAGTATAGTCATATTCGATTGTTGGTATCACAGCCTAAACAAAAAAAATCAATTGTACAATCAAAAAAGAATACTAACCTGGACAAATTTTAAGAACACTAACAAATATTCATGAACTCCTAAATCGCGACCATTCACGGTATACTGATCAATCAAACGCTTCATCATCTTAAAATTACATTTATACAAAATTGTTTAAAGCCTTTCGCTTACCTCGGCATGTTTACAAGGATGAATAGTGGCCATATCATAATCTAAGCTTTTATGAGCTTCGATTGTTATGGTTTTATTTGCATGGTCCTAAAATTAACAACATAGCGGATATTTATTAAAATGAATCAAACCGCAGAAAAATCTTCGTAAGTTTGGTCAATAGTTAGAGGTTTCCTATTTTCATCGTATCCCGCTAAATAGAGTCGAGGTACTTGATAATACTTATCATAGCAAATGTGTAAATCGTAAGTTCTCGGCTTCTCTACTTCCGCAACAGGCTTTGTAGAAGTAGCAACGAATCTAACCGAATTTGATAAAAAAATAAAATAATTTTTATATACCTATTAGGATCTACTTGATCTAATCCACCGGATTCCACAAAATCATCAAGATCCATAACAGGTTCGTCGTCATCAGCATTTTCAATGTTAGTCTAAAGGTAAAGCTAGAGGATGTCCTCAATAAGCTTTTAAGATGAAATACATTTGTTGCAAGGTCGATAGCTTGAGCTTTTCCCGAATTTTCCGCAAAATGATGAGTATCCACCCAACCACTGTCTTCATCACCAGCAAACCCATCATCCGCTCCAATTTCATCACCGGAGAGGATCTAATATTAATAAAGTTCAGAAAATAAGTACACCAAAGAAATACATTACCATTTCCTGATTTGGATTATATTCCATCTGTCTGCATCTTTTGTGACATGGGACGTTTCTAATTATGAGAAATTGCTTGTCCTCAGGCAAGAAGGGTCGCGTCCTAATTTTATGGTATGAAACAAAGGTAGAACTCTACTAACCTAGAGGGATCACCAGCTTTAGCCCACTTCCAGGTTGAACATTGATGAACAAGGTGATCTCCAGCAGCAACAAATTCATCTGGAGTTAGTACGCCTGTTTCACGAAACTTGCTTTCCTTGAGCACAGGTGTTAAAACTTCACCAATTTGCAAAGCGCCACTTTTAATAGTATTTATGAGACTTTCCATCTAAATATGATGTAATATATATGATATAATAATATTTAATAAAAGCAGAAAAAAGAAAACAATGATTATAATTTGCAAAGCATGAAAGCTTGTAAGCAATTTTGAATCAGCTGATTTCTTAATATATGAAGGTGGGGAAATCGTTGCAGGACCATTAAAGAAATTTAAAAATTTGAATTGAGCTATATGCATGCTATTATTTCATGGATATGTTTCAATTATATAACAATATATTTATTGCTATTTACCATAATTTAATCAATTAATGTTTTAGAAACAATCACATTCCTCACGAAATGCCTTCTGATAACCCTCCATATGTAATTTTACAGACCAGGTTTTTATTTTTATGTATAGACTGATATTTGGAAAAGTTTTGTTTTAGTATGGGTAAAATAGCCATCGAATTGTACTGGGATCATGCTCCAAAAACATGTGCTAATTTTGCTGAACTTGCTCGCAGAGGCTATTACAATAATACTATTTTCCATCGCGTCATCGCCGATTTCATGATACAAGGAGGAGATCCAACAGGAACAGGTAATTAAAAATCTGAATAGTTTTGAGTTGTTACAAATAGTGATCAATTATATATAATCTGATTTTTTGTATTATAATAATATTTAACCTTATTGTTAGGTAGAGGAGGCGCTTCCATCTATGGAGATAGGTTTGCAGATGAAATAGACGGTCGTTTAAAACATACTGGTGCAGGTATTATCTCAATGGCAAATGCAGGTAAACTTAGATATTATTTTTTTCATTATTCATATCCTCTCAGGTCCAAATACTAATGGATCTCAGTTTTTCATTACACTTGCACCTACACAACACCTCGACGGAAAGCATACTATTTTCGGGCGTGTAGCTGCAGGCATTACTGTAAATTATGATATTTATATACATAAACTATTATATATATTATAGATTGTTCAAAATTTGGGTAAAGTTGATACTGATTCAAGTGATCGGCCAAAAATGGAAGTTAAGATATTGAAGGCTGTACCATCAGAAGATTCAAGAATTTCTTAAACAAACTAATTTCAATTAAATATTCTTGTTCATTTTATATTCATGTGTTTAACATTTGGTTTATTGTTGTTAACGATATCAATGAATCAGGAATGGAATATGTCGAATCCTAGCATCTTAGTAAATTGTCCTTGGCCCGCCTCCACGTTTGGCGAATATTTATGGTTCTCCCAAAGCATTATAAATTGAAGAAAAATTATCTGTTGGAAGAAAACATGAACTATGTTCTTATAGTTTTGTCTAGTGTGGCTTTTCTGCACACTGCACAGTCCCAATGTAAGATACTTATTTTATATTAAGCACACTCATTTGCTTTTAGATTATTATCAACCTTACGCCTATCAACCTTACACCTATCATCCTTACGGCTATCAACCTTATGGCTATCAACAATATGGCTATCAACAACATGGCTTTAATAATCCTGCATGTGCGAATCTTTTAACATTCATCTTGAATCCATCATGCCAAAGTTCGAATTTTGGTTTTTTTTTTTTGTTAATTTTTTTTTCAGATGCGAATGGTTATAGTAGTGGAAGTAGTTCAAATAATTACAATAGATATCACAGTAGTACGTATCACGATCATGGAAGTCATGAACATGGTCATGATCATGATCATGATCATGGAGGCCGTGGTGGGTCTTCCGGTGGAGGCGGACGTGGAGGCGGACGAGGTGGAGGCGGACGTGGAGGAGGAGGACGCGGTGGTGGTGGAGGTCGCGGAGGAGGCGGTCGTGGAGGAAAAGGATAACACAATTAGAAGAATTATCAGACATTTCCGAGCTCACGGAACAAACATATTTATTTTTTTATCATTCCAACTCTTAATTTTTGAAACAAATAAAAATTTGCTTCCCCTTAACTTCATATCATGTGATAGCATAATTTAAGATCACAAGAACCAAATTGAAAGAACAATTAGTTCCATTCAAGAAAGACCAAACCATACATTAACGGTGAATAAAATGTCACATGAACCGTATTTCAATTAACGGAAAAACGAAACTTGTTGAATTTCCAATATCTGAAACCGCAAACTTTAATTTTATGATCTCTAAAAAAAGAAAAAACAAGGAATCGCGTGGGTTTGTCAAATACAACGTTCATCATCGCGTATCGTGCAGGTCAATTTTTAACCGCTGAAGAAATCGAAAGACTTGTAAATTACTTATAGATAGCAAATTGAGTGACACGTCAAGGTATGTTACACTTTAGCATTGCTAAAATTCGCAAAAAATAGCTTTCTATATTTTATAATTTGGAGTTGAACCATGTTGCTTCAAAAAATGGTCTAAATAAATAATTGCAAAACGGCTTGTCTGACATCATTCTTATAGATGAAAAATATTTGGAAATTTGTCAGAGATCAAAAAAACTTGGAAAAACTCTCAGCGATGACCAAGGATCGTTTGGAACAATTTGGTTTCAGTTCATCGAAGATTACAAACTGCGTAAAAGCAGTAAGCATTCAAATTTATTGCAAACCCTTAGTTGAAGTACTGTACTCAAAAGAGAATACAAAAGTATTTAAACCAATTAAAAAATTCTCGAAAAAACAATTCTCCCATGTGTATCAAATAATAATATAAAAAGAGGTTTTATATATACTATAAATTAATATTAAATTAAAGACTCAACTCGATAAGGTTAAGCAAGTTGTGGAGCCACGGAAGTTCAGCTGGTGGGGGAGAAAAAGTATTAACCTTGATGTAATTAATGATTAATTTATGGTTTAGAAGGCAATTTAGTATCCAGTTTTAAGAAAGCAACGTTACTGACCATACTGAGTGCTTCTGTTGGTTCAGGTGATAAAAACGAAAGATTCAAAAAAGAAAATATTCGAAAACAATTTTTAGTTCTCTACCGTTGGGTAAGAATGCCATTTGTTATTTCTAAACGGATTTTTATGATCGGATTAGTAGGATCATGTTTGTTACCTTGGTATATTTATTTTCAACCTGTTTTTCAGTATATCTACAACTAAAATTCAAAGGCAGGCAAACTGAGCATTTAAAGAGGAAGTTGAAAAAACTAGATTCCGTTACCTGGGAAAAACTACGAGATAAATTCAAGAAAAAATAAGTTATTAAGAACAATCAATGTACAATTAATGAAAATATTCTATCTATTCCTACTATTATCTTTTTTTACATACAGACAATTACCAAAATTAATTCGCACATATTATATATGATTGAAATCTTCGGAAATCACGCATGATTCTGATGGTACTGGTTCATGAGGAAGTGCATTACGTCTTGGATAGAATCTGTGGTTTATGCCATATTTCATTAGATTAGGAACGCGACTAGTGTATATATCAGAAAGTCTGTAACAAAATACTAATAATTTCTGATTAAATTCATATAATACCTATTCAATCTACGAGAAAAATATGTCATATTAGTATATGTTCTGAACAGGGACCCGAACTGAGGATTGAACAAAGATTTTACATCCTCTCTAAATGAAAAGTGAAGCATTAAAACCAATATTTTATTAATTCAGTTGAAAAGGGAAGCAGAATTACCTGATTTGACGTCGTTCTTCCATCCACTCCTGTAAAATCTCTTTACAGATTGGGTCATTTTTTGCAAAATCTTGATAACGTTCTATAAGCATTGTCAAACTTTCTAACCATTTGATCTGATCTCTTAAGGGAAATCGTAACAAAAATTTACAAACAAGAGTTATACCGATAAGCTGTGTCATTCTGTGTTCTAATCTCACGAGCTAGTTCAGGTATAATTGCTGCCGTGTGCCACCCGAGACTAAAACTACTATTAATTTTGAAAAGCTATAGTAAGAGCTAACCGAAGCATAGGGTCAGCTAAATCAGTATAAATATGATCTCCAAAATACAGAACACCCTTGCCATTAAATCCTGCTCTTTGCGACAGTTCGTTAATATTGCCATTTGAATATATGTTTCCAGTCTCCAATGTTTTAACTTTACCAAAGTAAAGCGCACTGGTTTTCTCATCATACAGTCTGAACAATTTTTTTGTTGAAAAAATTACTATTTATACCTGAAGGGTTCATTGCGATAAAAAAATGTTGGTTTTTTAGCAGAAACTACTATATAATTAAAGTATTTTCTCCAGTTTGAGCCAAGCATGTAAGTCATTCCAATGTTTCTATTATAAAGCAATAATTTAGAATAACTAAGTATTACCTTACATAAAATTGAATGGACTGTTAGTGACAACAAAAAGTTCTTTCTTATTCTCGCATAAAAATTCTAAATACGCTTTCAAACCAATATTTGGATGTAAATATTCTGTTATATTCTGTCCAATATGTTCATACATTTGGCCTGTTACGTGTACTTGCTTCACACATTCCTAAATACAATTCTGAATTCCCGTTTAACACATTAACAATCCAACGTACCGCTAAGTCATCATATAAACATTTAGGATCAAATGTTATTTTGTTATTATCAAAATATTCTATCACAGTGGAAAGAAGACCAGCCCAAGGAAGAGAGAATAAATCCATTAATTGCGGTAGGTCTCTTCCTAAAACCACTCAGTATAATCAACAACTGGAACAACATAACCCAACCTTTAACATCCGGGAGGCCGAAGCCATTATAAATTTTTTTGACAACTTCATCTGATAATTTCTTCTTTCCTCGGTATACTGTCCCTTTTTGAATTTGGGAAAATGCATCAACTTTCAAGAAGCAACTATTTTGAATGTCAAAGTGTAGGCCTCTGATAGCAAAGGACATATCATATACAATGTCATTAATACCTTTAGGATACTAAAAATAACTTATGTTTGTTTTACCGGTGATACATACCTTAAACTGGTCAATAAGTCTTTCTGCAGCCAATTTATAAATCAAATTGTTCAATTCGCGTGTATAAACTGCCAAAGTATAATCATAATCAAAACCATAGACCTAAAGCACGCGCATAAGATTATCAACATTTTATTTCATAGTACATCAATATCTTGTAGTGATAACTCGTTATTCACAAAAACTGCCCGCGGGTCTATAACTTGCTTTGAATTGCCATGAAAGCATATCTAAGAAAAACTGATATATATCCAACAAAAACCTAAAGCTTTACCGTTTTCGCTACTTTATAAACATTTCTCAAAGATGCTCCATTGGATGAACAATAGCTCCGTTTTATTATCGACTTTACAACCGATATCCTCATGTGCCTTATCATAACTTTAAATGGTAAAAAAAGGTAAAATATATTCCAATGCGTTTGCAGCTATTATGAATAAATAGAAAAAATAGATAAGCATCTTTTTCAACATAAACTCAACAATATAACAATAACAACAAAATTTTAAAAAACATTAGTGAAACTTCTACTTGGTTTCTTCTTTTGCGGTAGTATCATTAGTATCCATACTTACATTAAGGTAGTCTTCATGAGTTACACGAGATTTCTTAGTAATATGCGGGAAATGACCTAAACCACCAGCAGCTTCTGATTCTTTAATTGTATAGGGGACTTCTTTCAATGTTTTTACTCTATTTTTATGTTGCTGAAAAAACAGTAAATAAAAATGTATTCAAGAAGTATGAACCTTTGATTTTCTGTGAGCTGCTATAGTTTTTTGATCGACAAAGTATCTTTCGCACTCTATGCAATAAAATTGTCCGTCTCCTGGTAAATCTAAATCAATCTGAAAAAAATTGTTTTTTTTTAAAAATATTTATATGAACAAACTTCTTGATTCATCAACTTTGCTGCTTTTTCAGGTTTCAAATCTTCATGAATTTGATCAAGATCTTTACCAGGCCTCTTCCGCACCTTGTTGGATATGGTATGTTTCGCGACACTATTGCTAGGCATCTACGAAAAAATATAAATAATAATAATAATAACATACTCCAAAGATATAATGTTCAGACAAAACCTTTTTACTAAATAAAAATTACGTGATTATAAACCTTTTATATATACAAAAAATAGATCACATAAAAAAAGAGATCAAATTGCACCAACAGCTTCTTTTTCTTTTCCTGTTTCATCCAATCTGTGAGCAGAATGTGATAGAGATAAAGATGTTCCGAGACCAAATAAATGCCCTTGGACTACACTGGATACCTGAAGACGAGAGTATGCCCCTATCATTTTAAGCCGAAGCAAATACCTTATCCCAGCAATCTGAGAAAAATTGTTGTTTAATTTTAAAAAACGTTTTAGCCGTCAACAAAGCATCAGAACCAGCCTGATGTCTAACACCATGGCGCTTAACATCTAATTGATCAGCAACCTTAAAAAATTATAGATTTTAATATTAAAAACCCGTAATGACACTTACTTCTTGCAATCCACCCTTCAATTTTGCATTTACACAACCAGGCATTTTCAATAATAGCTTGATATCGTAACATCTTGGGAATAAAGCTCGATGAAAATAGAAAAACTGTGTTTCCTAGAAATAAATTTACATAATATTAAAACAAGTAGAAGAAGAGAAGCATACTTCTTTAGGTAGTTCTCCTAATGTTATCGACTTTAATAAATAACCAAAATCATATCCCGACGAAAAGGTAAGCCACGTGATTCGTTCATCAACGATCAATCCAGAAGTTGTAAGTAATTCACCAAAATCATCCATGGTGATACCATCGGTCTAAACTTATTTATTATAATACAGAAGAGTTAATCTTACCTGTAGCTTATTGAAATCAATTCCTGCAGCTCTTAGCATATCGACACTTTCTTGCGAATACATATCATCATTTAAAGAGAAATTAAAGTTAAACTGCCATACATCACCAGTAGCTGGTAGTTCACCTTTATCATTAACCAAAGCAAAACCAACCTAAGATAAAAAAGAAAAATAAATAAGAAATACATTGCGAATATACTTGAATAAGCTTCAACATGTTAACATTGCATGATACTTGCTGATAATTAAAGTCTTCTTTACTTTTGAAAGTACCTAATGGTGTTGCAACAACTCCAGGAAACTCAGTATCCATAGCCACAAAAGGATAATCCTTCAAAAGAGAAAATTATGCGAATAAAGCCAAAATCTAAAACCTCAATCAATGCTCTCATTTTTGCAAATTCCTCTTCCATATTATGTTTCCACACATCGTGGATACGAACTTCAGGAGCTCCCATAATGTTTGATGTAAATTTTAAAGCTTAAATTTACTCAATAACAAAAGAATGATTTCCAGGTACCAATAAATGTTTTCTGTACGCACGCGATCATTTGCAGTAGAATTTTGCTTTAATAGTCCTACCACGCTCAATTGTCGCACTGCAAATATTTGGCACACTGCCCGACTAAAAGATGTCCAAGTTCAGTCGACACTGCGTGTACGTTGGTATACTTTGGATTAGTTAATTTGCTCATTCTTCTTAATTGTTCGCTCTATTCTATCCACCTTTTGCTTCTTCTTATTTATATATTCAAATAAGATTTTAATTGTAGGGTTAAAATGATGCGATTCTTGGTCTTCTCTGCTCTTGTTGCTGTTGCTTTTGGTTAGTTTCTTTAGTTTATTCAACATAGATGCAGATACAAGTATATACAAATATTAGTGTATATTATTATAATTATTCTAGCTGGAAAATGTGAATCTCCCAAGCACTCTGCTTCTTCTTTCTCCACTACTGATGGGTTCTACCATTTCCATACTACTTTCATCACTGAGTTCACCCTTCAATGCAGCAATAATGTTAAGGTTTTTCTGTGATTTATTATTTTTTTTTAACTGTTTTGCTTAGAATCTTCCTTTCTTCGCTGTTGTCAACAACAAGATCATCAACGTAGCCGTCTCTGAGGAAACATCTAAATACCAGGTTTATTTATTGTTTATTATTGTTTTTTTATATAATTCATTCTAGGTTTCTTGGGCCCAAGAACACGAGAAGTCCGGTTCTCAAACCTTCCAAGTTAACATTTACGATGAAGACGGAATTGCTGCTTACAAGAAGGTATGTGTATATAAAATATAATTTTGAATTTATTTTTGTACTTTCAGAACTCTGCTGCCAAGCCTCTTTTCACCATCGAGCACAACCATCCCGTATGGAAAAAATATTATTTTAGTATTAATTAATTTTCTTTATAGGGACTTAGCCGTAAATCTCCAATCTCCTCTGAGACCGTTGCTCTTCTCATCGCTGGTGCTGCTTTGTATTACGCTGTTAAGCAAAAGTCCGAAATCGCTCATTAAACCTTTTATTTAAATATTACTTTCAATTTTATCTATACCAAGGTAATTTATTGTTTTTTAGTTATTATCATTAATACAGGTGTTGTTTTAATATTAAAAAAAATGTGATAAATAAAATTTCCATTGTAATTTTGAATTGTGAGATTTGTTATGTAGGCTCTTAACCTTGAATGTCTGTACAATCCATGTTATCACGTATATGGAGTTAGCTCATAATAGATGATTGGAGCGTCCTTGGTTCGATGTACCGTACTCGGGTTCAGATCTGTTAATAGGCTTGGTGTAACTAGTGGTGGAATAGAAGCGTTCAGTTCGGGATTTTCTAAATATTCTAATTTAAACCAAACAAGATATTTACATTCTACTGTTCCAAAATTAAATAGTGAACCATCTGGTACTGATGAATCTAAGGTTTCTTATTTTTGGAATAAAATGTTGGAATATATTTATTAAGAAATCAAAATGGCCTTTTCATTTGACAATGACAGATGAACAGAAAAAACAAAAAGAACAAAAAATTAAAGAAATGAAGGAGGTTCGTCTGAGAAATTACTAAAATTTTTAATTAATTACATTAAAGGAAGAAACTCCCAAAACTATTTTTGCTAAAGTTAAATACTATTTTAAAAGATATTGGTATATAGCCGTGCCTGCGCATATGATATCGTGCACTTCCTGGCTTGCAGCCTTTTATCTTATTGTTCGAAGGTGAAGTTCCTACTTTATTATCAATATTAAGATAATTTTTCAGCGGTGTTGATGTTATAGCTTTACTTGAAACTCTTCATGTGCCCTCCACATTAGTAGAAAAAATAAAAAATACACCTCCCAGTGCTGGTACATTTGTAATAGCATTCTTATTATATAAGGTAGGTTAAGTTTTTTCTTTTTTTTTTGTGTGAATTTATAATTTAATACTGAAAATTTGAATTGATTAGATAGCAATTCCTTTACGTTATGCAACTACATTGGTATTGATTCAATCAACATTTTGGACTTTACGTCGAATGGGTAAACTTCCCACTGCTCGGGAGGTTGAGTATAAAGTTAGTTTTAATTTGTATATTTTTCTTTTAATTTCGTACTTTAGGTACGAACTGAATATGAATTAAGAAAGATGTATGGAAGAAAGATATACAGGTTGGAAAGACTTACACGTTTATATAATATAATGATTACATTACTATTAAGATATCGTAATCTTGGTGTTCGAGATATCGAAAGAAAACATTCACAGCAGACCCTACGTAAATATGGAAGTTCATCTAAAAATTACCAACCGTAGATCATTCCTGATTAGTAGTAGTTGACAACTCGCTAGTATGCAGAATTTAAATTTATTTTCTGGTCACAAATTCTAATTGTTAATTTTGAATTTTTTTGTTGATTCGTTTGTTATAAGACCGTAAGTTATTGATTCACATTGTCTCATGTTTTATTTTATTTGTACATATAAATATATATTTAAATGATAGCTTATTTCAGTATTTTTTCAAAGTAGTTTTCATCTGCATTATTTTGTTGTTGCATTTTCTACTTATGCTTTATTTTTTTGTTAAGAAATAAATTTGTTTCAGACGTTTTATGATTTCGATCTTCAATAGTATAATTAGGAGAACCATGTCATCTCATACTAGTCAGAAATCAATGGTTTTATTTCATTAAAAGAACAGTATTCACTATTTTTCTTGGTTCAGATTGCTGTTTGTCAAATGACAGCAGATAATAATTTAGAAGATAACTTTAATATATGCAAATCAATGGTTGAAAGAGCTGCTGAACAAAAATGCAAGGTATAAAAACCGTGAAATTCAATGAATATACATATATCAGATGATTTTCTTCCCCGAGTGCTTTGATTTCATCGGTAGAACTAAAGAAGAACAAATCAGTTTGGCTAATTCTGATGAATCACCCTTTGTGCAAAAATATAGGTAGTCTTATTCAGTTTAGATATGTTCTTGTAATGGTTTGGTTGTAGAGATCTGGCTAAGCAAAACAATATTTGGCTCTCGTTGGGAGGTTTACATCATAAAGTAGGTTAAGATTTTCAATCAAGCTATATATTTCAAAAAGGATGATAACTTGATGCCGTGGAACACTCATTTGGTGATTGATAATGATGGAGTTACTCGAGCAAAGTACCATAAACTTCATCTGTTTGATTTGGAAATTCCAGGAAAAGTACAAACATTATTTTTTTTTTGTTTAATTTTCGAACTATAGGTCAGATTAATGGAAAGTGAATTCAGTAAAGCTGGTGTAAAAGTAATTTGAAAAAAAATTTGTTTTTCATTCATGATACTAATAGATGATACCTCCTGTTGAAACACCAATTGGAAAATTGGGATTGTCTATCTGTTATGATCTCAGATTTCCCGAATTGGGTCTTTGGAATAGGAGAAAAGGCGCTCAGGTGCTTTCATACCCCTCTGCATTCACTCTAAATACAGGATTGGCTCACTGGGAGGTCAGTGGAAATTCAGAACATAGGAAAATAACATTTTTAAGGCTCTTTTGCGGGCTAGAGCTATTGAAACGCAATGTTATGTTGTGGCTGCTGCTCAAACTGGAAAACATAATGATAAAAGAATGTCTTATGGTCATGCCATGATTGTTGATCCTTGGGGTGCTGTAGTTGCACAATGTTCTGAAAGAGTTGGTAAAGCTAATTTTTGAAACTAACAAGTTTCTAATTTCTCTTTTGTAGGAATGTGTTTCGCAGAAGTAGATCTATCATACGTTGATGAACTTCGTCAAATGCAGCCAGTGTTTAGTCACAGGCGAAATGATCTGTACTCTTTGAATGTAAATGAAATTGATGAAGGTAAAATATTGTTTTATTCATTGTTTTCATGAAATAGGTTTTTTTTAATATCTCTGAAGTACTATTGGATCTTTCAGAATAATAAGAATTTTGAAACAAATTTTTTAATTCATTAATTGAATTGTGACTGTTTTAGATGAATCTCCCTTGATGTTCTCCACGATTTCAATAGCTCCTTCTTGTATTTTCTTCCGATCTGCTCACTCCTTTGCCTTCGTAAATTTGAAGCCAGTCGTGGAAGGACGTGAGTTTTCCTTTACTGTTTCATTCACAGAAGTAATTTCAGATGTATTGGTTAGCCCAAAAAAAGTTCATCTTAAATTAACTGAGTTGAGTGATGAAGAAACAGCTGACCTCTTTGTAACAGCTAAAAAGGTTCAGAGAATGTTGGAAAAGGTTAAACTAAGTGCATGAACAAAAATACTATTATTATATTTAGCACTATGGTGTTAACTCTATGACTGTTTGTGTACAAGATGGTGTTGATGCTGGTCAGACAGTTAACGTAAAAGAAGTTGAAAACAATAAGTAATTATTTTCTATTCAGCATGTTCATGTTCATATTCTACCTCGACGTTCTGGGGATTTTGAATCTTCTCAAAATGAGTTTTATAAAGCCCTTAAAGACCATGATAGGTAATTATTATAATTTGTAAGTTAGTTAATTAATTATTTTTTCAGAGATCCTGAGCGTAAACCTCGTAATGAAAATGAGATGAGCACGGAAGCTAGTGTTTATAGAAAAAACATGCATGAACTATAGTCAGTTTCGAACAATTTTGCTAAAAAAACTCTATTGTTCTATTAGTACAGGTTTTATGAATATTTGCCATTTCCTTGTAATTAAAAGATTATTCAGTAAAGTTGAACTTCATGCCCTTCTAAGATATGTATTCATTTTTTGAATTTGTATTTTCACTCAATTCATCACTGCAACTTGCTAAATATAGAACGGAATTCGAAAGAAGATAGAGAAAAATGTTCATGAAATGATTGGCTATTAAGTATTAGCTGTGAGAGAAGAGGAAATGTGATAATGCGGGTCGGGCAAATCTTTAAAAACGAAGGAGTAGATACAATTATACTTTAAGTCTTCGGTCTACACCAACTCATTATAGAAGTTGTTTCAATTTGAAAATACGAATATCATTACGTCGAATAAAACTTGGGATGAGAGTCAAAAAAATTGTCCTTTGATCTATAATTCTAAAGATTTTTCACTCATTATTTCATTTTTTGAGTGATACCAAAGATTAGCAATGAAATTTGTGGTTTATACGTATGATGCAGAAGTTGGTTATGATCGATGTGAGCATAACACAAAAGTAACAACTGACACGTTATCATAATAACTTTGGTGAATTTTTCAAAATTAAAAGTATTGTTTGTAGAGATTCAGCCCTTTCCGTCCACTTCTAGAAAATTTACTTTAATTTCATTTACGGAAATTCATCTATAAACTGTTATAAAATTTAAAACCTTTTCATAACATACTTAAATGAAAACAAAATAAAGCCGGAAATCAGAAGATGAGGCCAAAGAAGATTAGATAACCCTCCAAGCAATGTTTATCATCGATTATATAAACTTATAACAACATAATGAAATTGCACTTTGCGCATTAAGCTTTGTTTAATCAACTTTGTCTATTAAAGCATATTAATAGTTTATATGCTAAAAGTACAGACTTTAAAAAAATATGCAAAGCTATCAGTATATATGATATATGTATTTATATATATTTATATATATATATCTATGTATATATTTTTAATTTATTCGTACATTTATCATGATTTGTTATTTTTATTCAGTTTTGTTTTTCACTTATTTTATTGAAACAATAGAAAATTGTTAACTAGACTAATTGCACTTTATCTTTTGTTCAGAAAACATTTTCTACCTTTTTGTTAGATTAGAAAATAAAAATTAGTATAACATATGCTGAAAGTGATAGATCTTGAGTTGTTAGAAGGAAATATTAAAGATGTAATTATACAAAAGATTATAAGATATGTTAATCATTTATTGATATTTAGTAATTAGACTTATATACATTGAACTATTAATATGACCAAAAAGTAATTGATAATACGTGATACTAAAACAAGATTAACTATAAATAATTTTAATAAAAATATAATTTCTAATATTTCTTCATATAAATTTAGACTTATAGGTATCACTTATTATATAACTTTTTGATAAATGTGAATATATATATATATATATATATATGTATATAGAAGTATTAGGTATTAATAAAATAAGTTAAAATATTCCAATATAATTTATTTTATACCTAAATAGTTATTGAATATATGTATGTATAATTTGAAAATAGCTGTTTTGAGAAATAAAATCTAATGTTTTACTAGATGATATGATCATCGACGTCGCTATGGGTAACAAGCTTCATAGCACATTCAGACTTTTCATCAGGTTATGTCTAATGCTTGCTCATATTCTTCAAATTCATATATATATATATATGTATTATATTATATATGTGTATTACATATATATCAAACTGTTTTGTTACTGTGAGAAAAGTCAATGTTACTCAAAACTTTTTTCATCTTGTTATCACCAAAATATTGACTTCGTATAGTATTATTTAGAATTATTATTTTTCATTTTCATCATAATTAGTTTGTTTTGTATGAAAAAAAAAACTATTTTTCCAATAATATCTAAAAAAAATTTCCATTCTATAAATTGCAGTGAAAATTGAAGGAAATTCATATAATTGCTTAACTACAACTTTATGATATTGTTACCTTCTCAACCGACGATTGCTGAGATGTGCACTATAAAACGAAGATTTTTGGCTAATTGGAAAGAAATATTCTTCGTTTTCTCTATTTTTAGAAATTAAATTTGACTGAAAAATGAATACAAGCTAGCCATTCAATATTATATGTTATCTCAAATGACCAGAAAGAAAATGGAATAGAAAAATATAAATTTATTGGTTATATAAGACTTCTTCATAACTTGTATTTTATATAAAAAAATAGATTATAACATCAATTATTTTATTTTTTGAAGTTTAATTTAAAAGTATTTATTAATTTTCTTTTGTATCTATTAGACATTATGCAAAATAATATGAATACTATGCAATATATATTATATTTAAACAAAAAATTAAAGTTAATAGAGAAGTATTTGAATATAATGATAAAGATGATCGAGTTTCACCAAAAAAATGTTTTGATTTTAAAAAGAAAAGACATGATCTGTTGGCTTTTTGACAGGTGTGGTGTTCTGATTTTGATGTGTTTTTCTTTGAAATTTTGTAAACATGCAATACGAGCTATGAACAGCCTTTATACCGTCAAAGTATTCTTCTTTTTTTTTTACTTTAAGGTTTCCTGAAAAACTAATAGAAAACCAATATTATCAGAGCCATACATCTTTTCTTCAAAGTTGTTTTTCTCACAATGTAAGATTAGTTAGATATTTTTGTGATTTTTGTACTTTTCATATTCATTTTTGATATGAATAAATCTGTTGTTCAGTGACATAATTATAAAATGTTTTCGTATTAGGCCATTTTTATTTTAAAAACATTCATGAACTTCAAATCAATTTTTCTGTTTAGTGAAGATGAAAATCAAATCTTCATATTATCATTTATGTAATATAAATTCAAATAATGAATCTCATTTCAAACGTAATTAACTTGATTTTGCATTGTCAGTTTACTTTCTACTTGGGAAAACTGATGAATTCATTTCTTATCTTTCAAGTAGTTATAAGCACAGCATTTGTATCCATAGAGACAAGCTAAGATTAACTTAGCTTATCTTTTACATCCGTCTTTCAAGTGAAGTCTGCTTTTCTTAAGACACAAAATTTTATAATTTAATTTTCCATAAGAAATTCTATCAAGATTTCTTCTTTTTTTTCTGAATTTTTATCTTTTACGCTTTTGTATATTTTTTTTTGAGGAAAAACAATTAAAAGTTTGCATCAAAGATATATTCAATCGATTGGAAACATTAAATTCTCGAACAGTAAAACACGAAAGCCTTCTTCACAATCAATCAGTCCCTGTCATTGTTGAATTCCGTGGAGAATAACTGATGAGCATTTGGAATAAAATGAACAAAAAATGAATGAAAGATTCAAAAGAAAACAGTTAAAAAAAGTTTTTTTTTTGAAATATATACTTCATTTATCATGATAACACTTATTTAACTTGATACTTTTGATCAAAAGAAGCACAAATGAGATGAAAACGAGGGAGAGAGATACACCATCGGGTGACAAACTATGAAATGGGCGGAGTCTATGGGCCAATATGGGCGGTACATAGGATGCCGGCCTGGGGTGGGGGGAGGAGGACCGGTTCAGTCAACCCCTCTCGACAAGTCTTCAACACACGCGTGGTTAACGGTTTGAAAGAAACCGATGTTTTTGTTCCTATATTGTATTGTTTTTATTTTATTTTTATATTTCCTCTATATTTATAATTAAGATTTTAACTATAATATTATTATTTTGCTAAATTTTAGATTTGGACAATTTATCCTTTTTTTAATTTTAAAAGTCGATTTAAAACATTTGATTTCTGTATTTATATCATTAAATTTGAATTATTGCAATATATTTTTTAAAAAAATATATCGTTGTACTCAATTATATTTTATATATCTCTATATCTATATCTTTCTCTTTCTTTTTCTCTCTCTTTCTATATATATATATATATATATATATGTATATATCTATGTGTATATATCTTCGCCTTTCATATTTTTCAGAATAACATTCATTAGTCAACGGATTGTCTGTTTTGATTCTGAATCCTACTAAGCTACGACACACTACTCATAACGAAATTGTCGTATTCTTACATTTACTATATTCACCTATTCAACTATGCGATTGCCAACTGTTTCATGGCTACCAATCGGCGCTTCAGCATCATCTACAACTTCTATATCCAGTCTTCTGATATTATTCTCTCTTTACATAGTTCCGTCAGTAGATGCTATTGTCTGTCAGGCCCCAGCACCAGTTGGTGGTAAGTATATCTCTATTTAACAATATTTTTATTTATATAATTAATATTAGTTTCTAAATGTTATTTTTATATTTGAGTGTGTATGAGAGGTGTCTCCATGTGTCATCTCAGGCCTTCAATTGTTCCCATTGAATTGTCGTCGGGCTGGCTACTGCCAGCACCAGTCTTTCTCAAAATATCGTTTTGATTTCCTGCACTTACGTGTCCTACACATTGTTAGAATTTCAACTTATTTCAAAATTTACTTCAACGATCTAGGAAGTATATTTTTCATATTTTGACAGATACTTATCATTTTAAGTATCTCAAAATATAAGAGTATGAAGTATGTACTCAATTTAAAACTTGGAATTATGTTTCTCTTAGGTTAGAACGCTTGAAATTCATATCATGCTCTTGATCCGTTTCGCATCGTTCAAATGCTTTCTTTGTGTTCACAACTGTTCGTTTATGCCATCTCCGGACGTTTTGTTCTTTTCAATTAAGACGAATTTTCGTCCTAAGAACCTGATAATTATTCGTGAGAAGGCTGCATTAAGCCAACATGTAATAATGAGCAAAGACGTTTCGGAAAGGGCTCGAAGGCTTACAGCTTCATATAAGCCTTCTGGATGATGGGAGAGCATAAAACGAAAAATGAAATAAGAAAAGAAAAGGAGCGGGGACCTCCATGATGAATTAAAAATGGATGAAAAAGCATGCTTAATCGGCTATCCGTTTGTGATCAATGTGAACTCACTGACCCCCGTAAAACCTAAAATGACAAAAGCGCTCTCGAGTTAATTTATTACATTGTCTTCAAGAGGTTTTGTTAGTTGCGATGTTGATATATTCCTTTTTGGTTTGTATGGTTCAGTTTTCTTCTGAGACACTGGCAGTAAGACTTATCTATCACTTCTAACAGCTATGATGAGATCAATTCGAATTTCGAAAAACTAAAGACCATCTATTCAATCGAATTCATAAATTCTCAAACAGATTCTAATAAAGGAAACTGAATCCATTATATTCTGCCTGAATAACTAGTGTTGACCCGAGTATCCGTATGATCACAGTAATCCTGTCTCCACGTACTATATGTGGGAAAGTTCGATTCGTTTTAATAAAAATATTCGGAAAAGAGCGCATTTTACAGCGAAACGCCCAGTATATCTTATGTTCTCAATTGAGAAGAATTGAGCCGAGAAGAGCAACAGGTCGGAGGGATGATGAAAGGGAGAAATGGAAGAAGAGAAAGAGAGAGATAAGAAGTATGTGAAGGAATGAGAGAGAAAGAACAGAACAATGATGTAGAGAGAAGCAGAGGAGTATGGATGAGAAATGCCAAGCAGAACGGATGTTAAGAAAGAGAAGAATAAGCAGTTAGAAAATGCACATACAATCAAGCTAAAAACACGAAAAAACTAGAACGAAAAACTGAGAAATTGAAGAAACACGTAGAATGTTTCTGGCCTGGGGGTGGGATGTAGAAGTATAATACAATTGAATGGTTTTCTCGAAGATATGTTAGCATTGAGATGCTTGAGAGTATTCGTGTTTAAATCCTTTATATACAAGTTTGCTCTATTTGGAAAATGCTCGTTAAAAGTATAGCAGGTTGTACATCGGTGCATTGGAACTCTCACATATCTTTGATAACCCACATGATTCAATTCTCTATAGCCCTTTTTCCGTTCCTTTTCAATTCTTTTTATTTTACTTCTCTCCTTCTTTATATATCATATTGCTTTCTTATTTAGTAGGCACCTATTACTTCTGTGCAAGCTTGGCTTGAATTTTCTGCACCGGCTACCACCAAATAGCCTCTATTTTCTAAGTAAACAGAAAGCTGAACCATTGAAGAATAAGATTTAGTTGAATGATGATGATGAAGAAACATCAATTTCCGTTTGATCTATTAGTGAGGCCAAGAAGCCATTTCAATTAATATACTTCAAATTACCTTATTACATCAACATTTCTTTCTCACATCAAGAATTAATGAAATAATACGAGATGCTAATTTAAGAATTTTGATCGAACATTCTATCTTCTGAACGTATTGATGAATATATATATATATATATACTTGATTTTTAGTAATGGTACAACATTATGAAATTGAAGGAAAGAGAAAACGAAAATGATCATTTAAAAGGTTTTTAAATGGTTTTTCTCTTTTCTTCTCTCACTTTATGTCGTTATTCCATTCTAACAAGCAATTTCTTTCATTTAATTAGACTCTTTTTCAAAAGTTTTGTGAATACAACCTCAGTGTAGGCATTATTTAAGAAATCATTCTTGTATTATCTTTAGTTTTCTTCAAATGAAGTCAACATAGTACGCATACGTTGGAATAGGCACTAACCAATAGAATAACGATGAAACAAGAGAAGAAGAAAAAAAGAGAAAGAGGGTTTTGCGGACGTCATAGCGGGGAAAGAGAAACCTGATGAGAAGCCCGGAGGCGCATATTCACACTTAGCCTTTTTTGAGACGGAAAACAGAAAAATAATGTAAAATACAATTTTGAATGTTTTCTTTCTTACCTCGTCTTCCGTTTCTTTCAATTGCATCGTCTACTTTCGTATATCAGATCGGCGTGAAAATCGTTTCGTTGTCACTTTGTCTATTGTTTCTTTTCTGTTTTCTTTCCTATAAACAATCATGAAACAAGGAAAGACTGCAGGAATAGTAAACGAAGCAAGAGAATTGTTAAAGCAAGCTTCTGAGATGTTTTGAAATTAATTTAAATAAATGGAACAAAGAAATTTTATATATAAACTACAAACTATATATATTATAGATATATTTAGTATAGTAAAAAATATATAAAAATAATTTTCTAATTTCAGGTATTATGCGCAATAAGACATGTCCAGATTTTAAAGCTGATCCAAGTTTTACGTATTGTTGTACTTCAAAATTACCAATAACAAATATTGTTTATAAAGGTAAATTTAAAATATTTTATAAAATAAGAATATAAATATGAATATGAAAGAAGAAAGATGTTTCTTTAATATATTTTTGTTGTTTCAAACTTTAGATTTCAATTTTGTTCATGATGTTTTCCCAATTCTTGTTCTTCACATACATATTTATGTGAATTTCAATACTTTTACAATCTATATTCCTTTTTTTTCATCTCAAAAAATCTTTTCTTTGCTTTAGAAAGAAAACAATTCATTATCTTCCGCATGTTTCTCTCTGTCGTATTTTCTGTAAATACAATAGGACTATATGCATATTAAGTATTATTTTGAACAAATCAAAATATATTTGAAGCATTTAGAGAAAAAGTTTTTAATATAAATCGTATTTACCATAAGTTTTCTTAGATCGACATGGTGTCTTCTGTTGTTCCGAGCAAGATTTTCTGCAAGAGCAGCAAGAAATCGCTGATGCTGAACTCAGGCGTTTTATAAAGAAGTACGTTGGTTTTTATTAATTTTCATAGGGTATTTTGCTTGCCAAAGTATAATTTCTACACAAATAGTGCTGTCATTCATTTATTTTGTGATTATATTCATATTTATACAATTACAAGAATACCTTTTCATTGAAATATAGTTATATATATATATATATATATATATATATATATATATATAATATATATAATAATTTCTCGATCTAAATTCTGTTTACCTACATTTTCTATTTTGAGAATATATCATGCCAACTGTGTATACATGATTTCTCTCTCTCTCTATATCTTTTTTTTTCACAACTCTAATGGAGGAAGATAGAGAGAGGAAAAAATAAGAAATTTTCTCCTCATTCTCTCTCTCCCCTCCCCCCCCCTCCTCGTCCTCCCTTATTTTTATACTCTCACTCTCTCATTCTCTCACATCTCAGTACTATTTAGATTTTGAAAAGTTTGTTACCAAAAAAGTATGTATAATATAAACATTCAAAAGAATTATGGCATTTATGGACTATGAGCAAGCACAAAGACCCTTCGTAAACTATACATCATCTTAGAAAGTCTTTCAATTTCAAGACGAACCAAGTTAAATACTTAAGTAGCATTATGCGTATTGGAATGGTAAAAAGAAAAACGAAGAGAAAGAAAACTTATTCTAATTAGAACTTCGTTTTAATAGCTTAGTCTACTCATTAGGATATTGGTTTCCTTTTACTTGAGTTCGACTTCATGCTTCATTATCTTCTTTTCTCTCATTTTCTTAAAAGGGAATAAGAGAGTTTCGAAAAGAAAAAAAATCATAAAACTCTCTTATAGATCAAACGTTAATGATACTGTCCTTTTAACTATATATTGTTTCATATACATATGTACATCTTATTAAGAAGGAAAGGAAACAAATCTTTACGTCTCTATTCAATGTTCAGAAGTGTTAGCTCATGTACAATCTTCTAACACTCATTTAGCTTCCTCTCTCTCTCTCTCTCTCTCTCTCTTTCTCTCTCTCTCTCTCTCTCTCTCTCTCTCTCTCTCTCTCTCTCTTTCTCTCTTCCTCTTTTTCTCTGTTTCTCTTGCGCTTTTGCTCATAGTTTTCATTACTCTTCGTTAGATTTCTTAGTTATTTCCATACATGCTAGAGCAACTAATGCTTTTGCTTTATTTCTCTTTTACATCAAAATCATGACTATCAAAACAAATAAGAAATAAATATATAACATACAAAGTGATATACAGGATACATTATTAGAAAATCAAACAAATGATTTTTTCTGTTAATAATCTTTGTTCTATTCAAGTATACATGTTCAACATGATCTTAAGACCAATATTGAGAAAATGAAATCTATTACTGATCTCTCCGTGAGAACTTGTTGATATGATTATTCCAAAGAATGATCTTTTGAATCTGGAGATACTTCACGTCAGATCAAACTCACTGATCATTACATTGACTGTTAAGTAGAACCTTGAAGGTTTTCCCTCTCTCTCTCCTATTGTCGCCTTCTCTCTCTCTCTCTCTCTCTCTCTCTCTCTCTTTCTCTCTCTCTTTCTCTCTCTCTCTCTTTCTCTCTCTCTCCTTCTCTCCCAATCGTTTGGCTAGCTATTTTTCTCAATTTTTTGTAAAGATGTTATATGTATGTATATGTGGTGTGTGTATAGGCTGTTGCTTTATCTTTCTCCACTTTCTCTCACTCTTTCTTCCTTGCTCCACTCTCTCTCCCTCTCTCTCTTTCGTCTCTGTGTGTATAGTGTGTATGTGTGCTCCAACATAGCGACATAATGATCCACAGAAAGCAGTAGAGCACAAGAGACTTGTCGTAGCAGCTGCAGTTGATTCTGGAGAAGCTGCGAGGGGACTTCCCAGATTTCACGGAATTCACATGATTGATCAAACTCCCAATATACACATATATATTTATATTTATATATGTGTGTATAAATAACTATATATGCCAATATATATATTTTTGCTTTCGAATTTGTCGGTTTAGGATTTCAATTTCGTATTCGAAGAATTAAGCAGAGGATATTTAGTAGATGTATTTGAAAAAGTTATGAAAGTAATCGATTGAATTTGTATTTGTCATGCCTGATTATACAAAGCAATCATTGATCAAGAAAAAAATTGTGGAAAACCATCAGGTGTTCCCCATTTTGTTTGACTAATATGATTATAAATCTTGCACTTCAGGTGTCTATGTTGACTGTTATTACTTTCATTTTCAAATAAAATTCATCGTCAATATACATCAAATACTACTATTAATGCTCATATTCCATGAAAACTGTATTTTTAAGCTTATAAGCTTATTTCCTATATTGTCATGCTCGAAAAAGCTTTTCTTGTTTACCCTCATTTTGGTTTTTCTTACCTTATTGCTATTTTTGCTAGGTGAAAAACTTAAACACATAACAAAAAACGTGAAACTGATGAAAAAAAAGTATTTCTGAGCATAAATTGCAACACGAAAAGCTTCTACATCACTGAACCGATTGTCGGACGTTGTCTAGTTTGAGACTTCCAAACGATAGAAAGCATAGACCACTTTGCAAACATGACCATGGGGATTTTCCATTGAGAAGTAGTATCTCTAACAAGCAGTTCTTCAAAAAATTCAATGTAATTTGTTCTTCAACCCATCAATTCATGAATAAGGATTATTCCTATTCCTAAACCATAGAGAAAGATTCATTTTCATGTACTTCCTTTATTCTTCCTGAGGGTTAAAGAAGTAATCTTAGAACTTTTCTTTCGGTGTTTAAAACATGGAAAAGTTTTTTTTTGAAGACGAGAATACTTGAGCAATAGTGAGCTAAAACATACAATGCATATCAGTTTTTAATAACAAACTATTTATCCCATCAAGTTTGTTGCATATAAACTTTTATGAAAAATATTATAATTTTATTGAAATTTTTTATATATATATATATATCAATATACGTGATTGCCACTAATATTTTCAAGCAATCTTTATGAGAAAAATTCAAATCAAATGAAGCATGAGAAGTTGCACTTTTGAACCACCACCATTGCATTAAATCTAGGGTATGGGTATGAGATCCTTAAACGATGATCACATCATCAAACCGGCAAAGAAATTCTATAGATCTCTAAATCGAATGAGTGACATGTGATTTATTCTTTGTTTCCGCTTATTCAATTTAAGAAACTTTTGAAAACCAAGTAATTTCCAACAGTCAATTCAAATCTGTTCAAACTCATCTACATGCATGCATGAACATGGTAGCTAAATTGGTAATCTAACTGACATTATGAAATGAATCATAATCGAACTCTCATAATCAAATACAGAATAAGTTTTCTCTAGTTTTCACCAATATTCTCTGAGTTAGCAGCTATTGTTCAGGGTTGAAATGTTAAATTCAATCGTGGAATAAGACGCTTCTCTGATAGTAAGCTGAAAAAAGAAGGAAAGAAATACAACACTCTCTTTTCTCCTGGGGTTAGGCAGTTTGGCATCTTCCTACTTGCTATGAAAGCCCATCTCGTTATGTTTCTCCCTTCTCGTGATTCTTCCTTTTTATTTCTTCGATAAAAGTCTGAAAAACATAAATGCTTTCTACGTTTCTCTATGATATGATCAAATTTATCTAATAGAATAGGATCTTTCTAGAGATTCATTGAAGCATTGATGATAAATTCTTTGAAACTTAACATGACTTTGAAAGTACAGGTTATCTGCTTGTATTCATCTGAATTAAAATCTATTCCTAATGTCTAATTGGGAATCATTTAATCTATAATCTTCAGTTCTTTATACTTTCTGTTAGAGTCAACTTCGTTGACTCGTGTAGTAGTTATTCTGTAATCGTCGTCGAGAAGTCCGAGTAATTGGATTCGCCTGTTCCGTTGTCCTTTCGACTTCAGATGAGCCGTGACGGGCTAAAGATGAGACCCATGAGGCTTGTCTGTCTGTCTCTCTAACTAGTTCGACTTCTTGATTCTTTCTTCACTCCTTATTCTTATTCATTCAAATACTCAAAGTCATGACAACATGATTCACCCATTGGAGTTCACGTGGACTAATGCCATAATAAGCATTTCATATGCATGAAACGGGTCGAATAGATCGAAACATTAAAGCCATGTGAACCTTTAATGTCAATTTATAGTTGAATCTTTAGAAGAAGTTAAGAAAGTTTTTGCGAGCGTTCATTTCCAATGCAACCGCTTATTCTTTTTCGGATTCAATCAATAAACAATGCACTAGCCGTTTCACATTCCTCCCACGTGGTAGAGTGCTATCAACGCTTCGACTTTAAGTAAAAATTCTTCAGCACAATAGTTGAAAAAAGAAAATTATTCTAAGCAAATTATGTTATTATAAATATAATAATAAATTCACGATTCTCTATATAAACAGGCATAACATCCTAATATAATCTGCTTCAATGCCTAAAAAACCAAAGCGTAAAGCTGTAAAGACGTCTTCAAACGTTCACAGATGCAGTATATTTCATTTTACATGCAAGAAAAATGCTAAGCTAAGATATAATAGACACTAATCTAACAGCTAATCAACAATTTTACTAAAAATATTGAAAATACTTACCGTGCGTAGCAGGAAACACCTGAAGCATTCTGAACATTTTGCTTTCGACTTCAATCTTATATAATGATTTAGAAATTTTTAATTGTTTTATACAAATTTATTTTTAATGTATAACTATATGATTATGTTAAGCTTTTAATATAGAGAACATTGGAATATACAATAGACTAGTTTAGGTTGAAAACAAAAGATGAACTGATTCTTTTGAACTTATAGAGATCATTTTTAAAATTTTCTTTCAAAGGGTTAATATCTATTTGAACTCGTGGGGTCGATTAATATTCTGCTCTATTTCTCGGGCATTCAAGATGAGTATAACTGAGAAATAGCCAACACAATTTCGGCATGACAAATTTTGTCTGATCTATCTCAGACTTGTGCTCATTCTGATGATAATATTAGCGATGTGCGAACCTCTACACACATTATCTCATATTTTATTGAAAATTCGTTCGAAATATAGTTGGGAACATAGTTCATGTTAAGTCAAATCACTTTGAATTGCTGAATGTTTTTGACATTTTTGGTCTCGTTTCATGCACCCACTACGACATCCGGTCGTGTCAATTTCGCTTGGGGTTTCATTATTTAAAGGATGATGATGATTGTGTTGTTTTTTATGACAACAGGAAAAAATAGCTTTTTTCTTTTCAAAAAAAGAAAGACAGAAAAAGAAAACAGGATAAAAAGACAAACTACATGTATAATCTATAGAAATAATTTTTCAATAATTAGACATAAGCTTCACATTGGCCCCCAAATATATTTTTCAATACAGGAAAAACCATCAGTGTATTAATGGATTTTCCTTCAAACATACATCATATTCATAGATGAAATTACATTTTTTCAATAAAATAACATAAATCTCACAATTCTTATATAATAGTGATAGATTACTATGTGATCTACACATATACATATATGTATTTGAGTTTTTTTTTCTCATCTTCACATATTTCCTTCGTTAGCTTCTTCTTTTTCATTTCATATCGTTGTCAGAAATTGAGCCGGAGCAATCGACAATGTACTTTACGAAGTTCAGGAACAACAAAACTGGTCAAAATTTTAGCTTTAGGGCATTTTGAGATAATGAAGCTATTGACCGTATAATAATGAGAGCAGATAAATTAACTTAATAACTTTTTTATGTTTTTCATTTGTTTCTAAAAAGAGTAATAGTAAGAATAATATAATCGTATATATTATAAAAATAATATTTAGAAATATGATTTTTCATTTGAAAAATCATTTTTTGACTCTTTTTACATATGAAAGCTTGCCAACAATTCTAGTAGTACCGACATAAGTTGCTAATATTTTATTCATTAAAATAGCTTTAATAAGCCACAATAAACGGTTTTTGTGCTCAATGGGATATTGCATTGCCGTCATTATCGTGGCTCTCGCAATACATTCATACATACATACACAGTCAACGAAAGTACGTATGAATGGCAGAATAATTCTATCTTAACATACAAGGGATGTAATCCATGTTATTTCCGTTAAGAACAAAAACATTATGTTAGTTAATGAAGATTTTTCAATTTTATACAAATATACTTAGATATATATCTAAATATTTCTAAATATATAGATATATATATATGTATTTGTATTGTATAATATATAGTATTTATAGTATATATAGTATATATTTTTATATTTTCATATAGAAATATAGAGATATATGTGTGTGAAATCGTACAGAATTGTATACACATAGTGTATATTTCAATTTGAATATAGCATATTCAGTTGTAAATTGGTTTATTTTTTCTATTTTTTTTCATTAATTCCAGATAACATTCCAGATAACAGTTTTGTATTCTTTATTCAAATAATGACCACTGCAGCACATTTTTGGAAATTTTCTTGTTTGTTTTCGGACACCCAATACATGAAAGGAAACGAAAATAAGATAACAACAAACCAAAAGAGTTCGTAAAAAGTGGAGAGATTATATTTCATTTTCCTTTTTATTACTAATTTAGTCTGAGATTCAGTTAAGTCTAGTTTTTATAATATTTAAGTTTACTTACTTACGTATGGAGGGAGGGAAAGGGGACGAAAGGGAAGCGTGAAAGCAATATTTCATTAAGAATTTTTAGTTCATATATGGAATAATATTCATATATAATGTTACTTTTCTTTTAACATCTAATAATACATAGCAGTTATTAATCATTGGACATCTTACATTTGAAACATTCGCATACTTTGACCTAAGAAAGCCTAATAAGATTAAATTCTATAAGCAAAAGTATGCGGACCAAAGTTTTTATAAAATAAAAATCCTAATATTATATAAAATTAGAATATTTTATAAAGTATTCTTCTTATTCTTTTTTTATTTTAGTTTATAATTGTAATTGTTTCAAACATTTTTATCAAGCATTATTCAATAATCAAGTTTTAAGTTTTGCAAAGTGAGTCAGCAGCATAATGAATGCTCAAAGAATATGGGAAAGCAAAGAGAGAAAGAGAAAACTCTAGCCAGTAACTAAAATAATTAAATAGTATGGAGTTGAAATGACAGCGAACGATACTCATAGATATATCTGCAATTGACATAAAGTTTTTTTTAGATAAAACTCGAGAGAACTTTATGATCACAAACCTTTGTAATCATTTTGTTTCTCATTTCATTTAATTATCTTGTTGGATATATCTGCTAAAATGAATCAGCAAATTTGCAGAGCTTCAACTTCCCTCCCAGTTTTCTTTTAACTCTATACATTTTAAAGAATAATGTATTTTTGGCTTTATTTAATTAGATGAAGCTGAGAGCAATGAGTAACTAACTGCCTAACACTCCCAGAGGAGACACGCTGAGTGTCATGAAGATCTGGTATACGATAGTATTCACACCGAAAGTGTTTTAATCACTCATACTGAAACCCAAGTAGTTTCCATGAATTTAATTTATTTTTTTCTTCACTAAACTAGCAGATTTTAGTTCAACTCAATTTCCTGGAATCCAATAAAATAGGGGAACGAGCTCTCCATCTTATATAAATTTCTGTTTGACAAAAATGATTTTTTTTTCTCTTAATAAAAGACAATTCATCTATCAATTTTTGAAATTGTCATAAAAAATTTAAAATGACATTCCGAACATAATTTCCGTACTTTAAATGTATAAAACTGAATTTATTTTATATATTTCAAGATTAGTTATATATTTTTCATTTTCTACAACAAATATACATATTTCGGTATTTGTCATGTTGTCTATGACATATTAAACCGGAAATAGGAACAGGTATGTACATACAATGTATAGAAAGGTTGAAAGAAGTAACAACTTATATACATGTACATGTACGCTATCTATCATATATACTATGAAAATATCAATTTAGATCTTATTTCTCAATGTTCTACTGGATTATTTAGTAAACATAAAAATTTGAGAAGGCAAAAATTGATGACAAATATTTTTTAGAAAAAAAAAATGAGTTTTTAAAATAAAAAGAGAAGTAAAAGAAAGATAATAAATTCTATTTTTTTTAATCTGAATTAAAATGACATCCATCTACATACACATATGTGCATATACATATTACATGTCTCATTCTCATGTCTTTTCTATTTTAATTTTTTAGCAAAAAATGAATATTTTACTTTGAGTATACACACATGTAAGATATGAAACGAATGAAGTAGTTTCAAATACTCTTTAATGTATACATAAATCTAGGTTTTAGATGAATTATTGACATGAATAAAGAAAAATGAAGTCCAGAATGCTGAACACCTGAATATTTTACGTTTTTTTCTTTCATGGAAAACGATGTCTATTTAATACAAATATTATTTTGTATAATATTTGAAAAGAAATAGTTAAATGCAGTCAAAATATGTCTGAAGTATGTAATATAGTTTATAAGAAAAAAGAGAGAAAAAGTTCAATATTTATTAATATTGAATAATATCTTTTTTGAAAAAATGTCTGAACAATACACTAAATTGTGTTTTGTTTTGTTTTCATTTATATAACAACATACATATGTATATGAACTATAATATTAGATAGTTATGTTGTTGTTTTTGATGATATTAATTGATAATTCAAATGAATATTTATTTATTTACATATCAAATTAAATTTTTTTGTCTTTTTTTGCAAATGTGTCATTCTCTCATCTGTGGCTTCCTATAGCATAAAGCGAGCTATGAAACGAAATATATTGTTCGCGTTTTCATGTTTTGTTTTGCGATCAAGCAACCCACAACAACCTTATTAACAGAATCTGTGAAATAGAAAACGGAAGATACACATAGTTATCGGTTGACTGATTCTATTGTCATCTGAAAAGCTGATCCTTGGATTCATATAGTCTATAACATTGTCGTTCACTATGTTATCGTTGCAAATACTTCGTGAAGATTTCGGACAAAAAAGCAAAGCGAGTCGTTGTGAAAAATGGAACAAGTTTAGTCATGTACTAGGGATACTTGACAAGAAATGTAAAACTGTCTATTTAATCCCTCGTTATATAAGAATAATATTACTTTTTTCAGTAATATTAATCTTTGAATTGAAAAAAACTGATGTTTGACTAAGTTCAGCTTGAAAATGCATTTATGTCTTCCATAAGTATTAAAGGAATGAAGAAATAAAATAAAGAGTCATGTCAGAATTTTATTCTTCCGGAATACTTTGAGGGATTAGAAGACCGACGTTGCATATGATTTTTGTCGTCGTTAGCCCAAAGGCAATGTTCAACTGCTGTCAATCAAACATAGAGGGACAGCTAAAGTCAGACCAAATTCTACTTATTCTGTTTTTGGACATTGAGACACCCAATGGCTTTGAGGAGAGGGGACATCAAGTAGCTATTCAGACATTCTAAAATCAAATTGAAGCAAAAATAATTTCGTTTTCACTGTTTTCTGTATTGAGATTAGGGATAAACAAGTTGGCGTGCTTGAGAAACATATATGTATGATGCAAATGTAAAAAAATGTGAAAATTCAATTATTATAATTATTTTTTTCAAAACTTTTACAAAAACACAAGTATTTTGTTGAATACTTATCTATATTTCTATTCTATTTCTCATCTTCTGACAATATCTTAAGAGTTTTTGAATTGGAACTTGAAATATTCTTGTAGAAGGACTATAGAATTATATGTATTGAACAAGCAAAATTCCTTTTTTATCTTTTTTTTTTGCTTTAAACTGTATCTGTATTACTATAAACAGGGATTTTCTTTCAGTTATATGGTTTTAATTATTTTATCAACACTTATTGGAATCTGTATTGTTGTTATAATAGCTTCTGTTGTTTGTAAGAGATTCAGAAAATGTCCACTGTATCGAGATCCAGCAGGTATGAACTTATCTTATCATCTAGTAGTTATTAAAGCAAATGTTTTTTCAGTATTATCACATACTTTGCCAACAACATCAATGTATCGTCCAGTGGATACTATTCCTCCAAAAATTTATGAAGGTGGGAAAGTAACATCTAAACGAAACTGTAAACAGCAAAAAAAATATTTTATTGCTCATTTGCTATATGCTATATGTATATACATATTCACACCAATATGTATTTATATAGATAGCATGAAGAGATTGTTTCCCAAAACATTTCCGGATGAAGGTAAAGAACATTAGTGAAGCAGAGATGACGACAACGACGGTGACTAGGCTGTAATAGTTGTTGAATAGCTCGATTGAAGTAGTTTATGCTATGCTACTTTGCAAAAAAATAAGGATTGAGCATATATTCAGATGACGATAGTGAGAAATGTAAGAAGCAGAAAACAACTTATAAAGAATATATAAAAGAAAAGCAATAGCTTTTGACACAAGTAGAAATAGAGACTATAAAGCAATGAAACGAGAGATTTAATGGTTATAGTACCGAATAGAAAGAAATTTCAATTGCAATTACAATTAACTACCACTTTTGGTCAATATAACATAGGAATAACTAAACTTGAACACCTTTTAAAATATATTATAAATATACGAATGGCCACAGGGGGGGGGGGGGGGTTGGAGGTTTAAGAGAGACAAGGGATAAAATCTTCATTTAATATAAAAATTATTTTACAAATATCTAGTAACCTTTGAAATATTATTATATAAAAAGTTTATGTTATATATGAACTTCTCTCAATTACTCCGAAACTTTTGGAATAGATTATATTATTATTTTGAGAAGAAAACTTGTATTTATATACTTTTGACCGAAGAAAAATTTTAAAAAGCAAATTATTTTTTTTGTCCAGAAAAAAATAGTGAAAACTATAAGAATAAAATCGAAAAATTAAAAATTCTATAATCAGAGATTACTCTCATTAAGCTTATTACTGTCCTCAAACTAAAGATTTTATAATTCAATGCTGTTTTGGATAATAGGGCATTAAACTTGGAGCATTTCCCAAGGCATTCCAGTTAAATGAGTAAAATACATAAAATTCTCTAAACTGACCTTACATAAAAGATAAATTAAAATAAATTAAATGTTCTTTTAATATAATTTACTAATTTTCTTTATTTTGCAGCTCCACCACCATACGAGTGCTTTGTTCCACCTCCAGATCAAATGCGCACGGATTGGAATAGTTTTTTGGATAATGAAATGAATAGCCAAAGTCGCCGTGTTACAACTTTACATTCCTGAAGAACTGCTGCTTCAATCTATCAGGGTCTCGTCGAAATCAAAAAAGATCATGGATTTATATAATTAGCCTAAACAATCAGCCAGAAACATCATGAGCTTTGCAGAATTTTATTATATGTATTATATGTGTAACTATGTATTTTCGCATAGTTCTTGATATTTCATATTGTTTTTTTTAAGCTTTTGGTTATTTTTCGAAAAAAAAAGAAATCTCCTCAAGTCAACCACGGGTACAACAACGAAGGTGTTGTTTACGGTAGTTATATACTTGCAATGATTTCTCATGTCAACAAGCTTCGGAAACAGCTCATTTTAGACATTTAAAAGAAAGTAATAGATCAAATTATTTTATATTTATATATAGAAATTCTTTTGCTTTCCTACCACCTATAGCTGTGTATGAAATTAGCTTAACCGTGTTCTCAGTGTCTAAATAACTATCTTTCGTCTAACACATCTATACTCAATGCCACAACAGACTTTTACTTATGTAATTTTAACTATGTTTCTATAATCCATTATAGGCGACAAAGTTATCTCATTGCTTGTAGATATTATTTGTTTAAAATTCATTTACCAGGGTTTATAAAGTGAAAACAAAACATTTTACTAAATCAATTGTAAAAATATTTTTATTAATTTCTAATGCCTTATCGCTGTGATATGTCTGAAATCGATGAGATGCTAAACAAACTGTACGAAATAAACTTTTATATTCACATTCTTAAAATAGGTTATGAGATGATATATTGAAAAATAGATATTGTTATGTTATACATCTAAAATATAAATTATCTTTGAACTTCTTATTTCAAAGAAAATCAAAATATTTCGATGTATAAAATGTTTTCTTGCTGTATAAATAAATAAAACGTACTTTGATGCGATAAAATTTAAGGTTATCTAAGAGATTCAAGTAATCAAACATGCTATAAGACTAAACTAGACTGAAGTTATAAAGCTTTGTTGTTCAATTGAATACTATAACAAATGGAAAAAACTTTGATTTATTATCTTTGCCATATAAAAGAAATAACTTATCAAACATATATGTTAGGCAGTGTCGTTATACTTTCCCAAGGGAATATATTGAATGATATTTCGAAAAAAAGTGCCAAGAACAACTGATGGATGACATGTCAGGACAATGAATTTCTCGAAGCTATTTCTGCATATCAGACAAGTATGCTGAAAACGTGAAATTCGAAACAAATAGGGAACTATGAAGAGTTCACAATTAAAAGCAAATCGAGCAGAAACAACTGTTACGAAGCTATTTGATGTACAGCAATATTTTATTATTATTTAATTTGAACAGAATTGCCTAAATTGGATGCCAGTAATCTACGTTAAAATCTAAAACTTTAATATTCGTCATCTATACATATACATTATAATTTCGTTCTCCAAAGATTTTGGTTCCAACACGAACAATTGTACTTCCTTGAGCAATTGCTTGAACAAAGTCGTCGGACATTCCCATAGAAATCTCCTAAGAAAATCATAAAACTCATTTTATGCTTTTGATATATACCAAATCATCTTCACTAAGTCCAGATTGTGCTATATATTTTGCACGTACATCGTACAAAGAGGTGAAATCAGGGTTCGGTATGGTATGGCTAGAGAAATGACACATAGAAACAATTATTAACTACTCCAACCTGTTGTCAAATGAACCTATGGTCATGAATCCAATTAATTTCAAATTAGGGCAATTATTACGGACATAATCGGCTAGTTTCATTGCACCATCTCCATTCAAGCCGCCTTTCTGCTCTTCCATACTTGTATTTACTTGAACAAGAACGTTCAGTATCTAAATATATTAATAAAATAAAAGGGACATTTGAAAAGTATAAAAACTTTATTTCTTTTGGCAAATTCCTTATTAAATCCATCACAATGCTTTTCAGTTTCTAATGTGTGAACGGCATAAAGTCCAGGACTATTGCATATCTTAGGAATCTGAATAACTTATGTGGGTAAATGTGAAATGTAAAGTTGGATTAAAAGGAACCTTATTGCTTTGAACCTGTCCGATATAATGCCATCGAATTGACGGACACGCTTCATGCAATTCATGTGATTTCTCATCCAACTCATTTACATAATTTTCTCCGAAATCTAGTTGTCCAGCATCGACACAAGTCTAAACAACAGCACATGTAAAAAAATTGTAGAATGAAAAGATATATCAGATTATCATAACAACATACTTTAATAAATTCAGCTGGTTTAGTTTTTGAAGCAGCAACTAATAAGCATCGTTTAGTTAAAGTAGAAGCAGCAACGCTTTGTGCAACAACATCCTTGACGTTGGCAATATTTGCAGATACCTTGAACAATTAGTTATAAAAGTAGAAAATATTGAAAACCTCGCTCAAGGGTGGGTTCACCATTGTAGAATATGGAATTGCTTTTTGAAATAAAACCCTGCGGCAAGGATTTAGTGCCTTAAGTAGCATCAATTTCTTAGAGAAACTGGTGATAAATCTCCTATGAGTTGTACGTAATTTCGCGTTATCAATGCGGTGTTGATGAATTGTTTCAATGCTAAGTTACAAAATAAGATACAACATATGACGTGATAAAGCGTCTATAGTTTGATGGGGTCACGAGGATCTTTCCATGAAATGTCTTTATTGTTTTTATATATTAGAAGGACGTGTTTCCATGAAACATCACAAATTGTGAAATTCTGATAATTTCGGGGAAATTTATGCCATCAATTATAATGAAACTTGGATTTTTAATATTTTTCGTTTGTTAGCTTTACTTGTGTTTATTTATTTTAGATATAAAAACAATTTAATTGAACCTATATTATCAGGATGTCCAACAGTCTTGGGTGCAAAGGTATCATACACAAAAAGAGGTTATTAAATGTTAGTGTTGGTAATGAGAGTTTTGCATAACTGTTTTTCTATTTAGCCCAATAGCCTTCAAGCTTTAAAGAATTACATAGATAATGATTTGAGTTATGAAGTTGTTTATGAACTTCCAGAATGTTTACTAAAGAGTTTGCAGGTTTTTACATATCTTAATATATCTTTTGAGAATCGTCTTATAGAAAAATGTTGAAATGCATGAGAACTTACTTAGAAGTGGTGGATCTCCCCCAAAAGAAATACCAAATAGAACCCCACGCGTTACTAATGAAAATCCCGATTTTATTAGTTCGATATTTGCTATGATGGATAAAAATATAACGGACGGTTAGTACCATAACTTATTCCAGCCGACCTTAACTTATTCCAGCCGACCAGAATATTATAGTTCCAACTCTACCAGTGCAACGGTTTGAAGTAGCAAAAGACAAAAAAAAAGCCGTGAAAGTTCCTATCGCACAAAATTTACAAAAATCAAAGAGAGTATCTTGGAGATCTCCTTTGACTTCTGTACAATTGTTTACTCCACATTTCACTTATCGATTTCCTGATCCTGAATACTTCATTTCTTTTTCCTCACAGCAAGGTGCGCATACCTATCGTTCTGGGAAAGAAAAAAATGCATAATTTCTACATGATTTCTTCTGCATGATAATAATAAGTGAATGAAAATATGTTTTTTTCGTTCAAATGTTTCTGTTCAACTGTTCTTTATTTTCAGATCTTCAATTTCTGCTTTAATTGTATATTTTTTCTTCTTATTTCTCATTTCTGTCTCATTTCTATCTCATTTCTATATCATTTCTATCTCATTTCTATTCACTTGTCATAATTTAATTAGAACTGAATCTCATATTTTATCTGAGTTATGAACGTAGACATTAATGTTCAAATATATTAAATGAAAAAAAAATCATGCAACATATAAATATATTTAGTTATACCAGGAGTTCTTACCAGGAGACTGTTCCAGGAATGTATTGATCGATCAGGCTTTGATAATATGGTTTCAATTTATCCAAATCAGGTTTAATATCAGTCTTCGAATAGAGGTCACAGTTGCTAAATAGCAGTTTTAAAAAGAAAATTTAAACGTTAAGCTCACTTTAGCATCATTACAGCTGGCAACATTTCACGATCTCTTTCACATTCAAAATGTTTATAAGCATTGTGTGTATGATATGGATAAAATGAATGAAAACGAATAGCATATAATGCATCGTCAGGCAAAGTTGAGCCATGGTTTTTCAGAACCTGTAGATTCAGCGTTAACTAAATTAGCTGAGTATATATCACCTGATATATATATTCATCATGACTCCAGGTCATAAGCAAGTTTTCAATACCGCAACCAGGCTTGTAGATACCGCACGGTGTACTGAAAAACCGTCAAATCATTGTAATGGTAGTTGACCCTTACTTATATCTCTCGTCTTTTAAGTCGGGATTTCCTTCAAAACTTTTCAAGCCAAATACAACAGTGTCTGATGGAGCACATCCTACGGGATATGTATCTCCTGAAATATAGACAGAAACTTTATATATTTTTTCAAAGGCTATAACATGAAATAATACAAAAAATAACCTGTAACTGCATATTGTTCCTCCCCCCACATGGACATAACTTTTCCAAGATCATGTACAAGGCCGGCGAGATGCATCCAAGGTTTGTCTGGATGAGCAGCTCTAAGTCGTTCAGCTGTTTGGTAAGCATGGAAAATATTAGGCTCATCCACCTATATCAATATATAAGTTAATGTTTTTTTTGATTAATTTACATCTGGATCACTTTCATCAAGAAAGCCGGCTAATTCTTGTAAACATTCCATAACGGACATTTTAGCATGTGAAAAACCAAGCCATTTTTTATGCTTAAAATTATAAATATAGAGGATAAAAAATTGAGAGAATTAACCATATTGTTGACAAAGTCTACAGTTTGCAGTTGATGTTGATTATAATAATGATTTTTGACTCTTATTTGAATATCAGTCAACGCATCTTGTTCATATACTCGAAAGTTATGATTAGTTTGAGTGGAAGTACCAAGATCGATCTTCATTTTTCTCTATAATTCTTTTTGTGATTGAAAAATAATAATGAATTGAATAGAATACAATAAAAAAATCAAAATGAATGAGTAGTAAGTGAAAATGATATAGAAAAGTTTAATTTAAACAAAAATTTCAACATGACCTGAGATTTTCTTTTTATATGGAAAAATTTAGTGTCATAAAGTTGTATACTGTACAAAGTTTAAATGGATATAAATATAGATTGAATAAGATCATATAAGATTAAAATGGATATTAAATATTCTGCAACAATTTTAAGTAAAAGGAAGATAGCTGTGTGAACATTAATTGAATAATACTTCTTTAATCAAGGATAATGGTGAGAATTATAGAAAACTAGTTTGATTGCGTGTTCATTTCAGAATGTTCAATAAGTCATTATTAGAGTATCTAGCTATCTTATATTTTTTTATTTTTATCAGGAGGTCGACACATAAGTAAATATTTGTATTTATATATTATCAATAACTTCTTCATAACTATGCTTAATTAGATTCTTTTTACTCAAATTTATTCACCTCGTCTTCCTATTCTAAACATCTACTTACTCTTCTTAGCCACATTTTCAGTCAATTCATGACTTTTAAGCGAACAAATGTAACAAACAGAACAGGCGCTCAACCTTTTTAGAATGTATTCTTACCAATAAAACATGTTATTATATATTTTTGCAGATTTGTATGATTATAATAATCCTAAATGGAAGTACATTGTTAATCTGATTAGACATAGCGGTTGCAACTGAACTTTTAATACAAAATTGAACATTGTAATGTTATTAAGTATCGAACTTGAAGGGTTTTTTATGTTGTTATGTCAAGAATATTTAGACAAATTTACATTTATTCATAGGCTTGCATTATAATAAATCACAGTGTTTTAAAAAAATTCTATGCATTCCATTACAATTTTGACTTTCCCTTCTCAAGAGCATCCATCAGTTCACCCAATCCATCCTTGATGGATTCCAAATTCTTGGCTCCTTCCATAGAAGTGACCTTATTCCAGTTATCTCGAACTAAAATTCATAAAATGAAAGATATACGCAGTGCTATTAGCTAACCATTTTCGGCCTTAGCTTGTGGAATAATAGCTCCAACGGAACGATAGTACTTGACTAAATAATATAATTCATTGAAATCAAAATTTAAGCAACTTACGAGTTCCATACCATCCTGCACCAGCTTCATAGACTTTACCACTCTCTTCGAAGGATTCATGAACCATGTATACAACCAATGGTGTAACAAATTCTGGCTTAAGAGCATTGACAAGTTCCTAAACATATTAAAACGTGGTAAATTTTTAATCAACATATATGTGTGTGTCTGTACCTCAGGCATTATGGATTGAGTCAAACGAGATCCAGCAGTTGGAACCAAAGTGTTGGCCAAAATGTTATATTTAGCTCCTTCAGCAGCCAAAGTGTTAGCGAAACCAATGAGAGCAGACTTAGCTATAACAAATAATGATTGAAAGTTATATATGAAAGAAAAATTTTTTATAAAACAAACCAGCAGCATAATTGGCTTGTCCGAAGTTTCCATAAATACCAGCATTAGAAGATGTTACAAGTACACGTCCGTAATTTTGTTTACGCATGTAAGGCCATGCAGCTTTAGTAACAGCGTAAGCTCCCTTAACGTGAACCTTGAAGATCAAGTCTGAAAATGAAAAAATTATATTTTGCATTCTTGACAATCCTAAGTTTGTTGTTTTACACCTACAACCCCTCACCCCCCTCCCTTCAGGAAATGTTCTAATGATTCTGTATTCATAATTTATGTAATGTATTACCCCAATCAAGATCAGTCATTTTGACCATTGAAACATCACGAAGAATTCCAGCATTATTGATAACAATATCTTAAATTTATAAAGTTGTGTTTTTCATTTTGATCTGTAAATCACAAACCAATTCGTCCAAAGTTATCAATAGCTGTCTTAACAATCTTATCTCCAAATTCTACAGAATCGTAGTTTGCTACGGCTTTACCTCCAAAGCCTTTGATTTCTTGGACAACCTGGATGAATTATTTGTTTTTTTCAAATTATGATGTATGATGATTAACCTTGTCTGCCATTGAAGTAGAAGCAGATGTTCCATGAGCATCTCCTCCAAGATCATTTACTGTAAAGATTGAAATGATTCAAAAGTATATTTACATTATGAAATATAAATTTTTAATTCTAAATATATATAATTATTATCAAAAACAAATATTTTATGAAATCTTTATAAAAGTTTCTAAAGTTTTATAAAGTTTTACAAATAGAAAACAGCATTTCCTGTCTATACTACAGTTTTTTGCCCTTGCAAAGTCTGATTTTGTACATTGACCGATAAGCACGAGACTCTATTGATTGAAATGTAATGCATGTTGGATCAAAACTATTTTTTTTCTTCAGCAAATTAGTTGTTTTAAAAGTTAGAAGCCTTAAGCATAACACTAACCAACAACAGCACATCCTCTTTTGGCTAATTCCAGAGCATAAGTACGCCCTAATCCACCTCCAGCTCCAGTTACAATAGCAACGCGATTGTCAAATCGTAGAGAAGCCATGTTTCAAATGAACTTTTCGTCACTAAAATAATATGATATTCTCTCAATTATAATTTATAAATGTTAGAAGATATAATTAAATAATTGTGTAAATTTTTTAATTTAATATAAGTATATAATATAACTTAATATAATAAAATATAATATAAAACAAATTATAACTTTAATTAAAATAAAAAAAAAATTATATAACTAAGAAAGAAATATTATATAATATCTTTTTCATATTATGAATGAATTACAAACAGAAAATAAACAAAAGATATTAAGAACATGGAGTGGTATGAACAGTCATGAAATGGAAAATACCGAAAGGCCGTAGTTCTCCAGCGAACTAGACTACAAGATAGTCAAGCAATCTTTCATTTACTTGATAAGAAATAACAGAAGAAAAGAGAATAGAAAGATAAGAAATATATATATTTAACATGTTAAATAGTAATGAAAACAACAAAATATGAAGACAATATTTATTCTTTTTAAACTTAAAAATATTCAAGTACATGTGTCTCTCGAAACTAACAGTGTATTAAATAAACGATTTATTTCGATATTACTTTTTAATTATAATTTACGATTTTAATAAATATGCGACAAGTCGCTATGAGATCTTGGTAAGAACTGAAAAATGAAAATTGGAATTTTAATTTACCCGAATAATTATATAAAACTTTATATTAACTATTAATTCTGAAGAATCTTATTCACTTTTCGTATAAAATACGAAACATTCCGCCCGAATTTTAGATTTATTTATTTAATGTTTATTCCTTTTTAATTATGATTGAAAATATTAATATAAAATTTATTCATAGTTTCTTATTACATGGACATATTATAAAATTATACTGCTTGGAGGTACAAAATTTACAAAGTTTTTCTCTCTTACAAGTTCCAGAATGCTTGTTCAAACATTTTAAACAAACTTTCAGACTTACAGCTCTAGAGAATTTCTTAATTTTAGAGTTGTACTGAACACATTTTTCAGTTTCGTGCTTCTTGGAGCAAAGTTTACATGTTTTTTCCAATTTGAATGATTTTTCGTGGAATTTTTGAGCTTTCATTTCATTCTGTTTATTGGATTTTCATTTAACTCCTTTAGAAGTTTACAGAAGTTTCGTATATCAGCTTTCAAGTCGAAGATTTCGTTATTTAATTTGACGATTTCTTCTTGAACGTTCATATTTGTTGTTTCTTCTTCCATATTTTCTTCATCAAGAATACTTTCGTATTTTTCAGCTACTTCTCGCTGATTCATGGTGGACAACTGAGAAATTTAACTTTTTTTTTATATACCCCTTTTTCTTCACGTAAAATTTCACGTAACGTGTTGTCGTAACGTGACTGCTCCGAAACCAAAAAAAAAACCAAATTTGGTGTTGAAAATTACTTATATATCTTATCTTTATATATTTTTTATAGATTTACTGATTTATTATTAATATTATTAATTTTTTTCATTTATTTAAGTTTATTATAATATTCATATGAGTTTTCGAAACAATTTCTCAAAAAAATTTTTTATAGTCAATTTTCCTATTTTTTCTTAGCCTATTCTTCCAAATTTCAATTTTTTCATCATTCTCACAGGAAGTATGTACTTTGTCATGATTGTTTAATAAAGATTGTTCGAGGGTTTTTTTCTTTTCTTCTGACTCATTCAAATTTTCGGATATTTCTAAAGGAATTAAGTGGTTTATGGATCTTAGGAAACGGTTTCCTTCTGAATTTCTGATTTTTGCTGTTCGAATTTCCCCATTTTTAGAAGTAATCAGTTCTTCTATAATGGCAAGTGGCCATTTGTGTCTTTTCACATTATTTTCCATACATAAAACAATTTCTCCGATTTTTGGTTGTAATTTATTGAAATTTTTTGTTATACTTTTTCTATTACTCATGGTCCTTAATTCCTCAAGATAAGTTATGGACCAGTCTTTCCAAAAATTACTAATACTATCATTGCAGGAGTGCATCCACTCTTTAATTTCGTTCAAATTATTCAAATAAAAGATTATAATATTATTTTGAAAAATTTAGATTTTTTTCTTAAATAGTAGTATACAAAAGGTTGACGCTGGCGCACCTTTTTTGCCCAAATGCGATTTTTGCAGATTTTCAACATTTTAAAAACTTTTTTTTATTGAAAATCATACTTAATTTCCCCACAATGTGTCATTTTTCAAAAATGACCAAAATTTGTCTGGCGCACCACTTACCCATTTGGCCCACTATCAATTTTATGAAGTATTTATTGTTTTTATTGCTATTAAATGACGAATCTGAGATTCGATAAAAATCTTGAACCTCTGACAAACATTGATCTCATTTCTTTGGTAGACACATTAAAGATCAAGGATTTTAGAGGAGTCTTTATGAGAGATACTTTGCCGGATATAATAAAAGATCTGAATCGTAATCTCAAAGATGTCTTCTCCCCTGTTCAATATTTGTCAAGCAGTCAAAACGAAATCATTTATTGCTGTAAATCATATAATTATTATGAGATCACGACACGATGAGAACAACGAATCATTCATTGGTGTATTTCTTATGACATGAGAAAAAAAAACGAAGAGAACAATTAGACATCGCATTTTGGCATTTTCTCGGGTGGACCGAACTGAAACATAACAATTAAACCAATTCTCTAACTGAATCAACTTACGCCAGGACCGATGATGATCCTAGAGATGCCCAAGATCAAGTCAGCGCTGATAACTTTGAAGTCCGGATAATGGTCCGGTCTTCTCCCCTGTTCAATATTTGTCAAGCAGTCAAAACGAAATCATTTATTGCTGTAAATCATATAATTATTATGAGATCACGACACGATGAGAACAACGAATCATTCATTGGTGTATTTCTTATGACATGAGAAAAAAAAACGAAGAGAACAATTAGACATCGCATTTTGGCATTTTCTCGGGTGGACCGAACTGAAACATAACAATTAAACCAATTCTCTAACTGAATCAACTTACGCCAGGACCGATGATGATCCTAGAGATGCCCAAGATCAAGTCAGCGCTGATAACTTTGAAGTCCGGATAATGGTCCGGTCTTCTCCCCTGTTCAATATTTGTCAAGCAGTCAAAACGAAATCATTTATTGCTGTAAATCATATAATTATTATGAGATCACGACACGATGAGAACAACGAATCATTCATTGGTGTATTTCTTATGACATGAGAAAAAAAAACGAAGAGAACAATTAGACATCGCATTTTGGCATTTTCTCGGGTGGACCGAACTGAAACATAACAATTAAACCAATTCTCTAACTGAATCAACTTACGCCAGGACCGATGATGATCCTAGAGATGCCAAAGATCAAGTCAGCGCTGATAACTTTGGAGTCCGGATAATGGTCCGCCACCTCAGAAAGAGTCAAGTTGGTGCAGTCGCTGAAGCAGAAGTCTTTCTTTCCCACAGACGTGCCGAGGAAGAATCCCGATGTTGAAAAAATGCCACTTCCGGAATCTCCTTTCCTTCCATGGGAGCTCCCGATGTAATATCCAACTAAACCAAATAATTAACTATGAAGTTAAGAAATTAGACATACCGCAGTTATTGGAAATGACGCCATGTTTCCACGCGGGCCTCCTATCCTGTCCGATACTAAGCTGCATATACTGCTGTCCTCGATACATTGTATCGAATCCTCGGGGAAAGCTCGGAAACTCATCACTCTCTAGAGCAAAGACAACGATGTCATGCGCATCCGAGAGAGCCAGAACACGACACTGAAAAGCAGCTTGAACCTAGGTAAAATAATTGGAAAAACAAACCTTGAAAGATCTTCTCTGATCGACGACGTTGTATATGGTTACCACATCATTCTCCTGTAGTTTAGAATGAGGGCCATGACGGAAAGTTACTGCGTGTTTGACATCGATAGCAACAACGCAAGAGAACAGAGCGTCGTCAGATTTTGAGGTAGTGTAAAGGCACCTTTCCAACTCCTCCGCGATGCTTCTCTGCATCTTCCCTAAACAGACATTTATTAGCAAATTATAAGGGAAATGATCACAGATGAGAAATCACGAAATCAATGCAAACATTCACAAAAGTTAATGCGATGTTGGCAGGTTCTCTCCTTTCTCTGCGTCTCTGCCCACAGACACGTCTCTGCCTTCCACTCTACCCCAACGCGTCGCGTGCGTTGAGAAACGCAGAGAAAGGAGAAGTTCAACTGTGGCAAATGTTGTCTCGTATAAACGAGAGGATTGAAGAAATGTGACAAACAATGAAACAGATGTACTACTTTGGTAATTGGAAACGCAACAGACGTGCAGTTTTTTGGCAGATAAGATTAGACAAAGAAAGAGGCGGGCAGTATCGAAATTGGGAAGAAGGGGGTTCTGATTTTCGACGAGGAAAGAGAACGGTTGCTGATATTTTGTGTTGTGTATTTTGAGCTAAATAAACCTTTGTTATTAAGTTCGACTTCTATATTGAGATAACTATACTCTGAAGCATTCTATTACTCCTATTCACTGCCCTATTTATTACTATTGTGACTATTGGGATTCCACCTAACTACCACTGGTCTCAGTAATCACGGAATTGTTGGAGGAATACAAGGATCGACGTAAGTGACGTTGTTAGAATCTTTGTATACTGTTGTGGAGAACGGAAATAAGGATCGGAATCCTTATAAACCACGACATTTGGTGCATCGGCCGGGAACCCAGAATCGGCTGGGGAAAGCTCTCATCATTTACGAGGTAGCTAAACTGAGAAATAGCACTCGATTGAAAAGAATGAAGAGTATCCTATCTACAATTGACTACAGATGTCAATTGATAACCCAAAGGTTGCGGAAACATCTAAATGTGATGGATGATTTCTATGAGAAGCAACTGAAGCTTTGGGAAGATAGAGGAGACGATGTAGAGATTGAAATTTTCATGTTGAATTGTAAGGACTGGGCTGCTAATATGAAGGTGGACAGGATTACGGTAATATCGGAACAGTCAAGAGGAGAAGAAATACTACAGTCTATGGCTTTGGAATCTAAGGAAGAATGGGAAGTGGAATTCCAGGACAAAGGAGTATACACAAAAATCAAGGATCTGCTTCAAAAAGCTCTAGAGTTTGAAGAGCAATGTGAATTATGGCAGAGAAATGGACAAGAAGTACTGAACCGGATGAAGGAAGTAAATTTGGAATATCACACGGAGTCATCACAATCCCTAGTTCAACATGAACTACGGTTGATAACGGAAAAATATCATCAGCAACAGAAGGAGATGGAAAATCTGAAGCGAATGCTGCATCAGAATCACCAAGAACATGAGCCGATCAGATCTATGGAGAGAGAAAGACCGCTACACATAAAGGTACCGGAGTACCGGATCCCAACGTTTGATGGAACACCAGAATTGTTTGAAGCTTTCTGGGATCGATTCAACTATCTTATTCATGAAAACCGAGATAACCTGATCAAGGAACAAAGGCTCACTATCTGTATGAAGGACTAAGTGGGAGAGCTACTTTGACTATCTCGGGAATTAGCCCTACAGGAAGGAACTACGAGAGAATGCGAAGAGCCCTTATAGACGAATATGGGTATTACAAGGAAGATGTAGCCCACGTGTTTCAGCAACTCGGACGTCTACGAAAAGCAGAACCAAGAGCGGATGAATGTGCAGAACTGCTTTCTAACGTTAAAGCTATTACTCGAAGACTAGAGGCGGCAGGATACGAACCGATGGCAGCATGGTTCTACCTGTCAGTAGCGGAAAAATTTCCCATCATGACCTAAAAAGAATACTTCGGGAACAAGATCTACAATGGAGCTTGGATGATATTTTCAGCATGATTGGCGTTGAGATACGAATCATGAGAATCGAGGAATCAAACAAAGCTGATAGAAGAGAAACAAAGATATCAACATCACAACCCATGGTCGTCAGAAGGGACAAGAAAGAAGGATGTCCTCTATGTAAGCAGAACAACCACAACATTCTACAGTGCAATAAAGCTGGAATTGCGGAAAAGAGGAAATACGTGAGAGAAAGAAGACTGTGTTGGAACTGTTTAAAGAGTGGCCATAGAAGCTCGGACTGCACACAACCCAAGTGTCAGAATTGTGGTCGAGACCATAACATTGCATTGTGTTATCCGGATCGAAAACCGGAAGTACGAGACAGAAAAGATGAAGCCAGAGAAACAGCTACAGCTCCCAAACCATGGAAAGGCGGTCCACCTCCACCTAAGAGAGAGAACGAAGGTTGGAAGCCGCCAGAAGCAGCAATTATTTAAAAATAAGGAAGTTTGAATATTTGTGAACTGAATTATCAAAAAAAAAATTCCAAAGCAAATTCTTAAATTGGTGTCAATTCACAAAATTTTTTTTGCCCTTGTTCGTAATAGATGTATGTACATCATGTGCGCCACAATATTTTGTATAATTTTAACGAAGGAATTTCTGCGAAGGCAGCCCGTTTAGAGCCGGAAAAATTCATAAATCTTCAACTTTTCCTCCGCATGTTTTGATTGAGAGTAATCTCAGATCAAGAGTAACTTAGACTCAGTTTGGTTACTGGTGGATGGGAAATGGGTTCTCTTCTGCAACCCAAACAGACCAAAGTTTGGGGTATACCCTGGGCAGGAGGTTCCTATGACCCCCAGGTCAAGCCCACAAACGCCCAAAACAGCGTTGTTGTTCGTTTTCTGGAGCGAGAACGGAATTCTCTTCTACGAGCTTCTTCCTTACCATAGATGAAAATTACTATTCCGAGCTGCTCAGAAAACTTCATAGGGTTTTGAAACACCCCCACGCTCTCCTGATATAGTTCCAACAGATTAAAATCTGTTCCGATCAATGGATCATAGTTAAAAGGGTGGAAACTTCAAAACCTTACAAGAAGTTGAATTTTTGTAAAAAAAATTTTGCATCTAAAAGTTAACTATTTTCCAGAAACGGAATCCGAAAGCTGAAAGAAAAAAGGAAAAAGTTTATCGAGAATGAAGGGAAGTATAGTTTATGATAAGTTTTTTTGCAAATTTCGTTCTTTTTTTTAAATTTTCATAGTACTCTAGGGGGGGGGGGCAGTAGAAAAGGTGAGACGTAATATATAATATATTTGTATTAAATATATAAATTATATAATAATAAAGGTATATTATTTAAAATATTTATTCAGATATAATACGATATTTTACATCTTTTGCAAAAAATGTTCCATGTTCATTACTAAAATAGAATGTGTAATCACCATCTTCTGGACAAATTATTTGTCCCATTTCAGGCACAAATTCAGTTGATAGTCTCCATTTTGGATATACCTATTTATATATAATATATTTATTTGATATAATAATTAATATTTTACTTCTTGATTATTGTGTTCAATCCAAAAATCTAAATCTCCTGAACTAACTTTCCATATCCATCGTAGAGTTTTTCCTGCCTTTCCTTTCACTGTCACCTATAAAATTATATATTATTTTTAAAAATATATTATTTATATATTAATTATACAGTTTCAAATGAACGTGCAGCAATTGATTTTTTAGTGAATGAAGATTTGTCATCATCAGGATTATCTTCAGAATTATACCTAGATTAGATATTTGATCATTAATATTTAAAAAAAGAAACAGTTGTACCATAATTTTTGTGGAACTTTTCCTCCCATTCGTAAATCTCCTGTTGGATTTGAGCTTTCTTTAGTACCACCCCAATGTGGATAAACATTATGAGATCCAAGCTATTACGTATTCTTATTATTTTTATTTAAAACATTAAAGATTACCTCACTTAATATAACTTCTTTCCAATTATTTCCTAAGAATGAAACCTGTAAATAGTTAACTATGTGAATATAGAAATGATAATAATACTTTTTCTCTGGTTTGTTTAGATAAACATGGTGATATCATAGCATATACAGTTTGCATCATCATTGGAGGGTTGATAACGTATATTTTTCGGGCAAAATCAGGGAAAATATCCTGTAATTAAAAAAAAACACACATAATCTACATCTATCTATATGAATACTGTAATCTTACTTGAAGCACTGTAAGTAGATTCATATATATTTTGATTGATGGTGGATATAACAGATCCATACTAAAACCATCCAAATCCATTATAATTTTGACTCCTAGTTTTTTACCAAATTGTTCTTCCGCTTTTCTGGAATAGTTAATACCGGTATTTTCAACAAATATAATTTATAATTATAACAAACCTCACTAATTTGAAAGACAACTCAGTTTCTGTAATACAGAGATGGAATAATTCACTCACAGAGCCACCTTTCACCAAAGTTTTAGGATGTGAAGCTGCTAATGATTGAAGAAAAATAACATTTCCATCATCGTCCTGCCCCAAAACACCGCCTAAAATATAATATTTCTTGAAAATATAATTTATATAACTAATTTAACATATAGTTAACAATTATAATTATAATAAAAAATAAATATATAAATGTTGAATAACCTGGAAAATATACAGCACAAGTAGTCATTGCCCGGACATGTGAGTTGATTTGTTCACTATTTTCAACTTCAATTTCATCCAAATGTAAATTTTTCAAAGTTCTAATAGCATTTTCAAGTTTTGGAAGAATTTTATCTGAAAAATTAATTTATTTTGTTATCAAATAAATAAGTATTATTAACCAATATCATAATCCCATCCCAACAACCAACGTAAAAGTGACAAGTCAGTATCATAAGCAGGATATGTATCTAGTATATGACGAGCTTTATGCCTTAATTCGTGAATATATTTCTTTTGTTCATTAGTGATTTGTGTAATATCGGGGTAATGTTCATCAGCTACCATCTAAAATAAGAAATATTTGCTATTAATGTTATTATATAATATTATAAAATAGTTAGTATATTATTATAAGATTAATAAAACTTTTACAAAAAAAAATTAAAACTTAAGTATTGGTTGGAATTAGATTTAAAGAAGGATCCTTAAAAGTGAATTGGTCTGATTGATTCAGCACGTGTTTCAAAGATAAGAGATACAGAACCATAACTCTCGCTCTGATAATCAACTAAAAAATTAATAAACAAATGTTATAATAAGGCAAAATGAAGAGAAAATGAAAAGAATTATTAGATAAGAATTCAGAAGTAATTGAAGAGAAGAAAAAGAAATTTATCTTTCTTTGTGACGACACTAAAACGCACTAAATCTGAAATTGCTATTAAGCTTTATCAGGAATTTTTGTATAATCTGACAGTTGTCCAGAATATATTGTTGAATTTTGTCAAAATTAAAATAAATTATATCATTATGTCTTCTATAATATATTCTTGTTAATCTTAATATTTACTTAAAACTTTTCTCTGCATCCATACAACAATTGAAAAATGCATTTCAATCATTTTTTAAAAAAATGTTTATTTGATACAATTAAATTTTACAAGATAACATGTACTTACGTGATTATGTTTTACATCCAAATATTATACATTAAGATTATCTCGTTTTGATTATCATCTGTTCGTTGGTTAGATGAACAAACCTCAGATAGGATCACAAATTGTAATCTTGTTTAGTGAATATACGTCAATGTATGTATATGTATGTATGATATGTGTAGATAAAAATGAAAAAAACATTATATAATAGATTTGAATCTCTATTACTTTTTATTTTTTTTTATTAAAAACATGTTCATTTATAACATAGAATATATAAATCTTTTTACTCTTTCTTTTATTATAGATCAATTGTTGTTAAAAGAATATTTGATTAGTAAGATGTGATGCTTTTTCTTATGTTTCTTTGATTAGTTTGATTTTTTTATGTAATTAAAACAAAATATATAAGATATTAGATATATTTTATTATTAATTATAATAATATATCATTTATTAATGATAAATTACAATATTTATTCAAAGAATATAATGATCAGATTATTTTTTTTGTTTATTTTTCTTCTTTTCTAATATTTCTTTTTTCTTTTTTTTTTTGAAATTAACTTCTTCTTAATTCTTAAGTTTTCTTAAAACTTTAACAGTTTTTAACATGCTTTATACTGTAATTTCACAGATTACAATAAAACTAATAATTATGTAAAAGCCAATAATTAAATAATTGTAATTTGAAATAACTAAAGTATTCTTAAATGTAAATATAAAATTGAAATTATAGTTTTGATTCATATATTACTATAATTAAGATTATTTTAGACAGAAGTACTTTTAGATATGCATCTGTTAAAGTACATCTATCTATCTATCTTTGTATTTAAATCAATTCATTTAAGATCACTTCTTCTAGAAATCAAATATTTCAAACATTTCTCGTCCCTACGTTTCTCTCTTCACACAGCTTTTCACATAATTTGAAAAAAAAAACATCTGGACGAGAACTCAAATAATTTAAGAAACTCTTGCCTCTCTTCCTCTTTATCAGAAAGACGCAAAATCAGTTCTATGGATGAGAACCTGTTTTCTTCGTTAAGATGTCACGTCTTCCCAAGTGGCTCACAGACCACAGCATCACATCACTAAATTCTCACCGAAGCCAGGCATAGCTTGTCAATAGCACGCTTTCTCACACTCCAAAGCGATGAGCAGTGTGCTATCAGTGTGTACAAAACCTTAACAGATCATTTCTTTCGAAATCAGCCTGATTACGATTCTAATACATGTGGTCCCATCGTAAGGCTGTCTTCAGAATAGAAAGAAAAACGGAAAAAAAGAGAGAAAAGACAGAATAACATATGCAGCTCATTGTTCTTGAATGAACCTTAAACGGCATGACGTGATGGTTGATGCTCAATCCTCCACAGATAATCTTTGAAAATGGTTACAACTAGACTAGTTTTCCAAAAAAAGGAAGTAAAACCGTTCAGCACAGCTATACCTCTCTCTCTTTCTATAGAAAAAAGACTAATGTATTAATGAGATGGATCAAACTGATCCACTGGTTCTGCATGTATCATCGAAAAGCGGCAATAAATAAGCTTGGTAAAATGAGAGCCGTTGATTAAATACATATTTTGGATCGACAATGCATAATATGGTTTAGGTTGATTCTTTAGTCAAACAAGCATGAGAGAGAAAGATATTTGAGTTTCAATGTAGCAAGTAAGTACGAAAGGAGGTTAATCGTCTGATGTAATGAACACACCATGCTTCGTAGTTTGATCAAATATTTTGTATTGGAACTTTTCACTTTATCTCGCAAAGAATATAATAATATAAAAGTTATAAAGCCATATAAACGATAATTAAGAAGGAACTATTGTTTTTCAAATACCCTTTCCATAATTCAATTATGTGGTTGTTTCGATTTTAAATTTATTTTTCTTTGAAAAGTTATATTGAAGTAACGAAAATATCATTCAAGATCTATTCAAATAGATCAATGTATGCCAATAGCATTTGAGATATTGAAGAATTTATTATTATTAAAGTAACCTATAGAAAGAGAGTAATATTGAAAGAGAGAGAGAGAGAGAGAGAGAGAGAGAGAGAGAGAGAGAGAGTAATATTGAGAGAGATAAAGAGATCATTATTATAATTTGTAAATTAACTTTGTTTGGTTTAATATGTCAAGCATGTATCAACATGAAAGTTCTAACTTACACTTCTTATTGCCTTACTATTCTGCTAAAGCATAACGTCTCGGCTTATTATAATATAATTTTTTTTAATAATATAATATTTAAGATGAACTAACTAAACTTTTCTTATTTCATTTTTAAATTCATTTAAATCTTTCATTGTCCTTATTTTTAGCAACAAAAAAAAATTTAAAAAATGAACATTTGTGGTTGTTAAAGCCTTCTAAACTTATTTTTATTTTGTGATCAATCTACTTATATTATATAATTCCAAAAGCTAAATAGAAAACAAATTATTGATGTTTCTTTCTCTTCTACGTCAATCCTTTTTCCTTCACTTAATGTTTGAAAATATTTGTCTTCTTTTTTTTTATTTCATTTTCATTATTGGACTAAGGTTTATTTCATTTTTCAGCTGAAAACTAATTAAGATATGCAATTTTTAAAAAAGGCATAATGTGCATCAGTTGCAAATAATTGTACTATGCTGAGAATCTTTGCAACTCAATGAAAAATCAATTGAAAACAAAAATATGTATGTCTAAGTATCTAATATTATATAAAATCAAATAGTATACAAAGAATTTTAAAGTTATTTCAAAGTTATTGATATGCTATTACATTTAACATAATATTTCATTAATATTTAATCTTCAATTCTAACATAAATGTCAAATTTTTAATAATTAATATAAGAATAAAATCAAAATATATTATATTCGTAAGGATAAAATATTAAAAAATGTCTCTCATCAGGATGAGAATAGAACAAAAACAAAAGAAGTAACTTTTGCAACTTTTGCAAAGTAATCATCCTATATTTCTTGTAATATTTTCATATTTTTTCCCAAATTCTTGTAGGACTTCTGGAAACTGATAACAATTTTTAAAGAAAACTTGTAAAACTCGAGTAATAATTACTATAATTAAAAATTCTTCTCATATATATCCGAATTTATTTTTTTCTTTTGGTTCTTTACGAAAAGAACATCATTCACCAAAATAAATAGAGAATATAATGCTGCTTTTCGAACTATTCGATGATTGTTGAGGTTTTGCAGAAAATCAACTTCATTCTCTGACAGTTTTTTCTGCAAAGTAGAAAAACCTAAGCATCTGTACGAATAATTTTATTTTCAATAGATTTGCTGTGTAAGTGCATGATCATGCTAGATTTGTAGAAATTCTTTCCTACTTTTCTTTTCAAAAATATGTTTTTTTCTTAATTTTTGATTATAATGGATAAGTATTTCATATACAGATGCATATTTAATATTTCTACCTTATATACTATATAATATATGTAGATATTATCTATAAATTAATAAAAATGTTTTTTTGTTCAAAAAGAAAAAGTTATCTTTCTATTTTTATTATATTTATTATATCTTCAATATAGTTATGATTGTATTTATTTAAATCATATTTTTGTTACTAAATTATAATTATTATGATCATTACATACTATATTAAAACTTTGAGATGATGGACGTTGCCTTTAAATAGACCAAATTATTTCATGAAACTGATCTATCATTTTCGTTTTTTTTTCAATAATCAAGCATTTTGGATATTAAATTTCATTTAATAGATACAAAAATCATTCAGAGATTTATTTTCTATGTGAAATGCATGACTCTTCTCTAAAATCTTCCTTTCAAAGATTTTTATCTCAAATCTCTTAAATTCCTCGGAATGAAGCTCTAAAGAGACGGGAAATGAAGTGAAATAAAAAAAAAGAATTTGAAAGAATAACAGAGATAATATGAAATATTTGCACAAAGATTGTGTATTTGAAAGAGAGGCTGGAAAAGTGAGAGGGAAAAGTCGACCTCGTATCACTGGACTAAGCATCAATTTTGCCCTTCTTGTAGAATATTGTTGACTTTCGGGAATTCCAGCACAGTAATGTGTATACTGTTAAGTAACAAACCAAACAAACAAAATAAAGAAATCGATATTTCTAAATGATAAGAATCCTTATTAATGCTTTGTTCACCTTTTAATGGCTATACATGTTTTCATATTGTTCTACCTTATTATATGGTATAATATAAATAAATAAATAAATAAACAGATGTACATACTATATATAGATAGAAAGAGATAGATGGATTTATTGTACTCTTTATTCAAAATTATGAATGCTAATTGATTTCCGAGCATTTTATTCATAAATAGTGCCTAGGTGTTTCACTGGACCACTGACCGGATATATCAATTTCTGAGATTGTTCTCCTCTATTATCCTCTCATATTTCCGATACGCACACCCCTTTAAGAAGTCAAACATGCTATCCGGTTCTCATAGCAAGCAACTTGAAGCATACTGGCCGTTCAACCCAATAGTCATTCCTCCATCTGAATTCTCGGTTCGATGTCAGCTAGCCTCACGTCGAAAACAGGTTGTCTCTGAAGATGAGTATCGCAATTCCTCTTCTGTTTTCTTGCAGTCATTTTTGCTCATGGTTACGTCAAAGAATCCCATTTATCCTTTCTGTATTTTGTAAGCATTTGTTGTTCTTCTATTGAAAAAAAAAAACAAAATACACACAAAGGTCTTTTTAATCTTTTAGGCATCTTATGTTTTCTCCTAAAAATATAATAATAAAACTTTTGATTGAAAACAAAATAATCTTTTTTTTTTAAATTCTAATTAAGATTTTATATAAAATTAGCTTTTTCTTCTTTTTTTTTTTAAATCTAAAGTGATGTGATCATGATTAATCAAAACATTACATCAACACATACGTTCTGACAGAAAATATGCATTTTGCATAAAAATTGGAACAAATTGATTTTATTGCAGATTTTTCTTCTTAAGTTGATATTTCTCGTTATGATTTCAATTTAAAATGCATATATTCATGCTCTCTATTACTGAGACAATTAATTTTGTTCAAAATTAAACAATAATTTTACTAATTATATTCATTTTAACTAATATAAAAACAAAATGTGCACATATATACATACATATATATATATATATAATATTCTGGATTTAAAGTTTTATAATCTTTTCAATAGGATACACATATAAATACATATATCTATATATATATATATGTACATGTCAACATATACACATGTTGTACATACATTCATGTGTGAAAAAAATGTATATTTGCAAGAATATTCATACATATACTACTAAGGTTTTCCTTGCTTTATCACTATACTTTAGCCTCAAAAATATAAATAGATTTCTATTTACTATAACTTATTATACATAAATAACTATTTAAGTTCTTTTATAAACTTTTTTTTATATTTTTTTCATTGTTTTAAAGTACAATTAAGAAAAAAATCGATCAAAGATACAATTTCTTTTATAATATTTGTGTTTGTATATTATTCTTTTCCGTTTTCTTATTCAGAATTGTAGTTCTATTTATTTTAAAAAATAGTATAATTAGGAATTTTAGTAGAATATTTATATGATCGCCGTATCATAACTATAAAAATCGGTATTAACGGCATTTTGCTTTAAATATTAAATGGATAAGCCCGATATTTTTCTCAACCTCATCCTCTTGAATGCTCTTGAGCAGCTTGAAAAGTCGGATGATGTTTGTTAACTTCTGGTCATTCTGAAATGTGTATTTTGTTCAGTTAATTGGTTTTGTCTATTTTGCATTCAAACCTTTGATAAAACTAATTTCTTTTTTAAAATCTTGTATGATGTTCACGTGAATGACATAAATTTTTCACATGATATACATATACATATATATTTATATTTATATGTATAATAACATATATTTATGTTGTAAAACATGTAACAATCTCTAAATCTAATTCTATTATTTATATTTTCAAAATTCATATCGAAATCAATTGACCTCAAAATTCAATATACATTTCACTTTATAATTCACTACTAATCCCTTATAAATCTTATTATATTTGAATAATAGTTTTATAAAGTTCCTTTTTTTATGCAATATTTTGTAGCTGATCATATTAGAAGGTTTCGGTTCTCATTCTCAAAATCATTGAATTGAATTCAAGATATAATACTAAGAAAATTTGAAATTGCTTCATTGATTCTTTTAATCTTACCTAGTTATTATCTTGTTAATAACATCTTCATACATGCTTATAATTTACATGGTTCGGTTATTCATTCATTATGAATTGAGATGATTTCGGAGTTAGAATGTCACAAAGATTTTATCTTTCATTATATTCTTCAATCAAGAAAGTTATATCGAATTGTCATCTTATCTCTTTGAATATATTCAAAATTCCTCATATATAGAAAGATGAATATATTATAAAATTTATTCTCTGATGTACACACACACGTATTTTATCCTTTAATTTATATTATAATAATCATTATTAATCATAATATTTGCAAAAGTTTTAAAGCGTGTGAAATTTTTAAGCTTCAAAGCTAACTGGTTTTTGAAAATTTGATTGAGTTGTGCTTTGACTTTCACTGAACCTTTTAAATAAATTTCTTCATATATAATATATAATATAAATATATATAATATAATTAATATAATATTATGTTTTTCTGTAGACATATTTATGTATATGGATGGAAAATTGTGAATTGTAAAAGAAATGGAATCTCATAGAAACTTAATACGTTTTCCACTTTCGAACAGAATATGCCCTGTTTTGTTTCTTGTTGTTTTTTCTATTTTTTTCACCAATATCATTTATTTAGTATTATTTAACATATTACATAACAATTTGAACTTTTTAAAAATTCTAAGTGTTCAGTGAACATAACTATAATGCTTCTATGATTGAGAATAATAATATAGAAGACCAATTTTCTCTTTTTTCCTGGTCTTTCTTTGTTAGTTCTCATCGATGCTTCTGGGCTTATCGTTGTTTGAATCTGTTTCATTGTATAATTCTTTCTTTCACTGTAGCATAATATGTTTAATTAATCACATAGGTAACCGGAACTTTTCTCTTTTCATTTTAAATTTGATTGAACTGGGAACACAAAGCTGTTTCAATTGAGGATAAAGCTATCAAGTTTTTTCGTGATCTTCGAAACGCTAATCGGCTTTTCCTCTTTAAATCCTGGAAAAATTATCCTTATGTTATTGCTGGTCCTTATTAAATATTTTCTTCAGAACAAATATCATTAATACTAATAATGGACATAAGTTTCCTTTCAATATATGATCATTTGAAAAGGGAAATGTTTATTGTTCCACTGCAGTTTTCTTTTCAAAAACTACTTATGTATAAGTTAGATATATTATACATTTTGAAATGTTACTTGGTCAAAACATGCTTACAATCTAATAAAACTTATACTATATGTAAAAGTTTTTTTTTTAAAAATTGCCTGTAATTGTCTGAATTCCAAGGTACTTGTCACAGAAAGAAAGTGAAAAACAGACAATACAAGTATGTAGCTTTTCCGGAAGCTTCTATAGTGCTGCATACTCGCATCCGAGCATTCCTAGAACAGGAAAAGAGATTGTTGAACTATAGCTATAATTATCTAAAAGAAGCTTTATTCTCTCTTTACATGATGATTACTAACATTTACTATTGAAATGTATCAACACGTTTATCTATATAACTTTGAAGATGCTGTCATCATACTTCTATATCAGTGGCAAGCCAAACCAGAATTTCTTGAATTGGTTTGCGAGAACAGCCTTAAGACTTCCACACCATGTGTAATCAAACTTGTTTTCCAATCATCTGTTATTTCTACTTTTGTAAAAACTATGCAAAACATCTGCAACAGATTTTGTTTTTCGTCTTACTTCTTCGCTCAATGAGACTATTGAGAGTTTAAGTCTATGTTTGATATCTCATTACCCAAATTAAACATTTCACAGTCATAGATGGTAAATTTTTCATATTAATTATATCTTCTTTGTTCATTTTCTATCAATTTATCTTTTCTTCGCTCAATTTTACAATGTTCTGACGGTTATTTGAACTTTCAACTTCTCAACTTATCTCAATACATGGGTGTGTCATATGAATGTTTGAAATACCGATCAAACATCTTTTCATTTTCTACTGAATTTCTAATGACCATAATTTTCTTTCCTCATTCACGTTCCCTGTGCACTTCTTTTCCTTGTCTCTCCTCAATCCTTTGCCCTTTCTTGCAATATTCTTTCATTTTTCTTTCTCTCTCTCTCTCTCACTCTCTCTCTCTCTCTATATCTCATAACAGAGACATGGTTTGTCTTTTGGTCATTTTTTAACTACATCTTGGTCATGCATTTGTAATAACATTTCAACTCAATGTAGGTACCAAGTGTCCAAAAGATTTGTGTGCATGGACTAACATCAAATATCAAGTAGACTAAAAAATTTTCTTTTTTTGCATATTGAGTTCTAAACGTCAGCAGTAAATCAACAGAAAAATGTTCTCCTGTTTCATTGTATGGAGTTTGTATAACATATTTTAATAATATTCTTATATATACGTAGATATATATATATATATATATATATTAGATTAAAATTTTTAAATAATATTAATTGAATCGAAAAATAGAGAACAATATTTCTTTTCTTTTGTGCTTACTTCTAGAAATTAATACTCATATGTAATAGTTTTTTTTTATAAATATATGCAAAGTTTATATTTTGCAACTTAAATCTTTTCTTTTTATAGTTCAAATATTAAAATGGAAAAAATGTACCTTGTCATACAATTGTGGTCACATTAGTCTTTTCATTACATGGTATAAGACGATCGAAGCCACGACTGATAATGTGAAGACATCGTAGTCATCGTGTTCGTTCCATCAACCCACCATTAAAATCGACTTAAGTGTAGATTGAAAAACTGGATCATTTCGTGGTCAGGTGGACTCGTTCTCTTCTTCAGCAACCCGTAACTTTTCTGATTTATAATACAAAATCTTTAACTAAATCCTGGTTATTATCTTCAGCCATAATTCAATTGATATCGTAAAATATGCTACATATAATTTTGAAAATTGTGCATCAGGAAAACTAAATATGCCTATTGATACTGAAAAGGATGTACTTTGAAAAGTTTTTTTTAATCCAAATTATTCACAAACTCAACAATCCTTCATTATTTAATTTGTTTCTCCTACGTAACAACATAATGAAGTTCATTACTGAATCAGTTGGTCAATTGAGCATGATCTGAATGAGCTTCCCTTCCAAAAATTAGTAAATGTTGAATAGAAATTAGTGAATTAAACTTTTTTCTTTGCTCTGTTCACAAACATTCCTTTATAATGAAACATTCTTATACATGTATAACATGATATTCTGTTTATCCATCATTATACAACCTTTCTTTGAAACTTTAAATTCTAAGAATATGTATTGTTATACCTTAACTAATATAATTCTGAAATATAATTTTAGTTTTGAAATTAGTTATGTATATTATTTTTAGAAGTTCACTCAGTGTTTTCATGGTAACACCTACGTCAGTGAATTAGTTTTGCAATTCGTGAAATATGTTTAGAAAAGATGAAACAGTGTTATAATAAAATTGGAGTAGTTACAATAAAAAAGAAAATCCTTTGTAATATTTTGTTTTTATAATAATACGTAAATATTATTATTATTTCTTTTAAATGCAAACATTTATAACTCTGTACTGTTTTGATTCTATTTTATAGAATAACCACAGATTAACCCCTGCTTTACTACCTCGTTTTACAATATATACTGACCATTGAACTCACTATTCAAAATGTTCTTATAAAGTTACAGAATTACAGTCTCCTACTTTTCACTCTTTGTATGTTCATTCATACTTTTCTCTATACTTCTAACTTCTAAGTCGGCACTGAGAACTGGTTCATTTAGACAGCTCTAAAAAGACAGCTCTAGGCACCGGATGCTGTCACTCCTCCAAGATCCTAAAGTCCTATGATCTTACTTTTTCAACTCTTTCATGCGAATACATTTGATATTTTGTCTCCGTAACGAAGTCATATAACATATTTCAATATTAATTATCCTACTTGTTTGTTTTGTTTTGTTGGAAAAAAGTTATTTGTGTTCTGTATAGTCAACAACTCCTCAAGTTTCAATCACAAACAATCACATATCTTTTACTTTAAGAGTTATTCTGCTACGTACTTGATAATTCTCTTTCGATCTCTGCATTCATTTGCTCAAACATCATTTTTCATATAGCAGCACAAACTCTTTCAATCTGACATGCATACGTCACAATCTCACGCCACACCCCTCTGTTAACATAGAATCTGATCATTTTTTGTATTCCTTCTTTCATAACAAAAAGTAAACAAATACTTATAAGAAAGCCTAGAAATATTCTGTCGAATAGTCTCATCAAACCCAGTTTTCTTTGTTATTTTATTTTTTAAGAATATTTTATTCTGAGGTATGTTTAGATTTATAATTAAAATTTGAAAACCAAATTTTTCTGGTAATGTAGCAAGAATATATTCGAGTTAATATTGCCTTTTTACATTTTTTCAGAAAGCTTGTTCATTAATTCTTGCGCCGTTGGGCAAACTCCTTAATATTCCACAGATTATTTATATTTTTCTTTTAAAACTTAACAGAATTATAAACTATTTCAAGAAAAATGTAGATCAATAGTCTTTCTATTTTTTTAATTTATTAAAATATTTTTTATTAATGGCAATCTTTGCCTATTTTTAAAATACAAGAAAATAAGTGTTGTTGTCTTTTTGATTTTCAGCATTTACTAATGAATATAAATTGTGTATTAAGGCATTCTAATTTAATTTATTGTCATTTTCATTCATATTATCCAATATATGCATGTTGTGTTCTTTTATATTATTTCAATTGTTATAAAGAGCTTAACCTTTCCAAACTGAGCATATGCAATTTAAAACTTTTGGTAATCTTGAATAGTTCTGATTACTTCAGGATGTAAATCGTTGACGTCAATTTCGATAAAGCGACGATAAAACAACAGCATATTTAAAAGTCATTCGTAAAAGAGAAAGAAGCAAAACCTTACATGACGTCTTTATCAATAATTGAGTATATCGAATCACATGTATTTTATCAAGAATTTTAGATTTAATTCTTATTCTATCATAAATCTAATGATTGCTAATATTATTATCATTATTCATCTTTTCTTATTAATTTCTTAAATTTATGTTGTTGTACTTCTTTTGCTTATTTTCTACGAATAACAGCCTATGCATTATAAGAAAGCTATAAATAATTATTCTTCAGATGTTACACAAAAATTTGAAAACTCTCAAGAGATCCATCTCAGAGAAATTTTTAGGAAAACCAAATTCTAATAGCAAGTGGGTTTAATATCATGTTTTAATATTTATTAATTACATTTAAAAAGGTATCATTTCTAAGTTTAACTTTAGGCTTGCTGAACGTTCTGAAACACCAGCTGCATGTTCGAGAAACAGTTCTTCAAGTACATCAACTGATGATATTGAAGAAGATCCATACAGAGTATGTTTTAGAAATTGATATTTTAATTCTTATTATTCTATTAAAAAAGCAATTAACTGCAAAAATGTTATGTTCCATGTTATAGCTTATGTTTGTTTTGCAGGAAATCCTCAGAAACTATCATGATAACGTATCACATCTCGTATTTCACGGATCATCATTAGTATCAATGAGCAGCATGCAGAAAATCAAATAAACTATGAAGAGAACAGAAGACTTTTTATACGAGTTTAGATATATCAGTATGTTGTATAATTGTAGAAAGTATAATACGGTGATTGCTTCTGGCAGCTTGTACAAAATGGTCGAATCGGCCTTTTACCTCAGATTCATTTTCTGATCCGGTTATTATTGAATAATACATAAACTTTGTTTCATACGTAGCATATATGTATGTTGTATGACTTTTATTTGTGACGTGTTACACATCTGTGTATATTGATATTTCATCACCTCGGGTAATAAAAAATTTTCTTCACCGTCTTGTTAATTTATGTCACATTGAGGAACTAGCAGGCAAAGCATACAATGATTTCATTTTTGAACAAAATTGGCCAAAATACTAGCGTGATCAATTCATTATACTTTTTTTTGCTTCAATAATTAACATTATTATTGACCATTGATTACTATGCTAAAATGATAACATAAATATAAAAAAAAACTTTTTCCAACAGTAACTTATCATGAATAAACACATAATGAACTCAAAATATTGAATAAATGCTTTACCTTTCTCAAGGAAGCAAAGAATAAAAAAGAAATCAGCAGATATGGTTACAACCGTCTAATTAGCATACTCTGGTTTCAATAAATTCACGCGAAAAACGTGAACATCATTTTCCTTCTTAAAGGTAAAATAATACGCATATAAAAAATAGTACAATATCTCTAATTAAATTCATGTATATATATATAAATATATAGACTAATATAATATAAGGAAAATATTATTATATAATTATATACATATATAGAATTATCCATTATGAACGAAGACCTAAAGAATTCATTATCGGTACCAATGATTTATTTTTAATTTGTTCTTTGTTTTTCAGTTAGGAATGATCGTAGAGCATCATATACAAGGAAAATTCAAATTATTACGACATATATACAAAGGCCCATTTTCTGATGTGTTTGCAGTTTCGGCTTTAAATCTTAATCGTAGGGAATATGCGATGAAAACGGAACAAATGGATGGAAACATACGGTGATTCATTTCATACTTTTCCAATGTCTACAAAAAAATAATTGTTTACCATCAACATATTTAAACAAAAAAAGAGCAGTTCAGGCCTGTGTTAAAGCTAGATGTTCTGGTACTTATGTCCTTGAAAGGTGTTGTAGGTTTTCCAAACTTTATTGCTTCAGGACAAACAACATCTTTGAGGTTAATTCTGTGAAATCAAACCAGTACTCTATATTAATATATTTTAGATATTGTATAATGCAATTAATTGGACCAGATTTAGGCAAGCTCAGACGTACATTAAAAGAGAAAAAGTGTTCAACAGAAAACTCTTGAGTTCTCATGTTTTTCGTAGCTTGCAGATTTTCACCAACTACAGCTTTGAAGGTACTACAGCAAACACTCTTTAGAATCGAAGTATTGCATGATGCTGGATGGTTATCCAGGTAATTTTCTATATAAATTGGTGTAGTTTTTGGACAATACAGAGACGTCAAAGCTCCCAACTTTGCTATTGGCCTTGGTGACGAATCTAATGTTATTTATATGTTGGATTTTGGTTTTGCCCGAAAATTTGTGTTAGTTAAAACCTCGTAGTGTTTATGAGTCGCTATACCCATTTTGATATAGTACAGAAAAAGGAGAAGTCATACCCCCAAGGACATCTGCAGCTTTAATGGGAACATTTCAATATACTTCCTTGGCTAGCCATGCTTATAAAGATCAGGGCAGGAAAGATGATCTTGAGAGTTGGTTTTACATGGCAATGGAACTTCTGAAAGGTTTAACGGTTTTAATAGTCAGTAATCATCCATAATTATGATTTTGAGGCCCATTGCCCTGGAGTAAATTAGATGGACATAAGGATCATCAATTAATCGGGAATTGGAAGCAACAAATCAGAGTAGAGAGAAAAACTGAATTTTTCGCCGATGTGCCGGTAGAATTTATTCAGATTATGGAAATTATTGATAAAATGTCGTATGTTCCAAATCTTATTTTTTATTACTTTACGTGTTGCATGTAGATTTTATGACCGTCCAAATTATGAGCAAATCAAATGCTTATTAATTCAAGCTTCAGAAAAAATGAAAATATCCCTTGATGATCCTTTTGACTGGGAGGTATTTTTCAAACTTCAATAAAAACTGATTAATACAATTCAGGGAAATGAACATATGATAAAAAAAGCAGGGTTTGTAAGAGAACTAGGAGAATCACATATGGCATCGCTTTTAATGCATGAAGAAATCGAATTAGACACAACTCCTGTAGATATTGACACCACTTAAGTTGTGTTTATTGTAATGGAAAACTGTTTTTGGATAAAATTCAATAAATTAACAAAATATTGATAAAATTCTCAACAATTTAAAACATGATTTGTATTTATGTGATTTTTCAGAGTATTTTTCTATGAACCTTGTTTTAACTGCTATTTAAAATCAACGAACTAGCCAAATGACGGTCTTTGTATTAACCATACATAGCGCGAAAATAAAAAATTTAAATATGCTCATTTGCATTTTATATTTGACCGAATCATTTGATTCAAAATGACTAGTACAGCAAGTATATTAGAAAATCCAATTATAATAAATCAAAAAGTGTTAGTTACTGTTTTGGAGCCGAAAACAGATGATCCTGCGAGGTACTGCTTCTACTTCTATCTTTGGTAATATATTTTTTAACTTAGCGCCGTTCCTGTTTCCCGAGAACTTTACTTAAAAATAGAAGAGAGAAAATTAGACAATAATGAGAAGGTACGACATTTAGTTTTGCAAAATTGAACTATTACATTTATTTAGGAGTTTCGTATAGAAATAAGCCATGCTGATGATTTTTTGTTTCTTTATGGTGATGGAATAACAAGACAGAAATACCAGGTGTCATGATAGAATTTTTAGATAAAATATTTATTATATAGTCACTAGCGGAGAGATGGAATGTCGAAAGCGATTTCGAAGATTTTTTCAAAGTATTACTTAGTAAAATAATTAAAGAAGCTGATGCTAGTCAATCGACTCAACTTAAATGTGTCGTCTCGATAGATAGGACCTATTGCACGTTCGTTTTTATTTAGAAATTTTTATTTTCGAATTAAATTTTAGGTTTGAGTTTTCAAAAAAACAAGACTTTTATATAGCTAGAATGCCAATGGAATTATCATTGGTTACAGGAGAATCATTGTTACAGCATTTAATGAATACAATACGGAATTTGAGAGTTCGGGATAAGCTATAATATGTTAATTAATCATTTGTTTTTTCAGCGTAATATAAGTTCTCTTACTTCATACAAAGCTAACTACAAAGAACTCCGTGAAACCAAAATCGAATTATCTGGGACTATCGAAGAGCAAAAAACGGAGATCTCGTTTCTAAAAAATGAAGTTAGTCTTTGTATTTTTATGCGTTTATACTTCTGTAATAGATAAAACACTTACGTGAAGAAAATGATGAATTAGAAAGAAAAAAAATGGAAGCTGAGAATGACTGTCAAATTGCTAGTGCTGAAATGGAAACTCTAAGAGATACGAACGAGGACTTGTTGTCTCAACTAGATGAACTTGAATTGGAAAAAAATAAACTTAATGAAGAGGTTTCCAATATATTTGGATCAAGCATTTAGCTTCTCCTTCAGGTTGAAGATTGCTTACGGGAAAGAGATTGCTGGGATCGGGAACGAAACGCTCTGGAAGAAGATTTGCGAGAAACAACTGAAGAAGTGGGGCTTAATAATTTTATTTTCTAATTTATGTCACTGTAGAAAGTCGAGTTGGAAACAATTATAGATGATCTAAAAGATCAATTAAGGAAATCTGATCATATCTTACAAAAATATTTGAAGGTATAATATATTATATTATATCTTTATCGAGCGTTTATATAAAATGGCGTTTTTAACATTTAGCCCGAAGCTGTTAGTATGGATGCCAGTAAATTAGATGAATTATCTAAAGAAATCAAAGAAAAGGATGTTATAATTCAAGAGTTAACTGGTAAGTGTCATATTTATTATTATGACAATTTTGTTTTTTATCAGGATTACTAGCTAAAACTAAGGATCAATTACAAAAAACTGCCGTTGATTTAGAAACAACAAAATCAGAGCTGGTAAAATCTAACAATTCTTTAAATACTTTGCAGAATAGTATGTTTGCCTCGTATATCAATTTTATTCTAAGTTTTAGTGTTAGTTTATCGAAATACTTTTGCAAACCAAAGTCCATTAATGCCAAGAAATACACTGTCCAATTTATCCGCCACTCCCAACGTTGTGGCCAACAGAGCTAACATAATTCCCAATTTATCTCCTATGATTGCTGTAAGTTTGATTTGAAGATTCTGAATTTTTTAAAATATTTAGCAAACTGCTGGTTGTCTACCCAGAGTTCCCGATACTCCTCTTCATAGTCGAAAAGTTCCCACTCCAACTTTTAATAAGTTACGATCTAGTTTAAATCGGGAAAAGTGATTTTCTATTTATATTTTGCAAATGTAATTTATATCATAGGTCTGCTCCTCCGCCCACTTTCAATATCGGCAAAGATTGACAAGTCGAAAGAATTATCAGTTGATGATCTATTTGTATGTAAACTTTTGTTATTGTTGTCTAGTCTTTAACCATTTTTCGCGATTATGCATGGAAAATATTTTCGTATGATATGAATTTAAATAGTTATTCATGTGCCTGTTATAATCCGATTTTAGCAAAGAATTCAGTTATGTGCTCATAATTTCTTTGTTTGATATTAAACAGTTTTTCGGAAACTCATCGAATACTCCTTTTTTTCCTTTCAACCAGTAGCGATTTATTAGCTTTTCTAGTTCATCTAAGAACAACTTTCTGCTGAATACTTCAAAACCAGTCATGAAAACAGACTTTGTTGAAAGGAGTTAGCTCTCTCGGGTTGTAGTATCTTGAAATCCACTTTCACTACCTTATGCGGATTTACTCTTCTGATCATTGTCAAATCGCTTCTTCTATAGAATAAAATAGAAAGTTTAATTCACCTGTTGGCATTCTGCCATATTTCAAAGACAACCGGCTTGCCGCCCAATCGGACAAGTTCGGAGTCTAGTTGATTCCTCCGTTTAGCTGTCGGAGTCTGTTTGAATGCCGTGTGTATGAAGAAACAGGAGGAGCTTAATCCCTTTCACTACCATTTATACAATATGCAGTTCCCATCAGATCTGTCATCCCTGTTTTTCAAATATTAGATCGATGATCAGGAACTTCATTCAATTTTTTGAATAAACTATTCATAAATTTATAAACGAATAATGTAATCATAAGCAGATTTCTATTGCCAATAACTCTTTTTGACATAATTTCGAGACAAAATTGAATTTAAACTTATTTCTTCCCGTGGCTTGTAATTCAAGTTTTTACTCATAATTCGAGACCAATTATTCCAATTTCTTCATCCTGTTCATCTTCACCACTTTCTAGTAAGCTGTAAATTCAACTCTGTTGAAACTTTCCATATTTTTAATATTGATTTTATGACCTTCAATATGATATATGTATTATATCCACAGTTTGTTTTTATCCAAATTATTTGACAATCAGCAGTAGCTGTCAATCTGCCTTTAGTATGTCAAAGGAAATACTAGCACTTTGACAAACAAACACCTAAGGAAAATACTTGCATTAGACCAACAAAGGAAAACCTAAGTTTATAGCTGTTCTATCTGAACCGGCGGACCATAAATTAGTCTCTAGTTTCTCATTTTGAATATCATTTTCTTTTCTTTTTCATTTTAGCCTTATTAAGAATATGTACTCTTGATACATAATTTTTCGTTTTCCGGTTCAATTATCTGTGAACCAAGGGATTTATATCTTGATTTTAAGAAATACGCACATTTATTCTGAAATAAGTACTATTTCACCTTAAGAAAGTTGCAACCTCTCAAGGTCACAGACATAGTAGTCACGTGAAGGGTGACTATTTAAAACTTGTATATTCTTTTCCCTTACCCTATTTAAAATCGCAGGTTCAATTGGACAGCTGTTTATTAATGTTTCAACCATTGAAAGCAACAATGTTATTTAAATATTGTATTAAATTTTTTTAAGCTTTCATTTTGCTCACTTATTATGATGTTCTGATTACATTTTTTTATTTGTTTTTTTCTTATATATAAATACTATCAAATTTCAATGTTTTTTTATTACATCTTATATATATTTTCGCTTTTGCTCAACGCTTACGCTGTTCCGCATTGCCACCATACTAGAAATATTCCCCATGTTTATTGCAAACCGTTACTAAATAATATAGATAGAACTATATATAAAATGACACTGAACAAAAATTTATGCCTTTTTTGTTTTTAACGATGTATTCATTACGTTAGTTAGTTGTATTCTAGCAACGTAAACATTTATTTTACCAAACAAAAGTGCTTTTGAATGTGATGTTATGTCCAGTTATTCTGGAAACATACTTATCTGCCTATCATATCATTCCTTTCACCTGTGGTTCAAGATGAAAAATAATATTCGTCATTAAAATATGAGTGAAAAATTACTATTTGTTCTAGATTTAAAAAACAGTTTAACTTCATCGTAATACAATCATTCTACCGTTCTCTTTTTTACATTCTAAAATTATTTTTCTGAGATAAACATCACAACTTCAGCTTTGACGACTCAATTTTGCTCCTGACTATGCCTGACTGCCCTCGTTGCAACAAAGTTGTGTATTTCGGTAGGTTTTTGAGAAAAATAACAATATCTAAAAAAAGTTTTAGCTGAACGTGTGACATCCATTGGTAAGGACTGGCACCGACCTTGTCTTCGTTGTGAGAATGAAGCTTGCAAGAGAACATTAGCAGCTGGCTCTCACTCAGAGGTTCTGACATAAAATTACTGAACCTATTATTTTTAACTTTCAGAGAGATGGCAAACCATACTGTAACCGATGCTATGGAGCTCTCTTTGGTCCTCGTGGTTATGGCCATGGTGGAGTTGAATCTCACACATTCCACCATGGGCAAACTGGAAAGGTTAGTTCTATAGATGCTTCTTAAACAATATTTTTTCTTTTTGTTTACTATTAATTAGTTATCTGCATGGTTTTGTTAAAAGTTAAAACTTTGATAGTAACACTTTCAGGTCTAGATCGATGTGCCAGTTGACCGAAGCCCTTGTCCCAATCGTCATATCGTCAGATACGATTTTTTGCCTCTCAGAAATGTTTCTTCCAATTAATGATCTTTCGAATATAAAATCATCAGCTCTTCAAGATTGTATCAAGATGAAATAAATATGTACTTAATTATGTTCACCTTGCGATTGAAAAATCTTCACTAATTGCTTTATGACTTCTATTTCATGTTCTCATTGCAGTTTTAGTGTATTATTCTGTATTACATTCCGTATAAAGTATGCTTATATTTTTTGTGTGAAATAAGTAATAGTCTCACTTGATTTGTTACTCTTGAGTTATTTTATTAAAATGATAAAAAAACTTTTGCAACTAGTAAGTAAAAAAATTTACCACGAATCTATACCTTTTTTTAAAATAGCGTTAAATATATAAATATCTTGAAAGGCATAAAACAATATTAAAAAAATTAAAACTTTTTTCTTATTTTAATTTTAAAAATTCATAAATTCATTGAATTAACTATATAATTTTTTAATTGATAAATAAAACAACTTTTTAGAGATTACTAACTTTTATTTTAAAACTATTTAAAATTAATTATTTGCCGCTAAATCATAGTTTTCTTGCTGAAACCGAAATTGAATATTCAAATTAATTAATAGGGTGGCGTCATTTCGTATTCAACTTTCGTCGTTGTTGGTCGAGCATAGTTCGTTTTTTATCTTAGATTTATGAAAAGTTTGTTCATTCATTTTAGATTTTTAAAAAATGCCCCCTGCTGTGATGACGTCGAATCCTTCGGAGAGCCCGATGAAAGTATCGCCTGTAGGAAAAGATGTAACTTTTTAAATTTACTTTAAATTGATTTGTTTTATTATTTACAGTGGAGTTCTACATTCCCTGATACGTTTGATACAAAAACTGAATCAGATTTATTTATGACCAGATGCCTGTACGTTGCTTTTTCACATATCTTGGAAAGTCGTCGTTTGATTCCCACAGATGTTTTTAAGAAAAGAACAATCGAAGGTTCATACATTGATATTTCTAATTAAGGATATATATATATATGTTTATAGGCATAGTTAAAACGTATGTGATGAATCTGAAACACCCACTAGGCCTTAGAATAGCTAATAAATTTCGAGGTGCAGGTGAAGCTATAAAGTGCGGCTACTTGGACAGTTTTGTTTTGGTCATTTCTTCCAATGAAGAAAACCCCAATGATGCTATTGAGGTTTATACTTGGAAAATGAAGTATAATGATGATGGAACTTGCTCAGCTTCTTTATCTGGGTAATTATGACTACTTTAGTATTTTAGTAAAGTGAATGATTCAGACGTGACGAGGAAGCCTTTGCTAATGTATGTTATACTGGGCCAGACTCTGTCAAAAAACAAACGAAATCTCTACTTCTTCGTGTGCGTCATATTTGTAGAAATCTTTTAGCTGCTATTCCATCAGGAGCTTGCCCTTCCTTTAGAATCACGTATACTAGCAGTAAGTATCAAATTTGCAACTATTCTCATTATCAATCTTATTTCAGAAGCTCCAAAAGGTTATCAAGCAGAGGGCTTCAAACCTTTCCCAACCAAAGATATATATAACCTCGACGAAAGAGCTAAGGATGTTAATATTTGTGGAGTCGCTACCAGTCAAATGAAGTAAGTTATATATTTCTTCTATCTCCATACAATATTTATATTTACAGAATGCTTCTATCTGTTAAAAGTATCTTTATCGACGATGAGTATACATTGTGCTGTCGATTAGATGAAATGAGTGAATCTGAAGCTGGAGATATTTCTTTGTTGAATCAAACTGTTAACAATAACTCGCTTAATGATTCTATTGAACAAGCTCGATTAGATGTATGTTAATAATTAGTTTACCATTTTTTGAAAATTAATTTACAGGGGGGAATTAATACCAGCTCTGATTCTGTTAGTTCAACGAGAATTCGCAGAACTACTAAAAGACTTATCAATAAGGAAGAAGGTAACATATTTATTATTTACAATTTTCACTTTTCAACCGTAGAACCAGTAGTTGCCAAGAAATCGGCAAACCAAGAGGAAAATACAAAACCGACTCGTCGAGCTCCAGGCAGAAAACACGTTCGTGAAGAAATTGAGGTAACTTGAATATTTTTTTAATATAGTAATTGTGATTCTTAGAATGAATTTGAAACTACTTTACCAGGATATGCATCGAACGTCACTCAGGTAAGAATTTTAAAAATTATTATTAATAAGTTTCATCTAATTTTTTTTAGTTATCTCCTGAAGCCTCTCCTAAAAAATAGATACTAAATAATTTTTATATAATTTTATCCGTTACTTGTTCCTGTAAATAATTTTCCTGTTGGAACTTCTTGTGAGTGTTTGTTTCATAATTTGATTTTAATTAGTGTTTGTTGCAAAACTAATAGTTGCTGTTCAAATAAAAAATCTTCAAAGAATAACTATCATATTTCAAAGAAAGACCTCACATCTCAATTGATTGGTTTTCTATTTGCTATGGTTTATAAATGCCAAATAAGTTGCTTATTCCATTTGCTGTAAACCGAAATAATTTAATATTGTTAATGAAATTTGTCTGTCAGTTTATTTTAAATTGGAATATAGTTTTTAAGTAACTCGGATAGAATTTTATAGAATCTGTCAATAGGGACTAATACAAGATTTTGGAATTCAATGTACTATAAATCACTTCGGATCGAGATTGTTTAGCATCAAACTTTATATAGAGCATCAATTTTTTTCTTGATCAGCTATTGTAAAACTAAAGATATATTTATTCTAATTTTTACACGTCAATTACGTGGACAATATGCTAATGTGGGATAGTATTGTGTTCCGCGTCCCCTCAGTTTGAACTAAGCTATTTTAAACGACAGCAGAATTTTAATCTCCAGCAAACTTTTTACCATTAGTAAGATATCTTGTATTTATTATAAACATTTTCATAACATAATTTTCGACTTTTGCTGCTATGCCTCCTGCATTAATGCTACCAGTTACATCAGAGAGTCCGTTGAAGATTGCAACAGCAGGAAAAGATGTACTATAATAAAGATAAATTTGAACTGAAGATATATATTTATTATTTTTAGTGGAATTCAACATTCCCTGATACATTTGATATGAAAGATAACTCAGATTTGTTCATGACCAGATGCCTGTACGTTGCTTTTTCACATATCTTGGAAAGTCGTCGTTTGATTCCCACAGATGTTTTTAAGAAAAGAACAATCGAAGGTTCATACATTGATATTTCTAATTAAGGATATATATATATATGTTTATAGGCATAGTTAAAACGTATGTGATGAATCTGAAACACCCACTAGGCCTTAGAATAGCTAATAAATTTCGAGGTGCAGGTGAAGCTATAAAGTGCGGCTACTTGGACAGTTTTGTTTTGGTCATTTCTTCCAATGAAGAAAACCCCAATGATGCTATTGAGGTTTATACTTGGAAAATGAAGTATAATGATGATGGAACTTGCTCAGCTTCTTTATCTGGGTAATTATGACTACTTTAGTATTTTAGTAAAGTGAATGATTCAGACGTGACGAGGAAGCCTTTGCTAATGTATGTTATACTGGGCCAGATTCTGTCAAAAAACAAACGAAATCTCTACTTCTTCGTGTGCGTCATATTTGTAGAAATCTTTTAGCTGCTATTCCATCAGGAGCTTGCCCTTCCTTTAGAATCACGTATACTAGCAGTAAGTATCAAATTTGCAACTATTCTCATTATCAATCTTATTTCAGAAGCTCCAAAAGGTTATCAAGCAGAGGGCTTCAAACCTTTCCCAACCAAAGATATATATAACCTCGACGAAAGAGCTAAGGATGTTAATATTTGTGGAGTCGCTACCAGTCAAATGAAGTAAGTTATATATTTCTTCTATCTCCATACAATATTTATATTTACAGAATGCTTCTATCTGTTAAAAGTATCTTTATCGACGATGAGTATACATTGTGTTGTCGATTAGATGAAATGAGTGAATCTGAAGCTGGAGATATTTCTTTGTTGAATCAAACTGTTAATAATAACTCGCTTAATGATTCTATTGAACAAGCTCGATTAGATGTATCCTAATTGTTAATATACTATATAGAAAATTTAACTTTCAGGGAATGAATAGCAGTTCCCATTCCGGTAGTGCTGAAACGACAATTCGTCGAACAACTAAACGACCCAGTAATAAGGATGATGGTAACATACCTATCTATCTCATATGATCAACAGCATTTAATTGTAGAACCAGTAGTTAGTAAAAAGTCTACAATTCAAGAAGAAAGCATGAAAACTACCCGAAGAATGAAAAAAATAAGTCCTGTAGCGAAGGTATATTTTTTGATTAATATATGTATATATATAACAAAAATTACAGAAAACAACACAGAATTGTTTACCAGGATATGTTTCTAATGTAACCAAGGTATGTTTTGAAAGTTTATTTTTTTACAACGAGTATTTTAGCTATCACCTGAAACTTCCCCTCGTAAATAATTGGTAAATACGCTGTTCTACTGTTTGCAGCATATTAATGTTTTTGAATTTCGTATTTAGTAGTATACCTCACTGTAAAATTCATTATATAATAAGTATGATTTTGTTTTTCAATCTTAAAAATAAAAATAAATGCAAACCAATTCATATTTATTTTTACAAGAAATGTAAAAGTAACACAACAGATAAACATATAAACGGAGACAATTGATGAATGATAATTGATGACGCTTGAGATTTTTTTAGTTTTTGGGTAGGACTCCCATCATTAATCTAAAAGATCTACAGAAATTACTTTATGCGATTTTATAATGTCATATTTACCTTATCCATAAAAAATGGTCCACAGCTATTAGGAAAATTTGGTGGCGGTGCGGGAATTTCATCTTCTTCACCAATCTGGATTAATTAAAATTAATATTCAAATTAAATTTCAGATTAACTTTAAAAGCATATGCAGTTCCTCCCATGTGATGTAACACTAGATGACAGTGCGCGAACCACCAGCCGGGATTAGAAGCACGGAATCTAAAAAAAATTGTTTGTTTATTTAATTAAGTCTTCCATGCCTGATAGTGATATAACCCCCAACAGGAAGAACAACTGTATCTCTTTCGGCTGGTCTTTCTCTGATATTGGGAATGGCTCCATCTAACCAACTTGGATCAGACCATGTGGAATCATCACAATTTTCCTAAAACTTGCTTGAGAAATTGTTTAATTTTTGTGTATTCACTTCAGGCCCTCCGCAAGCGATGTCAGGATTCATACGTTCGATCATTCCACTCGCATTATACACTGGCCAACCAACCTTTGAAAAAATAATTTATATTCCTCTTTAGAAAATAAACAAAATAAAACCTTAACAACATAGAAATGAGTGCCATGAACATGGAATGGATGAGCGTATCCTGTTCCATAGCCACCCCCTTGTCCCATGTTGTATATTGTTAACTAAAAAATTAAATTAGGTATATTGGAGAAAAAAAATAGAATTTCGAGCATTACCTGAACTATACTATTGAGTTTATGTCGGAGATGGAAGAAACAATTGCAATTTCTATCAAACTTCGATGCATTTTTTGGACATAGATCAGGATCGCAGGGCTATAAACCATTTTCTTATTTTTTATTTATTTTCTTTATGAATTTATATTTCTTCTATTTACCTTTGATATCTGATGAAGTGAATTTTCTTGATAATACGGTATGCCGCTGGGATATTCGAATTTGTACCGATTGACATGAGAATCGAAGTGCATATTAATAAAATATTCCTAAAAACAATAAATGCTATTCAAGTTTTTCTTAAGGATTACCTCAAAAGAAGATTTTTTATATGGCGAATTATGCAGTAAAGATTTATCTAATTTTATTTTTCTTCCGCTTTCCAGGCTATCAAAAGTTATACATTTATAATTGAATTCAGGTGCAAATTCTCTGAACGGACAATTTAAGACTGTACATTTTTTTTCCGAAGTACAGTCAATTGGCTCCACAACAGCTAAAATATATTAATTACTATTGTAAACCTCATACTTACTTACGCCACATGTACTTATCTTTTCTGAAAAAGCTTTTATGCTCATCAGAAATTTTATACTGAAGGAATGCGAATCCATAAGTAACGGAAGCACGGGTCCAATTCCAGTTATAATACTCAATAGTTTCAATTTGCATACGGTATAGCGATTTGTCAGGATTAGTAAGGGTATGTACAAGTACATCATATCGTTCACCGGGGAAAATTATTAATCTTGAAACCTAAAAAATATCTATTCATGACTAAAGTTGGATTTACTTGCATTAACAGGTTTAACTTCGCTTCCATCCGCTGCTACAATTGTCATCGGATGACCTTCGATATGAACCATCAGTTCTTGGGCAATACCTCCATTGACAATACGGAATAGAACTGATTTATCTAAAAATAGAAAAAAAAACTTGTTTAATGTTTAATATTTGACTCCACCTATAGGAACTCTAAAAATTTCTAAGGGCAGCTTGTGAGGATGTTTCCGGATATCTTCCTGATTATGCCAGCCCTTATCGTTCACAAGAATAGCAGAAATAGGAACAGCTCCACCAACATTACCTGAAAATTTCATCAGTTACAATCAAACTACTGATAAAAAGTAAGTTGCATAATATTAAATTTTACTTCCGTCGCGCAATCTGGTGGGCATCCAGCATGTATTCGAATCATCATAACCATATAGCCATTTCATTAGTTTTTCGTCCAGCATCATCCATGAATCTTCATTGCTTGTAGTAGCCCAATCCTAAAATTACTTCAATAGATATACATAATAAGAAAATGAATGGACAACGAGAATATACCTGTAACATAACCATATACTCTACATCAGGAACAACACGACTATCTGGTTTACTAGGAACGGATCTATCATTTGTATCAACAACTACGAAACCTAAGAACAACACATTTAAAAAAGTAAATTCATTTTTGGAACCTCCTAAAAGTCCATCTCCACGATCAGATTGCAAATGACCATGATACCAATGTGTACCTATTCGATCAGCTATGAATCTATATTCATAACTAAAATTGTTTTAGAAAATGAATTGTTGTTTTGTAAATAGCTAACTATGTTGTGCTGGTTATTGGACACTGTTGAACAAAAGCCACACCATCTGCATACCATAAATTTTTTTTATATAAACCATGGACGTGAATAGTAACAGAATCCAATAAAATATTATTCTGAACTTTCAAAAGCACTTCAGCTCCATATGGTACTACAATTGTTTCACCAGGACTGAAAAACTTAACTTACTTTAGAAATAGCTGAGTGATTACCTTTTCCCATTTATGGTAATTACACGACGATGTAAACCATCCAAAGATAAAACATCAGCAAGATAATTATTATCTTCGGAATTTTTGTGTGAGAAATCCATTGTTGAAGAAACATTACAAGCAATAACTTGGTCTGGATTTCGTTTTAACCATGATCTCTGCAACCTATTCATAATAATTTCTTCTCTTGATAACTTACTGTGTGTGGGTTATAGTCAACTGGAATAGTGTGTTTGTATTCATCAACATTTGAAAAACTCATTGTGAGTTTTTTTTTAAGTACCATATCAAACTCATAAACTCCATTCTGAAAGTTAAAGTTGAAAGTTTAGAGTATATTGTTATAATAAATACCGCATTAGGTTTAGTAAGTTGTATAGGTGAAGCATTTGGCTTGAATGAAAAAACTAAAGGAATATATAAGAAAAAGTGCAGGTAAAACATTTATAGTTTCCTTCATCCTTACACATGAGTCAGTATTTATACTGTTTTTGGACTCTTCATAAACAACTTTTAAATTTGATAGTGACCATTGATAATCTCACACATATGATATTTCTTTACATTTAATCCACATGGTTGACAAAAATAGTTACTTTAAAAGAAAACAAAAAAACATATGCAGGTCATGAGAGGGAGGGCTTCCCAAAATGATAAAACAATAGGGAATTGATAAAGAAATTGAGAATAATATTTTCGTTATTGTCTACCTGAAGGAGTATTAAGTATCTTAATTTCATAAGCTTCATATGGTAATTATGACTAATACTATATAACATACTTGTCTTTATTCTTTCTTTTTCAGTAGCAAAATTTGAAAACTGCTTTCTGACTGGTCATTTTGTAAACTAATTATATTTCGTGACCAAGTAATCATAATTATGTCTCCGTTGTTACTCCGTTTAGTACAATAATAACACTGGTTTCATCATTAGATTTAATAAGATAACAATCTTCGTAAAAAAATCCAAAAGCTACAAGACATTTTCAAACAAGTGAACAATTCGTAACAATGTTAAGCATGCAGATAATAATTTAAAGTCCACCGTATTTTTGATTACAACTTCGTAAAATTTCTCCTGATACCATCCAGGAAAAGATTTATCTTTTCTTTCCTCGAATATAACGCGCCTCCCACTTCCGATCAAACTTCTTCAATTTTCTGCGTAACTGTATAAGACAATATTATTAAACGAATGTTTGTGTTACATACTATGATTCTGTCGCGTGGTTTAATATATTTCATATCTTCTGTTGCATAAGTCATGCACTTGGAGTAACATTTCTTAGGTAGTACAACATTTCTTCGAGTATGCAATGTAACACCACACCATTGTATTAAACTACTTTGCTTTTTAAATAAGATGGAATTGAATGATGTCTGAAATTAAATCCAGCAAATTATAAAGAGTATCCATAAAAGAACCTGAGTTTTTTCTTTACGGAAAAATAGTGAATATGGATTTGCAGGTTCTTGAAGTCTATCTAGCACCTCAAAAATAATTTAAAAGTTAAAATATTGTGAAAAATCATTACTTTCATAGCTTCTTCTCTAGTAGAAAGGATAAATAAATAATCGTCAGCATAGCGAAACATTTTAGAATTACTATTCAAATCGGAAAACTTGAAAGTATCAAACGAACTTAGATACAACTAAAATATTGTTTAGTGTAAATAAACCAAATTAAAATAAAATTTACATGTGTTAAACGGGAAGATAAAATACAACCCTGGGGAACTCCTTTACCCATGCTAAAAATTTTACCCTTCTTGCCATCAATACGAAACTGAAACTTTTGTTTTGTTTGAAGAATAAAAAGCCTGTCTTACCTTTAAATCGTCTATAATGACCATTATGGTATCGACTACATTTTTCAAATACTAAATATCAGACTATTTGACTTCAAAATAAAAATTTATAAACATCAACTTTCCAAGCAGAAGATCCAATAATTCTCTCATTTTTCTTTATTTTTTTATTTAATTCACTTTTAGCTTCTCCTACTGTTCTTCCTGCAGCGCACATCTTGAAAGTTCTGCCAGAATCTAGAGATGATTGACAGGAAACTGCATAACATTCTCTGAATTAATAACAAAATTTTGCTGTGATAACACATATATAACACATACCTGTCTGCAACAACAATATCCAAAATTTCCCTTAGTAGTACATGATTTAAACTTGCAAAGCATTTTGTTACGTCAGCTTTTATATAATAAAGTTTTTGATCTAGAAATTAAAATACGCGATTCGTATTATATTTAGTCGTTACGGGGAAATTGAGTACGATGTTGGGAGAGATATGTTCTTACGTCCTTAATTGTTCTATTCACACCTACGTAAACAACATTTCAAAAATAAGAACGGCAAAACACTTACCTACTATTTTATTAATTCCATTATTCGTTGTGAAAAAATCCAAAGCCGAATTTAATAGCTGTAGACAACTTGTATAACCCCAATCTGCCCTCTGTATAGGAGTTACTTTTTTAAACTGTTATAATAAGAAAATACCTTATCAAATGGACAAATAGGACGTAGATTCGATGTTCGTGCAATTATGCGTACATTGCATACAGAGCCCTGGGAAGTATAATCAGATTTTATTATTATTGTTAATACCAACTCTATGGGTTGTAGGGAGAGTTTTGGTCAATGAATAATCATGTTTAAACTTCTTTATTTCGATCTTTTTCCAAAAATTAAACCCACGTTTTGAATAAAAAGAGAACTGTTTCCTTTTTGTCGAAGGGAAAACTAATTCGAGAAACTGCCTAACTAGAAGATAAGTCAATAAATATAGTTTGAAATTAACAGACATGGCACATGTCATAGAAAACCATGTACAGAAGTGTGCAAGTTCGTCCATAAGTTTACTTCTGAGGAGTTTAAGATTGTAATTAACACCTATAGCTGCTACGAATGTTTTTTTCCTTGTAGCACGCAGAATATCACCTGATAATATTTCAAAAAAGAATTAACCAAATTTTTCCTTACTATTCAAGAAATTCAACATTGGATAACACATTGGAGGATTGGATAGAAAAACTATTTTGGTGATGAATTCTATAAGCACTGTAGAATTTTTCTCTCCTAAAAATCCCGACGGAAATAATGTTTCAAAGATGAAACAGAATAATTTAAGAAGATGCGGCTTTCTCACTTTGCATGTTCTGGAACATAAGTTATGAGATTTTTTCTCTTTAATGTAGAGTATACCGCATGAAAACTTTAACATCTTCACTATGATAAGGCAACATTAATAAAGCCTTCCATCGCCATGTCGTATTTATTTTGTTCACGTTATCACATACTTGTTTCAAGTTCTAAAAAGAATAATGATAAACCCAGACTGACAAGCAACCTCAGTTAGTATATCGTATATCACAGTTCCTTTTATACGTTTCAAGGATCCCGGGCTTAATATATTCTCAATACATCTCTCTGGCTTGATGTGAAGAAGCTAAGAGAAACAATTAAATGTCCCAGAGAAACCTTTTCTTTTTCAAACCTTTTTTAAACCGGATGAACGAAAATTACCTTTCGCAGATATTCTAGGCAGTGATGTTACCACTGGAGGTCGAACATTACGACAGCATTTCAAATCAATGTTATCGTCGTAAACCATTTGTATACATTGAACAGTTATTACACGATACTTTTATAAATCCCGTTTAATGCATTATTAAATAGTTGTTAGTATTTATGTTACAGTACTGTAAGAATACAGTACGCAGTACGCAGCGTCCGCCAAATAAATGTTTGAATTCGGCTATATGCGAGTTTATCTGTTTGACATAATGCTAAGTTAAAGCTCCATTTTTTATTCGAAAAAATTTATTTTAAAAATACAATAGAGCTTTGGTGTGCTTTTTTTCCGATGATTTGTTTTTTTTAGCTATGGCTGCTTCAGTGGAAAAAGGTGCTTCAGCCTTCAAGGCATTTAGGCAAGTTGTAAGTGAGCTAAGAAAAGTTGACAAGGTTAATCGTGCTTATTATGTAGTCTTTATTTTTTATGTTTAGACATTTTCCAATAAGTCTCCACAATATAAATATCTTAGTGATCAGATGCGGCAGCATCAAGTAACTCAAAGAATATTTTCTAAGGCACCGAATGAGGCTGAACATGTTACTCATTTATATGCCTCATATTTGTCTAGGTAATTACATAGCATATATATATGTATCAATATTTTTGTTTTTTTAATTTTTCCATTTCCTCAGCACACGCCGATTGGCTGAATTGGAAGCAAAGTATAAAGGTGGAGAAAAGACAGTTGAAGAAAGCGCTAAGCTTGTTGGATTAGCTCTTCCAAAAAAACATGAATTATAGATTTGTGTAATCTTAGAATATTAGAGAAAGTTCATATAAATATTTTAAAAATAATCTGTATAAGTTATGATCTAGAACTTTTTGTTACTTTATTCAGTGTTGAAACTACTTTTCAATGAATTTATAGATGACCGACCAAGAAACCATCGAAACGCTTTCAATAATAGTCTGGTTACGAATGGCCCAAAACGATGATAAAAGTTTAATTTTCTAATAATCTCTTAGAATATTCTCTGTGATATATCATTGGAGACATAATCCATCAACGCGTTTGTATAACGCTTAGAAAATAGCGGAGAACTGTATCAAAGGTGTTTCATTACTAAACAATGCTGATAACTTTAATAACTATTGAGATATAAAATACATGAAAGAACCTGCTGGCATGTATTTTAATTATGATTAGCAAGTGTACAATAAATATGAGAATTTTTTGTTTTTGTTTTGCATTTTGTGTTTTATCGCGTTATTATTTAGAATATGTTATTGTTTATTTCAAATGTTTTAATAATTGTAGAATGACAGAATACGAAGAAGCAGGGAACAAATATGCATATCTCCTTCAACCTCTTAAGGATTTGGATAGAAACTTCGCGATTGATATCGTAACACTTTTGGATGAATATGCAAACCAGTTGGAAGCTATGGCAAATGAAGAACAGTTCGAAATCGATAATGCACATAGGTAGTCGTATTCTTACATTTCAATTTTGAACTGTTGTTGAAGGTTTAATTTCGCTGAAGCTGCTATGCTTATTCAAGGATCAGTTTGCGTTTTCGGGAAAAAGGTTGATCATGTATTCGCTCAAGCATGCAATTTCATGGAGACATTAAAAACAACTAAAAAACCCAAAAAAGGTATTGAAAACTTATTTATTAATTTCTTTATTTGTTGTAGTTGTGAATGAGGACGATGAAGGATTTGAAAATGGATTTGATGATGATGATATAGCAGAACAAAATGAAAGAATGGCACTTTCCGATCCATGCGCTTTGCAGGATTTTAGGACTTTGAAATCAGCCAATATTTCCACTTTGGCAATGAAACGTGAGGTTTGCTTCAGGAATTGTAGTCTATATTTTCATCTTTCAGATAAATCTTCTAGTATTTCAACCATATCAGTTATGCCTATGTCACTTATGCCCTTGGCAGATTTTGAAAAGTGTAACGTGCCTATATACTCACATAAAAAAAGTAAGGATATTATTGGAAAGAAAGATGATTTCAAGATTAACACTGGTTATATGGGACCCAGGGTAATAAAGGCTTCTATTTTGGTAATACATTTGTCTCCATTGTTTAGGGTGCTTTGCTATTGGATTTATTAAATGCACAAATTCTCGACGAATTTGCTAGTGATCAATTTATGCAGTTAGGAATGCACATGGATGATGAGGAGGAAGAAAAAAAAGGGGCTGAAGGTGACGCTGACTCCGGTCGAGGTTCCCCTGATGCAGATATTGACGCTGACGCTATGAATGAAAGTAAGATAATAAGCAGGAGTTGTTTAATTGTTGTTTAAAGTTGATATTCCTGATTATGATGGCGGGCGTCCATCTAATGTTATTGAGAGGTGTCGCCGTGGTACCGGAGAACATTTGGCAATTGGAAGGTGGGATACTTTAATCTGGTATAGTAGTATATAGTAGTCTTCAGACCAAGTACTGTTCTCAAAGATGATGACATGGGATGTGATGCTGCAAGTGATTTCGGTGGTGACGATGATTTTAATGATTCCATTCTCCAGCAGAAAGCAGATCCAGTATGAGCCTTACTTTATTTTTTATTTAAAAATATGTTTAGTGGGATGCATGTGGTGAATTTGAACCAGATCCATTCCAAGATTTGTATATGGATTCTTATGAAGAACTGAAATGGAAGCGTCATCCCGTGAAAGTAATTAGCTGTTCTACCAAATCTATCGCTATGGTTGAAAAGAGAAAGAAGGTATAGTATCATCAGGTGATAAATTTTATTAGGTTATACTTATATTTTAGCAAGAAAAAAAAATAACAGTTAAAGAAAGAACAATGCAGACCATTCAATATATTAATGAGCATTTTTACATGAAATCTCATAAAGAAAGATTAAATCTTAACAAAGGAGATGATTGGGTTTGTGTATGCTTCTTATATGTTTTTTAAGTTACTTTTCAGGAAACTGATGCTCTGTTCCGCTATATAGTGCAACAGCAGAAGGAAAGAGCTATTGTTAAAAAACAAAAAAATGCCGCTCTAAAGGAGAAGGCTAAAAATAAAATAGCGAGGCAATTAGGTTTGATATATAACATTTCATATTTCTTTATTTTTTACATTTTTAGAAGAGGAAGAAGATATTTTGGGGGGAGCTTATGATGACGATGACGATGAAGAGCCGTTGGTGAGAAAATTCAATATTTAACTAGTTTAAGATTTATCTTGTAGCCTACAAAAGATATTGCTTCGACCCAAGCTGCGGGATCTCAACCACGTGTACTTTTCCAAGATATTGACGATGATGAGTTGAGAAATTCGATGAATATTCCATCTCTTTACATTGGTAAGTTTTTAAATCTGTTTCGTGTACTAATATTGTTAATAGGCAAGCAACCCACAACTGCAAACATTAATGATCATGGTAATGATGCTCATATTCCTCTCGATGATAATAGGCCTACCTCTGATATGACAACAGAAGAAATTCTTAACTTCTACATGCATAAGTGATATCTTTATAAATATATCTATCTTTTCAACTGCTCATTTAGGTATTGGACATCTGCTCAAGAAGCAACATCGCGGCTAGCTGTACGTGTGCAAGAATGGGAAGAGCGTATGGTTCCATTATTAGAAGAAGAAGAAACACGGAAAGAATTTGACATTCATGAGTATGGTTCTTATGCTCTTGATTTGTTTGGCAAAGATGGAGAAACGAAAGATTTCTCTGAGGTGAAATTTTTTGGAACTCTTTTTATACTGTTGGATTTTTCAGCTTGTCGTGTCTAAGAGTTTTTATGAAATTAGCCGATACTTCCTGGCATCGTTAATGTTGGCTAATACATACAATTTGAAAGTAAGATTTTTTGAAATTCTGAACATACTTTTATTCTTTTTAGATCGAAGATAATCAACAACTTGGTCTGGGTATGGAAACTAATACAATGCGCGCAACACTGTTGAAAAGGGACAGACATCATGAAGTGTTCAACCAAGATGGCGCTCTATAAACTTTTGATCTCTTTTTTTATATACTAATTATTTGTACTTGACATATCTTTGTATATTGCGAACTATTCGTGTAAGTTGTTTGTCAAACCTTTGAGGTGTATATGAACCATTGGTTTGAATTTATTTTTTATCTGCCATTAACCTGTGCATCGTCGCTAATTACTTTTTATATTTTATATATAATGTGCACATCCAAATATATATTATTTAAGGAAGATGGCTTTGTGGGTTGATAAGTATAGACCCAACCGTTTAGATGATCTGAGCTATCATAAAGATCAGGTATCATCAATGCGTTTTTATATCGTCAAATTAATGCTTAGATTGAACGATTCCGTGAAATGGTCAAAGAGGACAATTTTCCGCATCTTCTTATATATGGCCCAAGCGGCGCGGGAAAGAAAACTAGAATTCGTTGTATTTTGAAGTAAGCTCTGATTTTGAACTGTTGACAAGTTATCTTATTTAAGCGAATTATATGGAGCGGGAGCCGAAAGATTACGCTTGGAATGCAAGAATTTCACAACCAACTCTGGGAAAAAAATTGATATTCAAACTTTGAGTAGTAACTACCATATTGAACTTAGCCCTGGGTACATCTCTATCTATAATTGTTTCAATATATATCTTTTAGTGATGTTGGAATATATGACAGAGTTGTTGTTCAAGAAATTGTAAAGCAGATGGCTCAATCATCTCAGCTTGATACTAGCCAGAAATCGTTCAAAGGTTTGCAGCTTTTGATAATTGAACTCTGAATAATTGTCAGTTTCAGTTTTGGTTTTGATGGAAGTTGATCATTTAACTCGTGATGCTCAACATGCACTCCGTAGAACCATGGAAAAGTATTCTGGAAATTGCCGTTTAATTCTATGCTGTGAGTCCTTGTCCAGAGTGATAGAACCTTTGCAGTCCCGTTGTGTAAGTATTCGTGTAGCTTCTCCTACAGATAATGAGGTTTGTATACACCTGAATTTCTATCTTATATGCAAATTCAGATGAAATCGGTTATATCCAAAATTTCAACCAGCGAGAATGTTCAAATCCCGCCATTTGTGCTTAATCAAGTATGTGGCAATGGAGACTAATTTGTTATTTGTATTATTAGGTGATTGAAAAGTCTCGCGGAAATCTTCGTAGAGCTATTTTGATGATTGAAGGAGCGAAAGCGCAATGCTACCCAATGAAAGAGGAGCAAGTGGTATTATTTCATTTCTTATTGTTTTAAGAGTTTATCATCTTCAATAGGTGCCCGAGCCTGAATGGGAGCAGTATCTCCGAGGAACAGCGGAAATCATAATCAGGAAACAGAATAATGAATCCTTATTAGCTGTTCGTGAAAGATTGTATGAACTGCTATCTCGCTGCATTCCACCTAATCTTATCTTTGTTGTGAGTTTGTTTATGGAATATAACTTGTAGACAAGTATGCTAGAGCTAGCCTTTTTGGTTAGCATGTATGCTTCCGTAGCGCAGTAGGCAGCGCGTCAGTCTCATAATCTGAAGGTCGTGAGTTCGAGCCTCACCGGGAGCAATTGTTTTTGATTTTTTTTAAAATCATTCTAAAATTCAAGGTCTTATTTTTAGGAACTTGTTCGTTCTCTCGCACCTTATTGCTCGGTCGAAGTGTTTCGGCAAGCTATTATGGAAGCTGCCAAGTTTGAGCATCGTTTGTGCAAAGGCCAGAAGCCAATTTTTCATCTGGAAGCTTTTGTAGCTGCTTTTATGGATATATATGCTTCTGATGTACAGACTAATGCTATGGAGCATTAAGTTCTTTTCCAGATTTAAAGTTTTTATCAAACGATGTATACATTTATCTTGTGCATACGAGTATTTTTTCTGAGTAGCTTCATTTTGTTGATAGCTCTGCATGTTCCAATTTCTTGTCCTCTTTTACTTCTTCCCCTTCGATCTCGGAAATAATTGACAGGATCATACATACCAATGTATCGTTTTTCTTAACCTTTTAACTGAGTATACCGTTTTATTTTTGCAAGATAAATGATTAGATTGGTATTTTATGTTTTAAAAACGAACCGAAGAAGTTTTTTTGCTGTATTGTGTATGAAATATATTCATTTATATATACAGTTATGCATATAAAATAACTCATAAAGTTCAAACTAGCTAAGAACCTTATTCAAATTGAAAACGCTGAAACGCTAGCTAATTTGGCGCAGTTTCTCGAAATTAAATGAACTAGCCGTGGAACATCATTGAAGTATTCAACAGGATGAACAATCTCAAGGATCTATTTCACTGTGTGTTCGTCGATTCATTATCCTCTTATAACTGCTGGTACAAGCCACTTTGCATTTACCTAACCAAGCTGGAGAAGCATTATTGAGAGCGATCAAAAGTTGGAGATTTCGTTTTCTTTTTTTATAAATTTTGCTTTCAGCTGTAGCCAAAGTATTATTGCCTTTTCACTTGTGCTTATGTAAATATATGAATATATACAGCTATTTGAATATGATATATCTAAATAGTATAATATTTCCTTTTTCAATTAAAGGTTATAACTTTGGTTTTTGTTCTGTTGTTTTGAATTTATTTATTTGATCAAATCATTTTAAAGGAAAGGCTGTTGTCTAACCAAGTTTTGTTTCTGACAGTTCAAAGATCCAGAAAGGTTGTTTGTACGAATCTCAGCGAGAATATATGAACAAGTTGAAGTCATCAAAGGGTCTCAGATTAATCAAATTATCAATTGTTCCCTTAGTTTCTTTGTATGGCTATGTATGTTCTTCATCTAACGTCATCATGTCTTAACAGATTTCTAATTTATCTTCTCATATATGGATATGATTTCATATCCATTCTTATATTTATTTTATAAAAAAAGAATTTAATAATAATAATATAGTTAATTGAACAGTTTTCATTTATTTTCTAACTTTTAATGAAATATTTATAAAAACTATTTGAATATAGGTTAAACTTCAATGTTTCATGATAACAATTGTTAAGAGAAATTAATGATTAAGGTCAAAATGAAAATCGAAGTGAAACATTTTTTTCTTGGAACAGTTGAGAATTGTGCCACATTACATTTGTTAAATTTAGCGCTTCTTTATATTTCTTAATCATCATACTTACGATTATCCTTTACGAAGTATCGAAAATCTAAATTCGGTTTCAATTTGAAATTTTCTTAATTGCTAAAGAATTAATTGAACATGATCCTAAAAGTATTCAAGATGAACATCTCAATTTTACGTTTCCTTTATCTCATAATCGAAAACATTCATCTTCATTCATTTTCCTCACGATGATTTATACTCAAACTTAAACATTTCAATTCAAAACCTGATGAGAAAGGATTTAGTCATCATTTCTTAATTTCTATTTTTTAACGAAACTTTGTCATTAATTACTAAAATAGAAAAAGTATAAAGATATTCAGTCAAAGTACTTTTACTATATCATTTTTTTAAATTTTATTTGAATTATTATCTATAATAACAGCGAATATCATGTAAAGTCTTGTATGTGAATTGAATTCAACATATATAAGTAATACTTAAACTATCCATTTATCCTAATTTTTTGTTTAAATTATAATCATAAATTACAAATATAATAAGGTATCCAATTCTATTCGGATAGGACTATATGTTAGCATTATTTCGGCTACTCTTATCATTTTCCTTCAACCTGGGTTACTGGCCTCAATTAGCCATTTTCTCTTTGGATGACAGTTATGTTTTCGCTTTCAAGTCTCTCTGTTACTACTGCTTTCAATATATATCTCCCTATCTCTCTCTCTCTCTCTTTCTCCCCCCCTCTCTTCAAACCTCCGAATTTCGTTTCTTATATACTTTCTTATTGTAGATTCATTACATTACCACGAATATATGTTAATGAATTATATTAACTTTTCTTTATTTTCTATGAATACATCTTTAATTCCTTTTTGCTATAATTAAATTTATTTGTTCTTAATTTAGAAGCTTTCAAATGAAAATTGTTGAAATAAGTTTTAAAGGATAAGATGAACCTTATACTATTCATAATTTTCAATTTATTATGACAAAATGAATAATTGTATAGATTCACATTTTATATATGTCCTGTCTTTATTCTGAGATACTGGTATTCAATGTAATAACTGTTCTTTTCTTTAAAACTCTTTGTTGTAATGAGAGAATAACCTAATATATGTATATATACATATATGTTTGTTATTTTCTTATTCAGTAAAAACTGTCATTAACTTGTCAATATTGACAGATGTGTCACAATATTTCTAAAATTAAGAACTACTTATTTGAATTTAAATTTTGATTCATTATTGTCTAATTGAACCTGAGTTTCATTCCTTTATTCTCAGTATGATCATACAAGTACTAGACCTATCTGGCACAAATATCACGATCATTGATTAATGAATATCGTTTTAGATGCCTTGTTACCAATGAATGTTATTTGAAAATTGAAATCTGGGTCACTAGGTATCATGAGCGCACAAATGAAACAATGCAAAACCCACTATTAGACAATATAATTAAGAAAATGGTGTTTCATTCTAGACTTCTGTTACCTTTTTTCGTAATCATTTTCAATTTGGGGGGATTGTACAATCATGACACAAACAAATCAAACTTTCATGTTTTATGTAAGTTTATCATGCTTGGAATGTCGTTATTCCTATGATGTTTGAGAAATCTTTCAGTTCATTCATTTCATGACTATATTCTTGATATAAGATATAAGAGTATTTCATTATGGATTTAAGAGAGAAAAGAGAGAAACGAAGCGAGAAATGGAGGTGAATAGGATGAGATGATGAAAGAAAAGCGAGAAAGGGAGTGGACTGTTACGCTAAGACTATCAGCAGATATCACTTTTTGTCTTCATCAACGATTGATGTAACCTCCTTTTTAAGACAGGACCACATTTTTTTCGAACTTTCCGTTGACTTTGGAAAATCTTCGTCATTTTAATCTTAAACTGGTGTACATATAATTTTTTATTTTTATTATTTATTTATTTATTTATTTATATATTTTATTCTATAATATTAATAATAAAAATATTAATGTTTTTAGGTTTACTATATCTATGTGTCATCCCAGATAAACAATGAAGTATTTCATAAAATTAGTTTTATTGTTATTTGGAATAATCTGGTCGGTTAAAACTGACGAAAGTGAGTTTAATAATTATTAGGTACAAGCTTGTAATACAAAGAATATATTCAGCAAGTTGTGTTTTTCCTGAATCTGAGATTCGTCCTTTCTTCTTTGAAGTAGCTTCCGATGTTCCAATTGGCACTGTAATAGTAGATACAACAATAGAACCGCGTGATGCTCATATTCGTCTAGCTTCTGTGCGATCCAATATTGAGACGAATGTAATTATTTCATTCTTGTCTTAAAGAGGATTCTTCTATTTTCAGGCAAATTTCACTTCTCACCTGACTATTCGATCAAGTCCGTCACAAGGTCGATTTCAAGTCACTACAACTGATTTACTTCATTTGGCGAAATATCCCGCGAAGGATGAGCAACAGTATCTGTATGTGACTGTGATTTGTAACCAAAGAGCATATCCATTGATAACGATAAGCATTAAATCAGCTAACACTGGCCCTCCAGAGTTTTATGATGAGCCATATTCAGTTACTATTCCAAAGGTTTATTATAACTATTCATATTACTTATCCAAGCTAAATTTGGTTTAAGGAATTACCAGTTGGAACAGTTTTTAATATTCCTGCTGTTGCAATTGATTGGGATCCTTCTCCATCATATAACGTTACTTATGAACTTGAAGTTAGTCAATTTACTTCTTCAGTACATTAATTTTGAAAAATTTAGGATTCTTCTATGTTTACTTTGGTTCAAACTAAGAAGAAAATCTTACCAAAACTTTCTTTGGGTATCGAAGATTGGTCTGATGATCAAAAGCCTCCAAGACTACAGCTTAAAGTTGCAGCACCCCTAGTTCTTCCAACTAATGTAACCTTAATAGCAAAAGTAATTTTCAATCTGGTTCATATGTGATTCACTATTTGCGTTTTAGGACATTGGCCAACCGCAAAAATCAACAACAGCATTCATTAGTATTACAGAACAAAAACAAAAAGAGGTTATAGAGAAAAAGTCTGAAACTAGAGATGAGCATTTCAAAGCTCATGCTTCAAAAATTCAAGTAATAATAATAATTTTAAAGAATAGAATCTCAATTTCTCTATTATTTATTTAGAAAACCCTTCCATTACGTTTACCAACTGTTGAAGAGACAGAGAACGACCAACCAGTATCCTTCTCGCAATGTCATGCAGCTGTAATTCTAAATGAAAACGCTCCTAATGGAACATTTGTAACAAAATTAGAACTGATTAACAAGAATGAGGTTTATATTTTAATATTAATTAAAAGAAATAATAATAATTCTAATTCAGCCTACTGAAATGGTACTGGAAGATCCAGAAGGCACATTTAGTTTGAATGAAAATGGTGAAATTTATGTTAAAGATAACAGAATAATTGATCGTGAACTATTCTCAACACTTGAGATTGTTGCTGAAATTAAGGTTTTTAAGAATAGAATTTCTTTTTTTTTTAATTTAAAAATGATTATAGAATGCTCCTAAGAGATCTATGTGCAAAAGAATTCGTTTACGTATAGATATTCATGATGAAAATGATAATAGACCAGTATTTGAAAAAGAACAGTAAGAATATTCTCATATAATATTATGTTTTAAAATATTTTAATAGATATTGGTATCATTTATCTGATACAATTGCTGATGGAACTGAATTTGCTACATTAAAGGCACGAGATATTGATGAGGAAAGTCTTAGTTTTATTATCTTCTCTTTTAAAAATTTTATTTTTTAATATTTTTTATTATTTCAGGATGAAAATGGACATGTATCATATCGTCTTCTCAATGCTTCTTCTGTTCCATTCAGATTACATCTTCATGGTAGAGATGCAGTTCTTACAACTAATGGTTACATTGGAGATTCTGATGTATATCATTTGCAAGTTGAAGCTCATGATCATGGTGTACCACCAAGGTAATATTCAAATGTTTCAGTAATTCATTGTGTTTATTCTTTTTTAGAACATCTATTGCTCCTGTTGATGTATTTGTTTTATCTTCAAAGCCTAAAACTTCAACCCCAAGTTCACCTCAACAACACAATTCAATTGAAATTGTTGAGAAAACTGAGATAGAAGAAGTTTCACAAGATAAAGCTGATAATGTCAAACCTAACCCAACTACAACTACCACCCCCACAACAACAACATCGGTAACTACAACATCTAGAAAACCAGAAGTAATGATTCATGGTTCATAAGTTGTTACTTACTGACTTACTTCTAGATCCGTGTTACCCTCCCACGTCAACAGGCTGCACCAAATTTTGTCATCAATGACGTTAATACTGGTGATGAAACAATTGAATCAGCAGAATATATTGATGAAGAAGATTTGAAGGTTTGAGAGAAAAACTGAATAAACAACTGTTTTGATAAAATTAAGACCAGTGATGATTTTGGATTTACTTCTAATCATTATTATTATGAAGTATTTGGAGATCCAAGTGAAGATGATTTAATTGGAAGAGTTCTAGCTGAGCCTAATGCTCAAATGTATGGCATTGATAAGAAGGTTTGTAATAACAGTATAAATGAATGATTAATCGTTTATTAAATCAATTGAAGGTCAATGGAATCTTCAAAGTAGATGCTGATATAGGTGAAATTTCTGTAGGACATCGTTTATATAGTCAACCTGCTGGAAATATTAGTTTCTCAGTATCATCTACCAACGGTATTAGAACGGTAGGATTCTTAATTCTCTTTTACTTTTCTCTTTTTTCCCAAAAGCATATCCGAGAAATACATCGTTGTCATATAATAACGTGAGTCTAAGTGTTGTTCATTCTTCAAGCAACTGGACAACGGAAACGAGACGGCCAGATGAATGGCCTAATTGCTCGAAAACTGCAATTGTAGAGAGACCTAGCGAGACCTCAGAATTGAGCAAGGAGCTAGAAAGACCATCAAGCACACCTGTACCCTACGGACTGCCCACCCAGCATAGAAATAGTCATTACTCAGGCTAGACAGACGCTCCTGGTCGATTTAATCGTACCATAGCAAGAATGACAATTGTAGCTTTCTATTGTTATTATTAAATGGGGCTAAAAGACAAATATGAATTTAAAAGAAATTGATTGAAAATTCTATTGATTTTACCTATATTCCTTGAATATTATACATAAAGACAATGAACTTCTTTATATAATATTGGAAATATAGTATATTCACATGAGATATATAGGATATATTTACCTAACTTTCTCTCTAAATTTCATATTCTTCAACTGGATTGACCTTTCAAAAGGTGAATTACGGATTTAAGATATAGAATGATGAACAGAACATTCCAAAAGATTGATGGATCTTTTCACATCTTAGTAATCTGTATATTACTCATAATAGACTTGGCATGTTGATGATCGCGTGTCTAAGTCCCATTATGATGATCCCTACTTCCACCTTCCCTTCTCCATCCCCTCCTTTCGTTTATGGAGACCAAAATGTCTTTCTTACCGAAAATGTATCTCAGAATAGTCTCAGTTGTAAAGAAGACGAAATAATCATCAGATTCGTATTAGTTTCAGTTTCATTTACCATATTTGTCTTTTTTTCCCAAATCATTCAAACAAAAAAAAAAAAAGAAAACCACAGCAAGTTATTTTTTTCCTAAATAATAAGTAGTTTTTTCATGTCACCTCTTCGTTTTTTGTAGCTGTCATCCTTGTAGCTAATTATAGCAGCCTTCTGATGGATGATTGTCTATTGAACTGGAAAAAAAAACAATTGTGTTTGGTTCTGAAGGCGAACAGACAATATTCATCTAAATACCTTTCGTATGTCCATCAACGGACAAGTAAAATGTTCCAAAGATTCCGGAAGGATGTCTCCGGAAATTTGCATGACATGCATTTGTGGCAAACATATAATATACAAATTTTGGGGATATGAAAGACATAATATATAAATATATATGTATATATATATATTATAACATAATTCATGTTCATCATTTATTTTTTTTCTTCCCTTGCTTATGTCTATTTAAAAAAATAGCTCTCTTTTTGATCTCGTATTTCGTGAAAGGAATTAGGATACATCACTTAATTTCGACTTTTTTTTTCAATTTCTTAGGATTAGAAGACTAAGAAAAATCCGGCAACAATATAGAGACATGTAGAGCAATCTCATTTAGCTCAAACTTCTTTAGTTGAAAACTTTCTTAAACAATACATCATTCTCTTATTCATTTCTTTTTTTTCCAAATTTGCTTCAAAAGAATTATAATCATTTATATATTATTATTATATTATATTTGTAACCTTATCTCAGTAATTCTGAGTTAATAACGGACTCTGTGATCGGACCTTGGAAGGCGGGGCCATATTCACACAGTGGCATTAGTGAGTGAACAGATCTATCGTCTGGCCACATTTGGCTTTCTAGCTTTAAGGACAGAACACTAATGACTTAGATGGGACTACACACTATTATTATTTTTTTATTTTTGGTAAGTTATCAAATAAAATATATATTTCTATTAAAAGCTCAACTATAACTAATTGAAGAGCTTTTCAGCGACACTTCCTTCGTTCTTTCTTTTTTTTTTTCATTTTTGATGTTTTAACATTATTTTTCTGGTTTCTATTTTCAATATTATCCATATTTTTCCAATATTTTCTATTAGTACAGGAAATCTCAAAAGTTGACAACTTTTTTCAAACAAATTTCTCAACAATTCCTATATTTTTTTTCTTCTAAATACGCAGATGTTATTTATTGTTAAATTAGCCAATATAAGAGGGCTTATAAGAAAATTGGGCATTGGCCCACAGTTACAGGCCTTATAAGGTTAAAAGAAACGTAGTGCCAGGTGTTTTCCTTCATAGACGTTCTTACCTTTTATATATCCTTTTTAATATAGCCATGATGGTTGGCTAAATAGGCAACAGCCGGCTATGCCCTATTGAGTTTTCTTGAAATCAGGCACATAAATGAATATTTATTTTGAAAGTAAAAAAAATTAAATATTTTAAATATTCTATAAAGAATAAAAACATATAATATTTAGTGTTATAATACTATTATTGAAGACTTCTTTAACTAGTATAAATTTATTTTTTCCTGTCAATACATAGTTAATTATCGGATTATTGCTGACTCTGGCTCGCGCCGGCATATTCATCTTTGAGGTCATCTGGATAGGTTCATAAAGATATATCTTACACCTATTTAGATATCCTGTATTTTTATACTATAATTAATTTCATAATATATATAAAGCTTATTATAACTAACCCTAAAGATGCATATACTATATAGTATATGGGATCAATGGTTTATACAATGGGAAGAATTTATGAAAGACTTAATGAAATAATAGATTATATACTAAATAGATTCAATATTCTATTTGTATTGGAATTTATTCATGTATTTTCAGGCAGAAACAGTTGTCACAATCTTTTTCGATCCCAGCCAAGAACGAAATGGTGGTCTACCAAGATTTGATCAAACATTATATAAATTCCGTATTCCTGAAAATACTCCGCCTGAAGTTATTGGCATAGTTAGGGTAAGAAATATCTATTTAATGTTTATAAACTGATATATTTATCATTTTTTTTCCAAATTTAGGCTTATCATATATCTGCTGGTCAACGTTCAAATTCTAATTCTGTTGTAATCAAATACGATATTGTTACTGAAAATGCTGAACTGCCTTTCTCTGTACATCAACTATCTGGAGAAGTTGCTAATGAAAAAGAATTTGACCATGAGCAGACTGCTAACTATGAGTTCAAGGTATACTTTTCATTTCAAAGTCTATGTTAACGTATTTATTCAGATTCGAGCATGCTTGTCAAGCAATGAAGAGCAATGCGGTTTTGCTAAAGTTTTAGTAACAGTTGAAGATTTGAATGATAATTCCCCTAGATACAATTCATCTTTGCAACATGTTACACTTCCATCTGATCTTCCAGTTGGATCTGATGTGATCAAAGTGCATGCTTTTGACTTAGATTCAGGTACCAATGGCCAGGTTGCCTATGCTATTACTCCTCCTAGCAGTAAGATTTGTCATTATCATATAAAGTTATTTTATTTCTATTTACAGCTACATTTGCTATTGATTTTGATACTGGAGCTATTGTTACAATTGCTCCATTAACAAGTTCAAGATACAGTATTCTTGTTGAAGCATTTGACCATGGGACACCACGAAGATCTGATGTGACCGAAGTTCGCATTGAAGTTCACGGAACAAATCCTTCAGCTCCAGTTTTTGAACAGGTTAACTTGTGTTGTTGATATTATGCTTATATATGTGTTTCAATTGCAGAAATCATATGAAGCTCAATTAACATCACCGGTACGAGCAGGATCCGTAGTGGCTCATGTCAAAGCATCCGATCCCGATCCAGGTCCAGAAGGAAAAATCAAATATCGTTTCGTACCATCCAACGATCCTCATGTAACACGATTCATATCTAAATTTGCTATAAATGAGAATGTAAGTACTTAGATAATAGTTAGATTTAAGCTGAAATACATATTGTAGACCGGAGTTGTATCAGCTATTGAGCAAATGACATCAAAAGAAGGACCATACGATCTTGAAATTGAAGCTTCAGATGATAGTAGAACATTCAATCGAAAAGTTTGAAATACCTTTAACTGCTTGTACACAAAATTAATTTTTAGACAACTTGTGTACTTCATGTGGAAATCTTAGGCCAATCTTCTTTACGTTTTCTTCCATTGCCTGTAACAATCTATATTTCGACTGAAAAGGCTATAGGAAGTGTTGTTTTAAGGTTTCAATTAATTCAATTTTGTTATTAAATTGAAAATTTATTTTCTAGAGCGTCTGCTTTGACTAATGCAGCATCGCCAATTCAATTCAGAATTCTAGAAGACAATTCTCCATTCATAATGGATGGTGACCTTTTGCGTGTTGCTACTCATCTTGTTTCTGGTAAAACTCATTTGACTGTTAGAGCTGAATCAGAAGACGCTCATGTTGACCATCAATTAACTGTGGTTGTGATGTCTGATCGTGACAAATATCCTGTTTTCACACAGCTTACTTATGATTTCGATGTATGTAATAGATATTTTGAATTTTCTGATATAATGAACTTCAGGTCTTCCATGATGCCCACTTCCCTGTAACTATTCATCGATTCGATGCTGTACTTCAGAATGGAACAATCAATTATGAATTTTTCCCTGAAAATCGCAGTCCTAGAGGTTTACTTCTTGATGAAGCCACAGTAAGAGCATAAAAACATTAATACTAAAGACAGATGACTTGATTTAGGGAGAATTAGTAGTTACTTCTGATTATATCAAAGAGGCTGAAAACCAAGAAACTGCTTTTGTTGTTGTACGTGCTCGCAATTCCAAATATCCTCAGTTTTATTCGGATGTTGGAGTAAGAATACATTCTTTTCATTATTTATAAAAGAATATTGATTCAGCTTTCTCTATCATTGGTTACTCGTCGAGCAAATCACAAATTTTCCCAGGCAGTTTATCGCATTGAAGTTACAGAAAACACACCTGTTGGAAGCATAATCGGCCAACCACTCGAAGTTTGTTCATTTTTTCTTTCTTATCCTCATTTTTCTTTTTTGAGGTTTTCCCTAAAGATGACGCTATTCGCTTCTCCTTCATACCATCATCTTGGTTTGGAATCTTCAACAACGGTTCCACTTTTGTAGCTCAAGACCTTGATCTTGAAAAAATGCCTGTTGACCAAAATGGTATAATCACCTTTGTGGTGGCAGCCGACACTCCTTCTGGTCGATCCACATCCAAAGTGCAATTCCGTATTCTTGATGAAAACGAGTTTTCACCAACAATTGAGCCTGAATTGCATGGTAGCGTTCGTGAAGATGCATCTCCAGGCTCTGCTATTATGAAGATTAAGGCATTTGATCGGGATTTCACTGAGGGGTCACATCTTTTATACAAAATTACTGGAGGTATATGATGTTGTGAATCATTCACCTCATAGATGTATTATAGGAACAGGAAAAAACTTGGTATTCATTCAAGAAGATGGAACTATAATACTAGGAGAAACACTATTAGATCGTGAACAAATACCATTCTTTGATGTAAAAGTTGAAGCTATTGACCGAGGAGGAAATAAGGTTTTGATTATAAAGACAAATAGATTGTAATAATTCTATATATTCAAGGCTGAAACTACAGCTATTATTGAAATAGAAGATGTGAATGATAATGCTCCAGTTGTTTTACATCAACCTCTTACCTGGAATGTAACTGAAGGCAGTCTCTCATCTTCGTTCCTTATTGAAGCTGTCGATAAAGATACAGGAAAAAATGGAGTAGTTCATTTCCGAATCCTTCAAGGAAACGCTGATAGCTTTTTCCAAGTTGTCGAAGAATCCATAAATAAGGTAAGTATTACCTTATCATTGACGTTTATATTGATATGATTATAACATTTGAATTCAGGTTTCTTTACATCTTCTTCGTCCATTAGATTATGAAGATTTCCCATCTCATCAACTAACTTTGGAAGCTCGTGATGGTGGAATGCCTTCTCAATTTACTATTTTCACTGTTGCTGTTAATGTTCTAAACATTAATGATAATGCTCCTGTGTTTAAGCATACTACACACAGTCAAAAGGTTTGTGTAAACATCATTTGAATAGTTGAATACAAAAATGATTTTCAGGTTCCTATTGATTTTCCTATCGGTTTTCCCATAATTACTGCGGCAGCTGAAGATGTTGATGGAGACAGACTCAACTATTCCCTACATGGAATAGGATGTGAAGTATTCGCCGTTGATCCTACTGGAGTTATCAGCTTCGTTGTGCCTGTTAAGAAACGTCAGACCTCACTTCTTAAGTGTAGTGTTGAAGTTTCTGATGGTCAACACACTAGTACTACTGAAGCTCAAATAGAAATATACACCACCGAACAGCCAACAGTGTTAGTTTTAAAAGATTTTTGAAAGATTTTAACAATCTAATGAATTTTAAAATATCTTTTTCAGTCCAGCTGATCGTAATCATGCTCCAATCTTTTCCAAGCAGTCATATGATTTTGATATGAATCCCGATGGCAAGAAAGGACATATTATTGGAAAAGTTGATGTACGAGATCCTGATGGTGATGCTATTCTGTTTTCTATTCGACCAGATGAATACCGAAATCTATTTGATATAAATGATAATGTAAAGTTTTTACTATTATTTTCAAATAATAATTATTATTTTTCAGGGCGAAATACTTCTCAATGTTGAGCTCTCTAAGCTGACTCAGAAATTGTATAGTTTCCTTGTTCGAGCAGAGGATTGGGGACCACCAATCATGACGTCTATTGCCAATGTTCATGTTCATGTGCCTGGAAATGAAGATCACATAGTAGAAGGTGGAAAGACAACTCCTTTACCTATTCCACATCGTCCTATAACTACTTCTGCAACTGTTAGTACTCAAGCAGCTTCCACTCGTCAACGTGAAGCCTTAACAACAACAATGACCAAAGAAACTGAATCTACAACACAAACAATGAAAACAACTACACCAAAAGCTCTTGGTACAGTTTTTTGAAAGCATACAACTAATCATCATCTTGCTTCAGTTATTAAATTCACTCGCCCTGCTTATGTATTTTCACTACGAAGTGATTCTCCTCCTGGTACATACTTGGGATCAGCAAGATTGAACTGGAGTAAGGATGTTAAACTATCATTGGAAAGTGGAAAATACCTATCTATTGATTCTGATGGTCAAATCAAAACTTTGAATACATTCACAGATAGAAATATTCAAAAAATTGAAGATATTATTATTGCTACACATCAGGTATATTAAAATTATAAATTATATTTTAAGTTTTTTTTAAATTTGTAGGGTTCTCGCGTTGCTGAAGCTGCTCTCAATTTGCATTTGATTTTCACTCCAGGATCTACACCTATTAGTATGATTGACTCATCCACAGAAAATGTTGTAAGAACATCTGGATCTTCAGTTACTGCTAGAAAACCTACAACCAAGAGTGAAAACATTGAATCTGAGGCAGATAACTCAGAATTCCATTTCTCCAAAAAGGTTTATCAAGCTTTTGTAACCGAAGGAAAGTATTCAAACGGAATTAAATTGGCTTTGAAGCCAGAAGAGTTATCTACCAATTTCGTCGGACAAGTAACTTATTCTATCACCGACAAAACTGTATGTTTTACTAACATATACATATATTAAATTGAAATTTTCAGTCAATGCCATTTGTTTTAACACCTGAAGGTCAACTTGTCGTATTTGATGTCGATCGTGAAAAGCAAGATAACTATGTTATCAGCATTACTGTATATTATTCAATAGTATTCTGTTACTTATTGTTTTGTTTAGGCTAAGACAGGTGAAACTCCAGCAAGACAAGCTTTTGCTCAGATCAACGTAGTGGTATTAGACGTCAATGACAACTATCCTGAGTTTGAAAATCATCCAGAAAGTCTTGGAATATATCGTGACGCATCTGTTGGAAGCACTGTTTACCGTTTCCATGTATATTTTAATTTAATTTTGATTTTTAAAAGAAGGAAAATATAGGCTTTTGATCGTGATGACGACGCCAGTGGAACTGTTCAGTATGGAATAGATGGAGAGGATAACTACTTCAGCATTGATGCTATTGGTATACAATCTATTCGTTAAACGCCCAATAAAAGTCGTTTTCAGATGGCACAGTTATTGTTGGCAAATCCCTAGCTAATGCTCCAAGTCTATTATGGATTACTGTTGTAGCTCGTGATCAAGGACGTCCAGCACTTCGAACCCATCACAAGGTAATATAAATATTTGAAGCTTTGAAAACTTAATTATTTTAATTTATAGGTCTCCGTTCGTATTTTTGATCCACATTATCCAGCTCCTACACTTCCTAAGACAACTGAAGTTTTGCGTGTCCCAGAAACAGCTGAAAATGGAACATTATTAACCACATTATTAGCTGGACCAAACATTATTCGCCGTGGATATGAACCTATAGAATATGATGTTGCTGATGATCAGAATGGTCTTTTCAAGGTATATTTATAATATATTTACATCTAATTACTAAATCTTTCAATTCAGATGCTCGACGGTGGACGTTTGATACTTTCTAGACCACCAAATTCAAATGAATTGGGAAAAATGTATCATCTGAATATTACTGCTAAAAATTCCCTTGGAGTTGATAGCAAAGAAGTTACAGTCCAGATTGAAGGAGAAAAGGCAGCAACAGAAGCACCTACTTCCAGTTTAGCTACTAAATCAAGCTCAACAACTGGAGGATGTTCCTTTGACAAACTTGTATATGAAGCTGAAATACCAGAAAATTACCGAGATCGTCATCGCTTAGCTACTGTGAAATCATCTAATTGTCCTCAGCTACTTTATGAGTTATCCGAACCTTCAGGTACTATAATCAATTTTTTTACAATTTGGTATTCGCTTTCTTTCAGATGCATTCGAAATTGATGCTAAATCTGGAGATATATATGCAATCCGATCTCTTGATCGTGAAAGAAAATCTCTTCATCTATTAACTGTTAATTTGGTGGATGTCAATAAGCGTTTAAAACGTGAACTTCCTGAAGTTGAAGGTATGAGAAAGTTTATTTTTTATAAATATTAATATTTACATATATAGATGCTAAAAATAGACTCTCTGCTGGACAAGCACTCATTGTTGTTCGTGTTTTGGATCAAAACGATAATGCTCCAATATTCGTTCATCTGTCCGACGAACGTTTCGTGGCTAACGTCAATTGGCAAGCGAAGGCTCACTCCAGCGTGTTCAGACTACAAGCTAAAGATTTGGACGATTCTTCTGTACTTACATATGATATATCTGGACCATCAACCGATCTATTCACTGTGAATCAAACAACTGGCTTAATCAGTTTGACTACGAGCATTGAAAACGATCCACGAACAAGCTTCCAGCTTACAGCCACTGTATCAGATGGAGTTTTCAAGACCACAGCTCCTTTAGTTATTTTCAAGTTATCTCCCACATCCAATGTTATCCGTTTAACTAGTGAAATGCCAGCTCACAAGATAAAGGAATATCAAATTGAGAAAACACTGAATGAATTAACGGATAGTGATAGCAGAGTCCTAGGCAAGCAGATGTTCATTGACGAAAAAGGAAAACCTGATGAGCAAAAATCACATGTATTCGTCTACTCTGTTAATCGTGAAACCAAAGAGCCATATCGCCGAGAACAATTACTTGAGTGAGTTAAAGTTCTGAATTTCTTTCTTAAATTCATTATTTCAGTATGCTTGGTCCACATTCTTCATCACTTATGGCATCTCCAGCTAAGATATCGGAGGTGTCTTTGGTCGCTAATAATGAGCCAATTCTTTCGGCTGTCGACATTCTTCTTCTTCTTCTAGCCCTTGTAGTAATAACTCTTCTTCTGCTTGCTTGCTGTTGGTTGGCCACTGTTTGTAAAAGGTAAATCTATTTCAAATATTTTTAATAATCCTGATATACAGAAAACGATATGCTAGTTCATCGAAAACTGATCATGAATACATGGTAGATAGTGTTGGAGCTGGACCCCGACCTTACGATGTAGAACAAATCAGTCGACACACAGCACAAACTGTTTTGGCCAGTCGAGCATTACCAGATCCTTATGAGATTAATCCAAGCTTTAATGACGGCACAGTTTGCACTAATAGAAGTAACAGTACTAAGGAATTTGCTAACAGTGTACGCGAACGACCATCATTATTGCAAAGTGCATTGGCGAAACACAAGGTTCTTAATCTGATTAATAATATTTGTTAATAATATATGTAATTCAGATTCATGACGGCGGATTATCAGTAACAGTTGATTATGTGGATTGCGCAAAAGATTCAAAATAGAACTTCTCAGAAACAAACACATTTGTAACGTATACATATTTTAATATACATATATATATTCATACTGATCGGGTATCTCTTCGTGATATATATGTGACATGCTATCATGAATCTCTTTCTTTAATTTTCTAGAATTATAATAATTAAATTCATGCAGAAAAAAATTGCCTTCAATATAATATATATTCTTATATAATACTTTGATTGTCCATGATATTCGTTTAAAGGCTGATTGGAAGCCCGGTGCTCATTTTATTGTATAGCTATTACTTTGCTTCACATTGGCTTGATTTAATCTTAAACATTGAAAATTAATCAATAAATCATTATTTTAATAAAAACAATAAATGTCACATTTATAATATAATTAAAAAGCAATCTTTGAATAGAATTTATTTAGAATCTGACGTGTAAAAAAAGATAAAACAACTATAAAAAATAAAAAATTTAAACAATCGTAAAAAATAAAAAAAAGTTCCGGAGATCAAATATTACATTTATCCATTTTTATTAGATTTAATTTGGAGCTGAAATAAATAAATAAATAAATACAAAAAAAAATACTCTTACTCGAGGAGGTAGTTTTTTCATAATTCTCTTATAATAGACTTCCACTTTTTTGATATGTCCTGCCAATCGTGCACGATATTTTTCATTTACGCATAAAGACACATGATGACTTAAATGACAAACACGGCAGGTTTTAGTACACACACCACTGTGTTTCAGCAAACAGCATGAGCATAGGTTCAACGTTGACACCATTTCTCGACGTTGATCAGATTCAGAGATTGCGCAGCAAAACTCAGGAGAATGGGATCCGTTCATTTTACAAAAAATGCAAATATCATTAATACGATTCCGTTTAATATCTTGATTAAAGAGTTTTACCGCTTCGTGCCACATAATAGTCTTCTGCGAATTTTGCAGAGTTTCCAGCAAATCACTTTCCGATGACGTACTCGAAAGAACATCCTGTACGGTATTAGTCTCCGATTTATCCTTTATTAAAGATTCAGATGTGTTATTATTAGCATCTGAAGAGAAAAAATAATGCTCCGCAAAAGAGTGAATCATTGTCTTGTAGTCGGTATTTTTAGAACGTATCATACGGAAAACATCTGCAGCAGACGTAGTCAGGTGCATTTCAAGAATATTAAGCTTTAGTTCTTCCGAGAACTTTGATTGTGAATCGACCTTGACCAAGAAATCTTGCCAGAATTTTAAGAACTCTTTACGATTGCCACAGAAAATATCTAGTTGTATAACACTAGAGTCAGAATCAACAGCAGTTACAGACGTCCCATTTTCCATGGATTCAGAAGTGATATGACTGGAACAGACGGAATCTTTCACCAATGGCTCTTCTGAAATCCGCTTTTCTTCGTTTCTCAATTCGTTCCGTTTTTCCAACAGCAGTTTGAAAAAATCTCTCCTCAATTCATTTAATCGGATCATTTTCTCAGTTTCCACAAGTTTGTTTTTAATAGCATCTATGTCGTGTGTGAAGTCACATTTTCCATTCTGGATGTGGAATAAGTTCAATAAACCTTGAGAAAAAGACTGGGATACTGATTTTATGCTTTCTGCTACTCTATTGTCGTTATCAGGAGAAGGCATCTAATATTAATGAAATAAAAAATAAATAAATAAACTTCAAACACACCGTTGTCAGCCCCCGTATGTACAATGAAAATCACCAATTAAATTTGATTTGAGCTATATATAAAAAAATAGTCTTACACAGAAAAATTGCCCGGTTACAAAACAATTTGAAACTAATAATTTTTATTGAAGATCTATGGAGAACCAAAGTTTGGTATTAGTGTCAGCCCGGTTAGCTCAGTCGGTAGAGCACCAGACTCTTAATCTGGCTGTCGCGGGTTCGAGCCCCGCATCGGGCTTCAAGTTTTTGCATTTTGTTATGTGTATTTTCATTACTTTTAATTAAAAAAAAACTTTTAGTTATTTGAAATTTATAAAAATCTATTCACTTTTCAATCACATGGTAAAAGCGGTTAAGCTAATCAAGTTACAAAAACAACGAAAAAACTTAATTATGATGAAACAGAAAAAACAAGAACAGGCCAGCATAGTGTACTTGTTAATGTTGAAACGAACAGAAACAAATCAGAAGCCCTGAACCGTAAGCATTATGTATAAATATAAATATAAATATATTTCTATGAACGCCTAAATAGTTATTCAATTTATATAAAAATAAGCTTAAGAGAAAGACGAAATTGTAGCTTTTAATATAAATCTTTGACATTCAAGTTTCCAGTAAGAGGTAAGGAATTTCTATTGCAAAAGAGAAAAAGTTATGCAGCTACTTTACTGAATTTGATTTTTGCAAGAAAAGAAAGTATTGTAAAAGGGGTCCGCTTTCAATATTTTGGAGGTTAAACGAATAATGGAGCCTATTAGATACACGTAGTTCACTTTCTGGTCTCATTAAGGGTGCTTGCGTATACATTACAAAAAAAGTTTAGTATATATTTAAAATAAGAGTAATGTTTTAGACTAATTGATAAAAAAAATATTGTTTTTGGAAAATGACTGAATCTAATTGACGAGCTAACATATGGTAGGAAGTTACTACCAAATGACACCGAATGACATTCTCTGCGGAATTTGAGTGACCAAAAAAGGCAGTTATTGAATTTTTGTGAGGAAATGATTAAGTAAAACTGATTAAGATGTTAAAAAATAGATAAACATCATGTAAACATTAAAATTATTTGAAAAATGAGAAAACTTTGGAGCCAGCTCCTTCTACAAGACTGGATACATTTGAAACAGCAGCTGTAGCATTTCCAAGTGAAGATGGAAAGACAGATGATGGAGTTGAGCCATTTCCTATAAGATATAATATTAATTTTAATTAATAGAACATGTATATATATACCTTGATCTTGTAATGCTACATTCGTCTCTTCGAGTTGAAGTCGTTTGCTGATGGATTGATAAACTCGTCCGTTAAGACGTTCTTCATCAATACCATGCAATTCAAAATCAGAATAAACTTTCTTAACAAATTAAATAATTTTTTATGAAATAAATAAAATAAAATGAAATTACCTTAACAATAAAACTAAGAGATTGAAATTGATATACAGATAAAGATTGTTGTAATCGTTCAGTTAGCCAATCATTGATCATTTTCATTTGACTATCATACCATTTCTAAATTTTTATATAAAAATATGTAAAATATTTACTTTATTTTACCTCAAATAAACGATTTACCCAAATTTCATCTGTTACAATTTGTCTAAGCTGTTCTGTGCATCCTCTCATAAAAGTTACATACGAGTTACCGATGTGTCCAGTGGATTTTTGTTGAGAGACAGGAGTTTTCTTAAATATAATGTGATACAATAAATTTCTAAATTTCAAATTTATATCACAATACGATAAAAATTTCATTATAATATTAGGTTGGAAAGAATGTTCTTGCGCGTTTCTGTTTCTGATATTTTTTGAATTATCTGGCCGCTAAATAAAAAATAAACAAATTTTCGAGTTTTACAAGATAAAATATATTATTTCTGGCTTATCCCCAAGAACATTCTTTCCAAACTAATATGTATATATATATATACATATATATATATTTGTATATTATATAGTTAAGAACAACGTACCGTAGGTGGGCCACCAGCACCACTTCCAGTAATATTCATTCCTTGTTCGCCAACAATCGTTTTAACTTTATTGAAAATTGATGTTGGTTTTGGCTTAAGATTTTCATATTTTAATATAAATAACATTTTATATTTAACTTACAGCCATAGATAACAATGCTCCAATAGGATTTCCTTCATCATATCGAGCTAATTTTCCCAATACAAATTCAAGAACTCCAATCATTTTATCTTGAATGCATGAATCCATATCTCTTAACATTGTATCCAAAGTTTCATCTAATTTTGAATGATATTTATGCTGAAAATTAAAAAAAAGATTAGTTGTTGATAAATGATTAACATACATCAGATGATTCATTTGTTACACGACTGGCTCTAGCTTTACTACTGAAGATGACGTTGATCATAACACAAATTTCTGATGGAAGTATATAATCTGTGGTTTTTCGTGCTCTTTGCATCCATAAATCAAATTGTTGATAAGTACTGAATAGAATACTAGTTTAAATTAATTATAAACATGATACAAACCTATTAGCTACTCTTGTTATCATGTCAGAAGTTAAGTTTCTCATTCTAATATGTAGATATCTTCGAAATTCTTCTTCTGGCCAATTTAAATCCACTACAAATCCATGAAGAGCATCAAGCTTCCAATATATATCTTCAGATGTAGCACATCCTTCCCTATTATAACCAAGATATAAATTAAAATTTTTTGAATACTATAACATACTTTCTTTGTTCCCATTTTTCTTTCACAAATCCTTTTTCAATCGCTTGAGCTACAGCTTGTTCCATCAGATCACAGTACCTGCTAACTAAAGGTTGGAACTGGCATGTTAACTTCTTATGAAAAGTTCCTCCTTTAAGATACTCTGAAAACAAATTATTTCTGAATTATAAAAAAGAAATTCTAAATATACGTTCGCTCATTAAGAAATCATTAAGCATTTGAAAAAGTGGAAAGGAATCCCATGTATCAGGCGGTTGAACTTCTAAAGCGGCATCCAGATCAACGGAATATAATGACCAAAATATTTCCGAATGATCAGCTAACAAATCAGAAAACCATGCGAAAGCCTAAAGAAAACATAAATTTCTGTTGTTATATCATTAAATAATTTAATAAGCAGTTGGTTAAACACGAATGTGACTATATTGAGATTCTAATATTATTCTCACAAATCTCAATATATTCACGTTGTTGTGAGAGGTTAATACGCTAAAAGCTTCACTCGAACAAACTCTAACAAGTACATGTTAGAAATAACACTCAAATAATTAGTATAAAATTCATATTGTATTATAATATATAAAATATTATTAATAAAAAAACTAATATATATATATATATTATATTATAATGTATGTATACACATACATATGTATTTCCATATACATATAGTTTACAGTATAAAATCTAAAAATTAGCGCGTGTAGTAACAAACACGAAATACAAGAAGCTTTAGGACAAGAACCGAAATATAGAAGAATCGATAATATTCAGATAGTTAAGAAATATTAATCGAAATCTTTTTCGGTTATAGACATAACAATTTAGAAACTACAAACACTACTCTAAGCCATATAATAGAAAATTTTGTTTAAAACGAATAAACAAAAATAAACAAAATATTTCTATTATTAACTATATTTAAAAAAAAAAAAGAAAAATAAATAAAAATAGATGAAATGATTGATGTTCATTTGTCTTACCCCTCGTAGCTGCTAAAAATAAAGAAGAAATAAAAAAGAAGGAAAATATAATATAACATATAACTTGTATATATTGGGAAGGAAAAGATAAACATAAAATATAGGATATTAGAGGAGAAAAGATATATTTCGTGCAATTTGAATATATATATTTGAATTTTGTTTCATAAATTTGATATTCAAACATAAAAAAATACCTCTCCGTGATGTTCTTCGTTTTCTTTTAGCAAATCTATACAGAATTCTGTCACTCGAACCATATCCTCTATTCTTTGAATGGGCGTGATGTTTTCTCCCATTCTTTCTATAAAAAAAATAATTTTTGTACCATTTTAATTGAAATTTATAATGTTATTACGTTCTATTTTAGCTTCATTACATATACGAGTATAATTAACTAGAGCTGCGTCTTCAAGGCATTTTCGAATAACTCCACGAACTTCTTCAGGTGGAACTGGTGATACAACATCTTTCATTAAAACCTCAAATTTTATTTATTTATATAAAGAAATATAATTCATGAATGTATATTACTTACCCGTTCTAGTAATGACAAAGTACCTTTCAAAGCTCCTTCTGGACGACCAAAAGGGAAGCAATATCTGAATAGCATTGAAATAACTTTAAATTATAGAAAAACAAAAATTTTACCGAAAATTAGTTATCTGCTTTTCCAGTAAAACTCGTAAACGTTCCTTAATTTCTTGGAATTTCTCTTTTTCTTCTAATGTTACAGTTCCAACACCTTCTGGCTTATATGGTTCACTTGCACTTTAATAACAAAAATTTAAATTGAATTTACAATATTAGGGAAATACCTATGTTCTGCCCTATTACCATGTACATGACTTGCACAAAATGCAAAAGAATAATGTATTAGAGTTGGATCAATTAAATGTCCTTCATCTGCTTTATCTAATAATGCTCGAAGCAATGCTATATGACGATAGCATCCTCGAACCATGTATCTAGCGCAATATTCATCTAATACAAAAACTTGAGCAGGAGAGAACCATCCCTTAAATTAAATTTTGAATAATATCAACTTGAACTAGGCTGAATTTCTGCTTGTAGCGAAGCTTGAATACATTTGCTTACCAGAGAACAGATAGGCTCTCCCAACCTATGAATCAAAACTTGTGTTTGAACATGTTCAAAAGAATGCTGTTGATTCAGAGACATTGGATCAGCCTAAGAAAATGATTAATTGAAAAACAAAAAAAATTGAAAGAAACCTGAATTATTTCATCCATTCCATGCTTTGATGCTTTATCTTGAAAACCTTGAGCTTTAGGAGTAACTGTTGACTGTTTAGGTGGAACTGGCTTATATGCTTGACCAGTAGCACGATATAAAGCCTTGAATATATTAGAAATAAAAGAAATATACGAAGAAATATTTTACCTGAACCCACATATGACGTTCATTTTCATCATCAGTTGCTAATTTCAGTTCATCACCTTCTTTAATGGCAGTAAAAAAGAATTTACCACCATTCGAAGAAAGTTCTATGAAAATTTAAAATTTACAAAGAAATATCAATTATTCAATTGTATACCTTGATCAGGCTCTGGCATATAATCTATTGTAAATCCATCAAGTTGTTGAAATTCTGTTGGCTCTGATTTCTTTTCTCGGAACGAACATATGGCAAAAGTATATTGTGAAACTTGAACTAAGCAGAAAAATCGTCTTTTCCATTTTCTCCATACTGATCGACCCATACAATAGCAATAACCACAATATTTTAAGTTAGGTGGCTTATCAACTCTAAAAAATTAATATAATTACTAATTATATATGTAATATATGTGATTTAACCTTATAGCAATTCGTATTTTCAAACTTTGATCTTGACTATTCTTAGGTATTGTCATAGTATACCATTCAGGCGATCGAGAACAGTTTGGAGTTGGTTGAATGATAACCTATAAATAATAATATTAATTAATAAATAATAATAATAGAATATAAAAATTACTTTTCCTAGTTCTTTATCTTCAAATGATACAATACTCTTAACTTCACTATATAGCTTGACTTTAACCACAGGAAGAACATTTTTTGTAGAAAAATCTCCTTGTGTATCCCAGCTATAAGAATAAATATAATTTTATTTTTATTTATTCTAACTTACGATGGCTTAGATGCTTCAGCATGATCTGTTTGAAGTTTATGTCCATCAACTTCCATTGTACAGTACACAATACGATTTGGTTGTAATGACTTTAATCCTTTAACTTCCATCACAACAACCTTTAATTATAAATAAATTATATTATTATATAAATAATTTTATAAATTACTTCCATATTAAGTGTAAGACAAACATCTGACTTCGTTAATATTACTTCTTGATCTTCACTTTCTGTTTTATTCAAAGATCCAGAACTTGTCCGACGTTTCAAACTGAAAATAAATAAATTGAATTCATATTATATATTTTATTATTTTGTTAATTTTTCAAATCATATAAGAAGCTTTAAATCATTTTGTTTCTCGCACTAAATAAGCTATTAGATCATCTGGCAATAGACAAAAAAAAAGTTCTGTAACTATTATTGTTTGAACGCTAATTAGAATTTGAAATTTTTTTACATTCAATTATAAAAAAAGCGACAAATAGCGGCAACACTCCTTTTATGCTCAAACTTAGATATCTAAATCTTACTTCAACACTTAAAAACTGATTATTAAACCTAATAATTAACTTTTTTTTTTAATTTAAAAAAGTTGTAAATATTATACAAATAAAACAAAACAAAGAGGCATCATTCCAAGAAGGGCATATTTTTCAGAAATTTATTTCTAATCTATAAGGTGTGAGAAGGTTAGTTCATTCCAGAAAATATTTGTCAAAACTACTTTCTTTTCTTTTTTTTTGGTTTTTTAACTATATAGTAATAAGATCAGGCAAACGGATGCTGAAATATATACACATGTATACTATATCATATATATATGTATAAAAATATAATTTTTATACATATTTATATAATTATACATATATACATATACATATACATATATATATGAATATAAAAAAAAAGATAACATAAAGCAGTTAGCCTACAGCACTCAATAACCTAATCTTTTAGATAAATACATATATGTATATTTATATCTTTATATACATATATACATATATATATATATATATTAAGATGAGGCCGAATTTAAAACTTTATCAATTTAAAGTTTTAAATTTTGGTTTTGATTTGAAAGCATCATCCATGTTTATCAGAAGCAGCAGCCAAGAGCAGCCACGAGCAAGTTTGAAAGCAAACCTGTTAAATAGCGATAAGTCCTCTATGCTTCGAGATCTAGAAAAAGAAAAGAACAAACTACTTTAATATAATTAAATTGAAAAGGAAAAGTAAAAATTGAAAAGATTGTTGTTTTATTTTGTTGAAAATAGTGCGAAAGTGTGTGATGAAATCAGGTGAAACTGCTGTGAACTAGCTGTGTATTGTGCAGTGATTATAGTCGATGATTCCCATTTAGACAGATCTTATAACTCAGCATGCACTCTTCTATATAGCTATGTGATATTTCGTGATTATTTCCCCCTATATGTATATAGATAGATTGAAAAAAATAATAATTTTAGTAATTTGTTAAAATAGGGAAGAAATAGTCGAAAAGAATTGTGATGCAAGTTACATGCTATAAGCTGTGTCATTAAAATATCATCAACGTTTCAGCAGTATGTTGAAGAAAATATATCAAAAAATAGATTCTATTTGGAATTTTTACAAGTGAATAGTGTTTTTTAATGTTTTTTCTTGTTATTTTTAAAAATTCGTCAAATAAAACAAAAGAAATAATTAGTATAAATGGTTTGAGTTCAGTCAGTTGACGAATTTTATGTGATTCTGGAGATAGAGACCAGAATAGGAAAAGAAAGATGTGAATTAGAAATGTTAAAAATCATTCCAAAGGACAGTTAAAGAAGACAAAACAAACATGTATATTTGTCTTTAATAGGATAGAAACACAGACAATAAATGAATGAATTTGAAAGAAAAATAAAAGAATAGATAGGAGAAGTAGAAGAATCAGATAAATATCCGATTAACATACCGTTTGTTCTTTGTGTTGTTACTGAAAAAAATGGAAAAACGTTAGAAGAAAAGTTATTATTTGGATTAAATGAAGTTAATAACTGTATATTTGAATAGTTAAATAAAGATATTTCCTTCCAGTTAGGGAAGATAAAGAGAAGAATACTATTTTCAGCTGAAGTATAGTTCAGCAAAAATATAATTTTAATCCTCTTTACTTGTATTTATAAGAATAGTAATTATAAAGAAAATATAATATAAAAGATCATACCGAGATTTATCTTTCCGTTTTCCACCTCCTGTCCCACGTGGAGCCACTGGCACTGATTCGAGATTGGAAATGAGCATTGAAACAGATTGCCTAACTTCATCCATATATAACGTTTCCATATCTTTTACAACAAATTTTGGCATATGTCTACGCATCTTGATAAGAAATAATATTATTATTTTTCTTTTTTTGAAATATTATATTACTTTGACAATATCTTTTAAACATTCTTCTCGTAATCCAACTTCACGTCTAATTGTTGCAGCTTGTTCATCAGGATTGTCAAGCTATATAAAAATATATAATTCTAAGTTTTTAACAGCATTTCAAACCTGTAGAGCATTAAAGATAATTTGATGTTCAAATTTCTTAACAGCTAATATTTGTTGAAACATATCATACATTTGTTCTTTGCTGAGAACCATATCGCTTTGTGCTTCCTTTACTTGATTTCGACCTCGTAATCTTAAAAAATTAAATTTTTAAATTTAAAATTGAAAAATATATGTTCTACCTTCCTTTTTGATTATCATCATCACCCTTGCATATGGCATCATATTTTGCTAACCATGCTGATAATACCATATCTTTTGATAATCCTTCGATTTCAGGTAATGAACGTATTCGTTTTTCAATATTTAAACGAAAAACCTATAACATTATCAAATTAAATATAATTATATTTTAGAAAATGATTATATATAATACCTCTCGAAAATCATGCATTGAAAAACCTCCAGCATTAACAACTTTTTGCACACGTTCAGACTTAAGAAATACTTCATGATAGCTTTGTATAGCTTTGATTAATGCTTCATCTGCTGGTATATTTGTTTCACCTTTTAAAAAGCTTGCAAATCTAAAATAAATCCATGTTTAATCCAATATAATACTCTCTAACCTGTCTTTTAATCGTGCTAATTCTGGTTTTGTAACCTTCATCTGTCTTCTAGCCATATCTGTTGGTAATTTAGCATTGAAGTGATAAGCTATACAACGAGCAACAAAAACATAAAGTTGAAGATTTTGTTTATGATCTTCTTCTTCTTTCTCAGCTCTAAAAATATTTTTATTTTTCACATTTTATTTAAGGAAATGAGTACAAAATACTCACCGTATCCTTTCTTGTTCTTCTTTGGTAAGTGAAGTTTCTTCATTGGCTTGTAATATCAAAGCTTCATCCTCATCAGCTTCATTATCTGATATATCTTGAGATGATTGAAATTGTGGCCGTGATGCAGATGATGTATTCCGAATCTGAAAACAAACAAAAAAAATGTTAAAAGTCATATCCATTAATTCATTAGCAATTATAATAAACATTTCCAACAACATTTCAAATTTCAATTAACTATAATATATGGTTTAAAAAAGTAGAAAAGGAATGTTTTCATGAAACTAATGAAGTTGATTGTAGAATTTTCTTATTTTTTTTATAATTTTCTTTGTAATATTCATTTCTTCTTTCATTTATGTATGCATTAGTATTCTTCAATGTGTTGATTCCCTTATTTGAACATCATTGTCTATTTTCATTAACTCTTCAAGTTTTACAGCTTAGTTAATTTTCTCAGTTCGTAAATGAATGAAAAGATAGTATTATTTTCAAAAAAGGAAAGAAAAGAAAAGAAAAAGAATTGTGAACTAGTTTAATTAAAGTTCATTTAAATGATAGAACTTACAGATCGTGCTGGTGTTTGACTATGTGAGGAACCTTTTCGTCGATAGGTGCTACTACTGTTATTTCTTTTCAATGAGTTTGTCTGAAATTTAATTAGTTTTAATGGAAAATTAGAAATGATTGGACCTGTGAAACAGAATCTGAAGGGGCTGGTGATGTAGAATGTGGAGGAGAAGTAGTACATTGATTAGTACCAGTTAGAAGTTTTTTCTTGTAACAATAATTAACTTGAAGCTGAAAATATATAATAATTTATGAAACGGAATATAAATATTTTTCATTTTTATTATTAGCTTCATTAACTTTTCCTATTTTCTTCATGAATTGCCTTGCTTTTCTATAAACATATGATATTCTGAGTTCTAGAACACATAGTAATGGGACCATCATTTGTTCCTACTCTATGTATATCAAGAATCTAAAGACCATGTGGACCAAACATTTTAAAGCTGATGTGCTGAAGACTCGATAGACATAAGCAAAAATGGAAGGAAAAGCCTCAAGCCGTCAATTGGCCCGAAGAAATCGGATACTTCGCCCCTGGGCAGTCGAAAAATGCTGTGTCGGATTGTGCATGATGAATAGCCAGAATAAGAAGATGAAGAAACAGAAGAAGAAAAGGAAAAATATGGACATTTGGGTGAGATGTGAGATGAAACTGAAGGAGACGAAGTTTGTCAAACAACCAAATGAACTTCTAAGCTTTTCCTGAGAGAAAGATTAAAACTATAACAAAATATTTTATGAATGAAAAGAAATATTATTATATATTTCAAAATTAAATATATTATATAAAAATAAATAAATATACTTGTATAAATATATATAAATATACATATATGTATTTATATAAATATATGAATAAAAAATGAAATGATGTAAATAGAAATAAAAGAAATAGAACAGATAATAAATGGGAAACCCTGCTCCCACCATCTCAACTTTCAATTTTCCAACTGTTCATTGTATCTTATTTTCTTATTACGTTTCACAAGGAATAAAATTAGTTATAACATCATTAAAAACAATTAATTTTATAAATTATAAATATAAAAAGAAAAATATTTTAAAGGAAAACTATTAATTTACAACTAAAAGCTTCTTACAGCTCTATAAATCTTAAATGAAAGCTTTTCAAATAAGTTAATATGGTTATACACTGAACCATAAATTGCTTGAGGTTAATATTATGTGGAAAAACTGAACAACCATAGTTAGGCTAGCAGAATTTAGCATTCATAGCTTTCAACTATGTACATTAGGTTCAAAGAAAAATGCCGTACAGAAAACAATACTAAATTTTTAAAAATTCAAATAAAATGATTTTTAAATTCATTGAAAAAGGATATATTCTAACTTACTTCATCTTCATTCACAAAATCATCATCATCATCTTCACTACTACTGGCACCTAACATGCTAAAATACAAATAAATGAGTATTAAATAATAATGAATAACATATAATATAGAAAATTATATGAAATATATAAAAAAATATGTTATTATTATAAAGAAAAGCATTGGAACTTAAAGAGAAAACGACAGAAGTTAGAAGGAGGAAGGGTGTAGATAAACATTGAAAAAAGTCCTAATAGTTGAGATCAACGAAGGCTCTAATGAGAAGATGAAAGGCAAAAAAGGGTGTGCATGGATGTGGAAAATAGGAAAAAAGCTAAAAACATGGAGAAAAGATTAGAAAGGCAAGTTTTTGAATGAATGCTTCAACGACAAATATCAAATTCAAAAATAAGGAACAGGCATGTACATGTCATTTGGAAACTAATGCTTTGTTGCTATGTTTTAAGAAAAATTAGAACGATATTTGCACGAAAATGATAATGGAGAATGACAAAAGTAATTTAAGATAAAATGGAAAAAAGAACGAATCAGATAGAAACAAAGAAGAAGATAAAGACATAATGATGAGCATAAATAGATATTAGGTTGTAAGAGTTGGTGGGGGAGGGTAAGAGAAGTGAAAACCACCCAAGAGGTACTTCAAGAATTTCCTGCACAGCTTGTTTCCTTCTTTGGTGGATGCTGTTATGAGGATGGATAAAGGAGAAACAGAGAGAGAAACAGAGAGAGAGAGAGAGAGAGATAGAGAGAGACAGAGAGAGAGAGAGGGAACAAGGGAGAGAGAATAAGAAAATGCATAAGATGAGAAGCAATATAATAGTTATAGTGAAATAAGGAAGTGCTATAAACAAAATTTGTCATTTGAAGCGAAATTGTAAAAAAAAATAAAACAGTATCACTATAAAAGCATTATTTTGAAGATGCTTTCATCTAAAACTTAAAGAATAAAAAATGAAAAGATACTAGATAATGGATATGAAGAGAAAAATGAATTAAGATAAAGAGAGAAAAACAGAGGGAACGAAAGAAAAAGAGAGAAAAGCTTAAAAAGGATTGTGGAATCGGTGTATGAGAAACATAAGAGAATTTAACAGCATTGATGAATAAGAGAGCAAGAAAACACAGTAGAGGAAAAGAAAATGAGACTGAGTGAAAGACAGAAATAGTATGAGAGACTGAAAAAGGAAAAGAGAGGTAGAGATATAGAGAGTTGTGGAGTGGCCAGCTGCAAATGACATATTGACAATGAAAGCCAGAGAGAAGGAAACATGAACTGGTTAACCAGTCATACAGAGAAAACGAGAAAGTATATTTCTTCTACAATTCCTCTTGAGCCTTTGTTGCTCTAGAACAACGAAACCACTTTCTTTCTTAAAGTTATTAGAGGACAGATCATTTATATTAATTTTAAAAATAATAATTAAGAAATATTATAAATAAATAAATATAATTAATTTTAAAAAAATTCTATAATACAAATTAAAAATAAAATAAAATATTAATTTATATATACATATTCGATACAGTCATATATAAATATATGTAAATATTTGAATTAATTGGATTTCCAAGAGATCTATCGGTGAAATTAAAATTTGCTCAAATGTATTAAGATATGAATACGCTTTAAAATTATAATTAAATTTTGAAATTTAAAACTTAAAAAAGGAAAAAGGTTTTTGATTGAGAAATACTTTTGAAAAAATACTTAAATGAGAAAGGGAGAGAGAAAGAGAGAAAGAGAGAGAGAGATAAGGGGGGAGGTTGGAGAAGGTTAGAGATATTTAAAAAATGAAATAGTAAAGTCTAGAATTATATATATTAGATAGAGAGAGAGAGAGAAAGGGGGAGATTAAAGAGAAACGGTTCAATACCTTGTTCCGTTAATAAATGACTTAAATGGCAGTTTGAGAAAGAGGGAATGAAATATGATGTCTTTACGTGAAACGGGCTTCACAGTCAACTAATAGTTGATGTTAAACAGCTAAAAGAATTTGAAATTGTTATAAAATCAGTAATATTATGGAATTGGTTTTTCTTGTTAAAAAAAAAGAATATTTATATAATTATACATATCTATATACATATATATGGATAGATAGAGATATATAGGTGTGCGATTTTCAAATATATTTTTTGAAAGATGAAAAAAATATTCAGATATGCATATACATATGTATAAGTACATGAATATACATGGATTTACGAAAAAAAAGAGAATAAATAGAAAAATGTACTTTAATAAGAAATAATTATTTAGTTTCAAATTATTATAATCATTTATAATATTAAATATAATTGATAAATTACATATATATATATATATGTATATATGTATATGAAATATAATAGAATTAATTATAAAAAGCAAAATACGAAAAAGAAGAGAATTTTATTGGAAATAAATATTTGAATAACAAATATAAAGAATCACTATCTTATATGATAATAATGATATTATCATTAAGCTTAATGATATTGAAAAAGTTCAAAAATAGTTGAAAGAGAGAGAGAGAGAGAGAGAGAGAGAGAGAGAGAGAGAGAGAAACAGAGAGAGAGAGAAACAGAGAGAGAGAGAGAAACAGAGAGAGAGAGAAACAGAGAGAGAGAGAATCAGAGGTCATGAAGAGATCAGGAAGAGGAAAGATTAAGAAAGATAAGGTGAAAAAAAGAGGAACAACCTAACGAGAAGATAGAACAAGATAAAAAAGCTCATGATAGTCAAAGCAAATCGGTGTTGAGCCTCCTGAATACTAAACATCTTGGTGGCAATTTGAAGTAGATTGTTGATTTGTCATACTATAGAAAGAGAGAAAATGACTTAAGAGGACGATAATACGAAAAATGTTCCGCAAATGTGACAACTATTCATAGAAATACAATTAAAAAGTTTTAAAACAATAGAAAATATTAAAAAAAAAACTTAAAAGTTTGTTCAAAAAATTATAATGATTTGAATTATAGTTTAAGGTTTTAAAGCTTTTAAAGCTTTTAAATCTTTAAAAGAAAATATTATAATCTACTGTATTATGACAACAAATATTCGCAACTTTCAGCAAAGCTAAAGAATCAAAATTTTTAAAAAATATGGAACTCGACTGAGCAGTAAGAATACATATATACATATATTGTGCTCGGCATTCCATTGCTGATATTTGTCCCAGGAGGCCGTGCAAGTTGGACCATTTTTGACCTCTTCACGTCTTTTAGTTTTTAAAAATCGTTTTGTTTAACTTCATTTTATTCTTTATTCCAATAACTATCATCAATTATATTGAAGTTTTAAAGAAGTAATCTTCTAATATACATATTGATGAATTGTTTTTTAAGGAAAAAAGGTTAAAAGGATTGAAAATTAGTAAGAAAATTGATAATGTAAGACATGGATAGGATAAGAGATATAGAGGAATACATGTAGCTTATACATACATCATATGTAAGCATGTATGTATACATGTATGTATGTAGATAAAGTTAGTGATAAAGTAATAATATACATATTCATATACATATATCCATCCATCTATTTAACTTTTACAATTGTTAAGAACAAAAAAACTTGAGTAGTCATCGATTATTTATTAAGAATGTTTAATCGTGTCGTCTTGTTGGCATCAGAAGTAGCTGTGAAGAGTGGTAGGAGTAGTGATGATGCTTGTTGTAGAAATAGGAGATAAAAAGAGAAAAGAGGAAAACGACGAAGAAAAAGAAGAAGAGGAAGAGCAGAGGGTAACAGATGAGCTAGGAAGAAGAAGAAGAAGAAGAAGAAGGAGAAGAAGAAGAAGAAGAAGAAGAAGACGAAGAAGAAGGAGGAGGAGGAGGAGAAGAATGTTGGATGTCCAACACGGATGATGCTATCTGAAAGTCTAACGGAATCTATTATGGATTATAACCGTTTATTAGTGGAAATGAGAAAAAGATGTAAGAAAAGTGTAGTATAAATGATTCCATTAGAAGAGATCCTTTTTGAATCTTCTCAAATATAAAATGATGTTCTTAAATAATATTATGATATTTATATATTTAATGTTAAGAAACTGATGTTACATACATACATACATATATATAGATAGATAGACATATGAATGTATATCTATGCTCTAAATGGGAAATAAGATGTTCAATACAATTTCTTTCATCAAATTTGCAGATTTTCTACTTTAAATTCAAGTATATATTCTTCTAAATTGAACTATTCTCATTAGTATCGATATCTATTTCGATTTTTAAAATTCAATCAAGATATCTGTAAGATTTTGCAACTTAACATAGTTGAAGACAAGGAAATAGAAGAATAAAATAAAAACTAAATATATATATACTATATGTATATAGTTAGATGGATAAGCATGTATATAAAATATAATAAATGAAATGATTTATGAAGTATATTATCAAAGTATTTTCCACACAAATCTCAAAATCTTGTTGTCGATAACGATTGTTTAAATGACTTTTTGAATTACTATATTCTTTATAAATTCTTTTCTAAAATATAATAATTTTTAAAAATATTCGAAAGTTAATATCAGAATTTTCGGAAAGTTCATAAAGATAGTTGCACTTGAAGAAAATAGGCAAAAATAGAACGGTTACTTTAAACAAGATTCAACTTGAGAGAAAACTTTTAGTTTTCCCATCTGAATACCATCATAGTAGATTTAGATGTTAAAGTTCTTTCAAGTTTTAAAAACAGAGAAGAATAAAACAACTAAATCTTAATTCTTAAAGAATAATATATGAGTTCTTGAATTCAAATATATTAGAAATGAATAAGATATTTGATTAATTTTAAAATATAAAAAAATTTTTTTTCAGTACATTTACAATGCTTGCAACTTCAAGCTTTATTCAGTCTTATAAAGACCGTAGATTGAGACAATTTGAGTGCAAAAATTGAATGAATATGAACATTTCGGGAGAAGCGAGAAGGACATTGAGATTAAAAATCTATGTCAATCAGCTTTTTCGTCGTTTTTTTCACCTTTTTCACTATTCTAAATACTGAAATAAATCATTTGAAACAATGAGAATTATTGAGATTTAATTCTTTTTTTCTCTTTTTTTTGAAGAAAAAACATCAAAATAGTTTTAAAAATTAAGTTTTATATAGTATATATATGTGTACATGTTGATTAAGAATAATCCAGTTCAACAGGAAATTAAAGAAGTTTTTCTTGAAAATGATGAGAAAGATAGCCATACTCTTCGTAAATCATGAAAGATTATGCGATATACTGAACCAAAGTATTAAGCATAATAGGTCATGTACTTTAAACAAGATCAAACTTAAAACAATTTTCTCCGAAAAGGAAGTAAGCGATGTTGTTGCATCTCAAAGAACTTTATCATGTATTTCAAGAAATATTTAAATGATTCTATTGTAATATAATATAATAAAAGTTATATTATTATATGATGAATAGGAAAAAAAAATAAAATTTAAAAAGTATATCATCGAAATAAGAGAAAAAGAATATAAAATATAGAATATATATATCCATATATACTAGATCTATGCATATATACATATACTACATACATACATAGATACATATGTACATATATATCTGTATGATTCACTATAAAAAAATGGAATATTAGAAAAAAAAAGAGAGAGAATATGGCATTTTTATTATATGTTTATAAATAGCCTCATAGGATGTATGATCTGATCTGAATGAAAATTGGAAAAAAGGCAAACGTAAGCATCTTTGCAACCAGTAAACAAACATAAATATCAGCACAAATATCCCAAAAATTGAAATGAGAAAGAGAGTGTAAGAGAATGAGATATCCGATAAGAGAAAAATGAAAATATCTAGAGAATAGAGAAAAAATGGTGCGACAAGACAGAGAGAGAGGGAGAGAGAGAGAGAGAATGAGAGATAAAGGAAATGTGAAGAGAGATTAAACGTTTAGAGAAGAAGAGTTCGCTGATGCTCCGAGTAATCGAGAGCGAGGAAGAACGAAGAACGAACTGAAATTCAAACAAAACAGGAAAATTAGAAGAAGTTCTTGAATCAAACGAATCATGCTAACCATATTAGTTTTAAAATTAAAGGACATATTCAGTATTGCCAAAGCTTGTAAAGAGGTAAAATCGATTGTAATAAGGTCATCTGAATGAATTGAAAAAGAAAAAGACGACGGTGGCAAAGAAGGAGAAGAAGAGAGAAGAAGAAGAAGAAGAAGAAGCAGCAAACGAAGAAAGAGCATCTAGATAGATCTATGCCTCTAGCTCATCAGATTATCTTGCTATCACATATACATATGTATGTATGTACATATTGATTAAAATCTTTTTTTTGTTTTGTTTTTAACTATATTTTATAAATAATTAACTATTATTTATTGTTTCATATATATATATTTCTCATCATTATTGATTATATAAAAATAAAAAGTTTTGCATAATAATAATTTTCTTTTCAATGCAAATAAATGCATTAAAATAAGAATATTTTATTATAAATATATATATCTTTTGATTTATTTGTTATAAATCATTTAGTATAACTAACAAAGAAAAATGAAATTCAAATCTTTTTTTTTTTTTTTTTTAAGATTTCATTCTTAATATGTCATTATAATTATCTTTGTTATCAACTACTGAATCATTCTGTCATCTGTTATTCAAGCCCTGCTCCTTCTCTTCTGTCTTTCCTCCCATTCCTCCCTCCCCTATTTAATTTTATTTTCGTTTTCTTTTTAATTTTCCTCCATGCTTTGCCTTCCCCATCCATGCTTTCTTCAATGGCTTCCCGCAGCCACATATCTATACTATATGTATGTGTATACATATAGTATAGATATACATTATATATGTATCTCTCTATTTATATATTTATACATATATATATATATATATATAGTTAGCATATAAAGAAATTCTTGACCACATAGTTAAAAGAACAAAAAGATGTTTTTTTAGAAAAAAAGACTTAAAGATCAACAAAATTTTTTGATTTTTTTTTATATGAAACACAAATGAATATGCAGCCTATTATTTCAGAAAAAAACGAGAAAAAGGGAGAACGAGAACAAGGTTCTTCTATGTAAATAAATAAACAAAAAATAAGATTCTGTTCATAATCACATTGCTATGACTAATAAAGAAAAATATTTAAGTTAGAGAATATGGAAAGGTGTGTCGTTGTCAAGGAAATTATTAGCACAATATTACTAAACAAAAATTATTGAAATTAAAATGAAGATTTTATTATAATTATTATATTTAATATAATAAATATAATAATAAAAAATAATTTATATTCTATATATACTATATGTAAATTAGGAAAAAGAACATTAATAGACATTTGGTTTGAAGAAAATGAAGCAAACAATGCCAATATGATGCTATATAACTAGAATATTCTGGTAATGAATTTTTTAATTCACGTATTTATTTCAAAAAAACATCTTGTTTTATTTTTTTTTATCGTCATATATAATATTAAATCAATATGTATATTATATTAACTATATGTAGTAAAAAGAGAATACAAATTAGTATAAATACTTCTATTTTATTGACTTTGTAGTCTTTTTCACTTGAAATTTCAAACAAAAAAAGTTTATCCAATACTTCATAAAACAAACTTTTTGAACTAATTTTTCCAATTAGAATGTCGTAAAGAAGGGCATTCAGAATAACTTGGAGAAAATTTTTATTCTGAATACCATACTAGATAAAGCTGTTTATTATACTAAAAATTGGAACAGAAAAATTCAATTAAAACGTAAAGATTTTTTTCTTTTCGGAGGAATCTCAAAAATTAAATAAAATGGTCAATAACTCAAAACAGAAAGAGTTTGGAGAATGCTTTTCGTAAAGTCAAAGAATAAAATGAAATTTCTAAAAAAATTGAACAAATTATATTAATAAGAAAGAAATAAAAGAAAATATAATATATACTATAGGTAGTATATATACATATGTGTATATGCTAGAACCTATATATTTTCTGTTACATTGATTAAGAAATATGGTTATAACAAGAGAAGTACGTATAGATGTTCATGCTAAGCCCAGGGGGCATGTTATGTGGGCCAAACTGATAGAAAACACAGAGGATTTAAAGCTGCTTTAATACTACATTTCCATGAAACTCGCTTTCCCGTTTCGTCTTTGCCTTCAATATCTGATATATATTTTTTTTTTGATTGAACGAAGACTAATATGCTAAAGGAAGTAATTTTAGACAATTAGATTTTTTTGACTTTTGACTGCTAGAATTGGATTTCACATGTTATAAACTTAAAACAATAAATAGAAATTTAAGTAGAATATGTTTGTTGGTTTCCTATTTTTGTTTTTTTTAACCAAATACCAATTATAATTAATATAATATATATATATATATATATATATATATTCTTCCTATTTTGTTTTTTGTTCTTAATTTTTACAAAGTACATGCGTATAATTAGAATAATAAAAACTTAAATAATATACTAATTAATATAAAAGTAAATTGTAAAGACAAACGTTATTTGTAAAATGTCAAACCTGAAATTGGAAAAATGCCAAATAAATATCTCTTTGAGAATAGAAGTTAACAGAATATTCAAACAGAACACTTTAGGTACTTCAAATGATGAATAGAAATATGAATCGAAAAGATGTAAAACATAGAATTAATTCATCTTTATCCTATCAACCAGATGATCCTATTTGAGTCGTAAGCAACGAATCTTCCTAATCAATGACCGAATGGAGATTTTCGATTTGTGCTCCGTTCGATGCTCACTTTTTTCATATTCATGTGTATGTCTTATACTTGATCTTCTAATATATTATCAATGAAATTATCAAAAGGCATAACCTTTCTGCTTTTCTTTTCCTTTTTTCAATTCTGTTGGAATACAACAGTTATTGGCTATTTTGGCTTTTGCAGAATTACAAATCCCCGCAAGGAGAGATTGGATGTGTGCGTGTATGGGTGTTTGTGTGCGTGAGAGAGAAAGAAAAAAGCAGATGTAAGGATAGAGAGTAAGAAAGGGAGATGGTTTTTCGAACAAGGACTGCCAGCCTAGATTGCTCTGCTATTGCTTTACGTTGCTGCTTTAGGCGAATCGCCAAACACTGCATGAAGTAGCGCATAGTATCATAAAATATAAAACAAAATCAGAGTTTGTATGATAACTATATGTATATCTTTCTGTCTATATATCTATTTCTATTTCTATATATACATATATACATATAGGTATATGTGTGTGTGTATATGAATAGAATAGGTAAAGAAATAAGAAATAGTATTTTTAAAAAAGCTCAAGCATAACAGAAGACTACTACCGATTTAACAAAAAAATATAAGAAGAAATTTCGGGCATGAGAAATGAACCGTTATGAATTCAATAGCATCCAATATAGCGAGAAGTTGTGATCCAGAAATAATTTCAAAATAAATTTCCAATAAGAAAATATTTATGTTTAACTTAATAAGAACTTAGAAATAAGCTTGATAAATAAGATATTAATAAATGAAGTTAAGATAAAGAAAATGAATGATTGATAGTTAGTCATAAATAGAAATTCGAAGATTTGCCTGAAATCAGCTTATTTTGTAATACATAGATTATTCAGAAAATTAAAAGGGTATAGATAACATATAATATATTTATATTATATAAAGAGAGAGAGAGAGAGAAAGAAAGAGAGAGAAAGAAAGAGAGAGGGAGAAAGAGAGAGAGAGAAAGAGAAAGAGAGAAAGAGAGAGAGAATAATTGAGAAAGTGAGAAAGAAAGACACACATATTATTGTGCATATAAGGATATATATACACATATATAAATACAAGAATTATCAAACTATATGAGTAAAAAATAACAATATATATTGAATAAAGGTTTAACGTCCTTTTGAATGCAGAAAAGGATCTAATAGTGAATAGTAAAAGTCGTCGGGATGTAAGGTAAAAAAAGAGGGGAAGCATGTAAAGGTTGTATTGGAAGATTGCCTGTGGGCAAATGGCTAGCCCGTTGTACGTGTGTGGCTTGAAAGGGTGGGTAGATCGGGTAGAACCAACGTACATATGCCATGTATAGACGGCACATAGATGCAGATGTATGGATGAGAGAAATGAGAGCAAAAGCGAGGCATATAGAGGAATGAAGTTGTTGAGACAGTAGGCTAGAAATGGAGTGAAGAAAGACACAGACAGAAAGGAATCAATAAGCTGGGAGAGCTAGAGAGATACGAAGAGTAGACTGAGATGGCTAAAATAAGAAACTGTGAAGGAGGGTTTGAGAAAAGAAAAAGAAATAATATGGCAGTGAGAATAGTAAGAGAATGAGTTAGAATTAGGAAAAGAAGGAGAATAGATAGCAGAATAGAGTAACTTAGATACAAAGAGAGAGATGAAAGGGAGTAAAAAAAGAAATAGAAAAAGGAAACAACAGAAGGAGAGAGAGATAAAACTGGGGAATAAACTTTATTTTGGAATTCTTAATGAGAGAGCCAAAACCTTTATATACCAATACTTCATAAAATACTCAAAAGCTTGGAAAATAGTTAGAAGAATGACATGTAAGGGTGACCATCCGGATATTGAAGAGAAAGAATACTTGACGTCAGAATAGAGGAGATTTTGGTGTTGCCGATGACAACAGCTGACAGACGAATGTGACCGCCAATGACAACGACGACATCAGGAAGAAGAGCGACGGGTACGACGATTTAGCTAGCATTACCAAGCCCATGATGGCTCTGGCGATGATGGCTTGCGATGTAACATCGCCAAATGTGCGACCAGAACGATCGTGCGGGTAAAGTGACGAAGAAGTGCTCCAAGCTGATTATGAAGTGATTTTTATGTAGATATTTAAATTAAATGATAAAGAACTAAGAATCAATAAAATGAAATTTGAATAGACATAACAATCACACATCAGTTTTTAGATAACGGCGTCTGGCTGAAACAAGTTTATAAATTATAATTAGAAAATTTCAGAATGACCTCTGACCGTTGAACTTCGACAAGAGAAATTAATGCTTAGCATCGTCGGACATATAATAATAATATTGTAATAAAATACTAATTTATTTACTATATATATACATATACATATGTATATGTATAATTAGTAAATGCTGAGCTCAGTTACATATGTAACTACTACTTCAAGTATATAGGGAAAACCATGAAAAGGAAAGAATAATTTGAGTTGGAAGTAGAACCATGTGCTCTTTTTAAACTTTAATTGCTCCAATTTTAAGTAGAACTACTTCTCAGTTACGTATTATAAATAATAGTGTTAAATAAATGATTATACTATTTTCTAATTCAAACAAAAGCTATAGACAGCATCTTTCTTCTATCCAAAATGCTAAAATACTCATTTATCTTTTTCCCAAAATCTCAAGTAGTATCTAGATTAATAATCTCCCTGAAGCCAAAATAGAAATCGGATAAAGTTGAGAAAGGATAAGACTTTACACATTGTACTATTAATCACTTCATATCAAAAATGTTTATTTTAAATTTGCAAAAAATGACTTCCTTATTTATCGCACTGATGTCCGAGTGGTTAAGGAGTTTGACTCGAAATCAAATGGGCTTTGCCCGCGTAGGTTCGAATCCTGCTCAGTGCGAAAATTTTACTAAATTTGGAATACATTTATATTAACTATAACAGTTGTTTTTCTAGTAAATAACGATTAATTCTTAAAGAATGAATGAATATTGCTATTTATAAAAAAAAAAGTATGTATGAGTCTGAAAAAGTATTGAAAAGAAACTGGGTACAAATGAGAAAATAGAAGGAATGACCAGACGTTTAATTAGTCTGTTCCCTATAGCGTAAGAAATGATGTTGCTAGCTGATTGGTTCACCGACTATAATGTATATTAGGCATAGAGGGATAGAGAGAGTAAAAGACGAAAAAGAAGAAAAGTAAGGAGCAGAGAAAATTTAAAAGCAAGAAATATACTAAGATCATTACGAATGCACGAAAATATATTTTCAAATAAATATAATGAGAGAGGGAAAAATAAAAATCACGTAAATTCTTTTTTTTTGTTGTTATTTATATATTTTATGTTACTTATACATTTAAATGATACATAATATTTAATAGAAACAATAAATCCATATATGTGTATATAGCATAATTAAAGAAATTATATTTAACTCATCGATACATGGTAATATTCGTCATACTTGTATAAATAATTTAAAGAACTAACTTTAAAAATAGTAAAAGAAGTATTTTCAAATAGATAAAACAGGATTAGATGATATAAGCGAACCATACGTCATAGGTGGAATCATATCTGGTATGATACGATATTCACAGTTGGGAACTTTACCATGTTGAATGAATGATACGATACTTCCAGGAGGATAACTTTAGAAAATATATAATTTTGATAAAAGATTGAAGAAATCTTACCGTAAGCCAAGATCTATTGCATCCACAGGAATATTTATTTCGGTAGGCGTAGTAGGGCCACCACAATCACTGAGCTCTTCATTAGAGTTACATAACTTCGTTGTAGCAGGTGTTTCACGAAAATGGGCTGAAAGAGTATTATGTCTTCAAACAGAATAATTATAATCATATTGCCTATTTCACACATTGAATGTTGAGCCAATGCATGAGCTACAATGAGTAAAGGGGAATTTCTTTTAATAAGAGTCAATTTTTGTAGAATATTCTTAAGCCTTCGACGTGATTCAGTTGGTTTTTCATTGCGTATTGATGATATGGTCATTAGCTGAGAGCTTAATAATAAATTATAATCAGACATTTCGGAATATTCACCGATGATAATATGTTGCTCAATACTTACTAAGTAGTGTCAATGGGATAATGTGTAGCCAAGTCTTTCAAATAAAACTGTACTTGACTCATATCGCTATCAACCAAACCAGGTTCAACCTAAATATATATGGATATATGTATTATTTGAAAAGAATAACACATACCGCTATTCGAACTTTGAAAAAATTAGCAAAAACTGCAGCCGTTTGAATGCAACGTAATGCCGGCGAGCAATATATCACTTCTGGTATAACTCCACGATTATGTATAGCACGAGCAACAGCTTGAGTACGATATTTAGCTATTAAATTAACTTATAAATAACATAACTTTCTGCTTTACAATACCTAATGACGTAATCGGACTATTCCTTAGAAAAATATCAGAGTTGAGTTTACGTAATGAAGATGGTACATTCAAATCAGTGGCGGTCAGCTATTAATTTTTGTTTTCAACTAATGATTTTCAATTAAGTTATTACAGTTCCGCATGGAATTTCTGTTCTCTGCCAATTAGAGCCAAAAACTCTATCTACTCTTTCAGCACTTCTTGCAACCATTATTACCCGCCATGATCGTTTAGGTGTGGATACAGCTTGAGGCCACAATGACCGGATCTTCAACATTGGATTCTGAAACAAAACACTTTTGATAATGTAAATCTGTTATTTTAAAATGTACAGGCGATTTTGGAGGAGTTGGATCTTCTAACTTAACATATTGTTGTTCAGCCATTTAATTACGGTATGCTACTTGGAACAACCTGCTCTAGTCAGCAGCGAAAAGAAAATAACTTCACGTAATTATTGATTGATTAAAATTAGTAAATTAGCAATTTTTTCGAAGCAACAATATTGATTGAGGTTTCTAAAGCTTATTAAAACTTTAATTTTTATGTTTTATATCTTAACTAACTATTATGAAACAGATTTATGATGGGGATATATACTGTTAATTATGCAAATTATGCTAAACTATTTCGTAATACATTTGGCGCCAAACTTCCATTGCTTTGTACAATTGATACCTTCTATTATTCATTTACTTATTTTCCACTGTCCATGTCATTAATATACCCAAGATGGAAGTGCTTCCACCAAGCTCTTTTATTTCTGAATTGATGAATTTATATGCTGTGTATTATGTATATTTTTTCCAGAATGAATAACTCTGATATTCAATTCCTGCATGCTAAATTTTGCAACGCCAATGAACCCTTAGTCTCCATTAAAGAGAAATCGGATCTCGATACAATCTATCTTGCTGAATATCATTTTTTGATAAATATTCGCAACCGTTTGTGCCACTATCCATTTTTCCAATTGATCGTCGATAGTATTAACGATCGCTTATGCATGATATCAGCAGCTCGTAATCATCCTGGAGCCTTCCAGTGGCTTATGGACAAGAAAAGGCCCAAAAAATTCTTGAATGAAGTAAGGAAAGACAACACCGAGCTAGCAGATTGGCTTCAAGCTGAATCAACGAAAAAATGATGACTGGTAAGTAATATATCCTTTATATCCTTTATATTCATATATTTGTTTTCAAGGCTTCAATCCTACTTAGCCGTAGTTTACTTGGGATGTCGACAATTAGAAGTTTCATGCTAATCCAGAAATTATGAATCTGTACAGTGTTCTATGATCTTTTTTTTCCGCATACATGATTTGAGCTTTTTTTAATTATATTTAACATTTTCAAAAAAGAAATAAAGGTTTAAATTTATATAAACTGTGAAAGTTATTGACAACTAATCCAATTCTTTATCGAATACCCGCAATATCCCTTTTGATTCGTTTCTTATGGCTTTGTGATGTTACTTCTAGGTTAGTTACACGTTTCTTCATTTCTGATGACAATTCCTATAAATAATAAGATTTTCTTACATCTAAATTTGGCAAATTAAATAAATAAAACTTGATCGCAAATTTTTGCAAGAGAATGATAAGTTGTTGCAGCATTAAAGTTAATATAATAACTTACATTAAATGACGTATACATATTATTGAGCTGATCATCAATTTGCTCAATTTGATTTTTTAATCGAAGTAATTGTTCGTCTACTGATAATATATTGAATGTTTCATCAATCTCTCCTGTATTTTCACGAAGTAAATTTTGTGATTCTAACCATTCGGAAGCTGTAACAAATTAATTTCATAGTTATGATATATGCATGAGTTATTAATACCATTTTTGATAATCACTTCTCTTGCTGTAGGATAATCTTGAAGTACAGCAGCTACATCATCTTGATTTAGAATGTAGACATCCGAATATCCTTCAGATCGTAATGAGCAATCACGATATTCTCCTTCAAGGAATTATATAAAGAAAATAAGAATTAAATATTTAATTACCGTAATTACATCCTTTAAGCCTTATCATTGACATTTCTCCAAATGTTGCTCCATCAGTTAAAGTCTTTAAAAATATTTAATTATATGTATATAAATAACATAAAAAACGTACATCAATCACATTCTTTGATGAATCATCGATCACATTCAATGTTCCTCGTTTAACTATATACATTTCCTTAAGTATATTATAATAATTTCATAATTTTATATGAATTACCTTTGCCTTCTCTCCTGTCCTACATAAATAATCATTTGGATTAAAAATCTGTTGCTTAATTTTCATAACGATTTCATATAAGAATCCTGCTTCACAATTCTAAAATAAATTATTTATTAATAATTAATATAACTATATAGTATTATTAACCCTGAATAAAGAAACTCCTTTAATAGTCTCCATATGTAAATTAACGGCTAATTGTCCTTGTAGACGTGGAGGAAGAACTTCCAGTAATTCCTTCAATATATAATATTCTTTAATTTTAATAAAATTCATAACTTACAGCTTCATCAGTTAACTGATTTTGCTGATTCATATACATGAAGCAACTTAATACTCTTTCTTGTATATTGATATTGACAGCTCTAAAATACGTTTAACATATATAATATATATATTTCAAAATTATTATTATAACCTATATTTCATATAAAATTTGATTGCATCCATTTTCTGTCGAAAATCATAAACACTTTGGTTCATTTCTGTTACAACACTACCAACACTTCCAATAATTGTAGCAAACACTAGCACTCCTTGAAATAAATGAATTTGTTATTTTATTATATTTCAAAACAAATGAATGAAATTACCTATCATTGTGTCTGCTACTTCTAACATATTCTGTCCTGAGTTTGATGGATAAGGCTATAACAACAAATAAAATATTTTAACCGAAAATCAAAAAGAAATAAAAAGAAAAGAAGATTATAATACCTGTTGACCACATGTAGTTATAGTTAAAGCTGACCAATACATACTCATACTATATTCGCGCGAAAAATTTCCCATAAGAAGAGTATAAGATCTAGAACAAACAAAAAAAATAAATTATTATGAATTATAAATTATTATATTTTACTTATTTTTCCAAAATTCATAAAGTTTTTCTGTATAATGTGGTCTCTCGTCATCTAATTTATCTGTTTTGGGTACTTCATCCATTAGACAACCAGGTTCATTCACCTGAAAATTAAAATTTTTTGAATACATTTGTATGAATAAGATTTACATCACAAAGTGGTAATTTTGGATCAAAAACTTTATAATATGAGAACCCAAAAGCTCCTGGATCTTCTTCTGAAAATAGAATACGAATTAATTTATGCTGAATAATGGAACAATTATAAATTAATTTTATATAAAATATAAATAATATATAATTATTTTTTTATTATTAAAAAGAATTATTTAAATTTAAAAGAAAAATGTATATAGTTAGCATTATATTCAATATACCTGATAAGCCTTCTGCTAAACTGAATAAGAAATATACACATGCATTCCAATGAAATATAATATAACAAGCGAATATTAAAAAGAAAATTTGTGCTCCATGTGGAAATGATGTTCGTTTAAGAGCCTTTTCATAAAAATCAGCAATACGATGTGCTAAAATATAAATATTTTATAAATTTATAAATAATTATTAAAACCTTTAAATAGTCTACCAAGCCTTAATAATGATATATGTGGATTAAGTATTAAAAATAGATCAAGAGGAACTAAACTTAGTATATCGAATAGTAATCGTCCACCAATCTAATATATTATATATTTATTTATTCATTTAATTATTATATAATATATTTATTATTTTTAAAAATATTTTAGCAAATACCTCTAATGAGCCAAGATGAATATTTCCAATAATTGGACACGGATCATGAAGATAGTTTAAGAATGTTTTACCATGATTACGAACTTCCATACCTTCATAAATATATACTAAAATATAAATAATATAATAAATATATAAAATATAATAATACATTACTTTTTCTTGTCATTAATATACTGTCAATAAAATAAACAATATCAAAAATAAAGTTTAATAGTAACCATATATAATAAAATTTAAAATAAACATCTTCAAATATGAATATAACTATAGCTATTGCATTATACACAATACCTAAAAGATTTATATTAAATTATTTTAATAATAAACAAATAATTATAATAAATTTGACAAACCTAAAGCTACTAACGTAGACCAATAGTAATAAAATGGTCCATTTGGATCAACATAAAAATATCTTACTTTCCTTAAAATAATTAATTATAATATATATTATAAAGAAATATAATAATGTATTACATTATGCCTCTAATGAACATTTCTTTAACAAATTGAAAACCTGATAAACGTTCTACTTCTTCTTCAATTTCAACAGCCACAGATGTAGCTGCCTAAAATTAGAAATGAAATTATTCAAAAAATAATAATTAATATCTAAACTATCTGACCTGTGGTTCAAATATTTCAGAAGCAAAAGCATCGGAACGACGTTCATCTGGTCCATGATTGGATGTCATCCAGCTACGTAGAAGCTAAATATATAAATTAAAACAATGATATTAAATTAATTTAATATTATATATATAAATTTATTATAATTAAAAGATTTAAATATATTATAATAAATTATAAATATATATTAAAATTATTTTTAAATATAACATTAAATATTAAAATATATTAAAATAATAAAATTATTTTTCTCATATATGAAGAAAATATCTAGAAGATCTATTGTCGAATGAAGATAAGAAATATTGATACGAGTTTGAGCACTGAAAAACGGTCGGCTTGGCAACAGGGAGCTCCCTTTCCCCCCTCATTCTCTCGGATTATCTTCTTTCCATCTTTCTCCCTCTAATATTTCATTGTCCCTTTATATCAGCATTAGTCGTCCTCTTAATTCTATATCTATTATTTCCCTAGTTACATGCTTGACTACTTATCCTCATGAGTTGAAAAAAAATAGAACAAATAGATGTATGATATATGATATAAACATAAGAAATTAGTAATCTTATGAATACTGTTTCATTGCTTTTCCTATTTTCCTATTTTTTTTTCGAATTTGAGAAGATTGAAGAAAAAAAAATAAAAAAAAGTTTTTTTTTCTAAATTAAAAAAATAAATAAATATTACCATAGTTGTTTTTACAACATCTCGAAAACTATTCTGCTGATTTGGCTTGTTTTCATTCAAGTTTATACGCTCGACCTTCGTTATATCTAATTTTGAATTACGTTGCTGTAATGTTCGAGTAACCTGAAAATCATAAAATAAACAAAAAATGAAAATAAAACAAAAACAAAAAAACACAAAATATAAATAATATTTTCTACTTAAATTAATAATTATAATGATAAATTATAATAATTCTTGTATTTATATAAATAATATTCAAAGTATTACCTTAGTTTCATCAATTACAATATTGGTTATGATGCTTGCACCAGACTTTGAATCTTTCGAAATTTCATTTTTTTCGAGATTTGCATCACTCATTCTAAAATATAAAAATATAAGAAATGGATATTTTATAACAGAATAGTAAAAATGATTGATCTATAACCAAAAAGAAATTATAAATACAATATAAAAATTTGAGTTCCGATATAATGCCTAGCAACAGTTTTTATACAAACCATCAATTATTGGGAATAGATAATAGTTTAAAATGAATAAAATAATCAAAAAACTGTTCAACAAAAGGAAACAAAAAGAAAAAAAAATTAAATTTTCTGTAAGAAAAATCATGTTTAGTTAGTTCTATATGAATATATATCTATCATATAATATATCTATCTATATATCTATCTATCTATATGAATGAATATAATAATCATAACAATAGATGTTAATATTTTCATCTGCAATAAGAGAAAATACATTGATTTCATACATATATTATGTATATTATAAAGAAAAATTAAAGAACAACGTTTTTTTTTAATTAAAAAAGAAAGAAAGAAAGTATTATAAAAATACAAAAAAAGTTTATTGTTTATAATATAAATTATCTACTTAACTATATAAATACATAAAATATACTATATTATATACATATATTTAATAAAAATGAATGATTTTCATATAAATTTATTAAAAATGAGCAATATGGCTACCGAATGTATCTATCTATCTCTCTCATTAAAATACATAGATAAGCATAAAGGAAGTTAAATAAGAACAAATGGTTCAAATCTGATATAAAAACTTTTTGTGTTGCTAAGTAACAGGATCATATATAATTTTACCTGTGTGTTAACAATATATCCTCTTATAATCTATTCGGGTGAATTAAAGCAAAAACGGAAATTAATTAGCTGAGCTAAATTTCATATCCATATTGTGAAAACCTTATTGAGTATTTAGATTGAATGGAATTTAACTAAAACCATATTTATATTTCTCAAATAATAGTGAAATATTTATAAGAATAAAGAGGAAAGAATAATTAAATTAATACTTACTTTTTACTATGTTAAGACGTTAAAAATATATTATAATATATTAGGTGTGTCAATTGAAACGTGGCCATAGTGTGTTATGTCAAAAAAAATTAAAAAATCAGTTTAAAGCGAAAAAGATTTATTTTCAAAAGTATTGTCCCCACCTTTCTATTACTTTCTTCCATCTCTTCTCTAGATTTCTAATTCCATTCCTGAAAAATAACTTAGATTTTGAATCAAAAAAAGTTTTTAAAAAAGTTTCAACTTCCCCTATAGTTTTGAAGCTTTCCCCTCTTAAACTATGTTCCATGGACCTGAACAGATGGTAATCTGTTGGTGCAAGGTCTGGAGAATAAGGGGGATGCTTCAAAACTTCCCAATCCAGCTAATATTATATTTATTCGACTAGTCTCCCTCTTTCCACCCCCCCCCCCTTCATCACCAACTACCGACTCCTCTACTCGCTCACTGGATTCGATGATTACAGATTCCCCGCTCTTCCGAACTTTTTTTTTCAAATAATTTTTTATTTGAAAAAACATAAAGGCAAATGCCGAAAAGCACAAATTTGTAAGTTCCCCGAACTTAAAAAGTATAACTTCATAATTTGTCCATGTACAAAACAAAAATGAATTAACAAATTTTAATGAAACGGTTGTATGACAAATGAAATTCAAGATTTGTTCACAAAAAAGTTCAGGCTGTTCACTAAAATCATTCACTAAAATCAAATTAAAACACTCGAAGGTTGGGTATTCAGATGTGTAGAATCTGAGTTTCCTAGTGAGATTTGGCTAGGGCTTCTGTATTTTCCGGAAAAAGGGTTTATGCCGAGCCTATCCACAAGATTTGTTCACAAAAAAGTTCAGGCTGTAGGCACGTTGTGCTGGGTGAATGTTCGATTTTCTCAAAGATCATTCACTAAAATCAAATTAAAACACTCGAAGGTTGGGTATTCAGATGTGTAGAATCTGAGTTTCCTAGTGAGATTTGGCTAGGGCTTCTGTATTTTCCGGAAAAAGGGTTTATGCCGAGCCTATCCACAAGATTTGTTCACAAAAAAGTTCAGGCTGTAGGCACGTTGTGCTGGGTGAATGTTCGATTTTCTCAAAGATCATTCACTAAAATCAAATTAAAACACTCGAAGGTTGGGTATTCAGATGTGTAGAATCTGAGTTTCCTAGTGAGATTTGGCTAGGGCTTCTGTATTTTCCGGAAAAAGGGTTTATGCCGAGCCTATCCACAAGATTTGTTCACAAAAAAGTTCAGGCTGTAGGCACGTTGTGCTGGGTGAATGTTCGATTTTCTCAAAGATCATTCACTAAAATCAAATTAAAACACTCGAAGGTTGGGTATTCAGATGTGTAGAATCTGAGTTTCCTAGTGAGATTTGGCTAGGGCTTCTGTATTTTCCGGAAAAAGGGTTTATGCCGAGCCTATCCACAAGATTTGTTCACAAAAAAGTTCAGGCTGTAGGCACGTTGTGCTGGGTGAATGTTCGATTTTCTCAAAGATCATTCACTAAAATCAAATTAAAACACTCGAAGGTTGGGTATTCAGATGTGTAGAATCTGAGTTTCCTAGTGAGATTTGGCTAGGGCTTCTGTATTTTCCGGAAAAAGGGTTTATGCCGAGCCTATCCACAAGATTTGTTCACAAAAAAGTTCAGGCTGTAGGCACGTTGTGCTGGGTGAATGTTCGATTTTCTCAAAGATCATTCACTAAAATCAAATTAAAACACTCGAAGGTTGGGTATTCAGATGTGTAGAATCTGAGTTTCCTAGTGAGATTTGGCTAGGGCTTCTGTATTTTCCGGAAAAAGGGTTTATGCCGAGCCTATCCACAAGATTTGTTCACAAAAAAGTTCAGGCTGTAGGCACGTTGTGCTGGGTGAATGTTCGATTTTCTCAAAGATCATTCACTAAAATCAAATTACAACACTCGAAGGTTGGGTATTCAGATGTGTAGAATCTGAGTTTCCTAGTGAGATTTGGCTAGGGCTTCTGTATTTTCCGGAAAAAGGGTTTATGCCGAGCCTATCCACAAGATTTGTTCACAAAAAAGTTCAGGCTGTAGGCACGTTGTGCTGGGTGAATGTTCGATTTTCTCAAAGATCATTCACTAAAATCAAATTAAAACTTTCGAAGGTTGGGTATTCAGATGTGTAGAATCTGAGTTTCCTAGTGAGATTTGGCTAGGGCTTCTGTATTTTCCGGAAAAAGGGTTTATGCCGAGCCTATCCACAAGATTTGTTCACAAAAAAGTTCAGGCTGTAGGCACGTTGTGCTGGGTGAATGTTCGATTTTCTCAAAGATCATTCACTAAAATCAAATTAAAACACTCGAAGGTTGGGTATTCAGATGTGTAGAATCTGAGTTTCCTAGTGAGATTTGGCTAGGGCTTCTGTATTTTCCGGAAAAAGGGTTTATGCCGAGCCTATCCACAAGATTTGTTCACAAAAAAGTTCAGGCTGTAGGCACGTTGTGCTGGGTGAATGTTCGATTTTCTCAAAGATCATTCACTAAAATCAAATTAAAACTTTCGAAGGTTGGGTATTCAGATGTGTAGAATCTGAGTTTCCTAGTGAGATTTGGCTAGGGCTTCTGTATTTTCCGGAAAAAAGGTTTATGCCGAGCCTATCCACAAGATTTGTTCACAAAAAAGTTCAGGCTGTAGGCACGTTGTGCTGGGTGAATGTTCGATTTTCTCAAAGATCATTCACTAAAATCAAATTAAAACACTCGAAGGTTGGGTATTCAGATGTGTAGAATCTGAGTTTCCTAGTGAGATTTGGCTAGGGCTTCTGTATTTTCCGGAAAAAGGGTTTATGCCGAGCCTATCCACAAGATTTGTTCACAAAAAAGTTCAGGCTGTAGGCACGTTGTGCTGGGTGAATGTTCGATTTTCTCAAAGATCATTCACTAAAATCAAATTAAAACACTCGAAGGTTGGGTATTCAGATGTGTAGAATCTGAGTTTCCTAGTGAGATTTGGCTAGGGCTTCTGTATTTTCCGGAAAAAGGGTTTATGCCGAGCCTATCCACAAGATTTGTTCACAAAAAAGTTCAGGCTGTAGGCACGTTGTGCTGGGTGAATGTTCGATTTTCTCAAAGATCATTCACTAAAATCAAATTAAAACACTCGAAGGTTGGGTATTCAGATGTGTAGAATCTGAGTTTCCTAGTGAGATTTGGCTAGGGCTTCTGTATTTTCCGGAAAAAGGGTTTATGCCGAGCCTATCCACAAGATTTGTTCACAAAAAAGTTCAGGCTGTAGGCACGTTGTGCTGGGTGAATGTTCGATTTTCTCAAAGATCATTCACTAAAATCAAATTAAAACTTTCGAAGGTTGGGTATTCAGATGTGTAGAATCTGAGTTTCCTAGTGAGATTTGGCTAGGGCTTCTGTATTTTCCGGAAAAAGGGTTTATGCCGAGCCTATCCACAAGATTTGTTCACAAAAAAGTTCAGGCTGTAGGCACGTTGTGCTGGGTGAATGTTCGATTTTCTCAAAGATCATTCACTAAAATCAAATTAAAACACTCGAAGGTTGGGTATTCAGATGTGTAGAATCTGAGTTTCCTAGTGAGATTTGGCTAGGGCTTCTGTATTTTCCGGAAAAAATCACATTTTTAGTTATTCAAGCTAAAGTCGAATAAATATAAAGAATATTATATTAAATATTAAAATTATATAATTAAAAATAGATAATTACATATAGTATGTATGTGGATTACATGTTGTATTGTTTTATATTGGTTATATCAAATTATTTATAAAAATAAATTTAAAAAAAAACAAATAATTATAGTCTGAAACATATAGTAAATAGAAAATATGTTTAAGTATATATATGTATATATATATTTTATTTTTTTCAAATAAAAAATTATTTGAAAAAAAAAGTTTCTGTATTCTCATAATCATTATGTATAAATTATTTATAAAACTTTTTTTTTCATTTTTTATTCGTTAAAGTTGTATAATGTGGTAATTTGAGTACATTGTCACAACTTTTATCAATAAATTTTTTTATTTTATTTTTTTGCCACTTCACACATGGCTGTCTTCTGACTTTTGTTTGGAGGATCATACCCAAGCTTCTGAGAGGTTTTGTTAAACTTTCTCTTCCCATGGATAATCATCATCAACTCACTATAAACGATTGAACGTTGATGATGACAATCTCATTTCATGAATCTACTATTGCATTTTATTTTTATTTCCTCAATTTTTTTCGTTTTTCTTTCTTCCTAAATCTTATTTTTCATTTAAGAATATTCTTTATTTTTGTTTAATTTTAAGCAATTTCCTATTCAATCCTTTATCATTATCCTTAATTGGTATTGCCATTTTTAAATTTTTTTTGCAAATTTAAAGTTTTGCTTTGTTTTTCGAGTAATTTTTTTCAATAAACTTCCCTTCAAAAAATATAAGATTTTTCTATTAAAATTTTATAATTTTGGAGTAAAAAAGGAATAAGTTAGATTATAATATATAAATAAATAATGTTTCTTTTCATTTTATAAATCAATTTTACTATAATTTACTTGAAACATTTGAATGGCCACAGCCTATAAAGCAGCAACATTTCATTAAATGATATCTTTGTACTTTGGAAATTATTCAGAAAAATGTTACTAAAAGATGGCAATAGTGGGAAAAAGTGATAGAATGAGATGAGGGTGGAAGAGATATAGATTAAAGAAGGTGGAAGCTGACAGTGAAACTGGATGTCAGTTGTTATATTTTGGTGGAAAAAATCTGCTCCTTCTATTTCGTTTGAGCAACTGAGCGTATCATTATCGAAAATCATTAGTTCTTCTAGCTAGTTCACGAGATGAGATAAGGTTCAAGTTGTAGAGTCCGGAAGACAAGAAGATGAGCTCTGAAGCCGATGTACGAAGTGAAGTCAAGAGTGAAAAGCGTGACAGGAGAGATTGAGAAAGTCTTGAACAATCTGGAAAAACATTCGCTTCTCGTCACTTTATGTTGTGACGGTTTTCCTATCCTCTGACATAAAAAGAATGCAAATCTAAAATATAGAAAAGGAGAAGCAAACGCAAAAGATGCCACTAAATCCAATGAAGCAGACATTTCACGGTTTCTGCTCTTATTTTCTTTCTGCTGAAAGTAGGCTTTGAATCACGAAAAAGCAAAGAAGATAGAAAGTAGAATTAAGAGAAAAAAAGAAAAAAAATGAATCTCGATCAAGATTCAATTATGGACATCTTCTACCTCATCATATGTTATTCTATGATACTAAAATATATTGAATAATAAATAAAGAAGACAAGAATCATTAGTTATAAAAACTAAATATACTCATCTACTTTCTTTTTCATTTTTTTTATAGTTTTACCAACTATTTTCTTCAATTTTCGCTGTATAATCCTTCAAATCTTATTTTTTTCTCTCTACTTCGTGTAGTTGCATGTTGACGGTCATTCAAATGGACAAGGTGCATTCATCAAAAATCTTTTTCAAGTTCTTTTGTATATTTCCTCTAAGTTTAACCTTATCTCTCTTATACTTTCTTATTTTCTCTCAGTCAACCTCACAATTGGCCTCTATTCTATTTCTCTCTATCTCTCTATCTCTCGCTTTTCCTCACATTCTTGTTCTTACTCTCACTCTCCCTATCTTCTCAGCTTATCCCAAAGAGCTTTAAGCATCATTTCTCTTTTTATTCATCTCTTTCAATCTGCTCTCTCTTTAATTTTCTCTTTTTCCTTCTCTCTTACTTCCGTTCTCTTAATTTCTTCTTCTCACTCTCTCTCTTTCTCTCTTTTATTTATTTCATTCTTTTACTATCTTCTTATTCTCATTTTTTCTTATACATGTCGCTAATAGTATAGTTGTAATATCAAAAATTAAACATTTTTTCTCAAATCAGCCATGATATCCTGTTTTATATTCATAATTCTTTTACATATCTCATTTTTTAAAATTTTTGTCAAATTTAAGGAAATGATTTTCCTGTTTTATCTCATCTCATCCTCATTAAATACTGTGTGTGTGTTTTTTTTTGATCAAATTAATATTTTATTCTAACTTAACACTTCGTTTCCGTTAAAATTTCTATAAATTTCCTTTTTTTTAATCTATTTTTACTCATCATTTCAATTTCAAAATCATTTACTTTATCTGTACAAAGAAATAAAATAAAAAAACATTCAAATCAAATTGGATTCGGATTAAAGTAATTTTTCTCTTAAATACTTCTCTTTTTCTCATGATCATGATCATGATGTTCCTAGACAAAACATGATTAGTAAGAACATTCTATTCTTCATTCTGTCTTTCTATTTCTCTCTCTCTCTCTCACACCTCCCTCCCCCTCTCTATCTCACCTCTCCCTCTCTCTCTATTCTATACCCTTGACTTCATTATATGCTTCAAATATTTTTTTAAATATTTTTCTCTAAACTTTTTTCAATATATATGTATGTATATATGTAATTCTCAATTCTGGCCATGCTCACGTCACTGCCATCGTTACCACGTTTTGCCGATTCTAACGTCGTCACTATCAGGCCTCATCCACTCTTTCATTAGCTGCTCCGTCTGAATTCGAAAATAGAAGCGCTCATCTCATTTTGTAAAGCTTTAATCTAATCCAATCCTATTTTTAATTTTAATTGTTATATTTTTAGATTTTTAACATTCATTTTCCTTCTATATTTATCTCTTTTTTACTATCTTTTTACTTAACCCCACCTCTATCTCTCTTTTCACCACCCTCCTCTCTCTCTTTTCATCTCTCTTTCTTTTTTCTCTCATTTTTTCTTCCTATTTCAATACTTAACCCTATTTTTCCTTTGACTATGTCTGATTTTCTCTTCGTCAGTCGTTTGGTTTCAATTTTCCTAAAACTCTCTAAAAATCTTTTTCGTGTTCAGCTGTTAATATGATCTCATTTTGATTTGTTCATGCCATTCATTTCACTCGTATCATCATCCTTAGATGACGTTATCTGAATCTTACTACTTCAATTCGACTTTTTCTATTTTTAAGATAAACGCCTACTAATAACTTCTTTCATGGAATTTTAAATAAGAACATTTTCTAGCAATATGTTCATTTTCAATATATTTTTCTCGTTCCACTATTTACTAAACATTTGCAGTTTTCTTTCTTTTTTTTTCTTCTTTAATTTTTGCATGTTTTGAATTTTAATTTGAATCTAAAGAGTTGACTGCAATCTGGAAAAACCCATCTTCCTCCGTTTCGTTTTGTCTGATTTCAACATCCAAGAAAACTTGCTTCTCGTTCTGAGTACATTGAACTCCGTATATCAAAATAACTTCAGATATCACATGTTTTCTAAGTTTTTTGTTTTCACAGAAAAACAACATAATGTTGAATGTCCACGTAATTTCCATAATTTCTCATTAATTTGATCTTCATCAGAAACATTTTTCTCAGCTTAGCATCAAGTTCATTATTCTTATGCATGCCCTAAGATGATGAGCAGGCTTTTCCTTTCAATGAACTAAATGAAATTTAAATACCGATGCTTGAGAATTTTCTTTCTGCATTGGAACCTTTCTATTCCGATTCTAACCAATAGTTAATTCTATATGGAATTTTTCCTCTCGTTCTTTTCGCTTACAGCATTTCCTGAATCTTCTTCATAATCAGGTTTTCATTCATTATTAATCAGTATTATCAAAAACTAGGTAATATAGTATATAAATTATATGAAAGTATTATATATATATATATATATATCTTTATTTTTTTATTTATTTATTCATTCATATGAATATATATTGAAATGTTCATTTACTTCATTAATATGACGTCTAACCTTCTCTTTTCAGTTTTAATATTTTTGTTTATGTCAACACTATTTTACTTATAAATAAATAAATAAAAAATATTTTTTTTATATGAATATAGTATATTTAGTGAAATAATCTTACTTAATTAAAGTTTTTTTTTTCATTAATTATTTTGATTGTTTGTTGCTTTTATCATTATCTTTAAAGATAAATGTAATTCTTTCAATCAGTTTTATGTTCTCAAATTCTTTTTCTATTTTCTTTACTCTTCATCATCATACCTAGTTTTATTAGTTTCCATTTATCTATCTATCTATCTGTCCCTCTGTTACCCATCTCATTCGCTTTAGCTATAAATGCTTTTCCATTTAACTCGCTTTCCTTCATTTTTCAAAAAAAAAAAAAAATTCAAACTGAGGTATTACAGATCAAACGCATTCAGTACAAGTGATGCAGATATTTTCCAAATGGACTTAAATCATGAAGAAAAGAAAAAATTTCGTTGTTTATTTGGTTTTGCTCATGTATTAGTAAGTTTTAATAAATATTTCTATGTATTTTAATCAAAATAAAAAAGTTCTACTATTTCTTTCTTCATATAATATTATTTTATTATTAATTACTTTATAATATTTTTCAAAAAAATATTATAAATAATTATAAATATTTAAATATAAATAAACATTTATTTAGGTAGCTACTAAAGTGACAATAATATATTTTATAATATGGAATATTTTATTATCCTTTCTACCTATGCCTCCTTATGCTATTTATGTTGGAATATTTGGATTAATTATGTGTATCATAGCTTTGTATGGTATTTTTATCAGGAATAAGCATATCTTACTGGCATTTTATTTTTATGTCGTAAGTTTTTAGTTTTAGTTTTTCATTTTATAAAAATATTTAACTTCAACTAAAAATATTCAAATTTCAGGTTGCTTCATTGTTTTTCTTATTAATTCTTGGTGGATATTTCTTTTTAGTAAATATATTTGATAAGGAGAGAGTTAAAGGTTTTTGTGCTTTATTTAAATTTAAATTTACAATTGAGTTTTCAGAAGCATTTGGACCAAAGTTCGATGATTTATCTATACTTGGCCATTTACTGGATGTTCTTCTCTTACTACTTCATTTTTATTTGTTAAGCATTATCTGGAAATGCCGAAAATATTTTCAATTTGTTGAAACAAATCAAAACAAATGTAATCCGTTTTCCTAATTTGATTTTATTCTTTCAACAATTTCTTTCAATTGTTTTACGATATTTACCTTCATTCAGGTACGGAAGCTCATCCTATGCGAACAGGAAAACTACCAGATTTACCTTGATCTCTATTGCTCATATGTTTTGTAATTCAAATTTTGTATATTTTTTTGAAAAACAAAAAAAAAAAAAAAAAGATTTTGGGTATATTAGAATATGAATATAATTAAAAATTTATAAAAGATTATATATCTATTTATATATATATAGTGTATATATTAAATATGTAAATAGTATATTTTATATATTTAAAAAAGAAAAAAATAAGATGAAAACAGTGCTTATATACACATTATTGAAAAAAAAAATTGACAATCTTTCAGTGAATTGTAGAAATTCTGCTGATTAATGTTGAATTCACAAGCTATAAAATAAATATATAAGTAAATAAACAACACATTTTAATTATATAAATACACATATTACATTCATTTATCATATAAATATATATTTATATATTAATGAATACTTAAAAAAAATAATAATTAATGGATGTATTATCGTCTTAGTTCATGTTATAATATATAATTATAATTATATAAATGTCATAAACATTATGATAAAGTATAAAATATAAGCTTATATAATATATAAATAGATAAATAGATAGATAAATGGATAGATAGTAAAGGCATAACTATAATATTTATATAATTTCTTAATTACATATAACTTATATGTTACTTTTTCTATTACATTATATGTTTCTCTATAGAAATTTAGTATTTTTGCAAATATAAACGTTGTACTATGTCAACAGAATCTGTAGAACCATTGTTTCGAAGAAGCAAATTTGGTGATTCTGACGGTATTTAGGCTTTACGCTCGTAACGTCTTTGTCTAAACGTTATGGTCAGGACTTTTCTGTCATCTTCCTTTTCATCTTTCAGTCAATGTCGTTATCTCAGTCTATTTTAAAATATCGATATATCAAGCATTCTTTTTATTTTTATGAATCAATTATAATTATAAAATTATATTTCTATTCTATTTTATATATAATATTATATTAAATTGTTAGTATATTTTATGTTACTTTAATTTTTAAATACAAAATCTTTAAAAATAAGGTCAAAAAGCTTGACCTTTTTTTGAATTTCTTTTACTTTTTTTCAAAATGAAATCGTCTTATCAGATCATGTTTTCTCACTAAATCGACATTAAATCTAAAATCGATAATCGAATTGTTTGCCTATTAAAGTTTTGATAATATATCATAATTATTAAATGTTTATTATATAATATTATTATTCTTATTGTAGATGACGTCATCAGCTAGAGTTCAAGGTGTTGCGCTCATTACGGGTGCTAATCGTGGGGTTGGCTTAGAGTTAACAGCATCACTATTAAATAATCCTTTAATAACAAAAGTTTATGCTGGATGTCGTAATCCTGATAAGAGCTTCGTAAGAACTTATTTAAATTTTGAAATAAAATGAATTGAATCTTATTTAGGATCTTACTTCATTACCCGATCCTTATAAAAAATTGACAATATTAGAATTAGATATATCAAAGGATTGGGGTATTCGTCTTGCTTACGAGACACTTGAAAATAATTCTGGAAAACTGAATATTCTAATTAACAATGCTGCAACACTTGATCAAGTAAAACTTTGGGAAAAAAACTTTTTTTTTCTAAAAATCTTTGATTAGGATGGAAAAGCTGGTATTGGCAAAGGAGAACGTGTATCATGGTTGAAACATTTTGATGTAAATATTGTCTCACATGCCATGGTTATTCAGGTAAGAGCATTTTATTTAAATTTAAGTTGTTTAAATTAAATAAAAGATAAACGGTTTTAATGAATTTTCGGAAGAAAAAGTAGAAGAAGATGAAATTTTTGCAACGTTTATGATGTTTGAATAGTTTGTGTGAATGTCTTCTTTGTCTATATTGACGAACAAAACTTCAACAAAAGTTTTCAAAATCTAAATATTTAAATAAATCTTTATGAACGGCAATTATAATATTTATTATAGGAATTTTTACCTCTTTTAAACAAAGGATTACAAAATAATGAAAATGTTACAATTATAAATATTTCTGGTTTAAAAGGATCTATTGAAGAAGGTGGAAATAGTGAAATATGTCATGGAAATTATGCTTATATGTGTTCAAAGGTTAACTTTATATTTTTTGTTTGTTTATTTGTTTATTTAATTTGAAGGCAGCTCTTAATAAGCTAACTAAAACACTTTCATCTGAATATCCGAATATGCTTGTCGTTTCAATGTGTCCTGGTTGGAACAAAACTTCAATGGGAGGAGCTGCTGTAAGTTAATTGAAAACTTGTATAACAGTCATATTTATGTATTTGATAGGCATTAGATGATCCAAAAGATACAGCTCCGAAGTTATTAGAATCAGTGAATTCAATGAATTTATCATGTTCTGGAGGTTTTTTCAATCGCAAAGGTAATAGGATTCCATTTTGAATAATCAAATAGTAATATTGATGTGTTGATTATTTATTTGTTGTTGTTCTATTTATATATATTATAGATAATTATATGTGAGCAAAAAGAAATTTAATATAATAAATTGTTTATAAAACTATGTATATTTCATGAAATCAAACAATTTTGTGAAAAAAAAGTGAATAATACCCGCACTGGCTGATTATAGTGGCATCATAGAAAAATGAATGCACAGACAAGAAAGAAAATGTTTGAGAGCATCTAGACAACTTCTTTTTCGAAATCAACAAACTTGCAATGACAAACTTTAAAATGGAGAAAGTACATTGTGAAATTGATAATGGTGACGATGATGATATGAGATAACTGGAGATAGTCGCAAAATGCTGATAACTTTATTCGGAAGACGCTGATGGCGGTGAGCTCCTATTTGCCATTTCAACTTCAACTTCAATTCTGAAAAATAATAAAAATAGTATCTTATCAATGTACCCGATAATAGCTATAATAAAGAGAAAATATGAGAGCATGTTCGAACCTTGCAGGTGCTGATGTTCCCTGAGATGATTCGGCTGTCGGTCTCTGAGCATTCGAAGACGAAGTCATTGTGTTCTGAAGAGAAAACGAATATTTTAGGATTCAATATCAGAAAATAGCAAACAATTACTGATTAAAAACATTTTTTTATGTTTAAAACGAAATAAAACTTACAACTGGTGATGGAGAAACGGGAGTCAATGGAGCACTTCGAATGGCTTCATCGTAAGAAGGTGGAGCATCAAACTTTGGATCGTGAACTGCTGGAGTAATATACATCGGAAGAGGAGATGTAGATGTTGGACGGGCGAACGTTGTCCTATCATGAGAGATTCGAACACCCGTTGAAGCAGTCATATGTCTCTGAAAATATAGAATAAGTACATGTCTATACTATACTATATTATATTAAATATATAAAATAAATAGAAGTAACACCAACCGAACTTGATTGCGTTCGATCCTGTTGTCGTCGAGATCTTCGATTACTGACGAGCATACAAAACAGAGTCACAACTACACTGACGACAGCAATAGCAGCTTAAAATTAAAAATTATTGCAAAAATAAAAAGGAATATTTGCTCAATATCGAGAATATTGTAAATGGAACTTTCGTTATTGATAGAAAAGTGAAGTTTTTTTTTTGAGAATTAAAGGACAAAACACTTCACTTATTGAACTTATGAGTACAGCCATAGGCTATATTTAAATATTTACTATATGATATAAAACATTACAAATAACTTTTAAAGTAGTGTAAATATTAAAATTAAAAAAAAATATATCAAATTGATTACCTATAATCAAAACAGTTAGGGCTCCATTAGGAATACCTTTACTAGATCCTGAATTATTATCAACAGGTCCCATTATGTTTATATCTTAAAATAAATATATTTATATATATAGATATATGTATATAATTATATTCATTTATTATTATATTTATATAATATAAAGAAGAAAAAATGGTTATGTTACAAATGATTTTTTGAACTTTATATTCGATGTCAAAGAAAAAACGATATGAACTGGAGTATATGATTCAGGAAATGCCGAAGCCCCGACGGCAAGTTTTTCATCACCGTTGGGAGAAAGAGATGAGGGGGGGGGGGTAAAGGTGAAGCAGAGAGTGAAACTTAAACAAACTATGAAAGAGAGAAAGAAAGCGAAAATGAGAAATAGATTAAAATAAGAAGAGAGTGGATAGAAAGTCAATAGTAGAACGACAAGGTGATGAGAAACCATGAGAACAGTAGACATAGGATTTCAATGGCTGAAGGTAAAGTATGGTTGTGTAGAGAAAGAAAATTGAGAACGAGAATAAACTGATAGAATAGAAGAATTATGAAGTTAAAGTAATGAGTATTTGGAGAAAATATAGAATAAAGAAAAAGTAGATAAACGAAAATATAATTAATAAGAAATGCTGACTAACAATATATATTGGTTTTTTTAAAGAAATTATGACGAAATAGAAGAGAAGAATGTTGAAAGAGAAATAATATAATTATGTAATTTTGAAGTCTACTATGATTATTTCAATATAAATTTCCATCAAAAAATTGGAACATTTTAACGGCTTTAGATATATTTTGTACTAGAAGGTCATCTGTAAAGTAAATAGTAATGATTAAAATGAAAAATGTAGAATAAGAACTAGAAATTTTAACTATACATATAGCTAGCTGAACAAAAATCCAAGTGAATTGAAAGATGTCGATATTGAAATGGTTCTTCCCTCTGATTGATTTGCTAATCCAAAAGTCAAACCGTTCAAATTATGAAATTTTGCTCCGATCAAATGAAATGCTCTGAGAAAAAACGTGAAAAATCGACGTGTGGGGGAGGTGGCGCAGCTTTCAAGACGATGAGCATGATGAAGCAGTTGTATACACATGGGGGTGAATGTTATCGAACAATCTATGTAGTTCTAGTTTTTAATCCAACAATGTCTACTTCTTCTAGATACACTTCTTTCAGTTTTTACATCATTTTTTCTCTCAAAGAACAATTATTGAGATGTTAAGAGCAAGCTAGATAAAACGCATGATGAGATGCTTGTCATGATGAATAATAAGAAAATGATGAAGACGATCATGAAGATGATAGGAAGAACGGCAGCATGCCAGACGGAGCTTCTGTGTTGCCGTTAAGTTGACATCAAAGAAAACAGTAGAAGAATAAGCGTCATGAGAGAAAGTGAGAACGCAAGAGTGATGAGGTGAAGCAAAGAATGAGGAAAGGAAGAGGTCTATTTGAAAATCAAATAAAAGGTCTAATAGATTGGAAATAAGTTTGTTTAATAAACATAAACTTTCTCTCTATCCCTTTTTCTCTTTCATTCTCTCTTCACTTTGTATTAACTATTTCTGTCCTGTATCACTCTGCATACATATATTATCATAAAGATTATGATGTTCAGAATGAGATACATATTATAAACATTATTATAATATATATATTTAAATATAATATAATAAGAATTATAATTAATTTTATTATAAATAAGATTTTTATTTCTATTTTTTTTCAATATAATAACTCTTTTTAAATATTATATAAGATACAATCTAAATACTATATGAGCATACATATCTATCTATCTAGTATACTATGTATATAAATACATATAGATAAATACATAGATATAAACTTATGTACTTTCAAATATATATATTGAAGAAATTTGAATAAATAAGAATATATACTCATATCAAAATTTATTTTTAAAATTATATATATATTTAATTGTTTGAATTTATAAAATTATATTAGTTAATGAAAGTAACTCATCTTTGTCAGTTTTTACACCAATCCCTCGTTCTGTTTTTCAAAAAAAGTTTTAAAAAGAAAAAAAGTGACAGCAAAGGAGAGGATATGAATTGAAATATGAAAATGAAATGATTTTCATGAAAATTGATTGGAAAGAGATACTTTTTACATGAAAGAAATGAAAACAAATGAAATAGAAGACGGCATGACATACATATGATGAGTAAACTTGAACTTCTGATGTTCTAAAGATCAGAAGAGCAACGACAGAGTAACGTCAGAAGTTGGCAGCATCACCCAGTTTAAAGTAAATATACTCTTTTGGTCCAGAAATCTTTGTGTTGAACACTACTGCTTGTTTAACGATTTGAGCCCGTGAGGACCGGGTAATGGAAAGCTCCGTTTACCGATCCGTCACTGTTTCTCTTACAAACAAGATGATGAAATGTTCTTGTTTATAATCTATTAGATTGAACTATAAAACAAGAAAAAAAAAAGAAGCAAAAAGAGAATATACAGAAACTTTATCTGAATTTATCTTCTCTATTCTCTCAAAGATTTTAATTACAGAACGTTAACAGCTTGCTTTTGAACTGGAATCATATAAATCTGATAGTGAAGTTATGGCTTTAACCGGTTAAAAATATTTGGAAAAAATTGATATTCGCATTAAGGAAAGCACACGAATCATTATTTATCTGTTTAATGGTCGAAATTTTAGTTATATATTAGAATATGAAGCTATTTTAAGTAATAATAACTATATAAAAGTCGTTGAAGTGAAATATGTATATGATAAACGAATTGATAGTCAAAGAGAAATGAATAGAAATCGAATATTTGAATTTTGCATGTGAATACAGCACAAATATTTCCTCTTTAGTGATCTTTCTATCTCATTCTTTCGATTCAACTCTCTCTTCTCTTTCTTTCTCTCTCTCTATCTATCTATATATCTGTCTATCTATCTCTCTCTCTCTATCTATCTATCTCATTCTCTTTGGTATTCATTATATTACTCTCCATCTTTCTTTCTCTCTTTTTCTCCCTCTATCTGTAAGCTAGTATAAGTATGTATGTGTTCCTAAACAACGTAGTCCATTTTCTCAATTTGAAAAGAAGGATTACTAATTCAACTTTATAATCAATAAAATATCCTTTGAGAAGGTAATCGGTAGAGTTTTAATAAGAATCTAAAGAATTTCCAATGGGTGAAACATAATATCGTTACCTTGTGTGGCTTACATTTCAACATACTCATTGTATCTCTCCATTGTTTCTTCATGCTTATTAATGGAAAAATGCAATTTTTGAGAATAAAGTTCGGGTATTCCCATGAATTTATAAAAAAAATAAAATTTCATATAAATTTTGATTATAATTATTAAAATAAATAATATATATATACATATATATATAGTAAAATATTTGTAATACAATTAAAAGACAATGAGAATAAAGAGAGGCCATGGCATGATAGATTGTTTTCTAAAGAAATGACAATAATTCAAAAAATTCTACAACATGAATAGTTCAAAAAATCATTTATAAATATTCTATTTCAATATAATTGATAAATAGGAATTTAGTTAAAGAATAATGGTTCAACCTACCGTTCGCAAGGAGCTTCGATGTAAAGAATGATTGTATGGATGGTATTTGAAGAGAGTAAAGAAATTTTTTTCTTTTCTTTTTTTCACTACTCGCTCTATCTCTCTCTTACTATTTCTCTTAACTTCTCAACTCTTTCACCTTCTAACGTACTTCTTCAATCTCTCTTTCTCTATTTATCTCTTCCTCCATTTCTCAACCAAGAACAAATGTTTGCCATTTTCACCATCACTTCTATCAGCAATATCTACTCATTCTAAGTACACAAAAGACTACAAGAAAGTTTAGGTTCCGATGCTGAAAGACAACATGCAAAGATTCTGTTCAAAAGATAAAGAGGTTACAAAACTTATTTTGTGATAACACTGTTCATATGATTTATGTACACTTTGTGTGAAATACTTAAACACATAATATATCTTTAAATATATTTATTTTTTTTAATATTTTATTTTAATAATTATAATTATATTTTATTTTTTAAAATAAATATAAACCTATTTCTAATATTATTATTTTATTTTACAGAGAACTAGTTATAGAGACTCAAACAGGATTAACTTTGAAACTTGTACATTGTGCTCTTTTCTATCATCTTTATAAATTTATTCGTCACACAAAAAAAGAGCAAAAACTTTATTTGATTTGACTTCTCAACCTTTCAGAGTTGTTCTATTCATTTTTTTATTGCAATATTTAATTGTATTATAATATTTGTATTTAATTAAAAAAAAAATATATGAAATAAATAAGAATAAAATTGAAAGATATTTATGAATATTGTTTTCTTTTCTTCAACAAAAACAATCTTTTTGTTGTTTTTCTTAAAACTTATATTAAACTGATTCATAATAAATAAAAAATAATGTTTATTTAATTGAAATTATTGTTGTTTTTCTAATAGACTGTTATTATTTTTCTATTTCTTATCATATTAAGCTAAAATTCCAAAACGATCAAAATGTCTTGTTACTATATAAAGTGTTAATTGAATTTCTCCCATAGATACACAACTAAGTTTTGGACGTTCTTCCGGATCATTCAAAACTTCTAAATTTGATACTTGTAATCCTCCTCCAACAAAGCTTTGCATTAATTCATCACGAGTGCTGCCTTTTGGTCTCCAAATAGGGGAGCTTAACTATAAAAATTCATATGAAATGTATATGTAATGAATAATAATATTAACTGTATGTGCTCCTGGAGCCGTTGGAACAAAAATGGAGCCATACCCATATAGTTCTTGTCTATTATAGTCATCATAATGCCATATTTGAAAATGAAATTTCGGCCAACCTAAAGAATACTCTCTATAACATCATACGTCCAGCAAAAAAAAAGAATAAAAATAACTTTTAATAGAATTACCTTGAATTGTTTTAGTTGCTAAATGTAAATCTATAGGCTGAGAAAAAAAACATGGCTCAAACGATGATGGTATATCTGTATGACTTTGACCACTTGTATGACCTTCTATAACTTTCCAACCACCACCTAGATGTTTAATTAAATATAAGAAATGTGTTTAAGCACAACTAATTAACCTATTTCTAATGACCAACAACATGATAATCGATTGCTTTTGAAGCCTGAGCCACTTTCAAGTTGGCCACAGATGTATAATTCTGCCATGAGCTATAATGAAGATAACAAATAATTTATTAAACATAAAAAAATAAATTTAACAACATTTCTTAAAAAGAAAATAAAAACTCTATACATCAACGAAATAACATACAACTGAAACATTGACTTATAGTGGTCAATAACAACAGTTGCTATGGCAACAACACGGTCCTTTTCATTAACTATTTGATACCTATGTAGTTCAATTGTAAAATTTCTTATATTTATACCATTTTTTAACAATGATCCTATAATAATTTAAATGATTAATTAAATAATTAAAAAGTTTCATTTACTTTAGCGATTCCTGTATACATAGCCATTTGTGCTGAAGATTCAGTTATACCCTGTGAACGATTACGAAGCAATTCTCCCATGCACATAACCACGCCAAAATCAAATCGAGGTAAAATTTTATTTGCTGAAAAAAAAGAAAAATATTGTTTTTATTTCAATATATGTATATATAAGTATATGAAAATTGTATCTTACCAACTATTTGATGTAAGTCAGCGAGCATTTTGAAGTATTCCATTCCAAAAATACAAGTACCATGTCGACTATACTCACAAGGGAAAATCTCTGACCATTCGTTATACCTTTTTTTAAATAAAATAATACATGTAAATATATATTTATATAACTTACCTTGTTATATATTTGTCCTCTGTTTTGCATCCTCCTTTTAATTGGCCAGGTAATTGTAAATCTGGGGATGAAAGAAGAGTAGGCCATAGTAATTCATCAGTAGCAAATCTCTAAAGTAATTCCAAATATATATAAAAGTTTAAAATATAATAAAGAAGTTTACATATGGTTGTTCAAATTCATTCAATAAATTTTCCAAATTCATGTTATGAATTACAAACTGAATAAGTTCACGAGACAGAAATACTTGATTATACATTTGAGAAACGCTTAATTCAGCATTTGCTTGTCTTTTCGTAACCAATGATTCTAAAAAAAATAATTAAAATAAATTTATAATTTAATGATTTAGATACCATTTTTCCAAAGATTAATAGATTTAGCTGTACGAGTTCTTAAAAAATTATACCTTTTAAGATGAGCACGTTTATAACCCACTGAATGTGATCCATTCAAAAATTGAATAATTTGACTAATTTCTTTATTAGTTTTTAGAATAATATCATAATTCTAAAAATATATAATTCTAAAATTAGAAATATTAGTTTTTTCTGTACCTGTAACCACAGGATATAACTCCACTTATTATATGATTTAAACAATACTTTTGTACAATCCCAATGTCCAAAATTCATATAATGACCTAGTGAATCATATGAATAAAGCTAAATAAGTATTTTTTAATGCAATTCTTTTATTTATATCAACAATTTACCTTTCCCGAGAGATATATGTTTGGAATACAGCTTTCTAACTTCATCATTAATTCAATAAACTCATCTGAACTTTTCGAATCAACTGCAAAACAGTACGAATTTTTTGGAGAATATGTATGACTCAATTCTTCCATTAACCAATAAAAATCCTATAAGAAGCAAAATCATAATAATTATTATTAAAATATTATAATAATATTACTTACTTCATGTACTACTCTACTAACAGCATAAGAATGTTTAATATCTGGCTGCTGAATATTTGAAATGTTCAAAAAATTTTCAATTTCCGAACAACTATTAAAAAACTTATGTGATTTAAACTGAAAATAAAAAATTACTTTAATAATATTATTATAACAATTAAATAAAATACTTACATTTAATATAAAACGTCCATCATTTACATATTCCGTAATATACTTAGTATGATCAGTTCCAAGAAAAGTTTGACAATTCAACGATGGAATTCTAAATAATATTTATACAATAATATTAAAAATCTCATAAATCATACTTATGAATAAGTGATTTGTTTACTATAAGATTATTTTCTGATAATAATCTACGTTTGAACTGCCATTGTTCATAATCATCCTAATATACTATAATCAAATGATATAATAAGTATAAAACTAACCCTATCATGTGTTAACCCAGTATATACATAAATTGAAAATAATAAAACTATTGATACTATAAAAAACTGATTTAAGCGTTTCCTAGAAGAAATATTGGAAGTATTTGACCCGATTATTGATATCTTCTTTAGCATTATCTAAACTAATACAAAGAAAAATGATATAATAGAATAGGATTAGAAAAGTTTTAGGCAGAATATTACGTTTTAAAGTTAGAAACATGTAAGATAGCAAGCAATAGGAATGAGAAAAGGTGGAAGAGCAAATAACATCGCCAGATCGGTGCAACGAGTGCCGAGAAGAAGAATATAAGAGAGAGAGAGAGAGAGAGAGAGAGAGAGAGAGAGAGGGGGGAGGAGAGAGAGACAAAATATGATATAGTTACATCACAGGGGAGAGGAAGAGAAAACAGAAGAAGAGTATGACGATAAACTTATGAGGACAAGAGAATATCAGCAAGTTTGATAAGCAAAGTTCTTCGAATCTTTAACAATTATATTATCAAACTCTTTATTGTTGATTAAAAAGTGATTAAAGAACAATAGAAATATATTTATTAAAATGAAAAAGTTTTAATCAAAATTTAAAAAATATTATTATTAATTAGCTTCTTTTTCAAAAATATATCAGTAAAAGCAAAAAATTTAATTATCAATTTGATATCTGTACGTCAGATATTGAATATCAGTTACAAATGGTTTGATCATATACAAATATAGAATTAACAGCTACATATATATTGAAACCTGTTCAAGTTTTAAATAATAATACAGTCAAATATTGAATTATGAATAAAATCAGTTGAATCACAAAAAAAATGTTATTCTAAAGCAGAAATAAATGCAGCTGATATTCCAGCTCCGAAATATAAACCTGAAAATACAGTTTTGATTAGAGACACTATTACATCACTCATATAGTTAAGAGCAATACAGAATTGTATTTTTATTGTTTTCTCTATCTAAAGTGAGAAATATATACATATAAAATAATAAGTTGGCATGGTAACAATCTAAGAAACTGATATTTATATGTTTTTCTTTACCAAATCGAAGCCTCAGTTTTATTTTTCTTCAGAAAAAAAGCAAAATGAAAGCTATTTTGTATTTTTGTTGTCTTTATTTTATCTTTGTTCTGTTTTAGAAATCAGATCAAAAAGTATATAGTTTCCTACCTGTTATCATTGAAGCTGCTCCCATTTGTGAAGCTAAACGAGATACCGATGGTTCAACACACCTAAAACAGAATATTTTTAATTCTGCATGATCATATAAACAGTTTTTTTTTAGCAAAAATATAGTTTACCTGGGTAATAGCGGTAGTAAGATTCCAGAAAGAACCCCTATTAATAATCCCATAAACCCATTTCCAATAAAATAAAACCATTCATTTTTGAAGATAACCTAAGATCAACAAAAAGTGTTATCTTTTCTCATTACATATACAACTATAATACCTTAGCAGTACGAACTTCTGGATAATTTGGAATGAAATTGCAATACATGAAAAATGGAATTAACAAAAGGGAAAGAATGCATGGAACACATAATAACATCCTTAATTTCTTATTTTTTGGATCCTAAATCAGTAATAAGTTGAATAAAAAATTTTTAAAACTTAACTATTTTAATAAAATTAGCTGCAATTGCTCCAATAGTAGCCATAACATAAAAATTCAAAAATGTTCCGATTGACAAGTAATATTTTTCTGAAAAAAAAAATTAAGAAGTAAAATATAAAAATGTAATGAATGATGAACAAACCTAAATGAGCAATTCCAGGTGTTGGCCATGGCTGAATTCCAATAGATAATGTTGGAAATATAGTATACATCATAAAAAACAAAATAAAAATACTAATCAGCTCACTCCACGCCTACAACACAAATTCATTTTAGTTATTATAACCTATAGTTTATTGCAAATATTTTAATTAAATTAATTATATTTTTAAAAATACTTACATCTTTAAATACATGACCAATTTGAGAAAAATAGTATGTTACTGTCAAAGATCTTTCTTGTCGGTAATTATCTCCAACTTTCATATAAACTCGAATAAAATCCTGAAAAAAACATCATATTTTCTAATAATTTAATGGAAAAACATACAGATCTCCATAAGAACATCAGAAGATTGAGACAAAGGATTAAATAAATTGATGTAAATCCATAATAAGTTTGTGCTGTGGGTTGTGGGGTTTTTGGGTTTGCTTAAATAGTTTGTTGAACTTTGAACAACAGTTTCTAAAATTACCAGCTGTAGTAAACACATATAACAAACTGCTAATAATTCCACCAACATTTGTTCCAATAACGACAGCATTTGTGTATTTACTTGGCAAATCACTGGTTAAACTCAGAAGAGAACTCTTAAGCATATTGTTTCAAGATTTAAAAGATTTAAGAATGAATTACTTGAAATACTCCATTACATGCCATCATAATCAGTATAACAGTAAATGTCATGTTATAAAACCATTGAAGTTCTTAAATATTTCTTATTAATATTCAAATAAAAAATAAAAACTTACTGTAATGAGAAGGCTCTACAAGTAAAGCTATTACAAATAATATCATTATGTTAATAATATTTATGAATATAGATCCCCATAAACGATAAAAAGGATTGCTGAAAATTATTTCATGGAAATCATGTCTTCATAACATATTTGAAATTTTACCTAATAAATGGTAAAATACATATAATAGTTAATCCAAATAATGGACTACATGCATCCATTCCAAGAGCATCCATGAATTTCATAGCATATTCCGATGGAATATAATGAGCAGAAAACCAATAATTAAAATAATACTAAACAATAAATATTATTATTAAGATTACTATATAAGCATGCTGTACCGTTGGCGATAAAAAGTTTAAAAGATTCCATGCTAAGAATATAGCAGCACTTTCTATGATAATAGCAATATAAACCAGGTTAAACTGAATTAAAATAATTCATTTCTTTAATAATGTTTGAACATCTAACTTACAATATCTACATTAGAATCATCTTTATCTGTTAATTGCTTAACTTCCGATGTCGACGTATGAATTTCATCATATCGAGTTAATTCAGGTTGCTTAGGAGAAGAAAAAGTAAATATTTAATAAATTTCAATAAATACCTCTACAACAGGCTGTTCATGAGAACTATTCATAATTTTAAAATTTGCAAACCTAAATGAACAGGAGCGATTTTCAGAATTCTTTTTTCTGTTATCACTGGTTATCAATCATTCACGTTGAGATAAGCATCATAAAATGTAATATGATGAAGAGTTGAAGTACGACTGTTCCCCAAAACTCATGAGCAATTTCTTTAATCGCTTGTTGTAAGGTTCTGTTATTGTACTTCACCCCCAAATATACTCCATAATCCATTCCAGACAATATAAAACAATTGAACACAATATATTAAAACGCAGCATTTATTTTTTACTATCATACAACTTCTCTCTATTTACCATTTCAACAATATTGAAATGGATTATACAAAAGTAATAAAACCATGAGCTCAAAACTGTTCAGCTTGATAAAAACAACCGGAAATAGATTTTAAAATCTTACAAAAACTAGTGCAAACCATGTTAAAATTTTCACAACATCGGTAACATAAATGAGCTGAAAGATTTGTTAGGAATATTTACTTTTGAAAAACAGGATGAGAATCAGCAACGTAATGTTAGTACTTTAAGCATGCCCACGAGGCAGTAGTTGATGAGATAGTTTTGATAAAGCAAAGGTTACATTTTTATACTATACAATACCGGGCAGCAGTGAGGTGTTTAGAGAAAGTCTGAAAAAAAAAGAAATATAAAATATATAAACAAAAGGGAATACCTTTTTCATGGAACGCATTATGGAAGCCTTCTGAGTGTTGATGAAGCACTCAATCATAATTCTACTGGCAGTTTGAACGTCTTCATCATTTACGTACCTATACTGGTTATTAAAAAACATTTTTGTTGCAGAAACTTACGATCGCAAATGAAGTTTAGCATGAGCCTCCGAAAGACGGATCATCGATTCAACATGTCTGACAGTGATAGCAACTGAACCAGTAGCCATACTTTCCTTTCTCATTTGCGCGAAAACATTAGAAAATTTATCAGAATGTTTTTCACTAAGCGTTGGGTGGCATTTTTCACGTGCGAAAAGAATATATTTCTTAAGGAGATCTTGAGGAATTAAGACAAGTCCAGTTCTTTCATCGATCTTTAAATAAATACAATTTTATATAAAATAAAAAGGATCCCTTACCTGTTGATCTTCGTTCTCTTTATTCTCATTCAATTCATCTTCATCTTGCTTATCAGGGTGTAAACGAATATGATTTCCAACAACAAATTTGGATAATCTTAAAACGCAAATAAAGCAACTTTTAAAAAAAATTTAGTCACTACCTCTCATCCTCGACTGGATCTACAGTATCCCGAACAACGCATAGTACATCAAAACGTGAAAGGATTGGCTCGGTGAGGTCAACGTTCTCAGCAAATGTACGAGAAGGATCATACCTATAATTCAAACTTTAAAATAAATGACATAGTTATAATAAAACCTTCCACCAATTGGATTAGATGCAGCGATAACAGTACACCTAGCTTGCAAAGAAGTCACAATACCAGCTTTAGAGATAGAAATAGATTGTTGTTCCATAGCCTCGTGAATAGATGTACGATCTTGGTCAGACATTTTGTCAAACTCGTCAATGAGACATACACCCTTATCAGCAAGAACCTGAAAGTTAAGACACAGTTAGACCGTAAGTTGCTTAATTAAAAAACCATGGCTCCGGCTTCCAGAGTCCACTCCCGTGTGACTGGGTGTCTCTGAACATAGGCTGTCAAACCAACAGCAGAAGCTCCTTGACCTGTAGTCAGCACAGCTCGAGGTGCAATATGTCCAGCATATCGAAGGAATTGAGATTTAGCTGTTCCCGGATCTCCGCAGAGAAGAACATTGATATCTCCTAAAAAAAACTTATGATATCCATAGCAAATATTAACAAACCTCTCAATTTGTGCTTTTCTCCTGGATTCTTTGGCTCTCCTCGGAATAACGCTAAAGCAATAGCTTGCTTAACATCATCATGACCGTAGATAGATGGAGCGATAGAGGCAAAAATACGCTCAGCTATACGAGGATCTTTAGATAATTCGCGGATAGCCTAAAAATTAAGTATATATAAGCGTTTATTAAATATTTAAAAACCTTGATTTCCTCATCTGTTAGCTGGTCACTAGCAACCTTATCATGATTGGTAATATGATTAGCATGAATTATGGTGTTGAATACGGGGAAACCTTGTTTGAAATTCAAAGAACCGTCATAGTTGTTAGTATATACACCAGTAATTTCCTTAAAAAAAAATAAATATGGCACAAAATAAAATAAAGTATACAATTTCATCTCCTGGCTTACAAGAATCGCAGAGGTCTCCTAGAAGAATAACATCCTTTGCACGAGGTAACCGTCCGGCAGCTACTTTATTTGGAGATTCTTGAATAGTTATTCGCTGATAGTTGTGATATATAGTCTATAATGACATCAGCATTGAAGAAACATAAAGAACAGTACATACATTTTCTACGTTAATTTCGAACGGTCCCTTGCCCTGACAAGATGGACATATGGAGGGTTTAACTTCGTCATCCTCTCGTTGAATAAATGGTCCTAAGAGATAACCGCATCCAACGCAATCGAACTTGACGACAGAAAGTTGGGGTAAAATTCCTTAAGCACAGTTTAATAAACATCATAAACATTTTTAATACCTGTTGTAACAGTTACGACACCTGTTGTTCTAATCAAGTTATTTAAATGAACTTGTCGAAGAGATTTGATATCCTCTTCTACTGGAAGATTACTGATACGAACCTAAGACTAATATAAACAAGCGGAGAAAAAAAGATAATCATACCTTAACCTCAGCGCATACGCGAGAATAATAGGGATACATGGTGATAACAACATCAGTAAGAGCTTTATCCAAAATCCGAAACATCTTAAATGTATGAAAGTTAATCGGCGATAAAAACAGTTTATGAATTTTATGCCTTATCCCGGACATATAATATTGCTTGAAAGTAATGAAAAAGCATTAACTTAATGGTTTTTTCAAATATTTACACTTCTCAAGCAGATTTCTGAAAATTGAAATAGGAAAAAAGCTTACTTGAACTGGAGCGTCGGGCAAGAAATAAACTATATTCTGTTCTCCATTTTCATCGGCAAGATCTTGATAATTGACTTCCAATGACTCCTTATTTTCAGCAGCCATTTGTTTGATGAGCTAGAATAACCGAAATATTCATTTCCCAAAAACACAAACTTACTTGAATATACTTAGGCTTTCTAGTTTCCTTATCTTTGAAAGCACGTAAGAAATTTTTAAATCTTAAACAAACTTATTCATCTTTTGAACCAAAACTATTGAAGCCTAACCTTCTCTCGATCTCACGAGCAACGGCTTCATCGGATACATGGTCTTTAGCAGATCGTCCTCGCATGTTTTCCAAAATGTCAATAGGTACATCATCATCTTCCATAGGAACATCTTCTTCTTCTGTCTTTCTTAAACGACGTCTTTGGCGAATATTGTCCTTAAATGTTAAAATTTAGCACAATTGTTTTTCTAATAGATACTGTTTCGTCGTCTTCTTCGTAGAACAAGGCATCATCGTCCTGCATATGATCTCGTTTAGCCATTTCCCTCTCAGCCGCTCTCCTATCAGCAATACCAAGCTCAGAAAGGTCTTGCTCATCATCTAATCCTGATTCAGAATATCTATCCAATTCTGGCTGTTCCCGATAATCTCTTAAATATTTCCAGTAAAAAATTCAGGAAAAAAAGAACAAAATTAATACCGTTCTAGATTATCTCCAAATAAATTTTCACCCTCTTCCTCTTCTATGTCATCAACATCATTATTGAACATTTCATCTATTGGATCATCATCATCATCATCAATTCTTTGTCCTATGGGGTTCTCTTCATCTAAATTCCTTAATATAGGAAAACATGAGATATTATTTGTTACCAATTTCTGATGGGTCAGGCCGATTAGAAGATGACATGTTCTAAAAATGGAAAATAAAGGTAAAGCTAAAAAAAGGAACAGTTCGAAATAAATAAATTTGCATGGCTACTAAAACTTTTTTATGAAAAATGAAAAAAAAGTATTGCCGAAATATTCAGTTAACAATACTATAGGTGTAGATTTGAAATTTAACAAGGCGCGCTCGTTTTTCGCGCATAGGAGTAATTCCCGCCGAAACCTTTAAATGTCTCTGGTTACATCTTCTTATCTATTATGAATAATAGAAACTTCATGGTAAATAGCAAGAAAGTTTATAATATTTATAAAACAATTAAAGAAAATAATATAATTCAATGGTTAAAACACCAGTCTTTATTCGTTCAAACGTTCACGCACATATGTTACAGGAAGAGATCACAGGTTTTCTTACGTGTTATAATAATCAGATATTCATTGATCCTTTCTTGAATATTTGTAAAACCTTCGCCTTTGAGAACTGTCTAGCTGAAAAATTCAAGGAATTTCTGTTGCAAAGCTTGTAAAATCAAATAAAATAAATCCAAAAAGAGAAATTAAATTTAACTTCCATACCTTCTTCTATTCCTAAGGTGAATGCACTGCTTTGTAAAGCTTTAATATACTCAGCTAACTGATCAGGTGTTAATCGTCCAAGTTCTACAAAAATCATGAATACGAATATAAAAGAAAGCTACATTAATTTACCGTTTACTAATTTAACATCTTCTGGCTCTAAATCTGTGCGGTACCGGTTATGATTTTGTCCAGGAATAAGAACCTAAAAATATTAGAACAAATGGCTTGAATAAAATCATACTTCGTTTTCTCTGTTTAAATCCCACGCTCCTGGTACGTTTTCTGGAAATAGTTCCGGCGACGGAGCTCTTTGAAACATTTCTGAGCATTGCAAACTATTTGACGCTGGCAAATCTGCATATTGTGACATTTTTATTTACAATCTAGATTATCAGTAACTGTTCTATTCTGAAACACTTGTTATTATAAAATTAGTTAATAGTTAATACAACATGAGTTATATATAAATCACATTTAAATAAAATAATTAACTTTATACGTTCAAACGCTAAATTCTTTGTACGCAGAAATGCGTCGAGGTTTGTTAATAGAATATATTGTATCTAAAGTTTCAGTAAATATAAAATAAGTTAAATGACAAGCCCTGATCTATTATATATATATATTTATATATATTTATATATAATTTTTTTTAATAATGTAAAGCACTAATATATTCAAGTAATGGTCGTGTTTTGTATTCATATTTTCTTTAACTGTCTATTTGTTTTTTAACCATATACTATCTCAACTCAATAATTAGTACACGAATAATTTATTAAGACACTTAAATACAGATAATAGTATATAATAGGAATTCAGAAGAATCGTATATAATATAATTATCAAATGGAGGAACTATTATGGGAAGAGGAGATCATTATTTTTTTAGATCTATATGTCTTTTTTTATATTTTCTTTCTGTGAAGTTGTGTTTTCTTCAGTGGTTTTGTCGGTGCTCTTGCGGAAACGACGGAATAGTTGATGACAGCAGGAAAAGTCTAGAAAAACTGATTTGCATTGTTCAGATTTTGTATCATACCTTGTGCTGAGCAACATGAAAGTTGCCCGAAAACAAATCTAGATGCTGGCTGCGCAGGTTGGAAAGCGAACTTGAAGAAATTCTTTAGTGTAATATTTTTTCAAAAAGTTACCTGTGGTGGAATGATAGACTGGCAAGCAGCACCAATACATGGTGGAGAAGGAGCTTGGAAAACAATCTGAATTTAAAATTTAAAGTTTCACTGCTCTCTGAAGTTGTTCTGACCTTTGGTGGTGGAGGAGCACAAGCAACACCTACACATGGAGGTGGTGGAGGAGCACAAGCAACTCCTACGCATGGGGGTGGTGGGGGAGCTTGGAAGATAACCTATTTAGAACGTTTAGTGTTAAATTCAATTTTAAAATAATGAGTGTTACCTTTGGTGGTGGAGGAGCACAAGCAACTCCTACACATGGAGGTGGTGGAGGAGCACAAGCAACTCCTACACATGGAGGTGGTGGAGGAGCACAAGCAACTCCTACGCATGGAGGTGGTGGGGGAGCTTGGAAGATAACCTATTTAGAACGTTTAGTGTTAAGTTCAATTTTAAAATGATGAGTGTTACCTTTGGTGGTGGAGGAGCACAAGCAACTCCTACACATGGAGGTGGTGGGGGTGCTTGGAAGATAACCTATTTAGAAATTAATTTGTTTTATACTATTAAGCTCAATATTACTTGCGGTGGCGCTGGAGCACAAGCAACTCCTACGCATGGAGGTGGTGGTGGGGGTTGGAAGACAACCTGAATAGAAACTTTTGTATTGAATATATTATTCTGTATAATATTACTTGAGGTCTTGGAGGACCACAGGCAACTCCTACGCACGGAGAGGGAGGAAGAGCTTGGAATAAAACCTAAATTTAGTAAGACTTTAAGACTGAGATCCCAGCGTAGTACCTTAGGTGGTGAAGGAGCACAAGCAACTCCGACGCATGGAGGAGGAGGAGCCTGAAGAATAACCTGAAAAATCTATGAAATTGGATGTTAATTCAAACTCACTTGTGGAGGAGAGCACGCTGTTCCGAAGCATGGTGGATTCAGAATTGGAGCTGGCATAGCAAATATCTAGAAATATATAATAAATATATTTTAATATTTCATAACCAGGTGGTATGTACCCTTTGACCACAGTTATGACATGGTTGAGCTGTTACAGCAGCTACAGAAATCAACAAAAGAATGATGTTCATTTCTAAAAAAACAATGATATACAATGAATATTTTTATAAAATTCAGTAAAAATGCTATTAATTATTTGAAAAGGAGCAGAGCCAATGAAAATTGTGGATGTGAATTTTGGCGTGATAAGCATGTCTTTTATAGTTGTCGAGGCAAGCCAAGTATCTGGTCATTCGCAAAAAAACAGGATGGACATATAGTGAAGTGAAGTAGCTCCAGAATCCGAAGCTAATACTGGATGGAATTTTCGTGTAAAATAAACAGAACAGTTTCTGTTTGCGAAAACGAATCTTTAATTATGCTGTAGTTTATTCTACCTAGGTTTATATTATGTGATTAATTATTCAATTATGTATTTTTTTCTATCTTTATATTACTTAGAATTTCTTTTTTTTTTAAGAATTTTCGCATTCTGCTTAATCATTATAGCACATTGAAAAATTGCTAAAGTTGCTTAGCTTATTTTTTTAATTTCAAATTTTTACTATATCTTGCTTTACATTAAAACTGTATTTATTTCTGATGTTAAATAACTTTAAAATTACACAAATTGTTCAAAGCTGGTATTTCAAAACAAAAAGCATGTCTATGGACATCTTGATGAGCAGTTTCCGTATTCTTGTCATCTTCAAAATTTAAGCATCCCTTGTTCCAACTTGAAATGTTATCATTGACCAGTCGCCTAGCTTTATTTGAACAGTTTTGCCACCCGAACTCATACATATGTGTCTCACACAATTGGATGATTTGTTTAAACATTGTTGACAGCTTAAAGAACAAATCAACCTTCGCTCGAAAATAAACTGGACAAATCTTTATGCCTATATATTAATATTCTATTCAAAGAAAATGCTTTACTGCCCTAATGTTTTTATATAATTAATACTTTCCCAGATACACTTTCAACACTTGCGGTGCATGTTCCATGCTGCTCACTTGAACCTATTATGGCGAAGGTGATAGAAAGTGACTTAATTCAAACCTCCAGATTAATTTAATTAATTGTAACTTGTTCAGTAAGGGTATACGATTAAATGTAATTTAGTATATATAAACAAACAAACAATAGCAATATTATTTATCACAAAATAAAAAAAGTACATTGCTTAATCATTTGAATAATCAATGATGTCATAATTTAACTTTGAAAAATAGTTCAAATATAACAAGTTTATGATGATATTTGGTTCCACCTGTGAAATTCCCGAATTTGAGCAAGCTGGAAAAAGCGTTGTGTCAAAATAGTGTTAGTTTTCTGATAATTAAATACAAAAAAACAGGATTTATTCAATTTTCAATTGTATAATAAAGGATATTATATTTGAACTATGCCAAATATCTAAGTATATAAAGGGGGACATATTCCTCAATATTCAACAACTTCAACATGAAGTTAATCATTCTATTCGTTTCCGTCCTCGGCATCTACTCATCACCAGGTTTTTTTTGTTTCTTACCTAATTTTCATTGACTGTTTTTAGTGACTCGTGAATCCCAGAGACAAACTTCTGTCGATCCATTCGGAAGCACTTCCAAAACCCCACTTGATGCCAGCACCGTCGATCCTTTAGGAAGTATCACTGATTTACCAATTGATGCCAGCACCGTCGATCCATTCGGAAGTATCACTGATTTACCAATTGATGCCAGCACCGTCGATCCATTCGGAAGCACTTCCAAAACCCCAATTGATGCCAGCACCGTCGATCCTTTAGGAAGTATCACTGATTTACCAATTGATGCCAGCACCGTCGATCCATTCGGAAGTATCACTGATTTACCAATTGATGCCAGCACCGTCGATCCAGTCGGAAGCAACTCCAACTCACCTAGTGTTGGAACTACCGTCGATACTTTGGGAAATGTTTCTAACGGACCTGTTGATGGTACTACGATTGCAGCATAAATCTGTTCATGACAAGTCTGTGTAAGAAAGCTTAGTTTTTCACTCAGATGTGATGATAATTGTATTTGAATTGTATATTTATAATAAAACGAAATCAATTTACTTTACGTTCATTTGTAAAAATATTAATTACATAAAAACAATAAGGCAGCAAAGCGATGTATGAAGAAATATTTTAAAGTTCAGTAGCTAGTCTAATCATATATTCAAAGTAGTTAGTATACAATTTATATCAAACCTGATATATAATAACACATAATAGAGGCAGGTTATATTTTTTAAAGCACCATCTTTGAGACAAAGCTTGAGCATATGTCAACGCTATCGCACTCCCAAATACAAGAAAACTGTTTAAAGATGTTTGTATTTCAAAAAGAGAAGATGAAGAAGACGCATTGTGCTCTGAAAATTTATAAAATAGTGTGCAAAATGTAAAAGAAATAGACCTTGAGATCACCATTAGCGATATCTTGAACTCGACTTTTGGGTTTTGGAAGTCCAGCTTCTTCTATCAACTTGAATGCAAAACTAATGTTTTTAATCTTGTCCTCGAATGATTTAGCCTTAAGAAAAAAAATGTGGAGAGGAACAAAATATCCTTCCAGCAGTCCCATCAATAAAACGAGAAAAACGCCATCTTGAAATTGATATTCCATGCTGCTCACTTGAACCTATTATGGCGAAGGTGATAGAAAGTGACTTAATTCAAACCTCCAGATTAATTTAATTAATTGTAACTTGTTCAGTAAGGGTATACGATTAAATGTAATTTAGTATATATAAACAAACAAACAATAGCAATATTATTTATCACAAAATAAAAAAAGTACATTGCTTAATCATTTGAATAATCAATGATGTCATAATTTAACTTTGAAAAATAGTTCAAATATAACAAGTTTATGATGATATTTGGTTCCACCTGTGAAATTCCCGAATTTGAGCAAGCTGGAAAAAGCGTTGTGTCAAAATAGTGTTAGTTTTCTGATAATTAAATACAAAAAAACAGGATTTATTCAATTTTCAATTGTATAATAAAGGATATTATATTTGAACTATGCCAAATATCTAAGTATATAAAGGGGGACATATTCCTCAATATTCAACAACTTCAACATGAAGTTAATCATTCTATTCGTTTCCGTCCTCGGCATCTACTCATCACCAGGTTTTTTTTGTTTCTTACCTAATTTTCATTGACTGTTTTTAGTGACTCGTGAATCCCAGAGACAAACTTCTGTCGATCCATTCGGAAGCACTTCCAAAACCCCACTTGATGCCAGCACCGTCGATCCTTTAGGAAGTATCACTGATTTACCAATTGATGCCAGCACCGTCGATCCATTCGGAAGTATCACTGATTTACCAATTGATGCCAGCACCGTCGATCCATTCGGAAGTATCACTGATTTACCAATTGATGCCAGCACCGTCGATCCAATCGGAAGTATCACTGATTCACCGATTGATGCCAGCACCGATGATCTTATAAGAATTATCACACCTATGACGCCTGAAGCCTTGACCGTCGATCCATTCGGAAGCAGTTCCAAAACCCCAATTGATGCCAGCACCGTCGATCCTTTAGGAAGTATCACTGATTTACCAATTGATGCCAGCACCGTCGATCCATTCGGAAGTATCACTGATTCACCGATTGATGCCAGCACCGTCGATCCTTTAGGAAGCACTTGCAAAACCCCAATTGATGCCAGCACCGTCGATCCATTCGGAAGTATCACTGATTTACCAATTGATGCCAGCACCGTCGATCCAGTCGGAAGCAACTCCAACTCACCTAGTGTTGGAACTACCGTCGATACTTTGGGAAATGTTTCTAACGGACCTGTTGATGGTACTACGATTGCAGCATAAATCTGTTCATGACAAGTCTGTGTAAGAAAGCTTAGTTTTTCACTCAGATGTGATGATAATTGTATTTGAATTGTATATTTATAATAAAACGAAATCAATTTACTTTACGTTCATTTGTAAAAATATTAATTACATAAAAACAATAAGGCAGCAAAGCGATGTATGAAGAAATATTTTAAAGTTCAGTAGCTAGTCTAATCATATATTCAAAGTAGTTAGTATACAATTTATATCAAACCTGATATATAATAACACATAATAGAGGCAGGTTATATTTTTTAAAGCACCATCTTTGAGACAAAGCTTGAGCATATGTCAACGCTATCGCACTCCCAAATACAAGAAAACTGTTTAAAGATGTTTGTATTTCAAAAAGAGAAGATGAAGAAGACGCATTGTGCTCTGAAAATTTATAAAATAGTGTGCAAAATGTAAAAGAAATAGACCTTGAGATCACCATTAGCGATATCTTGAACTCGACTTTTGGGTTTTGGAAGTCCAGCTTCTTCTATCAACTTGAATGCAAAACTAATGTTTTTAATCTTGTCCTCGAATGATTTAGCCTTAAGAAAAAAAATGTGGAGAGGAACAAAATATCCTTCCAGCAGTCCCATCAATAAAACGAGAAAAACGCCATCTTGAAATTGATATTCCATGCTGCTCACTTGAACCTATTATGGCGAAGGTGATAGAAAGTGACTTAATTCAAACCTCCAGATTAATTTAATTAATTGTAACTTGTTCAGTAAGGGTATACGATTAAATGTAATTTAGTATATATAAACAAACAAACAATAGCAATATTATTTATCACAAAATAAAAAAAGTACATTGCTTAATCATTTGAATAATCAATGATGTCATAATTTAACTTTGAAAAATAGTTCAAATATAACAAGTTTATGATGATATTTGGTTCCACCTGTGAAATTCCCGAATTTGAGCAAGCTGGAAAAAGCGTTGTGTCAAAATAGTGTTAGTTTTCTGATAATTAAATACAAAAAAACAGGATTTATTCAATTTTCAATTGTATAATAAAGGATATTATATTTGAACTATGCCAAATATCTAAGTATATAAAGGGGGACATATTCCTCAATATTCAACAACTTCAACATGAAGTTAATCATTCTATTCGTTTCCGTCCTCGGCATCTACTCATCACCAGGTTTTTTTTGTTTCTTACCTAATTTTCATTGACTGTTTTTAGTGACTCGTGAATCCCAGAGACAAACTTCTGTCGATCCATTCGGAAGCACTTCCAAAACCCCACTTGATGCCAGCACCGTCGATCCAGTCGGAAGCACTTCCAAAACCCCAATTGATGCCAGCACCGTCGATTCATTCGGAAGTATCACTGATTTACCAATTGATGCCAGCACCGTCGATCCTTTAGGAAGCACTTCCAAAACCCCAATTGATGCCAGCACCGTCGATCCATTCGGAAGCACTTCCAAAACCCCAATTGATGCCAGCCCCGTCGATCCAGTCGGAAGCAACTCCAACTCACCTAGTGTTGGAACTACCGTCGATACTTTGGGAAATGTTTCTAACGGACCTGTTGATGGTACTACGATTGCAGCATAAATCTGTTCATGACAAGTCTGTGTAAGAAAGCTTAGTTTTTCACTCAGATGTGATGATAATTGTATTTGAATTGTATATTTATAATAAAACGAAATCAATTTACTTTACGTTCATTTGTAAAAATATTAATTACATAAAAACAATAAGGCAGCAAAGCGATGTATGAAGAAATATTTTAAAGTTCAGTAGCTAGTCTAATCATATATTCAAAGTAGTTAGTATACAATTTATATCAAACCTGATATATAATAACACATAATAGAGGCAGGTTATATTTTTTAAAGCACCATCTTTGAGACAAAGCTTGAGCATATGTCAACGCTATCGCACTCCCAAATACAAGAAAACTGTTTAAAGATGTTTGTATTTCAAAAAGAGAAGATGAAGAAGACGCATTGTGCTCTGAAAATTTATAAAATAGTGTGCAAAATGTAAAAGAAATAGACCTTGAGATCACCATTAGCGATATCTTGAACTCGACTTTTGGGTTTTGGAAGTCCAGCTTCTTCTATCAACTTGAATGCAAAACTAATGTTTTTAATCTTGTCCTCGAATGATTTAGCCTTAAGAAAAAAAATGTGGAGAGGAACAAAATATCCTTCCAGCAGTCCCATCAATAAAACGAGAAAAACGCCATCTTGAAATTGATATTCCATGCTGCTCACTTGAACCTATTATGGCGAAGGTGATAGAAAGTGACTTAATTCAAACCTCCAGATTAATTTAATTAATTGTAACTTGTTCAGTAAGGGTATACGATTAAATGTAATTTAGTATATATAAACAAACAAACAATAGCAATATTATTTATCACAAAATAAAAAAAGTACATTGCTTAATCATTTGAATAATCAATGATGTCATAATTTAACTTTGAAAAATAGTTCAAATATAACAAGTTTATGATGATATTTGGTTCCACCTGTGAAATTCCCGAATTTGAGCAAGCTGGAAAAAGCGTTGTGTCAAAATAGTGTTAGTTTTCTGATAATTAAATACAAAAAAACAGGATTTATTCAATTTTCAATTGTATAATAAAGGATATTATATTTGAACTATGCCAAATATCTAAGTATATAAAGGGGGACATATTCCTCAATATTCAACAACTTCAACATGAAGTTAATCATTCTATTCGTTTCCGTCCTCGGCATCTACTCATCACCAGGTTTTTTTTGTTTCTTACCTAATTTTCATTGACTGTTTTTAGTGACTCGTGAATCCCAGAGACAAACTTCTGTCGATCCATTCGGAAGCACTTCCAAAACCCCACTTGATGCCAGCACCGTCGATCCTTTAGGAAGTATCACTGATTTACCAATTGATGCCAGCACCGTCGATCCATTCGGAAGTATCACTGATTTACCAATTGATGCCAGCACCGTCGATCCATTCGGAAGCACTTCCAAAACCCCAATTGATGCCAGCACCGTCGATCCATTCGGAAGTATCACTGATTTACCAATTGATGCCAGCACCGTCGATCCATTCGGAAGTATCACTGATTTACCAATTGATGCCAGCACCGTCGATCCTTTAGGAAGCACTTCCAAAACCCCAATTGATGCCAGCACCGTCGATCCATTCGGAAGCACTTCCAAAACCCCAATTGATGCCAGCACCGTCGATCCAGTCGGAAGCAACTCCAACTCACCTAGTGTTGGAACTACCGTCGATACTTTGGGAAATGTTTCTAACGGACCTGTTGATGGTACTACGATTGCAGCATAAATCTGTTCATGACAAGTCTGTGTAAGAAAGCTTAGTTTTTCACTCAGATGTGATGATAATTGTATTTGAATTGTATATTTATAATAAAACGAAATCAATTTACTTTACGTTCATTTGTAAAAATATTAATTACATAAAAACAATAAGGCAGCAAAGCGATGTATGAAGAAATATTTTAAAGTTCAGTAGCTAGTCTAATCATATATTCAAAGTAGTTAGTATACAATTTATATCAAACCTGATATATAATAACACATAATAGAGGCAGGTTATATTTTTTAAAGCACCATCTTTGAGACAAAGCTTGAGCATATGTCAACGCTATCGCACTCCCAAATACAAGAAAACTGTTTAAAGATGTTTGTATTTCAAAAAGAGAAGATGAAGAAGACGCATTGTGCTCTGAAAATTTATAAAATAGTGTGCAAAATGTAAAAGAAATAGACCTTGAGATCACCATTAGCGATATCTTGAACTCGACTTTTGGGTTTTGGAAGTCCAGCTTCTTCTATCAACTTGAATGCAAAACTAATGTTTTTAATCTTGTCCTCGAATGATTTAGCCTTAAGAAAAAAAATGTGGAGAGGAACAAAATATCCTTCCAGCAGTCCCATCAATAAAACGAGAAAAACGCCATCTTGAAATTGATATTCCATGCTGCTCACTTGAACCTATTATGGCGAAGGTGATAGAAAGTGACTTAATTCAAACCTCCAGATTAATTTAATTAATTGTAACTTGTTCAGTAAGGGTATACGATTAAATGTAATTTAGTATATATAAACAAACAAACAATAGCAATATTATTTATCACAAAATAAAAAAAGTACATTGCTTAATCATTTGAATAATCAATGATGTCATAATTTAACTTTGAAAAATAGTTCAAATATAACAAGTTTATGATGATATTTGGTTCCACCTGTGAAATTCCCGAATTTGAGCAAGCTGGAAAAAGCGTTGTGTCAAAATAGTGTTAGTTTTCTGATAATTAAATACAAAAAAACAGGATTTATTCAATTTTCAATTGTATAATAAAGGATATTATATTTGAACTATGCCAAATATCTAAGTATATAAAGGGGGACATATTCCTCAATATTCAACAACTTCAACATGAAGTTAATCATTCTATTCGTTTCCGTCCTCGGCATCTACTCATCACCAGGTTTTTTTTGTTTCTTACCTAATTTTCATTGACTGTTTTTAGTGACTCGTGAATCCCAGAGACAAACTTCTGTCGATCCATTCGGAAGCACTTCCAAAACCCCACTTGATGCCAGCACCGTCGATCCTTTAGGAAGTATCACTGATTTACCAATTGATGCCAGCACCGTCGATCCATTCGGAAGTATCACTGATTTACCAATTGATGCCAGCACCGTCGATCCATTCGGAAGTATCACTGATTTACCAATTGATGCCAGCACCGTCGATCCATTCGGAAGTATCACTGATTTACCAATTGATGCCAGCACCGTCGATCCATTCGGAAGTATCACTGATTTACCAATTGATGCCAGCACCGTCGATCCTTTAGGAAGCACTTCCAAAACCCCAATTGATGCCAGCACCGTCGATCCATTCGGAAGCACTTCCAAAACCCCAATTGATGCCAGCACCGTCGATCCAGTCGGAAGCAACTCCAACTCACCTAGTGTTGGAACTACCGTCGATACTTTGGGAAATGTTTCTAACGGACCTGTTGATGGTACTACGATTGCAGCATAAATCTGTTCATGACAAGTCTGTGTAAGAAAGCTTAGTTTTTCACTCAGATGTGATGATAATTGTATTTGAATTGTATATTTATAATAAAACGAAATCAATTTACTTTACGTTCATTTGTAAAAATATTAATTACATAAAAACAATAAGGCAGCAAAGCGATGTATGAAGAAATATTTTAAAGTTCAGTAGCTAGTCTAATCATATATTCAAAGTAGTTAGTATACAATTTATATCAAACCTGATATATAATAACACATAATAGAGGCAGGTTATATTTTTTAAAGCACCATCTTTGAGACAAAGCTTGAGCATATGTCAACGCTATCGCACTCCCAAATACAAGAAAACTGTTTAAAGATGTTTGTATTTCAAAAAGAGAAGATGAAGAAGACGCATTGTGCTCTGAAAATTTATAAAATAGTGTGCAAAATGTAAAAGAAATAGACCTTGAGATCACCATTAGCGATATCTTGAACTCGACTTTTGGGTTTTGGAAGTCCAGCTTCTTCTATCAACTTGAATGCAAAACTAATGTTTTTAATCTTGTCCTCGAATGATTTAGCCTTAAGAAAAAAAATGTGGAGAGGAACAAAATATCCTTCCAGCAGTCCCATCAATAAAACGAGAAAAACGCCATCTTGAAATTGATATTCCATGCTGCTCACTTGAACCTATTATGGCGAAGGTGATAGAAAGTGACTTAATTCAAACCTCCAGATTAATTTAATTAATTGTAACTTGTTCAGTAAGGGTATACGATTAAATGTAATTTAGTATATATAAACAAACAAACAATAGCAATATTATTTATCACAAAATAAAAAAAGTACATTGCTTAATCATTTGAATAATCAATGATGTCATAATTTAACTTTGAAAAATAGTTCAAATATAACAAGTTTATGATGATATTTGGTTCCACCTGTGAAATTCCCGAATTTGAGCAAGCTGGAAAAAGCGTTGTGTCAAAATAGTGTTAGTTTTCTGATAATTAAATACAAAAAAACAGGATTTATTCAATTTTCAATTGTATAATAAAGGATATTATATTTGAACTATGCCAAATATCTAAGTATATAAAGGGGGACATATTCCTCAATATTCAACAACTTCAACATGAAGTTAATCATTCTATTCGTTTCCGTCCTCGGCATCTACTCATCACCAGGTTTTTTTTGTTTCTTACCTAATTTTCATTGACTGTTTTTAGTGACTCGTGAATCCCAGAGACAAACTTCTGTCGATCCATTCGGAAGCACTTCCAAAACCCCACTTGATGCCAGCACCGTCGATCCTTTAGGAAGTATCACTGATTTACCAATTGATGCCAGCACCGTCGATCCATTCGGAAGTATCACTGATTTACCAATTGATGCCAGCACCGTCGATCCATTCGGAAGTATCACTGATTTACCAATTGATGCCAGCACCGTCGATCCATTCGGAAGTATCACTGATTCACCGATTGATGCCAGCACCGATGATCTTATAAGAATTATCACACCTATGACGCCTGAAGCCTTGACCGTCGATCCATTCGGAAGCAGTTCCAAAACCCCAATTGATGCCAGCACCGTCGATCCTTTAGGAAGTATCACTGATTTACCAATTGATGCCAGCACCGTCGATCCATTCGGAAGTATCACTGATTTACCAATTGATGCCAGCACCGTCGATCCATTCGGAAGTATCACTGATTTACCAATTGATGCCAGCACCGTCGATCCATTCGGAAGTATCACTGATTTACCAATTGATGCCAGCACCGTCGATCCAGTCGGAAGCAACTCCAACTCACCTAGTGTTGGAACTACCGTCGATACTTTGGGAAATGTTTCTAACGGACCTGTTGATGGTACTACGATTGCAGCATAAATCTGTTCATGACAAGTCTGTGTAAGAAAGCTTAGTTTTTCACTCAGATGTGATGATAATTGTATTTGAATTGTATATTTATAATAAAACGAAATCAATTTACTTTACGTTCATTTGTAAAAATATTAATTACATAAAAACAATAAGGCAGCAAAGCGATGTATGAAGAAATATTTTAAAGTTCAGTAGCTAGTCTAATCATATATTCAAAGTAGTTAGTATACAATTTATATCAAACCTGATATATAATAACACATAATAGAGGCAGGTTATATTTTTTAAAGCACCATCTTTGAGACAAAGCTTGAGCATATGTCAACGCTATCGCACTCCCAAATACAAGAAAACTGTTTAAAGATGTTTGTATTTCAAAAAGAGAAGATGAAGAAGACGCATTGTGCTCTGAAAATTTATAAAATAGTGTGCAAAATGTAAAAGAAATAGACCTTGAGATCACCATTAGCGATATCTTGAACTCGACTTTTGGGTTTTGGAAGTCCAGCTTCTTCTATCAACTTGAATGCAAAACTAATGTTTTTAATCTTGTCCTCGAATGATTTAGCCTTAAGAAAAAAAATGTGGAGAGGAACAAAATATCCTTCCAGCAGTCCCATCAATAAAACGAGAAAAACGCCATCTTGAAATTGATATTCCATGCTGCTCACTTGAACCTATTATGGCGAAGGTGATAGAAAGTGACTTAATTCAAACCTCCAGATTAATTTAATTAATTGTAACTTGTTCAGTAAGGGTATACGATTAAATGTAATTTAGTATATATAAACAAACAAACAATAGCAATATTATTTATCACAAAATAAAAAAAGTACATTGCTTAATCATTTGAATAATCAATGATGTCATAATTTAACTTTGAAAAATAGTTCAAATATAACAAGTTTATGATGATATTTGGTTCCACCTGTGAAATTCCCGAATTTGAGCAAGCTGGAAAAAGCGTTGTGTCAAAATAGTGTTAGTTTTCTGATAATTAAATACAAAAAAACAGGATTTATTCAATTTTCAATTGTATAATAAAGGATATTATATTTGAACTATGCCAAATATCTAAGTATATAAAGGGGGACATATTCCTCAATATTCAACAACTTCAACATGAAGTTAATCATTCTATTCGTTTCCGTCCTCGGCATCTACTCATCACCAGGTTTTTTTTGTTTCTTACCTAATTTTCATTGACTGTTTTTAGTGACTCGTGAATCCCAGAGACAAACTTCTGTCGATCCATTCGGAAGCACTTCCAAAACCCCACTTGATGCCAGCACCGTCGATCCTTTAGGAAGTATCACTGATTTACCAATTGATGCCAGCACCGTCGATCCATTCGGAAGTATCACTGATTTACCAATTGATGCCAGCACCGTCGATCCATTCGGAAGCACTTCCAAAACCCCAATTGATGCCAGCACCGTCGATCCTTTAGGAAGTATCACTGATTTACCAATTGATGCCAGCACCGTCGATCCATTCGGAAGTATCACTGATTTACCAATTGATGCCAGCACCGTCGATCCAGTCGGAAGCAACTCCAACTCACCTAGTGTTGGAACTACCGTCGATACTTTGGGAAATGTTTCTAACGGACCTGTTGATGGTACTACGATTGCAGCATAAATCTGTTCATGACAAGTCTGTGTAAGAAAGCTTAGTTTTTCACTCAGATGTGATGATAATTGTATTTGAATTGTATATTTATAATAAAACGAAATCAATTTACTTTACGTTCATTTGTAAAAATATTAATTACATAAAAACAATAAGGCAGCAAAGCGATGTATGAAGAAATATTTTAAAGTTCAGTAGCTAGTCTAATCATATATTCAAAGTAGTTAGTATACAATTTATATCAAACCTGATATATAATAACACATAATAGAGGCAGGTTATATTTTTTAAAGCACCATCTTTGAGACAAAGCTTGAGCATATGTCAACGCTATCGCACTCCCAAATACAAGAAAACTGTTTAAAGATGTTTGTATTTCAAAAAGAGAAGATGAAGAAGACGCATTGTGCTCTGAAAATTTATAAAATAGTGTGCAAAATGTAAAAGAAATAGACCTTGAGATCACCATTAGCGATATCTTGAACTCGACTTTTGGGTTTTGGAAGTCCAGCTTCTTCTATCAACTTGAATGCAAAACTAATGTTTTTAATCTTGTCCTCGAATGATTTAGCCTTAAGAAAAAAAATGTGGAGAGGAACAAAATATCCTTCCAGCAGTCCCATCAATAAAACGAGAAAAACGCCATCTTGAAATTGATATTCCATGCTGCTCACTTGAACCTATTATGGCGAAGGTGATAGAAAGTGACTTAATTCAAACCTCCAGATTAATTTAATTAATTGTAACTTGTTCAGTAAGGGTATACGATTAAATGTAATTTAGTATATATAAACAAACAAACAATAGCAATATTATTTATCACAAAATAAAAAAAGTACATTGCTTAATCATTTGAATAATCAATGATGTCATAATTTAACTTTGAAAAATAGTTCAAATATAACAAGTTTATGATGATATTTGGTTCCACCTGTGAAATTCCCGAATTTGAGCAAGCTGGAAAAAGCGTTGTGTCAAAATAGTGTTAGTTTTCTGATAATTAAATACAAAAAAACAGGATTTATTCAATTTTCAATTGTATAATAAAGGATATTATATTTGAACTATGCCAAATATCTAAGTATATAAAGGGGGACATATTCCTCAATATTCAACAACTTCAACATGAAGTTAATCATTCTATTCGTTTCCGTCCTCGGCATCTACTCATCACCAGGTTTTTTTTGTTTCTTACCTAATTTTCATTGACTGTTTTTAGTGACTCGTGAATCCCAGAGACAAACTTCTGTCGATCCATTCGGAAGCACTTCCAAAACCCCACTTGATGCCAGCACCGTCGATCCTTTAGGAAGTATCACTGATTTACCAATTGATGCCAGCACCGTCGATCCATTCGGAAGTATCACTGATTTACCAATTGATGCCAGCACCGTCGATCCATTCGGAAGCACTTCCAAAACCCCAATTGATGCCAGCACCGTCGATCCTTTAGGAAGTATCACTGATTTACCAATTGATGCCAGCACCGTCGATCCATTCGGAAGTATCACTGATTTACCAATTGATGCCAGCACCGTCGATCCAGTCGGAAGCAACTCCAACTCACCTAGTGTTGGAACTACCGTCGATACTTTGGGAAATGTTTCTAACGGACCTGTTGATGGTACTACGATTGCAGCATAAATCTGTTCATGACAAGTCTGTGTAAGAAAGCTTAGTTTTTCACTCAGATGTGATGATAATTGTATTTGAATTGTATATTTATAATAAAACGAAATCAATTTACTTTACGTTCATTTGTAAAAATATTAATTACATAAAAACAATAAGGCAGCAAAGCGATGTATGAAGAAATATTTTAAAGTTCAGTAGCTAGTCTAATCATATATTCAAAGTAGTTAGTATACAATTTATATCAAACCTGATATATAATAACACATAATAGAGGCAGGTTATATTTTTTAAAGCACCATCTTTGAGACAAAGCTTGAGCATATGTCAACGCTATCGCACTCCCAAATACAAGAAAACTGTTTAAAGATGTTTGTATTTCAAAAAGAGAAGATGAAGAAGACGCATTGTGCTCTGAAAATTTATAAAATAGTGTGCAAAATGTAAAAGAAATAGACCTTGAGATCACCATTAGCGATATCTTGAACTCGACTTTTGGGTTTTGGAAGTCCAGCTTCTTCTATCAACTTGAATGCAAAACTAATGTTTTTAATCTTGTCCTCGAATGATTTAGCCTTAAGAAAAAAAATGTGGAGAGGAACAAAATATCCTTCCAGCAGTCCCATCAATAAAACGAGAAAAACGCCATCTTGAAATTGATATTCCATGCTGCTCACTTGAACCTATTATGGCGAAGGTGATAGAAAGTGACTTAATTCAAACCTCCAGATTAATTTAATTAATTGTAACTTGTTCAGTAAGGGTATACGATTAAATGTAATTTAGTATATATAAACAAACAAACAATAGCAATATTATTTATCACAAAATAAAAAAAGTACATTGCTTAATCATTTGAATAATCAATGATGTCATAATTTAACTTTGAAAAATAGTTCAAATATAACAAGTTTATGATGATATTTGGTTCCACCTGTGAAATTCCCGAATTTGAGCAAGCTGGAAAAAGCGTTGTGTCAAAATAGTGTTAGTTTTCTGATAATTAAATACAAAAAAACAGGATTTATTCAATTTTCAATTGTATAATAAAGGATATTATATTTGAACTATGCCAAATATCTAAGTATATAAAGGGGGACATATTCCTCAATATTCAACAACTTCAACATGAAGTTAATCATTCTATTCGTTTCCGTCCTCGGCATCTACTCATCACCAGGTTTTTTTTGTTTCTTACCTAATTTTCATTGACTGTTTTTAGTGACTCGTGAATCCCAGAGACAAACTTCTGTCGATCCATTCGGAAGCACTTCCAAAACCCCACTTGATGCCAGCACCGTCGATCCTTTAGGAAGTATCACTGATTTACCAATTGATGCCAGCACCGTCGATCCATTCGGAAGTATCACTGATTTACCAATTGATGCCAGCACCGTCGATCCATTCGGAAGTATCACTGATTTACCAATTGATGCCAGCACCGTCGATCCATTCGGAAGTATCACTGATTTACCAATTGATGCCAGCACCGTCGATCCATTCGGAAGTATCACTGATTCACCGATTGATGCCAGCACCGATGATCTTATAAGAATTATCACACCTATGACGCCTGAAGCCTTGACCGTCGATCCATTCGGAAGCAGTTCCAAAACCCCAATTGATGCCAGCACCGTCGATCCTTTAGGAAGTATCACTGATTTACCAATTGATGCCAGCACCGTCGATCCATTCGGAAGTATCACTGATTTACCAATTGATGCCAGCACCGTCGATCCATTCGGAAGTATCACTGATTTACCAATTGATGCCAGCACCGTCGATCCATTCGGAAGTATCACTGATTTACCAATTGATGCCAGCACCGTCGATCCAGTCGGAAGCAACTCCAACTCACCTAGTGTTGGAACTACCGTCGATACTTTGGGAAATGTTTCTAACGGACCTGTTGATGGTACTACGATTGCAGCATAAATCTGTTCATGACAAGTCTGTGTAAGAAAGCTTAGTTTTTCACTCAGATGTGATGATAATTGTATTTGAATTGTATATTTATAATAAAACGAAATCAATTTACTTTACGTTCATTTGTAAAAATATTAATTACATAAAAACAATAAGGCAGCAAAGCGATGTATGAAGAAATATTTTAAAGTTCAGTAGCTAGTCTAATCATATATTCAAAGTAGTTAGTATACAATTTATATCAAACCTGATATATAATAACACATAATAGAGGCAGGTTATATTTTTTAAAGCACCATCTTTGAGACAAAGCTTGAGCATATGTCAACGCTATCGCACTCCCAAATACAAGAAAACTGTTTAAAGATGTTTGTATTTCAAAAAGAGAAGATGAAGAAGACGCATTGTGCTCTGAAAATTTATAAAATAGTGTGCAAAATGTAAAAGAAATAGACCTTGAGATCACCATTAGCGATATCTTGAACTCGACTTTTGGGTTTTGGAAGTCCAGCTTCTTCTATCAACTTGAATGCAAAACTAATGTTTTTAATCTTGTCCTCGAATGATTTAGCCTTAAGAAAAAAAATGTGGAGAGGAACAAAATATCCTTCCAGCAGTCCCATCAATAAAACGAGAAAAACGCCATCTTGAAATTGATATTCCATGCTGCTCACTTGAACCTATTATGGCGAAGGTGATAGAAAGTGACTTAATTCAAACCTCCAGATTAATTTAATTAATTGTAACTTGTTCAGTAAGGGTATACGATTAAATGTAATTTAGTATATATAAACAAACAAACAATAGCAATATTATTTATCACAAAATAAAAAAAGTACATTGCTTAATCATTTGAATAATCAATGATGTCATAATTTAACTTTGAAAAATAGTTCAAATATAACAAGTTTATGATGATATTTGGTTCCACCTGTGAAATTCCCGAATTTGAGCAAGCTGGAAAAAGCGTTGTGTCAAAATAGTGTTAGTTTTCTGATAATTAAATACAAAAAAACAGGATTTATTCAATTTTCAATTGTATAATAAAGGATATTATATTTGAACTATGCCAAATATCTAAGTATATAAAGGGGGACATATTCCTCAATATTCAACAACTTCAACATGAAGTTAATCATTCTATTCGTTTCCGTCCTCGGCATCTACTCATCACCAGGTTTTTTTTGTTTCTTACCTAATTTTCATTGACTGTTTTTAGTGACTCGTGAATCCCAGAGACAAACTTCTGTCGATCCATTCGGAAGCACTTCCAAAACCCCACTTGATGCCAGCACCGTCGATCCAGTCGGAAGCACTTCCAAAACCCCAATTGATGCCAGCACCGTCGATTCATTCGGAAGTATCACTGATTTACCAATTGATGCCAGCACCGTCGATCCTTTAGGAAGCACTTCCAAAACCCCACTTGATGCCAGCACCGTCGATCCAGTCGGAAGCACTTCCAAAACCCCAATTGATGCCAGCACCGTCGATTCATTCGGAAGTATCACTGATTTACCAATTGATGCCAGCACCGTCGATCCTTTAGGAAGCACTTCCAAAACCCCAATTGATGCCAGCACCGTCGATTCATTCGGAAGTATCACTGATTTACCAATTGATGCCAGCACCGTCGATCCTTTAGGAAGCACTTCCAAAACCCCAATTGATGCCAGCACCGTCGATCCATTCGGAAGCACTTCCAAAACCCCAATTGATGCCAGCACTGTCGATCCAGTCGGAAGCAACTCCAACTCACCTAGTGTTGGAACTACCGTCGATACTTTGGGAAATGTTTCTAACGGACCTGTTGATGGTACTACGATTGCAGCATAAATCTGTTCATGACAAGTCTGTGTAAGAAAGCTTAGTTTTTCACTCAGATGTGATGATAATTGTATTTGAATTGTATATTTATAATAAAACGAAATCAATTTACTTTACGTTCATTTGTAAAAATATTAATTACATAAAAACAATAAGGCAGCAAAGCGATGTATGAAGAAATATTTTAAAGTTCAGTAGCTAGTCTAATCATATATTCAAAGTAGTTAGTATACAATTTATATCAAACCTGATATATAATAACACATAATAGAGGCAGGTTATATTTTTTAAAGCACCATCTTTGAGACAAAGCTTGAGCATATGTCAACGCTATCGCACTCCCAAATACAAGAAAACTGTTTAAAGATGTTTGTATTTCAAAAAGAGAAGATGAAGAAGACGCATTGTGCTCTGAAAATTTATAAAATAGTGTGCAAAATGTAAAAGAAATAGACCTTGAGATCACCATTAGCGATATCTTGAACTCGACTTTTGGGTTTTGGAAGTCCAGCTTCTTCTATCAACTTGAATGCAAAACTAATGTTTTTAATCTTGTCCTCGAATGATTTAGCCTTAAGAAAAAAAATGTGGAGAGGAACAAAATATCCTTCCAGCAGTCCCATCAATAAAACGAGAAAAACGCCATCTTGAAATTGATATTCCATGCTGCTCACTTGAACCTATTATGGCGAAGGTGATAGAAAGTGACTTAATTCAAACCTCCAGATTAATTTTGTTCAAATGTCTGTTACAAAACGTAATAAGAGATTCTTTTACTTGAGCTAGTTTATCTGGACCAAAATCAAACAATGTGTCGAAAGCATCACGATCTCCCTGAATAAAGCAATGATAAATTAAAAAATATATATTTGTAAATACCTTTAAACCGAGTTCATCTTGTGTAGTAGTTAATTGTTCAACAGCATTTTCAGTTTTGATATGTCCTTGCTGTTTAGAAGCAATGACCATCTTTAAATATTTGATTTATAGCCATAATAGAAAATAAAGTATTACTTTAGCTGATACATATTCTGGAAGACGAATGGGAGCACGGAAATGAATAGCAAGAGCGATCAGAAATTGCAAAATTGCCACAAGATCCTAGAAAATTCAAAAAGTTTAAAGAAATTTGAAATCAGAACGACCTTCGAGTGGATGAGTTCTGGCGTCCACTTTTGATCATGTTGCCCTTTGCTCAAAAGACGGTTTCCGGTGGCAATAACAATTTGAAGTTTTTGTCTTTGTCCTTCCTCTGATTGCGAGACCTCAGGAACTTCAATCTGTAAAACAAAAATATGGTTCAAATCCATAATAGTATCAAGTTTTACTCTTATGTTCCCCAATTTTTCCACAAGTTTCTGAAGAATTTGACCATCATATAAGTCTTCTTGAACATGACGTACCTGAAGTAAAAAAATATATAAAATAAAACAATCATTGGTTACAAACATAAAGAAAACAGTAGAAATTGTCAACAACTTGTAGTGTATTTTTATTTTTTAAATAAAATAAACTTCATAAATTAACAAACTTACGACAATACGCTGATCAGCAAGCTCCTCATTGAGCCAATGCACAAGAAGATATATTAGTTCTCTCATTTTAGGATCATTATTAGTTTCCTTCGTAATGAAACGAACAGTTTCGCCTAGAATTCATATTGATAATTATAATCAACATGTTTTCCTACCTTCATCTATGATAATATCTTTGGCTAAATATGGAACTGTGGCAGAATCCAAAGCTTCACGACCTTCAATGTCAACCTTAACGAATAAGAAAATGAAAAGTAACCGAATCAAAAATAATAAATTTACCTCCACAGCCTCATTCTCCTCATTCTCTTCGTTATTTTCATTAACTGGCTTCTTTTTTTTTCGTGTTAAGGTTCCGGTAAGTTTCTCCACAAACGATTCATTCTTTTCAAAATATGTAATAAATATACGCATATTATTAAAAAATTACTTTTTGGCTTTTCATGGTATCTGCAGGGCCTGTGCTTTTTCTTCCCAGAGTTGACATTATGCTTTAAAAAAATAATAAAGAATGAGTTTCTAAATCAAGAAAAACAAAATTAAAGTAAGTAAATCTAGTCGAATCTCAAAATCATAGCTTAGTAAAACAGTCGTCCAGGCCAAACGCTGTGTAGGAGGATGTATAGAATGCATTGACATTACACTTGTGCTCTGCCTACACTAGCTATCCGATCAATAACATCACACAACGCCTGGTCATCTTCGGCCAGCAGAACTATTTATGCATTCAGTTAGGAAACTAATTATTTATTTTAGATTTTTTAACAATATCGTTAAAGATTAAAAAAAAGTAATTTATATAAAAATAATAATTTAAAGAAAACATTAGAACAACTTATAGCGACCAGTTGGCCCACGATTTTGCTGAGTCTGAAATGTTAAGTTATATACAAACCACATAATGAAAGAAATGTTTACCAGCTGACGGAATGCTTCCTTCATTATTCTAACAATTTCTTCTTTTGCCCGTCTTAAATTTATTTCACTTCTTGCCTAATTGAGAAGAAATATAAAACAAAACATATTGTGGTTCATACCTCAAGAAGAAGATATAATTTACGATCACCTTCTCTAGGTTCTTTGCCAGGAGGATAATGACTTCCTTTGACACTTATACCCACATCTGCATATTCAGAAATGTGTGACACAGAATCCTATATGTTTCAAAGTTGTTTTTTTAATAATAAGGAACACAATCTTACCCTGCTACAAACTTTATAGCGAACTTGCTGAGGAAATTCATTGATCTCAATCTCTTCTTCAAAGTATTGCCATTCTTCTTCTTTGCTAGTGGAAGGAAGTTCCTAATCAAAACATATGATCATTCTTATATAGTATGTACTCACTTCTCCACCAATATAATTCAAGCGTTCATTTAATTTGTTTGCCATTTGTCGAGCGATCATTTCTTTTGTCATTTCCATGGGTTCAAGTTGATTACCCTGAAATAGATATATCCCAATTTCTTTTAAAAATAAAAAAAATGTGCAACCTTTAATACAGCTTCTGTGGCTTTAGTGACAGCATCTCTTTCAATTGGCGCGTTTGCTCGTTTTAACGATGCTAAAGCTTCAGCTCTGGCTTTTGCTTCACTTATCTATAAACATAACTCTTATGATTCCTATTAAGCAACAATAACAAACCTTGTCAGCCACAGCTGAAGATAACTTTTCCTTTTTGGGCAGCTGACCAGCAACAACACGACGTTTACTTTTGATTAAAGAATTGAGCTAAATTAAAACTTAATTCACAAAAAAAAGCTCTCAATCTCACTTGTTCCTCAAGCTCATCATCGTCATCTTGACCATGTTCCAAGCCTGTTACAAGCCTTGTCATTTTCTTCTTAGTGGCATCAGCTTCTGCTTCTTCATCGTCGTGCTTGTATCCACTACCAGCAAATCTTAAGAACAAGATATATATTATGTGAAAAATTAAGTATTTATATCTCACCCTTTACCACCGAGATGTACGATTTTGCCCTGCGCTTCCATTTCTTTTTTAAACCTCTCGAACATGGCCTGAATGTCTGGAGGCGGTTTAACACCTGCTGTTTCAAATGCTCTGCAAATCTCTCCTGCCATTCGTTCTTGGTCTGAATATTATTCAAATAAAGAATCAAACAAACAAAATATAGAACTCACGCTCTGGCAAAATGAAAGTATAAGCATAACCCTTCTTACCAGCTCTTCCAGTTCTTCCAACCTTAATCCAATAATGAAATAAATCTTTGCTAACTAGATTACCCTATGAACATAATCTTCGTAATGGTTAGGACAATCATAATTCACAACAAGAATCAAATTCTTAACATCCAATCCTCTTGCAGCAATAGAAGTAGCAATCTGAAATAAAAATCAAAGTTAATGTTGAAAATATTTATTATTTCTTACCAAAACTTTGACAGTTCCATTTTTGAAATCAGTTATTGTAGAATCTCTATCAAACTGATCGATTCCACCATGAAGAGAAGCGCATGTGTAACCTTTCGTTAACAAATGACCACAAATTTCGTCAGCCTAATCATAGCATGAAACTCAACAAAAAGAAGTATCATACCTTTTCCTGGCGATCGACAAATACGATAGCATTGCCTTGCTCATAGAAAAGACCAAGAAGTTCAAGCAGCTTGAGAAGTTTTTGATGTTCTTCACATATCAAAGCATTTTGGGTAACATCAGAACAAACAACACTTTTTCCACCAACCTAAATCAAAAACTATAAGTATGAAATGGTTAAAAAGTGATAGCTCACCTGAATCTCAATAGGATCAAGTAAAATTTTGCGAGCTAAAGCTTCCATTTGACGTGGAAATGTGGCAGAAAATAATACAGGTTGCCGGTCAGGCCGAATGTTATTGACAATTTTCATAACCTAATATTGAAAAAAGTAAGAAAAAAACCTTTTCGAAACTTTACTTGTGGTTCAAATCCCATATCAAACATCCGATCAGCTTCATCAATAACCAAATAAGATACACGACGCAAATTCGTTACTTTTCCTGAAAAGAAAGAATATATACTGATTCACTTATGACTAAACCATTATTTGCAGCAAGTAAATCAATCATTCTGCCGGGAGTACACACAATAATTTCTGCTCCTCTTTTCAGATCAGCAATTTGTTCAGAAATAGCAACACCGCCAAAGGCACAAACACATCGTAGATTTAAAAACTGAAATATACAGTACAAATACAGTCATAGAACAAATATATACTTTAGTAAATTTGCAGCATTCCTTCCAAGTTTGCATAACAAGTTCACGAGTAGGAGCCATAATAATAGCTTCAAAATAAAGAATAAACATAACACAAAACAGCTTGTAAACGACTACTTAATAAGAAAAAACATGTGCTTACCAATAGGTCCATCCATTTCTTCTAGAGCATCCTGGTCAAGAATATGTCTAAACATAGGTAGAAGAAAAGCAAGAGTTTTACCACTTCCTGTTTTAGCAATTCCAATCACATCACGACCTATCAACTTAATTCATGAATACAGGGGAAAACTCGGGTTACTCACCAGCCATGATAGCCGATATGGCTTGTGCTTGTATAGGAGTTGGTTTTTGATAATTCAATTTTTTCAGTAAAGTTAAAACACTTCTGTCCAAACCACACTGAGCCCAGGATTTGATGGGTTTCGGACAATTTTTTCCTATATTATTATAAAATTGGGAGAATGAAGAATGCGAAATACCTTTCACCTTAATTCCATCCAAATCTTCCCTCATTTTTTTTATGTCATCGGGAGTCATTCGCGCCATTTCAGCAGGCTTAATAAAAAACAAATGTTCCAAATGTTCAAAATATATACCTACCTCAACATAAAAATTTTTTCTAAATGGTCGATAATAAATCATATCATGATCTGTTGTTGGTAGTAGTCTTCCTTTGTGACATAAGCTAATAGCTGCCTAACATCAAGACATTTGCAAATAAAAAGCTAAAACAAAATTTACCTGCTCGATATCGACATCATCAATAACAACATCAGCTCTATCTTCATTTTCTAAAACATCTCCTTTATGCTTCTCCACTGTACTAGCAGTATTTATAGTAACAACTCGAACAGCATTCTGTAAAAACATAAAGATTGCATTACGAACTTTGAACCTACTTTTGGTCTATCTTTTTGAATCTCCTTTGCTACTACATTAGTCATAAACGCATCTAGAGGATCTACTTCATCATCATTAATGGAATCTCTATATAAATTCTTATAAATCAAGCAATAGATAATATGCAATACTTTTTCAATTCTTTATCTTCATTATTTTCATTTGGGATATCCATAGGCTCATCCTCTTCATCATCTTCATCATCCTCCAAAGTCCATTTTTTTTCAGGTTCTGTATTAACAGGGGCTTGATCCTCACTTTCAACCCCTTCCTCAGGTTCATGTTTTTTTCTTTGTGCTCGCCACATTTCAACCTTTTTTCTTCTTTCTTCCATAACTCTTTCTAATTCCAATTGTGTTTCTTTCTATTAATTTCTACTGGTAAACGACGTCGCAAATTTCGACTAACTTGAGCATCAATGGCAGCTTCTTCTTGTTTTTTCTTCTCTCTCTCCTCTCGTTTTCTATCCCGTTCATCGTCTTTTCTCCTGTCTTTTTCCTTATCTCTCCTAGGAGACCTGAATACTAACTAATATAATGAGCTACCTTATCCATATTTACCTGCTCCTATCCCTCTCTCTTCTAGGAGAGCGAGATCTACAGAAAAAAATTAAAATTAGTTCATACTAAACCAAATACCTGCTGCGTTTCCTATCTCTTGTTCGTTCTTTCGAACGAGATCTACTCCTCTTTCTGTCTCTTCTGTCACGGTCACGATCTCTTCGGTCTCTATCTCGGTCCCTCTCACGATCAGAACGACCCATTATTATCTGAAGATTTTAGCTTAAATTTAATTACTTTCGAAAAAACACTAAAATAATACTCAAGAAGATAATGCTTCTAGATTTTGAAAATTCGTAATTATATTCCATTTTTAGCTTACGTACATACGTAAAAACACGTACAAAAATAATTTGAACTATGCCCGCCCTCTTTTAAAGACTCGGAAGAAAGATCCAACGACGCTTGTATTCTATTCTTCTTTGTACGGGAGTTTTACTCTGTTTCTGTAGTATTTAATCATTATTTTATTATTATTTATGTAAATGACCACAAATTTCTTTATATATTTATATAATTATAGTGTCTTTAGTATTATATTAGAATGACTGACTATTATGATGATGTTCCACACAGTTTTCGTGAAAATATAACATATATTAGTTTGCGTAAGCAGTCTTCAAGAATTTTGAATAATTTAAAAAAGGTATTTTGTTACAAGACAGTCTTGAATAGTATTCTATTATTTTAAGAAGGTCTCAGCTTTCGATGATTCTGTTCGAAATCGAAGAGCTTTGAGACCTTTGAATGAATCTCCTACGCCTTCTATTGCTCCAGCTACTCCGTTGTCTAGGAAGGTATCTTATTTATTAAATATTAAGTTTATTTATTTTGATTTAAGATTACAAAAGAGTTAGAAGGCTACCATTTTGATGAGTCGAGTAATCTTTTGAAAACTCCTCCTAGATCTGAACCCAAAAAAAGTAGAAAATATAAAAAAAATCAACCGATGTTGAGGTAGTTTGAAAACTTGAGTTTTTTTCATCCTTTCATGTTTTAGAAATAGAACGCCAAAGATCGAAACATTCATAGCGGTAGATACTCCTTCAAGTTGTAGATTAGCAAAATCTCTTGCAGCATGTAAAATTTCTGCAGTTCTCACCTCTAAGTAAGGCAATGCTGTTTTAGTTTTTTCAATTTTCATTTCAGACCTCGTAGGAAAGGAACTCCGTTGGTCACACCAAAGACACCAAGATTCAAAAAAGTTCGACGCATTTTCTCAATCAGAACTAAAAAGTTATTTAACTAATTAAGTTATTGTTTCATATCGATAGAAATTCATAATTTTGTATTATTTTTCATAATATTAATTTACTTATATGGTGCAATGTGCCTTTGAATTATGTTTTATAATATTCGAGAATACCAGTTTTTCACTGAAAATTAAACAAGTATATTTGAAAAGGCTTTTTAGTTTTTGTGTTTGCAACACATTTTTACCTTGTAGTTCTGAATCTTATTGTTTAATAATTTACGTGTGTATAAAGGTAATGAATTCTGATATGTTTGTTCGTCGTCCCAAACCAGGAGAAGATGAGGATGATATTATAGCATTGCAAGCACAATGGAATAAGCAGAATGAGCTGAAGGTCTCACTTGATTAGATCTCTTCCCCTTAGTTTGAACTTTAGACATCTGTGAATATTAAAAAGTTTACAAAAAGTAAAAACATATCTCCTGGGGTTTCTTCCAAGCCACCGTCTTCCACTTCTAAGCCGGGTCCCGCTAGGTTTTACTTATTCATTGTGATCATTATCAGTACTTTCCAGATTTACTATAGATCTTGAAAAAATTGTCGAAGAGAATCCATTACCAGTGGTTTTTGATGTGAAGGTTTTGTTAATATATTTAGCTTGATCTGAAAATAGTTTTCAAGGAACAAAATCAAGATTGGTTCACTCAAGATCGATCAGAAGACATTTTGAAACAAGGGTTGGAGAGACTAAAATATTCAAAAGAAGAAGGATTTCCAGATATCATAGATCTCAGTGCATATTTTACGTAAGGCTATATGTCAACTCAATATTGTATATTAAATTATTATTGTTATAGCGATGGTCCAGAAAGAAGGGTTGGTTCTTCTCAGAAAAGTTTTTTTGCCACAGAATTTGATAGATTACATGGAATAATAGGTAAACAACTCATTTTTAGAATTCAAACGAATCTGTTTTAAGAAGATTCAACGGTACCATTTGTTCCTACTGAGGAACCAGAAAGTGATCAAGAAGAAAGCCCTTATGCTAGCAATGATGCGTAAGATTTTATTATAACATGTAATGCTACAATGAACCACATTTCAGATATATTGAATCACTATCCATCGATAAAGTCAAAGAGCTGAGAAAGGATATTGAAGATAGATTAGATGGAAAAATGATTGAATTTTTGAAATCGAGGTATAAAACAAAAGCCGATAAGCCAAAACCTAAAGGTATTTCAATAAATTTGACTTGAGCCAACCAAATTTTTTAGTATCTAAGTTTAAACAATCCATGCTTGATAAGGTAAGGTCACAAAACGCCTGTTCCGTTGATCAACAAAATTTCGGAAAGCCAGAAAAAGAAACAGACATCAAGGAACATAAGTTCAGTTGAAACTTGTGAATTTACACGAATTCTTTTTTTTAGTATGGAAAATTTGGAATCTCAGCCTAGTTCTTTGAATGAAAACACAATATCTGATGATTTAGTGAAACAACTTGAAATTTTAGATGAATTTGCTGACAGAGCGGATGAAGAAAAGTATAATCGATTAGCCACAGTAATTTTTACTTATAATTAACAGACTATAGAAATATTTTAGGATGCAGTTCAAATTGATTTTGCTACTAAATGTCTTCGGACTATGTTGCCGCGTCAACAGCAAAATGCTGTAAAATTATTTGATAACTTAAAAAATGTTCCCATGGAGTAAGATAGCACTCATAAAATTTGAGCTAAATATTTTATTTAGTTATGTACCTAACAAGATTGTGGATCGTGCACGTGAACGAATTGATGATATTAAACATTTATACCTTGAGGATATGTTAGTTTTTTTTGTTCTAAAACTTTCACAACTTATCAGTTGAATATGTATTATTCTTATGGAAAATATTCAGAAGCATTGACGGAAAAATTCAAACACAGTTTACGGCGGGATCCAACCCTCTTATTGATAGTTGCTGGCCTCTTAGACCTATTAGATCAGTTCTAGATGCTTTACAAAAAAGAGATGCCAAGCAAGAATATAGTTTATATATAATATTTTAAATTATTTATTTAAGTATCTTAACTGATGATGATTTGGATATTGTTCAACTTAGTCTAATGTGGACAGTTTTACTTTTCCGAGAACGACCAACTGCATTTTATTCGTTTGCCGAACCCAACGAAATGTATGTCAGATTAGCTGAATGTTTCTTACTTGGTATATTCTACAGTATTTTAAATATTGAAAGCAATGTTTATACAGGTGATCGTTTGTTGGAACATGATGATAGTATGGAATGTATTAGTATGCTATTTGAATCTTATATCCTAAAGGTATTACATCTTTTATTGTTTCTTCAACGGGCTTTTTTCTTACAGTGTGCCTTTGAAGGAAGAATTTGTTTAAGAATGAATGCTCGAATAGCTGATTTAGACGCATTCATGCCATTGTAAAACTTAGATATCACTCCTTATTGATTGTATGATTGAATTTCCAGTTATGAAGATCTACTGAAGCATTTTGAGTCGTATTCAATGGGCAACAAACTGTTTTCTCAATTTATTTTAGTTGGATCTTATCTCAATAGTGGACGTTCAGATAGGTATTTTGTCTGATTATAAACCAGAATGAAATTTATTTATAGCTTAGAATGCCGTTTCGCCATTTGGAGTCCGAAGTTAAATGTTGCAAGACAAATGACCGTATCAGTTGAAGACTCTGTATGAATTTCATAATCTTTGTATTACATGAAGATTGTTTTCAGGAAAAAATAATGAATGCTATAAGATCACAAAGAGATGAGCAAATGGAAATTTTCGAGGATCAAAATTATATTTCTTATTGCTCTTTACTTGGAGTATATACTGCTGCATTAAGAGATAAAAAGGTTATCTCGAGAATGTGTTCGAATACAGATTTTTTTTCAGATTACGCGAGAGAGAAATCCTTTGATGTTCACAATCGCTGCTGAAGAATTGGGAAAGTTTGTCAAAAAACATACGATGGTTGGAAAATACTTTATTTATTAATTTACTTTGAGATTGTTTAGGAAGCTGCATTATTGCCAGAGAAAAATCAAGAGTTTGGTAACTTAGTAGAGATAATTGTTGGTTCTCTTAAAGATATTGTATGTTTTTAAACTTGTTGAGTTTTTTTGTTAATTGTTATAAATCATTATGCGAAAACAAAAAAAGTATTATTATACGTGAAATGAGGTGTTTCAATAACTTAAGTATATAATATTATTAAAATGATCAGTAGCTTTAACAAATTTAACCTTGCTTGGAAGCAAGTCCGGTTTTATAAAGTTTCTCAGGTTCGTTCAGAATAACGCGATCAACAAATTCCTTGCCTTGAATGAAGCAATGATCCTAAACAAAGTATTTTAATTATGCAGCTGTTTTTTAAATTTACCTGGTTTGATACTTCATATTTCCATCCTCCAAATCTTCCTCTAGAGTAGATGGAATGCTTTTCCAATTCACGGTGAGCTCTAGCTAATTCACTATCGCGCTGAAATAGAATCATGTCATTTGAACTTTACTATTATGCTTTTTTATTTTTAAAAATATTTATATTCAACTTACGTTAGTTGTAGGAATAGGATATCCATAGGGGAGAGTTGTTGAATAGACAGATACTATAGCTTCTCTTTGAATCATGCTCTTCAACACAAGTCCATCAATCGCTTGTTGGGTAACTTGCTCTTCGGTATCCTAAAGATTACGGTATCTTTATACATTTCATTTTTTTTATAACATACAGTATCCTCCAAAGGCCGAGCACATTCGCACATGACAGACCAATACTTGTCTCCATCTGGAGTTACCTGAAATATTGGGAATGTATAGAATTTAAGTAATTAGAATTACTAACTTAATTAAAAACTAATTTTAATATTATACATTATTTTTAATTTTTTAAAATTTATAATTCTAACCTCTCCATATCTACTTAGAATAGTTACACGGAAGAATGGAACATTTTTGTCTGGGAAATATAGCCAAGTAAACTTTTCAAGGAATTCAGTCATTGGTTTCTTTAATCCAACACCAACAACAAATACCTATAATTAATAAAAATATTTAAAAAGTTATTGAAATTAATAGGATTTACCTTATTATGCATAACATTAATTTCTGGGCATATTTTAGTTTCTTTAATCAAAATATCAAGTGGAGCTGCATTCAAAAGAACATCATAAGACATAGTTTTAACTTCATCAGATCCTTTTTCCAAATAATCAACTGTTTTGTTTTGTGGATTAACTCCAACAACCTGAATTCAGATAGTGAACTGAAGTTTTGTTCTCATATGAATAACCTTTGTATTAAACTTAAACCATTCAGATGGAAGCTTTTTGACCATAGATCCCCAAACATTTCCTGTTCCTCCATATTTTGGGAATGTGAAGAAGGAGTTGGGTCCCCATCCAAAATCAGCGTTCTTAAACACATATTCTTTATTAATGACAACCAGTTATTCTTACAGCAAGCTCTTCTTGGTCAAGAGCGCAAAGCTCTTCAAGCTTAGCTTGTGGTAACTTAGCAACTCGAGTTCCTACCCAATTAGGGGACATCTTAGCTGGTTCGACGGTCCAAACCTTGAAAAATTTTTGAATTTCAAATATTTATCATCTTTGTTTTGTACCTTCTTAGTGTATGGCTTGAAGAAACTCTTAAGGATAGTTGGTCCAAAATGTTGAAGAACCCATTCATCAAAATTTTCAGGGAAACCAGTTGCTTCCTATAGTATAGATTTTGTTTTATATATCGTATAATATTTAAAAAAAATTACGTTTTCATATCTTTCCTTCAAGTCTTTCAAACATTCATTCTTAATAGCATCAGGGAAAAGAGGAACAGCATATTGAGCTGGATATGGAACAAGATGAATTCCCTTTTCTCCGTATAAATAGTTCATATCAACCTAAAAATGTTTTTTTTGTGAATTATACTAAAACATAATTTTCAGAAGACTTTCCGAAAAATTTTATTAAATTTCTACTTACCATACAGTTACGAGCTAAACTGTTCCATTCTTCAACAGCCCAACGAACTGCTTTCTCATAGTATGGAAAGTTATGATTGAAAGTGATATGTCCTCCCATGTCCCATAAGAATCCATTATCATCTTTAACGGTACAAGCTAAACCACCAGCATAAGACTCCTATAATAATTATTGAAATAAAGAAATTTTAATATTTTCTTACCTGTTCGAAAAGAACAATCTCTACATCTTCAGTGCTAGCATTTTTCTCTTGGATCAACTCATTCAGACGATAAGCTGCTCCAAGTCCTGTCGGAGCTGCTCCGATACAAACGATTTTCATTTCTATAACAGATTAAATGTAACAACAACAAAATGAATGTCAATTTTACAAACATATATCAATATAAATTAGAAAAATAACTAATGGTAAATTAAAAATTAAATCTTCTTTCTACGTTTAAAGTAATCTTTGCTGAGAATTTAGGAATAATACATATTGTATTCACAATCCTCTTGAAAAAGAATACTAAGAAGAACGAGAAGAAAATATTTTAGCGATAAATTTCAAATCATAATGAAAATGACATAATAGAAAGAGATATAGGTGAGAAACTATGGAAGCGACCCAGAAAAGCCACTTTCTTTGACCTAAAAAGAATAAATATATGAGAACACTAATCACGGATCTGAAAACTGATAAAATACCTCTGTTTTAAATTAAATTTTTATTTTATTTTAAACATAATTAATATTTAAAGTTATATTAACAATTTAAACTGAAGAAACTACAAAGTTTTAAAACATTTAGATATTTAAACAGAAAAAAAGTTTTATTCGTTCTGTACATACTTCAGATTAATAGAGAGAAGTGATAAGATTGGATATCAAATTTTCTGAAAAGATATTTGTATCCAGGTCAAAGAAAGGAAGAAGGTAGATAAATGATTAAGATGATACCTATCATATTAAATTTCAAAGATACAAATATGTACATATACATATTTATAAATTTATAAAGATATATATTAATATAATATTTTAATATTTGTATCTGTATATGGGTAGATGATCAGAATGTCAGAATAATGGTGAATATTCTCAATTTATAGAAACTATAATTTACTTAATTTTCTCTAAGAAACAGATCTCTGATATGACCTGATTGATGAAGAAGAAACAAGTAAATTTGTTTTCGTAGCTTGTCTCGAATTCCCTTCGTCATCGTCTTCGTCATCTTCTTCTTCTCCTTATCTTCTTCTTCTTCTTCTTCTTCTTCTTCTTCTTCTTCTTCTTCTTCTTCTTATTATTATTATTATTATTATTATTATTATTAAAAATAATTTAATAAATGATTAGAATAATTATATTTTCTTCTTATTTGTCATTCAACTAAATAATCAGTATATCCTTGTTTTTATATATTGTAATAATTATTTCATTATAAACACTATGTACTACTAAATTGTTTTATTTGAAATATAACATAAAAAAAAAGAATTTTATCAAATATAAAATGAGGACAAGCATATAATAGTCTATGACATAAGCTTTTTGTTTGAAAAAAAGTGATAAAGAAATGTCAAATATGAACATTTCACCCGAAGTTGTGATGATACTAGATACAATAAATTGTATTTTAGCAAACAATATTAAAATTCCAACCAGCTGAGTACTGTTGTAAAGAGAAATTAATAAAGCTTAAAGGCTTGTGCGAAGTTTTGGATCTCCGTGAGTTTCACATTGTCTAGCAATGTTTTCTTCAGCAACAGACTTCAAATCAGAAGCCAAACCAAAGAAGTAGCAAGTATCAATGAAGACTCTTGTCCAGTTAAACTTCAAAGAGTACTCAGAGGTGCGATAATCTTGAGGGAATGTATGATGATAGTTGTGTCCACCTTCTCCGATTGCTGTGACGGTAGTCCAGAGAGATTCAACTGGGCTGATCTTGGAATCATATGGCTTGTATCCAAATCTGAAAGAAAAAACCTTGTACAAGCTTATTCTTTAAAAATTAAATTTTCATTGATTCAAAACGGAAATAATCACTTTGTTATCTTTTTCTCATGAATTTTGATAAGAAAGAACACTTGGAATTTTTCTTGTTCAAATGAAAGAGAAAGATCATAGATAAAAGAGAAATTTGATAAAAGAGCATGTGGTGATCTGAATCATGACGAATACTTATCCTATAGATAACATGTCATAGTCGAGAAATTAGAAAAAAGTCAAAAACTAATTAATATTTCAAAATTAAACGAGATTTGCAAAACTTTTCAACTATCTATTAATATTTTTGTATGAAATAGAAAGAAATCAACTTACGCATGAGCTGCACTGTTGATGAACCAGGTAGCATGGAGAAGGAGGCAATAACGTGCCAATCCAGCGGTATAGAAAGCTACAAAAGCACTTTCACCCCAGAACCTTAAATTCAAGTTATGATTATGATGGTTTATGCTATATGTCACATACTTGACTGGAATAGCAGTTGGCAAGAGGAAACAGAAAATAAGAACAAGTTCCTTGTAATATCTAAAGCAAGAAATGAAAACTGAACATTTGAATGTAAAGAAATTCTTACTTTCTTTGGAAAGCCAATACAGGGTCAGCGTGAAGATCAGATAAGTCCAACTTAGCTCCTTGTTCCTTGATTTGAGGATGTTTACGAACTAAAAGCCAACCCATGTGAGCAAAAAAGAATCCTCTAGTAGTATTATGAGGATCAGCATGAGTATCAGTCCATTTATGATGACAACGATGATCTCTAGCCCATTCAATAACATCATTCTATACATGATATATATTATTATAGTTTTAACTATAAAAATAGTATTTACCTGAAGAGCGGAACTGTTCATAATCATGAGAAGAATACGGACTGGCAATGAAGCCTTGTATGAGCGATGAGACCAAAGACGATGAGCTCCAGCGGTAATTCCAAGGCCACCAAATATATGAAGGAAGAACACTGAATGTTATATATTATTAAGTAAACTATTTCATTGTTGACTTACTGAATGCAAGAGTTTGCCATTTGGCAACAGTGAACATTTGATAAAAACCAAGTAAAGCTCCAAGATGAAGAGCAACAAAAAGCAAAACGTTTCTCCATACTATAACTGATTCGAACTTAATCTAAAAAAAATTGAAAATATCTTTATCATTTCAACAGGAAACTCACTTTTTTGGCTTCTTCTTGAAGTTTAGCCATTTCTTCTAAATCAGCAGCCAAGAATTGCTCGGCTATTGGCTTGTCAGCCTTGACAGCCATTTTACGAGAGGTAACTACAGTCATAATGTAGATTCAAGTTCTGAAAACAAGAAACAGTTAATAGCAATCACTTATTTTCAAAGAACATTCGAGAAAACATGTAAACTAGAATAAAAGTAAGCAAGCACCAGTGAATGGGAGTGTGAGATATTAAAATGATCAAGCAATACGAAGATAAAACAATGTTCGATGGAGAAATTGTAGGAAATGCTCATCTTCTGTGATCGCGAGGTTTTTAGCTTTAAGTGGCAACTTCTAACAGAATCCTTCAAAGGGCAGAGGAGGCGGAGCATACATTATTCGGCTATGGCGTGATGGCACCACCCGACCAACGAGACGAATCAGATAGAGTACAGGGTGTAGCCCATAAGATTAGAGAGTACAAGCAGTAATAGAGAAAAAAAGAAAAAAAGGATTTCAAAAGAGCAGAAATAGAAAATGAAAAGAATGAGGGAGAAGAGAAGGAATTTAATAAGAGCAGAGAAATAGTGGATAGGAACTGCAAAAAACGATGAGAGAAATGAATAAGTATGATGAAGCAGAAAGAGTTATGTTTGTATCAGATGTTTGCGTTGATCAAACGAATGATTTGCTCTGATCATCTGGGGTGAGGTTGCAGAATTCAACCTAAATCAAAACATTTTTATTTAGTATTGATATCTAAAAATTTTAATGTTATAACAAAATTAGTTGTCAATACAGTTTTATAATCGAGTTTTCTTTGTTGTAACATGTTTTTTTTCTAAAAACTATAAATGATTTAAGCTCTTAGACTCTTCAATTGAACAAGAAATTAAAACATAATTGAAAGAATGAAACCTTAATATGACCTACGTGTTCATGAGATCATGAGACTAAAAACATGCCATCTACTGATATAGTTGAACTTTCAACTATGATGATGATGCTGATCATCATTATTAGAATATAAAATTATTATTTTTATAAATATTTTGTCTTTTTTTACAAGAAAAAATAAAAAAAAACATAATATATGAAAAGGATATAATATTTGTGAAAGAATGAATTTGCAACGAATGCAGATTCCTTATATACTCCATATTTTCTATCATTAGTTATCGAGTCAAAAGCATTAATAGGAGGAGTCAAGAAAATCTTGGTTACGATGTGTAGCTAGGCCACGTTATTTTGCTCGAACTGGACATACTTTTACTTTATACTTTGTACTCAAATATAGTATATGATGATGTTTTTCTTTGAAATGTCCCTGTTTTAGTGAAGTTAGTACAATAGAAGTGAAAAAGATGACTCATATACATCTTATTCCATTAAAGTTTTCTACCCCAACTCTTCATGTTGGAAATGACGTTATAGTAATTTTAATGATTTTCTCATTGAACGTACACATTGTTCCTCTATTTGTGAACTGAGTTTATAGTGAAATAGAGTTTATCGAATGTTGTTAACCAAACATTTAGTAAGTATATTGCTCAAAGAATAATCTCAATTTTTCTAGAATAGTCTGCAAAATAAAAAAAAATATGAGAAAGCATTTTTAATCTGAAAACATTGTGTAGCGGACAATGCTGATAATGTCAAAGTGCGAGGTAAATGCTATACTGTCAAAACTGTGTTTACGTGTAATCATACAGTAATCCCAAGAAATATAGTTAAAAAAATATTTTTATTTTAATTATTATAAAAATAAAAATAAATTACTTATATACATAATAATTATATAAATGAATTAATTTCAAATTCAAATTTATAATTATCTTTTCATATGTCGAATTTTCTCTAACCATGACTTCTTTTCTGTTTTTTCCGGCTTCGTATGTACGGAGGCTATTTCGATCGGAGTACAAACAGCATAGGTGTTAGGTTCTTTTGCATCATTCAAATCTAATGTTCGTGTTCTTTCAATTATTTTTACTGTTTCTTGATTACGTTGACTATTCTCTAAAGTTCTCTAAAATTAAAATAATTTAATATAATGAAAACATTTCTTTTACTTACCGCTTTCATTTGAGTTGTTGAAATGGATGGAGGACGTATTCGACTACCTTGGACAGGTTGAGACCTCTGTAAGCGTACACTTGGTTTGCTTTCTGACAACCGTTTCTCTTCTCGTTGTGAAAACTATAATATCGGCTAAATTTAGTATAAATTATGATTTACCAATACTTTTCTATCTTCACGCTCTTTTACTAATTCATCTCGTAAACGTAGGACATCTTCTCGACGCTCCATTAGATTGCGTTCTTCATAACGACTTTCAGAACTAAATCCTCGTTCTAGTTTTCTACTTCGAATGGGCTGATCATTCAGTGAATCATGCACTTTAATAAATATTTTCTTATTTCCGGACTAATATCGAATGTATATGCTTACATCTACTGGAGCATCGTTTTTCCGATGCAAAAACTCGACGAGCGCTTACAGGAGTTGAGTTCGGACTACGTACAGTATGCACATCTTGAAGTGAGCTGACCACCGATCGTAGATCACGTCCCCTGAAGGTTTAACTCGTGAAGATTAAAATTGCTTATATGTCACGTACTGAATATTATCATTATTGATATCTCGTTCTCGAACATATTTAATACTTCGACGATTTTCTTCAAAACGTGGCCATTTAACACCATCCTCTATTTCCACCAGACTAATTAGAAAAAATTTGTATAAGTAGTTAATCACAATTAATATGAAAACCTGATTGGGCGTCTGTCCGGACGATTGTTATAACTATTTTGATCATAAATGGGTGATAATTGCTTATTTCGTTGACGTCCTCCTGACATTTCTTTCATCATTAGTTCAATACGTGATGCTGGTAAAGCATAATTAGTTTGAGGATGTTTTTCTTGAGAAATTTGAGCTAAAAAGTTTGTTTTCCATTTACATATTAGGGTTTCATATTACAAACCTCGATTATTTGATCCAAATAATGATAAAAATTCATCTTCAATTGATTTATCTAAAACATCATCAACATTTTTTCTTTGAGCACGCCTCATATTTTCCACTCGAGATCCTTGTAATTTAAATGGAAGATAAAAATTAAATTCATTTCTAATCTGAATAAAGAATGAATTATTAATTATATTAATCATTAAGCTCAACTAATCGATCAGTATATGGTTCACCATGATATGATGCAGGACGCTTTCTTTTTCTTTTTTTAGTTTTCCAACCTATTCTTAACCTCTCAATCTGTAATATTTAATAAATATTAATGAATATAGTTTAATATAATAGTTTTACTAAATAATAATAATAATAATAAAATTAATTAATATAGTTTTATTTCTACCTGTCCATGTGTAATCAGTAATGAAGTTTGTGTAGCTATTAATTCCATTTCAGCTTTATTAACTTCAGATGATTTTTCAAGTACAGTCCATCTATATATAATAATAGTTAATTAAATATATTTTAAGTATTAAAATACCGTAATTCATTCAATTTTCGAACAATCCCACTTGTAAATGAATATAATGCTTCATATGATGGTAATGAATCTATTTTTCGACGTATACTAGTATCCATTGATCCGCATTCTAAATTCAAATATTATTAATTTTAGTTTTCAAAAATACAAAAAAACCTTTAAAACGTTCTTTAAGAAGAGCAAAATTTTCTTTTTGAATTTTATCCAATTGCTCTAAACATGTCTGATGTACAACTCTTTCTTGTGCTGATTTATTTAAAATCTAAATAAAATATTTTTAAAATTATACAAATTATATATTTATATTTAATTTAAATATTTTTTTTATAAATATCTTCTCAAGATCTATTGGTTAATGGTCAGTGAACCTATATCTATACATATAATGTATTAGTGAAAATGATTTTGATCAAAGGGCGAAGGTTCAACAACAATTCGTAGCTGAACTATCAGACCATATGAAAGTACGTCAGCCATGTGTTTCTCTTCATTTAACATTCTATTTTCTCTGTCTTGGTCACCTGATAAAAGGTATTCGGACAGTACGTCAGTATGTATGTACATCATATCTTGCAACAAGCATTTCTCTTTTGGAACTTTTATGTTTGGCATTATATTTAGTTATTCTTTTCTTTTTTTTTTCAAAATTTTAAATATTATAAATAAGTAAATAAGTAAATAAATAGATAAATACATACATACATACATATATACTATATATTTATATATTATATATGTTTTAAGATTTACTTATCAAATTGATTTTAACACAAAAAAAAAACCTTTTGATGTTGATTAGCTGATTCAATTCTAGCTGCTTGCATACGACTATCTACTTTTCTCAAATTATCATCAATCTAAATAAATAAATAATATAATTAAATAAAAATAAATAATTTACCTTATCTAGAAATATCATAGAATTTTTAGTTAATCGTTCATCTATTGTTAATTTATCTAATGCTTCATTATAAGTACATCGTTTAACAAGATGATCAGTCTTAAATTATATTATATAATTAATATTTATTATAACTCAATTTTCTTTCTTATTTATATTCATATTTGTACTTATTTTCAATCATTTTCAATCACTGGTATCACTACTATACGTTTTTTTTGTTCTTAAACAAATTTTTTCAAACTTCTTTACGAACACTTGTAGTAACATAATTCACAAAAATTACACTCGAAATACTTCTATTTTAAAAAAAATTTTTTCTCTCATTTACTGGATAACGTTTCATTTCACAATCCTATCTACACTTGAACTTCAATCTCTCATTACATTCAAAGAGAATCACTCTTACCTGTTGCTCTAAGCGATTTAGATGTACTTGAAGCTTGCTGTTCTGCGAACTTTTTTCTCTTAACTGTTCAACTAATCGCTGGTTCCTGGTCTAAATTTGAAATAGATTATTATTTTTCTTATTATTTATATCATCATTGGAATAAATAATGTAAATTGTTTTTTTATAAATTATAAAAATAACCTTTAATTCTTCAATTTCAGCAGCAAGTCCATCTTTTTCATGACGTAATCGCTCTTCACGATCAACTCGTAACATTGCTTCTATAATTCAATATATATATGAAAATTATAAATTATTGAGTATTCTTCATGTTATACTTATTGTTAATAAAATTTTCTTATGAATTTCTATACATACCGTTACTAGAATATGGATTATTTACACTTAAAAAGGAACTTGTTTGTCTTGCCCTCATATTATCAGAATCTTCACTATCATCTCGAACATAGTAAGATGCTGGTCTGATAGACTAAAATAATTTTTAAATAAAACAATAAAATAATAATATAAGTTACTTTATGATGTTGACGAGGTCGATGACTTTCTAAATTAAAAATAAATAACAGTATATATTATATATTAATAATAATAATATAATTTACCTGTTAAATCATTTTGTGATACACGACGTTTTCTTTTTTTTAATGCTGGTTTTACAGGAGGTAAATGAGTAACTGATTGTTTTCCTCTTAATCCAAACATTTCTAAGAATGATAATCTACTTGAAGCTGAAAATAATATTTTTTTCCAAATAAAACTAATTTATATTTAGAACATACTCATGCCTTCACTTGGATCTCTACTAGATGATGCTGAAGATGGTGATGTACATTCACTAAGCGACATTTCACAACGACGTTGTGAATTTCGTCCTCGATGTTGTTGATCATAAGATGAATGATCATCCTTAAACAGTTTTTTTTCAATTTAAAGCTATAATTTTTAAATTATATGTATATAGTCTATATTATAATATTTATTTATTTTTATAAAAAAAATATACTAATACTCTTACCGAAAATAAATTTTCATCTAAATCGCTATCACTCAATTCTGGTTGAACTAATGGTGGACCACGCGTTCTTGAATCTAATGACAAGTCAGTTGAGATGGATGATGCAGTCAAGCAATCCTGTTGTTACTATTTTGCACAAATATTGTTGTTGAAGAGTTTACCTTTCTAGGGGGTGTGCACATACGTTCTCTTGCTCCTAATCGAACTTCGCTATTAGCTGGATGTTTTCGAAGTTTAGGAAGAAAATTAGTTCGATTATCAAATATAGCCGACATTCGTTGAACCATATTCTAAAACAAGAATGTTGTAATAGTTTGTTGTGAATATTCTTTTATATTTTTATTTGAAATTACTTACTTTTGTCCTGCTTGGACCAGGTGCAAGACGTGTTTTAAGCTGACGATTTTCATTCCTCAATGAACCAATTTCATCTACTAAACTGCATAATACGCCTTAAATTAAAAATTTACATATATACATGTTTTATAAAATAATAATAAAATATATTAATGTAGAAATCTAACTAAGTATAGGAGCTGGATCTTGTGGAATATCTTCTTCTTGTTCATTTTGTTGAATAGATTGTCGCATATCCTCCAGTTCACGCATAAATTCTTCTTCTTCCGATTCATATCTAAAATAATATAAATTATTATATAAAAATAACATGTATATTTGCTATAAATCATAGAAAAATTTGTATTTATTGTTATTTTATAAAAAAAAATAAATTATATTAAACTACAAACCTTCCAATAATATCTCGTACAGAATACGCACCAGTTACTGGTGATGAGGACATGATAGTATAAGTTAACTGATGGAATATCTTTATTTTTACTATGTTATATATTCATCTTAAACTTCTCTATCTTTCTTCATCTATAACTATGGTGTTATCGTTTTAGCCTATTGGTTGTATTGCAAATGAGCAACTGTCTATATAATTCTCTATATTTCCTTCTACTGACTTTCTAAGACAATCTCTCTTTCTTTAATGATCATTTCACATATATCTTTTTTTCTTTATATCTCTTATAGTTTATTCTATATTTACTATGCTATTTCATTAACCATCTTTTTCTTATTTTGCTTCATCGTTGACCCAGAGACCAATATGCAGTGCAATAGCATCAAAACATAAAAGATTTGGTGACAAGTGTAATAAATAAGTTGAAACCATCTCATCTTATCCTTATACTTCTCTTATCTCTCGTTTATTCACTATATATTAACTATATCTCTAGAAGCTTTCTATCCAATCTGTGTGATACGTAGCACTAATCGGAATTAAATCTCAAAATTGACATATTCTTTTTCAAATTTGTCGTTTTCAAAAGATGGAATAACAAATTATTCTTTGAAATGAGAACTTTTCATAATACAAATGAAACCAAAACAATTTGTTATAAATATTAATAATAAAATAATGAAAATAAGAAAATGAATGATTTTTTAATTTTCAATAATTTGCACTTATTTATAAAAATATATCGTTTAGCACGTTATCCCTTATTATTCTTTTCTCTTTTTTGTATAAATATCTACTTTCTTGTTCAGTCATGCTTGTCAGTGAGCAGCAGAAGAACCTAGAATCTGACATTACTTGACGTAAAACAGAAAGCTTTTCCGGTTCCGGAAATGCACTGCTCTCGCATGGATGCGCAAGATATTCTTCGGCAAAAGACTTCATGAAATGGACCGTAAAATACGAATAACCTTCTCTCATCATTCCATAAATGAAGTAATTCTTGAAAAGGTAAAACAAAAAATGGGATGGATGATGATTGTCAAAGGAAAAGGAAGAGAAAACTGGAAGAGAAAATACATATATGGAAGATATGTCAGAAGAGAGTGCGAACAATGGGATTATGTATACGAGAAGAAGCACCGAAACTTCACACTTTTCAGCTTCATTTCAAATTATCTTGTCCAGTTCAGCCTCATATTTTCTATTTTAAATTCTAAAAAGTTTTTTTTTTTAAATTCCTCTTTCTTATACAATTTAAATGATTTTGTTATGATTTCTAACAAATAGATATATATTATTATAAATATGTATGTATGTAAGTATCATCTGATTGAATAACTTTCTTTTCATACAAAGTTTTATAAAAAGATATTTGAACACATAATGAACTTTTAAAACATTATTCTTGCCAATCAAACTATTTTTACCATGAAATAATAGAAAATGCCAGTTATCGATCATTAAGATTCAGAAGCCGGATACATGAAGTATAATAACAATCTGAAAAAATATTATATACTATATATATATAGATATGTATATATATATATATACATATATTCTTTAAATACTCTTAGATTTTACTAGTATATGCACTTGATTGTTTTCTCCACATGTGTCATTCTAAAAATCGTATTATAACAATTTTATATATATATATATATATATATATATATATATAGAAAAGTCATATAAGCAATTGAAAATCATAGACAAATAATAATCGGAAATGAATTGAATATCTTTAAAGAAACTTTGAGAACAAGAATAAGAAAATTTTAAATATATTTACTATAAGTTTGTAATATATGTATCTATGTATGTATGTGTTCATACATATCCATATGCATATTTAGAAGATTTATAAGAAAATCATCTTCTTTTTTTTTTGAATAGAAATATTCATTTAAATACATAAAAACATATATATAAACTATATTTAACTATATAATATAATATATGTTTTTTTTTTCAAAATATTTATTCATACATATGTATATATGCATATATCTATATGATATTCATTTTCTTTCGCTCCATCTTCTCAAATTCTCCAAAATCTACTTACAACTCTTGAGATATTTCTCATTTAAGTAGGCGTTAAAGTTTCCAATTTAAACCTTGTTCAACAAACTGAATTTGTTTGATTTCTGAAATGAGCCATGCTCCTCTGTTCAATGTTCCATTTCAAATTTTAATAGCTTTATAATGAATTATAAGTTTAAATAAATATTTTTAAATAAAATTCTTTATATAATATTATAATTTATTAAATAATTATAAAATAATCTAACTGTTCCAAATATTTTTATTTAAAAAAAAATGAATTTGGATATAAATGATTTTCACGCAGATATACATACATACATGTACATGTATATACATACACCCGGATCTATGATTTTCTCTTACAACTTAAATCCTCCACTAGAAACGATTACGTCACAAGCATTGATGTAGGTTTTAAAAACCGAAAAAAGAAATATTTTTTGAGAAAAAGGTTTCTAAGAAGCAAGACCATACATTGTGTGTATATATAAGTACTCTTTGATTTTGAGAAACAATAATACTTCCTTATGTATTCAAATAATCTTTGAAATTTCTTTTTTATAAAATGAAGTTATTTAATTTCTTATTTATATTATATAATATTAATTATTTGGCAATATTTGATTAATTAATTAGTTTGCCATTATAGAATCTTGAGCTCTACATAAGGTTAAGACTTTTCATGTTGTGAAAGTTCAATGTTTCTGTTCTTTCTTTCTCAATTCACCCTCTATGTTTTTATCTTTCTTTTCTTTTTTCTCTACATGTCTTATTCTCTTACTCCCTTACTCTCTCTCACTCTCTCTCTCACTCTCTCTACCTCTCTCTCTCTCTACCTCTCTCTCAACCTCCCTGTCAGAACATGTCTTTTACAATCTTTAGTTAAGGACAAAGTATATTAAGAGAACTAAGTTCAGTCACAACAAAAGACTATGGAAGACGTTCAAACTATTTTTTTTTCAAAACTCAATGTTGAAATCTAGGAGATATCTGATATATTTTCTGCTTGATGAACACCATACTATCTTATATAATTCTGCAATATATACGTTTCCTTTTGTTATTTTTACAAAAGATTTATATTTATTTATTGTTGCGTATAGTCTATTTAAAATTCAGAAAACAAAAATCTTTTAATTTTTCTGTCTATTATAATTGGAATGTTATTATTATTCGTTTTTTTTCTTAAATCAATTGTTGCATCACATAAAATTTATATATTTTAATATTAATATATATATATATACTTTTTTTATATTTTATATAATATATTTATATATAAAATTATAAATTTATATGTTTTTATCTCATTACATTAGTGTTTAAATACTTATTCTTTGAAAGTAAAAACATGAAAAACAACATTTACTTTATGACCTACTGCATAACCTTGTTGGGATATGATACAAGTTTTCAAGAATTTTAAATTTACCATAAAGCTATAGCATTGTGTGTGTGTGTGTGTGTTCCAAGTTTTCAATATGTATATTTATATAGAAATCTATCTAACTATATAATATATTTCTAATATTTAAGATTAAGATGAAATATATATTTGTATAAAATTTTAAAATCGAAGAAAATTATTGTCTGATCTTTATTGAAACAGCTAAAACATTTTTTTTTGTTTTCAATACTTTTCTTCTAAACTCCCACATGAGCTATTTGCCGATTTCCATTTGGTTCCTGACGGTTCTGAACAACTAATTTATTATTCAAAGCTAGATATGTATATATGTATCCTTTTTTTTTAAATATTTTTATCTCATTTTCACTTTGTATTTGCTTCAAATAATTATATATATATACATATATATATATGTATATACATAGTTTCATAAAAGGTAAATTTGTATATTTGTAATATACACATATAGTATATAGTATATTATACATAATTATCTATTTAAATATAAATTAATAAATATTATTAATATGTTATATACTTACTTGTACATACTATAACATTTTATATTTATATTTAAACATTTTCTGTGGTTAACTTGTATTTTATATTAATTTTATGTGACGATCAGCAGAGTTCTTTCTTAAGTGGCTCAAGATTTTTGGCTCATTTTCTTATACCAAACTTCTCTTCTTTTTCTTTATTTCACTTTTTCGATTTTCTCCTTTTTTATTAATCTTTTCCTTCTACTTTTTCTTTCAATTTTTTCTTTTTCTTCTTCTCTTATATCTTAGTTGATCTATCTTCTGAAGCTTATCCAATAGCCCCCAGGAGAACAAGCATTTTTCTGATTCTAAGTTAAAGCTTTATCTTATTTAAATTCAACTTCAATACATGTAAAAGTTCATTTTCATAAATCAAACTTTATAAGAATTTTTGTCTTTGTAAACCATAAATGAAATATTTCAACAAAGATAGACATTCTTCATAAACAGTTTGCTCATCTATGTCTACACATATTATTAATATAATCAATAACTATATATTCTATACTATAAACTATATTATTATTATTATTATTTTAAATAATTTTATATAATTTTGAATTAATTATTATTACAAAAGCTTCAAAAAATAACTTATTATACATCTAAAGAATTGATGTTGAATTTTGAAAAAAAAAGTTATGATCATTTTTTTTTTCAAATGATGTGGTCATCTTCTGTTTTCTGGTTATGATTCTATTTTTTCTTTTGTTTATCAAATCTTATTCATTACTATGAATGTTGTTATTCTTTCTTCTACTTTTGGTGGTACTCTTTCTCTTTACCCCACCCCCCACCACCTCTTTCCACTCCACTCCACTCCATTCTTTTGCCATCTATTTCGGCTCTCATGCTCATCCAATCTCCTCCTCATGTCAGAAGAACGTTTCTTGATCATACAGAAGTTTTTAGTTTTTAATTTATCCATTTTCTATTTGATCTCCAGGGACACGATCAAATATCTCCCATATGGCTTTAACTTCTTCAGCATTTTTTTTCCTGAGACTTTGTCGTTCATCTTTAATTTTTCTCACAATATTTTTTGCATCATTCAATATTTGCAAGAAATAAGGCTACATATTTGAAGTTTTAGTTTTTTGTAAGAAATAGTAAAATTTTACAAACAGCTTTGAACTTTTTTTTTCGTTTATTTTTAGAAAATACATAATTTTTTGCACTTAATTTGGATGACAATGACAAGAATATACGAGAAAACTTCCTTAAATACTGCATTGAAGTATTTACTTTCAGAGATATGAAACAATGTTTTATTTGTTTTTAAATATCTTTCAATAATAATTTCAATTTCTTTATTATTATAGTTCTTATATTTATTAATTGGATCTTGCTCTTCTTCTTCAAGAAACATATGAATGCTTAAACTCATGTTTATCTCAACATTCGTTTCCTTTCTATTTCATATATTCGTGATAAAGAGGATGAAAGCAATATGAATAAAATACAACAAACTTTGAAAAGTGGATAAAAGCCTTGAATTGCCTACCCAATTTTCAGATAAAAAAGTGAGCAAAATTGGTTCTGGCTGTACTTAGTGCTCTCACATCGACATGGCATGAACTGGTGCACAAACTCACTCACAACCAGCCATTGAACGATTAATTTGCTCTAATTTTTCTATGTGCCTTGTCTCAAGTTCTTACTCCCTTTTTGATTGTTATGTCCAATTTTGACTAAGAGCTTCGTTCATTCAACCTTGACTGAACATTTAAAAATCTTATAGAAAAGAAATTTTTCCTATTAATCTGTTTTATACTTCATTTGTACATTCGATGTCTACTAAGAGACATATTACTATAACTATGTACACACTTTTTTTTTCGCCAAAAACGAAAGAGTATAGCACATCAGGCAAATAATTTTTTTTGTTGTTATATTTTCTTTTACTATACTATGTTATTTTAAATTCTTTAATTAACTATATATATATATAGACATATAGACATATAGACATATAGACATTATTTAAATATTAAAATTATTTATAAGAATATATGAAATTTTAATTTAATTAAATGAGAAATCTTTTGCGGGTCATCTTCTTACCTCGTTTTCATTTTCTGACATGTACATACATATCCAGATATTATGTATATCTGTATATACACATATATACTCCAATAATTTTATATAAAGCTAAATATCTACATATACATGTATATATCTATATATATATATAGATAAATAGATAGATTGATATATCTTGTACACATGTATATGAGCATGATGATGCAAGATGTAATAGCATAGCCTATGTACCTTAACAATGAACAAAAAATTATAAAATCCATTTATTTTAGAAGATAGTATGTAAACAATTTCTTAAAATTTCTATTAATTTACTTCCAGAAATTTATTCTTTTTCAAAATTATTCTTATAATTTTTCAAACTAATTGACAACTATTCATTAAAATTTTAATTTAACTATAACGTCATCTTCTAATTATGAATATTTTTTTTTATTTTATTCTTTTTTGATTTAATATTTTCTTATAAATCTAATTATTTCATTTATTATTTCTTTATAAATAATTTTATTCACATTTAAAGGATGTCGAATTCAACTCAAGCACGTTGCTATCCTGACGACCATCTGCTTCTTATGGGAAACCTAGAGAAATATATAAATAATGTTTGTTCTGATTCTTGAATAATGAAAAATAAAATAATGAAATCAAATTATTTGATACTATATGTTCATTAATTTATTTGATTTTTGATCAAATTTGGCTGTATTTCTTAGATACTGTTGGCTTTTTTTTTGATGCAAAAGATATATCAAGCGTATATGATTAGTATATATAAATATAAGTTTATATATATATATATATATATAACTATATATAAATATATATATATATATAAGTTTAAGTATACAATATAATATGGATTTAGTTTGAAAACTTTCGTTTAAATATCTGTATGCAATCATTCCTTGTGTGTCCAATTCTGACAGATAAATTGCTATTTAAAATATCTTCGTTGATGATACATCATTGACAGGAGACAAGCGAATTAAATTAGATGAAAAAAAGACAAAAATTAGAAACTATTTTAGATTGAAGCATTTCACTTTTTACTTGGTAATAAATTAAACAATAAAATGAAAAAGTAATTAATTTAAATTGACAATTTTTTTCTTTTCAGTATATTTTTCCCATTCAATTCTTCATCACAGTTATTGGAAATCTGTTAACCATGTCAGTACTTTTAAGTGCTCATATGAGAAATAGGTAAGAATAGAACTCATTTTTATTTTTTAAAACAAACAACAAGTAATAGAAATTATATATAATAAACAAAAAAAAACATAATAACGTCATATTTAATTCTCTTAATGTGATGTTTGACGTTCAACCATTTGCAACATCAATTGAATAAGTTTAAAAATAATTCGTATTTAACTATATACATATTATTGATAATTAATAATCATATTTATATTATTTATTCTATTTTTCTGCAACTTTTCGTATATACATATATACATATTAATAGTATATAGTTGCATATGTGATTCTTAATGCGGTAAATACAAAAGGAAAGTAATAATTCGATCATTTTTTACTTCAGTGATCGCCAAATTCAAAAAATGTCTTGTAAAGATGAAATAAAAAATGGAAAAAAGAAATCTCTTTATTTTCAGGGCCAACCATATACTCGCATGCTTAGCATTATGCGATATTTTGGTTTTTGCCATGATGTTTTCACACTACTTGGCTTCAATTGATCTTTTTTCAAGGAGTGTGGATTTTCGATTATTCCATTTTCATACAAAAGTACATTTTGCTGCTTTAACCAATTGGTTTTCAGCTGCAGCTATATGGTTCTAATAATTTTTTTTTCAAAAAAAAAAAACAAATAAAAGTATTTTAGGTTTATATTGGCAGTATCAATTGAACGTTTAATGATTATTAAATATCCATTTAGATCATTAGAAGGATATAATGTATGTTATTATTATTATTCAAAAATAAATAAAAATTATATTTTTATAGAGTAAAAGGGTAGTTTTACTCACTTCATCTATATTTGCTGTTACATTTATTCTTACTAGGTATTTAATTATATATTATATACAGTATACAGTATACTATACAGTCATGTTGCTATGAAAGTCGGACACTCCCCTTTTTGAGGCTTCAGAAAGCCACTTCAAACTACAAAAAAACAGTTCTAGATCTTTGTAGTTTGTGTAAAAAGATACACATGTATCTAGTGAGTGTCCGAGGTTTATCGCACATCACTGTATATATAAACATACATTTAGTTAATTATATAATATAATTTATAGTTATCATCATGTATCTCACACATGTATGGCTTGGATAGTATGTAACAATACTCAAGCTGTTGGAATATGCTTTCCTAATGTAATGGACTCATTCGGAAAACGTCCAAATCCGACATCATCACTTGTCAAAACTTGGATTAATATTTCCGTTTATTTGAATGCTGGTTTTGCAGTTTTACTTCCAATAATAGCTGTAGCTATCATTAATATTTCGTTGATACGATTATTGAAACGGAGAAATAATGAGGTGAGAAAATTTCTTTTTTCAGATTCTTTGTATGAAAATTTGATTTTTTTAAGGAATTAATTATGAATAATGTTAGTTTAAATTCAACAACTTTACATGAACAAGAAAAGAAAATGACAAATACTGTATTAGCAATCGTTTCATGTTTTTCTTTAACTCAAGGACCATCAGCTTTAGTTTTTACATTACATCGTTTATACCCAAATGCTCCGTAAGTTTGTATATATGCATAAAAGTCTATTTTTTTTTAATTTCAGTGCTATGAGAGATATATCAATAATAGCAAATCAATTGGTCTTAACAGGAAAAATGTTAAATGTTGTTCTATTCTGTTTAACATCTGAAAGCTTCCGCAAGAAAATGATGCATACATGTCGATGTTGGATGCTAATGATTTTCTATTGTGATCGTTCAAAAGCTCGGTATGCATCTATATCTATATATTATATAATAATATATAATTAAAATAATTAGTTTTGTTACTGTATTGAACAAAAAATATTTTTTTTTACCAAAACGAATGAAATGTTCAATATTCGTATTGACTTTCTCTACATGAAAATGTAAATTTTGTGTAAAAAAATTCACTTTTCTATCTTGTGATATTGATTTAAAACACGAAAGTATAGTTATATTTCTAGTTATAAAAATAGTATTGAAAGAAAAAATAATTATTAAGCAACAAATGTTTTCTAAAGGCTTATCTTTTTTTTTTCTTTTTATGAATAAGCATAATAAAAAGAAAAGCTGTAGATTATATCAAAAATAAAATTATAATTTGATAAATAGAGTCAAAAAAACATAATTGATTCACATCGTCATCTCACTTTAAACATCTTCATTCTTTAAAAAAAAATGAAATTATTTTAATATATCTGATATGCTTAAAGATTATAATAATCACACAAAAATATATTAAATCTATCTTATGAAAACAATAATAAGTTTATATGAGGAAGTAAAATATATTTTACTATATAACATATAATATTCTTTTAAAATTTATTAATTTTAGATGGAGAATATCTCGTGAACAATCAAAATCTATTGTAACACAGAAGACTTCAATCGTGTATTCACCGTCAGGAAGAACTCGACGTGTATCAGCTTTATCGGATTCCATTTCAATGCGAACACAAGTACAACGTGATATATCTGATTCACCTCTTGTATCCTCCAGAAGTCAAAATTCATAAATATTTATTTCAAGATATCATTTATGTACAATTTGTTTTTTTTTTTTTTTGATTAATTAGTTACAAATTATTTTTATAAAAATCTGTTATTTCTCTTATCCAACTGATACTTTCATCAATTTCATACACAATTTTCGCTTTTGTTTTTTAATAATACATGTATATGTACAAACAATCATTTTAATTATTTTAATTTATAGTCTATATCTAGAAAGATTTTCTCCTATTGTTTTTTTTTATATTTAAAACTAATTATTCTATTATATACTTATTTAATATTTATTTATCATTTTTATAAAATGATATTCATGTATGTACATGCTTGCATATTATTTTCATTCTCTTTTGTTTTTTTTTTCAATTAAATACATTATTTTTTTTTAATTTATTACTTTTCTTCTTGTTGGCGATGAAAGATATTTTTTACAATTTTCAACTTTTTTTTACTCGTCAATACCCTGAACTGAATGAAGTTTTTGTGTTTCTGTTCTGTCCTGTGATCGATTCTCACGAATCGGAGCATTAGATCCACGACGTGAACGCAATGTGCGCATCGAACCTCTAGTATCGGCTGATGAACTGAAGGCAAATTCCGATAACCGTTTGCCAAAGCTGCTTCGCGTTAACTGGAATAGGAAAATTTAAAAATTCAAAAGTTTTGGGAAATAATGTTATAGATACGATGAAACACATACTCGTGGAAATTTTTTGAGCAGCATGACGAAACATTTCCGCCGAAAATATTCTGATGATAGACAGAACAGAATAAAATTAATTGTTTTGCCTGTTACAACTAAACTGTTCGTTATACTAAAAATAGCTTTATGAAATCATATCAATAATATATATAAAATACCTGAAAACACTATAAAATGTTGTTCCGAGATGGCCGTAGCCTTCTAGAAGCTCCCAAATTACCATAACTGCTGATGGGCCTTGGGTCAGTGAAAAGCATAATCCAATGGCAATGACGGTTACAGTAACTTTTTGGCGTTGTTTCTGAAATTAAAATGAATTTAAGTAAAAAGAAACGAATTAAGATGATAAGCTTAACATGTTGATTGCGATTAAGAGGTCCACCACGTGCAGCTTCCCATTCAGCTAGGCTTGAATCAGAATTTCGAAGTTCTCGTATCATTAATATATTTAATAAAATAACGACAAGAATTGGAATGAATACAACCTAAAATGTGTTTTTTGAATATTTGAAATAATAAATGAGAATATACTAGAACAGCATTAAATATGGTTGATACTCTCATATATAACTTCTTTACAGGACTTGGAAAAATCTAGAAATTAATCAAATTACTTAAATTACTTGAATTAACAGTTATAAATATATAAAAATAAGAATAAAATAAAATAATTTACTTACTATATCAATTTTTTTGTAAGTTCGTGGATGTTGATCACCAGCATAGTAACAAAAATCATAAAGTTGTGTACCATTGCAAAATGTCATGATTTCACAGTCGTATTCAAAATGATGATAAACAGTTAGTAAGCCTGTAAAAATATTTTTAAATTATAATTATATTCATATAACTTTTAAAAAAAGAAAGAATTACCTGTAGCAAAGAAGATAGAGCTTAATACAAGAACCATCTTACCCCGTTGCCAATATAACTTGGAACGTAATGGCTGACGAATAATAAGAAATCGTTCAATTGAAACAGCTAATATAAGCCTATAATAAAGAAGTTATTCATATTTTTCAAATATAATAAATGAACCAAATAGCAGCTGCACTCATCCAATTGGCTACAGCAGCTATATGTTGTTTACTTTTCAAATAAAAATAACGAAAATTATAATCATAAGCTAGAGTATCAAATGAAGAAAGTGAATGAGGTGACATAGCTAAAAGAAAAGCTAAATCACAAAATGAGACTGCAGCCAACTGAAAGGAAATATCTCATGTTAGTTATTTTCTTCAAGAATTGAAGTTAAAAAAAGTTATCACTTGCCATATCAGAGGCTACATTCTGCACTTCATCACTTGCTAGAACTCCTAAGTTCAATAGATTGCCAAGCACACCAAGAGTGAACTGGACCGGGAAGAGATAACGCCATAGAAATCTGTAAGCATGAAAGATGAATATGAAAATGATTTAAAAAGCTCAAAAACCTGGACAGTGAGTCTCTAACAAATCGCAATTCTCCATGTTTGAGGCAGGTCATGCACGGTACTGATGGCGCTAAGCTGGCATAATCAAAAGAGTCAGAAATATTAAAAAGTCGAAATGACTAGTCCCGCCACGATTATTCTTTTACCACGTTCTATTCGAGTTCGATCTACGCCTCTTCCCGTTTAAAAAGTGAGAGATAGCTGATTCTCGTATCTGAATTTTAAATTGTTTGATGTTTAGAAAATTAAAGAGGGTTTACAGTTAGTAAAGGGTATTAAAATTGACTATATGTATGTGACTCGATAGAGAGAATAGCAAGAGCACTTGAAAGAGACAAATAAATTATTTGAGAGAAGATCGAGAAACAGATGTAGAGATATGATTATACATATAGAAGAATAAAAAAATTTAAAATAAGAGATAGAAAACATCGAAGGTAATGGCATTCAAGTTCAGTCAATACTTCAATTTAGATAGTCATATATCAATAATTATATTCAAAAATTACAAAAAAAAAACTTTTTTTTTAAATATTCGATTATAATATAAATAATTAAAAATAATAATTTATATAAAAATCTTTATTTTTATATAGATTTTATTAAAAGAATTGATATATATATATATATCTACTAAATCTAAATAGAATAAATGAAGCCATTCGATTTCAAAACAAGATCATGTTACGATCCACTATTTTTTTCTGAAAAAGCTAATCCTTAGTAGTGTGGTAGAAAAGAAAAGCTAAAAATGGTAAACAACTTGAATAGATTTCAAACTAAGCCAAATAATAATAAATAAAATTAAAAAATCAATTTTAAAGACAAATTTCATAGATTATATAAAATTTATTAATGAATTATATATATAAATAAATGAAAATAATATCTGAAAATTAGTTTTAAATTTAATAAAATAATAGAAATCAGATACAATAAATTAACAATTTTTGTAAAAATAAAAGAAAATTTCAAATACAATTTATGATTTGTCTCACATTTTTTTCAAATTTCGAGAGAATAAAAAATTCGTAAATAGAAGAAAAATGGCTAAAGACGTTTATATTCAAGCAATACTGAATTTAGTTGGTTTTCCCAAATTGTAAACAAATCTCCCATTTCCCTTTCTTTATTTATTTTTTTTCTGCAGAAAGCTGTAAATCTTAACTAGTTTATCTTTTATCTTTTTCTATTCAAAAATAGTTGAATGAATTGAACATTGATTATAAAAAAAAAGGGAAATTGCGAACTTACTGAAACAAAATGAAATAAAAGTTGTTCAATTAAATTTTTTAAATTCTTTATTCCAATTAAGAAAAAATTGTAAAATAATAAATAAACAAAGTTTTAGTGAAGATATATAAAATAATAATTTTATATTTATATTTTATTGGAAAAATAAAAGTAATAACATTAATATTTGAAAGTAATAATGAATAACATACAAATATATTGATAATATATGTATATTAATCAATGTTATATCAATAGTTTTACATAGTGTAAGAAGGAATTGCGGAAAAAAAAGTTTTAAAAATGTTTCAAGAACGAGAACATGAAGTAAGAAAGAATCAGAGATGACAATGATTATATTAAAAACTTTTGATCTCTAACATTTAATTTTCTTCCTTTTTAAAGATAATGCATTAAAGTTTCGTAAAAAAGCAGGATGTACTAACCATGAACAACCTTTCGAAACGGTCACACTTTTTGTTACAAGAATGATGGCGTACCTCGGTCACAGGCATCCATGTGGCCATATAAAAGGAATTTTGTATGTAACTATCTATCAACTCTTTCTTCTCTTTCTACATTTCCTTAAAATATTATATTTTAATATCATAAACTATATATAAGACTAAGTTTTGTCTTTCTAGATGGGTTACAGTACCGTTGTCTCCGCCGCTTCCTTAGTCATCGTTTTCGGTGCCTTCATTGGCATTGGACGTATTGTCTATGACATCAACAGCATGTATGATGATGTAATGGATCGTATGCACGATTTCAAGGTATTTCAAAGTAAATCAATATTACTTTTCAACTTTTTGAATAATTTAGAATGTTGCTGATGTAGCATGGAGAGAGGTTGTTATCAAGTCTCACCCATCTGACCGCGCTGGATTCAATGCCCTTATTGGTTAGATTTAGAGATAGTTTGATCTTTATAGTTGTTTTGTTTGTAGGAAGAAACAAGAGATCTAACAGCCAATGTAACTGCGGAGCTCAATCCAGAGGATGCCCAGCTGGACCACCAGGACCAGTTGGAGAAGCTGGACTTCCAGGAAAAGATGGACTTGATGGACTTCCAGGAGCTGACGGAATCTCTGGAAACCAAATCTTCTACGGAGATGAGGTAAGCATATTTTTGTTTATATCTCTTTTCATTATTTCTTAATTCAGAACAAGAAGGCTTGCATCGTTTGCCCAGCTGGACCACCAGGACCACCAGGAGAGCAAGGACCAGCTGGAGAGGCAGGAGAAGATGGACGTGCTGGACTCCATGGACCAGCCGGACAACCAGGACCAGACGGAGAAACTGGAGCTCCAGGAAACGACGGAAGACCAGGACACCCAGGACGCCCAGGAGCCCCAGGAGAGAACGGACATCCAGGAGTTCAATACACTGAAGGAAAGCCAGGACACCCAGGACGTCCAGGACCACGCGGACCTGCTGGACCTGCTGGAAACAACGGAAAGGACGGACAAGACGGACAGCCAGGACAGCAAGGACCAGCTGGAAAGGACGGAGAAAATGGTCTTCCCGGACCAGACGGACAACCTGCCACTCCAGGAACCGACGGAGAAGTTGGACCAGATGCTGGATACTGTCCATGCCCAGCTCGTACCGAAGCCATCCGCTTCATGGACTAAATACAACTTTTTCGCATTCAATAAAGATTTTTTCAACATCAAACATTGTACGTAATTGAAATTTAATACAACCGATCACACATTAGAAATTATGAATGAATGAAAATAATTTTTCACGAAAATGTTAGAAAACGTGGAAATTTTTCATTTTAACTAGAATATGTTATAATCAGTCTTTTCTATTTAACAAAACAAATTATGTCAAATCAATTAACAAATAAAAGTAAAAATACAATAGATGAAGGATTAAAATGTATACCAAGGTTAAGACAATTTACTATATTATTCTTCAAATATTAATAATAATAATATTTTCAGATTTATAATATTTCCAAAATCATCATATGATAAAACAAAAAGTGTTAAAATAAAATTATTAAATAGTGAAACAAACTTCGTAGCTTATCTTATAAAAAGCAAAGAAGGTCTGTTTAAAATATCACAAAATTGTGGAATTTTGCAAGCAACTGAAGAGAAAGAACTTGAAGTAAACTTCGTTCTTAAACTTCTATATTTTAATTTTTTAAGTTACATCTTACTCCACATGTCGATTGGCCTTTAAAACGTAGTAAGTATCTTAAAAAGCCGTTGAAGTTGTGTATACTTAGTCTGAGCTTATCAAAAACTTTAGATTACGAGGTAATCAATGCTTATTTACTTTTATAAATATAGTAATTTAATAATTTTAAGAATGAATTGGAATATGCATCAAATGTATTTCAAACAATGCACAAAGATTTTCAACAATATACAAAAATTAAAATCATTTTGCTGTAGTCATATTTATAATTGGATTAATATTTGAAAATATAATTTAATAGAATCAATCAATTAACACAAAATAAATTTATTATTATTTAATATAATTGTGTAATATGAAAATAATTATTTTTAATAAATTTTATATAGTAATAGTAGTACCATATATTATTTTATGCTATTAACTCATAAACAAATATAAAACTATAACAAATTTTCAGTAATGAAGAAATGTTTTAATAATTCTTAATTTTCCTTGTACCAAAAAAGAAATGTCCAATTGATAATCCAATACATAATGATGTGCATATCCAAAATGAGAAAGTCATAAAGCATAACATGAGCATGTAACCCAAAATTATTTGAATAACATATAAGCATGATTCAAACAAATGATGAGTATCTAGTAAATAATCATGCCAACTGAAATAGTTTTTTATTATTTTTAAATTCATTATTTCATTCAATAAATACTTTCTCATTGCATCTCCTTTGGTGTCAACATGCCAACGTATCCATCGTAATGCTTCAAGTACAATAGCCATAGCAGCTACGACAAAACATGACCAAACCATATCTAGAATTATTTTTTATTTTAATATTATACATTTATAGGATTAAATCGTACTTCCTGGATCAGTTATCCACCATTGTTCAACCCAGATTACATCATTAACTTGTGTGTGATACCACATCCACATTTTTGGATGGCTTGGTTTCATGATTAATCTAATTATCAATAAAACTAATTATTAAGCAATAAATAAAAAATAAATAAAACAAATTGAAATCAATATATGATTGAGAAAAATTTGTAACAATTCAATTATAATAAATATATTTGTTTAAATAAATATATATGAACAATCTATTTTGAATGGGAACAATTGCAAAAGGTGATGTCTGTGATCGAGTGATGGGAATAAAGATAAGAATTTGAAGTTTACTTGCTGATAAGTAAATTCTCAAGATAAGAAGAGTTTTTAGATAACATAATAATAATAATAATAATAATAGTAAGAGTAATTAAGATATTACTAAGTGATCAGTGATTATTTGAATTTGTAAAGTAATGAGTCAATTCAATGTCTTCTTATAGTCTTTTATTGCATTTTTAGAATGCTTATTCAATCAAATGTTTCAAATTTTAATAGATTTTAATATTTATTTATAATTAGTTCAATATATAATCAGTATAATATTTATTATTATTATCATATATTATTCATATATTCAATTATAAAAAATGTTTATTTTCATAATAAAATTAAATAGATTATCCACAACAATCAGTCATTTCAACATTTTGTGCTATTGGCATCTTCGTTCCCGTTAAGTAATAGCCAAGTACATGTCCTTAAAAAAATAATTGAAGAATAATTTGTTGAACAAATACAACAAAGTACCTGCAATCATACTGGCAACAATTGGAACATTATACGTCATTGAGATCATCATCAAAGAATAAGATCCATACATCTCAAAGAAATACAATATTGGAGATAGTAAATTATATGGTTTAGAAAGATATTTCAAACTAAATCTGCAAAACATGTATATATGATTATATCGTATAATTTTTTTAATTTTGTATTACGGTAGTTGTGGTTTGGGTCTACTAAGCTCTGAAGGCATGCAACATGAATTATCCATTTCGTCCTCATCATCTTCAACAAAATATTTCTTGAGAAGAATGGTATGAGCAAAGCGTAATAATTCAAAAGCTAATGCTATAGCTCCCACAGCGATACAAGTAAACACATAACCTTAATAAATACGTTTTTTTGTCTCAGCTTTCATATAGTTATACCAGTTACATTTGCTGGAAGCCATTCCCTAAATAGTACCGGCTCTCCGATACGGAAGTGGAAATACATTTTCATCATCATGATTAAATTCGATCTAAATTAGAGTCAGACAGAAATTAAACAGATAATTCTGAAAAATTCAACGATAAGCAAACGATTAAACATCTTAGATGAATCATGAACAACTTAAGTTTTTAAAACTTATTTTGATAATAAAAATTTTATAAATTATGCATATAGTGTTAACTTAATGCTAAAATCTTGAGAGAACTTTAGAGCTTATTCGATACTCAGTTGTTGAGTTAAATCTTAAAGTATTTGAGGTTTCATAATCATTATGTTCTTGAACAGCTTTTCGATTTCCAAACAGGTAATGACCCACTGATAACCCACAGACCACAGCAATGCAGAGCCAAATAGAGAAGGTCATAAAGACAAGCATGACAAAATAAGAAGAAATTGTCTGGAAATAATACTTCTTAAGGAATTATTTCTTAATAGTTTACGATAAGATATTATTCTTTGTATTATTGGTTCATGATTGTTTCATTGTTCAAGAAAGATATTCTCACATAATTTCTAGATAATTGCATTCTTGCAAATTCTTATCAGTTTTGAATGAAATGTAATTTGAAAAAATATTTCCTTACTTGGATAGCAAACAAAAAAGTTTGTCCAACATGGTAAACATGGAAGATTTGCTTGAAATATCTGAAAGTATTCGTTTTTAACATTCAATTTTCGATTATTTCCATACCCATAATCATAAAACTTAGATTTTTGATGAGCATGTACATCCATTCTCCATCTAAAATACTTAACAGCTTCCAAGAAAATACATAAAGCAGCAATAATGAAGCATGAATATACCATTTCTAAAGAAGTTATATAAAAATTCATTTATAAAAACTATTTATAATAATTATAAATAATAATATAATATATAATTAATTGATTAATTATATAAAAGAAATCTTACGTCCAGAACTTGTAGTATTCCAAAATCCAAACAAAATGGTATTATTAGGATTGGTATGGAACCACATATACATGAAATGATTATCCATCATCATATGATGACTCATATTTCCCATAGGCATAGGCATTCCAGAAGGCATAGGCATTCCAGAAGGCATAGGCATTGGCATTCCAGAAGGCATAGGCATTGGCTTTTCAGTAGACATCATCATCTTGATCAAAATTACCTAAAAAAAACATAAAATTTTATAAATTAATTTAAATAAAATGTTTTTATTAGTTCTATGTTGATTATTGTTACTTTCATACACAATTCAATATTTAAAGAATACAATAAGAATACAATAAAAAAAAGAAAGAGGGCAGAGACGGAGACAAAAAAAGAGAAAGAGAGATTTCAATTTTTAAATTTTTTGTAAAGTTTTTACTATTTATTATGAAAATAAACAATTGTTATAAGAGAACAAATGGAAATCAAACAGTAGGATGTCATTCAACTGACATTATCAGTCATATAAGTCAGAAAGTCAAAGCTTCGTTTTCTACTCTGTTGCTCTCATAATCATTCATACTCCAGTTCGGCCCTCATAATGATAACATTATAGTAGAGTAATCGTTCAATAAGGGCATTTATTGTCTTTTTCCATTCAAAACATCTTAACAATTTGATTATACAATTATTACTGAATACTAAATATTATATAGTTATAAGTACCATTCTAAAAATATGAATTGATTCCAAATATATGCTTTTCTAATCAGTTATAATCAATACAAATACCTAATAATAATTTGTAGCTTTCTGGATGTTATACATAAATCATTTTTTTAATCAAAAAATAACTGGCAATAATAATATGTATTTTGCCGTTCTAGCGCACCTTTTCGCCCATCCCCAATTTTCGCAGTTTTAAGCCGTTTTAAGGCTTTTTTTCATTAATTTTGTGTCCTAACTCTTCGAAAATGTGTCATTTTCAACAATTTTCAAAAATGAAAAAGAACCTGCCAAGTCTAACAAATATTTATCTTGAAAAACTTGTAAAATTATTAAAGATAAGAAACTTCAGAGGATCTTTATGAGAGACACTTTGCCCCCACAAGGAATTAAGGAAAGAGAAGTTGGAATTGTAACTTTAGACTCGATAGGATGATTCGGAGCAATAATATTTATTCATAGGAAGAAAATAATACATTTACTGAAAAAATGCTGCTTGGCTCCATTTTTATTCTTTAATAAAACGTCCACTAAATTTTCTCCATATTACTCCAAATCTTTGCGCATATGGAAGTTTTGAAGGATTAAAGTAACTTTTCCGGTTTTTGACTCCTATAAATATATAAATTATAAACTATTATCTTTTGTTTTAATAATAATCTCGTTAATTTCGCTCGCAAGTTGGTCAAAATTAAGATTGAACAACTTTTCCTTGATGTACATTGCCATCTCATGCTCAACTTTTAATTTCTTCTCAAAAATTTCGAGAAATCTAAAAATAATAATTCAATAAGAATAGTTCAAACAAATGACTTTTTATTTTACCTGAAACACGCCAATAGAAAGGTCATTCTGACCCCATCCCTTCACATGAAACCTAAAAAACAAAAACAAATTGCATAAATCAGTAATTATATACAGTCCTGTGCGAAATAGTGGGGACACTCACTAGAAACCCTTATACCTTCTCAGACAAACTACAAAAATTCAGAAAAAATATATTTTGAGTGTTAAAAAATGATAATGAATTCAGAAAAAATCTTCAAAATTTTAAAAATCATGTTTAAAAGTATTTTCTGAGGTCTTGAATCTATGCCATAGGAAAAACTTGGTTATTGATCGAGCTCCGTGCTCAGAATGATTTTAAAATATTTTTAATGAATTAACTTGTTTCTAATCTCAAATTTTGTTATATTAAGAAGGATTATTCAAAATAGTCAAAAAACACTAAATTTCCTTATAAATTTAGAAATCTCATTGAAATCAGTTTTCATTATATTAACATATATTTTGACTGAATATAAACTAAACGCAAAATTTTTGAAATAAAAAAAAAATTTTTTTTGTAGTTTGAAGGGGAATTCTGGGCCTCTAACATAGGGGTGTCCCAACTATTTCGCACAGGACTGTATATCTTATTTGTATGCTATTCTCCAACCGGAGTCCAGTTCTTTAGCCGTTTCAGGTTCGACTTTCTTGCGTATGAGCACAACTTTGAGAACCTGTTGTAATCCCAAGGATTCGTCAACGTTTCAGGAACAATCTTGACATTCTGTTGCCACTTCAAGTTTTTGAATATAATTCATCATGGCAAGCTTACAACCCTAGAAATATTTTAATAAAGATTACAAGTCTAAGCAAAAAGTGCTATACACTTTAGATTCATTAAATTACATTAAAAAATACATACTTGAAATGATTTCTCACACGTCTGGGCGGTATCATGTGCATCCAAGTATCCAACTGCTCGCTCTTTTAGCAAATCGACCGTATAGATGAGCTTCGTATCGGAAATCTAGAATTATAGCCAGTTATTATGTAAATTACATGATTAATCTATTAAAAGCCTTTTTTTAATATAAATATGGCTTACCATTCTGAAATGATAGATAGCTGGTGACAAGCGGCAATTGATGAACAACCGAAACATCATCCGTTTGAGGAAAAAAAACACTGAAATATGATAAATTAAATTTTTTTTGATAAATGATAAATTTGTAAAGTAATCATATAAAAATGTAATTTCTTATTTAATTCTAGTATGGGTTTGAATACTTCTATACGGTGATATTCTACGTTTTCTAAATTGCAGCGCTCTTCTAAATTCTTGAATTAGTGTTCTTTTCTATTCTTCAAGAATGATTGAACAATTTTATTCCTTTTCTAGGGATCATAGATTTCGATTGTGGAAGGCATTTTTTTGAAAAAGTAATTTATTTATAAAAAAGTATTGTATTTATAAATGGAAGAAATTACTGAAGCTTCGAAAGCTAAGGCAGTAAAGTTCCAAAATCTTTCTTTTGGAGCATCTGCAAGACATTCACCTAGTGAAGGATTCGAAGAAGATTCAAAGAAAATGAAAAGAGATGAAGTTCGTAGAAAAATTGCGATGATTTGAAGTGAATTGAGAACTCCACTTTTTTTATATAAAAGGAAGTTTTGATTCCTTCTAGAATTTGAAAAAGTAATATCTTTTTAGTTTCAAAAGAATTCATCTGACAATGTCGAGAGATGAGCTGCTCCGTGAATTTAGAAAAAATAATAAAAAAGAAAAAATTACTAATGACTGATGCTCAAATGAAAAAGATGAAGGTGGATGAAATGAAGCAATTTATTAATAATCATTCTCAAGAAGTTAATCTTTTACCACCTCCAGATGAGATTTTTCTTATGGATCATTTGATTTTTACTGATCTAGAAGCTAAAGAGAATGCTAATTCAAGGATAACAAATTATAGAAGCAAGAACAGCAAAGATTTCCTAGAAAATCCTTTTGAAATGATCGAAGAGAAAGGTATTGAATTTTACATGGATCTTGTAAAAAAGAGATTGACTTCTTTTCTCAAGAAGAAGCAAAATACTGTTGTCAACGACATTTACAAAGTTACTAATGTTCGAATAATGCTTTACTTAGAATGTGAAACAAAGAAACCTGATTCTACTAGTCCATCCAAGTTTCATGTTAATACAATATCTCAACTTCTACAATCAGGTGAAAGTAGGGAAGAATTTTATCGAGTAGCATGTCAAACTTCAATGAATGATGTAGAAAATAGAGAACATCATGCTTCAGGATTAGTGATAACCAGATTTTTAAAGTAAACCATGTTTCAAACTAGAACTGATGCAATGATTGGAGCTTTTTTTTCAAATCCTAAGTTTGTTATTAGTAAAAGGTCTGTTTTAAATATCCAAAAAAAGATAACATGTGTTTCAAGTGGACCATTCTAGCTCATCTAAATGACACATTTTCGAAGAGTTAGGACACAAAATTAATGAAAAAAAGCCTTAAAACGGCTTAAAACTGCGAAAATTGGGGATGGGCGAAAAGGTGCGCTAGAACGGCAAAATACATATTATTATTGCCAGTTATTTTTTGATTAAAAAAATGATTTATGTATAACATCCAGAAAGCTACAAATTATTATTAGGTATTTGTATTGATTATAACTGATTAGAAAAGCATATATTTGGAATCAATTCATATTTTTAGAATGGTACTTATAACTATATAATATTTAGTATTCAGTAATAATTGTATAATCAAATTGTTAAGATGTTTTGAATGGAAAAAGACAATAAATGCCCTTATTGAACGATTACTCTACTATAATGTTATCATTATGAGGGCCGAACTGGAGTATGAATGATTATGAGAGCAACAGAGTAGAAAACGAAGCTTTGACTTTCTGACTTATATGACTGATAATGTCAGTTGAATGACATCCTACTGTTTGATTTCCATTTGTTCTCTTATAACAATTGTTTATTTTCATAATAAATAGTAAAAACTTTACAAAAAATTTAAAAATTGAAATCTCACAGCAAAATACATATTATGGGCAATCATGTACAAACTGAAAATCTACAATACTTATAGTATTTTATAGGTTTAGCAAGATTGATTAAATTGACCTTTGTTCAGGACGAAAAAAATTATAAAATATTTATTTTTTTCTCAAATTTTTTCATGAAAAATTGCTTTTTGTTTGTAAAATAATTGTTTTAGTATCCAGTTTGAACTTTGATATGTCTACGCATATTTTTTAAAAACGATGCTGTGTTATAATCAGTCTCGTTCTTATCAAACTTGAATACTGCTCAGACCTGTTAAGTTAGAGTTAGCACGTATGAGTATCTATATATACGAGAATCTTTTTTTGTATTTCATATTTTTTTCAGGCATATTGATAAGTTTTTAAAAATTTAATTATTTTAAGGCTGCTTATGAATTTGTACAGTTTATTTCTTATATCTTTTCTTATATTATGTTGTACTGCAACTTCATCACTATCAACTAAACAAAAGAAGAAAATTATTATTTTTGCTCCCGATATAGCTAACAGCCAAGTAAGTTTTTTTATTCTCTATTATCTAGAAAACTTGTCGTATTCTATTAGATTGTATACAATGCTAGAGTAGCCGAAATTTTGGCTAAAGCTGGTCATGATGTAACATTAACCCTGTTTAACCCATATGTTGAACAAGATACAACTGTTAAAATTGATCCACTAGTTACAGGTTATTAATTTTTTCTTATTATTTTATGATTTTAATATTAATTATTTTAGTTAAACGTATTAATGCTTCAACTGGAATACACAAATCAGATATGGATAAACTACATTCAGAATTTATATATCAAGTAAAAATGAATTATATTTATAATAATTATTTATTTATTCACTTTAGGATGTGCCTATTTGGGATAGCAGAATGATAGGTCAAACTCGTCTTTTCACGGATCTTCTTGCTGGCATGTGTAAAGGTTTCTTTTAATACTAAAAGAATAAGTTTTAATTAAGTAATAATCACAGAAATTATAACAAATAATGAATTTTATGAATGGATTGTAAAAGAAAAATTTGATATCGCTATTCTTTATATGTACCATGCATGTCCAGTTGGTATCGTTCATAGAGCTAAGATTCCAAGTTGGATTTGGCTTAATAGGTATATTTTTCATTTTCTATAGAAATATTGAATAGCTAAATCGGTTTTAGTGGAATGTTAATGGACCCAATAGCTGATATGATTGGTGTACCTACAATCTCATCCTATGTTCCTCGTTAGTTGCTATTATAATTATTTTGTTTTCTATTCATTACATCTACAATTAATTTCATATATTTCTTCAATTATTGTAGCTATGATGATGGCAGCTCATGATAGAATGAATTTCATAGAGAGAACCAAGAGTTATCTAGGTCATACTCTACAAGCATTTCTATTCCGCCCGTTTGTTCAAAGGAATATTATCGTATTAATATTTTCTGTATTTCAGACTTGTCACAGATAAAGAAACTGCCCTTTGGAGAGAACATATTGATCCTAATTTCCCTGATATTTATAATTTAGCCCGTCAATGTCCACTTATAATGGTGAACACAAATGATTTGTATCAGTTGCCACGTCCAACACTTGCAAAAGTCATCAATATTGGTGGAATTGGAATGCAACAGAAAGATGCAAAGCCATTACCTGCTGTTGGATTAAGGACACATAAGCATTTCACTTAAATATGTTTTACAGGATCTTGATGCATTGTTCAAGAAAAGTGAAGGGGTTATTCTTATGTCGTTTGGCTCTGTCGCACCAGCTGAGCACATGCCTGATACTTGGAAAGCATCTTTACTTGAGACATTTTCCCGTTTTCCTAAACATCAGTTTTTATTGAGATATACTAAGGATGACATGAATGGTAAGATCAGTTCTTAATAGGGAATGTTTTGAAATTTATTCTTTTAAGATAGATTACCACCAAACGTAAAACTTGCCAAATGGTTACCCCAAAGAGATATTCTTCAACATCCAAAAACAAAAGTCTTCATAACTCACTGTGGATATAATAGTTTACAGGTTAGCTAATCATTTATTTTTTTAATCAGAAAGCATTAATTCCAGGAAACTATCACAGCTGGCAAGCCAATGCTAGCTATTCCACTTTTTGGTGATCAACCAAAAAATTCAATGATTGCAACTAAACACGGATTTGCCAGAGTTCTTTTAAAGACAGATGTTGCAAATCCTGATGCAGTGGAAGCTGCATTGAAGGAATTATTGAATAATCCAAAGTATGCTCCAAAGATTCGAAAAACGGTAGAATAATATTTGCATATTAATGTAGGTATTCCAAGAAAGCTGAGCGTATGAAGGAAATGGTTAGTCAGCAGCCCATTGCACCCGAACAGTTGCTAATTCGATGGACCGAATTTGCAGCCACTTTCAAAACTTTAGAGAACATGGAACCTGCAGGACAACATCTTAACATCATTCAATACTATTCTATTGATATAGCAGCCTTTTTATTTACAATTGTATTTCTTATATTATTTACAACATGGAAAATTCTCAAATGTGTTTTCACTATCTGTTTCTGCTCAAAAAAGAAAAACCTGAAATCAAAGAAGGAATAATTTTTTTTTTTTCATGATTTTTTTGTTACACTTTTGTTTTGAATTGTATTAATCAATGATTATAAAACATTCGACGGTTAGCTTTGAATATTGTAGTCTCATATTTCATGAATCACTTAATCATATAAAAAACTGACCATTACTTAATAATCATATTTAAAAAAAAAAAACCAAGCATTTCCAACCGAAATTTTAAAAGACGATGTAAGTCTCGTTTCATTACGCTCTGCATTTACATAATATGATATTACTTAGTAGAAATAAATAATAAGGTCACAACAGTGTGGAAAAAACGACCTAAAGATTATTGTGCTTCATATTTAATTAGTTCAAAGGTGACAAGAGAGATCTGTCTATTTATATCTACTTTAGCTGATCATATAAACTAAATAAGGTCTAACTAAGTTAGAATCGAAGAAGCCAAAAATATTCACTACAATATAAAATAGAAAGAAATCAGCCTTTTCCTCCCAAAACGATTAAAAACCGGGGGAATGAAAACAAATCACTTAATGATCATTCGTTGCGATTCGAGAGGGAAATAGATAAATCAGATAAAACATAGAGACATAAGTCAAATTAGAACATGGTATTTTTAAAAAGCCAAAATAAAAAAATATATATGTGTTTATCCAAAATCAGCTTTGATACGTTTGTGCTGCATATTCTTGTATGAAAATGTAAGATTTGTCGAGTATATAACACCATCATCTCGTACTAGACAAATAGGGACCTTAAAAAATTTTAAAGATTTTTCAGATCCTTCCGACCAATTAATACCTCCAAATCTTGGGAGTATGGTTGATACGATCCTTCCATTTTAATAGTTGACCAAGGCGGAATCATGCATGTGAGAGATTCTTCGGACCTAAGAAACCAATAAGAATGCATACACAATTTCGAAACAAACCTCCACGTCGTGTCTACGGGCGTAGACCCAAACCAAACCTTCAGATTTGCTTTGAAATTATAACCACTGAAAGTCACTCTAGCCATATGATCTCCTCCTGTTATCTCCATTGATTGAACAATAGGAACTGGAGTTATAGTACGATTTGTTGGTCCCATGGCTTCATAAAAGCGATATTCGGCCTAAAACCAAATTAGATTTAAAAAAATATATTTTAGAATTTCAACTTTATCTGTTGATATGATTGTCCAGGCTGCCCCGTCACTTATCTGATGATGTGTTGCATCAATTGGAGAAGCCTATAATCGTTTTATAAAAAAAAGGAAAGATGAATTAATAAATTCTGGAATATAAAAGGAACATTTTTCTTATTCGTTGGTCTCTCGTAGGCCTAGCTAATTAATAAGATATGTGAGAATAGTCAGCTGGTAGGAGAAGAGGATAATGTGTCTCCCCCCAGCACTGCTAGAGCAAATAGCCATCTAGGTACAGTAACCCAGAGCGACGAATAATGTAAACCTCGAAATCTTCATATTCAAAGAAAACGTACTTGATGCTGAATGATTTTGTCGTGGCTGAGACATAGATATATAGTTTCATTATCCATCATTTGGAAAGCACACTTATGAAGTTGAGACACGGGCTCTTCTGACGTAGAAGGATCCAAAATTACCATTTGTTTATCCACCTGAACATAACTCTTTTCTATGTTTTGCTATGAGCCTATGTTACTTTTCTTATTCTCAATCGTGGCAAAGCCATTCCTGTCACACTATCCACAAGCTTAATAACAGATCCATAGTAAACGAAGCCGTCTTTAACTAAAAAGTTTTCACGTTCCTGATCCGCAATTCCTTGCTCATCATCATCTGTAACATAAGTCGATAAAAGATGAAAATTTCCAAGTTTCATACACAGATGAATCGTAAACGCTCCCCATTTAGTAGAACTAGCGTGGAAAGTATTGTTATCAACATGTAGATATCGAGTACTAACAGTCTGAGATCGAAGTCTATTAAAAAGTGCAACCTTAAGAAGATATTTTATGTGAAATGAACAAATTTGAAATAGAATACTTTTGTTCCAGATGCTATGCACAAATACTTGCAATCAGTATTTTTCATACTCTGTTTCTTCTTGGATGGCTTACTAATGACCTGAATACAAACGGTGTACGCCATACAACATGACTCGAAACCTTAATTCTCTGAGAGTTGAAAAGCCCAATCTCAAACCCAACAGCATGGAAAAACTGAATGGAGAGCTCAAAATACTTTCTTTTATCCGCATCACTAATGTATAAAGTTTTTGCTGCACAATAATCCTAAAACAAAATACTTTGTGTGAATATTATTTTCAGAATATTACTTTTCCGTTTGTAAAATCCAGTTGTTGTCTTTCCTGATCAGATGGAGCCCCAATACCAATATAAGCGACTAGTTCACTAGCTTCGCTGGTCTGAAAGACCCATAAATGTACTGTATTCACAAATCGTTAACAAACCGAATAACGATCTAACTCTGGTAGTAGATCCGGTCCACCACATGCTCTTCTACTCTCTTTGTACGTTTTCAAAAAAGCTTCCATCTGAACAACACGTAAATTTTCGTACAATTTGCCTCTCAAACCTGAGCTCTTTTTTCTTTCCAACCACCACCCATGAGGTATATACAAGGTGGAGGACAAAAGAATCTATAATAAAATTTAATTAGATTTTTAATTCTCATGATCAAATGCTTTAACTACAGTAAGCTGCTCAGTTCAGAAAACTAGTGGCTATTTTAATCATCAATGTTTACCTCTGATTGGCTTTGTGGGAAACTGATCTCAGTATATCAAACTACCGTATGAGTACCTTGAGCCAATAATTCTTTCCTTCCCACAATCATACCACTGCAGGATAACAGCAGAGGGAAAATGTTGTTATAAATTTCATTTAGAAAAGCAGAAAGTGTTAGCCTCAATCTCTATATTTTCTTAATTTTCATATAATCTCCAGTTAACGCTAATTACTATACAAAAGAATCGTATATGTCATGGACACAATTATGAATATTTGGAAGGTCACAGTTTTCGCAAATTAATTCTCTCAATATATAAAAGTAAATTTTGATCCAAGAAGACAATTTTGAATTGTTGTAAACAAGCATAAAGTGGCAAAAGCTTAGGCTTATGATTGAACTATGTTTTAGAGATCTGCATCAATTAGACACAATCCTCACATGCGCCTTAACCCTGACCATATGCTAATTGACCAGATAAGGAGCGAAGAGTATGGAGAGATTAATGTTACATATATAAAGACAGCTGGGTGGCTAAGACTAGAAGTCCTGTTGATTGTATCTCTTGCTCCTTAGACTGTTTCAATTTGTACAAGATAAACAAACAAATGAGCTACCCAGGTGTTCAGAAAACGGTAGCATGTATAAAACCAAAATGCAAAAGAGATAAACTGGGCTTTTCGTTAGAATAGTTTATGCTGTGTAAGCCATTGAATTACCGTAGTCTTAGTGAGTGAGTGAGAAAATCACGAGCAGTAGGAAAATTAGAGTCAGCAAACAAACCTTTTTTCATTTCCATACGACTTTTGTGCAACTTTAGCGTGAAAGATAGTAACAACGCAATCATATTCATTGCGATTTGCCAAATATTGAGCCATACGTTCACTAGAAACAAATCAACTGAATTCTGTATCTCCTTCATAAAAAGACCTTGTCAAGCCTGGCGGAGGCTGCATAACTGTATGCAAAGCAAGTGTAGGTTGAACAAGGCTTGAACAGTTTACAGATCCAAAACCACTATCCAAGAAAGACGTGGATGATGATGGTGCGGACATATTATAGAAAGGATCTAAAAGGCTGGTTATTAGTGCTATAGTTTATCATGATATAGGCTATTCAATTTTTTTTTCTAGTAATGATTTTCTCACTCGATTATTTTTTCAGCATTATAAAAACTGGATGACTTGGCGGGTTACAGTCCCCTTTTATATTTTTGAATAAAAACTATAAATGATAAGAAAAGAATATGAGTTTAAAAAAAAGAATAGAACTTTCAAATCATGATTTTATACAAAAAAAAAGAAAATTATAAAATACACGTTTAGTATTAGAAGTGTATTACTACGAATGAAATAACGCGAAAACCAAAATTTAAAACAGCAAAGAACCTGAACATACCCATGCCACATTGGAGGCTTTGCTGACTGTATAACAGATGCCTTGGCATCGGTTGAGCTGAAGCAGCTTGCATAGGTTGAAAATTACAGGGAAAAGTTCCTATCGCTGGCCAAACTTCATTGTGCGCTGGAGGATATCCATAATATTGGCTGACGCTTGTTAGGTCGTGCATGCCGAGCGGATACGGCAAGGAGCGCGCCACAAGAGCGGCTTCATCTTCGGCAGATGAACAGTACGTAGTTGTTGCGACAACGGAGTTCGAGCCGCAACCGACACCACCATCAACCGCTAGTGCTGTTGCTCCAGGGGGAGGAGGGGCCGAAGACGTTTGGTAATCCATGGCGGGAATCTCCCGAGGACGAGTGTGGGATGGGAATGACAAAAGCGGAGGTCCAGAGGATCTGGCTGTGGGAGATTCCCACTAGCTGCTCCTTTTCAAGAGAGCTGAGTCTGTTCAACCAACCCGGAGGGGCGGGATCACAGAATTGTTTGGCCAATTGCAGAGCCCGTACGGCTGTCAGTGCAAGTAGGCTGGTCTATGGGCGGGACTAAGCGCTCAGAAAAGATGGAACACGGTAGGCTAGACCAAGACTGCTTCACAAAACATAGCCAGCTTAATTATTGAGAACTATCCGAAGTTTGAAGCGGAATTCGCCACGCCCATTCTCTCCTCCCTCAGGCTAAACATAACGAAGTTCTATTAGCTACCTTGGGAAAATAATCGCAGAAAACAAAGATGGCGAAAATAAATTAAAATCATATTGATTCTAAGAGTAGTCCAAAAGTGTCAATGAACAATATACAATCGCACATTTGAACTAATTAACAAAACCTTGAGAACATGCTTTCTTGCACTCGAAACAACGTCAATTGTTTAAGAACTGTAGCAGTTTTTAAGATACAATAGCTCAACTGTCTACTCTGTTTAGAGAGTCACTAGCAGACACCAGCTGATGACCATGGATGACCTGACCATTACGCAAGAAATATTAAGCACCACTGCATATGATGTTACATTGCACATGGTAGACATTAGGCATTAAGCACAGACATATTGTTTTTCTAAAAGCTCAGAAATTCAGTAAGAACCAGGTTCTTCATTATTGCAGACAGATAGTATTTACATCTAAGTATTCAAGCGAATCTCTAAACTTATCTGTTCAAGTATATACAATGTCATGGGTGAGCAAGATTAGAACAAAGAAAACCGCCTAGCTCATACTCGTATGAACTACTTCCGCCAAAGTTTGCATTATACATAAATGATACAGGTGCATGCTATCCCTGATCTCATATTTGACTTACTAGCCCTCTTAATGCGCGAAAAATACAGATTACATTATAACCTAAACGCGCATTATCCCATAATCAGAATATATCAAATATATTATGTTCAAAAAATAGCATACTATCTCGACTAATCATTTTTCAACACCAAGACGGAAGTCTTCGTTTCACTATCAATGCATCGGTTATTTTCATTTAAGTAAATGCATATACCGATATAATAGAATCATAATCAATACTTTACTATGCGAAGCTTTCAGCGCTCAACACAACACTTTCCTCTCAAATATCGAACTATTGATTACTGTGAGAAAAAAGAGAGTGCCCACCATAAGCAAAGCCCGTGCGAAGAAATTGCTAACAAATTTTGAGAATAAGGGGATCCTAACTTAAAATTGCGAAGCTATGAACTATAGGAAAACCGAATGCAGTTTTAATAATCCGGACAAATAAATATAATAGAAGTTTCAATGTAATAATACGATAATTACCTGAAGCATTCAATCGATTATCATAGCTCGGAGATCTTTTAACTGGAGTTGCTAATGAGGATCTAGAAGATGGTCTACGCTTTGAAGGACGAGGTGAGGCATGAGCTGAAGGCACATTAGGAGACTAAAAATTTCATATTGATTACTAATCTCGAAAAACAACTTACAGAAGGACCCGCAAAAATAGTTAAATCCGTACTAGTACAAGGAATAGAATTTAGTACATGTGAGGAACCAGTAATCTAAGATAAATTGGTTCAATTTTAAAAGTTTAGTTATATATGCCTTATTAGATTCGAAAATATCCGTATTCAAATTAGCTGTAGAAGCAACAGCTTGTAAAAGAAGGGGTTGTTGGTGTAATGATTGAATAAATGACATCTAAAATAATATCATATTATTAAACAATCACTGAATTCAGAACTAAACACAAAACAATAAACAAATCTAATCTACCTGCTGAAGTATTTGAGATTGAGCATTTGGAGATTGTGCGGCAAGAGCAGCAGCAAGTTGTTGAGACTGCCACATGGCAGTATTAGTGAATGTTGTTAACGAATTTAACAACACAAATAACAGTAATCTCTGAAATATTTCAAAGTATTTTAGAACCGGAGGTGAACTGTAATAAAAATAAGGGTGTGAAAATACGCAACATAAAGATATAGTTAGGAGCTTCGGTAAACAAAAGCGAAATATTGAAATTTGTTTTACAACTAATCTAATTAGCTGTACAGAACTAGTAACAACAACATAGCCACAAATTGGAATAGAATTATTAATTCTAAATAAGGGACAGAGATGTGATATAATTATTGAAAGAATAACGATTATTTTATTTCTTAGTTTTTGAAATTATGAAGCTTTGAAACAAAAGAACTATCAAAATAGAAACAAATAGGCGAAATACAAAAAAAAATAAATTACACAAATGAAAACTTTCCAACATTTTCGAGCAGACGGTCCATTTTCAAAATTCCCCTATTCACTTTGTTGAATTTTTGGAAGAGAGCCTTGTTTTTTTTTCATTGTAATCAATACTGGAATAGTATCTATAAGTCTAATATAATATCTAACAAATGATTAACATTCTCAAAGAAGATGCGTAACCTTGACAATTACAAGATATCACAGAAATCGTTTTCATTTAGGCACTAATCTAGTGATAACAAAAAGATCTCAAAAAACGTTAATTATATCTATAGTTGGAAACTGTTCATAGAATAAAATTAATTAGATATAATAAGAAAATCTGTAGTTTCTTTACTTTATTGTAATCCTGAAATGAAATTATTAGGAAAATATTATGAGTAATGATAATAAATAATACAAAAAAGATAAGCAGTACAATTTTTATTTCGAAAGGTTCGATTCCATATTCAGATCACACAAAAATAATAACTAACAAGTAGAACCTTGTACAAACATTATGAATATGCAACTCCCGCCCGAGGCATCTGCTTCAATGTTTAACATTTATCAAGTTAACAAAATTAAGAGGAGCCGTGGGAAACATGAATTTTCGCGGGTACATCAATCAGAAAAAATCAAGTCCTACTCTCACTCACCTCAGTTATAAAATAAAGAAATTTTTTTATTAGAAATTTAAATTTTGAGTAATATACACAACAGATAGAAGGAAACGCTTTTACACATTCCACATGAACAATTTCATGAATTAATTTGAATCAGTTTTTGAACTATGGAATCGCTAGTAAGCAGTAATACAATAGAATTAAACTAGTCAACAAAATGTGTTGAATTCTAAAGAAATAAAGTAGAATATGCTATTTTTTGAAACAATACAGTTGCATCTGCAATGTAATCTACGCTGCTTTTTGTCTTGTTTAAGACAGAGCCCGCCTTTCAGTTCTCAGGATTAACGCACTTGGATTAACAAATGATCGATGATTGTAGTACTACTGTTTAACCTTTTTTCTACACGACACCACACCCAAAATATGAAAACTGGATTGTGAAATTGGAAACTCAACATAATTTATCCTTTACAAATTACGAAGTTAATATTATTCTATGATTATTCAGAACTAAATTAAACTACCTAAAATAAAAATCACAGAAAAATTAAATTTAGAAAAACCACTTTAACATATAACAAAAAATATAGAAATAAGCAAATAGACCAGCAAGCAGTAAAGGAACGTTCATCCTCAACTTCTTGGTTCTCATGCCCATTTCAATTGTTGAGGAAAATGTAAGGTCGAAATGATGATTCTTCTTGCTGGTTCGACTAAAGAGTGTACAAATGAAAGAGAGAAGACATAGGCTATTAGGCAAAAAAGAGGATGAGAGATACCCTGAAAAGAGAGTGCACAAGACACAACCGTGGGAAACTCCTCCCCTTTGCAATATATGCCTGATCTCTTACACAAAATCTATGCTCAAATGACAGTTTATGGTAACGCGGCTATCCAATTTTTTAAACGAAAGTCCATTAACTAATTCAGAATTTGAAATTGTATGTAAGATTATATTGATTTAATTTATCAATATGATAGGATGATGAGTGACACTGTCTGATAAAAGGAAGTTAAATTCTTCATTTCCTTGAACATAGTTTGCCTAGTTGAACAGAACTGATTGATGATAAATAATATAGAACAAGTATTAGTACCTTTAGATTTGTCTTCATCATTCCGATGTCAACTTTGTATAATATAAAAACTTCTTTTAAAAAATTACTCTGAACAGAATTATTTTATTTTCGAAAAATAATTATTGTTATTTGTACAGAATTCAATTCTTACTGTAGATGAATGTATCTGAAGTTGCATAAATTGTTATATGTTTAGTATAATCTGTAGAACATCTCTTAAATTTTACTGTAATTAACAGAAGATAACGTAATGTTTTTCCAGTGATCAAGCAAAGAAATAGGAAATATTTCATTCAACAATATAAATAGTATTCAAATGACTAGCACAAAAAAGTTTGTTAAGTTTGAGATCAGTTCATAACGGAGCATTAATAATAAAATTGCAAAGTCATGTTATTGGGCATGTTTTTTATAAAACATATGTACAATGGATTGTATAATGTGATCTGTATGATAAATATGATAACACAATAATAATAGCATTACTAATCCAACGGATATATGAGCTAAGTGATGACTTAAACCACTTGTGGAACCAAAAATCTGAAAACACGAGTAATAATCTAACTTATTGGTAAGCTTACCAGAAAAGAAAACATTGTAGCGAATAATGAGAAGAAAAGAAATATAAAGACATCCATTTTTGGTAGAATATGTTCAAATATGGACGGAGTACTTGCACCAAGATACTTCGATATATGACGCCAGCTATATTCAAAACCGTATTTGTATAAAGAAGAAAAACTTTAAACCTGTATCCAATCCTAAAGATCATATTTAAAGAGTTAGCGAATATGAACCCGGCAGCATGAAATTTATAACAAAAAACTATATTCATCCCTATATGAGCAATAGCCGAGACAAATAAGAAGCCACCATGTGAGAGAACCTGTAAGTATATTTCTTAAATTAATAATGTATACAGTAATTAAGCCCACTTGAGAGTTATTCATGGAAGCCATAGCGAAACATTCCGTAATTCCATTTATAGCCATTATAACAATATATACACAGTAAAGAGATAAAAGCAGAGCTCCTGTAAAAAAAAGTTTATAATTTCAAAAACATCGATTCTTACCTCCGTTATCGGCTAATAAGCTTCCTCCATAAAGCCAAACTGCTAACTTAGAGTAAGGAATTCCAAAAGTACAAACAACTAATCCCATAACAACAGTCACATGTAAAATTGTAGAAAACTTCTTTGCTAAAGAATCATGAACATCCTAAAAAAAGTTTTAATAGAGAAAAGTTCACTTACACAGAAAAACTTACAGAATTTTGCTTGAATACTGAAGATTGTTTATTAATATGATTAGAAAATTCGGCATAACAATTATCCTCCAAGGGAGCTAAAATAATTCTAGCCACTAAACTAGCTAGTCTTTCAACGGCATCAAATATAGCTGAAATGATAAAAAATATCACATCCAATTTCAGTATAATGTACCTTGGTTTTTCAAAGATAACAAATCTGTAAATGTCATGACATATCCACTACCACTTGTTAATAATTGTTTTAGAATCGAATGAGTGAAAAGTGATCCGACAGATTTGCACATATCAGAATCTAATCCAGCGCTACAAATTTTAATGTATGATGAACACTTTTTTTAATTTACCTGGGTTGAGGGAAAAAACTACGATAAGAATTGAATTCGGATAGTTCCGGAAGATTTCTACGAGAATACAAGTAAAAGTTACCAGCATTATAAATGAGATAGAGCACAGAAGCAAATATCTAAACAAAATGAGTAAAGTTGTGTATAACAGAAGATTAGATTTACTTGGGCAAAAGCAAATATATCTAAATGGTAAATTGAGCTTCCCGAGCAAATTAATAAAATAAAGACTACTACTCTTTTTAACACAACCAGTAAAGCTTGAGATACAGCAAAGTGACTTCCTAGAGAAAATCTGAAATTATTTTTAAAAGGTTTTGAAAAGCCAAAGTAGCAACCTTAGTGAAAAAACAACAAATGGTTCGGCTAAGGATTCAATGAATGAAGACAATGGAAAAGCTAAAAGAACCCATAAGGATACCAAACTGCTCGATCCTGCTAACCAAATAATTGTACATATCACCGAAGTGATGAGACAAATCAATGGACTAAAGTGAATTATTCAAAATAAAATCTTCGAGATATAATAACCTCAACCAAACTGTATTAACAAACTGAGATATATTACTGTTCGCAGAATTAGCTTTGCGAATAGGCTCTCTAGTCAAAAAAAGTATTGTATCGTACAACAACATCAATCTGAAGTTTTGTTTGAGTATATATAGAATGGCTCATCTTACCGAACATTTACCAAACCCAAAATATCATTGTTAACAACCCTAAGAAGATACATTGATATCCCGAAAGATATTATACGAGAAACCATCTAGAAATCTATTTGTTTTTTTTTAATTATTCATAGATCACCTGTCCTGCAATATTATAGCTTAATGCCTTCCCAAAGTTTGACATTCTTGATATCTGTAAAAGCTCATAACATGAAATGCTTTATAAATTTATAAACCATAAGTTTATTTGAGAAAATAGAAAGTAAGAAAGAATTCTTACTTATGCAATTTTATACATGAAGTGAAAATCTTAAAAATGAAAATTTTAAAGAATTCGATATTTACTATCATGACGTTGACTAAGAAACGTGTCTATTGGCCCACTATAATTATGCTATGATAAAACTTTTATTATTACAATAGAGCTAAGTAATTTTTAAAAAATGCCATTAATGGAATAACATTTTTAAATTCATTTCTAACCATTTATTATATCCCACTCAGCTCTCGAAACAAAATATGTTATGTGGCGCGGACTAAGTACACGTGGAACCAATTGGCTGCGTATTAAGATCTATGTTTTAGCGTATGATCGGCAGCACAGCGACCAATCGGACGAGTGTGTTACGTGCACCCTTTGGATCACTCGCTTTCAGCTTTTTCTACATTTATTTTACTGTACGGATATGTCTTGGATTTGGGACTGGTTTTCTGGTGTGCTCAACTTCTTAGGTAATTATTTAATTTATTTCAACAAATTTTTGTATAACTACCTTATGGTTTTTAGTGATTGCAAGGTTTAACAAAATCAATGTTTCTGTTTTAAATATTTGGTTTTATCCTTTTTTAAAATAGTTTTAAAGTATCGAAAGAATATGCAAGTCTTGAATTTTTTTTGTTGAAAAATTCGTATGTAATAATACGTGGATTTTGTTAACACTATGCAAATTTGTATACTATTATCTTAAAAGAACATGGTTCTATATGCAGATCTACTTAGTTCTCTCAATTTTTTTTTTTAAATTGTAGGTTTTTTATAAAATAATTCTGTTATAGGATTAACTAAGAAAAATGGAAAGCTTGTTTTTCTCGGTTTGGATAATGCTGGAAAAACTACCCTACTTCATATGTTAAAGGATGACAGAATGGCTCAGCATGTACCAACTCTTCATCCTAGTAAGTTTTTTATAATTTCTCTCTAACTTTTAGCCTTTGACAGTTATAATCACAATTATAATGGAAAGTACAAAAAAGATCAGCTGATCAGTTTGTCGTATCACTATCACATGATCTTTCAAAGTTGTTGTGCATAACGAAAGAGTTTGCCTCTTGAATAGATTTATTTACTTTTTTGTTTTACCCTGTTATCTAGGATAGTTTTATGTGTAATATTTTTTCAGCCTCCGAAGAGCTTTCATTAGGAGGAATTCGTTTCACTACGTTCGATCTTGGTGGTCACGCACAAGGTAATAGAAAATACATAGCCAGCGCTTGAATTATATACTTGTTTAGCTCGACGTGTATGGAAGGATTACTTCCCAGCAGTTGATGCAATTGTCTTTTTAGTTGATTGCGCGGATTTGGAGCGTATTGCCGAGAGTAAGACAGAATTGGAATCATTGCTTCGTGACGAACAGGTATATTCAGGAAGTTTTAGGATTAAAATATATTTTTGTGTAGGTTGCTGCTGCCCCTGTTCTTATTCTTGGAAACAAAATTGATAAGCCAAATGCTCTTAGTGAAGATCAATTGAAATGGCATCTTGGTATTCAACACATGGTAACTGGAAAAGGTATAACAGGAAAAAAATCTAAATCTTAAAAACTGTTTTCAGCTGAAATTTCTCGCAATGATTTGTCTTCACGCCCATTGGAGGTTTTCATGTGCTCTGTTCTGAGAAGACAGGGTTACGGGGAAGGATTCCGTTGGTTGGCTCAATATCTTGACTAGAACTTAGTTCGAACTATATTTTCATAAATTGTGCTTTGATTCGTTGACATTCTTTCTGGAATAAAACCTTGATTGGGATGTTAACTGATTAGTATCTGTTCATATCATCCCGATTTTTTGCCACTAATTAATTCTTATTATTCCTATTGACTTAGAAGCCGTTTCTGGTCGAAATCCTAATTCATTAGTGCAAATGTCATGTAGACTACCAACTTGCATCTATTTTCATAGTGCTGAATATTACCCCATATTACGCCCCCCTGTGCATATGCTTAAGGAATTGGGTTTCCTAACATCTTCCTTTGTCTTTTTTACCTTTGGTTATATGAGAGTTTTCCTAATTCTAACACAATAAATTATTTCTATTCGAATAGTTGCTTTCATGATTACTTAAATGCGTATAATGCGAATAACAAACGAATTCGCGGGGGGTGGGCGAAGAGGCTGGGTTGGCTTAGTTTAGTTAAGTTAGGGCCCGGATGACCCATTTTTTCCAGTAGTAAGTTTTAAGAAATGGAAGAAGCCGGTCGTAGGTTCCCCTCTAGATATGGAAAGCGTGAACATGAATTGGTAAGGCCTGATTCTTCTTGAAACTATAATGTAAGTGTTTTAAGCCTATTCTCCACCTGGATTCCACTGGAATGTTTTATACTGCTCTGATACCTCCTTTGCTTGGAGCTATAGTAGCTGTTACCACAGCTTTGACTTATCATCAATCGTACATAACAAATTATAATTGGATGTGTGGAGTAAGATCAAAATGAATCAACAATTCCCAACAGTATGTTTTATGATTGTAGAGAGCAACGTTACCCAGCTTTTCAAGAATAATCAATTTGGAGTTTGAAGGAATTGTGTTTCAATTTTTTATCTATTTTCATGCCCCATTGCGTCTGCTTGAGTTAACAGTAGGATGTGAGTTGTTTGGTTTGATCTAAATATATCTCTGGACCAAAAAAAAGCTTTATTAATTACTCAGTTAAGTTACTGGAACTTTTAGTTAATCGATATCGTCAATTGATGTCTGTCACTTGTACATGGCCACGGCTTTACAATTTAGCCAGATGGGCTTACACAATATTTGGAATTTTGGACATTGTGCTTATGATAGGTTTATCGGCTGTCGGGGAAAAGGAACAAGGAAGTCAATTTTTTTATGAAAAAGATCAAAATGTAAGTTCCAATTGCAGTTGTTCACATCACCTTCTTTTACATTTACGGAATGTTCGCTCTTGCTTTCTTTATTTCGAATACTGTATGTCACAGCCAGTCGCTATACTATCTTAATCCATACGTAAGAACTAAATAATATCTCTTTTATGATCTGGATGTTAAGGGTCGTTTATCATATCGATTGAAGTGTCTTTTCTTATCCTTGTATGCTATATCCATTCCAATGATAGTGACATTTTATCTTATTTATTGGAAAGCATGTGTCACACTAGGTTGTATATAGTTAACACTGATTTGAAATTCATTGAACAACATTACAGGATATGAACTCTTTGCACTAACAGAATATGCTGATGCTTTTATAAGCACCGCTTATCACTGCTGTGCATTTTTGGATATTCGTCATAAGGTAACGTTAACAATGCTGAATAATCTGTAAACGACTTGATTAGGTTATCTTCAAACTGACTTATTGTCCTCGTCACATAAAAGAAGAACTACGAGAGCTCAAGCAAGCGAAGACAAAAGACATTGACAGCCAAAGTTCTTAATTATCATAACTTAACTGCTAATTAATTGATCCATAAAGTTCACATTTATGCTCCCGGAAATAATCACACTGATTGCAAAATACGAAAAACATAATGATTATTTTGGTACAGATTTGGAAATTATGCTGTAATAAATAATAAAATAATACCAACAAACCATCTAAACTTCAATTAATAAAAAATTAGCTTGATATTTCTGATAATGTAAAAAAAAAACACATAAAAGTAAACTATAATGGAAAAGGAACTATGTCTTGATTAAAAAATTAGGAAACCCTGTCAGATTTACCAAAAAGCGCACTAACCAGTAAGCAGAGGTAGAACCAGTTTAATAACATCTCTTAATTCTGTTGCAATGCGAATGGTAGCGATTTCAAAACTTTATGAACGACAAGATACATTCAGCAAGAAAACTGCTCATTTCTTACTACCTATTGATTTCCACTATTGGAAACTATCCTAATAAAGCTTTCATGATTTACCATCGTTCTTTTATTTTATATTTATCGAATAGTTTCTTTAGCAGGGCAGACAGACTTAGTAGGAATTACATCAACGTCTCCTCAGACTTGGCTGCTTACCATTGGTCAGATCGTGAACAAATATACAATTGCAAGCTGTCAAATGGCTTCTTTCTATTTATTCGATGACCAAAAATATCGCTGTTTATAACTAATCAAAATTTTTAATTTTGAAAAAGTGTTACAAAAAGGTCTAAACGTAGACTGCAACTGAACAAAAAGATACTAGAAAGCACAGCAAGAGTGGATCAGTTCATACAATTTGGAATGGAAGTGCTTCATGTCGGTCATTGTTCATCATTACAACATGATTCTATGAAAATACTTGTATATAAAAATTTAAAAATATTCCGGTTGTGCAAAACTCTGTACGGCTAATGCTCATCATTACAACATGATTCATCATTGAATGCTCATCATTGCAACATGATTCTATGAAAATTTAAAGATATTCTAGTTGTGCAAAACTCAGTACGGCTAACTGTAATTGGACCGATTAACTTCGTTTCCACAGACACCTAACGCATCTACAAATACTGTAGAATTAATGTACGCAGTGCGTACATTACATGTTTAACATATAAATATAATTATAAAATTTATGCTTAAAGGTTGAAAGAAAATATGACACCAGCTTTTCCTTTCAATTCTCAGTTATTCAAACTCAAACAGTTACTTAGACCGTCTAGTTCTACAGTTTTAGCAAATTATATTTTAAACTCAAATGCGCAAGGTTTGCGACCTTTTAGATTAAGCTATTTTATTTTCAAGTTTCAGTAAGACATAATGCTTGGCGTGCTAGTATTGGAAAAATAGCTAGATCCAAATATGTTTTATGTTATCCTATTAAGGTTGTAAGACCAGATGGATCAACTCTTGAAATGCGGGCTTCTGAGCCTCAACAGGTAAAATATATGTTATACATTCTCATAATTTTCGCTCAAGATTGTCCAACTTGCCGTTGATCTCAAGGCTCTTACTGAAGATGAAAGGAGACAACGATTAGCCGCCAGAAAGCCTAAGGCAAAAAAGATTGAAGAAGTATTTATTTTAAAATTTTCTCAACAAATTTTTTATTATTAGGAGATTATTGATGATAACTTCGACGAAGCTGATTATCTCAACTATTTTTCCGGTGACTCACGAACAACATTAAAGAAGAAGAATGCGCAATAGTTTATTTTATAATTTTTGTTTTCTTAGGTTTAAAATAGTTCTAATTAAAACTTTTTGTTTTCTGTTATCACGTGCATACCTCATATCTTATCCATCGTAGTGGAATTATTACTTTAACCGTATTTTTTGAATTTATTAATTTCTGTTTTTAGAATATGACTAAATATTCTATTATTTTGCCAACTTACAATGAGAGGGAAAATCTTCCTATTTGTATTTGGCTGATTACCAAATATCTGAAAAATATAAATTATGAGGTTTTCTAACTATATCGACAATATGCTTACTAATTGCTTAAGGTGATCATTGTTGATGATAATAGTCCAGACGGAACCGTTGAAGTAGCTCGCAAACTTCAAAAAGTATTGTACAATGCATATTAACTTGTTCTTATATGTTTTATTAGGAATATGGTGAGGATAAAATTGTTATTCAACAACGCGCTGGTAAACTTGGTTTGGGTACTGCGTACGCACATGGTTTGAAGTTTGCTACGGGAGAGTAAGTTGTAGTTAAATTATTATGATCATCACTTATATTTATAGTTTTGTTATTTTGATGGATGCTGACCTCTCGCATCATCCCAAGTTTATTCCGGATATGATTGCTTTGCAAAAGGAAGGCGATGTAGAATTTTCTTCTTATGATTTCGTTTTTTTATTTTGTTTTTCAGTTGGATATCGTCACTGGTACTCGGTACCATTTAGGTGGTGGTGTTTCTGGGTGGAATTTGAGAAGAAAAACTATAAGCAAAGGAGCCAATTTTTTGGCTCAGGTTCGTGTAAAAATAAGTTGTTGCATAAGACGAGTTTGTTATAGTTCCTTCTCCGTCCAGGTGTTTCCGATTTAACTGGATCTTTTCGTCTATACCGGAGAGAGCAATTGGCTATTCTGATCGCCAGTAGCGTAAGCAGAGGTTATGTGTTCCAGGTAAGCTTAACGGTTTTAAATAAGTTAAACATTGGTTTTAAGATGGAAATGATGTTCCGTGCTCGGAAAGCTGGAATGCGTATTGGTGAAGTACCAATCACTTTTGTTGATCGCTTCTTTGGACAATCTAAATTGGGAAACCAAGAGATCATTGACTATGCAAAAGGTCTGCTTTATCTCTTCTCGAATGTTAATTAATCCTGGCATTTATCTTACACGTTTTAGATTATATTATTTATTGTTTTTTTGACTGTTTGATCATATCATTCCTGTGTTGCTTTATTTTGAGGGTTATAAAGTTTCATATTAGTGAAATTAATTTTCTCATTTTTTAAACGAAGCAAAATGCTTCTAGGTAACAAATCAAGATAACAGTATTCTCATTAAAATTTTGATAAGCAATTGATTTCTACCTGATTGTGTGGTAGCTCAGTGAGCTTCAATAGCTTTCACTTTGACAGTTTTTAATTCATATACTATGAAGAAATCTGTTATTCTGTTTATTTTTATTGCATATGTTAGTGGTGGTTTCGCAGCTCCTGCTGAATCGAAACTTACTATTTCTTGCGCTTCTTGCCAATTAGTTGCTCATCTAGTTACACCAAGAAGTTTGAATGAATCAGGACCAGGTAACTTACTTTTTCACCACGTCTCTACTTATAATGTTAGATCACTTAATTTCAAAGTATGCTATTGATCGACATTGCTCTAAGATTGATAGTTGTTCGACCGTTTATACCCAATGCGAGGTACTCAATTAACATTCATGGAGACGCGTAAATGATAATAATTAAGATTGTAACAAAATTATCTCAATCTCATATTGAGCTACCTGGAAATAATACGAATATACATAAGGCAGCTTTAGAAAAATCATTAAAGAAATTCTTTTTAGAAGCATCCCAAGCATGTATACACGGTAAACACAGGTGATAAAAGCTCTTCCATAATTAAATCTTTAGAACCTAATAAAGCAGTTATAACTAGTAATGATCAGTCCATTAAATGTAGCATGTGTATTTTAATATATAACTTCTTCAGCTATTTCAATACAGGTCTTAAAATGCTTATTATGTTATTTAATAGGTTTAATTTTCAGCTATTCTTGAAAATCCCATGCTGAAATACATCCCAGCTGCCGTAAATATTACTTGCTTCATGATTAAAAGTCTAACTGGCGTAGAGCAACCTGCCATGGTATTTTCTGATGTAGAAATCAAGCCTGTTTAATTTTTTTTAGTGCGGGCCCCTTACCCAAGGCAATGCAATTCAAGACATTCTAAAAGGAATCCAAGATTCATTAGGAGGATTCTATGATTTGATTGCAGTTCAAGGAATGGGATGTTACCCATATCAACAATTATTCAATGATTGTGGGTACTAAGAATAAATGAATCGAATTAAATTTTAGCATTTTATTATAACAGATGACAATCAAATAAACAATAAGTCTTAACAATGTAAAGTAACATAACAAAACGAGAGATAACAACAAGAAATGAACACAACAGAATGTAACTAAGAGACCATTTAAGTAATTAGTCATTGAATTTAATTTTCTTATTCTGCTGACCACCACCAAAGTCTCCACTTCTTTTGAAACCTGAAAGAAATACTTCGTATGTTAAAAAAACAATCATATACGTACCACCACGGTCGCCTCCACGGAATCCGCCGCCTCTACCTCCACGGTCTCCACCACGGAATCCACCTCCACGGTCTCCACCACGGAATCCACCGCCTCGTCCGCCACGGTCACCAAATCCTCCACCACGTCCTCCTCCGAAACCTCCACCACGGCCTCCACCGAATCCTCCACCACCACGTCCGCCACGACCACCTCCGAAGCCACCACCGCGACCTCCTCTGTAAACAATTTTGACTAATCTCAACATATTTATTTCTCACCTATCTCCTCCTCTTCCTCTACCGCGGCCTCTGCTATTCTGGGCACCAGGAAGGAATCTACAAATAACATATGAATGTATGAATAATCAAAATCTAACGATATACCTATCTACAGGAAGAAGCTTGCCAGGGTCAATATAAAGTTTCTGTTCTTCTTTGAAAGACTGTGCTTTAACTCCATTTTGAAGAGTTACAGTGAATCCCTTTAATATTATGTATTTAAAATTAATCGGTGATAATACTTACATTTTCCATGGGTCCTCCGAAAATCTCATCAATTTTTCCTATTTGCTCCTTATTTTCAAAATAAACAGGGGCATTGAAATATGGAATTTTTCCAGTTGTGTTAGTGCATACGATGTCCTGTTCGCAACAATGGGTAAAATGTCCTACTTCAATAACCTGGAATATTTATTTATATTTTTTCGTTTTCGAAGCTTCACTACTTCTTCTGGTGGCCCAGCATCATATCCTCCACCTCTTCCTCCTCCTCTTCCGCCTCCACGACCTGAATACATATTTTCTAAAAGTTTAGGATAGACTGATTATACCTCCACGATCACCGCCACGTCCGCGTCCACCACCACGACCTCTAAAAGACATCTGAAAAAAGTTCATATTATTTTTAAAATTAATTAAAAAAGAGGAATAGAGAAAATATTCAAAATTTACATAATAGATATAAAAAAACATAATTTACTTAATGAAATATATATTTACTAGAAATATCTGTTCTTTGGTTAGAAAATACCGTAGCCGTTTGGTGATATATTAGATATCATCAAAATTAAGTTTAAAATAATAACCTCAAAACTTTCCTTATAATATTTTAATAAACAAGTTACCCAAACATAATAAGCATTTAAATGGAAACAAATATTTTTAATGAAAAGCATCAGAATATTTTGCATTTTCTTTTTCTGGCCCAATAGCTTTGGGACCATATTTGCAACTCCACCCTTTATGTATGCTGTATTTTGTGAATGAATTCCATAGCATTTTACTTTTAAAATATACTATGGTTTTTATACTTAAATTTTAAATAATAAACCTCTTAAGTAATTCAGCTTATTAGAAAATTTTCACTATAATCTAATTATCATGTTTTTCTTTTACATTTATATGCTTAGTTTCTAAAATTATGTGATATGTATAAATTTCATTTTCTTTTTTAACATGATGTTTTTTGAAGTTTTTACAATTTTCTTATCTTATTTGCTTGTTTCCATGTCTGAATTAAGTATTTTACTCTATTTTACCAGCGATACGGTTTTTCTTCAGATAGAATGTTCGTACTTAAAACATCCTTTATCCTAAGTTGCTTGAGGTGCGAACTTTCCTAATGACATGCAATATTATATCTGAGCTAGAGCAAGCAATTAATTTGGCTCATTTTCCGCAATACTAGCATGTTCCAATTCACGCCAGATTGATTAGAGGGTTGCTCACTTTAAGCTCGCGCTTTTCGTATATGTATGCGTTGTGCAGGTTTGAATAACTTTTTTTATCATTGTATTTTTTCAATTTTAAATGTTTCAATGATAATCCCAAGTAAGGGACTTTCGCCATTGCACTTCATAGTCCCATTCTTCCTATCAGAAATATTTGAACTTACACTTTGGTCATGTGAAGTGATATGAATTTGTACTTTTCAATTTTTTCCAAAAAATGTACTCGATTTTTCAGCCTTTTCTTGCTTATTCAACGATTTTTAATATGTATATCTTGCATTAACATGATCTCTAGCTTGTGATTGGGTGGAAATAGCTAATAATCTGCTCTTATCACTTGCCGCAGCTCATCCCCTCGAATAGGATTTGCTTAGCACCAGGATTATCATCCATCTAATTTCACTGATTGATTTTCTTCTTGATGACATGCTTCTTCCTTATCCCGTTTTACACCATTAGTTCTACTTTTTTATTAATATTTCAGTTATATAGTTCATCAGATTGATATCCACAAGACGGTGATTGAATTGTTATGCTTTTTCGATTGCTAGATCGATAATCATAGATTATTGATTGAAAATGCGGTCAACCCGCTCTTCGACACAACCTTCAGAATCTTCTCAGAATGTAAAGAAGCATAGGTGTTATTCAAATGCGGTGATTCCAATTTATTGTATGTTTTAGCGGTTCTTCGGGTTCTGCTGACCAAAATGATTCTATTGTGCCAAGAGTAAGCCCGACAACATCCAATTATGAGAGATCAGAAACATTTCTCCTTCGTTTCTGTACTTCTACGTTTCGTCAACTTGTAAGTCAAAACAGGCGACGATATCAAATTGATGGATTCGATCTCGATTTATCATGTAAGTTTGTTGTTCTGAACTTTCAGTCTTAAGGCAGTTATATGTGGAAATTTTAGACATAACTGATCGCATAATAGCTATGGGTTATCCTGCTGACACGGCCGAAGCTGTGTATAGAAATAGAATGGATGATATACAACACTTCCTTGAAAAATATCATCAAGATCACTATAAAGTTTTCAATTTGTTAGAATAATAACTGTTCTAGAATTAATGCTCATACATTTCAGGAGAGGTTTATATGCATACGATCCTAATAAATTTCATAATCGTGTGAAGTTCTTCGAGATGACTGATCATCACCCACCGAAATTGGAAATTATGGCCCCATTTTGCCAAGAAGTAATATTAAAACATTTAATATATTATACGTGTTCTCTATATTTGAAGGTTCATGAATACTTAGAAGCTCACCCTATGAACGTGGTAGCTGTACATTGCAAAGCCGGAAAAGTAAAATAAAATTAGTTTTATAAGTGATGCGTTTTCATTTAGGGTCGTACGGGTGTAATGATATGCGCTTATTTAAGTTATATCAATTTTTATCCTTCACCGAGACAAAATATGGACTATTATTCCATTGTTCGTACCAAAAATAACAAGGTAATCTTAATCTCCAAGATTAGTTCTATTGGTTGTTTTACAGGGTGTAACCATTCCATCACAGAGACGCTACGTGTACTATTTTTCTCATTTAAGAAAACATTCCTTGAATTATATGTCTCATAGGATTGAACTAATAGGAGTATACTTTGAAAGACTACCAAATGTTAGCTGTGAGCTAAACACGTTTAATTTTGAAATGTCTCTCTTATATCTACAGCAATACTGGTCTCTCGTAGTGGATTTGAGCTTTCTGTTGCCAATGGAGATGTCAATGTCTTTCTAGGAGAACCTATGTGGCTAACAAATGAGCAATGGTTTTTTTCAATTTTTGAATATAATATTCAAGCTACGTTTAGGAGCGAAGAAGATGAAGCCTGGGCTGGTAATGTTGTTCCTCATGGTGATGATCATTATGATCCATTTAATCCTGTTCCAGGAAATGATGTGCTTTCTCGGTTTGTTTTAAGTTTAGAATTGATAGTTCATAATTGAATTAAGGCGTGTTTGGGGCTGGACAGTACCCCCTGACAAGCGTGTCTTCTTAGAAGACGACGTTAGAGTGAACTTATTCACAAAGGGTAGATATTTCAATATTAATAGCTCGGCTGCGAAGGTCTGTGATATTTTAATTTGAGCTTTCGCTATTATAAATAACGTTTAGTTGGGTCATGTATGGTTTAATACAATGTTCACATGTCCTGGGTTTTGCGGAAGCGTTTATCGCCATGGTGACGAAGCTCATCCTTATCCTGATGGGGCTACTACAATATCTGAACGAAAAACTCAAGGTCATTATCCAAAAACTGGTAGTGCTAGTCTTCCGAATTCTCCACCTGGTAGGTTGAATATCCTATAGCTCTGCTTTGGTTTTGTTTAAACTTCCTAAGTTATTGAAATGGGGTGTGTGCAGGCACTCCAATTTTGCGCTGTGTTGGCGGAAGTATTTCTGGACGAAATGCTGCTAGAACACCTTCGTTTGAGGCTCGCAAGTCTACTGGTAGATCTACTCGATTCCAAATCAACTCCGTAGTCAGACGGCGTGGGTAGAATTCATCTGCATGTGCCTCACAAATTCTTTCTACAAGCACTAGTGCATGTAGAACATGCACTTTAGATTTCTCTTCTTATTGAATCATTTGCGCGTTGTGGTGTATGCGAACGCTCACACTTTTCTAATATTTCGTCAACACTTCAATTTTTCTGGAAACGCTAAATTGTATAATATTTCTTTTCAGTTGCTGATACGGCATCTCGAAATAGTGAACCTCATATTGATCAAAATGCAGAAGAACGTAGTTCTTCGCGTAGGATTGAACGGAAAAGTGGAAAAGATAAAGATCGACCATCGTCTAACTGGAGTGAAGACATGGAGGTACCAGCTTATCATCTTCCGGGATTTCTTTCAAATCTCATTTATAGCTTATGCTTCCACCCGGATTAAATAGACATTGCCCCAAAGAGAGTTTGGAAAAGATATATAGTGGGGAAAAAAACCCGTAATAGTTTACCGGCGTTAGTTGAAATAATACTTATATTTTTAGTCCTCGTGTGCATATTGAAAAAATGTTGAGAGATGCACATTCCAGTGACTTGATTCAGGATTCATATAATCATCGACGATTAAGTGTACCTCAAGGTGCTTTTTATTTAATATTATGTAATCCATTTTTAATTATCGTAAAGCTATGTTCTTTACTATATCTTATGTCGTTATGGAAACATTATTTTATAGAGGGAACGCCCGTTGCTGCTTCTCCGGAAGGTCGTCCTTACGCTTCTGGTCCTAACCTATTACGTAGAGCTCCCGAGGAGCATGTACAAGTTTATTCAGTATTAGAGATTGATCGAGCGTGTAAAAACAAAAATATCGAACCGGGTTTTCAGGTATATTTTTAGTATATTAGTGTAATTTTCTCATTAATTCTAGATGATTATTGTAACTCGATGTCTTCGACCAGAAGATCAAATGTTGGCTGAAAGCTTTATTAGAGTAACAAAACAAAAGCAAGCAGAAAAGGAAAAATATAAGCAGGAAAAGGTTCTACTACGGCTTTATGTATTGTATCATAAATTTATCAGGCAAACTCTCGTTTGAAGAAACTTCAAGGAGTTGGTTCGGGAGCTTCATTAGGAGGAGATAACGAAATCTTTGGAGCGGCAAATAGCAGCAATGATTCAAATGCTGAATTCCCATTGGATCCCCGCATAAGTGATCCCTTCCTTAGCAGGTATGTTGAATGTCAACTAATAAATTATGCATCGAAGTATGTAGAATTTGTTGTATTGTTGTATCTTAGAGCATTCTTATTTTTTATGAATTTAGGTGTCCACTGCTTTCCGAAACATCAGATAAAACTGACTTTGCCACATCTCCCAGTTTGGACAAACCTATAAGTGTTTGCGGTTCACATACTCCCGCTTATAATGTTAGCTCATTCATATGTACTACTAATGACAAATTGATATTTTTAAGAGTCCCGACTGGAAAACAAGTTGCTCTGATTTTTCGGTTGGAGAATTGAATGAACTTGATATTGAGGTGCGAAGTTATCACCCAGATGCCGGAAAATACCAATCTGGAAGTAGCCGTAGCAGTAGTAGCGTAAGTTGTTTTTCAAAAATGTACTTTTTCAAATTTTATACAAAGATTTTTGTTGTATTCAGAATGAAGGCTGCGCTGTTCCGGCGGACGAATGACCTCTTTTAACCATGTCTGCTGAGCTTTAGCTTTTTCTAATTATATTGCTCTTCTCACAGAACGGCATTCCGAAAATTTCCACATGTTAACTTTAAGTTTCAAACATTTGGTTTATGTATTCCAACTCAACTCACGGTGTTTTGCACGAAGGTGATTTCAACTGGTTTCTTCTCGAGCTTTTTACCTAGTCTACACATACTCCTGTATCTCCTGATATGTAGATACCAATCCGGTTGAGTACGCCAGTGGATAATTTTCTATGTATATACGGCTGATCTATACACTTCATCTCTATTCTTACACTGAATTGTGCAATTTTTACTAATTGAAATAGCTACTACCCTTCTAACACTCCTTTTTCTAATGATTTTAGAGCTTCGAATTAAACAAGTTTTGAAAACGTAGAAAATCAGTTTTGTATTTCTCTTGATCTTGAAGAGATATTAACTTATATTAACTCAGTTCACTAACCTCTCATATTCTGTTATTCTATTTTGGAAATATTTTTATTGATATGCCGACCTTCTATAGTAGTTTGAGTAGATGCCCAAAGATATTCCTCGAGATATTCCTTCGAACTTTCTACGCGGCGTTCTTTAAGCCATCTCTAGACTATTTTGCAATAATTTCCTAATTATATCAATTAGTTAGTTCTGACATACATATAGAGTACGACCTGGCTGGTTCCTACAAATTTTATTGAATTTTTATGTGTATCCTGTGAATACAGTTGTTGTACATACTAAACTTTTACTGACCTTCGTAAGCAGAATTAATTTAAGTTTTAGCCAGAGAAGTATTTTCTTGGCTCGTTTGAGGTGTGTCTTGATAACAAATCTTCCCAAGTTTTCTAACAACAACCTCGTAAGGCTTTATTTATGTTGTTTACTTTGTTGTTCTGGACATGATGCAAAAGTTGCCAGGTTGGTCCTACCTTATTTGTGCATCTATTTCGAGCCATCTTATCTTTTTTAGAGATCTCTTAACCTTTTATCTGAACTATATAACTTACACTATCTCTGTTGACTACCATATACGTGGTACTGTATAATCTATACTTATTATGTAGGCTGATATACATTGTTTTACACTCTTATCTCCACATATTTCTCTCACAGATAAGTTATGTTATTTAGACAATTCAAAATATAATTTTTCGTATCCTTTATGTTGTTGTATAGTATTTTGAGAGTATGAGATATCAAATTTATGTTTCTATAAAATATTGTCATGTTGAGCATTTTTCAAATTGTATTGATGATGTTGATGATAAACGTTATACAATCTTCACCTGTAAATGCTCTTAATGCAAGGCTCATCAATACATATTAGATACTTGATTTCATCGAGAATCAGGCCTTTTCAGTGAAGCATTTATATAAGCTTTTCAGAATAAGAAAGCATGAATAATGAATATATGTGACGAAGATTAAAGTACTCTAATGCGTGAAAGGATTCATCATGAAAAATTCTGAGAAGGAAACGTGAGGAGGAGGAGCATCCAGCACGTAGCCTACCCTAGCCTAGCCTCTACTTCGCTGTTCAATATTCTAAAAGGCTTTTTCTACAGCGCTCCCCTTAAACAAAAGCTATTCCTTTCCTAATAAGGAAGATGAGAAGCACAATCCTTATTTTCATAATTTTCAATGTTGTAACCTGCATACTTCATAATGAAGGGCAATTTCCCCGTCAAATAAGATCGTCATATATTGGAGAGTGAGTAATTTATAATAAAACATTATTAATTTTAATTTTAGATTCACGTTTGGTAGTTTAAATAGATTACCGAGATATGCGTACCGAAGACTTCAATCAGCAGGAGGTTAGCATTATACAGTTTACTTTAATTCGTATTTAGACATTACAGCCATGTTCCCCAAACGACAACCAAGTTCCAATTGGCTGGATAAGAAAGTAATATAAGTTATAAAAAAAAGGATAAAATGTTCATTTGTTTTCAAACGACGTTAAAAATTGTATTATATTTCAACTTGAACAAATAAAACGCTAAAAACAGAAAATTACTTAGATGCATGTTTACATATGATTTTTTACAAACCTCATATATGGCAAGAACTTGATGAACTGATGAGAAAGTGATATTGTATTCAATTAGTTGCATGATGATTCTTGAGTTGTACTCTTAGGAGAACATGAGTCAGAGTTACTGAAAAAAAAAAAAGTATTTCAAAAATTAAAATAAGAATGAACAAAATATGCTTTGCTACATCATCTTTAGAATAATGGCGGCGATTGCAGTGATCACAGATATACATAATATTTCCATGAAAAATCTAAAATATCTATATTTCATTTCACATGCATATATAAAAATTAGAAACCGCTTCATGTCTTTTCCGATCATATACTGTTGGTACCACAGCAAAGCAAAAACGACAATAAATGGGGTCATGCTTTCGTCGTGATACTTTGCGCTGCCTTTTAGCCTGCAATAAAAATTCCTTAACATGTAAGTATTGAGCCAAAATCCCACTTTAATGCTTGGAGTCTCATAATACCTCTTCCTCGCGGTGTCGAGAGATGTATCTTCAAGAATATAAGTTATTTCGTCATTTCTCTAAATGTTTCTATTCTATAAACGGATTTATATTGTCTTTACTTTAATAGGCATTTCAGAATTGACGTTTAAAACTCGACTAGAAAAAACAGATAAACAAAATAAGTCTATAAAAACAACCTATTGTCTGAACTGGGATTTCCCTCGAAAATAGGTTGCATATTAACAAATGCATCTGAAATAAGAGATAAACTTTGATTATAAACAAAAATATTCACCAGGGTGTGGCAAGTGTTCATTCGAAGAAGATTGTAAATAGCTATGAGATAGATTATTAGAATGTGAAATTTGTGTTAAACCAAACATATCCTCTTCTTCGTCTGGTGGGTTACTAAATTACGACATAATATTAAAACTACAAAATTATTTTATAAGACTAACTTTATAGAAGAAAAAAAAACTCCATCTATATCTTCGAAATTATCCATGAAATGATTTGATAAATCTGTCATCTTCTCAAAAATTATCTTATAATATAAAACTTGTTATCAAATTATGCGAGGCGGCAAGTATAACCTGTAGCGAGCACATACAGTATATTATTTAAAATTTAAAACGTGATTTGACGCTCTAAGACTATTATGAAATAAACCTATGTTATGCTTCCTTGAAATAGTACAAGTTTATATGGTTAGGTATTTTATTGGATTATGCTGAGTTACATATGTCACATGAAAGAAAAAAAAAATTTGTACAAAACGTGAGTATTATGTTAATATTCTTAAAACTGTAGTCGGGATCTTAGTTCATTACTACCTCATAAACTTCATCTTCCACGTCGCTGTCAATAGAATATTCTGCATCACAGAAGAGAGTAGAATTAATTATCTCAAACACATCTTTTTCGGATACTTCAAAACTCTAAAAAATCAAAAATTCCGAGAACATTACATATCTCTATAATACCTTTTTTGCTAAATGATAACACATTGTACAATAAGTCATATCTTCTTGGGGATTGAAAAACCATTTAGCTGTTTCTTGTGATTTACACATGTTACATTTATGGCACTATCAAGTAATGTAAACAAGTTAAAACAAAATAAATCAAAAAATTACCTCATGGAAGAACATGATGTGAGTATTGTGCAATGAATATGTACAAGTGTGTTATTAGATATATTGCTCTTGAGTTAATCAATTAGACTATGACTCATCCGGGCGATTTCATAAGTGTCGGATAAACTACAGGTTAATATTTTTGATTGAGAGCAACGTACAACCACTATATATCATAAAATAACAGTATTACTTTATTAATTCCAATTATTAAATGAGATAAAGCAATGACAGATGTGCATATGTGTCCAGTTAACTTAAACAAATAAGTGATAATAATTACACGTCGATGAATTCATATATTTCCGTGTCTATGCTATCCATATTTGTTTCATTATGTGTGAAAACTTCGTACATATCATCTTCATTCACACCGTGAATCTATCCATTAAATCATAATTAAACTAAGAATAAGTCAAATGAACATACCGTTTTTGCGTGATAAAAACACATTATGCAGTAAAGAACATCATTATTTACACTGAAAAGCCATTTAGATGTTTCAGTCGTTTTACATAAGGTACAGCAAGTAATTTTCTGCTAAAATAACAAGAAATGAGTTAATAATTAGAACAACACTATACCTTCTCAACTTCTGTCTGCATTGTAGTACTGTTAATAAAAGTTGAATGAAAGGAGCTTTAGTTGTATAATCTAAGATCCTAATATGCTTTTTCTTATGATCGACTTGACCTCTTGATCCGCCTATCACCCTAAGTCATGAGAGCCTCCCCAAATTTACTATAGGGAAACTTCAATTCATATCTGACATGGCAAATATGGCAGAAGAAAAAAAGATAAATAACTGAAAATCTGAATTATTCAAAATTTGAGTTCGACTCAAAGTTTCTGAGCAATTGAAGTAACATAGCATCATCATTAATTTTTTTTATAGAAAACATCTACTAGACAACACAATATACATTTTGGTCTTAAAATTTTTGTACGACTTTTGTGTATTCAGGGGGTTTCATGCCATCTTTTGCTTTTTTAAAGCGTATGCAACTGTTCCAACGTGTCTATGTTGTTTCTCCCACTTTGTTAACATTTTGGAAATATTAGAGTGTTAATTCCCTTATTTCCTTATTATAAGATATTATTATATGTTAAAACGTATTGATTATAAGATAAATAATCTTAATATCTTTTGCTTTTTCTTCCTATATCTATTCCGTTCAGAATGGGTAAACGTGAAGATCTACAAGGTATTCGAGGTATTGCAATATTATCAGTTCTTCTTTTTCATTTTTTCCCAACATGGTTTCCAAATGGATATATTGGAGTAGATCAGTTAGTTGACAGTTTATCAATTAGTACATCATATTGTTAATAAACATTATTTTTTTTTAATTGGCTGACTTATTTTAAGTTTCTTTTTTCAGGTTTTTTGTTCTCTCAGGATTTCTAATATCATTGGTTTTATCTAAAGAGGAAAAAATCAGTATTAGTACTATAACTGATTTTTATTATCGAAGAGTGAAGAGAATATTCCCACTGTATCTCATGTTCATTAGCTGTGCTCTCGTTTCGCTATTTTTCATCTTTCCATTATCGAATTTGGACACAAATTTAGAATCTGCCTGGCCAGCATTATTTTATTATACCAACGTGATAGCTGGTACGGATGTAGAAAAAGAATACAATGCGATGGTAAGACAAGATGTAATGTATAATGATATTAGCAATTCAAATTCTTAGCTTCAAGTTGCGGAAGATGTTTTCACTCATACATGGTCTTTGTCTGTCGAAATCCAATTCTATATATTCGTACCATTTATTTTCTATTTTTTATACAAAGTGAAGAACAATACTCGATATCTTCTCCTTAGTATATTAGGTATCAAATAATTTTAAAAACTGATCGAATTGCTTTCAAAGTTATCTTTTTTCAAAGAAATTTACAGGGATTATTTCATTCATATACTATGAGACTTGTCCACAAATGCTAGCTTTTAACAGTGTTTTTGCAAGAATGTGGCAGTTTATAATTGGTAAGCCGATTCCTTATTTCGTTGTTTATTTTTTTCCTATCAACCTTTCAAGAAACATGAAATAAGAGAGTTTTAGATGAATATTGACCGTTCCAAAATGACATTATAATATGTTTTTAAGGAATAATGTGTTTTCATCTGAGTTCTTCTGAAAAGCACATTGAAAAGCAGCCATTGTTGGACGTAAAGGAAGAAACTAGCAACAGAAGCACAGATAGACCATTAAATAAAAGTTTAATTTTGAAGTCAAACATAATTTAAATCAATTAACACAGATTATTCTCGATTCCCAATGGTTTTAACAACCGTTTTCATGTTAGTATTAGTGTGCCAATCTTTGTATATTGAGCCATTACCAGCAAACGTTCTTAGGTATGTTAAGATACTCTTATATTTTATTAATTTGTTCTACTTTCAAGAGTTTCAGCAACTTTATTAACTGGATTTTTAATTTTATGCGGAAGTTTCCAACAATTCTCTTTATTAAATTTTAAACTTTTAACCTATCTTGGTGATATCTCATATGCTGCATATCTCTTTCACTGGCCTGTTGTTGCTTATATCAAGCTAACAGCATCAAATAATGTGAACAGTAAGCTTTTTTCAACTTGAAATTCACTTAATATTCGGTTTTAGTGTTTAGAATTGGCTTTCTCATGTCGATAGTGATGAGTATCATTATATCCGAAACTATTGAAAAGTATTACTTACGATTATCTCGACAGGCTATAATACGTCTTGTGTTGGGCTTATATATCATAAACATACTTATTATTTGTTTACCAACATGGTATGAAGCTCAAATGACTCCTACTTTTGGAAAAGATGCTGACACATGGGCTGCCTATACGCCACCAAAAAATCTGACACGAGGTTCCTTTTACAGTAAACACCAAGTAAATTCCTATCTCTTTATTCAGATCAAAGAGATAAATGGAACTATAGAATGGTCAGTAAAGATAGGCCATTATTAGTTACAAACAAATGTGATTATGTGGGAAATCAGAAGCCATGGGGGTGGTGTGAGTTTAAAGTCAGTGGTTCATTAGGAGAACGACAATATTTTCAAATTTATTCAGAATGTGAACCCCAAAGGAAAATACAAGATCTTGATAATAGGAAATAGTCATGCACCTACAGGTGCTGAACTGGTATATGATTATTGTAAAGAAAAAACTTATAAAATGGCACTCCGAGCTCAACCATGTATGCTCTATATTCAGATGAATAAGTTATGCAACTTTTATATTTAGCAACCGATCCTCTTATACCTGGAAGTTCCTTTTCAAAGGAATTCCTGGAAATGGTTAAGAATTATAAACCTGATATACTGTTTCATATAACACGGTATTACAAATGATACCTACAACACACATTCACTTCACTTAACATTAAGATTTATGAAAATGATGAAACCATTGAAAAATGGAAAGCCCGATCGTGTTCTACCGAAGATGATTGAAAGAATTCAAGAATTAGAAAAATATGTTAAGAAAAGAATATATATTGTTCACGCGGTACCAAGACCAAAAGCTCATGCTGGTTATGCTATTTATAATTTAGCTCTTAGTAGAAAAAGTATGACAGATAAATCACAGGTGAATTAAAGTTTATTTTTTTTTAATTTAACAAAAATTTGGGGATTGAAATATGTGATTTCAGATAAGTTTACTGGATCGAACAGTGGACTGGACTCTGGCACGTAAAAGAGTCGATGAGACTGTAAGGCAGTGTAAAAAATGTACTTTAATAGATTATCTTCCCTCTTTTACTCATAATGATACTTATGAAGTATTTGATCCCATTTCAAAATTTTCTTATTATTCGTCAGGTCTACATTATACAGGACCAGCTTTAGAAAAACTAAAACCTATTTATAAAAACGTTTGCGACAATCTATAGAATTCATGAAATTACTTTCCACAATTTATTAAGAAATTCAATTTTTTCCTTTATTAGATATATATGTTAATACCATAAATAAAGATTTTTAGTTCAGTTCAATCTGATAATTGTGACGTAAAAGTATCTAACATCAAAGGCTAAATACTTTTCAAGCAAATAGGAATAATAACAAACAATAATAGATTTAAAATATATTAAAAGGGATTACATGGACTCGTCATCAGAATCATCTCCAAAAACTGGTTCGTTTGTCTTAATTCGGGCAGCTAAAGCCTTTTGAAGATCATCTGGTATAGTCATTTTCGGTCTTTCCGGTCTCACAAAAATTGATGATGTACATTCTCCAATTCCTTCTATGCTAACCTGAGCTTATACTAGTTTGGTACACAAAAAAGTAATTCAAAATGAACCTCTTTACGAGCATTTTCAATGAATTGTTTTTTTTCTAACTCTTTTGCTTTTTCATCGACTTCCCTCTGCAAAATGTCTTCCACAGAAACGCCGTAGAAAGCGGCTAAGGCTTTTCTTTCACGAATTTCATAGTCCTTTGATCTTTCACAAAGAGCGTTACGCAATTCAGTCATCAGTAAAGGGTTGGAGCAAGTTGTATATGAGTCAAGAAGCTATAACAAAAATCCATCAATTATATTTTAAACTTCTTACTTCATCAACTTCAGCTTCCAAAGTTTCGTCATAATGTGCTATAGTTTCATATACCTGTTGTTATAACATAGTGAGAAGTTGTAAATTTCTGAATACCTGATCAATTGGCTCAGACAAAGTTGTTGAATGAGTTAACTGAGGTATCAGCACTTGTTCACGGCTCTCGTTTATATCTTCCCTTTCGGGCAAGATAGTTGGAGGTTTAGATTTTGGAATATTTAGAGCTTCCATATCTAACACACGACTGATAGCATTCCTGATTTCCGTAATATTTACTTTTTTATCGTATATACTAGAATGAATACAAATTTGAAAAATGTGTATTGTTCAACAAACCTTTGAATTATAAGATCCAAGGCGTTAGCTACATTGTCTAAATCGTTGTGCTTGATAACTTGATTAGTTCTTTGTATCCGTTCTTGTTTGATGGTCGAATGTGTAATGTGAAGATCTGGAGTATGAATAAAACTACGAGAAATAAAGCTTATAAATACTGTTGCAAGTATTCATTAATCCTTGTAGTTTTGAAGTAAATTGACGTAGCTTCCTTAGAAGCGATATGGCTTGCCATGAATCTTTTAGTTCCCTAGTTGAAACGATAACTAAACGGCAAAACTCGCTTCTTATAAGTATTAACAAATTCAGTAAAGCCTAAGTAGCCATGTTTTTATATATTACTATGTAATTCAAACCCCAAGTCCTCTATCATGTATATGAACTGAATCCACAGTTACTTCGTCATTAAGTAAAGCTTTCATATCATCTTCGAAAAATTGAAAGAAAAGATGATCCTTTTCCTCAAGTCTGTAATATGTCGTAATATCGTGATCAAATGAGAAAGTTTTTACAAATTATAGTCATTGACTAATGTTTCAGAAAAGTGGGATATACTTAAAACTATTTCTCTTATAGATTGGAAAACAAGAAGGCGATGTTTATTTTGAGCTGTAGATGTAACTCCTAATCTGCAAAAACATATTATGAATAATTAATATTAGGACTTATGAATACCCAAAGGAAATAATATCTCTTTGTCTTAAATTAGCATATAACGCCTTAGCTGCTCGTTGAACATCATGACATGCATCCGCTAACATATAAAACTGCTGAACAGCAACATATCGAAAAGATGCATATGCAGGTACTGACAAGGTAAGACTTCCTATTGCTGTGCTTAAGCCAATCATTTTATCTGGATATTTTTTCCTCAACAGCATAAAAAATAAAAAAAACCTCTATAAGAAAGAATACTGGATATCAGAAGAGACCCCGTAACATAAGGAAGCACAGGCAATTCTGGCTTTTTCATATTTGCCATTGCATAGCTCAGAGAATCTGCATCAACCTACACGACAACTCAAAAAATAAAGTAGCCCCAACCTCTTCCAAAAGCAGACGACTTTCAAAGTATTCGTGAAGTTCAGGTATTGCTCGCAAAATAATTGTCCAAAACATAGGCACCTAGAATAGTATTGTGCCGAACATCGCTAAGCAGCAAACCCTCGAACCGTTTATAAAATGCAATAATTTTTTTGTTGAAAAACAATAGGAAAACTAATGTATATTCAGTTATGTTACGAAATCAATTTGACAAGATGAAAATCAAAAAATAAAACCAAATGTCGTCTACAACAATAAGATTTTTAGAATGTTCAAATTAATACAAATATATTGAATTCCATATAAGAAAAATGCCGATTTCAATTAATGAGAGGTTACTCCTTCATTATATCTTGAAATTGTGAGCTGCAGCTATGAAAAAAGTTAAACATGAATGGATAAAACCGAGTATTCAGGCACCAAACTATAAGATTCATTGTATCTAAAAAATTTAAAAATGGAAGAGGGGGGTAGGGGAGGATGAAGAAACCGAGTTGAGAATCACAATTGTTAAAGATTTATCATATAAGAGCTGACTCACTACGAGTTGGGACCACGTACAAAAGAGGTGACACTTAACGAACTACAAAGCACAGACATGACCGTAGAAACTGGAGAAGAGCACCGGGCACCGGGACAACCATGGATGTAACAACGTGGCTACAATACCCAACCTAAGCTCAGAAAAAAAATGAGAAAATAGACTAATGATCTTTGAAATAAAATAACATCACAATTCTCATAGATATAGACTACAAGAGATTTGCACAAAGATCTAAAAAGGAAGAACATATATATCTACTATATAAGAATAACATAATAAGAAGTTATAAGTGGTATGAAATATTCCCCCTTTAGTGAGAATTGAAGAAATAAAAGTTAGCATACCTACAGCACCCGGCATCAGTTATACGACAATAGAAACTTAGCGGAAAAAAATAAACACACGTAAAAAGCCATACAAACACGTACACGGTTACAATTACATGAAAAAGCACGGGTCACGACACAGGCCATTCTCTATTTCTGGGATTTCGGGTTCTTGGGTACAGCAATAACTACAGATGGGTACAAAATGAATGAAGAGGGTAGTGAGAATTGTTTTATGATGAGCAAGTAGAAATTACTGATCCGTTTCCATTTCAAAATTAGAATCAGCGTGAGCACCATCAGGAGTAGGATCACGTCGACAGTATACTAGTAAATAAGGAGTACGTCCACTGAGTGGATCACATGGTGGGGTGGCTGGTGTTGTACAAGAATCGTTGAAATCGTACCTATCAAATAAATACGTTCAAACACATACATAAAAAACATATGTATTTATATTTACCATTTTTTAGATGTCTTATTTAATGCTGTGGCTGTATAATGTCCACCACCCATACCACCCATGTGGTGACTTAACGCAATCAGATCGTATCTAACATGCTCATGACGAGAATTCGCTAGTTTTGAATTTAGCTCAAAATTACTGAATAAAAAATTGATTTTCGTTAAAATTTTTGTAATAGTTATCGCATACCGAACAGGGATTTGCACAGGAAGTTCCAGCTTCTCTCTATGCCATCGACTGTATTGGAATCGCTTCAGATGAATAATTAAAATCTTGAAAACCATAATAGATATTATACAAGTTTCAACAAAACCTCTGGTAATTTCCATAGCTCTAACTTCTTAGAAGCTCGTTGATGTTTTTTACATTGTGGACAGTACCAACTATCTTCTTCGCCAAGTTCTTCTTTCTTGGTGAACAAGTCAATGCATTCCTCTAATGGTATTTCTTTACGTACGGGTATGCTGCATTCACGCTCAATGACATCCTGAAAATTATATGAAATCAAACAAATATTAAAGTTAGTGTACGTTTCCACGGTATCCATTAAAAGATTTGGCCCCATCATTCCATTTAAATATGACTACGTTTTTCTTATTAGGTGACAATGGTAGTGGGCCGTCTTCTGTTACTTCTATGTAACTCTCATCATCGGATGCTACATAAATTTTGAACAGATCTGAACTGACAAATGTAAAAAATTTAAAAAGCCGAAAGCAACCTGTAATACTCTCTCTTTCAGTGCCACTCATTGAATCATCACTGGCAACATTCCTGTCGACCCAGCCTGATTTATTCGGAGACTCCAAATATATGTTTTGAGTGAATGTGAGAGCTCTCGTTAGTAAAAATCTAAAACAAAGAAAGAATGAAAATGGGTAGATAAATAATAAGAAATACTCTTTAGTGAAATCCTTGTTATCAAGAGCAGAATATATCATTGGTAGTGATAATGGCCTTCCGCTACTGTTTTGATTTCTAAAAAAATGGCTCATTATAGATAGATATTATTGAAATATACATACTTGACTATAAGAAGGTTTGACGATTCCGCAGGATGGTCAAGTAAAGTTGCAAATAACTCAACATGCCTGTCATCACTAATCAGGTTATCACCGGGTCTTACAAATTTCACATCGTCGCTGTGAACACCTATTGAGAAAAGAACAAACTGAAATAATTTTCACAATATTAATTTTGAAAAAATAACGATATGTACATTCATATTATCTGGAGAAGACATGTTCATATTGGTTTTCATGAGAGCGATTGCTTCCTCAAGAGTGGTCGAACGGTTAATACACATTGCGAACTGAAACAGAAAACTGCAAACGTCACACATTATAAAAATTACCTTTGCCCAACTTTTTTGCCCACACGAATTGAGACATTTATTTTGCCCCCGCATTAAAGTAATGCTTTGCTTAATAATTCTATCCTTAGATGGCAGTGGGACTGACAAAAAGCAAAATGGATCAAATTTGATACTGACCTATAATTAAAATAATTACTGAAAAGAAAAATAAGAAAACTATACTTTCGAACAAACAGGACACACTAGCGTAGACTTGAGTTGGCCATGGAATTTATCCACAATAATACTGTCATTACGTGATCGATACGAACCCCAAGCTTTTTCAGCATGCTGCATAATTAATGATAAAATGAAATAAATAAATATATCAGTACTGTATATTCATCATGTTTAGACATATCTTCTTCTTCCTCAATATAAGGTTTGTTTTTAACTCGATTCAAATCTTCGTGCAATCCGTCCAATAGATAAGCCATAAGTTCTTGGGAATCTTGCTGCGAATAGCCTCCGAATCGTGGAGCATACTGTCCAATAGTAGTCTAAAATATAGTAGACTAAAAGCGAAAATATGCTCGAACTATCATACTTTTAATTTTCGTGGTTGAACACTATTGTAGCTTCCCGACCACATCATATGAACCAATTCACCGTAAGCTTTTGCTAGTTCACCCTTAGTTCCAAGAGGGTTAACAGTGTTTATATCAGATAAATATTGATCTGATAGAAAATATTCTGATAATGGGGGTACATTTGACAAGCACTAAAATTATAATATAAATTTCATTTTTCATAATTCACTTGAGAAACCTGAACAGCAGAAGCCATAAAGCATGTGTTTCCCAGATTATGCAGCCCACAAACTCCACTGGTAAAACTTGGGGTCCGCTCATGTGTATAAGATCCATAGCTTCTAAAAAATAGAATAGAAAAATGATAGTAGCGTTAAAACACTGTGCGGTTATATTGTATTTATTCTAATAATTAAAATAGTATTTAATAATCCCAAGATCCGTGGATGGCCCCACAACAAAATTAGAAAAAAAAAGCAAAACAGACGACCACCCACGGACCTTTCAGGGCTAGACGGAAGTATGAAAGATATAGCGGTAGATAGTAACCATCGCCAATTTGTTAGCAATCGCAGAACTCGTGTTAGAAGCAACCATAACCTGAACAACCAGGCGTTAAGCCGTGCCTGTTTTCTCCATAGTATCCACAGCTTTCACGCTGAATTAAATACAAAAAGAGCTTACCCAGTGGTTGATCTGTTCCCAAAGGTGGTTACACTCTTATTTGGGTTGATGAACCATGACTCATCCGGCCCATTTTTTATATCTACTACAACCTAGAAGAAAAAACCCTTGCATCACAAAAACAATCAATGCTGAGGAAAACAAAACTAGGCGTATTCAAACCTTTTGAGCTGTATCGAAATAAGCGTCTACATTTTGCTGTGTGGGCTCAATTAACTCATAGTCATTATCTTGTACTATATAAAATCTTATATTCGATTCTGGTATATCTTTAACTCCTAGCTCACTCAGAACCCGTTCTTTCAACTTGTCTAAAACATATTAAGTTTTTCTACACATTTGTACTCATTTAATTTACCCATATTATCTTCTGATGTTATTGTCAGTGTACAAGTTTTAGTGGAATCTCTTGATAAAGAAATCTAAAAGTGGAATGTATGAGTTAGTCCCTAAAGCAAATGTGCGAAGTGGACTTACCGTAACAACACGTGGGTACACTTCAACTATGTTTTTTCCAGACTTTTCCACAATATACCTCTCTATGTAATCACGATCATCATTTTCTAGACCATATATTTCCCGTAGACGATTATATACCTTTTCCGGTAGTAAGTTGTAATCAATTGCTTCCACTAAGTTCGGCTTCAAGAAGTATCCGCGTTGTGCTAGAAGAAGGACCAAGGAAGTACAGCAACTCTGCCTTCATTTGTTAACTTACTGTGGTTCGAGATTGCAGAGCAATCAATAGATGGTACTTCATCTGGACAACCTTGCTGAGCAGCTTTTAGTAACTTATTCCACCAAGAATTCGCTACAACAAACCTAGAAACCGGAACCTGAATATGCATAACAATAACCAATTACCATCTTTCCCCTGGAATTATATGGTGTTCCTCTGTGTCCTCTATCAAACGTTTCAATTCCTCCCTCGAAGCGGATTTTCCACGTTTCGCGACAACTCCTTCCATTGGACTATGTTCATCTGCATCCGTTAACGTCATATAAATTTTGATGACGGACCAATAAACCTTCAATTTGTACGATAAATAAGCATGTCTAATTGCGCAAAGTTCAAATGTTATGATTAATAAATAAAAAAACTAAAAAAAAGAATGAGGAGACGTCGACCTCAGAAAAAAACGACTGCTCTCTGCAAATCGACAGGGTGAAATGTGTATTGTAATCATGACATTGTCATACGTCACAAAAACGACAATATGCTTAAAAGGCTCGGTGAATAAGCTATTTTGAATAATTTTTAGTAGTCACATTTTTATATGATTGGGCGATATCATTAACATGAAAAATAGAATGAATAGCCATTAGAAAAGGCACGTCTGAAGGCTCCAATTCTCTATAAATAGCGCACTCAATTTACAAGACTGAACCCTGCGCTAGCACGTCGCAATCGCGGCACGGTTTTCAGGGTGGAGCGAGCCTTTGTTTTTTTCCTGTGATAGCTCCTTGGCACAATACCGCAACAAGAACTTTTTCCTCTTCGTTTTTTGTTAAATAACTTCTAAAAATTTTATTATTCAATAATTATTCATAAATGTATGTTATTAATATTTATAAAAAATGTATTTGAGGAACTGCTGGTTCACTGCTGGTTGCCATGAACACTTGGAGGGGCGAAGACCAATCCCCGGTCGGTGTTGTTTCTTCCTTGCCACAAACCTCTATGTCTCATTCTCTTTCTGCTGATATTGCTTCACCTGTGACATCACCGAAAGTTACATCGTCGGAAGGGTAGGTTTCAATTTTATAAAGTTTTGAGTCTTTTCCTCTATTTGTTATTATTATTTTTAATCAATAATTTTATTCAGATTAAGTAACAAATTGGTTGTTATACATTTGCCTTTCGAACAATATTCACGATTAGAAGTAAGACCTGGAGAAACAGGAAGAGAAGCAATATCTAAGTTGCTAAGAAAACGCGATATTACACCCCAATTATGCCATGTCAATGTGTCTGACGATCCTAGAAGTGAACAAATAGATCTTCAGGTTTGCATATATAAATTAACCAATTCATAACTAATCGTTTAGGAAGATATGGAGAAAATCGTATCGAGATTAGAAAAGAACGAGCTATGGGTTCATAGTGAATACCTGAACACAGTTAAATCTATTAAACATCAAATAGTACGCAAGACTTTTATACCTCCTGTGACCTGTGATAAATGCAAAGATCCTATTTGGTTTGTAGTAAGTATCATTTAATAATTGCGGAAAAATTTTATAATTTAATAGGGATTTCGTTGTGAATATTGTTTTGTTAAATTTCATCAAAGGTGTTCATCTTTTGCACCTTTGCATTGCGATTTGATTCAAAATGTTCCTAGAGACGAAGTTGTAAGTTTTTCGTTGTTTTATTTTTAGTTTTTTTTGATGTTGCAGTTGGCTCAAAGGTTAATGATTCTTGCATCTGAAATGGGGGGTAGTAATGGTGAAATGGCAGAAAATGTTTTATCTCGTTTGCAACCCAATTCTAGTCCTGTTCACACTCCAGACAGCAGCCAACCAGATTTACTTCTGAAGAGGTATGTGTTATCACAAGGTATTGAATAAATAATTACTATCCAGGGGACAATGCATTAAACGTCACCAAGGCCCTCATGTTGCCGTTAAAGATGTTGGAGGGCCGCTCGGACCAAGCGGGCCATATTCCAGAGATAGGTATAATATTACTAATAAAACTCATTTATATTTTCTTCGTATTCTAGATCTTCTTCTGTTCCCAACATTAATTCCATCAATGATGAAGCAGTTCTTGAGCATAATGTAATTCTTTGCTTATTTCATTGTACCTTTTATTTTGTTTTCAGCAACGTGTTTTGGATGCACTGGAAGCCCAACGACAAGGTAAAGCGTTTAATATTTCTAACCATGTCCTTTTTTTTGTACCTTCTATGTTCTCACCTTTAGCTGATGAGCCTGCTCGCTCAGGTAAAAATAAAGTCCGATCAGCATTTAATAGTGGTCAGTTGATTAATGGTCGTCGACTTACTAATCGCTTATGTCCTCTGCCTGATATTTCCCCATTCGGTTCCCAGTCTGTCTCAAGTATGTTAACATTTTATGTCAACGCTTTGAATGTGATTAACATAACGAATGCTTACATTTTATTCAATATATAAAATTATGTGTAGGTACATGCTCTTCGCCACCAAATCATCCGCCCAGTGCTGCGCAACTATTGCCGCCCGCTCTACCGTTGACGCCGCCCCAAAGTGCTCCTCCACAAAAGGTTTTGAATTGTGAAAAACTGAGTTTATAAAATGTAAATTACAGATATCTCCTGGATTTTTCCGAGGTAGAAGTCGTTCCCCAGGAGAGCGACTGGAACCGCACAGATCTAGAGCACTAGCAGGTCGCCTTGCTCTGGAAGATTGGGAGGTATGTTTATTTTTTCCCTCGTGCAGCAATTAACTCTGTTTAGATTGATGAAAATGAGGTCCAACTTCAGTGCAAAGTAGGATCCGGTTCTTTTGGAACTGTGTATAGAGGAACGTATTTTGGAACAGTTGCTGTTAAGAAACTGAATGTTGGCGAGCCAACAGCGCAGCAGTTGCAAGCTTTCAAGAATGAAGTACGCTTACACACAATCTGATTAGCTTTAATAAGTGTCATTTAGGTTGCTTTATTGAAAAAAACCAGACATTTAAATGTGTTACTATTTATGGGATGGATCAGAGAACCTAGCTTAGCTATATTAACACAATGGTGTGAAGGAAGCAGTCTTTATAAACATATACATGTTGTTGGTATGTATTCGAGATAATTTGCTATATAATCACCATGTTTTTTCAGAACCTCGAGTAGAATTTGAAATGCCGTTCGTTTTAGATATTTTCAAACAGATTACATTGGGCATGAATTATTTGCACTCCAAAAACATAATTCATCGGTAAGTAAGAAGTCCTTTCCTCATTATTTTTTTATTTATAGGGATTTAAAAACAAACAATATTTTCCTTATGGATGATATGTGTACAGTTAAAATTGGTGATTTCGGATTGGCTACAGTTAAAACAAGATGGAACGGTGGACAACAAAATCAGCAACCTACTGGAAGCATTTTGTGGATGGTAACATTTTCCTAGTTAAGCAGCTATTGAATATTTCAATTCTAGGCTCCCGAAGTTATCAGAATGCAAGATCCAAACCCCTATACGACACTTTCCGATGTCTACGCATTTGGAGTTGTTATGTATGAAACCTTGTCGGGATCTTTACCATATTCTCACATTAATAATCGCGATCAAATTCTTTTTATGGTATCCAGAGAACTTAATTTATAATTATTGCAACATTCTTTTTTTCAGGTTGGGCGTGGATTCCTTCGTCCAGATGTATCAAAATGTCGAACAGATACACCTAAAGCTCTCTTAGCTCTGTACGAAAGATGCATTAAATTTAACAGAGATGAAAGACCCGAATTTAGTGATGTTTGTTTAGAACTGATAAAGCTGTTTAAAAAAAAATTTCAGGTACTAGATCATCTTCGGAGTATATCTCTGCCTAAATTAATACGATCTCGGTCTGCACCTTGCTTGCATCAAGGCCCATCTGGAAACGACATCAGTTCTACGCGGGCATATCATAATATATGGGAATACATATAAAGCAGATATGTTTACCTTTTAAGCACTATAATCATGTAAATTTGGGATTATTACGTAATTCAAATATTGTACTAGTTCTTATCTTGTATGCTACACTTGGATTGTGATGTGACCCATCCACCCCACCCCCTCCAACCCACCTTGTGCGGGAGTTTTGCTAACGCTTTATATCTGTGGTACATTGTCGATTCATAATCTTCATATCATATTAGATTGATAATCTTAGGAGGTTTTGTTTTCTTTTTTCTTGTTTTTTTTTTGTATTGTTAATATAATAATCTTTGTGTACATGATCCGGTCACCGCTTTGCAGTTCCTACCTATAAGAATTTGTAAATTCGATTAATATTCTTAAGCCATCGGTGTATCATATGTATAATGTTTTGTTCGTGGTTATCCGATTCATTTGCAGCTGTACATCATTCCTTCCACCGGGTAAATATTATAATATATAACAAGTGTTAATTGCTTCTAGTTGGTAAAAAGTTCTGATACTAAATATGTTTACTTTTTGCTTATGAAATCATTGCTTTACTTAATTTGTTAGAAAATGGCTGAAGTAGCAGCACATATTACTTTCCAAAAAATACAACGCTTGACGAGAACAAATCGAGAGCATGATGTGGAATACATTGAGGACCTTTTTAAGGTTTGCACATTACTTTCCAAATGATACTTAGCTGCTAAATTTTAAAGCTAATACAAGAAATGTTTCTAAAAGATTTTACGTATGCTATGGAAGTTAAGGCTCACAATTTGATTTGGAAAACAATGAGACTAACTATTGAACCAGTACGTTCATCAAAGTCGAAGGTAAGCTTGTATACTCGAGGGAATTTTATCGTCTTCTATTTTAGGGCCTTGAAAATGTTTTAAATATGTGTATAGCCTTTCTAACTGATCTATGCTTACTTTTACAAGCTGAGTATGGTGTAATTTTTGAAAATGTTCCATCATTTTTAAATCTTTCATCTGCGATTATTCGAAAGCAGACCACATCTAATATAAACGTAGAAACACGACAATCTTTTTGTCATTTTATATCTCTTCGATTAGGGGATATATTCCGTTACAAGGTGGCTTTAGTCGGGCATTCTATGAGCATGATTAAATTTTTTAAAGGAAGAATTGGCATTGGCTGAATCTTGTTATAAGTTGGCGATAAAATCAGATCCTTCAAATGGTTCGGTTTGGAATCAAATGATTTTGATTGCTCAAAATCAGTATGAACTTTTTATTAATAATATTTCTGATCATTCTTTTGATTCAGTGCTAAGTTCGCGGACAAAGCTTATTATAGTGCTCGTGCTGTGGATTGCATGAAGCCGTTTGTGTCTGCTACCACAAATTCTGCCTCACTCTTGAGAAAGTTCGCCGAAGGTTGAACTGGTAATCATTTAATGACTATTAGTTTTTGTTTAGAAGATTGTTGGAATATTTCTTCTCCATTCGAAATTTCTTATATGCATTTATTGGCAACTCTTCATTTCGTAAGTTTCGCCTTCTTTTATTTATTTTTCTTAACAAATGTTATACCATATTATAAAATGCTACTAAATATGAATATTTCTACTCAATTTTCTTGTTGATGGAACACTTCCCATAAAAGCTTTTTTGAATTGCTTTTATTTCCTAGGATACCTTTAGCCGCTTTTTTATTTATTGCCAGCTATTTTATAACCTGTCACTAAGCTTTGTAAACATTATACTATCGAGTTTCAATTGGAGAATCCACTGTTCAAACTGACATTCGTTACTAAAACTTTACAGGCAAATATTATTTCTCAAACTCTTAACAAGTTTTCTTTTAAAGATTTAGTTGATCGTTTGATATATAGAGAGAACAGCTAACACTAAGAAATATAGAGAAATTTCAGTTGAAGCCTGTTAAAAGTTCATTATTTGATACTGTTGGAAGTAACCTACGAGATACACGTCATCTTGTTCCTCTCTTGTCGCTTTTAAAATCTCTTGGTATATAATATATTCATTAATTATCTATGCACTTACTAAATTTTAGGAGATTCGGAGGACGAAGAGCGCACTAAAGCAGAAATACACAATCTTCTACGAATAGCTTTTATTAATATTGTTCAATCTATTACAGAGGTATTTTCTGTTATTCGAACCAATTCTAACACTTACTATTGTCTTTAGAAAGAAGATTCTTTGTTGTTGTGGAGTGTTTGTTTATTACTTCGCCTTCCTAATATCTGCAAAGCCTCTCAAGAACTAAAATTATATCTTCTGAAGGAGCCTTCTACACAGCTGTCGGACTCTTTCTATTTGCAACATTATACGTATGTTTCTATACTCATGACATTTCTAACATCGACGGTTAACGTGTGAATAACTATTAGAATAGTATGAACAATAGATTCTACTATCATGAATTTATGCGCCATGCTGTTTCAAAATAAAAAAAAACATTTTGAATGCGTTTTAATCAAATCGTTTCGTTTTCAATGTAGGGTTCATATTGAATACAAATAACGCATTTGTGTTTCTTTCCATTAGTTAGATTATTAATTTCAGTTGCTTTCCGGACCCATTCACTTATCCTGTGACATATAAAAAAATATCAGATTTACTTCCTGAAACGGAGGATTCGGTGTTGCATACAAGTTAGTTTTCTTTTTCTTTCTTTTTTTGTGTTGCAATATATGAAATAATCTTATTTGTTAATAGCTATTTTTCCTTTTTCTTTTCTTGTTAGAAAACAAAGCTTACGTATTTGATAACTATTGCAAAAACTACAGCTTCAGTCTATTAATTTGAAAATTTGTTGGTTCAGACTGTTGTGACTGAAATACAATTGAATTTTGTGCATTCAGCTGCTGATTTGCAATTTTTATGATCTCTCTCTTCAAATATACTTAGATTAAGAAATAAATTCTTAATATTTTGCTCTTTTTTTGAATTTGATATCCATTTTATTCTTTTAAATTTTTTTCTTCCGCTCTCATGTCGCCAATGAAACTCATCATACTTATTCTTATATAGCTTATTTTCATCATCAATCTATTCATTAATGCTATTTGGCGTTTCTCATTAACATCTATAGCCATTTTATCCCCGTGTGCTGTTTTAATTTGACTTTACTCTATCTATCTCTTTAAATGAACGATGTTTATGTCAGTTAGGAAAATGTACAATAACGATCATGTACCTTTCTAAGCAAACTAGTCAAAGATAGTAAACTTTTTCCTTGATATATATATATATATATATATATATGTGTGTGTGTGTAATACATCGTATACATATTATGTATATATATCATGCAAAATATTAATATAGGCTTATATATAACTATTATTATGGAGTACGGATTCTTGACGCACTTGTTTGAATCAACTATTTGACAAATTTCATTTTGCTGTCAACATCTAAACTCTTCAGTTATACATCTATTTATTTCTTGCCTATTGCTTTCTTAACTTCCGTTGGAACCACTTTCTCATTTCTTTCTTAATCAAGCCCTTGATTCTAATTTCCTTTTTCATTATATATATATATATATATATATATATATATAAATGTTTTTTTATTTTACGAACACAACTCTTTCTTCTCTCTCAATACTTTATTGAAATCGAGATTTTTAATGGAGATCACGTTTTCATAAATATTGTCGTGACGTTTTCTAATTAAGTATAAGAAAATATTTCTTTTTAAACACGAAGGTTAAAATCGTTCAAAAATAGAATTTCTTATGATTTTTCTCGCGACGATCTCACAGTGTGATAAATTTATCAAAGCTTTGATACTTACATGAAAATTGGATTTTGACTTCCACATCATTCCAAGCAATCAGTATTTTCCCATAAGGAGAGTGTTGGACTAAGTACTGCAGACAAATATGTATAAGTAATTGCATCTATTTTCTAAAAATTAGCATTTCCTAGATAATCCACGGAATTCAGAAATTCCCAACAAAGTATATTCTTATTTATGTTTTTTATTCATTATTTTCCACAAAAAAAATGAAATACAATTTACATCAAGTTCTTGGGAATATGAGGCAAAGTTTGTGGCTGTTTCATTGTTTGTTTATTATTTACAATTAGACAATAGTTTTTCAAACTGTTTTTTATAATTTATTACTTATATTTATGTTTCTTTGCTCCCGATTTTCTTATTTTAACGCTCTTAAAATTTGAGAAAGTTTGGAATCCAAAAGAGCAAAACATATTTTAAGGTTCGTGGAAAAAAAAGCTCTTAATGAATAGATGAAAAAAAAAATCATTAAATACTTCTGAATTCATAATGTTTCGAAAAGTAGTAGTCTAGTAGTTTATCTGTGGTTCCTTTTACCGTTTCTCTAGATCCCTTCTCTTTGCAGTTCACTTTATCTCTTCCCTCCGTCCTCGTCGTGTCTCTTTTCTTACCCTCTTTTTTCAATATGTATGTGCTAGTCACTAATCGATTCGAAGCCATTCTACCACAAGAGACAGCTTCTTCTCCATTCTTGCTGCCCTCTCTCTTTGGTTCACTATTTCACCACGTACTCGGACTCTCAGCCCGTCTCCGCCTATATCCTTTTCTCGGCATTTTTTTCCCTTCACCAACCTTTTGTCATCTTTTTGATCTTTCTAATCAATGATTTAAAAAGAAGAGGGTTGGATATTCACTATTTCTTTTATGAATTTATATTTTTTGTTGTGAATTCAAAAGCCTTAACTGGTACAGAAACGTTTGGTACTGCAGTTACGAAGATCGACAAAACTTCGGAAAACAATGTCTAATTACACAACAATACTTATAAGTCTTAATGTTTCAAAGTTCTGGTTTATTAATAAAAAAATTGGAACGATTGAAAAACAATTCATTTGATACTTATACTATCCAGGTGTTTTCATCTTTTTATCGAGAACAGTAGGTAATGTTTGATTTTTTGAAAACGTTTTGGTGAGGTCTAAATGATGTCCAGATACACATTCATTTATTTTTATAATTGCATTACAATTATTTTTAAAAATATATGTCAAGGCGGGAAACCATATGTTTTTAATTTGATTTTTTAACTTTATATCATCTGATGCATCCGCCCGACCCTGTAGTTATCAGGAATGTTGGCGCTCTTATTGATTGCTGAGCTCAAATTTTCTTTTGTCTCTTGAAAGTACTTCTTTTTTTCCAGTTGGGAAGCAGCTTTGAGCAACTTAATGAAGTAATGCTTGCCGCGCTGTTTCTCTAGGTTTCTTTCATTATGTTCTTATAAGATCAGCATGGTTTCACTTATAGCAATGGTTTCAGTTGTACTTTATTATTTTTGTTTTTTGCTTTGAGTTTTGATGGTGAGTATCAGTAATACACATCCTGTTATGCTTCCTCTTTCTGTAGGCAATCCTTGAAATATAGTAATTTAACGAATGTTTCCAATAGTTTCCTTGAACTCTTCGAGGCATCTATAGAAGAATTTAAAGTGCAATCCAACAGTGTTTCCCGTCCATTAGGAAAGGGAGTGTGGAGTTATAAATGCTTTTGTTCAATATTTAGTTTTTTGCTTATATTTCATATGCATATATGTAATATTATATATATATATATATATATCAATATGTATAATATTTTACCTGTTAAACAATTAACGAAAAGCTGATTGTAGTTGGCACTATTATTTTTCTGAATTTGTACTCTATTTAGCACCTAGCTAGATTATCTTGTAAAGCCATCAGAAATATAAATATTTCTTAAATTTCCTATAATTTGTTATTCACTTGTTCAATTCATTTAATCTCAAACTGAGCATTATACGTGTCATTCAAAGTGCTGTTGCAGTTTTTAGGATTGGTTTCTTAATTTGTTTGATACAGAATGTGTGACATTACTTCCATTTCTTATCTTCTTATCTCTGCAAACACAAACTTTCGTAGTGTCTTGAACACTTTTTGATTCAATTTTTTAAAAATAAGCTTTTAATTTATTTCTTTCAATGCAAACCTTAACTAAGGCAATCATAAACGTTCTGTGTTTTGTAATCGAATTATCATGAAAAAGTATTCATAACAAATGTTTTTTTGCGTTTTTGTTGATTTTTTAGATATTTATAACCATAATGTTGTTTTGTTTCGACTTTTTTGCTTTTGTTTACATGTATTTTCAGAGCTCATTCTTATTTTTGCAGAGAACTCTTTGCCAGCTCGACCTCGAACTATTCGAACTGTTCTGTGTGCTCCAAAGGATTAACAACCACTACAAAAACATTAGGTTTCTATTTTATATTTTCGTAATTATTCATCCGATTTCAGAATAAATTTTGCAGTTTGCAGCTAGTTGGGTGCTTTGAGTATCAACTTCGTTATTTTATTTTTTGTATCTTTGTTCGTTTTATTTCAACTGCTATTATTCTTTAATTTTTCTAATATTCATTATTTTTTGTTAGCTTTCTCTTAGTGGAAATAGTCTCCACCCCTCATTTTCTCTCTCTGAATTTTCATCACCACACCATATTCGGATTTCTTTATCGAAGCATGGCCACCCTCGTCGCCTCTGTCGGGGGTGGCGAGACGAATGCTAACGCTTCGTCTGGTGGTAATTCTACGCCCTCTTCGTCCAGCTCGTCTTCAAGAGCCACACAAAATTCAATGTCACCCAGTACTTCGAATAACGCCGTTTCTTCTACAACTGCTACTTCGGGTAGTCCAAATCGTTCCAAAACGAAGGTTGAACGTCTATCAAATGAAGAAGAGGTTTTGTAGACTGATTCAATATTATGTAATTTTTAATTATTTTAGGTAATCTCTTTCTTAATGGAATATTTTGCAAAGACAGAGCCTATTCTGTCAAGCTTAAATATTACTAATAAGTAAGTATTTTTAATGCTAATAACTTTTTCGATACTATTCTTGTTTTTTCTCCTAGCTAATTTCGGTTGGAATTCATTCTTTATTGAATGCCTGGCTTTTCTGCTAATAATCCAACTGGATTACCTATAATCTAGCGTTGTTCTGCCTCCTTTGAGCTTGATTTAACATGAAAACAGCGTGAAAGCTTTAGAAAATATTAGAAAAAGTTTAGATGCTATTGTGAACGTTTTTTTATAATAATATAAACATATTATAATATATACATATGATTAAAAATGCTTTTTTTCCTTTTTTTTTATAATTATTCCTATTTTCAGAGATGAGTTACGAACATTACTCACCGATGTGATTCGTGACTGCATGCCTTGCCCTTCTTCGTGTTGTACAAGAGATGAACATGGGAAATTGACGGGAGTATGTTTAGCAAGTAAAGCAACACTTTTTGAGAAACAGGTTTTTTCCTATATCCTTTATATTATATTGTTCAATTTACTTAGATGGATCGTCTATGTTTATACAAATTTAATGATGAGAAAATGAGAATTGCTGTGGAGTTTCTTAAATATGTTTTCAATAGAGTTGATGTGGTATATCATTGTGAAGAACATCAAATTGCTCGACCGGTAATTTTTTTTTCAAATTTCTGCTCATAAGTTGGGGTTCCAGATCTTTATTGCTCTCATTTCCGTTCGCCCTGATTGGGGACATAAAGGAATTGGATCAGCTATGCTAGACTATTGGTATGTATTTTTATTTCTTTTGCTTATTATGATAATCATTCCCTCATGTAACCATTTGAAGTTACTAAATTGATACTCATATCAATAGTTAACAGTCCAAGCAATTGTGCTTGTTGCCAACCAGCTATACTTTAGCCTTGTTCGCAGCTGTACCCAATGACTTCATCCTTATTTTTAAATTATTTCATTTACCCCTTTTTGCGTTGAAGGATTACTACTCGTTTTTTTGATCTAATCTTTTGGTTTTTTCTGATCATTGTTTGCTCTCTCAGTACAGTAGAATTTGACATTTTCCAATTCTGAAAATATTGAAGAAGTTTAAGAGAGGATTATTTCATTCACTCAGGAAATTGAATGCATTTCCTCTTTTGGTCTTCTGTAATTACACCCAAGCTCAGAAGGTACATATTAGAATAAAGACAAAATTAAAACTTAAATTAAGTTTTTTCGGATCTTTTGATTCTTTTATTGCTCCAAATAATTCAAATATTCTTACAAGAACTATTTCAAAGTTTATAAAACGCGTCTTATATTTTGAAGAAATGTAATCAAATTTATCAATTTCGCCTATTCCAAGCTTCAATAACGAGCTTTAACATGAGTTTGATGTTTGCCGCATCTTAGCAGGGCATCTTTTTTTGGATTTACAAACCAGCAAAATTCATCAATGAAAGTAACAAAATGTGTAATATATTGTTTGCATTGTTTTTGTATGTTATTGACTTACATTTTTCAGTATGAATGCTGCTTCGAGTGATCAAGCTGATGGTGCTTTGATGCTTTGTAGTAGTTCGAACGCTTTACATATTGTAAATCGGAAGTTCACTCAGCCAAATAGTTGGACTGTATGACTTTTTACATCAAATGGTTCTAATAACTGTATATTTTTAGGTTAGCAGAATTCGTTATGCTGATTATCGTGGCGAATACCGTCATCCTCCTATAGTTCCATCATCAGAAGCTGATAATACCCTTCATGTCTTGCTTACAAAACTCTCTCATTAACTTTTGTGAACGCAAATGTTGTTACCGGATTTGGGCATCATTGAATTGAAATTGTTTCTTTTATTAGTTCTTAGTTGTCCATATTTACTCATTTCTCAGATTATGCGTGCTCGACAGTTGTCAGTAGTATTATCCCCCGGAAATGAAATGCTTCAGGACAAAGGAGGCAATTTTCGCTTTTTTTAAACGGCCATTAGGTAGTAGTTGGCATTAGTTTTGGACGAGTTTATATTATTGTAAAAGGTCATAGTGTACCATACACATTATATAGAAATTTTGGGCTTAGTTCCTGTCATCCTCAAATTGTTATCAAGTTATTTAAACTAACTTTACCGTTTTACAAGATTTTATGGCAAAGCATATTCACGCTTTTTCCCTTTCCTCCTATTCCTTTTTGTGTGGCTTAACAGCATTCTCTTACTTGAAAGCTAATATATGATGACAAATTTGGAATATGTGTTCAATTGTGTCTTGTTTTCTCATTGGTGCATTGCTCTTGAACATCGTTCAAGTTCTTACTTTATCTCTTTGTTCATCATTTCTTTTTGTATAAGATCCATATTTACCTACATTGTAAATATTTCAAGCTCCTATCTGCATAACGTATCTGCTAGGCTTGAAAATTGTTTTTTGTAGTGTTATGCTGCCAGCTATATCTGTTATTTTGATTATGAAATATCAATGTTGAAACTGTTTATTAGATCCATCTAGATTATCTTCGAATTTCTTCCGTAAAAGATTTGTTTTATACAATTGTAGTGATTACCGAAGATATCACATGATATGCTGAGTAAAAGTCTGTTTTGAAGTTTTCAGTTTGCTTTCTTACTTCGTTTCTAACAAAAGTCTCACATTACTTTCAGCTGCCAAGATTTCGAGACATAGCTGAAAAATAAAATAAAAAATGTTTGCGAAGCTACGATTTTCGGAGCTAGGTGCTGGAGGTCATAGTGCAAGCAAAGTGGATTAAGCCGGAAGCAATGGGATATTAAAATGAGTCTGGGCTATGAAAATGGGATAAATGCGGAAAAGGGAAGTGAAAACTATGCCTGGAAATAGAAAACGTTAGATGACAAGCTAATTTAAAGCAACGTCTGCAAGAGACATCTGAGCCAAAATAGGAATGGAGATAAAACCAAGAGGTTTTCTATCTCTCCCTATACAAATCTCTCGTTCTTTTAGTTGATTCGCTAGAGATCTCTCAGACCTTCCGGATGGCTGAGTTTTATAAGAAACGAATCGTCGAAATTCGTGGTATAAGAAAGGAGATCCACGAGAACAACTCGAAAAAACATATTTTTTATAATTAATGTTTTAAAAAACATATTTTTCTAAAATTATTGACTATCGTATTGTAAATAAATTTTTGTTTTGTTCGTCCTAATTATTTTTTTCTTGTCACAAAAATAAAGTTGAAAATATCCTAATCCATCTTTTTCACTTAATTCGTCATAATGTGAATTGCTTAAAATATGAGTTTCGGTTATTTAATCCATTTTTCCGAATTTTTTTTTGTTTAAGTTGTCATCTTAATTTATTCATTAGACTGAATATTTATAATATCATTAATTAAACTTCAAACAACATTTATAATGCTATTATATTCAAAATATTTAAATTTTGAAAATAAAGTTTTTAAATTGCTTCATTCTTGAATTATCTCGTTTCAGAAATCACATCATGATTTCCTGTGAATCTTTATATTCAATCATAACTTTGCGAATAAAGTTGTTGTAATGATAATAACTGAAAAAATAATGGTTTATAATATAATTATATTTAAGAAAAGAAATATTTATTATAACATTTGTACTTGTTTGTTTGAAATTAAGCAAAGATTGCTCTTAACATATATGAATTTCTGAAATTAATTCTGTTGTACGAATGTATGTTTATAAATTATTATTTCAGCTTACTTGTTTTTTCAAGTGCAATCAACCTGAAACTTCAGTTTGGTTAAAGCTTAAACAGGGACTACTACTCGTCTTTTTCTAATCCACAATATTCTAGAACTATAATTGTAAAGAAATATTGGTTATACCGATATGAATAATTCATCGACTGTCTATAGTAATACACTTCTTGAACGATCTTTTAGTCGTCCTGTAGCTTTTTTGGAACAAGCAAGAGCATGGATTGGTTTGTTGTTTCAATTTATTTTCCTAATTCAATTCCTCATTCATGCTGATGTTCAGTTGGACCTCAGTCAGCCCGCACCTTGACAGAAAACCCAGGAACTATATCCTTTCATGATTATGGATGTCGACCATCATTATGTGAGTTCAAGTTAATGAGTATTAGCAAATAATACATTTTGGAAATTCTTTATAACCAAGTATTTCTGGTTCAGCTGTAGAATTTCGTAAAAATGCTTTACTATTTGGACGTTGTGATGATTTTGGAATGGCTTTGGGAAAAGTTTCGGAAATCGCTCAAAAAACTCCTAGGTACAAAAAATGGAAATTTTAACTTATATTATTTTAAAATTACAATAGAAGCAAATTAAACCTACAAGAAGCAGTCGAAGAGCTAATACATGGTTTACCACCTGTTTTTACATTCAATGCTATAATAACACAAGATGCACCAACAGCTATAACAGAAATTTTAAGTATATGCATGAGAATTCAAGAATTAAGTCAACGTATTTCAAATTATCAAGTGGATTGTTGTTGTCGCTTAATTACTCTTAAATTAGGTTATAAATCCGAATTAAGTTTTATGATTCAACGTGAGCACTATTTAGACGATAATGTGCTCAGAAATCCTTTGCCAATTAGTCACTTTCAATTGGATAGTCTTAAACATCAATTAGAAATAACTCCTCCAATTCATCTAAGACGTCACATGAATTTCAGGTACAAACAATATTTCAAAGTGCAATAAAAAGATTTTCGATCTGAATATTTCAAGTTAAATGTTTAATTTTAGACAATTTGATGCAATGCTGAACAAAGATATTCATGATTGGTTAATTCCTTCACAAGAATTTTGCTGTTCTTCATCTATATATTTATCGCTTGCTGTCACTTCTACTCCTTTTGGAATTGTTTACGCTCAAGCTGAAAAAAGTTTGCGACATCACAAAACCTCATTAGGTGTTAAAACAATTGTAAAGCTTTTCGAGGTTATAATTGGTTTGGTGTTGGAAAAAAAATCAATTTTCTAGGCTATGGATACGATTCTTTCTAATGTTGATCAGGTTGACTTGAAAATTAGTTGTTCATTTCAAATAGATAGCTATGATGATGTAGTACGAGTGATTACAACGAAATTTTCCCACAGACTACCAAACACTAGTGGGTAAGATATCATTTATAATTATAGAAAAAAGACGATTTTGTGTGGTAATTACGATTATTTTTCTTTTTTTAGACATTGTTTCTGTGGTTTTACTAGCTCTTGTAAAACATATCATTACGTCTATAATGATGATTTATACAGAATTTTTTTACATCGTGATAGAGCTAATTGGCTTTTAGTTATGAGTAAAGTGTATATATATCATTTAACTTAAAATACTATATAAAAAGAATTTAATATTTAGAAAAGGAAATAATGAAATGAGATTTCGAATGGAACAAATGGCTATATTATCTTCCTTAGATCGACAAAGTGTTAGTTTAGGTAAATTAAACAGGTTTTCTAATGAAACAAGACAATTAAAGGATTTATTGAAATGTGGAAATCATTTTATCTTTATATGTGCAAACAAGATAAACATTGTGGAGTAACATCTTCTTGTCGTTTTTCCCAAAATGATCGTAAGTATTTAATTATATTTATATTTAATAACACAATTATAACTATTATAAACACTTTGGAACTCAAAATCTTCTTCAGATCAAACATATTTGATGAAGCCCACAGTAAGACGATGTAATTCATGCTCTGATGAGAAACTGTCTAGTTGCATCAAGATTATATCAAAGAAATCCGAACGAACACCCTTGAGAAAACGTTATAGTGTAAACGAAGAACGTTTATTACATCCGTTAAGAGATTATAGCACAGCTATAGGACCACATTTCCATAAAAAAAGTGTTTGGAACGAACAAAATACGGATAAACTGAGATTAGGATATTGTCGTTTATTATCATTTGGAATACTACCAGATGGAGGAAATACTTTACGATTAGATATCAGTACAGCAACTCAAGAAGAAAAAAAATCTTTAAAGTTTGAACTTAAAACTTATCAATTCCTTCAATAATAACTTATTGTCTAGACTTCCAAAAACTGATATACGACAATTCTTTCAAGAAAACTGTACTACTCAAGAAAGATTTGTTCAAGAGAATATAAAAGCCTTATGTCAGCCTATACGACGAATCACAATAGATCCAGTAATTATATAAATTAATAATAATTAAATGAAAAAGTATCATTTTAGTTTTGTTTACCTCCTAAAATTGTTCGAGATATCATGAAGTATGATTTAAGAACTCATCCATCTGTTGAACTTGTTCAATTTAATTTCAGTTTGTTGTTTATTGAACTTCTTCTATTAAAACTAAATGATTTACAGCTGAAATTGAAGGAAGTCAGAAAGAGTTACGCATCTTTGAAGCATTTCCTATCAAGCTTGTAGAAGTTTATGATCATGCATCATTTCATATATGTCGGTATTATTCTCCAAGGTATGAGTTATTTTATAATATTGTATTAAATATTAAATATTCAGGCGTTTAACAAAGTTTTTAGAAGAAAATCCAGATTTATCAGATTATTGGTTTATTCCTATACGTCCTCGTTCTTATAATTATCTTTCAATATTTGTAAACGCTAACTTTCCAAAAGCATGGTTTCCCCAACTTGGAACAGCGAGTAGATCTTTAAGATTGCTTGAATACTTAGTTTTTCCGATCGGACAAGTAATGAGAGTGAGATATTCAAATTTTTAATATTTAAATTTAATTATTCTAATTTAAGTGTTTGCCATTACTATTGAAATCAATATCTTTTTTTTATTTTGAAATTGATGAAATTCCATCTTTTCACATCATTGCTGTTCTTAGTCAATATTTAGTATTAAATCTAAGATGGGAAGAAGATTCTAATATATAGTAAGTAGTTAAATAACTATAAAAGTTGAACATTTTTTAAAGTTCTGGCTTTCGACGGATATATCATCGACGGATATATAATGAAATGTTTGTCTTAACAATAGAACCTACATCAACAGAAGTTGGACAATATCGTCTATTTATACATAGAAAGTAATTTATATACAAATTATTTAATTTTAATTAATTAAATTTCTATTAAGAAATGAAGATTTCCGAATACTTCAATATTTGCGAAGCAATGGTACAGCTAGCCCACCAAGTAAACGTGCATCTCGTGTTCGGACGGAAAAACATGTTTAATGCTGTATATTATTTTATTATAAAAATAATAATTAAATAAGTATATTCTAATTTATATATATATATTAGTATTTAATAAAAATATATTTTGTATTTTATATTGTCATTCATTTAAAATAAATTATAATTACATAATGTAAAAGGATTAAAATAAACTTTTTATTTATTTACTAGAAGTAAGAGAGGGAGTAAAAGAGAAAAAGTGAAAGATATATATAGATATCTAGAGTTTGATAGAGGGAAAGAAAGAGAGAGAGCAAGAAAATGGGAGAAAATACAGAATGAGAGCGTGGAAGAGATAAAGAGAAAGAGAGCGAGGGAGAAAGAGAGAGAAAGAGAATGTTATGCTAAAAGGATGATTAACGTTGTCCATCTGTATTATCATCGTCTATACCCGTTGTATCCAAATAGTATCAAGTCTCTCATTTGGGAGAAATACTGACTTCTAACGTGTCGAACATCAGATTCCTTACATGTGTGTCGTTCTGATGATACTATATCGTCATCTTCTTTCATCGTTCATCTATCTTTTCATTTCAAAAACCTCTCAATTTTGTGTTGAATTTATATTCTCTCGTTATTTTCCCTAATATGCCGTCTTTCCACTTTTCAACAACTATTCACTATCCACCATTGCCTGATTACTATCACTTCTATTAGCAATATGAAGTCTGTGACTGCATCAATAAAAAAAAAGAAAAAAAGTGTTAAAATCAATCTCCTCTCATAAACTCTCCTTCACATTCTCTTTCCCTTTGCTTCTCGTTTTCTCTGTTCTCCAGATCTCTCTCTCTCCCTATCTCCCTCTTCATACTTGCTCTCTCCTTTTTTTTTGCTTTTCTCCTTACAGTCTTTAAACATCTTCTTCAACCATTTCCTTCCTTGGTCATTTGTACAAATTTATATTGTCTCGTTAAGATTGTAACAGTAGGAGTTGCTGGTATTCGTATTTTATTCTGAAATGTCGGCTAATCGAACAGTAACAAGCCTTGATCCTCCTCCAGAAAAAACAATTTTCCGAATTGGTTTGATATTATTGCTTGAATTACTATTTTTAATATTTTTCTTGTTAATTATAGGTACTAGTGATGAAGTATCTTTATCAAATGTATTAAATAGTGTTACAGCTAATCCTGTTAGTGTTCAAGATGAGCCTGGTTCATTTCAAATATTCAATTTTTGGAAAATTAACAGTTTTTTCAGATGATTATGCTGATCCTCCTTCTGTATTATTTCCATCTATGCGTCTTATGCTTGCTGCAATGTTGTGTTGTTGTTTTATCACATTGTCCATATCTTCTTCAAATCTTGCTGTTGCATTGATATGCATGACCAGCTGCCCTGTACATGGCTATGGTGGAAATTTAGATTGGAAATCAGATCAAGTATATACTTATCGTGATTTTCATAGCTTATTAGTATTAATCAATTAAGCAAGGTCTTGTATTAGCTGCACAAAATGCTGGTAGTTTGTTAACGTTGGTAACAGGAGTATGGGCTGATCGTCTTAACGGCAAATGGATGGTAAAGAAAACACGAACAAAGTATATTTATAGTTGTTAACTTACACAGGTTTTTGTGGCTTTGGTTCTTTGTTGTATTGGAAATTTGATGTTACCATACTTGGCTCATGATTCTTTTTGGTTTGCTGTTTTAGCAAGAATAGCGATTGGGGCTAGTGACGCTTGTTTAATGCCGGCATGTAACTCATTAATCACAAGGTTAGTTAAACATTTTCAACTAAAATTCAATGTTTCAAATTTCTGATTCAATTCCAGTTTTTCTATTTTTATATTCATGATTATATGATATATTTCTTTTGGGCAAAAAAAGTTTCTTCTGTTTCAGATGGTTTCCGCAATCAGAACGTGCTGCGGCTATCGGCCTCATATCCGGTGGCAGGCAAATAGGTAAAGACATTATGAAATATCTTAAAGCTTATAATTATAGATTTAACTATATGTATATCCTTTTTTCGTTTGTTTATTTTTATATGAATCTGTTGTTTGGTTCAACAACTATTTGAAAAGAAGAAAGCAAATAGCTATTGGAAAATCTTTATTTCGTATTTTTTCATGACTATGAGCAGGTTTCTGCGTTAGTTACCCCAACGATGTCTATATCCTCTTTCTCTCTCCTTTTCTTTCTCAATCTCTTTCTCTCTCTTTCTCTTTTCTTATTTCCTTTTTCTTTATCTCAAAGTCTCTTCTTCTAATTAATCAGTCAATCGGTTATTTGTAGCTTGATCAAATAATTTGATTTGAAATTCTTTTGGATTACTTTAAATAATATAAAAAATAAAAAAGTAAATTCTTATAAGATATCTAATAATATCTTCTATAAAATATTTATTCTACTTTATATTTTAATTGTGTTTTACGAAAGTTTTGTATTTTCAGGGACATTGTTTATTCTCCCAACTGCAGGATACCTCTGTACACGCAAAGATATCTTAGATGGATGGCCAGCTATTTTCTATTTATCTGCAACTATTTCTATACTTGTTACTCTTTTTTGGCTTCCATTTGGTGCCGATAAACCTGCTAAACAATGCTGTATATCAGGCCGAGAACGTTTTTTCATAGAAAGCCGGTACTTTTTAAAAAAAATACACTGTTGACTATAATCGAGCAAATTTAGAATTGCCTGTGAGTCAATAGGAAAACGTACAGATCGAACTCGACGAATTCCTTATCAATCTATGTTGAGATCTAGAGCCTTATGGGCAGCAATTTTCGCTCTTGTATGCCATGAATATCCTTTAGTCATTATGCTCCAGGTATATTCCAACATCTCATCTTTTCTCCACTTATTTCAATATATTTTTAAGTTTTTACCTAATTATATGAGAGATGTGTTGGAGTTTGCCCCAACACAAAATGGATTCATGGCAGCTTTACCTATATTATGCTTATTTGTTTCTAAAACATTATCATCATCATTTTCATCCTTTTTGGTTACAAAAAAACGTTATAACAAAACATTTGTTTGCAAGGTTTGTTTGAGTTTACTTGTTTTGTTTTATAAAAGTAAGAACATATATCTTTGATTACAATAATGATTATAGTGCTTTAATGCTACAGCATCAGCTGGATTATCAGTATGCATATTCATGGTACCGTTTTTTGATAAAGATAATGCATTGTGGTCAGTTTTCTCATTATCAGGTGCAATGGTTTTTGCTGGTTAGTTGATTTTCTATTAATATAACTTACTAAAACTAATTGAAATGTTGAATCTTTTGTACTTATAATTCAATTATCGAAAATGAAATAATTTTATGTGATGTCTCTTAAGGGTAAACATTTAAAATTAATTTTATGTCTAATTCATTATTCAACAAAAAGGAATATACGTTCAATTATATTTTGATACTTACTTCTTAATCAATTTAAAGGTATGCATACACCTGGTGTTATAACAGCTCTTGTTCAAATTGCCCCACCATTTTCGGGAATTATAACAGGATGGTCATTCTTTGCAGTAGCTTGGTTCAGTATCGGAAACAAAATTTTAACTAAACATATTGTACAACACGGTAAGTTTTACATAATACACACCACTATATTTAGATACAAAGAAAACATTTGTGCTTTTTAGGTTCCGCGACAGAATGGTCAATGGTGTTTCGCGTATCCGCCCTAGTAGCAGCTTTGCCTGTCGTGTTTTTTTCCATATGGGGATCAGCTGATCGGCAGATATGGGCTGCACCTTCTTCGAAATGTTCGGTATATTCACTGAACACATCGAATCCAAATCTAACAAAAAACCAATCTTTGAATAGTTTGCGACAGGTTAGTTAGTAATAGTCGATTGCTAAATCCGTTCTATTACAGTTGTCTAGAGCGACCTCTTCGACCTCAATCCGCGATGCCTCATTAAAGGATTCCAAGGGTCGGCAGGCAGTGTCTCGCTCATCAAGCTTAGCAAAAAATCTCAATGAAGCAAATGCTCGAAACAACTAGCCTTATGCTGACTATAGCGATCTTTCCTAATTAAACTTAATTTCTACGGAAAAAAAATGACGGGTTCTCAATAAAGCTTACATTCATTATTATATACAAGGATACTCTCAAGTATGGTAAACTACGATAAGTACCATCATCATTGTGGCTAACCGTAGAAAATTCAATACAGAATTAATACAATACTAATTTGTGAGGTTACTATGCAGAATGAAGATGTGTAATATGGAAAAAATGGTGAACATGGGCTTCATACAAAAATTGGGGACCTATCCTCGCATTAGAACGCAGTTGAATGATGTATAAAAAATGAAATACATCAAACAGAAATGAAACATGGACACCCGGATAAGACGAGAAGAAGGATTAAGTAAAGACTGGACTATGATCCCAAACGAAATGCGTTAAAAGAAGAAAACTCGGATCAACCGATTGACCTCCGTGCGTTATTATACATTCCCAATTATGTTAGCGTGCCTATAATAAATATTTTGATAACTATTATACAAATTCAAATACCATTGCCGAGCTTGCTTTAACGAATTCGGGGCAATTCCTTCACAGTTTCCAAAAATATCTGTTGTATGTATTTCGTGTATAGGATACCAATCCCTTAAAAATCATATTTATAATTATAACCTATAACAATGATGTACCATTTATTTTCCGTTCCGAAAAGCATTACACATATTTTGGTGTCCTTCCGAGGTTTTGATCGACATTCAGATTTCAAAGTTGAAGGAATATGATCGTCTAGTGAAGCTTGGCTTGGATCAATCACTCTTAAAAAAACTGAATAATCCCGAACACAAAATAAAACTAACCGTCCGGCTAAACCATGAACCGTAACAATATCATTATGCTGAAAACAGTCTAGATCTTCCTAAAAGATTTATATTAAAACATTATAATGAAGAAATGTAACTATACCTTTACTTCAGTCTTAGCTTGTTCTCCTAACCTTGCACTTCGCCTATGAGGTCGAACATCATCCTCCTCAGCAGAAGATTCAGAAGATGGAACATCGGCAGGGAGTGGGCTACATAACAATAATAAATTATGTCAACTTTTACGTGTGCATACCTCGTTACATTATTCCTAAACTGCATTAAAGGTGCCGGAACCTGACGCAAACTTGTTCGTCGCTCTGTACTACCACTAGGTTCAAAGAATTTAGTGATACTCGGCTGCTTGAACGGAGTCCCTTCAGTAGACCCTCTTTTCAATTTTTTGTTCTTTTTATTAACAGGCGTTGAACATTTTCGTTTATTATTAGACTTCGACAACTCTAAACTTCCTAAAAATTAAAAATTTCATTGGAAAAATTATATTTTCAACAAACCAAAAACAGAAGATTGGCGAGGAGTAACATCTTTAGGGGAAAGGAATGAATTTTTCTTGTCATCTTTAGATACAGGAGTTGAAGGGGGAGATTTAACTTCTACAGGCTTAGTCTCACTGTAAAATAATATAAATTTAAATGTAAAAGCGGTTGAAACAAACTTTTTAATCTCAATTTTTTCGTCAAAAGAATTCTTCCTACTGACAGCTTCATCCTCGAGAACCATGCTATCATAAAACATTATGTCCAAAGCTTCCTCCATTAGATTTGAAGACGCATGGAGCTAAATTAAATCATAAAGATTATTCAAAAAATATGTTGTCTTACCTTTTCAAGCTCATTTACTCGAGTTTCAGTCTCACTTATAATGTGAAAACCGGATTTACTGAACTTTTTACCATATTTTAAATACCAATCATTTAGGGCATTGAACTTTTGACAATTCTCCATCATTAATTGGAAATCTTGCTTGAAATCCGCGATCGTATCTATATATCAAGAAAATAAAATTTGACTTATTTTCCTGAACTAACTGTATTTCCCGTCATTTAGCTTTTTCCTCATTGTGGATAAATCCATGGGTTTTTTGATAATTGTATTATAACCTTCCACATTGACAGGCTCAGCAAAAACCTAAGTTTATAAATTTTACAGATATTCATATATTTAATCTTACATTCATTTTATCTTTTCGACGTAACTCATCCAATACGTCTTCCAATATAATATTGAGGGGAATAAGTAGACTCTCCACTATTTCTTGGGAAACACGCAGCTGAAATTCTTATTCAAAACACTCAAAAATATTAGCTTCATTACATGATTCCTCTTATTAATTTCTCGCTTCTTAATTTGCTCACATAATAATCTTCCCGTTTCTAAACCACGCCGCATAATCTGGTATCTAAAAGCAATGCGGGCCATATCCGTATTGATTAAAATGTGTATACTACCTTTGAGCTAAAAGGCGATCCTCGTCGTCAAGGTCTTCGTGAGAGATTGATACCCGTGAAACTTTTTGAGATATCTAAGCAACAAAGGTATTATCAAAAAATGAAGTAAAGTTTTACCTGAAGACGTTTTATAAGTGGAACGCCACAACGTGACTGTCGCTTCATATACCAAAATTGAACTATATCAGTGATATCGATGCTCACTCTTTCAGCTATTCGTTCAACAGCTTCGAAAGTAATTTTTGGCATACTATAAACAGTATTATAATCTTTCAATTCAGTTATAAGAATACTCACTTGACAGTAGGACCGTTATTGGTCGTTACAGCCATGTTTCGTCGTGCATTCCGAATAGCGTCGTCCATTCGCTTCTTACGAGAATTAGCATCACATCCGTCATCATCAGAATGCAAGAGGCAATAAACAAACCTCTGAAAAATAATGTTCAGAATCAATGCATAATTCAGAATTGTAATACCTGCACGTCCATACCATCAGGATCGTTGGAGTCTGGTTTTGCCTGTACTCTCATAGACATTCCAGACTGTTGAGCGCAAGTAACATGAAAAGCTTTGAGACAACTTCTTGTTGAGCATTGCAAACAAGCACCCATTTTCTGCCTTAAATTAATACTGTGTTCCTTATTCTCCGAAATTTAACTGTTTCTGAGAAAACAGAAAATATTATAGCTATTGTTTACCTGCAGACTAAACATTTTAACTTAGATCTTCGCCTCAGAGAGTTGTCAACACCCTCTATTGGTTCGAGAAAAACAGCATTACCAAAATGTACCTAAAAATAGAACATAAAAAACGACGAACTTCTTGACGCTTACTTCATTGAGCCATATTGCACAGATAACGTGTGCCCAACGACCATCACTAGTTTGCTTGAAAGCTCCTCCTGAGTTCGGACAAAGACAACAGCTCACTGGAGTTGAAGGCGAAAGCTTACATCTCCTGCAAAGCCATTGTCCCTCAGGAATGTAAGGAACACCATAACATTCCTGGAAAAAAAAGTTTAAACAAACGTTAAACAAACCGAATTAAAAAATTTTAGATACATATTGTTCTATACATACCTGATGAACAGCAATATTGCACATATCACAATAAATAATTTGATTAGCATTATTGACATCACCGTCACCGCATATACAACAAGCATCATCAGTATCTATCGAAGACCCTGCTACCATGGAATTAGGGCCCTTTACCTTTAAATATTCAAAACGGTCAAAATAAGATCAAAAAATTAATGTTATACCTCAAATACGCTTTCCTTCTCAAGGCGATCGATGACCTGTTCCACTACATCAGTGGTATAAGGTTTTAACTTCTTTTTCTTTCGCTTTTCATTGATAATTTCAAGCCAAAATCCATCCTAATTTAAAAATTAATAAGCCATAATAAATATCTGTAATCACCTCTTCATCGCATACATATTCAACCATAGCGTCATAATCAGCTTGTGAAGGTTCAGTAAAGTTATTATATTCATCAGTGTATTTGTATGGTGTTGGAGGAGTATCAACTTTAAAAGTATGAAATTGAGCAGTTGCAAGTTTGACGTTATCCGCTTTGAAATGCTAAAAATACGATATCAATTGTGAAGAAGAATGATAAAAAAAACGTACTTTTTTATACTCGGCAAGAGACTGCGTGGCTCTTCTATCAGCTGGAATTTTAGCATCATCCACGAAGATAATGCTTGTAAAAGTGGCAGGATTGAATCTTTCGCCATCGCGAAGAGTCACGAAATCATGACAAGCCATATTGAGATTGATCTCCCCTCAAGTTGCGGATGAAATGTACATAATAATACAACCAAACAGCCTAAAAAATCGATAAAATAATCCCAAAAATTTGATTTATACAAGCTCTCCTAGGTGTTTACCTACAAGAGCTTCATCTTTGCAATAAATTATCTATTAAAAATTTGCGTAATTGAAAATACGATAATTAAAGCTACATATTCTTGAAAGAGCCGGGCTGGTACATGCTGAGGATGGCTACCGTAATACACGCTCGTTGTGAGACCAATTGAAAGACTGACGCGGCGGCAACATAGCGGTTGCTATGCTAATGCGAATGGATTGCTGTGCCAAATCAATGGCAAATACCGCATGGTTATAACGCCATATGGGCAAGATCTCTCGTGAGAAAAGCTTTTTTCTTAATTTGTCCAGCAAAATGTAATGCGAAATTGGAAAAAAGTGTACAATAAATTTTATGTTGTATTAAAGAAGTTTCCGATATGAATCATGAAAACAATTGAATGCATGGATGATAAATGTTTTACAATAAAAAATTTAAGAGTTTAAACAGCTATCGTTCAAGTACGTCTTCAAGAAATGGATTGATTGTGTTTCATTATCTATGTCTTCATATATACTCATGATATTACTTAATATATTTCTTATAAAGAAGCAGAGAGAAAGAGTATTTCTTAACACACTTCATTTACGCTATATCTCCCTATTTTCGAACACTCTCTTCTCTATTTTTCTTCCCCCTTTCTCTCTCTCTGCTTCTATCGTTTTCGCTCTTCCATACCCTGATCGATAAGCGTTTTGGTTGTGGCTGGGTGCTGACTCGGAAGGGCTGGGGCTAGCTTGCCTACTAGCTGTGGTCGCGGTGTTGATGGGTATAGACGGGAAAGGATCTGTTTTGTTCTATTTGCTGTTGCGGCTGCTGCTACCAGGCCTCTGATGTCAACTAGTAAGCAAGTGAACGGAAGGCCCGTTATCTGGTGGAAGTATATTTAAAACCAATCCCACGCACAAGCATATATATATATACTATATAATATATATTTATATGTACATACATGTATAAAATGATGCGAACTAGTTCAATGACAATAACTTGCTGTGTTTGTGAGGTGAACAAACAAGTAATTTTAAAGTCTCGAATTTTTTTCAAGTTATAATAATGACATTAAGATAATTGAAAGAGATTTGTTTTAGTTTTTGACAAGGACATCATACCGTATATTAAGATATCAGTTATGCTTGGTTAAGGTTCAATAATCAATTAGTTAACATTAGAAGAAATATATTCATATTACAATGACATTTAGAATTATTTTCTAACTACACATGTGTGATATATACTGTAGTAAACTGTAAGGTTCCTAAAATAGGGGATATTTAATGCGTAGAAGAGATCAATATGAATATGAATATGATATCTATATACAATTATATTGAAATATTTCAACTTTTTAATTTTTTAATTGCTTTTCTTTTGTCTATCTATCCCTCATTATTCATCTGTTTATATCATATATTTATATAATTTATATAATTTAATAAAGATGCGTAAAATGTTCTTTTCTGTTATTACTTCAAATTAATAAAATTGAACCCACCTTAAAATTAAAGTTAACTAAAGCATGATAGCTTGAAAAACTTTGCTAATTACAATTATAAAACTATAATGGAACATGCTGATGTCATAGCTAATTGATCTGCTTTTAACTATTATAAATAAATAACTATTAAATGAAGAAACGAGAATTTATGTAGATTACTGTTTAACTAATAAAATTTTATAATTTGTTGACATAAGTATTTGAATTTAAAATAATTTTTGCTCTTTTCATCTAAAGAATATATATATTTCTTTAAATATTTAAAAAAATGGTTTGCCAACCAATCATCATGGTGTTTATTTTTATGAATTTTCCGATTTCAGGATTGCGTGATATTGGACAATCTTACCTTCCCAAATTCACTTGATTCTTCGTAACATGATGTCATATGAATTATATAATTAACACATTATACAATTATTTTATTATATGTTTAGCTATTATAGAAGATTGTAAGATTTAGTAACTCTTTTATTTACTATACAATTATATTTTGTCTTTTCTGTTTTTATTCAGAATAAAGTTTTATTATAAATTTATTTTTAAATTTCGATAAAAAAATAAAAGATATTCTTATGTTTTTTAGTTATTATTTGATTTTTCTTCTCTATGTTTACTGAATTTCATTTTGATAAAATATAAACAAATACTGTAAATTAAGCTTTTCTGTAGTATAAAAAAAGTTTCATAAGATACCAATAAAGAAACTAAAAAGTTTTAGCATTTTCATTTCTGCAATTCTGTTTCCTTTGCTTAATTATATATAATAATTGGAATTGACGGAAGCACATTGGAAATTACAATAAAACTTTCTTTTACTTAGGCTGTTAGCAGCTTTTTGGAATTACAGACTTCAAAAGTTCTCTGCTTACCACATTTCTTACTGAAATGCTGAAAAACTTGTATCATCCTTTTCAACGAATATGTTTAAGATAATATTCTTAACTATCTTCTTATAGACATTTCTTATCAAACTGCTATTATTTAAACTTTTATACTATTCTGAATATACTCATTAATAATCTTTAAAGCATTTCTTTTCAAATTAATAAATTATCAAATATATAATTTTTAAAATGTTATATATACATATCTAACTGATTTGAAAAACGGAAGTTATTTTTATAGCGATAGGATCAATTTATGATTAATATATTCTCAATCTTACCTATGTATTCAAGTTGTCAGCTAAATGTGCAAACTATGAAACTACTTTTCAACATGTTCGTGTTTCAGTACATTTTATGATAAAACGTAATTTTGCAACATTTAATGTTTCTATTACTCTATTTATTCAATAATTTTGTTAACATAACTAAAGAATATTACTGAATGGAGTTAAGAAAATCAGAGGCTGTCGATACTTCATACTAGTGTTTTCACTTGATTTTTTAAAAATATTTTGAATTTCATATATAATCGTGACAAGTAAAACTTACACTAGAAGCTTATTTCTGAGTTTCATCATGATTCCATCATGATTCCATCATCATTCATATTAGATCATTTGTATCGTTCAATTTCAATTTCAATTTCAAAAAAAAAATGAAATCTGTTTGCTATCATAGCTGATGTACAGCTCAAGCTTGAATAATTGGCTGGAATTTGGATGATAATTTGGTCTGATTGCCTCAAAATTCTTCAGATGGATAAACAATATCTTATTTTTTTCTATTCGTTATTAGTAATTTAGATAGTAGATAGATGATCACAACAACAAAATTATGAAAGAGTGATGGTTTCCTCAAATCAGTTATCATACTATTGCTGGTTTGATATCTATATACATATACAATATCTATATTTATATATATATACATATCATTGTTTTTTCTAAAAATATTCTAATATTGCAAAATAATTTCAAAATTTTTAACATTTTTTTACATATTTGTGAATCTAAACTGTTTCTACATTCACTCAAATTGTTATCTTTAGATCTGTGGAATATTTTAGTTTGTTGATTTGGAATTCTTGAAAATTTGTTCTCAGAAATCATGTACAAGAGTACTTTGTCATTTTTAATTTGGTAAACTAGACATTTTATTTCATTTCGTTTTATATATAGAAACATAAAAAAATTTTAAGAAATCTATATATCTTTAAAATTTACGAGATAATTTTACTTTTCGATATATTTTTTACAAATTAAAAAAAACTTTCTCATATGCTCGACTGTTCCAAAGATTTAACTCGGGAGTATAAATTGATCTTTATAGCCGTACTCTGAACGTCATATCCTTTCAATTGATAAAACATATTAACTTTCTCTCTTATTCTCTTTCTCGCTTTATCTCTTTCGTTCTCCTTTTTCTGAATATATTTAATCTTGTATAACGTTTTTCTGCCCAATTTCTTATGACTCGAAGCTATTCACATAGCTACACATATTTATTTTAAATCATCTACTTTAAACTATTGTCTAATCAACCAGCTTTTTTTTTTCTAAAAAAAATATGATTGAAATTCATTTTTATTTGAAATCTATATGCATATATTATATAATCATATAGTTATAACATATTGCTCTTGCTCGTTCAAAGCTAATATTATATAAATCTTTTTTTTATAAAGAAAAAGACTATTGTTCTCATCTCACTATATGTATGTTCAGTTTATTATATTCTAAAATTCAATTCTTCTTTTTTTTTGTTTTCTAATTATTTAATTTTCAAAAATAATATAATAAGTATTATTATATTCTTGATTTTATCTGTACTCTTGATAATTTCAAAGTTTTTTGCTGAAATTATTAAGTTTTCAGATGAGATTACTTTGGTGTATTTATATAGAAGAGAGAGATACAAGAATTTGTAATCTCAGAATTCCAAATAGACCACTGGCAATTTTCTTTGCGTCAATTCAACTCTTCGTTGCTAGCTGTTCTCTATTTCAGGTTCATTTATTGTTATAATTAATTATTTTTATGATTAAAAAGTTTCGAAGACATTAAAAATGTTTCAGCATGTGTTTTCCATTTATATGCACAGACATGTATTCTTATGTCGTTCAAATGTCTCATTTGAAGCTCCTTTTGAAGTAATTTTTAACTTTTTATTTTATAATATTTATATATACATTATACTGTATATGTATATATATTTATTTATTTAGGATCAAATATTAGCTCATGATATTATCATTTTTGATTTTGGTCTTATGCGGCGTGTTTTAGGAACACAGGAATGCGTAGCTAACTATTTAGGTAAATTCAACTTATAATATCTGAAAATGTTTGTGAAAAAATAGATAAAAGCTATATAAAGCTATATTAATCTAATAATACAAAAGATGGAGAAAATGTATTTTCAGATGGAGGTTATATGAGATTTGCATGGACAATTGAACATAGTTCTGCATTATCATTAAGCATTTTGGCATTGTTTTGTATTCCAAAACCATTATGGTTGTATTGGCCAGGTATTCATTGTAGTTTGCCTCAAATATTTATTTTCTAAGGACTATTAATGCAATCATCATATTCACTTGGATTATCAGTTTTAACAATGGCTATTGCTCCAAAACTATTAGAAGCTGCCGGAGGAAGAGTAGATGTTGTTTTAGCATCTCAAATGGGAATATATATTTTTGGGTTTGTTTTAATTAAATTTACGATTGATATTGAAGGATATTAAAATAGATTATATATATATATAGTTACATCATTATTCCAGATTTACTTTCAATTGGGTCTTCACTTTCATACTTTGGCATTACTATTGGCATTTGGAAAGACTATACATGCCTCTACCTTCAACTACTACAACAACTCCTCGAAGTGTCAAAATTACAAACTTGAAAGCGGATCATACAGCAGTTCTTGTTTAAAATATAATTTTGTTGATAACATTGCTCAATATTTGCTCTTGAATTCTTTACATACGTGTTTCATTTTGTGAAATAGTCACTAAAATAGAATGTGATATGAAAGCTCAGGTATTTTAAATGTTTCATTTATATATTGTTATATTGTTATATTATATAGTATATATTCAGTATCGGATTCAAAACAATGAGAAAGTCATATTTTTTACATTTTTTTCCTTATTTTCTTTTATAAATACATATACTTACATATATATGTATAAATATATATATATATAACATTTCAAGCATTCCAATCTATTTTCAATATTTTTTTAGTTTTTAATCTGGATTGTTTCGAATAAATTAAATGCTTTATATATATATATATATATATTTATATGTATTATAAAACACTAAGTAGAATGGTATATTTCAAAATTTTCTAGCCTAATTACAAAAGCTTGACAAAAGAATTAGATGTTACTTCTGAAAAGCGCCCCCGCAACACAGGAAAACATATTTCTTTAAACTTTTAATTTCTATAGTACTACTAAATATCAAAAAAATTTTTTGCTTTTATGTTAGTTGGCGTGCACGCACAGATACAGAAGAAAGAGAAACATAGATTCAGAAATCATTATATCTCTTTTTATAAAATTAAAAATGTTTTTGAATATTTATTTAAAATCTTTCTTTTATCTTTCATTTTAATTAAAAAAAGACTTTAAAAACTTTTGTTTTTCTATATGAAACAAGTGTTTCATTATTTTTGTCTGTCGACTGTATGTATATGTACGTATCTATATGTGTATATTATTTTTATTATTTTATTAAAAAATTTTATTCATAATTAATTATTGAACAAATTGAAAAAATCCATCAGTAAAATGTTGATGGTTTAAAAACCTATTGAGTTATTCATTTTTAGTTCGATCCTATCCCAGTGTACCAGAGCCTCTAGATAATTTGCATGTTGTATACCTGAAATACATAATATAGCTCATAAAAATAAATATTTTTATTCTTCTTCGAATTCTATTTATGTCTGTTCATGTGGCAAAAATTTCTTCAACTTTTGTCATTGTTTGGACTGCTTGAATAAATTTTTTTAAGTGTAAAGAGTACACAATACCCTCAGACTGAGATTGTTTTTGTGAACTATTTTGGCTGCGAATGTTAGCTATTTCTAATTTCAGAATCAAAGAAATAGAACTCAGGCAAAAAATCAAAGAATCTATATAAGGTAAAAAAATATTTTCAACTTTCAATTGAAATTTAGCTTACCGGGCAAGCGCGATTTCATATGCTGCCCATAATCTACGTGCACGACGTCGAACTTGGGCTAGTAGTTGAACAATAGTTCCGTGAGATACTGAAAAAGGAAATAACTTTTAAAAAGAAATTTCAAAAAAATGTTTGATGTCATAGACTACAAGAGAGATAATAATATTGTACTGTAGAGGCGAACTTGATCAAAACATCTTCAAAATCATAATATATAATATACAATTCATCAAACTGTAAACTATAATTATTTATAAAAATAATATAGTTATATTTAGAATTAAATTGAGCAAAGTTTAGAAGTGAACAAACGAAAAGTTTCGATAATAAATTAAAAAAAGAGTTACACCTTGTTATTTAGTGTGCTTAAATATGCAGTTATTTACTTGACAAATACTATTTAAACAAGGGGAAACAATTTGAAATTAATTCCAACAATAAATTTCAAACTTAAACTATTCTATTGATATGTTTTGTTTTTGCAAATTAGTTTTGTAAATTTGAGAAAAGATATAAAGACTTCCTCTCGTCAACGATTGCAATTTAATGGATCAGAAAAGAAATTATTGAAAAAAACAAAGCAATATATCATTTAAAAATATAAAATTAAAAACCGTAATACTATATTATATATTTAAAAATTAAAAAAAAAGACAAAAAACTTACAATTTCCACCATAATGATCGATTATAGATTGTAATGGATGCGGCCCACATTCTCCAGCTTCAAGCTCTTTGTCCATATAATCATTAGCATGTTCATTAGCTTCTTTAAAATTATAATTTTATGGTATTATCTTTAATATCATATTCCATACTAAATTCCGCTTGAATGACTGATGTTATTGTGAATAATAAGAGTATATGAAGCCAAATACGAGTATTTGAAGAATTCGTGACTGATGATGCAATAAGATGAGACCAATGTCGTCTGGATGTAGAACTGATATTGAGTGAGTACATCATCGTCATCTATCTGGACAATGTGAATTTTGAAAAATTATGTTTCACAAATGAAATTTTACCAAAAAAAATTATTTAATTCCACCTTCAAATATCTTTAGTATACTATTTGTGGATGTAAGAGGTTTCAGCTAAAATAAATCCTAAAGAGATAAAATATCAAAGAAAAAGTTAAAATTATTAAAATTTGTCATCAATAATATTAATAAGAAGATAAGTTAAACGATAAATAAGTAGTAAATCAATTCGAATATTAAATATAGGATTGTTATTTCTGAAAAATTAGAAAACAGAGAATATGTGATCACACACAGAATAGTATTCAGCTTTTTCCATCTCAACTTAAGCATATTTTAAAAAAAAAACTATTTAAGCTCCGCCCACATATGAACAAAAGACTACGTGTTGAAGAGAATAATTGCATATTTATAGAGAAAAAGCTTGATGACGAAGAAATTACTGGTATGAGTTATCTTTAATCTTAATTTACAAGATTAAAATTGGACTAAAAAGAAAAAATTCGATTTATTCCAAAACAAAAATTATCGGGAAAAAGGAGAATATTCTGTGAAAAATAAAAATATATATATTTTAAAGTTCTAATGTATATAAAAAAGTGATGGAATAAGATAGAGAGAGAGAGAGAGAGAGAAGGGGAGAGGGGAGGGATTGAAATGAGAAGGTGAAAAAGAAGGAGAACTATATACATATAATATACAAATATATATATTTTCGAAATGAATTTATTACTTTATATTATGTGGGCGTATAAAAAAAATCTTCTTGTAATGTAAAGGCAACAATAAACTAACTGAAAAGATATATAGATCTAGCATATATACATATACGTAGATATACACATATAATACGTATGTTGAAGTAAACATCATGACATTCTTTAAAAATTCAAAAAACTTTGTTGCTAATTATTGAGATCTTACAGATTTTGTAAAAAAAAAGTAGAAAACAAAGTCATTAATTACATTATTTCGATTTGCAAATAGATTTTGTCTTTATATTTGAAACAATTTAAAATGACTCTGATAACTGAGGAACGGAAGCAAACAAGCCAATTGTGGAAAAAAGAATGAAGAAAGTGAAGATGAAAAGACATAAACGGTCAATAACCATTGCTGAGAACTTCCAATCATCTTCACAAGTCTTTTCTTCCTCTTTATCGCGTAAATATCCATTTACAGCCTGGAATCAATTGATTCTAGAATATCTTTTATATTTCTAAGTTCATTCATTTTCAAGTTCATTTGAATTAATAATTCTTTCTACTTCTTTCAAAACTCACAATGAGATGAGTATGAATTTGCTGTAATATCAACAACTGTGCTACAAATCCTGGAGATGCCTGAAAATGCAAAATATGTTTTTTCACAAAATTTGATTTGTTCATCATTTTTTCATAAATATCTAAAAGTTAACCTTTTGACTGTTGCTCTTTGCTAGCTTTGCCTGACGTTTCGACCCGTTTCGCCATAGATGACCTGGAGCTAAATCGTTAACAACTTCTCCAGTTTCTTCATTTAACTTCATTACTCTGAAAATAAAAATTTTGTACAGATGTTATTGTTGTTTGGTATACCTAGGTGTGGATACAGGTGAATCAACCAAGATTTTGCACATCAACTCTTGGATACACATACTAGTGTTCTTGGTATGTTGCGATTTTTCTTTTTCAATAACATCATGAGCAAATTTCATTTCATTCACAGAGCTGTCAGAATCATCATCTTCCTCATCATCAATAACGTCATCTTCACAAGAATCATTGTCAGTATCGTCCTTAGTCAGTTGTCCTTTTCGAGCAGTATAACCCGGACGATGCATACATAATATCCAAGGCAACCAATTTAACATTATTAGTCGAAACTGGAAAGTTCGAAAATGATTTTTTCATATAATCGTATTCAATTTTAAATATTTTTCTGAAATACTTTAGTATATACTCACTATATAACTCATTTCATGTGATCGACTGTTGCGATTATGGAAGTTTAATGCCATAGTTGTGGCTATAACACAGCAAGCACAAGTGAACATACAAACAGCGAAAAACGCTCCTGGATTACAAATAAGTCAGAATATTTCATTGTAATTTATACCAAGAAATGGAACAGCTTCTGAAGTAGGAGGAGACATTTCTGCCACGTAATTTTGAAAAATACAAATCGATAACATTATTGTAATCTCTATAACAAATTTAATATATTTCATAATATTTTTTAAATTATTTAATAATTGTTTCAAATGAAATTTTTATCAAAAAGCTTACGTAATGACATTTTTTCGCCAGCATCAGGTGGTAATGTAAATCCAATTAAAGTTAGTAATGTAATCAAAATACATGGAAGGATGAGATTGAAAGCTAGAAATATATATATTAAATTTAATAATTAAAAACATATATATATATTTTTTTACCATAATATAGTACTCTTCTCCGAATTACAAATGTAAAAATGACGTCGTAATATGGCTCTGGACAGCATTGGTAATACTGTATATTTCTAACAGCATTAGTTGCTAAAAATTAAATAATAATGATAAAATGAATACAAAGTCATTTTTTTTAAAACATACAAACAAGATGCCATTCTCCATTCGGCAAATATGTTGACGTATCTAAAGCATTCTCATCAATATCTAATTCAAGTTTAAAGCCATCAAATGTCCAAGAACCAAACTGAAATGATTGAATAATAAATAAAGATATAAACATATAATCTATATAATTTAATATTTCTTTAATATTACCTTCATGAAACATTCTTGAATATCAAATGGAAACCAAACAATTTCAATGCGACATGACAAACGAAATAAACCTAAAACGTAAAAGTAATAATTGAAATAAAAAAACTTATTATAAAACAAATAAGTGAAATTCTGGCAAATATGTTATAAAAACATTGAAAATAAAATTTTGGTAACGAAAAAACAAAAAAAAACAAGAAAAACCTGGGGGAATCCAGTTAACAGTTCCATCTGGATATACAAGAACATTAGAAGCATAAGTTGAATCGAATTGAGGATCTGCACTATTATACATTAATACATCTGGAGTCCATAGTTGACTTTTCCTAAAAATTACAGAAAAAACATTAAAGAATAACAAACTTTTGAATTTTATGGATAAACCTAAATCGTAAGTCAGTGACACCTCCATGCTCTTTTGGATTCCATTTTAATGAATAATCATGCCATGATAGTTTTAACCAAGCATTCACATCTACAACTTGATTTTTTTCATCCTATAATACAATATATTATATAAATATATTATATGTTGTAAATTATATAATATTTATTAACTTACAACGGTTATTATTTGTTGTAAAGCTATACCAATTTTAACCCGTACTGGCTCAGAAGCATTTTCTACAGGCCTTTCTAATGGTTCGTAATCTTCAAGCAGCTTGTTATACAGTAAACCTTCTCGAAATGAAGCTTCTACTAAGTTAGATGATAGATTGAGTAGTAAAAGTATAAGAGCTGTAGAATTGAATATTACATCCAAATAACTGTTTTGACTATTATAAGGGATGATCCACATTAGCTATTCATCTATAAGTATATAAAATTATTTAATTATATTAATAATTATTGATTTATATTATTTTTATATAATTAAATATTAATAAAATCAATAATTTCAGTAGAAAACTGTACGAGAACGTTAATGTTCTCAGACAGATCAGATGAGAGAAGCTCAAGAGGACAATATAATCGATGAAAGTTCACAATTCACTTCCTTTCTTTATTTTATCCTTCTCTATCTTCTTTTCTCTTTATCTTGTTCTAGCACTCTACCTTTCTCTCTCACTTCAAATTATACAAGAGAACTAGATGAATACAATATGCTCTTCAAGAGAGAGCCGAAAATCAGCAAATCTTTTCGTATTGACTCTTTAATGAAAAACTAAGCACCCTATTTTCAAATTATTATTTCTTATATACATATAGTTAATATATTTAAGAAAAATAAAAATATATTTATCTGATTTTTATCTTTTATCATGAAGTTTATCAATCTTGTTCTCTGTCTTTCTCATCAGTTATTATCGCATCATCATTTCTTGTTGACTTTTTTGTATTGACAACGAACCACACATCACCGGTTCCATGTTCGATAAGCTTTGAAGCACTTGAAGCGTTGAACAACTCATTGAAAATAAATAAACGAGACTGAACAGAATAAGATATTACTTAACACTAAAACATTTTTCAATTCAAAATGCGATATTTAACAAAAAATGAAAGTTATTCTTAACGTTTATCAACTTGTTTAAACATATTTTAGTGTAAGTTACTCAATTTATAATTATAAATTATAATATTGTTGTTGTTATACTTGAATATGTATATATGTGCATTATTTATTAGAATGTTTTTCTTTTAAGTTTTTTTTTAAAAGAGAATAACATATTAAATAATTTGAAAATTTTATAGAATACATCTTGAAGATAATTTTGAAATATCATTTTCTAAAATAAAATTAAATATTTTAATGAATTAGTGTCTATTAATAGTCAGTTTACAGTTAATGAGTTCATAAAGTCAATATTACAGATAGATAATACCATGAAATATCGATATAATTCAGCTATAAAAGCTTGTTAAAGAAACCATAACATCTTCATTTTTTTGATAAAAGTTTTTTTTTTGCTCTTTCATATGGAAATAGAGAATGATTTTTTTTTACTGTATATACATCAATGCATGAAATATGTTTCGTCTTAGGAGCAAAAAAAAAATTTATGCAACGAATAAGAAAGGCTAAGACACGATACAATATGTATACATGCGCAGATTAACGAATTTCTTATTAGTGTTCATTGAATTTTGAATGATTTTCATTCTTTTTCTCACTATGTGGACATCCTTTTGATATCACGGGATATGGATATTGGCTCAAACAGTCAATTAATTTTTTATCGCATTTGCAAGAATCTTGCAGACAGTTTGAACCATCTGGAAAAAAAAAAGCTTGCAAGCATATATATGTATGTAATAATTAAAATTTTAAAAAAATGTTTAGATAGCACTTGTTTACTTACTTTCACAGATAATTTGTGAACTATCACATAGCCATTTGTAGGAACAGAATAATGGTGCATCTGGATTTGAGCATGTGCTTTCCAAGCTATCATAACATTCATTATGTTGAGCACAACATCTGAAATAAAATAAAAAATGTTTCAAAATATCACTGAATATTAAAAAAAAAAAATTTTGTATGTATATTCATATGAAAATACTATCCCACCTATCGATGTTATCAACAGGAGTTTCTAAATGTATATTTGAACAAACACAACCATAGTTCTGATACTTAGAGTATGGCTGATGTATAACACATTGTGATAAACCATCAAGCTGCCATAAAGCCGCACAGTTCGCAGTTAATTTTTCAGAGAATGTCAAATAAACTGATAAGTTCAAAATACAATAAATTATCCAAACGTTTTTAGGATTATTCATCTAAAATGTATTTTTTAAATTTTCTTTGAATGATTAAGAAGATATAAGAAATAAAAATTGATAATATAATTAGTTTAAATAAATAAAACGATTTTCATTTTTCTTGATTATAATGGGGTGTGTCAAATCTGAAAAGATTTATTGATAAAACTGATAATTTTTCTTGTATAAGTATTATAATTAAGTGATAAAATCACCTAATGAGTTGCCTGATTCAAGTGATGATTCACTTAATATGTTCAAAATCAGAAGATCAAAACATTATTTTTTTTAATAATCACATTGATTTTAGATTATTTTTAAAATTAATCTAAATGCAAAACATTTAAGAATTTTAAATTGAATATTGATAATAAATTCTGAGGTGAGCATAGTTTCAAAACTATTTCTAATGAATAAAAATTATTTTAAAAACAGTATCATTGTTATTCATAAATTGAATAAGTTATCTCCTGTGTATAACTACAATACATTTATACTTTTATATAATATAAATATATTAAATACAAGATTATATTGATTATATCATATTGTAATAAGTATTTTACAAATATTCAAGTAAAAATATCTACATCTACATACATACATACATGCATATATGAACGGAAATCTCAAACGTTTTTAATTATAAACTCTTGCCTCATTTTTCAGAAAAATCTTAAAATTGAACGAATGGAAATAAAAAAAATGAAAAATTTATAGTTTTCAAGCATAATCAGCAGCTTTCTTCTACTTATTATAAAATACTTTTCAGCTGTCGTCATGACATATTGTACAAGATTGGATCAGGAGTCTGCAATGAATTATTATTTTCTAATTAATTATTTTTTCAATTCTGAGAGTTAGTTTTGATGGCTTAAACTCTTTTCACAGGTGAATATCATTTCTAAAATTGTGTTCACATTAGATAAATTTAAATATTTAAAATATTGATTGTCTTCTGATATCATAAAACCTTCTGCTTTACACATTAAGTGAAAGATTTAGCATCAACTTAGATGATCCATAGTGAAATGTATCATTATAAACATTTCCTTCTCTTCCTTTATAATTTTTTTTTCAAATTTTAATTCTATTTATATAAAGCTATACGTATATTGACTTATATGATCATTTTCAGCTGTTAACTTTTGATTTCTTTTAACTTTAATTTTCTATCGTATATTCAAAAATATAAATAAGGTATTCTGTCAAATTTTGAAATAAAACCAACTTTGAAACAATCTTGTATTTCGTTTCATAACAGTTGAATTTTTGAATGTTTCTGATATTTTTTCAGCTTTTCACATATAGTTTTTATGTGAAAACATCTGACATTTTTGTAGGCAGCAAAATTATAGTAGAAATATAAGTTTAAGTTATATTCTTCCGTAAACCAAAATCAATCAAGTTTTATATTATTATTATTATAATTATATATATATTTGATTTTTTTTCAAGTTTAGTTCAGATTCTATGGTTTCATAGAAAGTGAACAAGATTTTGAGAAATTACTAAAATTTTGATACTTCAGATAAAAACTATTCAAGCCTAGTAATCATATTTGAATCCAAAGTTCAATGATTATAACTAAATACCGTTTACTCATCATTTCTAAAAATTTTATACATATCATTGGTTTTATTTAATTTTATTTTTCAAACTGTTTATACTCTTTATATTTATATAAAAATCAATTATTTTTTATTATTTTAAGGATATTAATTGTATACCTCATTGCTTGAGATTCAAACAAAACCTTTTCAATAAACATGAGATCCTTTGGATTTCTATGTTTGATTCAGTACTTGATCATCTTGTCTTGTACAGATTCAGTTTCTGGTTCTGATTATTATGATTATCAATATGATTACTCCGATGGTATGGTTTTATTCTTTTTCTTTTTTTTTTTTTAAATAAAATATAATGTTTAATAGTAATTACAATATATATATATATATATATATATATATATATATATATATATATATATTTTAAAACTTTAAAAAAGCTACAGTATCTAATAATAAGACACCGTAACCTTTGAAACCCGAATTAGATACTGTACACTATTGTATGAAATGCTGAATTGTGAAGATTAATCGATAATTCGATTTCTCATTTTTTTATCGAATATTTTTACTTTTTGGAAAAAAAAACAAAAAAAATATTTATAATAAAATAATGAAATAATATACATACATATATATGTATGTATGTATATTCTGTGTATCTATTCATATAATATATACTATATCTATGTATATTTATATAAACATCATATACTGTATATATCTATATAAAGATATAGATAATGATAAAAATTATCAAATAAACTTCAAAACTAATTTTTTTAATAACAAAAGATGAAAATATTATATAATCTAAGAGATACATACATATAGGTATGTATACTATGTTGTGGTACATGTAGATATATGGTATATATTAGCTAAATAAAACAACAAAAGTGAGAAATATATAATTTTCTTGAAAAATGTTGAAAATATGTATCTTAAACTATATATTTGGAATATTTTTAAAAAATATTCATTCTATAAGCATTACTTCTTTTCCTTATATTTTTCAATTCGTTTCTGAAGTTTCAGATATTATTTCATAAAAGTTTTCTTTAAAGTTTAAGATATCACTAAATATTTTAAAGAATACGCTAATATTTGTGATATATAATAAAAATTATTAAAAAATAAAAATATTATATACATAATTAGTACTCAAAACATTTAAAATGTTTTATTAATATAGAATTATTTCTGATAAAAATGATAAATTCTTGCTTGATTGAGCACATCTTCCACATCAACTGCCTCGAACCTGCTTTACACACCATATGTTTTTTCATAGCGAAAAAAAAAAGAATTTTTTTGATTTTTTGTTGATTTTGCAAGTATGTTTTGAAACAAAATGCAGATATTGAATACTATAAATTTCTTATAAATTCTTTCATCTGCATTGTATCATGATATTTTTTTTCATATAAAACTTTCTTTTTTTTTTTTTGGAAAAAAAACTACAAATCTAATAGAAGCATGAACACCTTGAAATGGGATAACTTTTTTATCATTTAAACATCTGTTATCTTCACTTACAATCGATTTTTTAATGATTTTGTCTAAATTCCTAGAGTGACAGTAGCTTAAATCATTTTATGTTTTTTTTACTTTTGAGTTACATGTACACTTATTATCAATTTTATTTAGTCATCATTATAAGTTTACATATATATATATATATGTATATATATATATTCATGTATTTAATAAATTTTGAACATTCAACCCTGATTATATAGTTGAATTGTTAATAAGTAGCTTTATGACTAGCTTCGAAATTCATCTGCCCACCTCTATTACGTTTTTGGTTTCAATTATGATAGATTACTCAACTTCAAAACCTAAGTTTTCTTGAAGTTTACCTTTCTCCCAGCTTCCATAAACCCTCTATATTCGCCTGTATTCGAAATATTATTTTCTGAATTAAAACTTATTCGCCAACACAGTTTAGATAGGTTACCACATGTTGATTTGAATAGCGACAATGGATATAACTAAATTGGGTTTAACCAGAGAAGATTATTTAACAGCTATCTACTTGGTAGATAGATTTTTTGCTATCCGTAGTGGACGACAGAAAGGTCTTTCAAAACAAATTTAGAAAATTAAAATTCCTTAAATGATGCAACACTATATTAAAAAGTTTTTTACTTTTAAAATTTTAAAGCTTTTAAACTTTTAAAAGTTTCAAAAATCTTCTAGATTTCGGTTTGCTGAAACGTTTTGAGATCAAAAGTGATGTAATTGAAACATTTATAATATAAATTTCAGCTAGAATTTTAAATAATATAAAATAAAATTGCAGATGAAAATTAATATTCTTATATTTAATTATGTTTTATAAAAAAATGACCTAAAAAAACATTTTTTAGATATGGTTGAATGGGATGGTGAGAAGTCAGCATACGGTGTTATCATTTGTATCTCTGCTTGTGTTTTAACTGTCATGCTTTATATGAGTATATTTGGTACAAGATTAAATGGAACTGCTCTTCGATGGCATATGATAAACTGTTCTTTCTGGGGATTAATACACTTGGTTTGTCTTTTTTTTTTCAAAAATTTTTTTCATATAATTTGTATATTTATAGGGACATTATGCTTCTTTTGCTGAAAAAGCACCATTCCCTCAATGGATCCAGATTATTGAATGGCGTCGTCAGAAAGATCGTGTAGAGTGTTTGACTCGGTCTGTATTTCCTGCAGGTATTCTGAAGTTCATTTTAGATAATAAACTTTTTTTTTTTAACTTTTAAAAAAAAAATGTTTTCTAAGCACATTTATTATTATGATTAATATAATTATAGCTTAAAATATTATATTACTTCGAATCTAATTTATATTTTAAAGAAAAACTTTCTTTTTTTTTTGCAAAATAATTTATTATATATTATATTCATAAATTATTTTAGGAATGGTGTTTGTACTCATTGAACGGATGATTATTACTTTGATTCCGGGGTTAGCTGAGAAAGCCATCTTTAATGCTATTTTTGCTTTTCTGATTCTTGTATTCTTGAATATAACGATGATTTTCTGCTTTTTCGCCCAGGTATAGTTTTTAAAATTTTAATTAAGAAGATATACAAAGATATTAATTATATATTTTACATTATAGTATATGAGCTACGAATGGTATTATAATCCAATTGAATTATTCAACTTAGCAACATATGCTTTATTTCTTGTAATGTTTTTTGTTTACTTTATATTTTGTCTATTCGGATCATGCTGTTGCTGTTGTGTTCTGTTCTCTAAAAAACGTGGAAAGGTATTATAAAATATAAATTTAATTTAAAATTATTATTATTATTCTTAGAAGACACCAGCAACTTTTGTAGATATGTGGCTGTTGGTACCATATTCCTTAATACCACTTATCATGTATGGCCCATCATTTGGTTTAACATCGATTGGATTTGTAACTAAAAAGCTTATGACATACATATTACAAAGTGAATTGTTTAAAAGTATTATGAGCGGTATGGGCTCTAGTGATGGAGATAAAGGTTTGTTTAATTCATTTCTATTTTTCTTTATGAATTAATCAAAAAAATATATTGTTTTATAGGATTCTTAGGTAGTTTGATGCCTGACATGAATACATTACTGGATTTGATGGGAAAAGCATTATCTGCTCTTCCATGGTTCATACTACTCTTTCCTCTTGTACAATCACTGTTAACTCTTCTTCTTATACGAATGTATAGAGAACAGGTAACATTACATATCTTCAGTCACTTCTTTATATTTCTTCTCAGTTTTTCTTCCTCATTACATGTGGACGATGTTTTAATGATCGTTTCAAAGACGATGAGGAGAGCATCCAGAAAAATTGGACAATTGGAGGAGGTTCACATTGAATTCTTTAAAATCAAAATTTTAAATTTGTTATTTTAGTTCAACCAATTCCCGTATTTGCTTCCTCAGATACTCCTCCGATGAAAATGGATAGCAACTCACCAGCATGAATATTGTGAAACAAATTGACTTTCATGATCTATTAAATCATATAATATACTATATGTATATAGAATAGATCCAAGCAAATGTAGAATTCCAAGAATGTGATCTCTTTTCTATCTTCTATCGTTCCTTAATTTGAACTTTAAAACGTAGTATATAACTACCGGTTGCGCTCTCTCTCTCTCTCTCTCTCTCTCTCTCTCTCTCTCTCTCTCTCTCTCTCTCTCTCTCTCTCTCTCTCTCTCTCTCTCTCTCTCTCTCTCTCTCTCTCTCTCAATTGTGGTTTTATTTTTACTGAATGAGCTTCAATTCTAATGTTAAATAAAATATTTATTAACAAGAATTAGAAATATATTTAAAAATCTGAAAAAGGGGGAAGTTCAAGTAAAAGAATTTATATAAAAGTCAGCTGTTATTGACTGAATTTACGAATCAATCAGAACACAATTGTCCAATATTATTTTTCTTGAATTCAATAATGCGACATCGATTCTGGCTTTTGCAGCTTCAACTTTGTATTTTATTTTCCTTGACAGGTTTGTTATTTCAAGTTTATATATAATTTTAATTATTAACTATTTATTAATATTTATTTTGCATTATTAAGAGCAATCTGGGTGTGCAGAAAAAAGTTATCCAGGCTCATATCAACTGGTCTGTCTATGTAATTCAACATATTGTGATGATTTTCCAGTAAATAAGTTAATTTATTATTATTTTTATTTAAATAATTATAAATAGCGAGTTGAAACGATAAAGAGTGGTTCATCTGTTATAATCACATCATCTAAGAAAGGACAGCGATTTCAACGAAATGAGCAAATATTTAAAAAAATAAGTTTGTATCATCTAATTTATAATTCTAATTTATATTTTTTTTTTTGGATAAGGGAAAGAATGAGAAAATTACCAAAATAACAGTTGATGCTCGCAAACGTTTTCAAGAAATTAATGGGTTTGGTGGAGCATTTACTGATGCTGTGGGAATAAACTTGGCTAGCTTATCAACGGACACTCAAGAGAATCTTCTCAAATCATACTTCAGTGATATAGGTTAGTTTAAATTTTCTTGAAAAATGTTTAAGAAATTTATAAAAACATGCTGAAGACAAGAGAAATAAGTTTTCATTTGATTTACAATTATATGAATATTGGAATGACTATAATACAATAAGATCAGTTATTTTATGCTCAACAATATTAAAATTAAATCGTTTTGGGGATTTTATACTAAATATTCATTTAATATTTGTATTACCAGTTAAAATACTTCAATTTTTTCATTGTATTATCAAAAAGAAATGATATTAAATTAATTTTGTAATTGATATTTTACATTATTCGTTAGGATGATGATGTTTTTTATAAAGTTTTTATAAATGATACATTAACATAAATTGTTATATTTTCTCAGAAAATAATCTTTGTTTTTATGTTTTTAATCAATCAAAGCTAATTTTGTCTTTTTCTTCCAATATTGTGCTTCTAATAAAGCACATTCCAATCTAGCTTTCTCTAGTTGAATTTGAGCCTCCAAAAGTTCATGATGCTTTTTCTCATTTTCAATTTTAATTCGAATCAGATTTGTATTCAATTCATCTGTTTGAGCAGCATCTTCTAGTTGGCTTTTTCCTTCTCTATAAGTAAAATTCAATTTGATTTTTTGAATATTTAACATACTTTTCTGTGGTTTCATTCTTAATTTCTGTTGTTCCTGGTAATGTTGATGTATTTGAAAAGAATGAACACAAAAATTCGGGAGTTATTTGATCATCACATATTGGACTATCATTTTCTGTAACCTATAAACAAATATATTAATAGCTATAGGCTTATAAAGTTACAAATACCGAAGGTGAATCAGACAAGCCGTCAAGAGAAGTACGCTTTGAAGCACCTTCGGACGTTGTCGGTTCATCATCCTCTCGTGTCCGTTTTCTACGATTATTTTGAATTTTATGATCCGTTTTTTCAGTTTGTTTATTACTGTTTTCATCCTAAAAATTAAAATTATTCTCATATTCTGTTTGTATTAATTAACTTACATTATTATTCATATGAGAATCTATCGATGATTTTGTTCCTCCAATCAAACGAGCTTTGATATCTGGTCGATCAAGTAACAACTTGATATGAGGAGGCATCGTCAATTTTTTACCACCTTTTTTCTAAATATAATTAATATTTATATTAAATTATATATTTATTATATACCAATTGAGTAAAAAATTCGCGACTTTTTTTCAAATTATCTCGAATGCGTTGTTCAATCTGTGTTGTTGTCCTTTTTGGATAACCCAATACTTCAAGACCATTTGCAATATTATTTAAAAGCAAACTTTTTGCCTAAAAAATTATAAAATTAAAGAAGATTTGATTGAAGTTAGAATAGTAAATTCATGAAGAAAAATGTGATTTAACTGACCACAATTGAAGCTTCACGACTTGCTCCTTTAACTGTTCCATGAAATATTTCATAGTTATCAACATAGTTTTGTGATAGAAAGTACAATTCTTCTGGTGACATAACTGGAGCTCTTCTCTTCAAAAATTACCATAATAATTCATGAAAAAAGTGAAATATACCTTCTTATCCACTGTTTCTTCTTCTAACGGCTTAAAAATTGAAGCAAATGAATCCAATAGACTTGCAGGAGAAATTGTTGTTTCACTATCATCTGCCATTATAGTTTTCTTATCAAATTACTTAAAATAATAGTTAATATTTTAAAAAATTCTTAAACATTCATCGAATAATTGATTCATTTAGAACAACATGAAACATGTAAAAAGTCAAATTGCATATAAAAATGAATTGTAAACAAAGAAATAATGCAACATTTTGTAGAAATTGACTGGAAAATACGAAAGAAAAGACATTTTTTGAGGAAAAGTACAATGAGACTTCAGAGCCCGGTGAACTGAGCTGGTTGTCGTCGTCGATTAGGGAAGGCTGGCCCGAGGACGGATAGAGTGGGAAAGAGCACGAAGATTATTTGCTCTAGAGGTCGGGTAGAAGGATGGTGAGGGGGAGAGAAAAACGGACGGAGGAGCAGCAGCAACAGCAAGTTCGAAAGGAAAGAAGAAGCAAAGAAGACAGAAAGAATGGGTGACAATGAAGAAAGAAAGGTCGAAAGAACATGCTAGAGAAGAGAAAATAGAGAAGTATGGACACACAGGTAGGGGGGGGGGGGTTGAAGGGGAGAGGTCGCCGATTGGTATGTGAAGCCAAGTGAGGAGAGAGGAGAGAAACAATTCAGAGGGAAAACGAAACTGAGGAAAGGAAAAGGACATACTCAGTGCCCTCCGTTACGACGACAACGTCGACAGTCCTTCACCTCCTATCTACTATCTTTCATCCCTTGCCTATTCTCCGTGTAGGCTCACTCTCTTTCTTTAGTTTTCTTTTCTTTCATCCTTATCTAGAAAGTAAGCAAGACCTGAGATCAGAATGTGGATCACAATGAAAGAAATTGAATTGGTTTATTGACATAAAATTATTATTTTTTCTTAAATATGAAATAAAATGAAATAACATACAATATTCTAATACTTAACAATAAACTGTGGCTATTTATCAGTTATAACTGAAGATATATGAGCATTCCTTCGCTACAAAATTCTGTGAAGTTGGATGTTGCGTCGTTTGTTTGCCCGGTGAAGCTTCTGCTCCTTGCGGTCCATCTTCTACACTAGAAAGTGCTGATATGAGGTTGTCTCTGGGTCATACGGGACGCTGAGCAGTTTTTCAAGAACTTTCCAAACGTTTTTTTCTAAATACTTTGAGTTAAAATTGTAAATATAGCTTAAAATATCTGAAACTACGTATAAGAAAAATGAAAATTTCGAGATAATTTCTTAAAGATTTCTGTGAAGTTTTTATAAGTTTTGCACATCTGATATAAATAATTCAGGATTGGAATATAGCCTTGGTCGAGTTCCTATAGCCAGTACTGATTTTAGTACCAGAGAGTACAGTTATGCTGAAGTTCCCGAAGATTTTAATCTAAAAAATTTTACTTTATTGGAAGAAGATTACTTATATAAAGTTTAAAAAAAATAAAACATTTCTTAAAGTTCAATTTCAGATTAAATATATTCAAAAAGCGCAAAAGTTAGCCAAAAATGGTATTCGGTTAGTAGCATCACCATGGAGTCCACCGGGTAATATGATTCAAATCAGAAAAAAAACTCCTTTTTTTTTCATTTTTAAGCTTGGATGAAAGTAACAAATCGAATGGCAGGAGGTGGGCCTCTCCGAGATGACCTAAGAGTTCATCGTGCTTATGCCAACTATTTTACTAGGCTAGTTTCATAGGTTTTCAGTTGTTTAAATTCATTTTCTTGTTTGTGTTTGAAATATTATCAATTTTACAGATTTTTTGAAGAATATAAGAAGAATGATATTGAATTTTGGGCTGTCACGGTGCAAAATGAGCCAACATCTGGAGCAATTCCAAATTACAAATGGCAAACTTTGTTTTTTACAGCATCTACTGAAAAGTTAACTTTAATTATAATTGACTTTAAAAACTTGTGATCTTCAGAAATTTCGTGCGTGATTATCTTGGACCAACTATGAAAAGCCATGATTTGACTTCAAGCATTGTAATTATCTGTTTGGATGATGACACAATTTGGTTGCCAGCTTGGGCAGACATAGTAAGCTTTATAAAAACTTTTAATTTTGAAAGTAAAAAAAAACTTTTAGATGTTCGAAGATGATAAAGTAAATAATTATGTCGATGGAATTGGTATACATTGGTATACTAATAATATCTTTACACCCAATAGTCTTACTAAGACTCATGAACGTCACCCTGAAAAATTTATTTTGGCAACTGAAGCATGTACTGGATCAAACTTTCCTCATGGACCCATCTTAGGAAATTGGTATCGTGCTGAACAATACGCATATGATATTATCACTGTTTATTTGATTTTTGAAATATTCATAAACATAAGATTATTTAGGATTTAAATAATTTCGTTAGTGGATGGATTGATTGGAATATGTGCTTAGATCTTCTTGGTGGCCCAACTTGGGTGAATAATGTCGTTGATTCTCCAATTATTGTCAACAAAACATCAGATGAATTCTATAAACAACCAATGTTTTATGCAATGGGACATTTCAGGTTTAATATCAAAATTTGTTTTTTTTTAATAATTAAAATAAATTTATTTGAAGCAAATTTATAAAACCTGGTTCAAGAAGAATTTCATTACAATTGGAAACTTCTAATAAACAAATATATTCTACGGCAGTTGTTGGACAAAATGGTACAAACGAATAATTTAATTTAATTTATTATTATTAATTATAGGTAGAAGAATACTTGTTATTCTTAATCAATCAGATGATAATGAGAAAATATTAATTGAAGATGTTTTAATTAGAAAATCTGGACTACAATTATTCATTCCTGGACATTCAATAACAACTATTATATGGGATAAACCAATATAAATTTTCGAATATGAATACTATTATAGAAATAAAAGTTTTTTTTTCTATTTATAATTCAAATAATTTATTTTTTTTTAAATAATATTTATGTAAATATAACTGTTTATTATATATTTTGTATTAATATTTATTAAACTTTTTTAAATTTTGAATATTATGTAATTGGAAAAAAAAAGAAATAAAACATACTAATTTATATATTATGTTCCCTGATTAGTTGCTGAAGTTATTTTTGTCGTGGCAGAAAACTAGAAATATTTTATCTTTTCATGTCAAATTAAGAAATGATTCAGATTCATTCATATATTAGATAACAATAATTCTTGTCAACTTAACGAAGTAACTCAGATTCTATAATTAAAAGATTATTTTTCATTGTTCTATATTTCAATTGGAAGATTATGTTGCTTTTACTATTATTTTTAGGAACAATATTAGGTATAATATATATTATTTTTATAATTATAAATGTATGTACATATATATAATTAATTTAAAGCATCAAATTCTTTACCATGCAAGAAGAAAATTGTATCTCTTGATCGAATTGTATGTGTATGTAATGCTACATACTGTGATGATATTGAACCTATTGGAACTTTAACTGATGGACAAGCTGTGCTGATTCAAACCACAAAGTCAGGAAAACGTCTTGAGCGAACTGTAGTGAAATCTTCATTATCAGGTAAATTTATTTATTTTCATAAAAAGTTAAAGAGTCACGTGTTTTTAAGAATCTCCAGATAGTCAAATAACAATCAAACTATCCACAGCAGGACTTCAACAAATTATGGGCTTTGGTGGAGCATTTACTGATTCTGTTGGATACAATTTACTGAATTTACCTAAGAACATGCAAGATATGGTTTTATCGAGCTATTATGGAGAAAGTGGTATATAGAAAAGTTCTTTCTTTCTTTGATAATAAGAGTTGTAACTATACGTTATCTGATCGTTTTCAGGTCTTAACTATGTCTTCGGACGTGTGCCCATGGCCAGCACTGATTTTTCTACCCATGCATATAGTTATGATGACATTCCGGGAGACTTTGATCTTAAAAATTTTTCTCTGACATACGAAGATTTCCATTACAAAGTAAACCAACTAAGAAAAATATAAAGACAACTTAATTATATATCAGATACCATTCATCAAAAAAGCACAAGAGTTAGCCAAAGATAGATTAAAATTGATTACAGCACCTTGGTCAGCTCCAGGTATTTTTAATAATATGAATATTAAATATTGAATATTATAATATTTACTTTAAAAAGTAAAATAATTTACTTTTACAATTTATATTTTAATATAATAATCAAACTTGCCTTTCAATTACAAGGTTGGATGAAAACAAATGGTCAAATGAAAGGAGGAGCTCCACTTATTGGAGAAGTTAATGGAAAATACTATCAAACATGGACTCAATATTTCATTAAGTAGGATACAACTGAATACCTATATCTAATATTTAGATTTTAGGTTTTTTGAACAATATAGTTATGAAGGCATTACCTTCTGGGGCACATCTATGCAAAATGAACCAATGAGTGGAATTGACCCAGCTTATGCATGGCAAACTATGTATTTAACTGCAAAGATGCAAAGGTATTTTTTTATAAATTTGTATAAATCTATAAAAAAAAATTTAAAGTTTATATATGCTTTATTAATATTCATTTTATTTATAGAGACTGGCTAAAAGGATTATTTGGACCAGCATTAAGATCAAATAATTTGACAAAAGATATTAATATACTAATAATGGATGATCAAAGATTTAATATTAAATCTTGGACTGATACCGTTAGTGTTTTATTATAAAAATTATAAATTATATATCCATTTGAAGATATTAAATGATGAAGAAGCTGCAAAATATGTTTCTGGTGTAGGAATACATTGGTATGAGGATAATGAAACTCCTGGTAGTTTGTTAACTTCAGCACATAATCATCATCCAGACTATTTCTTATTATATACAGAAGTATGAATATTAAACTGATAATAATTAAATATAATCTATATTTAGTCATGCAATGGATATATTGAGCATAATGTGATTCTTGGTGATTGGGGAAGAGCTGTAAACTATGCTAAAGCTATAATAACAGTGTGTATAATAATATTTAAAAATAACTGATTAATATTTTAGGATCTTACTAACTATGTAAGTGGATGGGTTGATTGGAATTTATGTTTAGATACCAAAGGTGGGCCAAATTGGACTCATAACAACGTGGATGCTCCTATAATTATTGATAAAGAACAAATGGAATTTTATAAACAACCAATGTATTATGTATTAGCGCATTTCAGGTTAGATTTGATTTATTTTTTAGAAAATAGAAGTTTTTTATCAGTAAATATGTGCCAGTTGGATCCAGAAGAACAGTAGATACTCTTACGAATGTTATTAACAGTTTGGAACAAGTTAGCTTTATAACTCCAGAAAACAATTTTATTGTTGTTCTACTTAACACTGGACATGTAAGAACTTTTCTGAATTTTAAAACATTAAAAAGAATTTTTAGAAAGATATTACTGTTTCAATTCAATCACCTAATGATTCGTCGTATTATAGTTTTGTTTCTGAAAAAAATTCTATTTCCACCATATCTATACCAAAATAAATGTAAAATACATCATATGTGCATATTTAATTTATTCAAATAATATAGTTAACAAACAATTTCATGAGAACAAAAATGTTTAATAGAGGTTTATATAACATTATTTAAAGATTATTTATATTCTGAATGTTAAACAAACCTACAAAAATAAAAAAACATTCATGAACTTTATTAAGGCTTATTTCCAATTTATACTATTTTATCGTTTCTTAATTGCAATTAATCGATTACAATTTGGACAATAATGATGAGCATCATGAAAAGATGTACAACATATAAAGAATATAAATGGAAAACAGAATAAGGATAAGAAAATGAAAAGACAAACCATTGAACCCATTACAAAACGCCTTCTTGTTACAACTTGACTTTGACAGTATGGGCACACTTCCATGTATGGATCAAACGATGGAGCCGCCTAAATATATTGATTAATTTATGCTTTATGATACGGTACTTAGTTGCATAGTTCAGTTTCACATGACTTACTTTTATTTGATGAACCACAATAATGTTTTGACCGATAACATTTGGTTGCATTGGTTGAATTATAACGGTCTGTGGTGGATGAGTCATGTACATTTGAGCTGGCTAAAACAGGATATTTTCAATATAAAACATATGTTCAATTGTTTGTGTGTTTAGCAATACATCATATTTGTTTCTAAGAATATGGATCACGTACAGGTTGAGCTGGGTACGCAGAAGCTCCAGGGATCGGAGGTGGATTTACAGGTGGGGCTGTTTGTGGGGCTGCTGTGGGCATATTTGCTGCTGCCTTTATAAAAATATAAATGTTAAAAAAGAAATACGTTTTTTTCCGAATTTACCTCATAACTAGGCGGAAGTCCTTTATCAATATTCATTTTTAAAACGTTTGAAATATTTTATTTATACCTTAAAAGAAAAAAGTTAAAATAATTTAAGATTTATCTATACATAAATTAAAAATAATTTTTGAACTAATATCAGTAAAATGGTACATACGTTATAATACAGATTAATAGTAAAATATTATTTAATAAAGAATATTCAATAATATTTATTAATAACGGAGTTGTGAATGAAGAGTGAATGAGTTGATAGGACGAATAGAAATAAATTCATATTACAAGCTATAAGAGAGATGCTCGTATGATAAAATTTAATCAATAGTTAGCTATATATAAAATAAATAGTGATCTTTTCGATAATCAAGGAATGAGTCATTAAATAAATAAACGACGATATATTCTGACGTCAATGAGGTATTCACATACGAGAATGATGAGTATGAACCATTTCGAAATATGTGATAACTTTTATAGGTTTGATTTAAGTTATAGATGTTTCATTGAAATACTTTTATACTTATATTCCTAAAGATATAAATATATTTTTCATATTAAATTTTCAAAAAGTAATTGCAACCCCCCTAAATGAATATCACTAATATTATTATATAAGTATTTTTTATTTTTAAAATATTCTATAATAAAAACAGTCCTATTACCTTTTGAAATCAATAGATTTTATCGAATGGTCATGTAACCTCATTTGATGTTTATCAAACTTTATTTGGAAGAATGTTCAGAAATCTTTTGGGTATTTTCGTAATTATACTCTTAATTCATAAGTCTTTAAGCATATCATGTTCATCTAGTAAGAGTTTGATTTTATTTTTCATCATTTTAACATTTCATAATAGATGAATACTGCCCCAGTGGCTGGTCCGTCTTAAGACGTCAAGATCAATCTGCCCATACATGTGATCCTATGAATGTATTTGCTTACTCAATTTTCAGATTTTTAATATTGTCTTTCAGTTCAATACAAAATGTCCCAAACCTCACAGATGTGTTTATTCAAAGTGTGGCTTAAGTTTTTGCTGTATTGATGCAGGTTTGTTTACTAACCATTATTATGTGATTTTCAGTAACAATTGCTTCCATTTCAGAAGGTCTAAGACGTTGGAAGCTTGCAAAGGAAATCGAGGAAGACATGCAAGACGATGAGCTATAATATTATCCTAGGTTTTTAAGATTTAATATTGATAGAACATTGTATTTTGTATTCCAATATTATTCGTTTTGTTTCATTATCAGATTGATAAACGATCCCCCCATAATCGAACTGTTACCACTAATAATGTTCAGAAGCAATCTCATAACAGAAATCAAAGAAATTCAATTGTCTACCGTATTTGTGTACAATGACATTCGTTATCTATGAGAATTTTAAAAAATAAAATATGATATGGGAATCGGTCAATAAGCTGAAAAATATATTTTAGGTTACCATTATGATCATAAATTATTATATATATATATATATAATATATATACAAATTAAATAAATATTTTACATATGTTTGCCTAAATAGCTATATTTGAAATTGTTTTCATCCACGAGATATTAAGAAGGGAAAAAGAATGTTTTGAGTTCAGTTTCATAAACATAACACATGCCTTTCGTTTACGTTATCTACATAAATTATAAAACTTCGACACTAGCATGTCATTAGTGGATTATTGATTTTTCACTAACTCCTTTAACTAAAGGCGCCTTACAGACTTGCGCACGTGACGCTGGTTTATATTTCCTCTTTTCATTCTTATTACCACATTATGAATCAGTTGAAACTTTCGCTTATATCTGATTTTTAGTTTTTTAATGTTAATATTGAATAATTGGGTTTAAATTGAATTAATCAGTACGCAACAGCTGTTTTCAAAAAAAAAAGAAGAAATACCGTTGACACTTATAAATCAAAATTTTCAAATATTATAACTAGGTAAAATCAATATAATATTTGTTGTATCGTTTCTGTGCAATCCATTGGCATGAAGTTGTACATTTTTTTATTGATTTGCCTCCTATGATACGCTCGCTTCTCCTTTTTTTGCAAAATATATTCATTTTAAATATTTATTCGTCTCTTATTTTAATTTTTATTTGACTAAATATTATTGATGTTCATATAATTTGTTTTTTTGATTTTAAGTTTTAGATAAGATTTAAGTCGTCTAAATTTAATTTAAAAGAAACTATGCCTGCCATTTCTACTCCATTTGCTGTAGATGGGGAAAGGTACTATTTCTACTTTACTATGAGTTTTAATATATGCTTTCAGGGAATATTGGGAAGTTATGGCTGTTATGGATCATCGATTCATCAATGAAACCGAAATTATTTATAACGTGAAGTGGAAGTTACGTCTTGGTGAAGTTCCAAGTTGGCCTGACTCAGAAAATTGGGTGCAGGAATCTGAAATGGTTCTTGAAACTACCAGTAACTTTATTTTGTTCTTAAATTTATTTTTGTAGAAGTGTCCTGAATTATTGGAACAATATTGGTTGGAATTTCGTAAAAAACTCAAACCTTTCTTTAGAAAAGATTACACTAGGCGTGAGGCATTTGACTTATATCTTGCAAGGGTATATCAGCAGAATTTTTTATTTTTTATTTATTACTTGTTTATTTCAGAAAATGAGGCAATGGAGTTGTAGTCTTTCAAAACAGGACTTAGTAATTATTTAATTATAATTTATCATATATTAATCTATTCTAGGAAGTATGTACTGGTTTGCCTACTATTAATCACGGTGTAGAGAAAACAGATTTAGTCGAGCAAGTCATAACAGTACCCGCATTTCTTCTTGGCCCAGTTAGGTTTTTTGAATCATTTTGTATAGCGAGAATTTTCATAGATTACAATTAAAATCAATTCAAATGAATCTCCTGAACCTCCTGAAATAATAGAAATACTCGATTCTGATGATGAAGTCTTCATACTGTCATAAAAAATAATGCTTCATATTTCTTCTACTTTCAGATTCCTCTAAAGCCATCTAACGAAGAAGCTAAGAAATGTAAAGTTGAAATAAAGTCAAGTTTAGAAATAAATGGTTCGAGCATTAAAAATGATCAAGATTTTGTAAGTTTGTAATTTTAGTTTTGCATCAGCTTATGTTCACTTTGCAGAGTAAAAAAATGAATATTCTAAAGAATTATGCCTCAGATTGTAAGTGTCTTAATTATTCTGTATGAATATTTTTCGCTAGTTTTGGGACGAGAGTTCAATCCTGATAATTTACAAAAGAAGTCAGAGTCTATGTTTTCTATATCAAAGCCAGGTGTTAACAAAGAAAAGAATAATGAAAATGAAAGTAAGCTTATAAACTCGAAAGAAACATTTTATTCTTTTGTTTTTTAGGTTTGTCACATGCTAAAGCTAACTGTGGCTATGAGGTAGAGGGTATATCGTGTTTAATTTTTGAATATAATTAATTGTAGTCTATTGATGATTATGAAGTAGAAGAAATGGAGGATGCACAATGCATTGTAGATTCACGAAAAAAATTAAGTTCCCGAAATCTTCCGAGTTTTTATAGTAATCCCTTTTTGATAATGTTGAGGTTGCTATTATTACTTTTATAGCTGTAAAAAGAAAAATAACGCCAGAAGATAAAGAAGATTCTACACATGCACCCATAAACAAAAAGAAAATTAATGCGAGCAGTAACTTGTCATTGTCTGCGTCAAAATCGAACATTAGTTCTAATTCTTTATCTCCGGTAATAGTTATTTCATAAATATTATTAATATTCTACTCTCAGATTCTTCGTCCTAATAATTCAATCAATAAAATCAGCAAGTCGCCTTCTAATATAATTAATCAGTCTGTAACGATCGACTCTAAATCTGTAAGAATTTAATTTTTTTAAATATATAAATACGAGGGGAAATTCAAGGAAAAGTTATACACACAATTGCTTATCAAGAAATTTGAAGAAGCCAAAGAGGGTAAATCACAGGCTCTCCAAAGGGGATATGAGGTGAGTATATCTGAGGTTCTAACAATTTTTACTTTTTTAGGCTATTGATGTGCTGTATATCTTGAGAGAAAGTATCTCTGGAAAGATGTTTTGCTTAACATTCTTCATGAACCCAGAAAATGACATAGAAAGTTTTTTTGTGCCTATTGATGATGCTATTGCAATGTTTCCTCTGGTATGTTTACTATATTTTGATTAATTTATGATTTCAATCATTTTCGCTGGTAAATCGTTGCTTAGCACGTTGGAAAGATCCCAAGGTTTGCATTTCGTCATCTTAATATATCTAAAGTTGCGGATCTGAATTTTATTAGAAGTCTAGTAGTTTTTAACGTATATATAACTCTTTTACATTGTTTTTTATTGTTATTATTATTACTATTATTATTATTTCATGTGATATTCTCGTGTACATTCATTATAGTTATAGTTATTCAATTAATTATTGTGCCTTTATTCTAGATTAATGATCTTGTATATATATATTCTTTTTGAATATTTTAGCCATAGGTTATCAATTTTTTCTTTGCGATAAAAGTTTAAAGATTATACTTATGTTATATACTATACAGGTCGATCGTTTAATTAATAAAATGCATTTTTTTCATATTTACCACATTTGCCCAAAGCGTTATACATTGCTTAGATATTTTTTGATGTAAGCCATGATGGTTAGTATCTATTTCTTAATTACAGGGATATTTAGATATTACTTAGTTATAGTGGTCAAGATTGAGCATGTTTTCAGTTTTAACTGAAGTGAGTTTTCATCTGTAATACAATCTATTTGATTGTTTATAGGCTGAAAAAATTAAAGTTTTGGAAGCCGTTGCTAAACGCAGTAAGTTCAGATGATTGTTTTTAAAAAATATATATTTTTAAGAATACGCCTCCATTGAAGCTGAAAGAGTTAGTAGAGCCGAAAGAAAAAAAAGTCAGCTTGTTGAATTAAAACCGAAATAAAAAACCTAAATCGGTATATCTCATCCTTATTTTGTTTAATTTCAGATAAAGAAGGCAAACCGAGGAAGCCTCCTTGTGAGGTATATTATAACATGATAGAACATTTTTTTTATAAATTGCTTTAGTGTTCTGAGTTTAATAAAAACAACCTACCAAGAACTATACAAATCACTCTGGGAACTGGAATTGAGAGAACCATTGTAACTCGATCTGTGCCGCCAAAAAATCCTCGATATATTCCTCCACCTTTCCCTCTGGGTCATTGTTCCTGTTTTACTAATAACAGTTTGTGCACTCCTAAAATAAAATTATGTTTTTTGTTATTCAGGAAGTGATGATGAAGATAGTTCGCCTCCACCTGAAAAGAAAATGTCATTGCAAGAAGCTCGTGAAGAAATTTTAAAGGATGTGCTTTCTCTCAGTTCTATGGTTAATCAAAATCTTAAAAATTATTATGTTTTACGTTTTCTTATGTAGAACGCTGAACAAACCACTTCAGAAGAGGGAGCCAAAAGATTTAAAGCAGCTGTAGATAATATTTTAGAATCAGTATATTAATTATATTGTTATTATATTTATATCAGAATTTGCAGAACAATCCGTATCTACAGTTATTTGTGGATAAATTCTTAGAAGGAAAGATTAACAGATCGGGCCTTCAAAATGGTCACAAAGTAAATTAGTTTATTCTGCTTATCGTGATCTCATAATATTAATTTTAGCCTATTGAAGTTGTTTGTTTTGTAAAGAATAGGAGGACTGAAAAAAAAATGTGCCTCGTTCTTCTTCTTACAAATAAAAATGAATTAGAAGGCTGCATTACCGAATATGAGGAAATGGTCACATTTTTCCCAGAGGTTTAACGAAAAAATCACAAGTGATTAATATAATTTACATTGTTTTAGGTGGTGAAACGCTGCTTGAGACGTTGTAGAAGACAAAAAATTTTCAAACCAAGAATAATACCACCCAGGTCACCCTCAACATCTACACCGCCATCATCTTCATCATCCTTATCCCCGTCGCCACACTTATCCTCTTCCCCCGCACCATTAGACTCATCGGGCTCACCTACAACTTCGGTCCTACCATCTGCATCTACTTCAGCACCGCCACAAACTTTAGCTTCTTCACACACTTCAACCTCATCCGAGGTTTAAAGTTTGATACCTGCTCTAACATAGACATCTATTTCCTACTGATCTCATAATCTATTTTCTACTGATCTCGGAAATCCGAAACTATCAGTTCAGTTCTGATATTCGTCATTCTGTATCTCCACATATTTCTGCAATTTTTTCTTTTCTTGTTTCCTACTTTGATGAAAACTTAAAATCATGCGAAACTGTCTATTGTATTATAACTTTATAATAGTTTTTAATGAAAAAACAAGTCAACCAAATTTTTAAACTTATATTTTATTTAGAAAGAATAAACACTATTAAATCTATTTTTTCATCTATGAAACTCTTTTAATTGCAATGGCTTTCATGTTCATTAGATATTTGCATGATGAAACAATAAAATCGATTTTAAACTATGGATATGTTGACAATGAAAAAGAAACAATCTGTTTTACAACTGATATTATGTGTGTATGTATGTGTTTGTGTGTCTGTGTACTTTTTTTGTTCCGAAAAAGTTTGTCAGAAAGGAGTGCACTCAGTGTTTTTTTGTTGGGCTGTCCTTCTCAAAAGAACCAATATTATATATTATCACTTCATCAAATAAACAGCGAAAAGTTTTTTTTCCAAAACATTCAATTATTTTACGTCATCATTTTTAATTATCACTCGTTGGTAGTTAATCAAAAATTGCCACTTGTTGATAATTTAGAAACATTTAAAACTATCAATATTATTTATATTTTTATTTGTTTAACAATTTCAGATTATTCTCTGTTTCAGGGTTTCATATATATTTGTTTCAGCTGATTTTATCCTGTTTTTTTCCTCGCTGGCCATAATGTCACGAGGCTACTCGTGAAGCTGATTGGCGAGCAATCATTTCCCTTTCTCTCTGCATCCCTGCTGTTTTCTATTCCTCTTCAATATATATTAGCTCAAAAATCAGGTTTGCAGAAATAGTTATGTAGCTCAGGTTTGAAAGTGATTTCTTCAAACCATCTTATTTTATTCTCTTATAAATTTCATTTAAACATACTTAAGTTTTTCTCATAGTATATCTTCGGCTCTCTCTCTCTCTCAATACTGCGCTCTTTTTTGTTGCGGCAAGTCCACATCGATAAGCCTTGGTGGCTTGCAGAAAATGTAGTTCAAAGAACGTCCGAAGGGGCGGGTAACCTTTTTCCTTCTATCTTTTCGTCGCTGCTTCACTTAGTCCGTCCCTCATTCTCATTTTTGTTAGGACTTTTATTTAACATGCTCTTTCACTCTTTTTTATATCCTTTTTATATTGTATTGTTTATGAAATTTTCTTACGTTTCACTGTTGTATTGGAAAGAACGGATAGATATTCTTACTCATGATAACCTTACGCTATCTCTATCTTCTATCTATGCGGGAACCTTGTTGGCATTTGGTTCACCTTTTCAATTTGCACGTACAGTCACAACCAATACTATGATTTTTGTACACACGTCGCGCCAGTTCCATTCAAAATATTGATGATAGATATACTCGTAGACCCCAATTGTTCGCACTTTTTCATTTTTCTATATCTTTCTATTTTCCAGTTCATTAAATCATCTTTGTGATAAAAACCAATCAGATCAGTTTTCATTATTTTGAAAATATATCAAGTTATTCTTTTAGTGAGATACGATTTACTTTACAAAGACACCACTGGAAATAGTGACATTTCGCGCTTATTTTCCAAGCAGTCACGCGCATGCCATTTCATTTCAGTCAGAGTCCAAAATTTGAACATTTCCATGTTTCTAGATTATGGGAACAAAAATTTTTATTTCGACAGATAAAAAACCTGCAGTATCTCAATTTTATATCATTTTATTATTTTAATGTTTAACTTTTCAAGACCTTCATGTTCACAATCATATTTTTATTATATGTTATGTTCAATATGTTCTATTATCAGATTGATATGAGTTCTCATGTGGTATCTGTTTGCTTCTTTATTTTACATTCTTCTTTTGAAACTGTTCGTTCATTCTGACGCCCATATTTTCTCAAACTTTTCTTATCAATAGTTGAAGGTTTAATATTCATGAAAAGTGTTACCTATAACAGAAAGAGTTTCATCTGTTAATCATTATAAGTAAAGCTAGACGTTCTTTAGAATTTATAGTTCTTGAATAGTGGCAATTGATAAGACTATTTTGTTGTACTACTCCCCGTTTCTGTCCATCTGGATCTCTGCATGCTTGGCTGTTATTTCATTTCTTTCTACTATGGTTTTTCACTTCTCTTTAGTCGTCTGTCAATGCCCTATTTCTCCTTTTTCTCCAGGATTCACAAATATCTCATTGCTGGCAGAAATAGAAATAACAGAAAGGGCGTTCTTACTGCCTCGTGCAAGTGCATGTGCATAGAATAGTCAGCGAGGCCTAGGCATACTGATCATCAGGCCGAATTTTGAACAGCTATAGTCAGTCTGCTACTAATAGTTTGGTTGTTGTCCATCTCTTTCTTTATATTATTATAAAGTAATATAAGATAGCTTTTGATGAATTAAAACTTTGATAGTTCCATTTTAGACAATTTATATCTCTATAGAACCATTTATTATTTTCTTTTTTTTTGAACTTAACAATTTTTATAAATTGTATGTTTAGAAAAATTATATACATCCTGTTTATTTTAAGTTTAACTAAGGTGTTTATGTATTTCGAAGTACGCTCTGAGTACATTTCTCTGATTTTCTTTGCAAACCCTTGTTACTAGATTTATTTCTACTTCATTGTCTTGCATTATTTTCATGAACAATTTTAAATGATTGTCTGTTAGTTTTTTCTTGTTTCGTTTTTTTTTTAAATTTTAAAATATGTCAACAGATTTTTAGAACCATCATCAAGAAACTGCTTTAAAGATGCCTATGGATCCAATGGATGTCATGTGGTTAGTTTTGTTTTGTTTTTCTATTTAAAATTTGTTTGTCGTTTGTTTACATGCCTTTTTTTCAATGGGAATTGTTAACAGAATATTCTCTCATTTCATCCCAGGGTCACATATTCGGTTTCAAAGATCATAAAGTTTTCTGCTACGTAAAAATCATGTCACCCTGAGCCTGCGATAAAATTTTTATAACACAAAGTTTTGGCACAGAGTATTTTTAAGCGATATTTACCCAGCCTGTTGTAAAAATTCAGAAAAGTTAACTTCAACGGGGAATGATGAAGACTAGAGTATTGTTTTTCATCAAGACATCAATCTTTTCTTGTGAGAAAGTATGATCTGAGTCCTAGAAGACTGGATTTATTAATCAAAAATAGAACGTATGAATACTTGAAAATGGCATGCATCACTTTTTATAATTCTATCAACTCATTAAAGCCAAGAAGAATATTTGTTGTATCGTAACAGTTATGATCTTATATTCAGGATGTCGAAGGCACCCACCGTGAGTGATGTTGTATCTAAATCCAATATTGTTTTCAAGCCAGCTGTTGGACAACAATCTTCTCCACCAACAACCGTTGATCCCGTAAGTTTTATATTTACATTCTAACTAAATTCCAATTGCAGGGAGATGATGCTATGACTTGGAAGCATTCTCGACTTGGACGTTTGGTATAACCATACATACATGACTAATTATTGTAATGTTCTATTTCTTTAGGATCGTACAATGTCGGTCGGATCAAATGAAGATGAAATGGAGCGTAAAACATCCTTCATTGAAACCAGGTTAGTTCTTAGTTTCGCGAGCTTAATTTTTGTGCCAGACCTCGCTATTATAGCACATCAGCTCCGGTAGAATGTCGTCCACGTCGTTTGTCATTTTCGGGATTCTTTGGAAGCCCAGGAGGTTTATTTGGACAAAATTCTGCGCAGAACAGTCCAGTTGGCTCTGTTACTGAACGCCGAATGTCGATCACTGAGGTTTGTTGTTGTGCATGAACTATGTTGATAATGCTTCTCACAATGAGCACTATTATTGCAGTTTAAGTAGTTTAGTAGTTTGAACTGTGTACTCTTAGCTATTTATTTCACAAGTATATTTTTAAGATTACCTAGCCACGCGGTTTCAGGTTATCGAGTTTTCTAAATCATAACAATTAAAAGTTTACTTACTGCGAGAGTCAAAATTGGCAACAATCATTCAAACTGGATTTTATTAACTGTTCTATTTTTAGGATCTAAGATTCAAGGATTTAATGAAGCACCAAAACAAAATTCTGGGAGATGGTAAGTTTTATGTGTTCATTTTTTGGAAATGCTTTACTTGATCACTTATTATAACCCGATTTTTAGATGGAGTTGGAAGTTCCTTTAAGCGAAAAGATTATACTATCTCTTCATAGAGAAAGATCTAAATTCAGACCAATATTTTGCTTTCCTATATACATTCTGTACATAAGTTTCACGTAGCAATTTCTTGTTTGTGATACAGATGTTACCTTAAGGTTACTTGATCAGTTCTTGTTTTTTTAACGCTCGTGCAAGCTGCTGTATATTCCGTTATACTGGTTATTCATTAGTTTTTAAGCCTATCTATCTATCTATCTATCTATATATCTATCTATTTATCTATTGTTGGTTCTACCCTATTGCTATATTCCTAAATATAGTGGGTTTACGAAAATAGATAGTTGTTGTACATATTTTCTGTTAAGATTATTTTATTTTTTTTGTTGAATTAAATTTTTTTTTTAAGACTAAGACTAATTTTTTTGTTTTTAATACAAGGTCAGTGTCGGGAACATTCAAATAGTAAAATAAAAGTTTAAACATTATTACATGAACACAGAAACTGATTCTGCAGATTGCTCATGTAATCTTTCAGCTTGTTGAACCGAGCATCACGTGTTTCAAATTTTTAGAGGAAGAATATGAAGTACATGTTGACAAGCAGAAGAAGATTGTTATTGGATAGAACATTCTCTACGAAAAGTATTTTCTGGAAGTACTCGAAGAGTTTACAATTAGTAGAATGAGGAAAAGTTTCACTTAAGGGTATTTGATCTGTTCGTGATATTTTGTGGAATATGATTGAAAGTAACTTTAAGTGTATTGGCTGATATAAAAGTCAATTGAAACATAGTATATTCTATCAATGTATAAATGTTAGATTAATTTCATTTTGCAATATTAAAACATGTTTATTTGAAACAATGTTAACGTATATCAACGGTACAAATGTGCTCTGAAGACAAGAAGTAGTTCAATATATCGACCACGAAATATGTTTTGCCCATTATTTTCAAATCATTTTTGTGATAATATGAGTTCAAGTAGATTATAACATATGATATTATTCTTTCTTTTGATAAAAATTTTATTTTTAACTGTTTTTATATTTTAAGGGTATTCAATGCAAGTTACCAGCCATGTTCGCTTGATTTCAAAGTAATATTTCTTTTATTTGATATATAAAACGACATTTTGATCATAAAAGAGGGAACTACTAATTCATTTGTTTTCATATTGATGCTGTATTTAATCTAACAAGCTATATATGGTAACACACATTTTTCATTAATTTTCAGTAATTGTGACATCAGAAAGATTTTCAACATTTTTTGAAAGGAAAAATGCTGAAAATTGATGATGAATAGTTTACAACAATGTTTTCTTTTCTTTGTCTTGATACTTTGGCATCATCTTAACAAAATAAAATACAATAGAAGTGAATGATTTTTGATGAAAATAATTAAAAAGAAATCTATTTTTGTCAAGTTCACTTGCCAACTTGCTTTTTACCATTTATAGTTAAAATCTGATAAATAAATATATTTGCAGATACAATTAAATTCAAGCTGGAAATAACTATTTATCTTTTTTTTTGTTTGAAATATTTGAAACATTTTAGATAATATTTCATATAATTACAAAATATATTTGAGATTTAGTCAAATTTTTTCATTAATTTCACTTTTTTTCAAGATCCTGTTTCTCCATATGGCTAATTGAAAAAAATGTTTTTACATATTATTCATGAAATGAATTGTAGTTAATGAATTTTTTGCAATAAGTTAAATTATAGGAGTAGTTTATTGAATTTTATAATAGTTAATTTGTGAGATATATAAACATATATGTATGTATAGATAAATGTTTAAATGCAAATTCAGATACTTATTGACTTTTAATAACATGACAGGGACTGATAGGAATGCTATTAAAAGAGCAAAAATCTTGTTTTCATTCACATATTCAATCTTATATGATATATCTTTGTGATAAATTTTAAGACACGTGCTGATAGCTATTACTATGCAAACAGAATGAATGCATGGTTATTGAAATTTCTCTCTCTCCCTCTCTCTCTCCATCTCATACTTTCTTTCTATCTCTACTTTCAGGTTATTTCTCTGAAGTGAAAAAGAACAATTTTTTTAATAATACAGTGTGAAGAGGCAAGTTCATAGTACTATAATACAGTTTGGAATAGGCAATTTTAGGTTTATATTTTTTGAAATTGTTGAATTCATGAATATAAGCATTTTTAATATGAAGGAAATATTTTATATTCTTTTGTAAAAATTAATAACTTCCTTTATGTTCAAAATTAGCCTCTCGATGAATACATTTATTATATAATTTAGTATTTTAAATTAAAATAAAAATAAAATATAGAAGAGAAAAAGAAAGATCGTCTGTTGTCTACCGGAAGAAGACAACAACTTAAGTTTACCATTAGATCTCGCTTAAGAATATCCTATTGATACTATATGATATCAGATTATATATTATACTACTACATTTTTGGTTGATAACTTAAAGGAAAAATAGACAATGTTCAATAATCTGTATTGTTTTGAATTGTATTATAAATTTGCAAGTATATTTAATTCTATATAAATGAATTTATACACAAGATGATATTCGTCTGCAACAATTGATAATTATGTTGTTTAAAATAATGCTTTAAATGTTTTCAAATTAAAAAGACATTGTGAGATGTGCGGGTTTCTTTCTTTTTTTTTAATTTTCGAAAAAAATCATAAACACGTTAATTGTTTAAGTCAACGAAAAGTTTTTCGTTAGTTCGATATAGATGGTCACTCTGTATTTACTTTACCGATGCAGCTGAAAAGGAGATGGCTATTGGGTTATCCGTCCTCCACAAGACACACAACTTTGTCTAACAGAAAAGGAGAATTTTGAGCATTGTTTATGAAAGTAAAAAAAACGGGTTGTAAGGAAAACTATGAAGAATCAAGTGCACAGTTCTTTATTATTAAAAAACACAATTTCAAGAATTCTATAGATTCTGGTGCGTTGTAGTAGGTCATGGAATCAATGATTAAAAGAAAAACAGAAAAAAAAAGAAATAGATGTAGATATTTGTATAAAATTCAATACTATAATATTGCTTTAATACTATGATTTAAGCTTGAGATTAGCAAAAAAAGTTGTGAAAAAAGTTGTTGTGTTTGAAATATTTTAAATTATGCTCATCGCGTATATGTATATCCTATTTCTGATATATTTATGTATATCCTATTTCTGGTTTATATGAAATAAAGATTATCATATGTTATTTAAAAATAAATTAAAATGAAAGTGATTCAACAGATACTTCTTTTCTTGTTCAGCTTTTCTGATCAAGCTTGTTGACCACTTGACTTTGTGTTTTTTTCTTTGTTTTATTCAATGTTCACGAAAGAGAAAAATTTAGCAGACACAAGCACCTAATTTGCAAAGATAAAAATAGGTTTTTTCTCCATTTAAAGGAAGAATAAAAGGAAGATTGTTGAGTGATGTTATGAAGTTTCTTTTAATTGCTCTAGTTAGCAAGCTGGAAGATTGTTTGGAAAGGGAAGAAGTGTACTGTCAGGATATGATGATGTTGACACCTCATGTCTTCCAATTGTATTCGTGAACCGTAATGAAATCAAAGAGTTTGCTCGCGCTTGCTCGCGCTTGCTCAAACCGTGCTTTTTTCCGGTGCAAAATTCGTTTGGACAATCAGAAATCGTGATTCACTCGCGTCTTCTGAATGTGTCAGTTGAGTGAAGAAGAAAGCTTTTTCTAAGTAATTGGTCCTTACGAAAGTCATAGCGAGTGATGTTGCTGCAGAGAGATGCAAACTAATTTCATTAGAAAAGAACATACAGAGAAGATATCTGTATATCATTTCCTTTCGAAGACTATTCCTCTTAATTTGACATCAAACTGTCACTTTCGTATTTACAATAGTTTTTTTAAAAACGATTTATATATCATTTCTACAAATTTCATTGTTTATAATAGCATAAGTTGATCAAATAATATTTAACTTCTATTATTATATTGATGTGGGAATGAGAAAAGGTTTTAAAAATATTTGATTTCTATAGATATTTGGTCTAAAGAATATTTTTTATGCAATTTTGTCTACTAAAAGGCTTTATTATCGGATAAGTACTGGTTGAATGATTTCAGTTAAAGTATTTGCATAACTTAGAAACTTATTTTTATAATTTAGCCGTAATTACTAATATAATATTTATGTTTCTAATAATAATAATAATAATAATTATTATTATTATTATTTCGATAGTTCATTGAATTATTTCAAGTATAGTACATACGCAATGCTTCAATGTCGCTGTATTCGGTGTTTGGCTACCTCCGTCATTTTAGTTCTTCTTTCTCTACCTCTCTATATTTCTCTCTCATGTATCCCTATCTCTCCTATTTTCTTAACATTGCTCGTAGACGTTGTTATTTTCCTACGTAGGAGCTTTTGCTTTATTCGATTGATTTATTTCACTCTCTATGCTTACTCTCTCTCTTCATTTCATATAATAATTTGATGAACTTGCTGCTTCTCCTTACATGACCTGTATCAATTCATCATGTTTGAGACTTTTTTCTATTTATGTTTATGTTTATTATTTAAGAAATATATAGTTTATACCAATTTTTATTCTAATTTACTATATACATTTGGTTTATTTTAAATTTTACTATTATTATTACTATTTCTAAAATAAAAATAATTAACTATACATGTATGTATATATGTATTTTAGATTTATTCTATTCAGTAAAGAGTAAAACAAAAGTATCTTTTAAATGTTTGTTTTTACCTCGAATTTCCGTTCATCACTTACTGACCTTCCATAACACTATACGATAATGTTATACTCAAATCTTTTCTTACACTTATAATAATATATATTTAAGTTAATTATATTAAAACTAACTGTTAAATATTCCCTTAAAAAATTATTTTTTAACATTACAAAACAAATCTCAATTGGAAATATTAGCTCCTCAAGGATATGTCGAGAATTCCGATTAAGAATATTTGCAAATGTTTCTCCTTTTGCTTCTTATGATGTGTTTCATTGATTTGATTATAAGTGCAGTTTCAGTCTCCTGTAGCTTCTCATCTTCTGAACTCTATTTGTTTTTCGTTTTTCGTTTTCATTTGATCCGACGTGTTGTCCAGTTCTTTTCAAGGACTTGGCTAAACATCCTCATCGTCCGGCATAATCTCTTGGCTAGTCACCACTAGTGCCGTTAGTAGCATCATTCTTCACTTAATTTTATACAAAAAACAAAAAATCAAAATGGAAAACAGTCTGAAATACTTGTGTTACTTTATTTATCATATTTCTTTCTGATAAATTGTAATGCCTTCTTAGACATTTGAATATTAAAATTAATAAATTGTCAAAATATAAATATTAATAGTCTTTATATATAATTCCATTTTCAATAATTGACCAATATTCGGCTTACAATATGTCAAACTTTCCATCACATACTGTCATCACCATCATCTTAATCATGACGGTTAGTATATCTAAAACTAGCTTAGTATGAACAATGATGATTGATGGAAGCAATGTATTTATGTATAATTAGATCATCATTTTTAGCCTTTTTTCGTTTCCGAATGCAAGATGAAATAATTAAGTTTTTCAATTAAAATTATCTTGATTTTCTTTTTTTTTTCAAACTTTTGCAAGTCCCTATGTTTTTTTTCTAATTTTTGAAGAACAATCTCTGCTTAGTCATCTCTGTTAGGAACATCAACAGCTCGTGTCCAGTGACTCGTGTTTCTCCGTCTTTCTGTCGATCACCTTCTATGTTCATCTAACTCTCGTACACTTTCTTATTCATATACATACAAGAGAGAGTCGCAAACTTAGGCTATTCCTACAAACTTCAAAAGCTCTTCTATATTCATTCTATTTCAAAACAATTTGATCTTGAAATCTAAATTTAATTATAGATATACTAAAATATATTAATCATAACATATAGTTATATATATATTAATTATAGAAATAGATTATTAGCTAATGTAAGCTTAATCGATAAAGTGAAAACTTCTTGAATTCAATTTGTTTTATTTGAAAGAAGATTTCGAATATAAAAAGAATATTTTTTTTATGATCCTCAAAGCTGTAAGAAGCCAATTTAGAACAAAAGCATTTAAGATGATGACACTTTCCTCAATATAGCAAGGATAGCTATATAGACACACATTGTATATAGGGTTACAACACTTGTATTATTTATCTAATATGGTACTTTATGATTTTTTTTCTCTTTTCTCTCTTTCTATATCTCTCTCTTATTTTTATTTTCTCTTTTCATTTTTGATGTCCAAGTCTTCTTATTTAGTTTACCAGCTTTGACTAGATAGCTGAAAATCATGTTCCGCTTGTAAAACCGCCTGCCAACCTTAAAAGTTCTGTGACTATGAATTTTCTTTGTTATTCCGGAACAACCGGAATTCTATATACCGGCTTGCTCCGTTTCATGAGCCAGCAAAGATAGGCATCTATCGCGTCTTCGAACAGCGAAATCGGAAATACGTATGGAGCATTCGTTTCAGAATCTTCATCATAAGTCGTGAACAGGCTTCCCCCATTGTCTTCATTGCCAGAACATCTAGCTTTATGAAATACAATTCTAACACCTTTCATCATAGGTTCCAAAAATGCTTTTTGTTTGTTTACCTTTTGTTTCATATATTTGCTCAAATCATTTAGTATTCGTTGAATACATCACTAATCATATATTAATTTTAATTATAAAATTATATTTAAATGACCAGCAAACTAACATATTTTACAAAACAAATCTTGTTAGGAGTATTTTCAATATTTCTATGTACCTTTATGCAAAGATACAGAGATAATGATTGATTCTTTATTTCTTTACAAAGATAGTTTCACTAACTATTGAAAATGTTTATTTCAAATTAACATTGTTCAGCATCTACGTCTTCTTTCTAGTAGTTTTTTGTTACCAGCCTTAGAAAAAGGACGATGAAGGCAATGACGTTGACCGTAACGTGCGTTGACGAGTCACACTTAGACTACAGATTCTAGTAGAATGACACTTGTAGAACAGATAGAACAAACCGTAGAGAGAGAGAGGTACCGAGAAGGTCAGTTAGGTGTCGAACTAATCCAATTGTTCGAATCGTTCGCGAAACAGCCTAAGCCTACAGAATTTGCACACCTTCTTGACTAGAGGGTAGGTACAGAAATATCTTTTTTCTCATGTTCTCTCGTAGTATGCTCTCTCTTCTCCGATTCCTTCATTTTCTTACGTTTACCCCCCCCCCCCCCTTCGTCTTAGTGGTCTTGAAAGGAAAATAAGCATTTCTTCTAGCACCCCACCACGAAACACCTTTTCCCCCATGTTGCCTAGTTGTCTCGTCTGCTCGACCTTGTTCTTCATCTTTCAACTATCCGACCTCTTGTTCCATTCTCGTCGTTTTTTTAAGCTTTGAACAAAAATAAATTGTTTTTATCTGTAACACGTGCTTGTGGCTTAGATTAAAGAAGCATCGATCCTCTTATTTGAGAAATGTATGCAAATAGCCAAACTATAATTTGAATTGAAAGAACTTTCATTGTTCAAGCTTTCAAACGTTCATGTTATAATGATAGCAGAATCAAAGTTATAGAAGCTTACGCTATATTTCTATAATCGTAAAAGATTTTATTTTAAGTTCAAAGAAATCTATTTCGAAGTTCATTAACATCTTTTTTCATAAGATATATACAACCAAAGTTGCTTTTAATTTGCGACATTTTCCTTAATTTTAATAGAATCAAAAACCTTGTCTTAGCATGTTTTCCTGTTCACATTCGTGACAAGATTTTGAAAAAAGCTTTAGAAAAAGCTGGTTTATTTTGCAAACATCTGAGAATTAACAAAATTTTTACAAGATTATTCATACTTTACCTAACTTATACAATCAACCACATATTTGAAATGATAATGATTCTATGATTCTATTAACTATAATACCAGCTTTGGATGTATGCAAGATGAATTGATCTTATCATCTTCTTTGTTTATCAATTGATTCGAAGCTCAGATCTCATCAGTGTTTATTTGATTATCACAACTTGTCTCTTCGTTTGAAAAAAAAAAGACAAACGTGTTCGAAAATGATTTGAATTGAAACGAGAAAGATATCTTAATACATACATAAAAGTATATTATGCATATGAAGGTTAACATCTTTATATCGTAAAGTTCAATTCAGTTATATGGTGTTCGAATAGATTTTCGTATAAACTATATCCTAAATATTCTTTATATGCATTTATATATGTTAATATCTAATATAAATTCATTTATTTAATTTTTTTAATATTTATAATTGCTATTTATTAAATTAATTAAATTATAAATTATATAATATCAATTATATTTTCCAACTTATTCGTCAATTAATTAAATTAATTATATTACGAATAAGTATTATTTAAGTTGTTTTGATTTGAATTAGTACATTAAGATGAACTACATATTATATACTATTCATGGAAGGTGGTTTAGACTCGTGTTCAGATTACAGTAATCCATCCCATTTTTCTATCTCGTTTTCAATTTCGTTTTTTCTGTATTTTTCTAACACATATTTTCTCTTCCTCTTTGAACTTTTTGTATTTCATCAAAAGTAATCATGATATTTATTAAAAATTAAGAAAATTAGTATTATATTTCATGTATTACATATAAATTTAAATATTTTTTTATAAATTTAAATATTATTTCAATAAATAATATTTTTTTAAAAAACTTTAATTGATAACTTGCGTCATAATAATATTATTTTTAAAATTATATGTATGTTATATATATTCTTCAAGTCATTAAATTATCTTTCTTTGCAATCTGTCAATCATTTCACTCTTTTGCGTCTAGTTTTAGAAAATACAACGTTCAACGTCTTTAGACATTGAACATAGGTCTGTAACATGTACATACATACATGTTCATATGTATGTATATACACATACACACGTATATGTATATCTTTTTTTGATTTAATTGAATTTTCAGTCATTAATCTTGATTATGTTTCTTTTTGTTTTGCTTTTTTCATATCTAATGATCTTCTCTCATCTCATTCCTCTGCTTTTATCATTGATTATCTATTTGTTGCTAATTAATTTATCAAATAAGCTTTTTTCCTTCCTAATAATGTCAGGGTCGTAAGTAAAATACTGTATTCCTTAGATCCTAGGTTAGGAAATAGTGACTTCTAGAAAAAGTGCCATAAACAGCTATTGACCTCGCACATCTTACTGAATATGGACTAAAAAACTGAATACTAGCAGTTATCGCAAGTTTCTTTCATATAAACAGCTAAACTTTGACAGTAATACTTTTAAATTTCATATAATTCTCATAAAACTATGTTGACTATGATGTTTCTCTCTCGCCAACCCCCCCCCCCCCGTCATTTTCTTCTCCTTTTTTTTTGTTCAACTTATTTTATTAAAGCATTTAATATCAAATCTATATATTATATCTTACAATCATTTTTTGATCTATATCGGAAACTTGTAATATACATATTCTGAAAAAAAAATAATAAAGACCAAACTACTACCACAAACAACTTTTTTGAATCAAAATGTTCTTTCTATTGATATAACTTAATGTTCAATGTATATTATCTATTCATACTATTATTATTTTTCTATTGAAAAATCATCATCTAATCTATTTTATTTAGTACATTAGAAGCTGTTTTTGCTGTGAAATATTCTTTAGTAAAAACTTTTTTTTTGAAATATGGTATACAGTACTATTTATAAGAAATATCAAGCAATTCCATTTCCAAAGTAGTTCAATCAATTTTTAAGTTTATTTACCTATTAAACAATAAAATATTTTGTATATTTTCCTCTAATATTACGAAAAATATATAATTTGCATGATTCGTAACATGAAAATCTATCAAAATGTTCCATCTCATAACTTTCTGTAATGTGTTCTATAAGGTAAAATTCTTTATTTATTGCCATCCCTTTTATTCAAAAAAACGTTTATTTGCCTCTTTTAGTCACCAAAAAGGTTCTTAATAAAATTATTTATTTCACTTCTTCAATTAATCGTGACCTCTTCGAATTTTCCAAAAGAGAAAAATCTGATAGGATTTCATACTTGAGCATGTGTCGAGGCCTAATTTCTTGAATGTTATTCATATTCTCCTGTTATGTTCTTCTTTAATCTGAATTTGGGACAATTGTCTAGTTCTTTTTGCTTTTCAATAATATGAGAAAACAAACATGATATATCTAATAATAATTATAATTATAATAAATACAAACTAATAGTACATTGATCAATTATTTTCTCAAAAATTAAGTTTAAATTGTCTATTTATTTGTATTCACAGCTTAAAAAAATTAAGAACACTAGCTGTCCGAATAAATTAGTGATTTCAATTCAAAATGATTTCCTATTTCTATTTCTTTTCTTCTTTTCTTTTGTTTTACCTGCCTTTTACAAATCAATAGATATTTCTTTTTAGCGAAAAAAAAAAGTTTATTTGATATGACTATGAAGATGTATGTACGTATTTGTAAAGAATCAAGAATTCATCATGAACTTCCTTTAAATATCTTTTAATCATTTTTGATTTCTTAATAATTATATTTATTATACTTTTAATGATCCAAATTTACTTATATTTACTATATAATTACTATAAACACTACTTAAGATATTAAGAATATTGTCCTTATAGGTTATGTTGTAATTTGTAGATTTTCTTTCAAAGTAATTAAATCAATTACAACTTTTTTTTTCTTTAATGAAAAAAATTTAAATAAAATATCTCGTTTGTTAAAAATATCCCTTTAAAAGGATAGTAAAAAAGGATAATATACCGACTAGCGATTAGGTGACCTTCGTTATAGCAACGATAAGTTGATTTGATCACAATCTTCTTAACCTCTTTGAACATTTAGTTCAAATTTTAGTTGCAAATATATTTCCTTTTTTCTGAGTTAAATGTCTCAATTTTTATATAAAAAATTGTCTGTAAACGAAGATTAAAAAACATCCAAGTAAAGAAGTCGAACTAGTCGCTAATACCGGCTTATGCTTTATCTGAAAAAAAAAGGAATAAAGAAAACTAGTCATGCGAAGCAAGTTCAGAAAGAGTTTCAATTTTACATATTTTTCTTTTATTTATATTCAAAATATAAAGATATTGTTGATCGTCTCTGTAACCTTTTTCATATCGATCACCTTCTATTTCAGAGATTTTATAATTGAAAATCCAAAAAATAAATTTTATTGCAGAAATCGTATAACCAGTATTCTTGAAAAGACATACATTGACATAACATCATCAGATTGATGTTCTTATCATTCAGTTTAACAGACATCAACGTCTCCTTTCTGATTTATCACTAGTTTCCAGCAATTCTCTATAATCTACAATGAACTTTTATATTCTTTTTTTGGAAATCCATCTATAATAAAGCTTATCAAAACCATTTTTATAAGTTTTATAAAAACTTATTTAACTAATATTATTATATTCTATATTTACTATATTTTGAATATTTCACATAACTAATGTTTTCTTATTCTCTATATCCAGATTTGAACTAAACGAATGTTTCAGATTATTAGTTTATCTAGATTTATATTATAAATTTGCTTTTTTTTTGTTTTGGTCATTTGTTTTGCTGAAATTTCTATTAAATACAACAATCTTCGAACAATCTATTCTTTGTTATATTTCTGATATGTAACTGTGGTCACAATTGCCCTGTCAAATCATATAAATGTCATTTAAAGTCTGCCATTCACTTCTTCTGTTTTAACTATATTCACATAACTTTTTATTGAAAATATCTTTTGATTAGCTGACTTCATTAAAAAAATTGATTCTGATTCTTTTGATATTATTAATGAAGTGAAATACTGTTTATTTTGAAATATATAATTTTTATGAAACATACAAATTTATGCTTTTAAAATTTAATCGAACGTTTATGAAATAAAGAAGAAGATCAAACTATTCTACATTTCATTTTTTTCAGTTTTCGTGATGATATCATAGCGATGATAATGATGATTTTAAGAATAAAGAAAGAATAAAAGAGAGAGAGAGAGAGAGAGAGAGAGAGAGAGAGAGAGAGAAAGAGAGAGAGGGAGAGAGAGAAAGTCGAATGTTCTACCTGGTTGTTTAGCTTGAACATCTGGTTTCTTTATCTAGTTTCTCTTCCTCCTTAATTAACTATTTTTTCTATCTCTCACCTTTGGGTTTCTCCTTGAAATTCAGATAAATGGTTTTTCTTTTAACCGAAAACATTATGAGATAAAGATAATATATCAAATATCATTTCATCTCACAAACATTACTTTTCGTTTTTATATTTTTATAAAAATTAAAAATATAAAAGAAAATATTTACAAATGAATGATATAGAACCAAAAAGTAACTGTAATTTAATTTATAAAACATACAGGTATCTATGTCAATTTGCAACTTATCATAAAGCAAATCATGTTTTTAAAGTTTTTAATTTGAAACACAATCATAAATTATGTGAATAATGTTAAAAAACATGATTTTCTTTGTTATATATTATAGATAATAGCTTAATAATCATTATTACCATTGATTAAATTCTTTAAATCATTTATTCAATTCTATTAAAAGTAAATTTGTGCTAATTTGTTAATTCTTTACAAGATCTTCTTTTATGAATTGAACGGCCATGACATCTTAGATAATCCTGAACTTAAATACAATTTATAAACGGAAATTAATCACAACAACATAGAATGAGTGTTTTTTTCTGAAAATCAGGAAAAATGCTTGATGCGTTATCAATCATAGCCACCATCTTAGGCCTTTTATTCACAACACAAAATCCAGCTTCTTTATTCTCATATACAACTTCCTAATCTTCATTTTTCATATTTCTATGATCTTTTAATTTTTATTTTTCATAATTCCGGACTCAATTTCTATTTTGCTTTCGCTATCATTCAAATCTTCCCTTTCTCTCCGAAAACGTGTGACCGTTTTTGGTTAAAATGGTTACAGATACCTTTTTTTCTCCAAAAATTATTAATCTAATATTAACAGTTTTATCATCTTTTTCTTATATTTATTATTATTATTACTTTTTAATTTAACATAGTATATCCTCTAAAATAAAATTCAAATTTTCTAACACCAATTTCTCTGAATATATCTCATGCTGGTTTCACTATCAGCTTATTCGATCCGCTTTCGAGAATCTAACAGACAAAGATTTTGACCTAGTTGTTCAGTTTTCTAGTTCTTTGTCTCTCAGCCGTTTTATTCAAACTCAATTGATTTATTAAAAAAATCAATTAAGAATAATAAAATTTTTTTACTTCAGTTCAATGTCGTCATGAGAAGATTTAAGCTGTTGTTACCCATTTTGGGTTGTGTCCTTTTAACATCAAAAACAGTTAATTCTGCCAACTCATCTTCACTGTGCTCTGTTTTCGACCCTTTTCGAGTTTTACCAGATAATAATAAGGTAAGATATTCATATATTATACATTTATTTCAATTAATTATTTAATTTTTTTCGAATTTTTAGTTTCAAATTGGAGGTTCCTTTCCTTTGCATGAGGATGATTGCCAGCAATTAAGGCCAGATACGGTCCAAGAAATTGTTGCAATTCAATGGGCATTAACACACTGGAATCAGAATCCAGCTAATTTCGATGCAAAGCTAGGTTAGAAATTTAAAATTACATTCCCGTTCACATACATCTTAATCTCTATAGGTCTGTATGCTGGTGATACTTGTTCTAGATCACGAGAATCACTATCACAATCTCTTCGGTTTCTTGACTCCGTAGGATATCATGAACCAAAAGAATGTCGCTCAGAGCTTCCTGGAGCCAAACTCTTAGGTGAATACATCTAAGAAATCTCGAGAGCATATAAAAATATATTTTAGGTATTATTGCACCTAAAGATTATGCTTCATCGTTAAGCCTTGGAACATTGCTTACTGTTTCTGAAGTTCCAGTAATGGCATACTCAAGTGAATCAGTTAATGCTTTAGTTGAGCTTGAAGCTCAGAATCTTGTGGCTACAACGCCAACTATTGGAGTATATGTAGAAGCCTTAGTCAGGTAAATTAAGGTAAAGAAAAGTTTTCTCATAAAATTTCAAATATAGATTAATGGGAGCATTGAGATCTAATTTAGTTACAGTTGTTGATGATGGAACTAATTCTGAAGTTGTAAAACGGTACATACTAAAATTTATAAATAATCTTATAAAATTTAAAAATATTTTCAGAATTGTTGTTCAACTAAGATCTAGCGATATTTATGTTGCTGAAGTAATTCCAATGGATCATCCTCACTTACCACAAGCATTAGAGGATAGTGATAGTGATATTGTTGTTTCAGCTTTAACTAAGAAACAAGTGAGATTAACAGATTTTTTTTAAAAATCTGAAAATACTTATTAAAATATTTCAGTTATTCAATGTGGTTGGAAGAAAAGTAATTTATGACCTTGAAAAGCTTTGGGTATCTATACCTCTGGAGGGTGAAGCATTGGATGAAATTGAACAAAAAACTATTCTTCGACCTAACGCGAAGCTTGAAGTAATTTTAAAACATTGAAAATAAAAATTATAAACTTATTGCAGCTTATATCTTTACAACCACGATTCAAGGAATTACCACAATTCCGAGATTACTTTGTACGCGTCTTGAAGAACAATTTCCAAAGTTATCAACTATTGACTACTTTTGTTCAACAAGTACTTCAATTAATATATAATTAATTATAATTATAATTATTAATTTAGGTTTATAATTGTACAGAAGATACATGTAATTTGGAAAAAGAGAAAATGATTCAAAAATATGTTCAATCTAGAACTACAGAGTCTGTTATTCGAATGACTTATGCTTTTGCTGCAATTGGTAAAATAATTGGTAGTGATGCTTCAAAAGAACGTATATGGTATAAATTTTCTATATCTTAAATCTTTAAAACACTTGATTGTAGCTCTCATCCATCGCCAGAATGTACGGATCTTATAATGGACGAATTAGAAAAACTCGATTATGAATTTGGAATCAATGATCCTTCGGAATTAGCCGGAGAACGTTTACGATTCTATAGAGGTTCTTTCATTCCGATACAAATACTTAACTAATTATTATATAATGATATAGGTAGAGAACAAGCATTGCTTGCATATGGCATGACTATTGATGCAATTGAAATATATGCTGGAACTGATGGAAAAGCTAACGTATATCAGCTTTTAACATATACTACTGGTGCTCAACCAACTGTAGTTGTATCAAGTATACGACCAGCTGATCAAAGGTAACAGATCTTTTTCAAATTATTGAAGTAATTTCAATAAATTCATTTAATTAGGTTGCGATCAATCTGTAGTCCTTATCGTCCATTCTGTGGTCAATGCCCATCCGTTCAAACTGTTAACAGTAATGTAAGCATTTATATTTTTTATTTTTTTAAAGAAATAATCATATTTCAGAGACATTATTTATCCATTCCTAAGCATTATCCACTTTATTTATTTGGACTTTTTGATTTACATTCTGGAAGTACATGTTCAAGCATGGCTAACACTGATATCTCATTGCCAATGGCTTTTATCCATACTGTATGGACTTTCAAACAACGATTCCCTCAACTTGGATTACTCAAAAATCTTGATTTTGGAGCTCTCCTAGTAGATTCATGCACATCTGGACGTAAAGCCATTGAATCAGTAGTACGTGCTGAATCTCAATGTTTCCGTTTCAATCAAGCCGGGCGTAATATAACCATCGTACCAGGATCTATTTCTGGTAACGTTATAACTGTAATACGAATAATTAAGTATGAAATTCAGGATATATATCTGGTCTTGGGGGTGAATCTGAACAAGCTCTTCTTGGCTTTTTCTCTTCCACCGAAACTCAAGTTCCCTTTGTGTCAGTATCAGCAGAGCCAACAGACGATCACCGAATCTTTACATCAACACCTTCTGGACGAAGTCAAGCTATTGCTTTATTACGTTTGTTGAATAGAATGCAATGGCAGTTTGTAACTGTAGCTCTTTCTGAGCAGGTAATATTCAAGTCAAAATTTATAATTAGCGTTTGGTATTCTAGGATCCTGAATCTTTGGCAGCTTTCCGTCATTTCGAGCGTCTTGCTTTAGATAGAGGTGTGTGCTTGGCTGAAGTTCTGAACATCGGAGGCTCAAGAGTTGACAACTTGCCAATATCAACTAATACCAACGTTACTGTGGTATGTGCTAACATACAGTTATTCATGAATCTTATCTAAACCATATTATCATTAGGTCTTTGCCACAGCAAGAGATGCTGCTGCTTATTTGTCTCTTACTCTTCGTTCATCTCATCGCTCAGTACATGTTATGATGGGTGATGCTCATGATTGGTACCTCTATGATGACATTAACCGAGAAGCATTTTTGGGAACTTTATCTGTACAACCTAAGGTGAGATAATCAGAGTTAAAGGACATATTTAAAACAAATTTCTCTAGGATATTCTTTACGGAGATTTCCGAGAATGGCTTGAAACAACTACTCCACTTACATTACCTGAAATGTGGTTCTGGGACTTTATTGAAGAAAAATGGCAATGTGCTTTAACTCAGAAAAGTAAAGTAGTATATGGCCGTATGTGTACAGGAGATGAAGTTTTGAATGTAAATCGTTTGGGTTCGTTACATATAAGAATATTTACTAATTATGTTCATTTAAGGTAGAATGACAAAGTCTGGGTACTTAGCACGTGGAATTGAACGTTTCCTTTTCGCTATGGATGCCGTATACAAGAAGCTTTGCCCTCAACAACAAGGAGTTTGTCTTGATTTCTTCGAGAATGGACGTCGTCAGACTTTGGATCTTCTGATGAAAACAACGATTGAAGATGATATTGAGATCTATGAATATCTTCCACATGATAAGCCAGGTAAACGAAATCAAATGTTTAAAATATTTTTGATTAAAATAATTACAGGAGAATTCTCTTATGTTTCTCTTGGTAATTGGACGTTAACATCTGGTCTTCGTATGAAAGCTGTGTATCAGTCGTATCCAGTTGATCAGCCAACACCTGTTTCACACTGCCATCCACCAATGTGCAAATGCTTCTTAGATGGAGATTTTCTTCAGGTACCCTACTTTTGCATCATTTGTTTATAATCAGAATATTACAGAGACCTCTCGATAATTTCGTTTCATCAGAAGAACCATACGAACGACTTGGAAGCGGCTCATATGTACGAAAACAGCCTGCATTTGGAAGTGAATCTTCAGTAGCCTACACCTCCGTAAGCACAGAGAAAATAATATTTTAATACAAAATATAAAAAATTCTAGGTTTTCGAACATTTATCATCTGGAGAATGGCGTAATTATCCACACAACTTCATCATGTTGGCTGTTGTTACAGCTATGTCCATCGTAACTGTAGCTGTCCTAGTGTTGGGTAAGATACTGGAAACGTCTATGTATATATACATCTAAAAATTCAGTACTTATCAAGCTGTACCTGAGAGTAGTTAAAGGAAATCAATCTCTTGGAATATCTCTTTTGGTTGGAATTCTATTACTCTACATTACGGCTTACTTCTTCATATTTGATCCCACAGATATGGTTAGTTTAGCATGGCTTTTAAGCATCAAACCGATAATTCTTATAGGTTTGCCGTCTACGAGTTATTCTTCACGGAATAGGATATACTATTTGCTTTGGAGTTATGATTGCAAAGGCAACCCAGCTTCGAAATGCTGAAACCTTAGGATTTGGTACAACAGTTCATATTAGTTTCTGGAATTATTGGCTACTTCTGTTCTTCATTATTGGAGTTCAAATAGCTCTAAGTACCAGGTACTAGATTTAAAAAATTTTCAACCATGATAATGAATTTGAAGATGGATGGCTGAGCCTTTCATGTCCACCATTGCTGGGCTTGGAGATCGTCAACGAATGCAATGTAGTTTGAGTGATGAAGAATTTGTTCTCTCAAACATTTACGTTATTATTCTTCTATTCTTGGCACTTTTCTTGAATAGTCGTAATCGTAACATTAAGAGAAACTACAAAGAAACCAAATGGCTTTTTGTTTCTTCTATTATTTGTATTATTGTATGGAGTGTGTGGATTGTAAGCTATTTCGTAGCTCCATTCGAATACAAACAGCTAACAGTTATTTGCCAACTTCTCTGTTGCGCTACAGTGCTTTTGGGATTCCTTTTTGGACCAAAGATCTACATCCTACTTAGCTACGAGCCAGTAGTTGTTGAATATAAACCAGAAAATATTCAAAACATCAATGGAATGAATCTTTTTGAAAAGGGTATGTGGAATATATTTATAATAAAATATAATTAACTATATTACTGTATTATAGATGAAGATGTTTATTCGCAACGAGCAGTTAGCCCTGCAAGTAGTACTGACTCCAGTCAACGAAGCGGTGGAGGAAGTGTTACAGGTCGTCAGACTACACCCTCCACAGCTTCTACATTCAGTGATGATCAAGTAATATCTGATATATCTTAAGCATTAATCCATAATTGCCCTTTCAGTCACCCATCTTCCATACGGTGATGCGTAAGAAGGCTAAAGTAAGACGATCACAAAGTGAACATGAGTTACAACATAATCAGGTTTTCAAATCCATTGACTAAATATTGTTACTTACATAACATATTCAGATGCGAGTATTATCTGGAGTTCCAGTAATACGCAGTGTATCATCAAAGAAAGATGCTATGCATTCACCACCATACAATAATCGCTACTAAGCAAGTTCGGGTCCTGTTTGGCGCGGTATAGCATCAATGTGACACCACTTAGCCCAATATGTATATATCGAAAAGCATACCGTCGTGGAATAATTGAATCTTAAGAATAGCTGTGGAATTAATTAAATTATATTTTATTTATTCTACTTCTTTTTCTAAAAACATACATTTGAACTATATCTTGATATTTTTTTTTACGAAAATTAATGTTCCAGAAAACATGTCACTATTAATATAATTGAGACATCAATTCAAATTTGCTCATATAAAATCTGAAATCTTATAAATTTGTTATTGTATTATCATTTTCATTGTCATATACCTCGGTCATATTATATATTTGTTCTAAACTTACTCTATAAGAGTTCTTTTTTCCGAATTGTATAGCTCATGTCATGTTGCCTTCACGAACAACTGTAATATATTAATTATATTTTCAAAATGAAAAATAGTATTTTTCCATGTTTTGCTTTCAAATTTAATGGAAATCATCACAAAAGAAATTATATTTTACTATTATGTACAATATTCAGCCAGTATGGTGTTGTGTTACACAAAACCAACTTTTAGCAAGAATTTTATTATAAAATTGTCAAATTTTACAAGGAAAGGTAATAAAATAAATATAAATATAAACACTACGCTAAAGATCAGTATAATGTAAAACGATATACTATGGGTAAACAGAACGTACAACTGTGATAACTAATCGTGTCTCAAAACTAAAACTATTGCCGTATGGGATGAAGACAACCACTTATACAGTTCTATGCGATGAAAGTCGGACGACCCTTTCTTTAGAGGCCCCAGAAAGCTTTTTTTCGCGAAAGAAGAAGACTTCAAGCAGTTTATGAAAATTTCGGAGACTCTCAGAAAACACTTTTAAACATGATTTTTTGAATTTTAAAATTTCTTTTTTAACACTCAAAATATATTTTTTCTAAATTTTTGTAGTTTGTATGAGAAGATATGAGGTATTCTAAAGAGTGTCCCACTGTATTTATCTAAGGAGCGGACACAATGATCAATGGCAGCTTGTCAAGTAACAGTGATACTATAATAGAATATAACAATAGTTGTTTCTTGATTACATTAAAACTTCACGTTTTCCATTTTGTTTAAATTAAAGTACATCGAAAGTTCTATAGACATTTTGATGAAAACTTTTTATTTAAAGAAAGTTTGGAAATAAATAAAACATGAGTATCGTTTTACTCGTTGATAGACTAGAAAGCATTATTGACATACAAATTATACTTAAAATTAATTTTATATACATATGATTATAATACAGTAAGCAAGAATTGGCAAATCTTGATACGTGAAAATGATTGCATTTTTGCTCAGATCGACGTTTTGTATCAGTAATTTCGAGCTTGTTGAGATTCTTCAATGAATTTTAACTTCTAGTCAGAGTCAGAGTCATTATCTTTAGGTTCAGAAACATCTTTGGTTAATTCCAGAATATGCGAAACAGCACGAACACGGCCATCGTCTCCAACTGTTCCAGGTTTTATAACACCTGCCAAAGTTTATTTTGCAAATTTAAAACATATAATACTTACCTGCATCCATTAATTTGTTCATGGCTTCAACTAGCTTCATTGATTCGTATTCCTTCTGTTCGTCAGTCATATTAATGAAAGGATTAGTAACTTCCTCTCTAAGATGACCAGTAACAGGATTGATTCTGAAAAGGGAATTGAAAAGTTTAAATTCGATCGTCTTATAATACTTGTCTTCGACAGCAGCATAATCTTCAGTTTCTGAATCTTCGCTATTCTCCTCACTTTGCTTGCTATTGATAAAGCCAAGCAAACCAGAATTAGCTAATAAGCCAGCCGAATGACCAAATCCAGTATACTTTATCATTCTTGGTACTAAATAATAACTTTACAATTTTGCATAGGAAAATAATACGAACCTGAACGTTTGCATAACACAAACATGAATTCACTGGCTAGTTGGTTGATCCTGTGCACATTGATCATAACGCGGACTAACTTATTTCTCATGGAATCTCCTTGATCCGGCCTTCGGGTTACGTCAACTTCTCGAAGAGGAGGAAGAATCTGAGAAAACATCTTAGAAACGATAAAAAAATAAATCATACCTGCAGTCGAGTGTAGCGTCTAACCTTGCTTGAGGCAATACAATACAGAAGTAAGAAGGTGAGAACAACACCGGCTAAATCGTAGTCCATCTGTTAAGAAATATTATATATAAAATTCTTTTAAAAATTCCAAGAAACGTACAGAGTCTAAGCGTTGTTCAAGTAGTTTGATTGCTCTTTGGACAACAGTCATATCAAAACCATCAAACAAGACCGCAGAATTATTCTGAAAATAATATTTTTGATAAAATAATAAATGCTACAACTTACAGATTTATTTAGGTTATTACTCAGAACAAACAAGCGATCTTCATGTACTTTTATTACTGTGCATAGGTTACACATTTGTTGAACTACTTCAAAATTGGTTCCCAATTCAGAAGATACAATCATTCGAAATATATCAACCAATTTCTTTTCATTCTATAATATCTTTCTTGATAACTTAATCAGTATATTTCAAAAAACTTACATCATCACCGATAGATGACTTACTTAAAACATTGAAAAGAAATTTGGAGAATTCAATGAAAAGATTTCCATCCTCCTTAAAAAATGAAAACTATTTGAGAAACTGATATATTTAAATACCTTATGAATAGGTTTTTTCACCCAGTCTGGATTAAAATATGCTTTGATTGGATCAAAAATGCCCTTACTAAACTCTCCAGAACACCAATCATCCTGAAAATATTTTTGATATATACATAACTATTAATATGCTTACCTGTACTTTATTTGGTTGAGCAGTTAATAAGAAAAGAACTCTTATCATCATTATTAGAGGCGTTCTATAACAAGTATGGATAGGATTTGCAACTACCAAATCGCACAAGTCTAGATAGCGCTTGTATACAGCATGCTGATTGAATTCACTTAAAATAAATAAGATGATACAAACACAAATATGGGTTTAAAAACCTGAATTGTTGAATCATAAGCTGACTATGAAAAGTAGCATTCACTAAGCAAGATAGAGCCTCAACTAGACCAACTAAAAATCAATTAATATGCATAACTAGAGTAATGATTATCTTACCTGGAACAACATCTGGAGTGAGCGGTGTTTTCGATTCGTCAAAAGCCCAAGAAAGTGTGAAAAGGCCAACATTACTATTTTCATATAGAACTTCCAAGTGATTTTTATCTCTTGCAATCAACCGAATGAGATTTAAAACTTCTGCGGCCAAACACGCATTTATTGATGTTCTTGCATATAACATATTCACGTACTCGGCTAAAGCCTAAAAACACTAAAGTTGGAAAATAAAAAGAAAAAGTTCTACCTTTCTAGTAAAATAGTCCAAGTGAGAGAAATCTTTAGAGTTGTTATACTTTTGAACATATGTTTTAAAGAAATTTATAGCTTCTTCATCTGAAGCAGAAAATAGATTTCTAATTGATGATTCCTCCAAGCTCATCTGTAATTGATATTAAGATATTAAGAAACCAATTTGAAAACGAAACACTGTGCTCATACAGAAATTGATTAATGAAAAGCATTACTACATCACCAAGGAAACGAAAGCGCAGATAACAAGTAGTCGGGTATTAACCGAAGAACATATGTAAAAGGAAAAAATTGAGCTTTATTTACTATAGACTATAATCCCCTAAATCAATTTTCATATTTCCGTGATTAGACAAAAATCTAAGCATTGGTTTTAGGAAGAACATCAGGCTTCTTGGTGGTTGGCTGTGGAACACGGTCTTTGGCCATTGTAATCTGAAATACAGTTAAATTTAGAATATTATTTATTATAAACTACCTCAGAATCATAATACGAATACTTGTTCATCTTCAAGTAATCATCACATTTATAAAGAGACCAATCTGGTTTACCACCTAAATAATATAGACCTCCAAATGTATCAATATCATACTTTACTACCTCCAGATTTTTTCATGGCATCAGCATGTTCTATTCCAGTAGGGAATTTTGGAGCAGCTGATGCATACCCACGAGCAATTCTAGGTAAAATAGCCAAACGAAGCATACCTGAAAGTATCAATACAATAAGGTTTTTGATAAAAAAATTATGATTTGATGAATAGGGCAGAATAGAGCGAAATAATTTACAAAAAAAATATTATTGAAGATCAATCTGTTATATTGATTCATCAGAAAAATATATTTCAGAAGAAGCATAAGATCCATTAATAATAATTAAATATATAATATATTTTATAATTTAGAGTAAAATTAAGCAATGCGATCGAAATTCGTTATGAAGAATATGTGACGACATATTGCGACTTTCTGAGAAAACTTATATATTATTTAAATTTAAAAATCTATTTTTTTCCTTAGTTATATTTGTAACTTTATATTTCTATTGAAAAAAATTAAACTGTTGAATTTCAAGTTGAAAAAAAAGAATTGAATTTATTTTTTCACTAAAGCATGGTAGTTTCGCTTATAAGTAACTCAAATTTTATTTGAAGACTTGAAGACGGTTTACAAGACTGTCTTATTAGTTTCAATTTTTTAATTTAATTTTATATTGTAGAATTCTATGCCTTACACAATTTCAAATTTTAAAGTTTCCTTGGATGAGCTGGTGGGAAAACCATTAGCTGATGAAAGGAGCTCTAAGGACCAATTCAGACAAATATGTAAGTAAAATTTTGGTATCTTTTCATTGTATTCATTAGGTTTCAAGAGTGGTGTTTTTGATGGAAAAAGAGGTTCAGCCTATGTTGAGTTTGGAGAAACTAAAGTATTATCACAAATGTGAGTTATAAATTAATATATGATAATAAATATTAAATCTTTATAGCAATGGTCCTAGAGAATATTCAGACGGAGATTATCATAGCTGTTCTGTCAAAGTTTGTTTTCATTCTTTCCAGGGTTTAAATCAATTCGTAGAATGAAATATTATTAGCCTAATGTATTTTATTTAGGTAGTTATAAAAGGATTTACTAATGACAAGATCAGAGCTCAAATTGAAAGTGCTATGTCAGGTTGTATACAGTTAAATAAGTATGCTAAAAGTGAAATAGAGATTGAGGTTCGAATTATTGATCTTCTGTACGTATATTTTGTTTTTGCTAATGTTTTAGATCTCGGTTATAAAATGTGCGGAAGGTGTGCTTCAAGCTGCTATTGTGTCCTCTTGTTTGGCTTTGATTCATGCTGGAATTGAAGTGCGATAAAACAAAACGATTTGATATTTAAATTGTTATTTTACAGTTATGGGATATTGTGGTTGCCGCTCATGTCATAGTTAACGAAGATGAAACATTTACTCTTGATCCTTCAATTATTCCACCAAAAAGTAAAGCTTCCGTGACAGTAGGATTGATGCCACAAAGAAATCAGGTAAATTTGATTAGTGTATCTCAAGATTTTAACTGACATAGTGATGTTACCTAAAATTTTGATGCATACAAGTTATTCATTTCAGATAGTTTGTACTGATATCCGTGGCGCTTTGACTTCTCGCATTGTGAATGAAGTAATTCGTTTCGCTACTTTAAAAGCAAATTTACTTTGTCCAGTTGTGAGAAGCGCTATATTATCAAGTTTACAATAGTTATTTATCAAATTGAATATTTTTATGATTTGAAACGCCCAATATATCAGAATCCTGTTAGTAATTCCCATTGTTATTGTATGTTGTTAATTGTTAAGAATTTTCATTTTAAATTGTTTTGTTGTATATGATTATCAATTTTACTTCATGGAAAAGTGTTTCTTTTATGCTTCGTTTTCCCGAAATATTTCCAGTTATGAAGCATCTACGTAAGAAATCAAAGATTACTGGTTCACACTCGTTGATATGATTTTTCAACTTTGTATAAAACCGCAAAGTGTACTGAAAGTTCATATACAAGTATTCACCATCAGCGCACGTGCTCAATAGTTTGAATTCTTTGTTTGAACATGTTTTCTCTTTTGAGATTAGCATTATTTGTTTTTATTATTAGCATCATGTGAGAATTTTTATTTAAAATCAGGAGGCTAATTAGGAATCATTAGAATGCATTCCATCATGTGAATATTGTTTTGAATCTTATTTATATAATATATTTGAAGGGAAAATAGAAACTGCTAGAAATAATAATTCATCCAAAAATTTCATAGTTTTGGATTCTTTTTTGAAATCATTTGATTTTCTTATGTACATTCATCAACTGAAAATCAGCTGACATGGAAATAATGAATCACAAGCCTTCATTTTTACACCTAATGGTTGCCTTAAGTCTCAGAAGTGACCCTTCGTAACAAAAGAGACTTGAAAAATCAAGAAAAGTTTCAATTCAAGAAATATATTTTCTTGATAATTTTTTTTGAGAAATTCTTATCTAATTTATACCCTCGTTTTAATTTATTTAATTCAGCAACTGTTGTATCTTATCTCTTGTTTCCTTAAAATTGAACCCAAAAATCAGAGGGTGGCCCCATGTTTTTGGTTTTTCTCATTATAAAATATTCAAACTCAAAAATTGTTTTGAGATCAATAGAAAAAAATATTAAGAAAAAAATTTTTTGTTCAGTCCCCTTATAGCAATTTTACGTCATCTTTAGTCACAAGATCCATGCGCAAGATTGTATTACCCGTGTTGTGTCCTGACCCGTATGTCCATAGGTTATAGAAGATAGCTACGGACAACTAACAACAGTTTTATTTTTCATATTTTGGAAGATTAATCTATTTTTAATTCCATCTTGCTTCTGTTTAGAGTTTTTTTTCTTTTTAAAACACTGAGAAAACTTTGTTCGATTTTGATAAGATTTCATTGGGTCATAAGCCTTCTTTATTTCCTCTCAAAATTTTCTCGCAATTTTTCTTATCAATGTCGATTTTTGTCCTGTGTTTTTCAATCAAAGTATATGCATTTATTCATTAAAAAGTACTTTTTGTCATCGAATACCGGCTAACAAACAAGTTATCCTGCATTCTTAAACAATATTTTTACAACTTCGAGATTTGGACCCTTTTTATCAAATTTCTTTTGGTCCAACAACCAGCATTTATATGAAATGTTTGATGAACAATTATTATTTTTGAAATATATTACTTGTATTGAAAATTGTTTTAGGAAGTATTAATCTAATGTATTTCGTAAAAACAACATTCTTTGATCAAAGAAACCAGCTTCGATTCTTTGATATAACTTATGGAAGAATTGAATTTAATTGATAAGAATATGATATGAAATCAGTAGTAAATTGAGGCTGAAACTCAACACTTCTATCTTAATCAGATGGTTTAGGCATCTAGTTTTGATTGTTCCTGAAATGACCTTCTCTCCAAATTTTGTCGTTGTTCCTTGAAACGTGCAGTTCAATTTCCTAACCTTATCAAATGGGTTTTCGTTTAATCTCTGTCAGAAAGAAGAACAATCTTTTGCAAGAGTATTCAATTAGCTTTTGGGCAGGCCAGACCCTCCCACCTGGTGGTGATGGGCACAATCTTTTGCCCAGACGAGTTGTGGTGGGTTGATGTTTTGCTTGAACACTATGCTTATTTTAAAGAGAAAACTGATTTCTTGACAACATTACTAAGTACTTTCAAATATCAGAATGCTTTCGATTCCAGTTTTCTCAATACGACTTAAGTAAATGCTGTTCTCAAAACCTCTATTTTGCTGAAAAATGACTTATAAGTAAAGACACAACTATATTCCATTTATATATATTTTTTTATTTTCGTTATTGAATAGGCTAGCTTACAGATCACAACTATCTGAATAATTTTATAAACGTTGTTCCATTGTTTAGCTTTTCTTTTCATGTTATTTCACATTTATTTCAGAATTTGTTCCTTTCAAAGTTCTCTAGTCATATGATACTGTTTTCTAATACATGTTTGCTGATTTTTTTCTTCGAAATGAATTTACAACATGAACTGTCAAACAATTGTGGATATTTGACAGTAACCTCGAAATATCACCATCTAGCTCATAGATAACAAGAAAATAACTGCACGTTATTGAAGATCAAAAACTTAAAAAACATTACCAAAAGACCGTTCAGTAGCCTGTAATCATGTTCTTTATTTTTTCCTTTTCAAAGACCTATTTCTGTGTTAAAAAAAATTCTTTTGTAAGAATTGAATCCAAGCAATCCAATTTCTTTTTGATTTATTGTTGTCTTCTTCAATATTTTTAAAATATTTTCTATTCTATAACAACATATATGTTAAATAATTTTTTTAAGGTTCAATTTAGTCAATTCGATTAAGTTCAAACTAAAATTAAGATGATTAGCCTGACAACTTTGTATGGGATTTCGATTCTAGTAGCTTATATGACAACTACTCTTCTAATTTTATGTAAAAAAAGCTGGGGTTAGTAAAATGATTTAATAAATAAATAAAAATAATAATTTATATGATTTCAAATTTGAATATTTAGGTCATTTACCGCATATATATGTGAGCTTAGTACAATATATTCAAGACACATTGACTATAAATAAAAATATGGATGTTGATAATAATAATAGTCATACGATGTGTGTAGGACGACAACATTTGACTCCAAATTATTTAAAAAAAAGTAAGTGATCATCATCTTTAGTTTTTTTAAAAATAATAATTTTGTTTAGATAATGTTAATCAACCTTTTGATGCATCTATTCAACTTTTATCAAATGGAATTGAATCTATTCTTCAGGTTAGTATATAAACCTATAGTTAATAAAAAAATAATCAAATTTGAACATTTTATTTCAAATAATTTGGAATTCTTAATAGCATTTATAACTTTTATAACAATGTTATTATATTATTAATATTTATTCCTATAAAAAATCTTTGGTTAAAGTATCAAAGAAATTAAGGTAGTTAGAGGTGTTAATCCTAAGAAAAACTTTAAAAATCTTATCTTTTCCTAGAATAGATAAGAAACTTAATATTCGAACAGCCCACGTTGCCTGCACCTTATCATCGTTATGTGTGTGTACTATGTTCCATTTTCCTCATTTCTGAAAGAAGTAAAAAAAATTATCTTCAAATATAACATTTGAAATTGAATATCAGAAAATAATATATATGTATAAGATAAGATAATAACAAAAATTAAATGACATGAAGGTAGAAACAATCATTCGATATTCGTTATCTTCATACAAAATGTGTTACGCTCAGCAAAATGGCTAGTTTTCTTTAAACCCATTTCAAAGATTGTACAAAGAACAATGTACAAGTAATTTGTTACTTAAATATATTCTATAAACAATATCTATATTATATCTATATAATATTTCTATTTCTATTTATTATTTAATTAATTTAGGATGATGTTTCACGGCCTTTTTTGGCTGCTCCAGCTCAGGGTTGGTGGATGCTAACATGGCCCAGATTTTACGCTGACGAACCAATCCCACTTCAACTTTTAGGACTCTACTTTGCAGGAATTGTGTTCAGGTAAATAAAATATATGAGTTTAGACAAAATCAAAACATTTTGACATTGTTTCAGATGGTTTTTCCTTTTCCCAGTCCGTGTTCTGCTTTTGATCACATCAGTTGTCTGGATAATAGGATGTGGAATTATTTGTAACATTGTACAAGTTGATAAATCTACAGGTTTTTTAAAATATTTCTATTTATAGTTAATATAAATTATATTGATTTAAGCAATGTATTTTGGAATAACATTCTCTCGTCTATTCAATGCTAGCACTGGCTTGGTAACAAAATCACATCATGATGAAAATCGTGCCAAAAGTCCAGGTAAAGATACAAATACAGAAATATAATTTTATTTCTTTTAAAGAAAAATAAATAAATATATATATATAGTTAACATTTTTTAGGAATTGCAATTTCAAATCATTTATCAGCCAATGATATCATGGTTCTGTATGGTGATTGTTTATATGATGGCATTGGTATTTCAAAATTATTATCTATTATTTTTTATTTTTTTCATTTTTTAGGATATACTGTAACAGGTCAAAGTCATAAAGGATTCATAGAAACACTTCAAAAGTTTGGTTCTAATTTAACTCCAACTTTATGGCTTAATAGAGAAGATCAAGCTCAACGTAGTAGTTTCCAGGTTAATATTATTATAATATTATTTTGATATATTCATCTTCTTTATTAAATTGTATAAAAAATATTATTTTAGAAACAAGTAATGGATTACTCAAGCAAATCTTCTGTATATCCTGTTTTATTATTTCCTGAGGGGTACTGTACCAACAATGATACTGTATTACAGTTCAGAAAAGCTATATTCACTGGTGAAGTACCAATATATCCAATTGCTCTTCTTCAAAATGCTAGGTAAAATATCACAAAAGTTATATATACATATCTATTTATAATGATATTTAAGAGTTGGAGATGCTTTCTGGAGAGAAGACACTTATATACCATATATGCTTCGTGTTATGAGTTCTTGGGCTACATATTATGATATTACATATCTTCCACCTATGGTTAAAAAACCCTCAGGCTAGTACAGATTAATGATGAAAGATTGTAATATTCTTATTTTTAGAAGATTCTGCTGAATTTGCTGCTCGTGTTCAAGGAGCAGTAGCTCGATCAATTGCCAAAGATGTTCTTCCTTACGATGGAGGAATGAAAAAGGAGAGAGATCGTGTCAAATATCTCTCAAAGATTCAAACAGCTATATATGAAAATTTCATGTCATCCACAGCATAATTTATATGACAAGATTTTTTTTCTCTTTTATATCAAAAAAAAAGTCATAATTTAGAAGATTGAACAGTTTTTCATTAACTTATTTTATCTTCAATTTACTAGTTCAATAAGCTTTTTTTCAATTTTAGCTTATCAATTTCAATTTCTTTAATATTCTTTTGAATTTCAGTAATATATAGCTGCTGGGTCAGCTAATAAACTGCTGAACTATTATAGCTCTTCTAATCACAGTAATTATAACTTCAAAAACAAACAAAAAAAGAAAGAAAGAAATTCGAAAAGTTATTCTCTAAAATCTTTGAAATTTCCTCACTTTTCCTTCGTTTATGATCATATCATTGCCATATTACAAAATATTCATTCATATTTGTTCATTGTTTATTATGAATATTTTGCTTATCTCGTTCGTAAGAACAAAAAAATTATATTAAAACATAATAAATGAAAATTATTTTTTTTCTTGTTACATAGAATTAAGAAAATAAAATAACTTGAAACATTATTATGAAGCTGATTTTTAAACTCAAAACTAATAAAAGATTGTAAATCAGATACAAAGAAAAGCCATTTTAGTATCCATTTATGGATAGTAACGAATAATAGTTGAATTTATAAATTATTTTTCAATAATGTTATGAAGAAATGTACAACAAAAATATTTTGAAATAAAATTATTTTATTTCTTTTTCTTTTTCTTTTTTTTTTGGAAAAAAATGGAATTTAAGCCGTACTTGCTGATTGTGATGGATGACGAATGCGAGAAGATGATGCACGGTTGAGATCAGCTCGAAGGAAATAGACATATAGTGGAACAAGTGGAAATTGTAAAAGATATAGAACATATGCTACTGCATCAGCCCATAGGAACATGCGAGCTTGATCTTCACCACGTGATTGTAAATGTATGAACTCGTCAAGTATCTGAAACGATAAAAAAAATGTTTTTGAACTACTTGTTCAAAATTATTCATCAAGTTTTTGTGAATAAAGTAGTAAGTTGAACTTACTCTAAGGCTGTAATTTGGCAAGTTTAAAAGAAGGTTGATTGTAGCCATTAGTAAACATCGTCGAATTGCTTGAGTTCTACGATGTTCAGAATCCTATAAGACATTGATCTTTTATAATTATAGAATTAATGAAACAAACTATTATATTTTTCTGAGAAACAATTTTCATATATGTTGGACTTTGTTTTTGATGATCAACACTTATAGTTTCAGCAGCTATCAAAGCGAATTCAGTTTGACATGGATTCCTCAATATCAATACTGATATATCAGTTATAACAGTTAATATAAATGGAATGAAAAAGGTAACAATTGATTCTAAGACAACAATAACTTGTAAAGTTGTTCCTCTAAATGATAAATATTTATAATATCAATTATTTATTTATTTATAAACCAACCCAAATCTTTGGTCAACGCCACAATATGCGCCCTGTGCACCATCAGTATTGACTGTTAGCTCTGTAGTTAGTACCGGTGTCCATATTTGTGTCAAAAGAGAAAATCCTAGTACACTTAAATATTATATAATTATATATTTTATATAATATTTATATAATATATATATATACCACATAATTGAAAAATATCCATGAAGATATTTACTATTCCTTCTTGATCTCATTGGACAAAACACGTACACACATCTCTAGAAAACAAAGAAAAAACATATGTGAATGAGATTGAGATGATGAAACAAAATGTAAAATTGAAATTTCTTTAAGAATATATGGTTTATTATACTCATTTTTCTCGTTATCTTCCCTTTGCAAAATGAAATAAACGCTGAAATAACTATGGTAGTAGACTTGATGAGATATTAGAAATGCTATTTCACTCTTTCATGCATTTGTAAAAGTTTGATCCATTTCTGTCTCATGTGGAGAATCAATTAATTTCAAAATTGTATGTAATATTCTAGTATGGAACTACTTCAAGAATTATATAACATATGTATATAGTTTAGGATTAATATTAACAAATATTCACCTGAAAATACATAACAACGTATGTCCAATGTATAAAACAACTGGATGCATCCACTATATAACTGGATAGTTTACACATTGTAGGTCCATGGAATATTCCTCAAATAATCAAAATAATAAATTTATAATTATATTTATATAAATACCTGCTAATACTGAGAAACTTTCTATTAAGACAGTAATACATATAGTGAATAAAAGAGTAAAATTTCCTAATATGATTGCAATTAAACATGCATAATACTGACTTTTTCTAAATATTTAAAAATAAATTGACATATATGTATATATATAAATATATTTTAATGATTAAACTATAAATAGAAAATAGAATAATATGTATTACCTGTGTCTTCGTAATGAAAACAGACAGAATGGCAAGAGAGGAAGAGTTATAAAACAGACAAATATTACTGATATAAATAAAAGTCTAGATGAATATATCCATTCTTGGAATACAGATTCTTCAAGAGCATATACCATTCGTTTTTTTAATAATCAACTATTGATACTGTAATAAAATAATTTTATATAATATAAATAAATAATAATAATATAGAATAGTTATAAAGATAATATTTTTATATTTTAGTTGAGAAAATATTAAAAAATATTCTATAAATCAAAGAATATGCTTATAAAGATATGGGATACTTGTAGTAATAAGTGGTTGATCGCAGTTCATATACGACAAGGAAAAAGGACATGTCAAAGTTGAGAAAGCTTTAAAATTTTGATGTGTGCAAGAGCTAAAAAGATATTTCTTTAGATCCATTTTTTTTCTCTTAATATTTAAAATATAGTGAGAAGTGAAAAAAATGGGAAAATAATCTAATTTTATCATATAAATCATATGATATATTCTATAAATATTTTTATTAAAGAATAAAATATAAGAGAAGGTCATCGAGTATAACATGTATGTTAGTATGTACACTGTGGTGCAAAATATTGTAACCTCTTTATTTTAACTTTTTTTTTTTTCAAATGATGTTTTGTTCCAAATCTTTTTGTATTGTTTAGAAGCTTTTAAATTAACAAACATTTTATTATTAAGAGGAAAATTAATTAACAATGTGGATGTGAGAAAAAGTGAAAATAGTTTTTTTACAACTTTTGGGCAAAAATGAAGTTAAACAAAAAAATTAAAAAACACAATTTTAATATGAAGTAGGACCTCCATTGTTTTCAATTACCTGAGCTAAACGTCTTGGCATGCTTGATGCCAAATTTGAACAGGTTTCAATTGATAAGAGGTCCCATGCATGTAAAATCGCTGTCCGAAGTTGTCTAGTATTTTCATACTGTCTTCCATCTTCGTACAGCTTTTTAACAAGAATACCCCATAGATTTTCTATAGGGTTTAGATCAGGGGAATTGGAAGGCCATTTCAAAACACTAATATTATGTTCATCCAGCCATGTTTTTGTGGACCTACTGGCATGGATGGGGGCATTATCTTGTTGAAAAATCAAATTTTCACCAGGATAACTGTTGATATAAGGAATCAGACTATCTTGTAGGATAGCCTGATAGTCCTCGGAGTTTAGTGTGTTCGTTGTGAATTGGATCTGCAACTTTCCCGTTGAGGAAAATGCAGCCCAAACCATAACTGAACCTCCTCCAGCGGTACGTTTTGAGAAGTACCTCGGCTCCTTACGAAGGTCCCTCCAATAATGATGGACTCCGTCAGGACCATCGAGGTTGAACTTCTTTTCATCAGAAAATATGACCTAGAACAAAGAAATTAAAATCTACGTTTTTTATATTCTGTTTACTTTTGTCCACTCTCGCTCCTCATTCTCTTCGGCAAAAAGGACCCTATTTCTCTTATGAACAGGGGTCAAAAACGGGGCTTTTCTCATTTTAGCTCTCTTTATGGTTGTCGCTTGTGACAGAACCTTGCGTACCGTCCATCTCGATACGTTTAAATGCAGTTTGCCTGCAATAGTACTACAACTGTTAGTAGAATTAGACGCTAAACGTATAATTCGCCTCTTATCCCTGTCATTCAAAACAGGCTTCCTACCACAATTTGAACGTCTTGAATTGACGCTACCTTCTGATAAGAAGCGGGTCACCGTGCTTCGTGCACGGCCCAGATTTTCGGCAATTGCTCGATGGCTCCAACCCGCGACAGAAAAGGCGTGGATTTGAGCTTTCTCAGCAACTGACAAGTCTCTGGTTCCGGGCATTATTCAGGTAAAGCCTGAATAAATTTCAAGAATTAGCAAAAATATTCAAAAAATTAAGTTGAAAGCAAAAAAAATTATTTTAAAGTTTTTTTTGATGATAGTAATGATCGCTGAAAAAAAGGTTTTGTTCATATATCTTTTTTATGACATGCGTTGACACCTTGCTTTATTTATGGTTTGACACATGTAGAAGTGTTTATTATTTATTTGTGAACATTGTTCAGAAAAATATTGATATTAAAAAAATTTAGATTTTTTTCAAGAGGTTACTATATTTTGCACCACAGTGTATATGTATGTATGTGTGTGTATGTATTATAATACTAGAAAGATAAAGGAATATATTGAATGTTTTTAGGAATGTCCTCTTGGATCTTTTAATGAAATAGAAATGCTTAAACCATTTAAATGTAAATAATATATTAATTCATAATTAATTAATTGTGAATAATTTCTAATTGTTAGTATGTAACTATTTTATAAGAAGAAGAAGAAGAAGAAGAAGAAGAAACGTTATCAACAAATATGAATTTAGAAAAGTATATTCATTAAAGATTTGAAGATAATTTTAATCCTAAAATCCTAAATAATCAATAGTAGGATGATTAATATTTTCTCTTTTATTCAATGCTTCTTTCAATGTAATATAATTTTATTCATTGGTTTAATTCAAAGAATATTCACTTACGTTACTCCAAATGAAAAAAAAATTTAAAATTCAGTTATACGATGTCATTTTATAAATAAAATAGAAAAGTATGTTATCAGAAATGATGAAAAGAAATATATAAAACTAAAATATATTAATTTCAATATGTATCTTTCATTCATATACTATGAACCCTAATTGAATTTTAGGATTCTTATTAAATTTTCATATTAACGTCTTCTTAGGTTTATTTAAGTAATTTCAATAAATTAAGTAAAATAAAACATTCAAAGGTATGTGGTATTTTTATTTTATTTTATAGAAAAACAACAACTATTACTATTATGAATTGAAATATTTTATTAGCAAAAATGAAAAACCCACTATATTATTTTAAAAATAAGATTTTTATATTTTTTTCAAAAAAAAAAAACATTATCTTAGTTGTGACCAGATTGATGAATTTCTATTTTGGTTATCTCTCTTCCTTCCGTTTTATAATAAAAATTCTATTTGATCTAATACTATATATTAGTAATATGAAATATTGAAAACTGACCGAATTGCATAAGAGATTAATAAGAAAAAGTGATGAAAAGATGAGAAGAAATTGCTAATCTGATGTTTTCTTCACTAATTATGTGAAATGTGATAGGTGGAATCAAAATAGTATACTAAGGCTATTGAAGGATAAGGATATACATAATGAATGAATGTGAAGATGAATTCCACGAAATATTAAAAGATGCAAGAAGGGGGGATATTGCAGAAAAGTTTTTCAAATAAATAGCCGTCTTTTAGTAAAACTTCTAACTACGAAATTAGTTGATTTATTCTATCATAGTAACTTCCAGTTTTAATATAAAAATGTGAATATTTTATAAGAAAGCTTCAATGAGTTCAGCTTATCCTCAAAAATTTTGAAAGCGAAGATGGTCAAATATATGAATAAATATTATAATATTTGATAAAATAAAATAATTTTTATAGTGAACAATGATATAAACGCTTCGGTAAATCTCATCGTGTGATTTTTCTTAATTATGTACATAGAGCGAAGTCAAAAACATCAACACTAATACTATAAATAGAGAATTTTTCATAAAAAAAACATAATGAAGACAGAAATCATAAAAGAATTTCTGAATTAGGAAAAAGTGAGGGAGAGTATAGGACATGATGAGGTGATTGGAATTGGAAACAGTTTTGGCATTGTCCTTTTAAATCTGAAAAGCCTTTGAGAATAGTAAGTTCAGTGGCCATCTTAAAATGGAAAATCTACTTAAATAAGTGAGAAGGAGTGTAATGACTGAAGAAAAGAAGAGAACTATTGAGAGAAAAGCTTTCAAAATAGAAGATTGAGAGAGAATTAGAAATAAGAATAGATAGTAATTGAGAGAAAAAGCTAACGATATTTATCTCATTCTAAAAGTTCCACCATATATGGACACTTTGACAATTTCCTTTATTGAAGGGTAAATGAATTGAAATAAATAGGCAAATATAGAATATATATTATATATAATATAGAAAAATAAATTTAAAAATTTTCATTTCCTGACGTTTCCTTCATTATAAGTGTATGTGTGTGTGTGTGTGTGTGTATGCCTGTATGTATGTTTATGTTCATCAGATGCAAAAAAAAAGGTTCATTAATCATTTTTGTTTTTTTATTAAGAACTTCCAATATATATTTTTTTAAAAATGAAAGTAGCATCTCGTTTTTTTTTTGTAAAAGTTTTATAAGAAAACAAAATTGTTTCATTTAAATTGACTAACTAATACTGAGTTTAGTATACATGATGAATACATACACACATAAAAATTAAAATTTAACATATCCAATATAATTAAAATTAAATTATAGTTTAGAAAGAAATTTAATAAATATATACATATCTTAATATATATTTAGTTAAAATAATTATTCAAAAATATATAAATCAATGGCCATATTCATTACAAATAAAATAATTTTTTAATTTTTTTTCCGATCAAATGAACGGCGAAATAGTAAAAAATAGAAAGTTAAATGTTATGTTAAGATATAACAATAGATAAGCTATACAATATAGCTATACATAAATACAAATGATCGTATTTTGAAAGATCAGAAATTGGAGCTTGTTCATTTATAGTTTATTTTCGGAATATGCTAAGAAACTAGAGGCGGAATAAGAAAATGATGCCAAAAATAGTTTCTAACTACTTTTAATTTCAAATAAATAAGTGATGTAATTAGAAAGTTAATAGAGATGTTTTCATTGTTTCAAATCAATCTTTAGTATTCATTATAGAAATTAATTTTATTATAAGAAGAACATTTTTTTTTTGAAATCTGTAATTTGACAGTAAATGAGAAAACGAAATGAAAAAATAAGATTGCTAGCATAATCAGCTGGGAGTGAGACGAGAAGACCAGAATACGGCAGAATTCAAAAAATGAGATGAATAATGATTTTTGTTTTGTTGCTTTGGAAAATTCTATTAGTTAGTTATAATGAGAATATATGATATTTTACAAATATAATTACAATATTCTGAGATTAAAATATAATATAATCTTATGTATGTATATTTAAAAATTATTAAAATATTTATATTTATGAATTTTTAAAATTAATTTTGAAAACAAATAAACACACTCAAATATGCATACTTTATAATTATTACTATAAGTTATAATATTTATTATAAAAATAAAGATATAATACGATTGCACTATACTGTAAAAATTCTTCCTCGTTGGTTCAGATTAACATATATAATTCATATTTGCTAACGATTTTGCTTAATTTTATTATTTTCTACAACGTTTGTACAGAAAAATATTTTTTATTCATTAAACCTTATTTTATTAGAATTGTATTATATTAATTATACAAGTTTTAATGATTTTATAACTTCTCTCTCAAGAGAATTCACTATTCAGATTATATACTAGATAAATAATTGATTTAATCTATAAATGTCATCTGTAACAGATTTTTGAAATGAAACGACGTTCATTTTCTTGATAAGAGCTATTATAACTAGTTTAATATCCTCTAGGACTCCAGCTATATAAGGAACACAATTGAGAAATAATGTTGAAATCAGCTTTTCCTCAAGAATGCTGTCGGTTTCAAATCGACTGTGGGCATACAAATGTGTTACATATTCAGCATTAACGTTCTCAGCTGTAGCACTATTGTCTGTATGTTTGAATATCATTTGAAAAATAATTTTATTTTCAAAATATTTTTAGGTTACTATTACTCTTCCAATTCTTTTTAACTATATGTCATATATTCATGACACAATGAATAGCGAAATCTCAAACTGTGAAGTAAGACATAAGAAATCAAAAGATTCTTCTAACATTTTTTTCTTTCAGACATCAAACAATGAGATTTGGAGAGAGTATGAGGAGTCTTTGCGTATCCCAACGAATCGAACTAGACGTCAAGCTTATAATAACGGAGAACATCTGGGTGCATCCGGTGTTAATTCTGATAAAGGTTGCGGAAGTTGTTGTGTTCCTGGTCCACCAGGGCCATGTGGAATGCCTGGAAAGCCAGGACGTAATGGAAAGCCTGGAGCACCAGGAATGCCAGGAATGCCTGGAGCTACAACTAATTCTGAGCCTTGTAACCCAATCACTCCACCACCTTGCCCACAATGCCCTACTGGACCTCCAGGACCCCCAGGAGAGCAAGGAGCAGCTGGAGATGCCGGTCCAGGAGGTGCACCAGGACGACCCGGAGCAGAAGGGTACTTAAATTCCAAACTATGTTTCTTAATTGTAGTTAAATTGTTCTAGAAATCCAGGCGAGACAGGAGCAAAAGGAGCTCCAGGACCTCCAGGAGAAATGGGTCAACAAGGATTACCCGGAGAACCAGGAACCCCTGCACCTAATGAATCTGTTGAACCCGGAGAGCCAGGAGCTCCAGGAGATCAAGGTGAAACAGGACCACCGGGACCACCAGGACAACCAGGACCAGATGGAGCTTTGGGTATGAAAGCATATGAGAAAAAAAGTAATTTTTATCTTCAGGACGTCCTGGACCAAAAGGAGCAACTGGAGCTGATGGAGCACCTGGAGCAGAAGGGCCAGCAGGAGAAAAAGGAGCACCAGGATCTCCAGGAAAGCCCGGAGAGAAAGGAATTTGCCCCAAGTATTGTGCTATGGATGGCGGAGTTTTCTTCGAAGATGGAACTCGACGTTAATTCAATTTCATATGGCCAATATATATCAAATAAATATATTATTGAAGCAAAAAAAATCTGTTTTTCACTTTATCCAAAACTATAAAAAGCAGTGAATGTGGGTTGTTTGAGTATTAAATATATATATACGCATATATAGTATATATATGTATATCATATTTTATTTAAAAAATAAAAAGTAAAAATGAAGAAAAAAAAAAGGTTTTACAACGAAAATAAAAATTTATTTTCTGTCAGATCAAATATAACAAGAAGAAATGTTCTTTTCTCTTTTAAAATATACAAAAGATATATATATATATAAAGATGAATAATAATTTATATATGTATATAACTACATATATAACTATTATTCTTACATAATTTTAAAATTTTTAATTATAAAAACAATTTTACCAGTTAAACTACCACATATAATTCATATTAATCGGGACAAAATTGAAAATAATATTTTTTGATACATGAGAGGAATTTCAATAAAAATTTCGAATCAATCGCTTTAGAGCTCTATTTGATGTTTTGGAAGATATTAGAGATTTTCTAGAAAGAATCATAATAATATAGTTTAAATTTCATTCTTCTGCATTCTGAATCCAGCGCATGACGCGTGCATTCTTTTCCAAAAGACTTAGACCTCTTCCTCGAGCTTCTGAAAAAATGAAAAACTTTAAAACAATTTCAGAAATGATTACAAACCTTCATTAACAGGAGTGTCATTTGGTTTCTGATTAGAAATGGATGTTAAGTTTTCTGATTGATCATCATCGTCGTCACGTTTTGCTTGTGAAGCATCAAAAAAACCGTCATCTGTAGATCTTTCACTGCCAGGCTGTCTTCAAAAAAAGAACGAGGTTGTATATAATCCTTTATTTTTGTATAAAATACCTTTTATCGTCATAATCACTATGAGGAAGCCCACTATCTGTTGTAGGCGATGGTAAAGAGGGAGCTTTACGAGGAAAACGTAGTATTTGGCCGTATGGGGCAGAACCTTCGCTGAAACAATTGAGAAATTAAATAATCAAATATAAATAAATAGTATACCTGTCTTCAGAATCACTTGTATCTTCTGAATAAGTTTGTCTTACGGCTTCTTCTAAATATTGTCTTTCGCTTTCATCCATTATGTTTGTGGTTGATGTTGATTGCTGAAATAAACATGATATTTGATGAAAGACTTAATCAAAAAATGCTCACAATATCCGGTTCAGAAACTTGTAGAATGGGGGTAGCTGGACGATGAGCTCCACTTCGTCTCTTCACAGAGGCAACCGAGCATCTGGTTAATCCTTGACAAGGTTTGGCTTAAAATATCTTATTGAAAAATAAATAAAATACTGTTAAACTCACCAGATAGTTTTGGAACAGCTTGTTTAGTTTGCCAAGAGTTATCGGAATCTGAAGTCAAACGACGAGGCTTGGGAACTGGAGCACATCCATTTTCATTGATCTCGTTTCCAGTTGGTAGTTCAGTCATAGACTTCTAAACAAGATATGTTAATATAATTAAGAATTACCAAAATTCGAATTAAAATAGAAAGCAAACTAAAAATAGAAAATTGATAAAATAAAATTTAGACATAACAGTATTGCAGAAAAGATAAATACGATTTGGAAGTAGATCAGAAAGGTATCAGTAAGAAAATACGAAAGAGGAAGAGAGATAAAGAAATAGAGAAAAGAATACAAGAAACCTGCAGCTGATCAAGTCGTTATCATCATCAACACACATAAACATGATGATAACGATCATTATCAGATAGCAACACTGATGGTTAGCCTGTTAAATTTGACGCGTAAAGAGATTTTCAATAAATGCAATCATGATATTGATGGATAAATGATAACAGTTGACCTATGTTGCTTTATGCCTTTTAATGTTGCAACATCAACATGAAAAAAAAACATGAATAAACTTGCTTACCATTTTCGAGAGCCGAGGTTTAGGAATGGGTGGTGAAACTGGACACGTTTCAGTTGAACTTGGAAGAATAGATATTGGTTTTGTAGAAGTAATATCAGTGGATAATCTATAAATTATTAAATTATTTTTGAAATAATTTAAATTTAATGTAATATTCTGTATTAAAACTTACTCTTCAGTTCGTATTCTCATAGCTTCACTTTTTGGAGGAAGGGGTGGTGGAACACGTGAAGAACGAAAAGCTAGATGTGTTGAAGGAATACGGACGACAGGAATACCAGCAGAAAATATCTAAATATAGAAAAAAATTAATAAATATAAGGTACATTCATATATAATATGTGTAATAACTATTTAAAAAAAATAGAGATCAAAACGTATAAGATTTTGAGTGCAAAAGTTCACTTACAGTTGGTATATCACTTGTATGTGGCTGATTCAAGTTATATGAAGAAGTGGTCTTGGTCGTCCTGACAGTTGGATGACATCGTTGATGATGGGTTCCACACATGCTACTGCTGCTACTACTGCTGGTACTTTGGTCGCTGCTCACGACGTCACCACCACGCCCAGATGATACGACGATCACTCCACCTAAAAAAGGATCTGTTTGAGAGATATGGCCAGGAAGCGTTATGAAAGTTTTTTTCATGAACCACGAAAACTTTAAAGAAGAACATAATCGTTTTAGAGTAAATATGAAAAGAATAGAAATAACTATGTTTTCTCAAGTTTATTGTAAATAAATTGTCCCGTCCCCCCCATCGCATATAAAGAAAACAGTCCGAAGAAGCTTTGGAAGTTCATACACACTTGATGTGATAGCTTGTTTCGGAAATGAAAAGCTGAGAACGTCCTCGACGACAACAGTACCACTTTGCAATTGACCGGGCAAAATAGCAAAAGAGTAGGCAAAAGAATCGTTTTTATCATGATTCTGTCATTTCGTGTGAATAAAACATTCTACTTTACATTAGTACCCATAGAAGATGAAGGCTGAAGCTGAATAGACTACAGATAGAACAACGTCTAATCAACAATGGTCCAGGTAAATTGAGATTACAAACCCGTTCACATGCATGTAATGTTTTTCTATTATTTATAGATTCAATAAAAATATTCAAATAGCAGAAGTAGGAAGAATAAATAAAATAGTGAGAGAGAGAGAGAGAGAGAGAGATGTTGACAAAAAGTCCCAGCATGGTTTTATAGTTAAAAGCTTAAATTATTATTTGAAGTAATGCTTATTTATAAAAATAAATAAATAAAACTAATGTAAGATAATAAGAAATAAAATTATTTTCTTATTTCTTTCATCTATAATTGAAAGTTTCTAGGAAACATGATGAATAACTTAGATAATAACTAAAGATATGATTGACTGCTTTGACAAAATAAATAAACGATTGACAGATGTGAATATAAGGTAAATAACGGAAAATTTAAAGAAATTACCTCTCGAGAGTGTCGAAGTAAAGTTTTGTTGATGAGGATATTTTTGAGGAAAATTTATAACATTTCTTCGATCCATGTTATAAGATGATGGCTGATAAGACATCATTTCTATTATTCTGAAAGCAAATTGATATAATTAAAATATATATATAATTAAATAAATAAATAAAAAGAAAAGAAAACCGTATACTATAATAAACAAAGATTAAATATAATTAACAATTAAATGAGAATATGATATATGATTTCAGAAGAAAATAGACAATATATAATAGTTGGAATGTTCAAATGAAATGGAATTTGTAGTTGTGTAGTAATTTGGTAAGTATTGAAAGTTTAAGAAAATTCCAACAAAACGTTTTGCAAATAATGAATTTGGAAGAAGAGAAATGGTTCTTCTCGATTTCGCGGAGAAAATAATCGAAATTCTGACCATAAGTTCAAGTAAGTTATCATTTTCTGCACAAAAAAAGTGAATTAATTATATATATATATATATATATATATATATATATATATATATATATATATATATATATATATATAGTATAATGTTTATGTGTTATAAGCATATAGGTTATGCTCAAAATATGAAAAGAAATGATAGATTGAAGCCGAGAAATAATTACGAAAAGAAACTGGATAGTACGAGATAAAAAGGAAAGTTAATAACTGTTCTATGAGTCTGTTATAGTATAAATGAAACAGGGTTGAAGATTTCACGTAACTAATGTACACGTGGAATACGAGTCATGCACGTGAAATAATGATAATAAACCAGAAAAGTAATGTTTAGATAATAAAAAGAGAAAGAATAAAAACTTTTTTATAAATTCAAAATTCAAAAATCTCAATATTCTTTAGTTTGTTTGTTTTAGAAAAAAAAACTTATATTAATTATGTGTATAATAAGATTAATAGAATATGGAAATGTTATAACTAAATGAGAATAAAGAATGAATATTGAATGAAAGATAGAAACAGCAATTATAATGATTGTTCATTGATATGACCTGTGGCTATTTTCAAAAAAGAACGATGAGCAAAAAACCCATTCAGAAGAAAATGAAGGATCTCTTACAAGGTGTGAATAGGGGCACTTGTATCATACAGCACTTAATTCAAAATATATAATTGACGAATATATTTCATTTTATAATATATGAACAACATAAGGCTTTAATACCCAAAGTTATATAGAATCCATAATTTTTTAAAAATGAATATTCTATTATAAAAAATAAAATAGAAAATAAACGTTTTGTTTTATATTTGAAAATATTAATGATGATTATAATTACTAAAGAGGAATTATTTATATTTATATTGAAATCTATGTAAATAAATGAAAACGTTTTTCATTAAAAGTTTCAACAGAAAAACGAAAAGAATATTATATTCCATTCTAAATGTGAGCAATCTCAATAATAAGCTCAAATATTGTTAAAAATTCAAGCGAATAGTTGAGATGAACAAACATGGAAAGGAAATAAATTCAAAAAAAAAAATTAAACATAACTAGCGAAATGTATAAGCATACAACATCAATTATATTGCTATATGCATATATATATATACTTTGAATTCTTATCATATAATAGTTAATATATGTTTATATTATTTCGATAGATACATAATTGTATTTTTTTTCATAAAATAAAATGATATTAATAAGAAAATATAAAAATATATTCTATTAAATCAGAATTCAGAGGACACTAAAAGAAAATAGAACAATAAAATACATTTTCACATAGAATAATACAATGTTTCTTTACAATATCATATACATAAGTTTAAATATGACTTGTTTTTCAACTAAATTTTATTTTAAAAATAAGATCAGAAAAGAAGATGTATTATAAAGATCGAAGAATATATTATACATATAGACAACATTTAATTAATTTTTAAAATATTTTAATTAAAATTTCTTAGCTTAGAAAGCAGAAAAAAACATGAAAATTCAAAGAATTAATCGAAAAAAAGACATTTTAATGCGTGAATCATAATGATTGTGATAATGATGATGTGAGGAGATAAGCAAGTTGTTCCACATGCTAGAACATGAGAGTCCTGGAAAACTGATTTTTCAGATCATAATGGGATAGATTTATTTGATAATTGTTTTTTTTCACATTTAATTAATTGATTTATTTTTTTGCCAATTCGGTAAAAATGAGTAGGATGACGATGACTGATGATTTGGATGATAACGTGCAGATGTGTTCACGGAGTGAGTGAAAGAAAGAGAGAATGAGAGAAAAAGAAACAGATTGAAGGAGAAAGGTGAAAGAGAGAGAGAGAGGGATTTCCTAAGTTTCCCGGATGTTAGATACATTGAATGACAATAACATTGAAATGTAAAAATTGGCAAGACATAAAACCCGTTGAATCAATCAATTGTGCATACTGTTCTATTAAAATATAAATAGAATTTTTAAAAAATGAGAAAGTGATGGAGAAAAAGAATAAATATTTGGAATTATTCAGTCAATTTTATTACAAAAATACTTTCATATCTTAATGTTTAAAATTAAGATTTCGTATTTTTATGAATTATGTTATACTTATTATTATTTTTTTATATTAAAAATTATAAAATAAGATTACCATAGCATTATCGTAATCTCATATATATTTTCTACTTTTGGCATATACATATGTATAAAGTAACATTCACATTCTATACATTTTACCGTTGTGAACATCTTCTGAAAATGGAATGGCATTTCTGATAAAGACGTCAACATTTACAAAGAAGGCGTTGATGTTGATTACGAGAAAACAATGATGACTGTGACTAGCATTGGGTGGAGTTTATTGTCTTTCTTACTGGAAAATGTTCAAAGTAATTGAGAAACGTTCACACGTTTATGCAACGTATAGAGTATATAATATGTGAGATCAAAAAGGTTTCTCACGTGAGATGTCTTGAATATCTTGAATTCCATCAAATGAAGAATTATATTTATATAAGACAATGCCATATAGTTCACATGTTCTGTATAAGGAAGTGGAAAAAAAAAGAAATTTTATCTGTTTCTGCTCTATTCTACCGGAAACTAACGTCAATCATATTAATGTCGATGAACTGTAGTATATGTACATCATAATGAGTAGCACATGATAATTGTCTCGAAAAAAAAGATGAACGTGTAACAGGTTCTCGTTTGTCTTCGTTCGTTAATCTTATTGGCACTTTTAAAAGTTTAAAAGCTAGCTTGCTAGCTAATCAACAATTAGTATAGCAAAATGTTTTAATATTTATATTATATCTATGTCTATATATATATATATATAATATGTTTTTATATAAAGTTGTTTGAAATGAAAAAAAAGATCAGGAAAACAAAGGAAATGTCATTTCGTGAATTCAAAGCTAAGCGTTTGTTTAACAAAAATCTAAAAAACACACGTGCAAATCTTTCTTCCAATTGATTGTGGACTATTACTTTAGTAAAATATTTTGAATAAGTAGGGTGGATGAGTAAAATATAAATGAAAACAAACATGAATTCTCTTTATGGAATATTTTCAAATATTTCAAAATATAATAAATTTTATAAAATCTCATTGAAATTAGTAAAAAGTAAAAGAATAAGGAAAGCTTTCTGTTTGCACAAATGACCATTGTAAAGCTATTATCAGTTTATTATCGCTACAAAATAATCAGATTATACAAACTATTATAATTCTATTATATATATATATATATTTATATATTTTCAAATTATACAAGATATTTTGTGTGGTATAGTATCAGAATATACATATATATATATATATATTCATTTATCTAAGTTTAAGTTGAAAGAGATAGTAGTATAGAAATACGATTTTTTAAAAAAATTATAAAGAATGATAAGATAAAAAGTCTTTATAGGTTGGTTATTTTTTTTTAACATGTCAGAATTAAATAAATCTTTTGTAAAACATGTGGAAAGGACATTCAATTGAAATGACACAACAGGGGGTTACAAAATTGACAAGGACATCCACGAAAAATGACTTCGAATAGAAGCGCTGAATAGCAATGCAAGTTCTTAAGTTACAAATTATTCAATTTATCAACAGAAAAACTGTAATCTATATGCATAAATCTATATAAATCTATATATTATATATATTTATTTATTTATATAATATTCAGATGAAAATATAGAAAACAGAGATATTGCATTTACGAAAAGATATTTCATATTGAGATAGTGATGTGACATTAACCGAAATCTTCTGTGATATCATTATCTATCCTTCTATCCTTTCTTTTTTTTCGTTTTTTTCTTAATTTTATTAATTGGAATAACGGACCTATTAGAAACTGAATAGTTAAAAGAATCTAAAAAGTGAAAAGATTGATAGTTTGATTGATAAAACAATTTAAATGAAACTTAAGAATTAGCATGTGGAACCTAATCTAAATGTCCTATATACACTAAGAATATAAAAAAAAATATATATATATATACTTATGTATAAACTCATGAATCTGGACGTTTATCATGTTTTTTTCGATTTAAATTGAATTTTGTCGAAGAAAATGAGGAGAATTGGAACGAATCAACGAAAGCAACCGTTGTAAGTGAATAAACACAAGAAATAAGATTTGCTGTTCTTCATACATATACTTACTTTCACGTAAACCACGTGAAAAATGAATGTTTACTTACCAAAACATTTATTTGATATTCTTGAAAAAATGAAAAAGTTCATAGATAAAACATCAAAAAGATCATAGAGCATTATAGAAAGAAATATTGAATAGTTTTCAATTGATATGTACATATAGATAGATACGGTTAAGATTTATTAGATGTATGATACAAGGTTTTAAAAGTTCAATTATAGGTTTTAAAACTTGAAATTAAGAATAATTGTTAAAGTAAAATTAATTATATTATATTTTATATGATATAATAGTTATTTATTTGTAATTTACATTTAAAAAATTCTTTATTGATATTTGATTTAGAAGAAATTCAGAAAAGAAAGTAAAAGGAATCAAAGTGTGAATTCACAGAAATATTTATCCATATGAGAGAATAAGAGTTGATTGTTAATTGGGATTTGGAGGAGGAAGATATGAAAGACAAAATCGTTCGTACAACCTAATCTCTGATTGTGAGTGAGGGTTACAAATAGAGCGCAGAGAATCCTATATGCTGATTATTGAGAACAAGTTTTAATCTCCTCTCAACCAGCCTATCCTCTACTCGTGTTCAGTTGAATAGTATTCTTCTTCAAAATCTTTTGGGTTTCACTAACATCAATGAATATGTATGAATTTCAAATAAAAAAAAAACATGAAAGAAGGTTGAATATGAAGTTCAGATCTTTGAATAGTAGCTTTTGGAAAATAATTTATTTTGACAAAAAAAAACGACGTGTGAAGCATTTCATGACACATCTATTCAAGACAAAGTAATTTTCTCTACGTGATGCTAACTAAATAGAATTTGACAGTCAGCGACGTTTTGTCAATTTTTTGATGTTTGAATCTGTCCAAGAAAAATGTTGAAAATAGCATGAAAAATAATGAGAGTAATAAGCGAATTAGATAGAAAAAGAGAGAAAGATGAAGCAAGAGAAACTTTTCGAGCCGTTTCATTCTTGACTCCGATATTTTATCTTTCTTCGCTCTCAATTGACTTCATTATATTTCACGTCTTCCGATGTCAGAGTCATGTGCTTGACAAACAGAAGCAAAGAAGCAGCCTGTCTTGCCGAGCCTTATCTTCTTTCTTGAAACCTATTTTCTTAAAATGAGCTTGAGCGTTCTGCAGACCTTTTGGCATATAATCAAAAGAGAAAAAAATTTGAAATTCAAATAAAAAAAATATAAGAGGTTAGTGTCAATAGGAAAATGCCTCTTCACAAAAAGGATTGTTTGGCAATGAATAAAGTCTTAAAAGATGTATTCTAATATAAAAAAACAATATTTTCACAAGAGACATCTTGAGAGTCTTTGAAAAATCCAATGTTTTCAGACCCGGCGACGAGATATAATCAGTTTTGTCAAAAAATTTTCAAGAGGAACTTCGATCCATTTTTAGGTCAGGTAATAGTTGATTAAAAAAATCAAAAAAAAAAAAGGAAAAGAAATAAGAATTAGGTTCTGTTATTTGAATAGAGAACTGGTCTACCCTTTTTTTCTTGAAAGAAAACAACAACGAAGAAACAGTAAAAAGCAATAACTTCATTAATTCTGTTTGAAAAAGGAAGAAAACTTTCAATTTTATGAAAAATAATTTTTTAAAAAGAAATAATTTGATGTTTATAGAATCGTTGAAGTCAATGAACTCTTCAAATACATACATATGTGTATTCTATGAGCGTAACACTATTTAAAAAAATCTTTGGTTAGTTGTTGTGATGTTATATAGAAATATAGATTCTCAAGGGTGTTTGGCAGAAATAAAAATATCCAAGAAGTTGCAGTATAATCAACTATTTATTTATTTTTTTCGAGAAATCAAATAATTTTCTTGTATGTATGTGAGAAGATTGAAAGTAGAATATGTTAGTGAAAGACGAATTGCTCTTATTATTTGTTATAGATAATACTAATGATTTGTATTAAATTATGTTAATTTATAATAACATATTATACTTAAAAAAATGAAAAATTATAAATTCAAATATGTTGAAAGTAAAAGAAAACCAAAATACGAAATCGAAATAGGACATGACTAGGTGAGGAAATTAGTAGATTAGCGTTGTCGCCGAGAAATGGAGTACATGATTGTCAAGATGTTTCGTTTTCTTTTTACACCTTTTTGACACGATGATGTTCTATACAGAAGTCATGCTGGTATTCGCGGAGGGGAAGGGGAGAAACGATTTTTCATTCAGAAACTGTAGATAGTCTACTTTCGTTTTGAAATCAGAAGTAGTCAAGAGAAAAAGACAAAAAAACTTCTTTTGTGTTCTTATATGGAAAAGAAATGTGATGGAGGAAAATCATATGAGATGGACGAATAAAGAGTTTGTAGCACGGATTCAAGAACTACTTGATCAGATGATATCTTAAGGATGATATGTGTATGTGACTGTACGTGTTGGGGGGTAGGTGAGAGTAGTCGAAGAAAGCACGAGAGAGAAAGAAATACAAGGATATAACCGTAGGGCAAGACAGAAAGAGAGAAGCACGAGAGAAAGAGAGAGAATAAGGGGGGGGGGACTTTTGCAAAACATGTATGCTGACAGATGTGTAAGTTAATGATGATGATGATGATGACCATGGATGCCTCGCCTGGCTGCATTGTTACTAATGCCTCGACAGTTGAGACGTCAGATGTAACTGGCAAGTGTATGACGAAAATTACATAAAGGAAGTGAACATATCGGAAAAAATGGTCAGGGTTCAAAAGAAGGCTTAAAGATGTGCAAGTTCTTTTTGTCTTGGCAGAATACTTTTCTCTCATTTTTTCTGAAATTATTTTAACTATGGATGAATACTCTCGCCGATTTGTCACACGTAGGTGAATGAACCGTATTGAGTAAGTTGTTCATGAAGAAACAGCTTGTTTGCAAAGCACAAACAATTCTTCTTAGCTACCCTAATACGGTCTGGATGCCAGGAAAACATACCTTACGTATATATATGTATACATAGGGTTACATTGTCTAACTGGCCATTCATTTTTCCAAACGAAACTAGAATTAGGGAATTGAATCAGGTAAAAGCAGGAGAAGTTTCATATTCAAGAACGAGAATAACTATGAAACGGGTCTCAATCGTCAGGTTCACTAACTAGAAGACATATTTTTGAAACGACAGGCTTTTTTGAAATTGAGAAAATTCAAATTAAATGAATTGAAACAACAAGTTAACTATTACATCTTGGTTTATGATAGGAAAAACCTTTTCTGTTCATCAGAACTGTTAGAAGTCACTGAGAGGGGGGAAAGAGAAAACGATTGCAAAAACGATTATGAGGTTGATTACGGAGGGAAGACAAGCTTTTTGAACTATAGGCTTGTCATATACACCTTTTCTAAAGTTTTTGAAAAAAAGACGTATAGAAAGAATAATGGAATAGAAAAGAATAGATTGAAAGAATGAAAAGGGTGAAAGTTAAGATAGAAGGTATATACATAGATGTTAGTTGATGTATGAGATTTGAAGCCTAGATAAAACAACTAGTTAGGATTGTTTCTGAATGAAAAAGTAGAAGGACAGGTATGTAACCTATTCATAATCATATATATATGTTTGTATTTATATATACTATTATTATAATAATTTTTAAAAATTATATTTGAATAATTCTTATCGTTTTCGTTATAAATATCTTCATTGGGGTTCTTATTATAATTTTTTTAATTTAAAATTCCTCTCATATACATCTAAATATTTATATCGATATATCTATATCTATTAATATATAAGTATCAAAATATTCAAAAATATGCTATTGATATACTCAGAAATCATTAAATCAACGTTGTAAGGACATCCAATCTGTCTGCCAAGCTATGTGACATGGTAAAAGCCAATGAAAAAAAATTAAATAGAACCGGAAAGACAAGCAACTAAGAAGCCAACTGCCAATACAACTTGTCGTTTGTCCATAACATAATTGGCTATACATGTATAGAATCACCTATGTACTTAAATACAAGTTACTAGGTAGTATAAGAATATACTCTCAAAGAAATCAATTTTTGTAAAATCTTACTGTAAATTGATGATTATTTTGAGAAAAAAAAACAAGAAATGTAAAAGATGAATCAAAAGACGAAAGTCTATTAAAAGAACTAACTAATCTTAGAATTGCATGTCCATTACCTTTCCATCTGAGGGAATATGCTGAATTAAACGGGATTTTCAACCGTGAATTAAAAAGTTTGGAGATGTACATACATATATGCATATCTTATATAGAATTTAGAAATATATACATATAGGTAAATTATATCTTTTTTTAATTTTATTTAGAATTACATTTTTATTTCTTTGTCCGTTTTAATTTTTTTAATTAGAAAATCAAACTTTTTAGCTATTTAAATTATATTTTTTTTGTTGTTAAATATACAAATTCAGAAGACAATAGAGATACAATGAGGGCAATGTCATTGTCATCCTGATCGGCAACGACTCTTAAGGCATTGAGAAGAACACATTAAGCAAAGCATACACTTCAATCTTACCATATAAGGAAGATAGTGAAGGTCATTATAGAAAATGGTCGTTGGACAGTAAAGAAACCGGTAGATTGAATATTAATTTAATGAAAAAAAGTGAGAAACTATAGTTTTTCTTAACAAGACAATGATAATTATAATGTAATATATAGTATAATATACTATATTATATATATATTATAGTTAAATATATAATAATATAAGTAATCGATGAATAATATGTTAGATGTAAAGATATAAAATGTATTTAACGAGATAAGCTATATTTAGCGAAGTCATGATCAAAAAAAGGTTATAGTATAATGGACAATGATGTGTACCATCTTCTTCTTCTTTTGCACTTTTTGATTAAAAAACAGTTAAAGTTCATTTGCAATGCTAAAACGCAAAAATTTCCTTATATATTAGATAATTTGCAGAATTATTTATTTAATTAAATTAATCAATTATATAAATATCTTATTAACTATATCACAACACTATTCGAGTAGTTGCATCAAATGAAGAAAACTATATATACATATGTCTGCCAATTTATATAATTTGTTTTTGAAAATAAAAAAAAACAAAATGAAGAATATTTTTAAAAATATAATTATACATACATATTTTTCATTTACATGTGTTTTGACACATTTTTAAATTAAAATAATAATAAATTAATATTAAAATGACAAGAATAATGTATACTATCAATATAAATAGTTATATTCATGCTTCAAACATATCAAAATGTTTTAATTAAAACAAAAATCTTGATCGTTTAAGCAAGGTCATGAGAACTATAGTCGATTTTTAGAGATAGATAGTATGAATACGAATGAAATATTATGGGCTTTTGCTAGCTTCCAAACATCATAAAATGTGATTTTAATCTTTTTTTGTATTTAATATTTATGTTTTGAAATAAAAATTTCTAAGATATTTGAAGTCGATAACGGTAGTCTATGTTCTATGAAAACACTTTCATTTTTCATATTCAAAACACATTAAACGGTTGAACTTAATAACTAAATCTCTTTAAATCTATTTGTATATTTGTATTTTATTATTTAAAAAAGCGATTTGTATAGTTTAATAATTAAATATATCAATAAAGCTATGTATAGAGTTGATTCGAGAGAAAAACAATAATGAACGAGAAGTAGATATGTATCTAAACTTGTTCTTGTCATTGTTATGGGAAGTCAAAAATATGAATTTAAAGAAATTTTAATTCAATTAATATATATATATATTTATAAATAAAATCTTATATGTATATAGTTAGTTCAATAGTGCATATGACAAAGGTTTAGCATATACTAGGTAACATTCTCAGAAAACCAGTTAGTACATTCATACATAATAACTATTATCTATTAAATATTCATAATAATATATTTTATTTCTCGATTTTATTTTATACTATTAATTGCCTTTAACTTAACAGGTTTCGAAGATAATTTATTGGTTTTCTATTCATTTCAAAAAGAATATTATAGACATACTTACTTATATATAGTTAAAGCTTTTACTATCAGTATATGAATAGTTCAAGTTATACACAAGTATAATTAACTAATTTAATACGAAACAAAAAGTTGTGAAAAGTTTCTGCTAATCATTTAAAATTAAGAAATTAAACTAAATTAAAATTGAATTGATATGAAATATCTTAAATCAAAAAATAAATAGTTTAATTATACGTATAATCACGTTAATATATCAATTTGCAGAAGGTCGTTCATTTAGCAATCTATGAGATAAAATTTAAAACGAAATTAGAATCAGATGCAGAAAATAAGAATAGTATTTGATATCAGAAATGAAAAAAAAAGATTTCAATATATATATACTATATACTATATACTATATACTATATTATATTTATAATTACTCTTATTAGGATCGTATTATCTGTACTACAGGTGGTCTAACACATTTACACATCAATATCTAATAATATATTAATTATATTAACAAAACTATTAGTAAATTTAAGTTTATATTCTAAAACTTATTTTCTGTCATTTGTTTGGAGTTTTTCTTTTCTGCACACCCTCTTATTTCTCTAAATACTTCTCATTCATCCCTTCTTAATCATTTCATGAGCAATCCAGTTGCCAAGAATCCAATAGCAAACATAACAAAGATTGAGGAAACGAGCATACATATCACAATTAAAAGCAAATATTAAAATATAATTATCTAATTAATATTATAAAATTATAATAAAATTTGTATTAATATTAAATTATTATTATTTGATTCAAAAAAGAAATTTAAAAATTAAAGTTAACTAGGTATTTATCAGTAGTTTAGGGAGAAAAACTTGAGAAAAACTTGAATATTAAGTGTTATATCTAACACTTTTATTGGTAGATTTATATATATTATATATATAAATATATTGTATAATATGTGTATAAGTCATACAAGATAAGAAGAAAGATTCAGTTCAGTAATTGCGATTATCTGAATAAAAATGATAGGATGATCAAGGAAGTGATTTTCAAAAAATGATTGATAACTCGATAGAATATAATAGTTAGCTTGATAACAATATTATATAAATTACTAAAAATATTCATTTATTATAAAATAAAATAAATTAATTGTAATTTAGATGAAATTAAGGCTTTAAAATAAGAAAAGCAATACTTGATAAGTATTTGATGATGAATTAAATAGATAAAAATAGTGCTGAATGAATGAAAAGTTAAGAACCAGAAGCTGGTAGAGAGAGAAAGAGTGAATGAGAGAGAGAGAGAGAGAGAGAGAGAGAGAGAGAGAGAGAGAGAGAGAGGGAGAGATAAAAAGAAAAAGAGAGGGAGAGATGTATATATGTATAAAGAGAGAATGATAAAAATTCCTGTGGTAAAATAGAGAATCGGAGAACCCATACAGTTTGTTCTACTGAATGATACTGAGAATAGTTATTGATATGATTATGGTAGAGTATTACAGATGACATCAGAAAAGAAAAGAGTGATATCCATGTACTGATGATGGTAATTCGATTTTCGTTCTCTCTCTATCTCTCTCCCTCTCTCTCTCTCTCTCTCTCTCTCTCTCTCTCTCTTTCTTTCTTTCTTACTTCATCATTCGTTTTCCTCTCTTTATATCAAACTAACACTATATCATGACTACTAAGGATGAATGATATCCTTAATGAGAAGAGGTTGAATCTCTTTCAATCAATCGGAAACACTCGAGGGATATGGTTATCAGAACAAGGTCGATATAAACACGTACATATAACTATTTTTATTGTTAAAAACGTCTATTTAATGATGGTTTATATATATATTAGAATATAAATCTTTATAATATCTTTTGAATTAATAAATAGAAATAATAAAGTAAACTGGAAATGAAAATGCTTTCAAAATCTTACAAGCATTTGTGATATGTGTTCAGAAACTTTGCAGAATATTGTTTCATTCTGAACGTAATGAAGTTTTGCAATTACAATGTTGTTAGTTGTGTAGCTGACATCTACAGGCAACAATGGTAGTGTGTTCTCTCACAAAAAGGATTACAGCGGTCAGAAACATAGCCTGGGGGCAAAATGGAAATGGCATTCAAACAAGGCAAAAGCCGGTCCAGTTTTCGTTGTCTGATGATACTAGAGTGATAGAGAATGGGAAACGAATTGTATGTTGTATGCGTCGTTTACAGAATGTCGTTCGTTATATTAAGCTGTTTTGGGAACATCTATTGATAAACTGTATCATTAATAAACGATCACCGGAGAAAATCTAAATGCAAGAAAAAAAAGAAAAATAGATTGAGTTAGTGAAAAGGAGATGGAAATTGATGGTGTGGGGACAAGGTTATTCAAAAATAATAATAATAATATCTTTTTTAGAAGAAGAATATGAACTAGAACACTGAATCTGAATGAGATAAAACCTATTGAATCGTTTTATTGAACTTTAGAATTAACGTTAATTATTTTAATATTTCATATTAAATAAATTTCTGGTGAGTTATTAAGAAAAATTATTGCAAAAAATCCGGATATTGGAAAGCAAACTAAGAAAAACTGGTCAGAGGTTGTATTGTATGAGCAGAGCACAACAATCATTTAAACTATTTAAATTTTTTAAACAAATAAATTAATATCTATGTATATAAGCATATGTAAATTGAAATGTTACATACAAAATATAGGAAGAAGATAGGTTAATGCTTAGTTGGAACATGGCTTAATCCTCTTCTGAAATTGACAGAATTTGTACAAACAACCTGTCGGAGGGTAGCTAATACGATCAGAATAGAATTAGCTTATTCGAAGCATTTTCGAAAAAATTTTAGAAATCTTTTAAAGCTATATTATATAAATATAATTAATTAAAATATAAAAGGGATCTATAAAATATATAAATAGTAAATAAAATATAAATCAAATGAAAATAAGAAATACGAAACTATCTGCTATGGTTAATGGTGATAATTCATTTTTAATTTTTCTTAGATTACACAAATATTTTTTTTCTAAATAAAAGAAAAATAAAGAGGAAGATTCATATCATATTCATATAACCGGAAATGACGAATGAAGCTAAAGGGAAGAAAAGGTGTGGAGAAGCAAATAAAACATCCACTTAAGATGAAGCTATCAACTATAAGTTTGATCTTTTTTATGAAAATTAAATATGATAGAAGATGATATATGTGTATATAGTTAATGAAATATAGTATATTTTAATAAAAAAATTGTATAAATATGTTTATATACTATATATTATATCTCTATATAGTATATAGTATTCGTATATAGTATTTAGGTTAACTATACGATTATATGAATGTTTAATTCTTTGTTTTATATATTTAATATAATAATTCCAATGTAAATCTTATACAATTTATTTTACAACAAAGTTAATTTCAGACAACGAAAAAAAGAATTTACAATGCAGCATTTACATTTTCCTCACTTGATTCAGAAGAATCTTTATCTTTTGCTTCTGTCTTAGTGTTGTTAGATGCTGGAATTGCTTCAGCTGTTTTACCAACGGATCTCTTATTTGGTCCAAATTTAATATTAAATTCTGCTGCTTTGCTCTTAAATAATGAGTAAAATAAGTTTATAAATCAATTAATATAGTTGATTTACCTTAATTTCATTATCTAATGCATTGAGCTGGTTACGATCTGCTTCATTCAATTCATTCATTAACTTGTCAACCTTCAATATTTTTGAAAATATTTGAAAAAAAAAAATTCAAATATTATACCGTTGGAGATCCCTGACCATTATTAGATGGTTTACGAGCTTCGAATATAGCTTTCAGATTTGGACTGACCGATTCTAGACGAGTTCTCATGTATTCAGAAAAATCTATTTCCTTTTTAGCTTTTTCAATTTCAGCTTGCTATAAATGAAATAAATATTTTTCTCTTTGAGCATGGAAGAGAGAAACCTTTTGTTCTGCTGGAAGTTGGTCAAAGATTTGTGCAACAGCAGCATATTTCTCTTCTTTTGTTTTGGCTTTATCATTAGCTATTTGTTGAATCTGTAAAATTAATTATATAACTTATTATAAAATAATATTATACCTGTTCAACATGTCCGATATCTTCCATAACATGTGAGTGAACAGGCTCAACTTAAAATATTTTTTATATTATCTTTTGAACAAACAATTACTAACCTGGATCAGCAGCTACGCTGCATAACAAGAAACAGAATAGTATTATTTGATATATCATACTAAATATATAATATTTGTAATAAAAATATATATATTTAAAATATTTAAATATACCTTAAGATCTGATATGAGACTGGGCTGCATTTTCAACTCAACTCCGTTAATTTATAGCAAATTTTCATTTTTGAAATGAGGATAATCACTGTATTTTTCAAAATAATTTACATTTGATGAACACAACATTCAGTTTTATCTGGGATTAAGTATTTGTCATATTCCAGTACTGTAACCGTTATAGTTATTAATATACTAGTTCAATCTATCAATAATTAAAGATCAAAGTTATAACTTGAAGGTATTATTTATTATTTCCACGATTACTCATTGAATTATACGAAAATAGCAAAATAAGCCACTATAAGTTGAATCTCGTGAAATCTCAACGACCTTTGTAACACTGCATTATATTCTTTTCAAGGATTATATGACAAAAAGATTTAAAATATTTGTCATTTATAATATATAATATAAGTTTTTTTTTGTTTCATTTAAAATAATAGTACATTAATAGTAGTATAATATGCCCTTTAAAGTAAATATATAAAATGAATCAGTATGAAATGATTTGAGATTAATTAAAATTACTATATGATATCAGTTATATATATTTTTTTTGATAAATGAAATGATAACAAAGATAAGATGAATGTTTTTCATCAAAACAGATTAAACACTTACAATTTAAATTAATATTTTATAATATTTCTTTAAATATTTAGTAAATGAAATATACATAAATGTATTTTCTTTTTTTTTTGGATTAGTACTTATATGAATATATTGAAGTTGTTCAGATAAAGCTTCAATATTCTAAAACATGTCCATCTGACTAAATATGTTTCATTTAATTTCTAAAAATTAAACTTTAAATATATTTTATCAAATTAATAAATATACTACTGTAATTGCTAGTCAATTATCTTGTTGGAGTGAAGTAATCTTGTGAATATTCTAAGACTTTTATTACGTAGAAATATACAACTTCCTAAGAATACATGCTATGTCACATTCTAATAGTACGTGCAGGGGGTTGACGAAACTTCGACCCCAAGTTTATATTATCTTAAACGATCTTGACCATTTCTTCTAGTAAGAATAAAATTTGGCAGCTTTCATGTAGATAATAAGTACGTTCCAAAGAAATTATCACAAAATAATATATACAACTGATATACATCTCATGCTTTATGTATCTGTTTTGGTCGTCCACGCGATCTTCTTCTGTAATGCTTGCTAGCCAGTTATATTCTTGGATTTAAGCAACCTTTGGTTATTATAAGACTTTTATTATACAGAAATAACTCTCTAGTCTTAATATTAGTTAGTAACAAGACAAAAAACACAATCAAATCAAAAGGAAAGAAGAGGAGACCTATGTCTGGCGGGTGAGTCTTACAGAACTGACTGAGACTGCCTTCTGTTCTCTCTTCTGTTAAAATATTACAAAGAAGTAGTTGAAATATATATATATATCTTTTTGGATATAAAAAATTATAATAAATTATTGATTTATTTGTTTTTCTTTTATAAATTTTGTTAAAAAAAAACAATTTAGTGATATTCAACTTTATAAAATTTCTTTTTTTTATAATAAAACAAAAATATAAAATATATAGTATATAGTATAAGTATTATATATTTTGTGATAGTTTCAGCTCTTCTTAAGAAGTTTTATTGAATATTATCCAAACTTTAAATAAACATAATTCAAGTTCTATATTTATATTTATTAAATATACAATACCATAGTTAATATGTACCATACATGGCTATGAACAAATGGTCTTGATCTCGTTGCCAAACACTTTGAATTCAAAGAAATGATGGAAGTAAACATACAGAAATAGATGCATGTTCACTTCTTTAGTAAAATATAGAAGAAAACGTTTACATTCGACTACTATTCCGTCTTCTTATACCATTCTATATTATATTTTAAGTTTGAGTTATATTATGCAAGTTAGTTGTTTTTAATTTTTATTATATATATTTCATAATATTTATACATATTATACAATATTTTATAAATTTATATATTAGCTTTTTCTATATAATTTATTTGAAAAACAAAAACATTCTACTATCTTCTCTACACCTTAGCTTTTGCGTAGGCCAATGTGCAACGAACAGACGATTCTCGTTACATTGCCCTAAGCAGAAGCTCAGGAACGTATAAATAATATAAATTTAATAAATAAAAAAAGAAAGAACATAGAAACATTTTTCATAAACTTATAAGAACATAAAGAATAAAGCTAAAAAGAGAATAATGATTGCTGTAACATATAATCCAGTTCTATCAGGTTGGTACATTCCAGAATTGGTAGCCTTTAATATATTTTTTTATTTAAATTAATATTATATGAGTATAAACTGACCTTAAAAACTCTTTCATCAACTGTCTCAATTGCTTTCTTAGCTCCATTCCAGACATGAGGTCCAGTCAAACGATAAATATATGGAACTGTTGGTCCAAAATAGACTTTATAAGCCAAAAGTGGATCATTCTTCAGTAGATCAGTTAAACTTGGATTACATCCAATAATGGTTGCAAGTTCATCCATATATGGAACGTAATCAACTTGAATAGTATGACGACGACTTTTAACATAACGATTAGCCATATCATCACGTTTCATTATAATATCTTCTTTCATCTAAAAAAATAAAATAATTTTAAAAGAATAATATTATAATTTATAATTTATAATATTTAATAATTGATATGTATCTTACCTTATCTTTAGAAGGTACAATATTCTTTTTTCCATAAAGATTTTCAAGGAATAACCTTGCTTGCATTTCAGATATAGGCATAATTGATCCAAATGGCTATAAAGGCTCTTTGATAAAAATATATTTTAATTCTAATTTACCTGTACAAGTCCAATAACTGCTAAAGTATTATGATCAGATGTTTCTAAAGGAAACATGTTCTGATATAACTCCACTTGATTTTCCGTAACAGGAATTAATTTTCCATTTTCAGCCATAGGAAATTCGAATGAAAATCCTGTAGCATATATAACCTATATACATATATTTAAATTATTTTAAATATAATTAATATAATAATTACAGTATCAACATCATTAACTACGCTTCCATCCATAAATTCAATTGATTTTTCTTTGAAACTTCTGATATTTGGCTTAATACGAACAGTACCACTAGCAATTCTATTAGGTAATTCATCATTAACAGTAGGATGAGCTCTTAAATATAAGAAAATTAATTATATTTTCTATATATCTATGTATATACCCAAAGAAACGATGTTGAGGTTTTAATCCATATGATTGATGATCAAATCTTTTGTTCAGCTTGCATTCAACATATTTCGAAGCTAAAACACTTGGAACCAATCGTGTGAGTTCAGCATTAAATTTTCTGAAAAAAATATTTTTGTAGAGCTTTCGTTTTGATTTTTCAAAATTTACGTGCTCAAAGCCAAATCGAAAGGCTTTCCATATTCATAAATTCGATTAAGAATCCATGCACCACGACGTGTAACAAGATAAACCTTTAAAACATGGATTTAGAATTAAATTATTTTGAAGAAAAAATTAAAATACCTGTTTAGCAATTCGACTGAGCTCAACAGCAATATCTCCACCAGAATTTCCAACACCAACAACAACAACTGTTTTATCTTCGAATCCTATCCAAGTAAAAATATATAATTTGAAAAATAATATTTAAAAAAAACCTCTGTGATCTTTATAATCATGTGAATGAATAATTTTTCCTGTGAATATACTTTGACCTGGGAATGGCTGAGGCAAATGAGGAATAGTGTGATGTCCAGAAGATAGTATAACGGAATCAAATTGTTCTTTTTTCTCATTTCCTTCACTTAAATATATTATAAATTATAATTTATTTAATTATATTTTAATCTTACGGATCAAGATATATAACATTCCAAGTTCCATCCTTCTTGTAAGATGAGGTTCGTTCCACATTTATAACTTTATGATGAAATTTAATATATTTTTGTAACTTGTAATGATTTGCATATTCTTTCAAATATCTAAAAATCAAAATAAAAATATATTCTTTATATATTTTTTGAATAACATACTTATACATTTCTGTATTGTGCATGAAGTTAGCAGTGTCTGGTGATGGTGGAAAATCAGAATAAGCTGTCATTTCTTTCGAAGTATTAATAACAGTCGTTTTCATTACAGATGATTCTTTAAATATTTCAATTTTATATTAAAATTAAATTTGTTTTCAGTTATAAAACCAACCATCAGTATCAGATGGTTTATATCTCCAAAGGCCACCAACTTCACCAGCTGACTCAAAGCAGGTAGCATCCAATCCATATAATATGGCATGTCTTAATCATATAAAATAAACTTAATAATATATAATTTTTTAATAAAATGAAAAAAAAATTAATTTTCTAGTAAAAGAAATAGAAATCGCTTACCTTAATGATGGAAGACCTGATGCTCCTGCTCCAATCACAGCAACACGTTTTCTATTATTATTCTCACACATCTTTAATAATTTAATTAATTAAAAAATAAAATCAAAAAGAGATATGAAGAGAAAATGATTATAAAAATAAAAATATAGTTAGATACATTGTAAAAGTTTATTATAACAAAATATTCTGGAGTATTTCAAAGCTTTTATATACTATCATGTTGACAAGAGTTTTTATTTTTATCTCTTATCTATACTGATGAGAGTATAACAAGAGTTTATGATAAGACTAGAAAGTGATAATACAACAATAAAACATAGTTCACATTTAGTAAATATTATAATAAATAATAATAATAATAATAATATTATTATTATTATTATATATTATTATAAATATGATTTTTATTTTTTTATTAAAAATTATATATTTGTTGTATTTGATTGTTAAAGTAAGTTTTCATGCATTTTATATAAATAATTTATAATAGTTGTGATATATGAATATATCTTAAATATAAATTAATATTATATAGAAAATACTTTTTTTTCTTATAAAATTTTGTTTTTATTTCTAAAATCATCTATCCGATTATAAATTTCATAATTTACATCATATGAATATGTTTAAGTGTTAATATCAATAGAATATGATTGATAAAAAAAAGGAAAAAGATTAAACTTAGATAAAGAACGTGATTTTCAATGGTTTATTATTTTTTCTTAAATTTTAATTACTATATTAATTTCAATGTAATGTTTAATTATAATATTATAAAAATTATATGATTCATCTACTATAGTATAGTGTAATTTTCTTGAATATCAATGTTAAGTATGATCTAAACATCAATCTATCATTCTATATAGAATAATAATAATAATAAATAATATAAGTTATAAGTTTTTATAAAGAAAAACCTGGATGAAAATGAAAAAAAATATATATAAAAGCAAGTATAATATAATAAATTTTAAAAATACAACTTGATGATTCGAATAGTTATTCAAAAAAAAAGAAGAAAAAGAAATGACAATGTTATCTTCCTCATATTTGAGGAAAAAAAAATAAAGTGCACAAAAGCAAACACCAGTGATTAATTTTCAAAATAAAAATCAATATGATAATGTTATCATATAATTATTATTTTAATTTAAACATTGAAAGTATATGATCAATTTAAAACAAGCAGGCAAAGAAGTAAGACAAAAAAAACATTAAACCTTAGTAATACAACCCGTAACAATAATAATAATAATAATAAAATAATAGTTTTACTTAAATCTATATATAATAATAGTTTAATTTTAAATTATATAATATAAGAGAAATAGATAAACTGCATAATAATACAAGTTTGTTGATAATTTAACTAATTTTTTGGCTTCATCTATACCACCACACCATTCTTTTCCTTTAAATGTTTCACTAGTCTGATTGAGTATTGACACTCTGAGAAATGGAAAAACACAAATTCTTGAACAATTCTTGTTTGAATCTCCCAATAAAGTTAAATCAAAATGAAAAGAAGCATGATGTATAACCTGAAAACATAATTTATTTTTATTGAAAATCATTTGAAGGAAAAACTAACCTGTTGAGCGAGTGGTTTTATAACTCCTTTTGAGCAACGTAGTTCTGGTACTATGACTGTTATAACCTAAAAACAAATAACTTTTTCAATTTTATTTATAATTTTTATTTTATTTATTAAATAATAATAAATATATATATATACATACATGTATACATAGTATATTCATGAATCTATGTGTTTAATTCATCTTTGATGGGATGAGATGATTATGAAGGAATTTCGATCTCTTCTCATTTTCACTCATATCTTCAATTTCTTTCCAATATCTACTCAAAAATTCTAGAGAAAAGCTTCAGAATCTTGTCATCATCATTGAAAAATTCCAGTAGAATTGTCTTTAATTCCCTGGAGTATTTGTATGAATATGCAACATATGGATGAAGATTCAAAACGTAGTATATCTATGTATATCTATTATGTATAATGAAACATAAAATAATAATAAATATAATGAAAATTATACTACTACAGATGTACATACATCCATATATACATATATGTATATAGTGTATATGTACATAAAGTTTTCAATTTCATAGATTATTAGATATTTTAATGAAAATACTATAATATAATAATAATGATTATATTATATATTATAATATTTTATTTATATGATAAAACAATCCAATAAATTTATATTATTACCTTTCGAGTATCTTTGAATACTGATGCTACTCCTATGTAAATATTATCTTTTGTAATGAATAAATCGTCAATATATGCTATTGTATCATTGATTATAGCCGGATCTTCAGATTGTGAATGTTTTGTTCGTATAATTATTTCCTATAAACATAAATAAATAAAAAAATTGTTGTTTTTTTCTTTGTGAGCAAACTCTTGAGGAAACTGACTTGTTTTCGTCCCCTTTCTTGAACAGATGGATGATCAGGATAAAGTCGATAATGAATACGAAATGCAAACCAAGTTTTTGGCGTTAAACCATCAAATGAGAATAGCTGAAATATATAAAAATTATATAAATTATAGATAAATATATTGTATAAACAGATGTATACAAGTAAATCTCCCTTTAATTTTTCACTCAAAACGGATGCATGTAGTATATATAGTCAGTTGGTCAATCATATTTTGTAGATGACATGACGTCAATCACCATAATTATGTTATTAAGTTGAAGCTTGTTTTAATCAATACCAATAGACTATATATGTAACTCAATATGACAATTTATTTTCAACTAATATGTAGTCATTTACCTTATTAATTTACTTTAATTTCATTTTAATTTTGTCATCAAAGGGATAGAAGCTTAACCAAATATGGAACATGCAAATGTCAAATCAAACAATACATACAACATCCGTTCATGATTGTAATTAACTATTCGTTTTAATCAAAATTTCTATTCTTTTACTTTCTTATTCTTTTTTTAAATATTTTAAAAAATTTATAAAAAAATAAATGACCTGATCACGATGTGAATCTTTCAATTCAGTTTTACGATATTCAATAAGCCTGTCTAGATCAAATATCTGAAATATAATAATAAATGAAAATGAGAACTTACATGAAATATATAAAGAAACAAACCTGTACTGTCATATCAAAACTAGAAACATTATTTCCATTTGTCATTCGTATAACTAGTGATGTTGCAGTAACCTGCTGAGCTTCAAATGATGCAACAGATTCTGCATGTTTTGATAAAAAAACAATGAAAACTATATATTGTAGATAAGACATATAATTCATAATGTTTTCTTTTTCATCAATAGTTTCTGAAAGTAATGAAATAACAAGACATGTCAAATAAAATGTCATATTCATATAAAACGTTGTTGAATTATAGAAAAAAGTTTGTGTGCCTGAGAAATTTGATAATTTCATCAGATTCGCAGAAATGAAGGAATGAACAAGATGGATTGTAGCAAGAATAAGGTTCATGCAGAGGTGGATAGAAAACTAAAAAGAATAAACAAGCTTATATCTTTGATTAAAATTATAAAATATAATTATATTTCAATGTTTTATATAATTTTGCGATTTTTGTCGTTTTGGTATACATTAAGTTGAAGACAAAAATTATGTTCTTCAGACGTATTTGATGAAAGCTTCAATGTAAATTGAATGAAAAGAACATTTTTTTGAAAAAGTTAATGAAAAAAAGAAAATTATCAAATATTCAATGAGAAGAAAATTAAATGGAAAAAAAGTGTTCCAATTGATGAAAAGGGCAAATTTTGAAGGAAAAAATATTAATTTGTAAATTTCTTGAGAAAGTGATAGTATAGCAAGTTCATATTGTTGATATTCATACATGTAGATGTATATATGTTTAATAGAAAATATGAAGTTATCTATTCATATATGTGTGAAAAAGAATAAAAGTTTCAATTTTTAAATATAAATCTATGTTATACATAGTATATAATATATAAAAATTATTAAGATAAATATACTTATATCTATACAAAATATTTATGTTAATTTTATTCTTTTTCGTGATGTTTTTAAAAAATTCTTTAAAAAATTAAAAGACAAACGAAGATTTTAACCCAAATTGACAAATTACTTAGATTTATAATCAATTTTCATATGCATAATGAATTTGCTGACAGAGTAATATAGAAAGTACGAAAAGCGGAGAAAAGATTGAACTTGCAATAGGTCAGAAGAGGAAAATGATCCGAAGAAGAGGTTGTGATTTTGCAAAAAGAATTACAAACTAAACTATGTAAGTTGGTGAAAAAACAAGAAAATATAAAAGTAAAAAGATAAAAAATAAATGAACAGAGAAAAGAAAAGAAGAAAAGGAAAGATAAATAAAGTTGGATGGAATGAAGAAAATTAGAAAATAAGTTAAATTGAACGATAACTATAGAAAAATCTAATCTCAACTAATTGGACTAATGAGACAGATGATGTTGGTGTGCTCTCTAGGAACGTCTTCCAGATGCCTCGACTAATAGGCCGACAACGATGAACATAAGCTTTGCTGAGCATTGTTTTTCCTCTATTTTTGCGCACAATGCCTCAGCATATAGACTATGAACAGTGAGGGTAAAAAAAGGAAGAAAGAAGGTTTTGAGGGAAACAGAAGAGGAGAGTAGTAGAGGACAAAATAGTATGAAAAGAAAGAAAAAATAACTTTTGAAGCAAACAATTATACGAAATGATGATGCAATAGATATGATATTTAACTATTATTTCATATAAATATGAACGTTATCGTCAAAATATAAGAAGAACAATCAGTTGGTTAGTTTTCTTATTTATGGTAAGGAAGCATATCTAATCTGTAAAATCAACTTGAGCAAATATCGTTCAACTTTAACTATGCAAAAGTCTTGAGCTTTTCAAAACAAAACGAAACGAAAAGGATGAAACATATGAAAATGTGAAGAAAATGAAAGGACTAAAACAGAATAAGAATGATAAATGATTCTAAAGTGCTTTTTTTCTTAAATTTGGCTAAGAATACTGATCATGAATGAAGATGGACAACATACATTCTTATAGATACATGTGGTTGCTTAAGAGATATGACAGACAGACGCAAAACTTTTTTTTTCTTTGTTTCATTTTTTATTTTTCTTTTAACAAATATATAAACTTTTATCATATTATTAGAATAAATTGTCTTTATGACGGAAGCTTTAAAACAATTTTTCTTTCAAAAATTCAATAAACAATCATATATTTGAAAAGAAGTATAAAAAAGTTAAAAATTAGAACAAAAAAGGAATAGTTTTTCTTTTTCTTTTCATCACTTTCATCGTCTTCGCTTATTTTTTTCTCTCTATCCATATCTCTATCTATCTATCTCTCTCTTTCTCATATTAAAGCTTCATCTATCATCTTTCTTGGGCTTTTTTTGAATTTCTCCTGTGCTGTCGCTTTATTCTTCTTTCTTTTCGTCTTTATCTATCTATACAATTCCCGTGAAAACCAAGTTGGGTTTTGAAAATATAAAAAACTTTTGAAAAAACTTTTCAATTCATTCCCACTGATTCAAATTTTTTTGGTAGATAATTTAGTGCTCCAGAAAACAAGAAGTAGCAAGCCTCATAAATATCTGTGGACATGTTGGTTGACTTGAAAAAAATTTTTTTTATTCTTAGAACAAAGTATTCACAACTTATATATACATGTATACTATACATAATATAATAATAGATATACATATAGTATGTATGTATGTATGTAGATGTTGAGAATAAACATTTAAAATTATAAATTCTCTATATAGTTAATGATATATTAACTTCAAAACTTATTTAATATAATTCTATAGTAAATTAAAAAGAATATCATAATTATGTATCAAAAAGAAGAAAAAAACATTACAATTACAAAGAATTCAAAGAAAAGATATGAAAGTAGAAATTCATAAAAGGAAATAAGATGAAATAACTTTTTGATATATGAATATCGGTAGAGAATAATAGGAATAGTTAAAATATTTAATAGAAAAACTATTTTTTATAGTTTATGAATTAGTTTTGTACATAGGAAACGGTTTTTTCTCTTTTCTTTCATGTTAACTACAATGTAAAAACAGTTTACATAACATACTTATTATACAAATATAAAGAATAAGATCTAGAATAAGATTAGATATAGGTTGAATATCAAATGAAAAAAGTGAAGAAATCAATTTCATTTCTAACTAGTTAAGCATGGGTTACAACGAAATTACTGCTAAACTTAAAATATTTGGTGGATTTGACCAATTCTAGATGAGCTTGCTTTTCTAAAAACGAGTAGTTACATCTTTCTCGTTGTCTCTATTTTAACAAATGTATCATAGAAAAAGCCATTAAATAGAAACTTTACTATATATACATAGTATATATACAAAACGTTAAGTAAAAATGTTTAACGAATAAAACTATCTAGTAATAGTTGAAGCGAAATTTTTTTAATAGTACTTTTAAAATATTCTCATGGGATTTCAATGACTTGTTTAAATCTTTGTTCTTTTATGTTCTTTTTTTTTAACATTTTCTTCATATTTATTTATTTTTTTAATAAGTTTATAATGCAAATACTTCCTGCTAGTTAATAGCCAGAAATAAAAATTTCTAAATTTCAATTTGACATGAAACATACAAAAAGGATTGGCTTTGTCTATGCATTCTAACAAAGACAAAATGATCGAAAGAAATAGAATGAAAGAATTGTTGTCTTAGGATAATCTGTAAATACTTGATGTGAATTTCACATTTATATCGAATATTTGAAACATTTTAAATAAAAAAATAAATAAATTAAATTGAAAGAAATATTTAAAAAAATTAAAAAGAAAGTTAGTACATACATGGACAAACATGGACAAACATGGATATGCATATGTGGACATGTCAATGAAACATAGTAACAAGAGACTGATTCAGGTAGTTAACCTAATACGAAATGGCAGATGGTCAATTCTCATAAAGACTTAGATTTATAAAATATTTTTTTTATTAAACTATTCATATTATACATTTAGATACATGTACATGTTGTACATTACATACATATATCTGTGAAAACATACAAATGGTTGCAAGCACGTAGGCCGGAAACTTTTTTTTGTACTTTAAGCTATAAAAGGAAATGAAAAAGATTTCTGATGAAAAGATGTTGTTTAGTGAATGGATAACGATTATAATATGAAACAATAATTTGATGTTTTAAGAAAACTAAAATTGAAAGAATTTTTACTTTTTTTTTTCAAATATAGAAGATAATTTAAATAAATATAAATAGTTACTTTATATAATTAAGCAAATGATAAAATCTAAAAAAATCAAAAGCTTAAGATTTTGAGAAAATTGAGAAAATAATCTAGATGAGAATCCAAAATTAAGCGTGAACAAGGAAGGAAGAGCACATTTCAATGAGAAGGGTTACTGAAATAGAAAGTTGCCTCGCTATGCTGTAAATTGGTCTAATAAATCATAAGATATATGTTAATATAGTAACACTGAAGAAGCAAGGGTATAAAATACTAATAGAAGAGTGAGTACGGGTAAGAATGAAGATTCCAATTGATGAGAGAGTACTAAAACGGATACATAATATAGAGAGAAGTGAGAGAAAAAAGAACGAAGAGAGTGAGTGAGCTGCCATACTTCTCTCTTAAGGGTAGAAGAGAAGACGAAGATTTCATGACGACTGATGGAATAGGAGCCTTGGGACAGATCGAGACAGAGAGAGACCAGATAGAAGGGAACGAGCCACTCTTCGTTGATCTGAACTTGATGGGCGTGGCTAAGCACAAGGAAAATAAGGGCGGCTTGACAGACTGACAAGATTGTTCTCTATCAGAAAAAAAAACTAATAGATATATAAAATATAAACAAAAATATTTCGAAGAAAAAAAATTTTTGAAAGAAGTCAAGTTTTCTATTTTACTTATATTTCCTTTCTTTTGAGTTTTAAGATACATATCTGTTGAAATGTATTGACATTCTGATGAATATACATCTATCTATATGAATGTATGAAATGTTATTTTCTCTCTGTTTTCATTCTCAAACAAAGTAGTTATGTAGAAAATATTTTAAAAAGTTAGTTTGAAAGAAAATGTTTAAAAACTGAAATTTCAAGATGATATGAGAATATATGAAGATTATATTACTTATATGTACTATATAAAATTGAATAAGTTATCAAGATTCAAATTATTAAACACAAAAGTTATTTGAAATTTAATTATAAATTAAGTTAATATACTAAACTAAAATAAACATTACATACATATACATATATGTATATGTATATTCAATTGTATAAATATTATAAAATGATGAATAGATACTATAATATCTATATTGTTGATGATATTTATATTATTATTATATTCTTTACTATATGTTGTATAGGTATATAGTTAAGATGATGAGGATGATGATGATCAAATACTTAAAGTAAGACAAAGTGCATATCAAGGATTGACAAGATTGTCAATGTTTCTTTCTGATTCTATTGGTTTAAGATTGTTCAAGTATAACAAACGGAAACAGTAATTGGTTAGTATACAACTTTAATTTTTTTTATTCAAAAAAAGAAAAAGAAGAATAGTACAGGAAATAATAAAAAACTTGAGGAAATTATATTGATAAGATACATATGCATATTCATATAGTATACATCTTCATATACTTATATGTATATTCATTTACTCTATTTCTCATTTTTTTTTGCCTTCAACTCATTGATATATACATAAGGGTTTATAGAGTCTGTCTTGAATACTATATTTCAAATAAAAAAGAAGGAAAGAAGAAAGAGAATGATGAGATGAGATGACAAGACCCAGATGATTTGTCGGCAAATTGGTATCGTTAGGCAAATACGGTAAGTGACAGGCTAGAGGTCTTCACAATGACATGAAGTATGGATTAGGAGACAAAAAAAAAGATGAACGACAATATCCGAAGAAGGTGATGGTAACGAAAAGAAGAAAAAAGATTTCAAGTGGCAACAGATTACAGGATTACAACATGCTGGTCAGATGTATATGGACAGATTGTCGTAAATATGAAAAAAACATGCAACAGGGTATGGACATGTATATGGGCATGTACATCATAATTTTAATTTTATTAAAGCAGGTTATGCTAGTGCAATCTGAATGGTTCCTAAGCTCAATGTGAAATTCATAATGTAGCAATTTCTTTCCGATTGCCCACTAGCATATAAGGAGGGGGTGGGAGCACGTTGAAGTCGTTTTAAGCACATTTTAAGCTTTTTCTTCTGATGCAGCTCGTAGGTGGTTTCTATAGATTGTATTCTGTTTCATATTGAAGAAGTGAATGAAAGAAGGAAGTTGAAATTGTTGTTAGCAGCTTGCAGATGGAACTCAAAGACGAGAAGGACAAGACGGTGACAAGAAGCCGAATAGTCGTTTGAACAATGTCTGGCTCACAGTTGGTGGTCCCTCATAACACACATTCTCTTAGTTTTACTTGTAGGCTAACAACACAAAAAGAGAGTGGCAGGAAAAAAAAGAAGGAAAAAGAGTAAGAGTAAAGCTAATAAGAGAATTTTATATGAAAAATGAATAAATTCATACAAATTATATTTATAAAAAGTATGTCTGATAACTAATATACAAACAACTTTGATGAATGAACATCAAAAGTTCTTAATTGTTATGATTTTTAAACTATATATGTATATAAAATATATAAGTATAGACATATAATAATATGAAAACATAGTTGGCAAGATATGTCATCCAATGAAATACTATTTAATTCTGGCTGTTTCAAGTCTTCAAAAGTCATGAACCCATATGCAATATCACATCTTCGTATATAGAAAATGGCAAGATACTTTAGAAAGAGAGGATATCGAGAGAGAAAAATAGAGAGAAAGAGAGAGAGAAAGAGAGATTTAGAATGAGTAGATGAGAAGGACAAGTTGAAAAAGTCTCAAAATCAAATTGAAATTGATATAAATTCGTGTCTATCTTCCGTCTGTCTGTCATTAAAACAAGCAATCGTCCAGAACAGAATTTACATCATGAATTTGTGCTACAAACATATAATAGAATTTTATATGAAATAAACATATATTTTATGTTTTAAATTAAATTAAAAAAGAGATATTTATTTATAAAATAAAAATAAAAAAATATTTATAATAAATATAATTTCGTATAGTGAGTATAAAATTATTATATACTATGTATGTATGAATGTATATGTAAGCATATTAGGTTATAGTCTAAAAGAAAAGGTGAATAAGGAAAAGATTATCGTATATTGAAAGAAAAGTTAATGAGTGGAAAATAAAAGTATTTGTAAATCATATTTAGTTGAAGTGAAGAGAAAGTAAGAAATGAAGACGTAAAAGGAACGGATATGTATGCACCTTTCGGTTACTTTGTCGGCTTCTCTATTCAATTTGTACATTGTTCTGAATTTTCCTTTTGGCTACCTAGTCTTCAATATGTTTTAGGTTCTTACAGAGAGAGAAAGATAGAGAGAGAGAGATAAAGAGAGAGAGAAAGAAGGTAAAAGAGAGAGAGAGAGAGATGGGGATCCATAGGTGACTTCACTATACTATATAGTTATGGAATAGTTAAACATCTTTGTGAAAACCAGGAAATATATATGCAATATGTGATAAAAATCAAAGAATAAGCGACAAAAAGAGAATGAAAAAGAATGTCACTCAGCGGTCAATTGACTGTATATGCTTTGGGCTTGTGTACATTGTCACATAGGTTTTTTGGTTCAGCTCTTGCGTTCACAGGTTACCTAACCATACATACGAAATCAAAGATGAGTGTGCTCTCTCTCCCCCTCTCTCTCTTTCTCTCTCATTCTCTCTTTCTTTCTTTCTTTCTCCTTTCTGACTCATTCTCTTTCTCATATACACTATTTATTTTCTTCTCTTACTACATCGTTCCCATACGTGCATGTTCAAAATCTGTTATGCTTATATGTTGTCCCGTGGTCCTGTGTATCTAGTGACTACAACAAGCCTTTCTTCTATTTGGTCGAAACTGCAGGAGTTCAGTCTTTGTTCTGCACAGCAACCAGATCATATAATTATGGGACTATAAACGATCAAAATCGTTAATGATATACCACATCTAGCTATGACCAGCCGACCTTTTCTTGAGCCGATCTATATCAGCTTACATGAGCTTAGCAATCCGGGTGTCTAATCTTCTACAAAAAAACAACAGACATCATCGTATAAATTAAGAAAAAAAATTAGGATTGACCGGTAAATGTGATACAAAAAAAAACATAAATATATGTCTTTTTTAATATAAATATATTGAAGAAAAAAAGAAAAAATCATTTTATTTCTATATAATTAGTAACATTTTAAGTAGAAAGTTATAGTATTATAAGGTCAAGTATGATCTATTTATCTATATGTATAAACATATTAATAAGAAAACATTTTAATGTTATTTTGTATACATTTTTGAAATCTTCTTTCAAGTTGCATAAAGATTTTCAATCTGCTCTTTCCACTTGAATTTGCTTAGAAAGAACTGAACAATAGAAGCAGCCATCTATGAATATCTACTTGGCTGTTGAAATAATAATAATAACAGAGACTTGAGTACTTAAAAATTCAAAATCAAAACTTCTTCGAAAATTTTATTTAAAATCAAAATTATAAACTAAAAAGAAAACATATGTTTTGATATGTATCATCGTGTATTTTTAGCAATAAATAAAAAATGTTTATTATAAGATTATAATAATTTCTAACATTATGCAAGTTTACAATTCAAGTTTTTCTCACCTTAGTGAGTTTGTAGCAACACATTGTGTGATCTGACTTGCTGGAAAACTTTGCAGGCAATAGGTGAAAGGTGAAGGACAACTTCCAGCTTGAGAGAATAGCATTGACACCTGAGAATTTGCCATGGAAAGGCTGTAGAAGCGGAATTGATTATGACCAAGTAGGTTATGAGTCACCTATATGCATTGATGCTTATGTTACATGCATTTCAATTTGCAATAGTAATAGTATAAAGATTTAAATATTTATAATAATAATAAAAAAACAAAAATTCTTTTTAACTTTATAACAATTTAAAAAATATTTTTACAGGCAAATAATTATATATAAGCTTCAACATATTCAACTTTTTTAGGTATAATTGTAAAGAAAATAATTGAAAAAATGGTATCACCCAATAAAAAAATAAAAAAATTGATATATTCAATCACATAGTTAAAATCCATATTGAATATTGTTTTTCTGAAATAAATATTTAGTTTTTTAAATTTATTTATATATATTTAACCTTTTTTTAGTTAAACATTCTTTTAATAGATATATAAGTCCTAAAGATATTAATGCTAGAAATGTTAATAATAATTGAATAAACATCCATAGATCTTAAAACAAATTATTTATATATTATAATTTATAAATATTACTTAATAATGGAAACTTTGCTGATCGAGGAACTTCATTAACAACTATAGTTAACATAAATAATAAACCTAAAAAACCAGCTAATCCAAAGTTAATCTAAATTATTTTATATTTCATAGTTAACTATATCAAATATATTTTTTTTAAAACTTACTTTATCACTTGTATCAATTTCTAATGGTAGTAGTATAGCAACAAATATTACGATTGTCATAATACTTGTTGGAATAATTAAAAAAACAACATAAAATGCTGAATTTCTCTCCAATTTTACTACAAGTCGAACAAATTGTACATCACCAATAGGAGCATTCATTGTATAATTTTTTTGATTAACACTCAAAAATGACCATTCAGTATTTCCCTTTAATTATAATTTAGTTATTTTCATATTTTTATAATATTTCACTTACAAACAGTGTCAAGTTTTCAAGAAATAGATGAATATCAATCATTTCCATTGTATTACCTGGACTTTCAAAATCAATTGTGCAATATTGAGTGTCAAAAGGAAAATATTCTGGAAAATACTTCTATATTTTTCTTCTTTTTTATTACAAAAATTTAAAACATACCCACATTGATAGGACAGAATAATTCATATGTCGCATACATTCGTAATGCTGCTGTTCCATCATCTGATATCTTTATATTAAAGTTATTATATGTAATTTATTAAAATTTATAATAAAACCTGTACTTTATTTTCTGATTCTTTGGTCATATATTCAGTTTTGAGGCTGAATAAGATGATTTATACTGATATATCAGTTAATATTACCTATTATATACAACAATGTTTGGAACCCAAACTGAAGTAGCAGGAACTAAAGCATATGACCAACCAAAATCGCTCATATTAAAAGCCAATCTTTCATCTTTCCAGATCCAAAATAAGAAATATAATGATAAGAAGATGAAGCTTTTGAAAAATAAATTTTAAACTTACTATAGAAACAAATATAAGCATTTGACATTTTTGTTTTCCATCATCCTTTAAAATTAAAATAATTATAAAATTAAAATATAATTTATAATAAATATACCAAATCTACTAATATATAAAATGGAACTTGTAATGTAACTTCTAAACGTTTTTTATAATATTCCATTGGAGATTCATCTTTATCATATTTATCTTTTAAATATTTTGCAATATAACCAGAATTTGTTTTAAATTCTTCTAAAATATTTCATCAACATACTTTTTTTTTTTATAAAATTACTTACCTGCATTACTAATTATTACAAAAAAATATATAAATATAGTATAATATACTTTCATGAAATGAAAATTTGAAATAATGAACTTCAAATCGAGTTACTGAGTTAGAAGCGTTTCAAATCATTTAACATTTAAAAATGTTTTATATATTTGTTTAATATTTCATATAATTAGACATTATTTTAGAGTATCTAATTTATTTTATTGAAAACAATTATTAGTTTAAGTTCAAGATGAAAATTTACTTTGAAATTTAATCGGTGATGGTGCTGCGTTACACAGAAACTAACTTTTAGAAAGAACTTTATTATGAAAGGAAAAGAAACATTGTCGTCTTGAACTTATCTTTATTTTAGATATTTTGAGATGAACGACCTATTCTGATATATTAGCGGATTAAAACAGAAAAGTTCAGTTAAGGATCGGGTTGAATCATACATAAGTTCCATCAATTTGGAGAAATGATCAACAACTGCCAAACATACAGTTGTGTTCGTTGAACACTAACATTGAAAAAGTTATTTAACTACAAAAAAAATTAATCGATGTTTCAACTCGATAGCAAATCTTTTATTCAGTAAATAAAAGAAAAGAAAACATTATTTATCAGTTTTTAATTCTTCTTTGTTTCATATGTTTTAGTATAAATTGCATTCCGCATGGTTTGAACTTGATTCTACAGATTGTGTTCAAGAAAAAACCTTTTCTACATTTTCCTGAAAAAATGAGTCAAGGAGTTTTCGTTTTATGAGCAAAGCATGGCGGTGTAGTGAGGGATTGGGCTCTTTATTAAGATGATTGCACATTTGTTGACTATGGGGTAAATTTAATTTTTTTATTAAAAAAAAAAGAAATGAAAACTATTTCAAGAACTCTGTTTACGATCGTGTTGTATTTCAAGAAGAAGATATGCTGTTCCATGAATCTGAAGTGGATTTTTTTTGTAGAAAAAGTACTAAATGTATTTGAGAAAGCTACTTAGTTATCATGTTTCAAAGTAGAAACTATTGCTTGCACATATGAAAGTTGTCGTTTCATATAGCAAAAACTGAATACTTCTGATTAACTTAATTTTTTACAATTTATATTAGTTTATACATCTTTATAGGTGAAAAACAAATACTAATGTTCTTGTTTTTCAAAATTTTCGTCATGGTATCATCACATCAACAGATTCTTAATTTGAAAAAATAATTGGGGATGATAGTTGTTTTACCCACATCTGGCTTTTTCAAACTATAGAATTAGATTACTGAAAATACATATTTAAGAGATATGATCATGAATAAACTACAGGAAACTCCACGAGTTATAATCTCTGAAGGGATTGAATATCAGAATTTAGGCAGTTTGGTTTATCCAGTTCATTGGAATTAACTCCACTGACTTCAGATCAAATCTTAGATCACATAATACAAAGTAACTTTCTTCATCTACCAGCATTATTACAGTGCACAAAAATATTTTCTCACTCATCATTTCAATTTCCTCGAGTCCCCCAAATTTATTTTCTCTCTTATCTTCAAGCTAAAATACCTTCCACTAAAAAGAACCTACAAACTATATTCGATATCAAACTGTAAATCAGAGAAAGCACATGCACACACAAAGATAGATAAATTAGAAAGTTGACTACTCTAAAATTTGTAGGCTGTTAAAGACTTCGTACCAAAATAAATTTGAAAAAGAATTCAGTACAGAGCCTTAAAAAAATATTTTCTTCAGTTTAACTACGGTATTCATTCAATTTTTTATAAAAAAAAGATGTTATATAGTATCAGATCAAGCTAAAAAGAAAACTGGAAAGTTATAAACCATATTCTACGTTTGTTGTAGGGTTATATGTATGTGTACCAAACTCAAATAATATATTTTTTAAAAGAATGCTCATTCTTTTAAAACTTTAATCGATTTTAATTATCTTTGAACATTTATTGAGTTCAGTTAAATGTGATTAAACTTTAAAATTCAGTATGATCAAACCGTTATTTTTAATGTTTGAAGAGAAATGTGGTTAATAAAATTTGTTAAGAATCATGATTATCATTACAAAGACGTCAAGATCAAAAGATGCTCTAGAATCATCAATTTTTGAACGATGACTCAATGATAGACAGCTGGCAGAAGCCGTATGAAAATTGTTTAAAGGTGGGAAAAACGGGATGTTAGAAGAAAAGACTTTTCAATCATTCTACCACCATTCCAGCGTAGTTTTCTTCCAATTTTTCACGAAAACAGCTGTGAAGAATTTGCTTTAATACATGAACAATACAACTGTGAAAGATTTCGGGTCAAAGCTTTGCAGATTTTCTGTCTTTTTGTTCTCATAAAGTTTCTTTTTTTCATTTTTCATTGCAGTATTAACCAATAAGAAATATCTTTCATTTATGTTGATTTTTGTGCTTACAATTGGAGACAGATTTCATTTATTAGTACTCACATGAGATTTCTTAAAGAATATTCATTTTCAAATCTCTTATATATACATACATATCATTGAATATTGAATCGTCAATCAGCCATTGTTTAGTATTATTGTTTTTCTTCAAGTTTGTTTGTTTTATCCAGCATTTCATTTGCAATAACGTTTTTAAAAACTTTAAACTTTTTTTAAAAAAATAATTTTTGTTTCTTTTTTTTTAATTCAATTGTTTTTAAGAATTATGCTCATTTGAAACATGTTGCAATACTTGTATATCTTTATACTAATCAAACTAAGTTCCCAATCTGGTGAACTGATTGATTCTCGTGTCCGAATAGAACGTTTATGGGAATTAAATACAAAAACAAGTGTAAGTTATAATCTTATAACTCAACTATTATTTTTTCTTTTTTTCTTTAGGATCTTAAAATTACATTCATATTAGAACAAGGTCTTGTTGGATATGATATAACATCATCATTTCCTATTATCTATAATAGTTCTAAGGTTATTCCGCCTTTTAATGAAGCTTATTTTGATTTTAAATCATATATACAACAAGGTCCAATAGAAGCATCTCAAAGCAAAGAGTTGATCATTGGTATACGTCGAAGGTAAGAATCTTACAACATCATTCAACATATAAATATATAAATATAATAGTTTGTTGTAACATTTTATATTTTTATACTTGAGTGCAACTGCTTTCTTCTAATTAACACATATTTCTTCCTTGTTTCATTTCTTAATACTCTTTCTTTTCATCTCATATTTCTTTATTTCACTCACTAAGTCAAATCGATGTATGTTATATGATGTATGGTGGGTGATATATCAACCACTATCATGATAGAAGCACATGAGCCAACTGACAGAATAATGCAGAAATTGTTAAAAACTTATTGTCAATGTGATTTTTACACTTTTTTTGCTTGCAGATTCGAAGCCACGATTAGCTGTCTACATAATGATCAATTTCCATTTGACAGGCAAAGCTGCACGTGGAAGCTCATCATCTGTGAGTTAACGAGAGCTCAATCGTTTGTTGAGAGCAATTTCAAAATGTTTAGTGGGAAAACCAAAAGATGCACTTGACTTACGATGGGCTATTAAACCATTAGAAAGTAACGATCTAGCATTGCCTGAATTTATTGTAGAAAAGGTAAAGGGTTTGAACTATATACCTGTATAGATATTTCTCTTTGTACAGGTTTCACCTTCAACTTGCGTTCATGAAACATCTTTACCATCTGCTTTTACCTCTACATCTACTCATGGTAAATTTAAATTTTGAATATTTTTCATTTTAATTACATTATTTGAAATAATGCAATTATTATAGTTCTTCATGGATGTATATCTGTAGTAATAGAACTACGACGATCATTGACCATTCCACTAACTCGTCTCTTTATACCAACATCATTGGCATTATTTCTCTCATGGTTATCGTTTTATACAAAACGATCAGATCTCCTTCCACGAATTATATTACCTATATCATCCATTATCATTCAAATGCTTTTGGTTAGATTATACGTATGTTTTGTACGAAATAGTGCAATTTCAGGCGTTAAATTATCTCTCTGCTGTTGCTATTTCTACAACTTTAACACCAGCTGATGTATGGTGTATCTTACTGACCGCTCAATGTGTTCTAGTAATATTTTTGGTATTTAAATAATAATAATAATAAGTATTATTATTAAAATAATTTATTTTTAGTTATTTGTCATTTCTATAGTCGAAACAAAATCAAAGAAGTATATGGATTTAGCTGGTGATAAACCAAATGTACGGCGACAAAGCAAAGGAAGACATCATCGTCATGCTATGAAATCTTTGCCATACAAAAAAGGAAAAGATGAGGTTATTCATAATTTATTGAAAACAAATAAATTTTAAAATTAAGGAAAAATGTATTTCATTTGAAGAAGTGATGTCATGTGAATTTAGAAAACAATCAGATTCATTTTCATTAGCTGCAGTTCGTATACAAATTCTTGCTAGAATATTATGTCCTTTAACATTTATTATATCAACATCTCTTTTCTTTTTACTTTATTTAGTTAATTTCTTTTAAAGAATCGTTTCTCATATATATAATTATATCTTTGTGTTTATGAATCTCTTATAATTTTCTTTCAATCTGTTGAACTATGTCATGTTAAGTTTAGTTAAATGTTTAGAATTTTTATAAAGAAAAATGAATAATTATCATGTTTATCATTATAATATGTACATATATGTACATATGTATACATATTTACAATAATATTTTAAAAGAATAATAACTTTTGGTTTATTAATTGATTTGTAATTTTTCAATATTTTTTGAATATATCAAGTTTTCTTAAAGCATTTTAAACATAATAATTTTATACGTATATCAATGTAAGTAAAATATATAAGAAAAACATTTTTAAAAATTCAAATTATTTATATATCTTATCACAATTGTTTTGATTTTTGTACTTTAAATTTGTGATATACTATATAACAAATATATTTGATAACAATATATGATATAAATAAAAATCCTATTATGCATATTAGCGAAACTAATATTACATCTACACAATAATATGTAAAAACATCTAATTCAGCATCCGGAATATTAAAAATCTAAATTATAAAATTAAAACATTCAATAATAGAAACGTTTTACCTGGTGCAAGCTTCCATGTTCACCTGCAAATTCAACTGCTTCAATGAAACGTTTTTGCATTTTTTCAGCATTTCCTCTCAACATATTAGATAATCGTTTAGCTTGTGTTCGATATCTAAACAATAATTGTAAAAAATGAAATTATTCTGTTACAAACTTTGAATTTTCTAGAATTTCTTTCAGAGCATTGTATAGGATATCAGGATTTCTGTTTCCTTTACTTACTTCTACAGCCATTCCTCGTGAAATCGCTATAACAAATTGAAATAAATAAACTATTTTGATGTTTGTTTATATTTACCACATCTTGTATTATGATATTGATCAGCAAACAAAGGTATAGCAATTAAAGGAACTCCACCGTAAGCTGCTTCCAGGAAAGAGTTCAAACCCATGTGAGTAATAAACGCAACAACTCTTGAATCATCTAAGAATGATTTCCATTATATTGAAGAAATATTTGAAATCTAATCGAACTTACGTAATAAATCAGTTTGTGGAAACCAATTAACTAGAACTAAATTATCAGATTTATCAAATATATCACCATCTTCCGGTTGTTTATCATATTTCCAAACAAATGTATATTCCGGAAAATGCTTTATAGCTTCAACGAAACTTTGTTTAATGTAGTATGGAATTTTTGAAGATGGAACTTGGGTACCAAATGAGAATATAACTGTTCCCTTTGATCTTAGGTTCAAAATCCTATCAAACTCCTAAAAAAAACAAACTAACAGTTATTCTTCACTTCTTAAGTTGTACCGATGATAACGCCTTAGCCTTTGGTAAGGCTGACCCTCCGATATAAACAACTTTATGGCTGATAGTTCTAGGCTTTTCAACAAATTCGTTCGAATTAACAAAAACAAGATCAGAATTACGATATAAAGTTAGAGTGGAAGGGAAATCTTTTCCATAAATGCTTCGTACAAGTTCGTCCTTAATTATAAATTTTAATATTTAACTAAAGTATTATAAAAATAGGAAATCCATTAAAATATTATATTTAAACTTACATTTTTTGCTGTTGCTACATCTTGAAAATATAGGAAATAAAAAGCCCTTTTCCAAAGTGCTGTCATTTTTCCCATTAGAGTCAATGATGCTTTTGGATCTAAGTTATCTTTAAAAAATCTATTGAATTTTATATAATAAATTCTTCAGAATTACCCATTACAACACTAACAGGGCTTGGTAATCCTAAGCTAGTAACTTGATTGAATAATAGATTCGTTGCAGTATATGAAGCTATGGACTTAATTTGGGCTTTATGTCCTAAGACATATCCACAAAAATCATAGTCTGATGCCAAAAAAATGTCGTATTTTTTTTCAGTTAAGAACTTTATTGCTTCGTTTGATTCTAATGAAACTGAAAAAAAAAACTTTCTAGTTTATAATCATATTACATAAAAGATTAATAAAGAAATTTACTTGTTTTAGAATTAAAAAATATGTATGTACTCCAATCTCATATATAAATGTTTAATCTTTAAATTCAGTTGTTAAATATCAGAAACAAAATATTTTCTTATTCTCAGATAAGAAAATGAATGTTAATAGATCATTAGCTTTCTTATCGACACAAACTATAATTTATAAGAAGGTCAGACAGATAATTCTTCTAATTACTCTCAAAGATATATATATATATTTCCTCTAATGTTTTCTCAACTTTAAAAACTTTGAAGATTTGAACTAACTTTTGCATAAATCGCTCGTAATATTCCACATTTTTAGATGATCAAAATCTTGATAATCCATAAATGGCTGTTTTAAATGAGACATTTTTTGCCATGGACTATTATTATCAGGAAATTCAATAAGAAGAAACCGATCGGCACATGTATGATTGGATGATACTTCTGTGGCTGAATTGAGTCTGCCAACAATTAAATCCTGAAACAAACTTTCATATTTATTGAACTTTAGCAAGATATCTTTAATTAAGAATATAGATAAGAATAATATATGCTCACCACACTATGCCCTTTATTTTGAAGAAGCTTTATTAAAGCATTGACGAAATTAAGATGGCTTTTTCCTATCAATGTTAGATGGAAAACTATATTCAAGGAATATATTGAATGTATAGAATATAAAAATATAATGAAAAGTTTTATATTCATCCTGAAAATAAAAGAAAATCTTATTTGGAAAAATATAAATAATATTTATTATATAAATAAAGCCATGTGCCTCATTAAATAACTATAAATTAAAAATATTGAGTTGAGGTCAAGTCCACTATACTTTACCAAAAAAAATATCAAAATGGCAAAGTTTATTAGGCCTTTTGGTTGATAAGATATTCCATTGTTTTCTATCACAATTCATGATCGACGACAAAGTGGGTGTTCTCACTACATCAAACGTACAAGATTACTGTTTATGCTCTAATATCAAACATAACAGGTTACAAAGCTAAAGTATGAGTTAAGGAAACAAAAAAAGTATAGCATTCAACTTCAGTAAAATTAATTTAAATTCACAGTTCGTTGTGTATTTAATCTTCTAAAAATAATTTTTTTAATGATCAATTCATTGATAATATTTTACAATGTTTTTAAGTCTATTTCAGTGGTCATCTTCTAAAGTTCTAATTGAATTCAATTAGAACAGTATATTCAGATGAACGCTTTGGTCTTCTCTGTCTGTTTAATGATTTTTAGTTTATTTTTCTTCTCATTTTTTATTGTTTTCAGCTGTATTATCAATATTATTTTATCATAAATACAGGTGGAATACTGCAAAATATCTACGACTTTCCTCAATTTATCAAAATTCTTATTTGAAAAAAGCTTATTGAATGCACTTTTCAATATTGAATGTATTTATTTATAAAATTGAGTTACAATTTTAAATTCAACGAAACATATTTATATATTTCTTTATAGTTATATAATTATATTTTCTAAATAAATTATAAATATTCAGATATTGATGTCGTGAATGTAAACGAATATCTTATGGATATTATTTAACATTTAATTTACGTGCTAATGACTTCTTTTTCCCAGGTGGTAAATATTATGCGATCGCTCTTGCTATATCTTATTTCGAGCTCTAATGTCTTATAACAAAATTTATTTTACAACTACTATAGCTATAGACAACATCCTCATTTTCATGTACTTTTATAGTGTAACTTAAATAAAGTTTGAACACTAACATTGTCTTTGGCTTTCGTTTTTTTGCTGTTCATTCTTTTACGTATTCCCTTTTTGTTTCCGCCGTTTGGACCTCATCCATCATTTGTTTAATATTCACTTTGTCCTTTCCGCCTCTCCCACATTCCACCTCAACTCTAATTTTCTGATTTTTCATCCTATGTTTGAATATGATTATTTCATATTTAAATAAAAAATAATTTCAAAAAGATTTATATATTAAGCATAGTGGAAAAAAAAGTTTTTTCACAATATTCAATATAGCTCTACGTATATACATAGTTCAAAGAGCATTAATGAAAGTCAATTAACAACAGAAGTTTTTGCTTGAATGTCTTCAAACAAGGCCATGCACATGATTGTTCAATAAAAGACTTTTAGCTTTAATATTCCTTGATATTCGATAAACGTACATCTAATATTAGAAGCAAAAACAATTATTTAAAGGAATGTAAGTTGTCTTCATAAGCAGCATAATTATATTTAATCAATATTATTTTAATTTATTTAAAAATATTTACTGTTTGCTTTAAAATAGAGCATTTAATAGTTAAAGCAAAGACGTACTATTGCAGGAGGCAATCCAATTTAATAAAAACGAAAAAAAAAACGATGAAAGAATAAAACTTCTCATTGTCGCTAGAAGATTACCGATTGCTTTGAAGATTCATCCATTGTGGTCATCGACATCTTCTTCTTTTTCTTCGTAAAGAGTAAGATAGATCTCATTTATCCCCAATTCTCACATGCTACGCCTATCCCCTCTAACTCCGCCTCTTTCCCGAAGTATGGCCAGCCCACTACGGCGGCGTCATGCGATATAGAAGAAAGCAGTCGGCTTTTCTGTCTCCTCTACAGCAAAAGCTGAACTTGCAAAATCTTTCTTACCTTTTGACTTCTATTAAGTCATCAGTTTCCTTATTTGCGCATTTCAAACAGATATCATGCTTGGTCGCTTATTATGGAAATAGAATGATATTATTCATTCTCTTATCCCTCTTACCTCTAGCTAGCCCTCTCAACTGTATGACATGTGTTCATACGACTGCCACCACTCAGTTAGACAATTTTCGGGTCACAACCCGTTTGAACAAACCATTCTGCCTTATGGAACCAATCAGATGTGATCGTGATCAAGATGTCTGTGTGACAATTACCATGCATATAGGTTCGTTTTTTACTATATGTCCTGCATGTTATACATATTTGGTTTAGTAGAATTTCTTATTTGCATTTTGATAACAGAAAACCGTGAAAACAACAACGACAACAAAACAAAGGGATTAAACATATTCGCAGATGTGAATATAGTAGCAAGAAACCACGAAACCATCATTTTCTTGCTAGTCTCTTAGTTGATCCTGCAAAAATATATATCAAAAAGCATTTAATTATTTAGAAAATCGTTGATATTTGATTTATAAATTTGAAAAAAGTATACTTTATTCCTACAAGTTTGAGAGAATTTTTTAAAAAACTACGGATAAGGTCATATGTTGCATGTTAACTTTAGCTTTTAAATAATTCTAAAAGTCAATTGTTTAAAAACCTATTCAAAATGCAGATAATATTCCAAAAACTTCAGGAGGAGGTGAATATTGGTTGGGTGCTGGATGTGACAGACGTACCAACTTTCACCATATGTCTTGTCAAAATGTTCGAACTGTTTCTCGAAATGTTCAGTTAGGTATGTTAACTTCCATAAAATACTTTTAATGCGTGAAACTCCTTTAGGTTATGTTCAAGAGCGACGTGCAATGCAACGAGTTTGTGTTTGCGCAAGAGATATGTGTAATTCATCCAAATCATTAGTTTCCTTGTTTACAATACTCTTCATCAGCCTGACTAACTTTTACATAAAAGTTTTATAGGTTCGTTATATTATAGAATTCATTACAAAACTAACCGTGAGTGAACTAACAATCATTTTATTTCTACCCAAATAGTAAATCCCTTATTGACAGACGCGTCGTAAATTAAGAATCTATCTTCATCTAAAAGAATTTTCTAGCTTTATTTCAAATTAAAAAAAAGAACATACTTTTTATATTTGAATAACTGATTTTTCTTCTGATTATTAAGCAATGCTTGCTCCTCTTCTTCTGCCAAAATACGCGCTGAATGGCCCAAAGTAACACGCTTGATATCCTGTTGCTCTTTTTGTTGGCGTTCTTTTTCCACTTTCCAAGCTTGATGAAGTTTTTCTTCGTTTATGACAACAGTTTTTAAGAGAGCCTTCAGAAAATTTTATTTTTTTTTTATGAAAAAAATGTTATTCGCACCTTATTTCCTCGTCCTTTAGACAGCAAGGCAACTTTAGCGGGCCTACTCTGATTTTCTCTAGCGCTCTCGTCATCAGCTGTAAGAGTTTGCTGACTATAACCGTTGATTACTTAAGGAATTTCTCCAACAACTCATACTAATGCCTTCTAGTTTATTCAATTCACAAAAAAAAGATGACACTAGAAGAGCAAAACGAAGTTTCCACATTGCAATTGCTTCGCAATTCATAATTCAAAAGCAAATTCGGAAGCGTAAAAGTTGGACGGAAGCCGGGAAAACTCAATAAGCTACACAAGGCGAGGACATCTCGAAATGTTTCAAATTGTACTCAGAGAAACACTTCTTCCTCCAATGATTATTTTTCTCAAAAAAAAACTAGTCTGATGCTTTTCGCTTTTTGAAGTCATTGTTTGATCACGAAAGATAATCAATGGAAGGAACATTATTAGATTTCCGATTAAATTAAGAATTGAGTTCATCATGCGGTTCGATTTCAAACGTTGGCTACTTTAACAAAGCGAAAAAATCGTCAAATCTGTTCATAGCCTTGTCTATTCATTATGATCACTTTGAAAAGATAATAATGCTGTCTTCCTCACAATCACCCGTCTATCACCCTCATTTACACCTGTGATCCGAAATGACACAAATCACCGAGACGAAGACATGTGTAGTACATCCCTTGTTCACTTGAAGCTTAAGCAAAATGCTTCATCTCTTTCTCAACTTCACTGATAAGAGGGAAGGGATAAACATAGTGAGAGACCGCCCGGCATCTAACCATTAATTTTTCGAAAAAACTATGTAGTTTCTTTTTTTAAATATGAAATTTTAAAATTATCTTAACCAAAACTATTAAATCCAGCCCTAATCGACTACTCGCCTAGACGTAGTTGTAAACTTATATGTACATATATATGGGAGCGCTCTTTCTCTCCATCGCTTAATTCAATCTGTCTTCAAGTAGAAGAATTTTCTCCACAAAACGATGATTCCCAAAACAGATTTCGTTACGACCCCCAATCGATAGCAGCTAAATACACTCGAAACTGCGTATAATAAAAATTCATACCAAAGGAAATAGTTTTTGTAAGCTTTTGTTTAGCAGCTACTGGAACAGTTATATCAGCGAGATTTGCAGGAGCTAGTGTTGGGGCATTCTGAAGTTCAAAGATATGAATAAATAACTCAGAATAAACAATACCCTATGAGTTTCATTAATCAATCTGTCTAATTCTCTCATGAACTCTTCATCCTCGGGCTGTGCAATAACCGAATTCTAAATAAAATTAATATTCAGCAAAACTGTTATTTTAAATTACGCTTTTTTCACTTGACATAGACATGTTTTGTTCTTCTAGTTCCTCATCAAACATTTCTCTGTAACAAATATAAATTACAACTGATTTTTTTTCTAAATATTATTATTTTCAGCGACACACGGTTACTGATTTCCTTGGATCTCATTCATGTGCCCTCGAGCTTGCTCAAACTGTGATACATTTTTCTGTGATTTTATAGATGAAAATTTTAATATACTCATTACATTAATTGTATATATACAGTATATAGATATATATATATATATATGGGGCGAGAAGATGACGAGAAGAGTAGCATTCTCCATAACCAAATAAGTGGGGTTCGTTCCAAGAGCAAACAAATTCGGATACGACCATTGCATCTTATTGAGTTTCAATTGACAAGGAAGGGATCCGTCACAAAAAGATGCAGGGAATTTCTCCAAATTAAAATTTAAGGTGTCAAATTTGTCGTAGATATCAATTTCGACAAACACAGTTTTAGTTGGTAAACTAATGTTATAGAAAAATTCAAAAATGTGAAAACTATGTAAAAATCATACTAAATTTAGTTGAATTTAGTTATTTATTTATGTAGGATCCCCTAATACTAATACACACTACTACTTAGACCTATTACGAACGACAATTGAATCATCCACAAAATGAGGGGTATATATCTAACTACAACACAAATACATGTAGAAATATTATATTATATTATGATATATATATATATATATAGGCATATATTTTTTTTTGTTAAATGTACGTGTATTAGTGTAGATACTTTAAAATTTTTGAAGAAAAAATAAATGTTAACGTACTCTTCCTCTCTAATCTGATGAAGTGATCTGTCCATAGGTTCCCGAAGACTTTCTTCTTCTTCTTCCACTTCATACTCAGAGAAATCCAACTGAATATTACTGTAGAAAAAACTGGGAGAATGAATTACCTTGTCTTTTAGCTGCTGTTCAAATACTTGTAAACCTTTCTCAGCTTCTTCCAAACTGGTAGGTATTAAATCTGATCCACGAATATTCTTTATACAATTTCTGAATTCAGATTCAATTTCAGCGGGGAAACTATAACAGAAGAATAAACTAAATCCGTGATTTTATATGAATATTATTTATACCTAACGGTTTCGTTGTCTTCAGTATTGACATTGAAATCCCATTCATCTCTTTTATTCCAATAAAATCTACAAAAAAATATTTAGCTATTATATTAAAACGATTTAAATTTTAAAAAATATAACTTTACCGGTAGAAATGCCTGAGGAAATAATCCATTTTTTTCTTATTACTATTAATCATAAAAAATTCCCCTACTACATTGAGCATTTCGCATACCATACGTAACCGGTAGAAATCGCTCCAATGCTCAGAATCATATTCTGGGAATGATATTAACTGATATAAAATCTAAAACCATTGATTAATTTGAATATGAATATGGAAATAACCTTAAAAATGATACCAGTCTCACAGCCACTGTAATTATATAATTCTCCTAAATATGTGATACTTGCCATTGCTTGTTGATTAAAAGCTCCCGGGACTTCCAATGAGAGTCTAAATTTTAAATATATGACAAAGCTTAGAAATGGTTTTCAATTACCTAATATTTTCGCATATAGAATCGATTACAGACACAGTAATCCAGTCGTGAGCAGGTAAACCGTACATTCCAGCAACAACACTTGCAAGATGGGGCAGGTTATTATAAGGTATTAACCAAGGAGAAGAAAGATATTTCAAAGTCAAGTCTTCAAATGTATAATTACTAAATGTTATAATAGTAAAAAAATAATACCTGATAGTTCAGAATCATTCCAATCAATTCTCCTAAGCAATTTCAACACTCGAGTGACATTATCGTAATTAACATGTAAAATCTAAAATATTGGTTAAAATCATCTTTGCTTAGATGGAACTTTACCGTCTCTTTAATAAACAATTGCATAGGTGGCAGAGTAGGAACTACTTTCACTACGCCTTCTGGTGCAGGAACTGCTGCGTAATAACTGTTATCAACCAACATCTATAATATATATTAAATAACGTCATGATATACTAAATCTGCTGACTCTTTGGCGTGGATCCTTCAGTCTTTCCTTCTTATTTCTCATAACATCTAGTATAATTTTAATTTTTGAATGAGAGTCAGAGTTTCTATAATATGTATCTTACTAAGTATTTATATAATCACCTATCATACACATAGAGGAAAAACCCGACAGTTTCAATCATTGTGCAAGCCATGTCAATACAATGCCCTCGGAAAACATATACTAATTGTCTCAAGCACTTCAAAGCTTCCGCGCGATGAACAAGATCAAATTTAACCTGAAATTTAGAATTAATTTATGAAAACAGTGCATAACTAACTAATTCGGCAATAAACATTGAACATTTGAGTTTCTCTTCTAACCGAACCATACTTCCTTTAGACTCTTCGTATTCCATATAATAGCTAAAAACATATATAAAAAGAAATTATTGAAAAATATACATATATAAAAAGAAATTATTGAAATATACCTGAATTGCTTCAACAATGTATTAGTTACTTCTGTTACAACGTCAGGCATTACAGGAGCTAGTGTAGCCAATAGTCTTGCATTGAAAGGTATCAAATCTAATTTGTTACCAGGAGTCCCCAACAAAGCTTTAACTAAACGTTTACGGTTTCCCTGACAAAAAAAACAATTAAATAATTATTTTTCTTAAATTTCTACTTTAGTATTTAAATGTAACACAAATTGTAGAGCACAATTGTCTGTAACTTCACGATTTACCAATTGATTTAATTGAAGTAGGAAATCCTTAAGAAAAAATATATATGAAAGCTGCTTAATCAAAAACGTTACAGCCATGTTCTGTCTTATCTCTTCAACAGGTTCATTTACAACTTCCATAAGAGGATGAACACCGTCAGAATCAGGTTCCCTTCAATTGGCTATATAGCAAAAATATAGTAATAAATAATATTTACACTTTGGCAATTTCAATGGGCTCTTCTGAGTGATGTTCCAACTCTTCTAAATTGATAGAATCAACACATGTTTCCATTGCATTTAGCGATAAAGTACGCTCTTCAGACTCCTAAGCTTGATATAAAGATTGAAATAAAGATCAAAAAATACCTTATATAAATTTTTTGGCACAATTGTTTTGATATTTAATAAACTGCAATAAAAAGATTGAGTCTCATCGTCCGGCCACAAAGAAACATTTCCATCGGCTAGAGCTTTACCCATCTAAATCAAATAACAAATTAAATTTGTTTTTTGGCATTTCACCTCTAAAGCTGCAATTTCATCCTCTTCATCATCACTCGGCTCTTCATTGAATTGCCTAATTTTTTGACCTAGAACTAGACTGAATTCGATACACTGAGATTTCAGTTTTTCATATTCGTTTCTAGCTTCCTCAAGTGCTGTTTTATCTTCAGCAGAGCCATCACCTAAACGAGAGATGAAGAATACTTCAATCGGTTTGTGCAAAAACCTCGAGTTCGTGCTTGTCTTTTAACTTTTTTCTGAATTACATTCATTGCAGAACATCGACCTTCTAATTTGCTTATTGCACTATTATAATAATCAAAAATCATGTTTTTAAGAGCATTTTTGTTATCTTCTGAAATTGGGCCTTTCTCCAAATCACCTAAGAAAAAAATATAATTTTAAAATGCATATAATCATACTTTCTAATACAGTAATGGTATCCCCACATCCCTCAGGAAGAGGAATCAGCCCAGCAAAATGCCAACCAACGCATTTCAAAAGAGAACATAGCAATCCTATATTTACATGCTCGGTTCTATCAGTTGTAGTCAAGAAGGTCATAACAGCTCCGAATACCTCAAAAAAATCGAAATCTGCACATGAACACGGAAGAACATGATACCTGTAAGCCCTCCTTTTGTAAAACTCCAGCTAAAACTAGCTCGCATAAAAACCTAAAACGAATTGTAATTAATAAAAGGATACTATTTGAGAAACCTTAAATCAATTCGCAGTTTTGCAGGATTTGTAACTTTATCACTTTTTTTTGTAGGCAAACATTTCCTAAATTCGGAAAGGAGAAGTTCAGAAAATTTTTCTAAAAATTATTGTTTTAATTAAAAAGTAGTACACCCAGCTTACGATATCTGAATGCTATTTCCACGCAAAGTTCTACGACAGGAATTACTTCAGAACCTTTAAGTTTAGTCTCTGATATAGCCTAATACAAAATTAATTATCATATGACTTATAAGAAGTTATAACTTGTGCCATTTCTTCCACGAACTTGGACAAATTCAATTTTGAAAGATCAGCAATAAGTGATGGGACTGCAGCACCGGTCAAAGTCTATGAAACTTTTATGTAGATTTAAATTAGCTAAGAATAACACCTTCATTTTCTTCATAAACGCTGTGGTTTTCTTTAAAGCCGAATCCAGGGTTCGTAATGCATTTTCATCAAAATATTTGGCTACAGCCAATTTGTTTCTGAACTCATTCTAAACACAAACTGGCAATTTGATTGTACTTTCTTTGAAAAAAAATGACCTGCACTGTTAACCGACTTCTACATTCATTAAACCATGCTAAATCTGTTTCTCGTGGCCAACATGACATCTCAATCTGAACCCTACTCGTTATGTCATACAACGAAACTCCTGATGGTATCTTCACCGATAAACAGTATTTTTCAATAAAATTTTTGAACGGATAATTTATGCAAATAGAACAAAAGCAGATCAACGAGATACAAACCATGCGAATAAAAGGTAAAACCTTCTCACAATAAACAAAAAAATCAATAATATGGTTGTCTTCCACCATACGGCCTTCTAGGAGGCCCGTAATTATTATAACTTTCATAATTTGTATAGGAATCATATTGCTCATATTGATTTTCAAACCCGTTGTATCCTCCTGTTCCAGCGCTGTAAGACGGTTCGTAATTTCTTGCTCGGGGCGTAGGTGCTGATAAATAAGAGTTGTTCTTTTCTGGATTAGCTTTTTTTCGATACCTGGTTGAGGACCATTACGTGGAGGCCCATAGGCTTCACTTACACATTTCCATGAAATTTGTCGCATTGAAGGAGGCATATCATTATAAGGAAAAAGTTCAACATATCTAAATAAGTTATTAAGAATACATACGTTTTTATAATGAACAAACCTTCGCCCCATGTGTTTGTTGTTCCTTCGTAAAGCTTCATTTGCCTCTTCTACAGAGCTGAATTCGATGCAAGCGTCACCTGAAGCTCGATTCTGAGCGTTGTAACCTAGCTGAAATAAAAATATAATATTATAAGATTTTTAATTTTTAATAGACCATGATAGACTGGCAATGTAGAGGGTAAAAGAAATGTTCAATTTCACGAGCATCAGCGTCAAAGGGTATTCCTCTCATATATACCTACAAAATAGTTTCAGTTTTCATCAAGGATGGAAGCCCTTCCGTACCTTAGGAGGAATATAATAATCTCTTTCTCGCCCTCTGTATCGACATTCATCCCTCGGTCTCATAGAATAAGGTTCGTGACGATAGCTCCCACCACCGCGATTATATGGTCCACGACGTTCTTCCTCCCAGTATAATTCATAAGAGCCATCAAAAGCTCGTCTTAAAAAGTAAGATTGTTCGTGTGGTAAAGCCAAGAACAGACGGTGGTCGTGGATATGTGAATGACATCAACGAAGGTGGACCACGTTCTCTTTTTTTGTTATAGCCACTGCTATGATCTTGACGATGTCGGGCAAGATCATCGGCAGTAGTACGGAATATTTCAATGTATCTAAACATCAATAGGATTATACAGAAAACTCGAGAGAAGAAAACTTCAATCCCTTTATTGCCCCACCTTGTTCCCATGGACTTCTTATTATATTCCAATGCTTTGGTTGCTTGTTCCTTGGAGGCTAGGCGGACAAAAGCTTCCCCACTAGGTCTCCCTCCCGAACGCCCGATAACCACCTCTTCACAGTCAAGCCCTAACACCCAAACCCTCTTATAAAGGTTAAAACAAAAAAAAACACATAATGTAGACAAACCCACCATTTAAGAACTCCCTAACATCTTGAACATTTGATGTATAAGGAAGTCCTCTCAATCGAACAACATTTCCTTGGTCTTTTGGAACACCACGAGCTTTCATGATAGCTATATCTTTTTCAGATACTGTGAACACTTTAAAAAAAATTTGAATTTGAATTTTGTTCCTGCTTACCTTCAATATAGCGATTTTCCATCCTTCCTTTATCGAACTCCAACGCTTTTGAAACATCCTCATTTGCTTCTAACTGACAATAAGCTTCACCACTGGGTCTGCCATCTCTTCCAGTTAGTATAATTACGTCTACAACTTTTATACCTAAAAAGAAAATATTAGAACATAATCAAAAATATTTAAATACCATCTAAAAAAGTCATTATATCCTCTTCTGCAGAATTGAATGGAAGCCCACGTAAACGAATATAATTGTTGGTTGAAACAGCGGCTTCTTTCTGTTCAGTATCATCGGTCTGATCATTCGAATGATAATCTTCTTCTTGAACGTCTTGAAAAGAATCAAGCGTCTCCTGTTTTTCGAATATTGAGCATTCAGCGGCTTGCATATTGGGCTCAGAACTATCATTTGTAATTTGATTATCCTGTCCTCCGTCCAAAGATTTTGCTTCTTGCTCTTCTGATTTGTTGGCGTTTATATCTTCGTTGTCGTTCACTTCTACAGAACTTAAATCGATATTGGGCTTGTTTCCTTCCATAATAGTAAATTCTATAAGAACCAAATTGTAAAAATGTCGCTTTACAAAACTTTGTACACATCTTAAACAAGTAAATTTTAATTTCAAGACCCTATACTAAAATAATAATACGAAGCCTCGTAAAAATATATCTAGTGTACAAACTTAGCATTAAAAATACAAGTTATCTTTGCATTTGAATATAGATTATAGCTTCACCTAATTTTTATTTTTTTTATTCTGATTTAAACAGGAACGTAAAAATCGCGAGCATTAAAAAGCTGTAGCGTCTGTTGCAAAAGAATATTTCGCATTAGAGCGCGATATCTGCACGTGATATAAAATAACATACATTAGGCTTTTTATTATGAAATTTTTTCCTTTATACCTTTTCTTTTGCATTCATAAATTAACACGATAAAAAAATGATGTTAATAAAAAAAATGAAATTCAGTGATCATCGGAACGATTCTTCGAGGTGAGCTAATATGACAATGGTACATTTTAAACTAAAACTTAATACTCATTTTACGCTCAATTAGACCTGATCTGCTTGCATGAATTTCGATTCTATAATTCTATTTAGAAAGTACGATCTAAACTGATTTGATGTGATTCGAAGAAATATTCAAAAAAATAATATTTTTAAAACATCCGTACTATCTGGTATACATAGTTTTTTACTTTTCTGGTAGAGTGTAATTATTATACTTTGCTTTTCTTTATAAACAATTTTAATAAGGTGATCAAATTTCTGTATTTCAATTCACTATGTACAATCACCGAGAACATAACAGTTTTTTCAAATATAATATATAGTCAACTTATTTGCAATTATCAGTTGAACGCTCTAAACTAAACATTTCTGAATCTATAACCTATCGTGTAATAGCATCCAACCGTGCGGGCCTCTTCGCACTTTGAGAACGTTCATAGATGTCCTCAGAATAAACTACTCCATTCAAAAGATTTTCAAATGTAGATGCTTTTCTTGGAAAGTACGATTTCACATCTGAAGCTAAAAATTGTTATCCTAGCAGAAATTTTTATAAACAGTATATTACCCATATTACGATGTTGTTCTTTATATTTGTTGACTATATTTGTTTGCTTCACTGGTTTAAAATAATTATTTGCCAAGTCCTCTGCTTCGCTTTTATTCAATCTCTGAAAGGTAATCGATTTATCATATTTCTATGCTATTCCATACCGTTCTCAGTTTTGATCCTTCATCGTCATATTGTGGTCGAATAATAGGTTCTTGCTTCATCGAATTTGTGTATCCTGAAAAAGTTGTCGAATCAAAAAGTTTAATTATTTAATGCTCAAGATGAACGTTAGGAAAAAAAAGCAATTTAATGTTTGAGCAAAGTTTCACAAACCATTTCCAGCGTTAGGTAATACAGTTCTACTCATACTCATCTCAGGCAATATCCACTTTCCTTCATCTTCATTCCATATAGAGTCTTTTTTAATTTTTTCAAGATTGTAATAATTACTGTCCTAAATTTTGATATTTTAAATAAGATATGTGATTAATATCATTACCTTTTTAATAGTTGGCTGAATTTTGTCTAATATTTGAATAAATAATTTTAGTTGCTGATCTTGTTTACGTATTGTTTCCAGGTAATCAAGTCGATCCAATTCAAATTCGCCTTGTAAATCTTCAATATCATGCTCTAATGCTTTACACTGAAAAAAAAGCATCGAAAATGTATTTAAACGAATTTTCCCACTCTTTTCTGCTCCTTTTGTAGCTGCTTCATTACTGCATCCAATTTTTCTTGAGTTGAATTATAGACTTGAAGTAATGGATCGTCAGTATTAACGTTAAGGGCCGCTGTAAAACAGTTAATATATTCTGAAAAAATTATTAACTGTACCTGCTAAACGTTCGCCTTTAGTTTGTGCTTCTTTCAATTTTTTTAATCGTTTTTGTTTTAACTGTTCATTATTAATCTAAAAACAATATATTGCCCATGAATATTCAAGAATACACATTGTCTTACTTGTTCTCCACCTACAAATTGCCCTTGCAATTGTTTCAATTTTTTAGCTGCTTCATCTGGTTCCATAGTTCCCATACCGTCTAGTTCAGCATTAGCCTAAAATTTTGTGTCATATGCTTGAAATTAGTATTTTATAATATTTTTGAACCTGTTCATAATGCTGTCTTAGCATTTCTAAGTCTTTTTGTAATTGAACTTTACTAGTTTGTTCCTTCTCATAAGCAATCCTGAATATATATTAGTTCTAATTAGTAGTGAAAGTATGTTCTCCTTACCGCATAGAATTCATAGCTTCTTCAAATTCATTTCTAAGCTTTTCTCTTTCTTTATCAATATCAAAGGAATTCGTCACGACAGAAGCATCTGAATCATACATTTGTGAAATTATTTTTCAAACTATTGTAAATAAGGTAAAAGTAACCTCCAGCATTCACAAGACTCTTCAATCGTTCAATTTCTTGTTGGTATTCTCGTAGTAAAGCATCTTTAGGATCCTCATTAATCTTAGGCTTGTTTTTAATATTTTTAGCTCTATTTGCATATCTTAAGTCAAATATAAACTTTAGTAATTTGATTAAATGAAGCTTTATATTACCTCAGTGTTGATAAAGTTTCATCATAGTTATTATCAGACGGAGAAATGCAAGCAACCATAATTGTCTTGGTATTACCTCCCAAAGAATCCTAGAATATAAGCCATAATATAAAAAAAAATTTATTAGTTACTTGAAGTAGACGTGTCAATTTACTGTCTCGATATGGTATATGTTTGACTTTTCCATCAACTAAGGCAGAAATTACATTTCCCAAAGCGGATAATGATAAGTTGATCTTAGTTGCTTCCTTAAATCGCTCTCCCGTAGCACCTGATATGTGTGATATATCATATTGTTGATTGTTTGTTAAAAAACAGATTATTACCAGTTTTGGATTGTCTTTCACTGCCAGCTAAATCAACCAAATTTAATTTTCCAGTTCTTATGCTTCCACTTTCATTCATTCCTTCAACATATACAGTGAAAATTGAATGACTTCTTGAGGAATCCTGAGAAAAATAGAATGTATTTCCTCAAAAACTTTAGAATTTTAAACTTTGTTCATTAATGTGGCTCCAACATGGCGATTACTAAATCCCTTTATCATCATTTCATGACAAGATTTAACATCGTGGCAAATATGCATAGACAATCCAGATACATATACACCTTTTTCGGGATTTTCCTGAAAAAATCTTTTGTTTTATATCAAGAGTTGTTAACTACCTTGATTTCTAGCTTTTGAGTTCTATCTGCTCCCAGAAGATCTCGAACTTCTTCATTATATATCTCCAAATAACTACAATGTATTAGAAATTTTACATTTTCCGTCGTAGCTGTAGCCACAAAAATGTGTTCGAAAGCTCGTGGAATGACTCCCCTTTGGGCAGCAACATCAGCAACGCCTATGTTTTAGTTTTGTCTACTAAACGTTTAATGTTCAATCAAAACCTTGCATTGAAAACGTTTTTCCAGATCCTGTTTGTCCATATGCGAATACAGTGCCATTATAACCTTCTATAACATTCTGAAAAGCAGTAATGAATGAACTATATTCAATAGTATAAAAATGTCAACGATGTTAAATTATAATCAGAATCGAAATTCTTTAAGAGATGACTTAATTGATATTAGATATGATATGACAAAAGGGATCAAACATTATTTTCATGTATTACACATATAAACTATATAAATATATTATACATTGATGTTCTAATATATGGGAAAACATACTTCAACAAGGGGAAAAACAATATCATTATAGATTTGCTCTCCGGTAGAATCCATGTAATAAGCTCCATCAAATGTAAATTCTTTTGGTGGGCCTTCTGGTTGAGTTAAAACTACTTGTCCTTGATTACTGTTCATCTCCACACATACCTAGGATATATAAATATATTTATATAAACATTAAACCTTTAATTTTCAATTTTTGTTCTCAAATTTATAAGTTTAAATTCTTTTTATTCTGCTGAGTGCAGCAATTCATTGAAGCAAAAAGCTTAAAAGGTCTTTTAATGTAAAATTAAAGTAAAGAAATGCATGAGTACATATGTAATACACACATAATATTATATAAGCACATATCTATGTATATGTCTGTATATTTTCCATATATTTAGATAAATATAAAAATATTTACAAAAATTTTTATAATTTTCATAGTTAATAGACTATGATTAACTATATAAATATTAAATTATATTTATTTTACATCATTCATACAGTTTTAAAAGAATAACAGTGTATCATCCATCAACTTACGTCTGAATTTAAGCCTTTCTCTCGGTCGTTTAAAGGACGACATCTTGCTATAACTTTTATATTCTCATTCCCAGTCATTTTTGCCTATTGATATTAAATTTTATAAAAAAAAATAATTTAAAAATTATACAATACGAATAAAAGAAAAATATGTATCTTTATACAAAATTCAGAATATGAAATAATTCAAATATATGAGTAATTATAGAAATCTAATTTCCGCGATAGACATATATCTCTTCCTTTGAAACGGAAACGAAGGTAATATAAATCTTTTTTAGATATGGTTTGGCCCGGAACTTCAATATATAGCTTTCGGAGTAACAATTAGAAATGTATCTGTTAGTGATTTCAAGATATCTAATACGTACATACGTGATATGACATGCTGTAACAGATTTGATTATCGGAATTCATGCTTTACATTTTACATTTCATATAAGCATTTAGTGGACTATTGATAAATTTTCTGTGCACAAAAATAGAGAACATGAGAACGAGAGAAAAGTAAAAAAAAAACAAGAGAAACAATTATATAGAAAGATATATATACATATGTATATTCATTGAGAAAAAGATATAGAATATATATGAAAAAAAAAGATTAAAAGACAAAAGACAGGGAGATAGATATTACTTGGTATTGGTTCATTATATTAAATTTAAATTCAGAATGTGAGAAAATGTGATGTCCAACTTGCCAAAAGATAAGCTTGAAGTTCAAAGTATAAACATTTCAAGCATTCTTTGACAACCTAACTCTTATATATTATCATGAAAATAATGAAAAAGTGAGTTTTCTATAACATAAATGAGCTGCTGCTATGAACATGTATCCATTTAATTATATGGCTTCTATTGATCTGTAGTGGAGGGCTTATATCTCAAAACAATATAACCATACCACATAATATGAAAAAAAGTTAAAAAATACTATACAGTATACTATATACTAAATCCAAAGTAAACAGACAATATTACATTTTTCCCTTTATGTTTAAATTGATGATGAATCTGAAAAGTATTAAGTAGCTCTATTCATGGCTATAAGTTTGGAATAAAGTGAAGCTATATTAAATTATGTAAGACAGATTTGATAGAGATTGAAAAGGAAATGGAAAATCCACATGAGAATTAAAAGATAATCTAAATTTAGAGAGAGGGAGAGAGCCAGCGTCAGGATAATGAAAGTACGGCTATGTCTGAAGGTGAGAGAGAGAGAGAGCTAGAGAATTCTGCGAAGAGCAAAAAAAAATACAAGAGATACCATAAGAGAGACTAGAAAGAAGGTCAGGAAAACCGACTTACCAACTCAGTCCCACTATGTGTCGTCTGGCAGAAATTGTGTAATCTTGCTACCCATAGCAACCCGCTGCTGAATTCTCACATGCTTTTAATGAGTTGGGAAACAAACTAAGTTTAAAAAGAATATAAGAGATTCATAATTTAACAAGTACGTGATATGATTTTGTGATTTGATTGTTTTATCTCTAGATATTAAAATTTGTTCAAAGTCTTTATTCATTTGACAAAAATTATCAATATTCCGATGCTTACATGTGAATGTTTCTATATTTTGATATTCGACCAACTTATTCATATATTTAATATTTCAATTTCTGTCGAATTTTCGATAATTATTTTAAAAATATTTTTTTTTATATTTGAAAAATACTAATCAATATGGAGGAATGATCAGAAGATGAAACGATAAAACAAACATGCATAAGTATATAGTTGTACATATATGTATATGTACATGTGTAACTTTACTATATATATATATATATATATATATATATATATATATATATATATATATATACTATACATACAACCCACTTCTTTCATGAATATGGCCAAAATATATAGTTAATGATATTATAAATCAATGCTTCAGCGCATTTCAAGAAACATACAAATATATAAAAGTACAAATTAAATGGAAAAATGAAAAACGAATGTCATGTTAGAATTTCAAGTTTATATTCTTTCTGTTCATTTTTGTATTAAAAATTAACTGAAACCATCTATTTTCTATTCTCTGCGCACTTTTCTTCGACGAGGTGCATGATCTTCCTTTGAAACTATTTCTTCATCCTCTGAATCGGTGTCGGATTGTGTCTGGTTGTGTGATTTCGTCTTTGTTAATAACTTCTTGCGTGGTTCATCTGGCTTAGTATCACAATCAGAATCAGAATCAGATCGAACATCCTTAAAGTCAAGTTTAAAACATGATTAATCAGATAAACAGCGTAGAAATACGAATGAACGGATAAGAAAAACATACCCCTGCGGCTCCTTGAGTAAGAACTTTGACAACAACTCTATAAATGAGATATGTCCACATAATATGAAGACCAAGTAAAATAACTAATAAGAAAATAATAAATCTTGGAACATAAGGAACCTATAATAATTCAAATAAAATAATAATAAATCTATAAGTAGTATGATATACCTCAGAAAAATCTAAAAGATCATAATCAGGTTGAATTAAGTCAGCAGCTTCAAATAATGCTGAACGTATAAGAACCAATGGATAATAACCTAAGCGGGTAACGATCCAACTGAAAAGTTTCAAAAGTTATTATCATTCAATTTAAAATTTTCATATAAATATGATAATATAATCATATATGAGAAAATAAAATAATTAGTTTACCCTAATAAGAAAACAACAAAAGCAACATTGGTAAGTGTTTTCTGATTACGATCATATCTAGTAAGCTTTCCACCTTCTAGTAATATATCAGCTACATCATGAGAAATCAAAACAAGTGTTCCGACCCTTAATAGAAAATAATAAAAATTTATATTAGAAAACTGAAATTACCTGACAAAATTGATAGTCCAACTAGCAGCAAGCAAACCAATAGTTACAAAATGATGAATAATCAATTGCCAGAAGTCTGAACGTCGAGTATCAATTAATACTGAGGCGATAAGAAGTGAATAGTAAAATGCAGTTTCAATAGTATAATACCACCTGGAAATAATTATAATTATAAAATATAAATTTAATGAAAAATGTTTTTTATTCCGATGAAAAATGTTTTTTATTCCGAAAAAAAAGTTAATTAAGAGCTTAAAATGACCTATTATATATAAATCTTACCAGATAGATTGTGGAACCGGATGAAATGGATATCCAATCCAACATTGTTTTACATCCCATAGCCAGCTTTGATCCCATAACACGAAACATCCGTACATGAAGGCCATCGCATAATAACTAAATCTCCAAAAGCATTCCAGAACTCTTTTGCCTCTGGTATTTCTAGCAAAACCACCAAATAAATGAGACGAAACCTATATGATTTTTGATCAAAATAATAATAAATTTCTTCTTCTTACTAAGCTAGGTAAATGAGATTTAGGTCCATAGTATCCTAATATATATCCAAGTGGAACACCAACAAATGATTCCCATAAAATTCTAAAAGAGGAAAGGTTAATAATCATTATTTTTTTATAATCTGATACATAAGATAGATATAAGCACATGTATCTATACTATCTTATCTCATATTTTGATTATTTTATATGTTTATGGTCTACAATGAATTTATATAAATAAAAAAAGTATAATATTCAAATGTTTTCATATATTTGATTGAAATTAACTTTTTTCTTTTATAAAATGAACTTAAATAGAGAACAAAATTTAAAGATTTTCGTTATCGCTCAAAATTTAGTTTTATTTGCCTTTGGAATTTGAAAAAGAGTGAATTTAATCAGACACAGTCTTTGATTATGCTTATCATTTTTTTGTGGTTAGATTGAAATAAACTATGATTAATAGTTTAAAATGTGGATTTTTCAGTTAGTCATATAGAATATAATATTTAAGATTATTATTATTAATAATCAATAATATTTTATAGAATAAAAAGTTGACCTGAATGATATATATATATATATAATAGTACTATCAGTTATCCTCATATTGTCTATATATAGGATATGAAAGCAAACATCATTGACAAATAAGAATTAGAAGAATGTTACATTTCGTTTCAAATTCAATATTTAGAATTATATATATATTATAAAATTATTCTTAAAATATTATATAGTTATTCGTTAATTTATAAATCAAAAATCACAAATAAAAAAACAAAAAAATTACCTTACGATAACTAATGGAATAGCCAAGTAGATAGGAAAAATTAAATCATGAAACTTGGGTGGAATTTGATGCCATTCAACATCACGTGGCAGCCATAATGCTGGATCCCAGAAACCCATTGAATTTGAGTCTATACTTATGGTTTAGGTTGTCTGAAAGTTGAAAGTAGAATAACTGTATGGAAAAAGGCTGGGTATACAAGTATATTCTGTTATAAGCAAACATTGTATTGACCTATATAAAGCAGGAAATATAACGACGATATGGATAAAAACATCTGACTTCTAATGATTACGTTGGTATCGGACTAATTATGAGTATTTGAATCCAATTACAAATGATAAAGAACATATATATACATCAAACTCATTGTCTATATATTATGTATGTTTACTGGTATTAACAATTATTAAAATTTGTATCAGGTGAATGAACGATAAAACGGATTTGTAGTGATTCCGGCTTTAGCTGAAGTGTGCCCGAAAAGACAGGCTATATAGAATGAGCCGGTCGAACACGACATGGAGAACTAAAGAGAAAGAAAAGAGAGGGAGAGAGAATGGGAGAGGTAATTAAAAGGAAAGTATGAAAGAGAGGAAGAAAGAAAGAAAGAGAAAGAGAGAAGGTGAGTGAACAAGAGAGAGAGAGAGAAAGAGAGAGAGAGAGAAAGGGAGAGAGAGGGCAAGAGTGAACAGGATAAAAGGAACGATGGAAAATATTAAATGTTGAACATAGATGCATCAAGGTATGAATCATAAACGAATAGATAAGTTAGCTAGTGCATATCTAAAAACTTGAGTTTTTAAATAACGTGGTGTGTATTCATAATGATGAGTAATAAATATTAGAGCGTTAGTAATTAGAAAATAATTGATGAAATAGAAGAAAATTATTGTTGTTGCTCTATTAACGAATATTCAGTATATAATATGAATATACTCAATCATTCAACATCAATATAACCTTTATGAATTGACCATTGAACCATAGCGACAACGTAGCTACGGATACAACTAATGTTTTAGCTTGAACATCGAAAGTTTTCTTTAAAAAGAAAAAGAAATTATTGAACAGCTGAAGTTATATGAACAGAAAAGAAACATTACAGGGCGTGAAGGGAAATGTGGTAAAGGGAAAAGGGGGGGGGGGGGGGGGGGCTGGTGAGCAGACGAACACAGAACTGCTTATCGCTCGTTGATGGTGCTCCCCTTGTGTGCGCGTGTGTGCGCGCTACGAGGTGAGGTGAAGTGAAAAGGGGAATAGAAATAGACAGAGAAGAACAGAGAGCCTGCGAATCGGAAGAAGAAAGAAAGAGGGAGAAGGGAGAAGGGAAGAGAGGGGGGGGGGGGGTTAGAACATACGACGAACGAACGATATGCATAATATGCAAACAGACAATGTTGAATTCTTTGATATGTTTTTAGATGAACTTAAAGGATTAATAAAGATATAATATGGTTGTGTTCTCTTAATTTTAAAGTTTCTAAGGTTAATCAGATTATTATTTATTATTTGTTTAACCAATTTAATTAGATCAGTAATATAATATTTATTAAATGAATTGTAAGGTTTCTTATATTGTATTATTATTGAAACCTTTTAAATATATTATATGTGATGATAGTATATGAAATAATAATATTAATATTATATGAATAAAAGGATTTCAAATATATATAAAGATCAATTGAATAAAAATATATTTTATTATGTAAAATACTATTTATATACATATAAAAAAAAAGGTTTTTTCATGTTAATGCCAAAAATTGAGTAATTAATCATTTGTTTCACTCCTATCAAGCCTTAGCTACTACTGGCTCTTGCAGCATAGTGATGGTTTGATGAGTTACAGGGATATTAAGTTTGAAAAATGCTTTAATTTCATCTCGTTGAGTTGCAGTTGACTGAAAAAAATTATATGATTATTCAATTAACTATTGGAACTGTATGTGTTACCGGAGCTGTGCATACAACAATCTTCGATTTATTTATAGCTCCCTCTTGTCTCTTGATAAGGAATTCAACTGTCTTACCTGGCTGGATAGAAGCAAATACTGGTCGTACACGGAAATTATAACATTATGGATTTCAAAATGAAAGTTATGAAAGTCTTTTAAATATATATATATATATATAATAGAATAATTATAATTATATAACAAAAACAAATATTTACCCGAAAAGGTGATTCGAGCAGCACACCTTAATAGCTTGTGCTGTTTTTGTTGGATTCATTGCGGTAAACTTCTAGATGAAGCAAAAATATAATAGGAAGAAACGTGGTTAAGATCTAAAAACCTGTTCACCGCCACTTTGTTTCCAAATCATCCGATGGGTATTGAGTACAACTGAAGACTTTGTATATTATATACATAGATATTAAATAATATATATATATAGTTTACCCACCCTTATTATCCTAAAAATAAAGTTTAAATGTTGAATTATAATATTTTTCTTAGTTACCGTCATTTTTTTTTCATTTTTTTCTTTCTTATTTGATAATGCTACCTGCTGTGTTTTTGCTTCATCCTTACTCTTTTTCTCAACCAATACAGTTTTATATCAAAGATTTTGAAGCTAACCTGATCATCCAATATGTTGATATCGTCTTTCAAACTTTCTATCTTTAATATATTAATTTTTAAATAAATAATAAGCAAATACAAAGAAAAACCTGAGTATTATCTAATCCTTTCTCATTAATGTCAGAGAAGCTGATCTTAAGTGAGCTAGTTTTCTGAAATTGACCATTTTTATTAAATAAAATACAAAATTAATATATATTTTAATAAATAGTTAAATGTTTATGAAGAGAAAAATAAGAAAAAGAAATGTTTGAGTTGTATTACATTACCTGTCGAGTTTTACATTGAAAAAGTGTCATTGACACAAATATAAACATAAAAGCGCCATTTAAAAACATTGACATTAAAAAAAACATTATAAAATCTAAATTTGATACTAAATACAAGAAACTAATATTATTTATCAACCTTTAACGATAAATAGTATAACGAACAACCGCTTGAGTTTAAAACAAGCGTTTAAATGATTTATTTGCCAACTTATAGCGTAAGATTGTATATCATTTATTAAAAAATTGAAATTTAACTAAAATAATAGAATAACTCTCCCTTTCATATTGGTAATACATTATCAGAATGGTAAAAAAAGGAAATAAGCTTTCCAATGATCATCATTTATCATGTTTCAATGAACATTCGAAAAATGTTCTAAAATGAACATGTGAATAAATAAAAAAAATTATATTTAATTGTCAGTTGTAAATAATTTATTTCATTTTTTTGGTGAGCAATTAAGATAGTTTTAAACGAGATTCATTATTATAACGTCTATAACAGGAACTGGGTGATGATTTTAGATTTAGCTGTGCTTTCTTTTAAAGGATAGAATACAAATCTTAATAAAAGATCAAAAATGATAAGAAAATCAAATGATTTTGGTTCACATGTTCACATGTTCTTTCGTCAATTTTCATATTTCATAAATTATATATAATATATATTTAGTTATAAACATATCTAACTGCATACTTATTTTAGAAATATTTTATATATATTTCTTTTTTTTTTTTGTCAGATATCAGGCATTTTTTTTTGCTGCCTCATCGCATCTCTTCATACATTGTTCGTGTTGTTGTTATTGTTGTTTTGTGGTAAATCTGGCTAAGAATGAACAAAACGATGACAGGATATAAAGACTGAAGAAAGCAAGGAAAGAATAGACATCTAGCCATATATAGAAACTGTTTATACATAAGAGAGAACAGACAAAGATATTAACTAGCAACACCTAGAAAACTGGTAAAAGGAACAGCTGAAGGGCAAAAGCAGTGGAAGTAGAAGAAGCAACACCATTTGAGAAAAGTATTCCTGAATATATGGATAGGATATGAGAAATAGAGAAAAAGAGGAGATTGTTATTTGGACAATCCTGAGGTCTAGCCCATCAGATGAGGTGGGTTAATTTGAAGTAAGAAGAACAGAGAAAGAAGCAATCATCTATGCAACATTCAGAGAGAGAGAGAGGAAGAGATATTAGGAGAGAGGGAAACAGAAAGAGAGAAAAAGATTGAAAGAGAAAGAGAAAGGGAAAACAGTCTCTCTATCTGGTTTTTTCTATTGGCACATTTTCTCTCTTCCTTTACCGACTCTCTCTATCTTCGTACATACAACCTAAATCTCTAAATCTTTAACTCGAAGTTTGAGCACAATATTAGGCATGGGCAATCACTATTTTCTATTATTAAATTATTATCTATATCCTTCTATCTATATATTACATTTTAATTTATTTATTTTGTTTATGAATGATAGTAAAACTTAAAGTTGAATATGATGTTTTTTCTATTGGTCTTTATTGAACTTTACTTTATATTTAAAAGATTCTAAGAAAGAAAGATAACACAAAATGATACTAGAATATATAACTAAATATGAACTTTTTTGTTTGATTTAACTATATTATTCTTTATTTTTTTATGAAAATTAAAATAGTTTTGATAATATTTTTCTATTCAATACGATTACTTATTAAAGTTTTTATTTCAATCATAGTACTTTTTTTGTCTTAAAACAATTCTTAATTGAAAGCTGTTCAGCATCATCTCTTCTGTCTTTATCTCATTTTTTTCTTTGATTCAATATTATTGTAATATTGATCTTTTTTTTGTATAATGAACTTTTTAAATATTTTTATAACAATATAACAAAGAAAAATTATTCTCTATCTATTTATGATTTTATAAAATATATTATAGATTATACAGCCAAATATTTCAACTAACTATTATATATTTTATAACAAAAATATTACTTTATTATATCTTATCTTATTCGTATTTTAATTGTTTTATTTATATTTTCTTAACATTATAATGTTTAGATTTATACTAACATAATGGATGATGTCGTGTCGACGTCGTCATGTAGCTGTGCTGGAAGCTCACATGCCTGTAGTTGTGTGATTGATGTTACCTCACCGGCAACATTGGAAAGGGATTTCCATGCATGGTTATTGGTATGTTATTTTGAAATTGTATCTGTGAATGAAAACAGAAAAGAGAAAGACAAGATGTTATCTATTGCTTTTTCTGACTGGTTTACTTTTAAATCCTGATGTTTCAATGGCTTGGACTAAATGGAAGATTGAGATAGTTGTTAGAATGAAGCAGAGAGAGAGAGAGAGAAAAAAAAAGAAACTATATATGAGTATATGAGTAGAAACATATTATTATAAACATAAAACCGAAAAAAACGAAGTAGAAGAGGAGAAGATGATGATGATGATGATGATGATGATGAAGCAGTTAAGTAAGGAAATAATAAGTATTACAAGAAGATGACATAATAGATGTGGAGAAAATTCACGTAATGTAAGTGAAAACGACTAAAAGATTATCAAAAAAGTTGTTGATTGCAACTACAAAAACAGAAAAGAGACCGTTTTCTCTCTTCTGCTTATTCATTTCTACAATCATTTGTCTTAGCTTTATTTTAAAAGTTATGATAAGGATTCATTAACTATGATTATACACTAATATTCATAATTATATTAATATATGTATGATATGAATATAATATATAAGTTAAATAATTAAAATAAATGATAAAAAAGTCTTTATGCTTGATTAAAGCACTATGATTCTTGATGGGAACTGTAAACACAATTGTCCGAAAAAAACCTTATTGTCTGCATGGTAGTAGTTAATGAAATTTACGTTGTTATACCCGATAAATACACTGCTGCACCTCGTTTTAACATCCTACTTCACCTTTCATGAACTTTTTTCGTTTCTATCTCCTCAGAAAATTTGTAAAAAAAACACCTCGTTTTCTCTGTCTGATGTTCTTATTTTTCCCTTCTATTTATTCCTCTATTTCACTTCGCTCTTTTGTAAGCACTCTCTACCATTAAAGTATCGCATTGTTTCTCTTTCTTCTCACTTCTTTCCTCGTTCATGTTCTATCTCTGTATCTTTCTATCTCTTAATTTCTTAACTTCTTATTCTTCTCATCTCCCTGTCTACATCTACCATCGTTCTTCCTGGTTTCAACCATTTTTTTCCGTTCTAATGATTCCGAACTTGGGTTGTCAGCTGGCATCAAGCCTACCGATCAATGAAGTTGTTGAAGCAAGCGTTTACTGAACGGCATCGTCATCAGACAATCATCTATACATTCAGAACAGAAGCAGCAAAAGTCTTCTACTTCTTCATCATCATCATCATACATATAGACACATAGAAGAAACTTGGCATCTCGAACAGTCGGGTTGCGGTCGTCTATATCATTGCTTTCATCACAAAGAAGAATCTATAGCATCGGAATCAACTATTATTTGGTTACCTATCTATCATAACTAGCTATATACAGTAGTCTACCATGGATCAAGGCTGCATTACGAGCCAACAAATGCTTATTCCTTCATCAAATCCAGAGATAATGATGCCCATGTCATCAATGACACATTATCTCTGGCGTCCATGTGAAGAGCAGCATTATCAAACTATTATTGAACCTCATTTACTACATCATCATCCTCAACAGCCACATCATCATACACATCATCATCTTCTTCATCAGGTAATTGTGTTAACAAGATGTTTTTTCTCTACGATGAGTGATATCTGTGCATAGTTTCATTTTCCAACAACTTCAGTATGTGATTGAAAAATTCTGATCAAATTCAAGATATGTTAATCATTTCTCAGATCGTTTTAACTTTTTTGTTGATCATTCAGTAAGATAAGAAGGATTTTTATTTATTAATAATATATTATTAAGTTGAAAAAAGATATTATTAGATGCAAGTTAAACGTAAATATATTTGTCAATGACTATGTGTCTAATATTCTTTCAAATTGAACTGTGAAAAGAGCTTGAGAGAGATTGGAAAACAGAAAGAGGGAAAAAGAAAGAAATAATCAGAGAAAAACAAAGGATTGAAAGAGTGAGAAAGACAGTGAGAGAGAGAGGGGGGAGGAGAAAGAGACAGAGAGAGCAAGAGAGAAAGAAAGAGAGAGAGAGAGAGAGATAGAGAGAGAGAGGGGGGAGAGAATAGAATGATTAAGAGAATTTCTACATAGGTTGGGTAGAGGAGAAAGGACCGGAGAAGTTGTGATACGAAAGCAAAAAGAGCTTAGCAAGTTCATAGAAGTCGAACGGTCGTTTTCTACTGAACTAAGAACGGCATCAATCGTCTGAAATATGGCAAATCAAATCTTCACGAATCCATACTCTCCACTTACTAAGTTAGATAATTCATGCTATTATTCATATTTTACATCACAATCTTTATGGAATCATTCTCCGTATACGGTACATTCTCTATTTTGTACAATTATTTGGGATATTATTTCAAAATTAAAATTAAATGAAATTTCAAAAAATCTTTGATGCCTCATAAAAGATTTGCTTAAATCTACGTTTTATACAAAAAAATATTTCTTCAGTAGTACAGCAACGTAAGCCGGTCGTTGATCGTTCGAATTGATTAGAGAAGTCGAATTCTTGTAAAAAAAAAGTCCAACTAGCTAAGCAAAGCGGTTGCTAATGATTCTTTTACGTAAAAGATTGTTTTTTTTTCTTTTTGAATAATACAGTTAAAGGTGTAATAAGATATATTTCAATGAATTTAATATAATATATATTTAGTTATAATTAATCTTTTTTAATTTTTAATATAATTTGCATTATAGGGTGTTGATCCATCCGTTTCGGATACTTTTTATCCAAATATGGATATGCTTAAACAAGAAGGATTAGATATGTCTGATGATCAAACTACTATTATTGAACAATCACAAGAACCAACTAAAGTATCAACGGAACAAAAAAGTGATGGAAGAAAAATTCGAAGGAAAGGTGAGGTGGTCTAGAAAAGGAAAATTTGAAATGTTTTAATGTTACTTCAACATTTTTTATGCTTTTCGAATGATGTAACTTTCAAACCGTTTATTTAGTTTCAGGAACAAATTTGTATGGGAGACCATATTGTCCTGGGAGGCCTTTATCAATGGAAGAACGAACAAAAATAATTGAACTTCATATGACTGGAATGAAAGTTAATGCTATATCTAAAACTTTATGTATATCACATGGATGTGTTAGCAAAATCATTAGTCGGTATGTTTATTTTGATTATGTTCAAGTTCACTTTAGCATTCATCTGGATGTTGCGATTAAAAGACATTTTTGAACTCTGAGATCAGTCAACTGTTTTTGTAACTTTCAATGGCAACAGAAAGAGAACCGAATTTCCTTTTTATGATAACAAGAAAAAACGAGAAAAAGAAAACGATTTATGTCCAGTTATCTCAAATAATTACTTGCTTGTTCTAGATATAGGTCCACGGGTATTCTCTCACCTGCTTCATCTCCTGAACAACGAAGACGAAGAAAGAATATGCGAATGGAATCAGTTGCAGCTCCAGCTCCAACAACTAATGTCGTTGCACCAGTTCAACCTGAGTATAAAGAATACAAACAAGAATATGTGGCTCCAGAATATACGCTGGTGCATTATATGCCACCCGAGCAAGATCTTGCACCTCAAATACCTCAGCACTATGCTATTATACCAGAAAATATTCTTCATATGCATGATTATCACCCAATATTACTTTAGTAATTTGTATTAATCATAATCGAATTTCATCTGATGATCACGATGATTCTCTATGACTCAACTACTCTCTCAAAACAATTATATCATTTTTAAAAAGTTTTTCCTCTAAATTTCATTCTTTAATATTGAAACTGATTGTCATTTTATCTTTCCAGATAAGTTAGGAAAAAGCTAATAACTTCAGTAAATTTGTCTTTCCGTTTGGGTGTTTGTTAAAAATGATCAGTTTGATATATACATATGTGATCTGTACAATTTTTGTCACAAAATTCCAGAACAAAAAAATTTATATTTTTAAAAAATGTCCCTTTCATCATTACTATTAGAGTATTTGTATGTAGATGTCAATAAAATAATTAGTTGATCATCCATTAATTTTCTTTATAAAATATTTGTTTTATATTTCAAATATCTAGAGAGAGAGAGAGAGAGGGAGGGGAATGTGGATCAAAATACTTTTAGCATATACATACTATTATATACATAAATATGTATATGTTTATATAAACAGAACATATGTAAGCCTATATAGCAGAATAAAATATAAAAATGTCGTTTCAAAAAAAAAAGAAAGAGAGAAAGAAAAAGAAACAGACACTACTTCGCAGAATTTCTTCAATATTTTTTTTCTGGATGGCATTTAATTTTTTGTTTCACATAAACCTGTTGTGAAACTATTCCTTTCTAGCTATTCAAACTATCTTTCTGTTTTATATCCATAAAAGACAATGACACTTCGTATATTGACTGAACAGTAAGTTTTTCATTATTGAACACTACGAAATAATTATATTAAAATTACGTTAAAAGGGAAATATATACATATTTTTAATATAATACATATAAATATTATATACTATATATATATAAATACTAAAATATAATCAATATAGTTTAATATACATATAATAACTATATAAGTATTAAAAATTCAAAAAAAACAAAATTTGAAAACAACAATAACATCAATCTTCAAAATAAATATGAAATTATTCAAAAATCAAAGCAGTTTCTGATAGCAACAAAAAAAATTAATATTACTTATTCTTATAGTTATAGAATAAAAAATAATATTGTTATATAATTATTATTATTTAATATTAATCTCAAATTTTGTATTATTATTTAGATATACATATAATATTGATGATATTGAGTGTATATTCAATCTTATTCGTCTTCAATATTTTTCCCTCATCTGTAATATTCTATATGAATACAACATGTACATATATGTATAATATACCGGTAAAGAATCAATTCAATGTCCATTTTTTTCGAACAGAACTACTAGTGATGAAGGAAAGTAGAATTGAAAGTGAAATAGAGAAAGATGACGATGCGAGATCCTCTGCTGGCAATGCAACAACCCAGATGGGCAGTGAACCGCCACAAAATCCTCTACTCTCACTCGTAGGCCTTTTCCCTTTTTATCCCGTTGACCACCTCTCCTCATTTCACTATCTCTTTATATCTCACTCTTTTTCTCAAATAATCTAATGTTTGAATTATATTTCATATCCTCTTCTTTTCACCTCTTTCCCTATCTACTTGCATTTTCGCTTTTCGCTCTGCACGTTGGACCACCACGCTTCCGTCCATTATTCAATCAAACTACTTGATTTATCGTTACAATTGTTTTAGAATTAATATTAAGGTTAGAAAGAGAAAATTTAATTATTACCTTCTTTATCATCTTTCATCTAACTTTCTCAATCTCATATCTCATTTTCATTTTCTACACAAATAAATAGAATATGTAAGATTCTAACCAATATCTCTAATAGTGTTTCCTAGTTTTGTATTTTACCTCCAAATATTTTTAAAAAATACCATTCTCTTGTTCTCTTACATTTTCTTTTTTTTTCTTTTTTCAACATTTTTCTGATGCTCTTCTATTCTGAATCTGCCTGTCAACGGTCCGCTGTCTTGACCAAATATTCCTGAATATGTTGCTTGAATTTAGTTTGTTTAATTAGAAAATCAGGCTTTTCTCTCTCATTATCCTGAAAATTATATATAATTTTGCTATAAGCACTTTTATTATACAAATTATAAATGTTTATAGTTAAAATAATAGAATTTATGATTATTTCTTATATGTTGCGCCATTTTACTTGAATTATTCTGAAGACAAAATAATTTTTATTAATATGTTTTTAATAAAATATTTACCTCAATTTGAGTTTGCAGTCGTATTTTTTCTCGTATTGAACATACTACTAATAATCTTTTTTTTTCTATTATTAACATTTTATAAAAATTATTTACAAAATTATATATTTAAACTTTCTTTTTCTTATAATATTATTTATATGTATTAACAATTACTATATTATATATAATTTATATTTCTATATATTATAACTATTGTTTTCATATATAACTTTTTTTTTGAACTAACTATAAATTCTCTCATATCTATATCAAACTATTACCCTAAAAAAAATTTTTTTTTCGGTACTGAATAGCCTTTTTATCCATACATATGTATGTAGTATGTATGTGTGTATGTATGTCCGGTTAGTTCGGGTGGGGGAGAACTATGGTGAAGAAGAGGTCATTGGGCTACTACCCGTCTGAACTTTCACTTGATTTTTAGGCCGGATTTGATTGTTTTGCCCTTTTGCGAAATCATCATTTTCAAAGTTTTTATTCATTTTTCACAGTTTAATCAAATTTTAATGAACGTACGTAATTAGTTTTTAAAAATATTCTTGATTTTTTTTAAATTTTAAAATATATTTATATTTATTATATGTATGTTATTTTACAAATCTAAATATAAAATTTGGTAAAAAAAATATCCTTTTACCATTATTTTACTTGTACATCTTTGAATCTAATCTATTCTATAAAGTTTATTTATAGTGTATTTTATAATAATTCATAAGAAAAATGTATACTTTGTATTCCAGCTTTCACGAATAATTCAATGAAAGGATCAAAGTTTTTGAAAATATTTTCCTTTAATATAGTTCCTTTTCCATATTGGCTCTATTCTTCAACTTATATTATATCTACATCTTTTGCCACAAACACCACAGCTGGGCAAAAATTCAATTGCACATATGTTCTTTTTTATTTTTTATTCTTCTATTACTTTTTTGAATAGTTTTATGAAATTTATTCAAAAAAAAAAGAAAAAGAAACATATCAAGTTTAACTATGGTTTGTAACTTTTACCATAAATAAGAAATACATATTTTTCTATTCAAGACCAATTATGGATCCAAAAAAAACATATAATTGAAAATAAGGATGTTATTTTTAATTTTTAATTTAATAATCAAATAATAAAAATGATTTAATTAAATATGAACTAATCAATAAATAAATCATAATATGAGGTATATATTACCTGAATATCAAGTATAATTCATGAAAATGAGAAGAATATGTTCGTAAGGATAATCATAGTCATAACCGACATTCTCATGAACCCTGACTCGACAGTCACCTAGCCTCTTTCAATCGTTCATTCACCTTTCTATTCTCCCTTTCACAATTGCAGAATCATCATCTTCATTATACTACCTCAGTTCTTTTTAAACATTTATATTTCATCTTTCGTCTATACTTTTTTGTGTTGCTCTCCCTTATTTTCGTTCTCTATGTCCCGTCTCATTTCACCATCTCGATGCTTGCTTACCTCTTCTGTCTAATTCGGTCGAGCTCACTGAACTTTCTCGCTCTCAGTTCTCATACACAGTCCACTACACGACCAACACCATTTTATATATAACTTTCTCTTATTCTCTCTTTCTCTCTGCCTCTTTCTTTTCATTTGTCTGTCATCTTTTCTCCCTCGTTCTCTCTCATTCTTTTACGCTGTTTATCGGTTTAACCGTGTTCTCCAAGTTTTGACTGCGGCCACAGATGCTTTCGCAAGCAGAAGAGCTGCTATTTTTGACCATTTCGCAAACATTGCTTGAAATCCCGCACCCATCGTTGCAACCCGACAACGTCTACCAACCGACCTCTTTGACCATCCCACCTTCATCATGCTGCACACAATAAAGAAGCATCATCATCAAAACTATTCAGCTTTAATATAATTAAAGTTAACTATTACTATTGTTTTTCATATTTATTTTCTATATAACTATTATAATTATTCTAAAAACTGCAAGCTAAAAATTATATTTTAAAAATCTACATTCATATCATAATTTTTAATTTTGTTTATTTAGATTTGGTAATAATTATTTCATATATCAATATAATATAGTTAATAATTTATCTATTACATGTATTTATCTAACTATATATATATATATATATATATATATATATTATATAATATAGACGATATGATTCTTCTTTTTATATCTCAACTCATATTATTATTATTATTATTATTCATTTTTCATTTTTTTCATTCAATAATCTGATAGCTCTCAATTTATTTATTTCAGTATTTGTTGACATATTTATTGTTCTTTCTATTAATTTGGTTCTTTAACTATTTTAATTTTTAAGTAATCTATCTAGATCCTACATTCATCTTGTTTTATAACAATTCTTTCATTGTCTTTATTATTTTGTAAAATATTTATAATTATTATATGTTAATGATTTTAAATATTAATATATTAAAAGCAAATCATAATATTATAATATAATTAGGTTAAATTATATGATTCATTCACTAATACCTATCATCTTTTTGCTCCTTTTTTTAGGGTCGTGGCTGCTATTTTGGTAACACAACGAAACGTTTCGAAAGGTTTCCTTTTGGGACGCCAAATTCCCTCATGCTTTATTTGTTTTCGGACCTAGGAATCTGAGAAAGCCTGAAAAACTAAGAGAGCGTTCGAGTGAGATGAGATAGAACTTGAAATACAGAGTCACCTAGAGCATTTTCAACTGATGGACAGTTTAGCAGAGGCTGAGAATGAAGATTAAAAAAAAAAAGTAATGAATAGTATAATATTTGTACTGTAAAAAAACAAGTCAAATCATATAACATATGTTTTATAAAACCTCATTTATCTATGAATTCATTAGTTATGACAGCATAGTACTTGTTTTGTTAGTTATTTCTTATACGAAAAATTCATAATTACACAATTGTACTCGAACATGATTCTAGAATTTCATTGAGATCGTATTTCAAATGATTTACTTTATTTTTTCGGTTTATTCTATTTTTTCCTTGGAAACAAAAGATGACAATTGATTTAAACTTGCATTCATTCTTAACATATTTTTCGTTTTTTTTCTTAGTTTTTCTTCACTAAACCAAAAAACAAGCTCAGCTGTAAGTATGTTGGTTTTCGATGTTCTCTAGTTATAGTCTTTTGAACATTTTTTTGATAATTATCTGAATGTATATGTTATCCAACATGTATATTAATTTATAATATCATGCACTATAACAGCATATTATTATAAACAGTATAATTTCTAATCTTTTATTTGTATGTAGTTTTATTCTTTCATCTCAAAGTTATCTTTTCAATCTTCTTTTAATTGATAACTGTTTGTATCCATCTACATACATACATACATACATATATACTCACACATGTGTGTGTATGGTATGTATGTGTGCAATTTTATTAAAATCTTTATTATGTCTTTCTATATATCCACGAAAGCCAAGTGATGAAATTTTGAAACAATTCATGTTTTCTTTTGATGCCTTGAGATGCACATGCTTTGATGAGATATCATCTTTTCATCTTATATCTCTTTTGTTTCTTTGTATCTATAAATTTTTCTTGATCTCTTATTCTCATTCTATTTCATTCTTACTAGACATACAGAAGATATGATACAATAATGAGAGAATACAAGGAGGAGAAAGAATGAGTGTGTGTAGTCTATCGGCTTATTATTTCGTTTATCTTATGAACAAATCAGATATCTTTATAAATTTTTAATAAGCTTTATTCTTATAAAATAGGTTAATTGATTGATTTTTTAAAATTTCATATATTTTATAGTTAGAACGTCATATTATATTATTTAAATGATAAATTTGACATATATATATATATCCATATTCTTCTTATTATGCTTTAATCGTTCTGCTTTCTTCTACATTTATCCATTTAGATCATGAAGCTTGATTTTATTGAATCTTCTGTTTATCTTTTTCTTTCTCTCTTTCTCTCTCCCTCTCTCTTTCTCTCTTTCTCTTTCTATCTATTCTTTACAAATATATACATAATGAAACTTTAAAAAAATGCCTGTCATTGTTTATTTTATTATTTAACATTCATTTTTCAATTAAAAGTGAAATATATTTATTTCTCTTTTCTATATCTGAGGATTTCACTTTCATGTTCTGAACTGAAGCAGTAGTTTCGGGTGAGAGAAGACCTACTTTCTCTCGGTTCTTTCTTAATATTATATGACAATCCTCGTATAACGATGACAATTCTATTTCGTTAAGATCAGTATACAATACTATAATAAAATAATAATAATTTGATTTTTAATTTCTATTATTATACATATAATAATATATATTTTTATAATTTTAATTGAAAATAATATATAATCATGACACTATATTTATTAAAAAAAATTTATTTTTAATTATATTAAATCATATTCAATATATTTTCCATAAAGATCATATAAATATGTATATTCATAATATATCTCATTTTAATCTTCAACTTATATTATTCAAATAATGGATTGATCGTGTTGCCTTTGTAGTCATCTTCCTCTTTTCTTTTCCTAAACTTTCTGTTCGTCGTCATTTCTATCGTTCTCTTTCAGCCATTGTCTCTGTTTCTATCTATCCTAACCAGCAGCATGATTTAGCCACCATAGTCCTAAGCATTCGAAAGTCGAGGGGGGGGGGGGCAAAACCGGGCCCCCTAGGCTTATTTAGCGCCTCCAAATACTCGTCTGTAGCTGTGAACATCGATTGATTTCAGACTGTATAACTACTTCTTATTTGAATTTTATAAGCTCTAGTTAATTTGGAATTGCTAGAATTCGCTATTAATCATTAATTATCTTGCCATCATCAAAAACAATAATTTCTATTTCATAATTATTCAAAATGAATTCTTCTCGTCCTGGATATAGTATTATGCTTCAATTCTACTGTTTTATCAACATTTGGTTCATTTACTATTTCTTTTACTAATCCTAATTTCGAATTTCTATTTTCAATATCTCTATTCCTTTTAATCGCTTTACTTTCCCTTTCATAGATCCATTGATTTCTTGTGTCTGTCAATCTCTGGAATCCCCCTCTCCCTATATTTCTTATCATATTCTCCAACTATCACAGCTTGACCACTACTGAACACTACTGAAGACTATATTCTTTCCCTCTCTCACTGTCTATCTCTTTCTTTTTCTCTCTCACTTATACACACACCTTTTCTCTTTTACCATATTCTAGTCTTTCGCTCTTTTTCTCATTTTCAATCACGCGCTCTCTTCTGTTCTCTCTTATATTCTTTCTTTCAACTTTTGCTATTTATCTTTCAAACCTCAACTTCATCTCTTTTTCATCTTTCCGGCTTCATTTTTCGCATTTCTCTCAATTGGGTTCAAATCTCTTCTATTTCAGTCACCTTATTCAAAATAGGAAGTTGCTCAGTTTAACTTGCTCACTTACTTGCTCGTGTTCCTTTTACATTCGGTCATTCTCTTTTTCACCAAAGCAATATCAACTGGCTCTCAGAACACTGGTCTGTCAATCCAGATTCGTTCTATGAGTTCAGTATTTTTCGTTCTTTCAACAGGAAGAAAGCTGTTTTTTCCAGGTTCTTGCTGTACTTCAGTTGAACAGAAGTTAAAATATTACCATATGCACAAACAACAAAGAAAACGTATGAACATGATTATAAACTAAATGAAAAATTTGAAAAATTGGAAATATTTGTATCTTGTTGATAATTTCTACTAAAAAAATTCAAAGATAAGCTTTATTTTCATCAAGAGTTCATTTTTCGTCATTGATCGTGAAGATCAACATCAGATAATCAGATTCTGATACCATTCACAGAATAACGTCGTTCATTTATCCGCTTGCGACTGATCCTATCTAATTCATTAGTGTCCGTCAATCGTTTTGTACGTCACTTGCTGCCTTCTTCATCACTTGTCATTGTTCCTATGCATCTGTTCTCGTGTATGGATCGTACACTGTATGTTTCGCTTGCTGCACCCGCTTCTCCTGCTCGTTAGACTTTTCCTATCTGAATCCTTGGGATGATAACCTGATCAAACACACGCAAATGCATACAGTCAAAATCCCCCTCTATTCCCCCCCCCCCCTATTGAACACAGTCATTTCATACTAATCAATAATTTATGATGAAAAACACATCAACCACATCGTAATGAAATATGAAGTTTATGTTCATATTGAAGATGATAATCATTTCATATGTTCAATTTTGTTGTAAAATGTATCAAAAAGGTTTTTGATGTTATTAAACTTTAATTATATATATATATATATATATATATATATATATTTATATATTTATATATATTTTATGTTCATTTGATGAATGAATCTGTTTAGTCTTGTCCGAGGTTTATGTGACGAAGTAGCTTCTATTATAACCGGAATACAGAACACATAGTATTTCTCTTCATTGCGCAACTTTTCTTTTGTGGCCAGCATCATCAGGGCAGCTTGCTTCTAAACTACCAATCAACAAGTTGCCTCTCCATCATTTTTTTTGTCATTCAAATTTTCTTTTATCTCAAGAAAACATATATTGATCTATAATTTTTTTTAATTTTCTAGTCGCCTGACCATTGAGATCATCAGCTCATGAAAACTTATCTTTCACAATACAAATCAGTTGTCATTTGCACTTATTTTCATTTATCCTTGTTTGTTTGTTATTTACCTTAACTAACAAAAGAAATTATAATTATATAGTTAATATAATAATTTTCATTGAGAATTTCGAATGTTCGAATGTTATTACTTTAATAATACATATATACATATATATATATATATGTATAAAATAATTCTTTAATTTTATAAAAAAGATGATATATAATTATTATTTTAGAATTTGTTTTGTTTTAATGAACTTAATTAATTATATTTTCATAATATATTCATATACTATATTTCTTGCAAATCCATATTAAATACATATTCTTAATAGCATTATTTAACTTCAATTAATATTTCAAGTATGCGAAGCTTTTTATCAGCTTTGTCAGTTTAACTTGCTAACATAATCAGGAAAACTGACCTAATGAATGCTTATCGTTCGAATGATATCTAACCCCCCCCCCCTCTTATGTATTTTATGCATAAACATGCTTCACATATTGAGTATATTTAATTAATTTATAAAAACTTTAATTCATTTGCTTTTTCTTTATATTTTTAGTCTTTTGACTGAAGCATCCAGCAACAGTAGTCCGAATTCTTCACTATTTATTCATGGGCACAGCGCCAATGACAAAGGAGAACAAAACAAACACGAAAACAAATCAAAATCAAGCCTTGAGAGTATGGAGAGAGGGCACAATTCGCTTTTTTAGTTTTTATTAACCATATTAATCTCTATTTTAGTTAAATTGATTTTATATATTAAATATTTCAAACAACTTAAACTGATCTAAGCAGTAGTTGTTTGATAATATATCAAATCTATATATTCATTATATTATACATAAACTATAAATGTATATATTCTATATATTCCTATATCATTCATTTATTTTATTTAAAATATATGTATTCGCTTTATAACTTTTATTATATTATTATATATTTATTTATCTTATTCTATTATTATTATTATTATTATTATATATTATATTCATATATTTTTATAACAAACAATGTTTAGTAAACATTTTTAAAATTTCTCCTATTTTTGAGGTCATCATTTTTTGAAAAATTTCTTTGTGTTTTGGAACCAACTGAAGAAAAAGCTGCTAAATGCTGACCATCTCTATTTATTTTACAATGAAATATTGACAGAAGAATCAGGAATTCGGTTTTGACTCGTATTTCCTCTTCAATACATTCATGCACCTTTTTTCATCTTAATTCCATCAATTTTTTTGGATTCAAATTGATCTTCAGTCTTAACTGTTACTATTGCATCAACATAAATCAACAAAATAGTTTCAAATATTTTTAAAATTATCAATTTAGCAATATTTTTACTTTCAATTACTTTTATATTTTCCAATAATAATAATAATAATAATAATATTTATTATAATTATAATAATTATAATTTATTTATTTTCGCAGCTTTATAAAATATATTCTTGGTTAATTGTTAGTTTTATAAATTTTAAAAAATTTGTTCTATTTTTATAATTAAATGTAATTTTTAAAAGTTTTCTTATCATATGTACTTTATTCTATACAATATTTATATAACTATATATATCTATATATCTATATTTATATATTTTATATCTTGTTTTATCATTCTCAATGATTTTTAAAAATTATTTTGAATTCAAACATTACAGTTTTCGTTGTCTCTTCTGCATGACTTGTTTCTTGCTCCATTGCGATGTCGGATGATATTTCGTATGAAGAACATGTGCAGAAAAACAATCAACGATTGGTATCTATAAGAAATGTAAGATTTTGATATATTGATACTTTTATTTGAAATAATTAAATATGCTTGTTCTATTTTATAATATTTCAATTTTTATCGTTTATTTTCTTTTCAATTGCTAATAATAATAATAATAATTTTTAAAAAAGCATTCATTCACAGTAAAGTAACAAAAAAAATATATATATTAAAAAATATATGTAAAAACAACAAAAACTTTGTCTATATTAAATTATTTTTAATTATATTTTTTATTATTTTTCAGTCTTTATCTGATGCCCTGACATTTCATTCGGCATGCACAGAGTTAACACAATGGTGCAGTGATCAAAGGGCATTTTCCGCATGTTTCGAAGATAACTTAATGCTAGCTTTACAAGTAAATTTATATAATTATTCTGAATATATATATATATATATATATATATATATATTTATATATATTTATTTATTTATTATGTAGGTAGCAGCTGAGAATGGCACTAAGGACGGTTTTGAGTTTGCTTTAGCTCATCAGCTTATTACAACATGCTTTTCTCACCGTAAATTATTAAGTAAAAATAGTGCAAGTAAGTATATTATATTTTATTTTTCTTCTATAATTTATATTTTTAAATCCTTAAATTGTATGAAAAAGCTAAATTTGTTTATAAATTCTGTTTTTGAACTGTTTCGATAATAAGAAGAAAGAATTCAATTGTTTCTCATTTTCTGTTGACCTAATTCAGTGTTGAATCATTGGTTTTCACTTTTGATTGGGCTAATTGCATATCCAAAGCATTTAGAGAGATTCCCCAAGGCATTAAAAAGAAAGAAAAATGAAAAGCTTTGTAGCTCTTTCTCTATTTCTCTCTCTCTGCTCTTTCTTCAACTTTAACTTCAATTAGATATTTTGAACTATTGTAACAGAAATGTTAAAAATAAAAATATATTGAATTTTCAAATGTAGAATAAAGAAATGTATGAAACTAGAGTAATTTAGATCTTAGAAGAAACGAAGAGAAAGATAAAAATATTTAAAAAAAAAACTTAAAATTCATATTATTACAGTTATTTTAATTAAATTATTTATATCTTTTGTGAAAATCATTATGGATGCTTTAGATCGCATTAATCGATGGTATGAACAGTTTCGTCGTTTAAAGAAAACAGGAGGAAGAAAGAAGAAGAGAGGAGAAGCAAATTCAACTTCTGCAACAACATATCATCCTCTTCCTGATCATAATATGGAAAATGCGGAAAATAAGTTAGTTTTTAATTATATTTAATTTTTAAAATATAAAATATATATGTATATCTATATAACTATATAGATATAGATATAGAAATTATTTTCTAAAATAGATAATAGATATCTTGAGTAATCTTTGATTAATATATTAATAATCTATTCACAAAATTAATTATAATGATAATTAATAGGTAAAATGATTTAGTATTGTATATTTAATTATACAATTTAATGATTAATAATATATCTCTGTCATTATCTTTAGAAAGATATTTTTATAATAATCTAAAAAAGCTTCTTTCATTCTTCTTTCTAACTATATCAACATATTTTTCTATTTTAATCAAATATTATAAATGTATATATATATTGATATATAGATAGATATACAAATGTATATTCAAAGTTTTTTTAACATTTAAGATAAGGAAAATGAATTTTCCCGATATTTTGAAGCTTGCAATATAAAAAGTGTTTTGTTGTGTTCAAACTCGTTCATTTGCCTTGTTATTCTTCTGAGTCGTTTTTGAAGCCATTTTATGTGGAAGTCTGTTCTCTCACTTTTTCTCTCGCCGGACTTGCTTGTCGCTTAGGCCTCTTTTCAAACGTTGATGTGGTTTGGTAGGCTGTCCTGAACTTCATCGCTATTCCAGATGTTATTTTGAGTTATTGCACAAGCTTTTTTGCTCTGAAACAAACAGAAAAATACTTTATTTTACCTTTGTCCTTCATCTGAAATCAAAAATCTTTTGGTATTATGTTGTTGTTGAATGATAACAATCTATATTTTCTATACTTTTATACCAACCATAGTATTTGTTTATATTATTATTTCATAGAATATATGTATATTTTTTCAAAAACTAAAAAAAAAGGATTAATTTACAAAAAAAAACTGACTCACTCACTTATGTTGCAAGCAAAAGAATTCACTTTGAAATTTACTTATAGTATACCTGTATCATTTATTCTGAACGTATTTGAGTGAGCTTCAATTTGTTTTTGATCATCCAATTTAGATTCTTGCCTAGCAATGTCATGGTCTTTTCGTCTTGTTTATCAACATGTCTCCTTCTTCGGGAATAGCCCGTGTCTGTTGGTCCGTTTTCGGCCAACAAACTAACCATGAGCTACCCTGCCCGTTCGATTTGCTTGTTCACCCTACTTTCTCTCATTTCTTTTTTACTCTCTCTTCTCCTCATTCTTCAACTTGTTCTATTTGGGACCATAGACTTTTCTTGGTGGCTGTTGTTCAAAAGAATCTTGGTCAATATGTGGCTGTTGTTGGCCAGAAAAGCTCTATGCCTATTTGAATCCTGCCTCCTGCCAGTCTTAATGTCGCAGCCGCAGCTCCGGGATGGATTCTTTACTTGATTTTTTTGAATGAAGTTGAGAACGGCAATCTCAAAAATTACTGCTTCTTTCAATCTTTATCATGGATTTTCTCCATTTTTTTCTTGCCGTCAATTTTCTTAACGTTCCTAAAAGGTTCGACAAACTATGTTAGCATTTAAATTTGAAAATTTCGGTTTTAGCATGTGTCAATGTTCTTTTTCTAACAAAATTGTTGAGTTTTTTAATTATTTAAGAACAATCAATAATGTTATCTTTATGATAAAAATTATTTCATCAATATTCTCATTTATATTTAATTCTTTGTTTTGAAACAATTTTCTTTTTAAACCAATAATTTTCGAAATTCATAAAACATTTAGAAAAACAGTTGGAAAGAAAAACATTTCGTCATTGAGTTTTGCAAAAAATTATAAAAATAATATTGTTTAAATCTAAAAAGATCAGAGCTTGAAACTTGATTTCCGGAAATTGCTCATCTATAAATGGATACTTAGTCTCCAAAAGAAGAGTATCCAAGACGTTATTGCTGTTGTGAAGAAGCATGATGTCAGTGAAGAAGTGTCAAGCAAAGAGAGAGACAGTCTTCATATGCTGATTCTCTTTCCTCATCTTACTTCATATACTTCTATCAGTTTTCTCTCTCTCTCTCTCTCTCTCTCTCTCTCTCTCTCTCTCTCTCTCTCTCTCTTTCTATCTCTATCTTTCTCTCTATCTCTCCCATACACACACCATCGTTTCCCACTCAGTTTCTAGAAGACACAAGAATCGAAATCTTATTTGGTCTTTCCTTTTCTAGAAGAAGTAGCAAGCAATCGGTTTTGAGGTCCATAATGAGTGGCCAATAAATGGATTATGGCTGTCGGTTGAGCGTCACATGTGAAAAAGACTCATGACGTTCTCCAATCTAACCTAGCCCCTAGAAGGACAGCATTTTCTAACAATCGCAATGTCACAATCACATCGTGTTCGGCATAATTAGCCAAAATGTAATATAAAATATGATTTTCGAACAAATAGTAATATCAATTGAACTTCAATACAAGTAATATTAAAAGCAATATTTATATAATTCTTATTAAATATGAGAACTATAAAACAATTTTCAATAAATGAAGAAGCCATATATTGCATATCGGATTAGGAAAACCCTTTTGGAAGAACGAAAAGTGTTGTTTCGGTATTTAACGATGTCTGGAATATGAATAAATAAGTTTGAAGAAATAAGCTTCAAATAAGCTTGAACAATGCTTTTGTACAACGGATTTAGCATTATCTCAATCTAGTATATAAGTAAAGCATTTGTTCTTATAATATTTTTTTGAACAAAAAAAAATAGTAGAAATGACTGATAATACTATATATATATATAGAGAGAGAGGGTTGTTTTTTTTAATTTTTGAAGAAATATTACGATAATTCTTTCTTTATGCTATTAGTCTTCGAATCAAATCAGTTTTAGTTTATATTTAGTTGTCATCAGGTTAGCTATAAGTCTGTATACAACAACATACAATACAGGTCGAACATATGTGTATCTGTGTATATGACCTTTTACCTTACAGTAATGCATCTAATGACATCTAAATCATTACTAATTCAAAAGAATATAAAGAAAAAAAAGCTCAAATCAATATAATATTATTTAATTTATAATTATTATTAATATTATATTATATTTAAAAAGTTTTTTTTCTCATTTTAATTATTAGAATATGACAATAATTAGTTTCAATTGTTTCTTCTTATACCGAGATACATATTCTAGATTAAGTATGATTGTTTAGTTATAACATAGTATAAGTTATATACTATATTAACTATATATTTTATAATATATAGTATCTAGTAGTATTTAACAAACATTTTTATAAATATATTTTTACTATTCCAAATTTATTACGAGAAATAGCAAAAACAATAAAAAAATTGTTTTTTTTTTTGCGAGTAATCTAGCTTTCGTTCTTTTCGTTTATTTCCAAAAGCAGATGGTTGATATCTGCCAATTCAAGAAAATTTCAAAATATAATCAGAAATAACAAACAAAGTATATTAATAGTTTCTGTTATACTACTTGTTAATATTTTTGACTTTTTCATACCAAATTCATATACAAGACTTCAAATCCATTTTATTTTTAATCTTTTCCCCTATTTTCATATAATAATATTTAGTATTTTTTAGTTGATTCAGTCTTTTTTTCTCATATTGAATATCATTATCTGTTTTTTTCCGTTCAATTCATTTTTTCGTTTAATTGACCAGTGTTTTCTTGAACCAATAATTCTTTATTTCAATCATTTTTTTATTCCCCCCCTCTCTCTCTCTCTCTCTCTCTCTCTCTGTTACATACCAACTCCCCTCACCCTCTTCTCATCTTTCTTCTCTTATATAGAAATATAAACCACTGACCTCGGTTGATGTGTTGGTTACTGCTCTGACAGCGTCTGTATGTGTATGAGTGTATGTATGCGCCGTCTGGCATCGTCCTTGTGTCTCCTCTATGTTATAGCTGGTTAGCAGAATAGCTTACTGCCTGGCTGAGGCATAACGGCAGTATGCAAGCAGAGACCCGATACCTTCATTTTTCACGTTCAAACTTTATTGACCACTGTTTAGCATCATTTGTTCTGAGTTTAAGCTTCATTTTCACATAATATATAATATATATTATATTAAATATCATATAATATTAAGAAAGTGAAAGTCTTTTATACATCGAAAGTTTTCGCGATTTAATTTCGTTTTTTCTTTCGAGTACATCGAAAAAATCTTTCAATTACCAGTCTAATTCTGATGGTTGGTGTGATAGTCATGCTACGATTCTGGTTATTTCTTCAAACATAATTGCAATATCTCAATTACAATACAATTAGTTCAGAACTGTATTTCGAGATTTCAATAGCTGTTTAACTTTCATGAAACAGATTTTCCCTTATTATCTTCCATTTTGCTTATTTCTACCTTCAAATCCATAATGATATGAAAACCGCCAAAATGTGTCTTCAACTAGCTGATGTCCACTTCACCCTCATATGGGCTTGGTATTCGGTTGTTATTCAATGGCGTTGGATCTGCCGGGCCATGTGTGCCGGAGGGAGCTTTCCCCTTTCTCTCCATCTCCCATTCTTTTTATTATGCTTTCTTCACTTGATTCTCTATATCTCATACGACATACTGTTCTTTTCAAATATCTCTCTTTCTCTCGTCACAGAAGGATTTGGTCAAGTATCCAATTATACGTCGGAGAGTGTCCGCTAAGAGTACACGAAGCCAGTCGGTCTGTCTTCCATGACTTGTCATGTCACATAGTTATTTAAAGTAACTTACAGAAACAATATGTAATAGGAAGATTTTCAAATAAATGTAAAATATTTTGTTTTTTTCTTTAAATTTCATCGTAAACTTTGAAACTTATTGCTCAAAAATAATTTTTGTACATATACATACTTCTAATCGAATGATTTGTTTTCATTGATATTTCATGTTATTGATTTGAAAGCTTCAAATGTCTTTTCTCCAAATGAATCAAAAGAATTTAATGTTAAGAAAAAGAAAAAAAAAGAATTCTCGTAGACAATACGCTTGTTTTACAAGAATGAGAACACTTTAATCGGTTTTCTCTTTCTGCTACTACACTGCTCTGAGTTAAGGTCATGAGATATACATCTATTGTTTGAATATTTTTGTTTTTTTATTTTTTAAGGAAATTATGTTACACAAATTAGGTTTTATCGGTTGAAAAATTGAAAAGTTATCGATATTTTGTGGCATAAGCTGAATCGAATATGAAGAGTTAAATGTACGTTTAACTCGATGTTGAGGCATGTCCGATGAGTAAATATCAGAGATAGAGAGTGAGACAAGCCTAGGATGGTTTACCAAGCATTTTTTTCGTTAGCATCTTTTCACCACCTTTCTCTCTCTTTCTCTCTCTCTCTCTCTCTCTCTCTCTCTCTCTCTCTCTCTTTCTTCTATATGTATATTGATCTGTCACTTTGATTGTCCTTTTCTTCAAATTTTTTATCTTAATCTATGTTTTAACTTTCTGTTTGTATTTATTTTTGAAAATGAACAAAAAATATAAGATAAAGAATCGTTTATATGAAAATATCATGATATGATGCATTATAGTTGATTTCTTGTAGAAACAGTCATACTATATGCAAACATTATTTCACAAGATTTTTCAATTATTTTCATTTATATATAATATTTTATATACTTAATACTATATAAACTATATTATTTATTATTACATTAATAGTTTAACTATATACAAATTCTTTTTTGGATAAGTAAGTATTCATTTCAACTTCAAATTCTTACATATTTCTTTCATAATACTTTCACAATTGTGGAATATGTGTGAGAAACATAGCAGATAACCCTAAACTACTAGTTATTTTTTACATCAGAAGAAGCTGAAACATTTGAAATTTGTGAAAATACGTTTCAAAACTTCTAATGTTATACCATTTGTTGTGCTGCTCATCCATATTTTGCATTTCTTCGATGTTTGAAAGGTTTTGCTCAATTTCCGGACCACATCCGTTTTCATTCCACCATTAGATGAACTGATACGATCTACTATGTATTTATCTTCTGTCTATGTGACACACATATTTAGATTGGCATTTAGTTAACCGCAACTTGTAAACTTATATTCTTCAAAAAGTATTTTTCTTTATTCTAATCCAATAGTTACATAGACTATCGAATATAATCAGAATTCTTAATATAGTTATTAAGATGAAATAGAAAGATAACTATATGTATCTCATACAACATTCGTAATAGTTTCTTTTTCATTTTTGTTCATTTCAACTTACTTATTTCTCTTTTTTTCACATCTTCACTATACCGTTTGTGTAGTAGAAAATGCATTGTACCTCAGTATCATCATTGACATTTTCTACGGAGGATAGGATGATAGAGAACTACTCGTGTGACGACGTCAACCAAGACAATTGTTTTTTAGGATTCAATTCATTCGCTCTGACGTACAGATAACTCGTTTCAAGTCGTAGCTTTTCGCCTAGTCCATCTATTTCATTAAGATCCTTTATTTATTTTCATAATATATATATATATATATATATATATATATATATATATATATATATATATATTTAGAATATTACTAAATTTAATTTTTTGTTGAAAATAAGATTCAATCTCCAAATGTGAACATATAACAAGCTAATTGATTGATATATTTCATTTTTACGCCAGAATATATGTCTACATATATGTATATTCGTAAACAATATTTTAGTTTTCCAATAAATTTTAGTGAAATCTAGATGTTTTAGACTATTTTCATATAACCACTCTTCTCTACTCCCCCCCCCCTCTACCGACCACGGATTTTATTTGTTAGAGAAGCAGAGGACTCCGGCTAAGCATCAGACGTCCCTTCGTCCGTCCACATTGAGCGGCAGCAAACTTAACTAAGCCACAGTCCAACTAGCTTGCCAAATGCAAGAACAAGTGGCTTACAGTTTCCCTGTCACTATCCATTGCAAGTAAAATTCCAATTCTTTACCATATATGTAATGTGTTAGTGGCTATTTCAATTATATCTTCTAAACCACTTGCTCTTTCTACGACCGTCATTTTCTGGCGTTTTTCTTGCTATGACCTCTGGTCTTGTCGTGAAAATAAAACACACTTGCTGACCATTTGGAAAGGTCGACCTCTTCTTCTACAGGGTCTCTTGCATTCCTTTAATCTCTCCATACATTGTGGTCACACGTGCCTTTAGCCTGTTTGGGTCACAAAAATCGTTGAAACTGTTTCGTTTCCCTATCTCCTCTCCCTCTCTTTCTTTCTCTCCGTTTGCACATGTACAGCATTTATTCTCTTTTCTTCATGCAAATCAGTAAATTATATAAACCATAAAGATGAATTAACAAACATCTTTATGAATATATAATTATTTTTTTTAAATATAATGTAAAGTAAATTAATTAATTAAAATGAAGATTTTTTCTTTCTTTCATTTATATTATTAATGGTTAATTCATACAATCATTTATTCTTTTGGAATAATTTCAAATATTCTGTCATTCAGCAAGAGGTTCTCTCTCTTAGTTTTGTTATATGAAGTCTAATGTCTATTTGAATTTACTTGCTTTTCCTAAAATGACATATTTACGATGTGATGTCTCCAATGCCCTAACCTCTTCTTTGTTTTCTATGTTCGTCTCATCTCTCCTCATTATCCATTTTCTATTCCCTTTTCTCCCAACAGCTACTACAGCTTGCCTTTTATAGCGAACAGTTAACGAGCCTACGACTCTCATGTTAACTAAGTGTTTTATTTTTATTTTCGAAAGTAAGTAAATGCTTACAACTTTCTAATATGAAATAGAAATTACTTTGACTGTACTCTGTTTATCCTTACTTTTCGTTTTATCTGATATTCTGAAATTCTGTTTAAAGTTACGTTGCTGCAAAGAAAAATTTGTTAGATTTTGGAAAAAGAAGTTTAACTAACCCAAAAATTCGTAAAGGCTGTTGGGCTTGTTTAAACTGACTGCAGTTGCAAAACGACCTTGTAGTAGTTATTCATCTATTTGGAAAGAAAATATATTCACCCCTTTGATCGCTTTTCTTTATTTCTTTCACAAATACTCATAGCTCGTCTTCATCCTGCTTTTCCATTTTATTTGACTGCTTTTGCACTGTCAAATAGCTTTGGTTTTTCGTCGTCAGCAGCCTCATCAACATCATCATCCTCGCAGCGAACCATCTTCGACGTCACCAGTATTCTGTTTCTCATTCCTTTTCATTCATTGAACATATTCAATCCCCTCGTTCAGTTTTTCTCTCATGCTTACCATCTATACTCTCCATTGTATTTACAGTCTCTAACTGTAGCTATTATCCCCCCCCATCCCCTGAAGAAGTCAGTTCCTCTTTCAGTTTCTGGATTGAAGATTGAGTCAGCAAAACCGAAAAACGACTTGTCTGTCCTACTCATCTTAGCCAACATAGTTAAAAATGCGTACATACATATATGCGCTTATATGTTCAAGGAAAGAACATTTTTACGAGACTGCTATCATCATCATCATCATCATCATCATCATCATCATCATCATCATCATCATCATCATCATCATCATCATCATCTTCTTCATCAATAGCTGTTTGCAGGGTTTATTTTTGCCTCTTATACCAAGATCATGGAATTTGTAGTAAAACATGGCTATTGGACTAATTCTCTCGTATTCACAATTTTTACACAACATTAGCCAATATAAATTCAACCCGGCTTGATCTGAACATCTGACGATGATGAAGGGCAAGAGAGGTGGACTCGTGCTGTTATGCACCAGCTGCCAACATATCCTCAAAATTAAAGTAAAACTATATTTCTCTACAAGTTCTATGAAATGATTTTTTTTCTCTTTCTTTTTCATCTTAAACATCCATATATTCTTGGCTATATCTTCAATTTGTTTGAAACTTGTCTCCTACGTCGTCGTTAACTACCACGTTCAGTAGAGACGTAGAGCAGACTCTGCTGTCTCATGCCTGGCCTCTCTGCTACTAAACATAAAAAACAGGAGGGAGAAAGAATCGAATAGTAGAGAGAAAATTATAAAGATAGATGAGAGTATAGCAAGAAAGAGAACGAGAGCGAGAAGCTCTTAACTAAGAGCCCATGTCATAGCTAAAACCAGATTTGGCAGTTCCGGAATCGAAATATGGTCATTTTTTAACGTTGAAAGTATTATATATTATATATTTTATATATATATATATATATATATATATATTTCTATATATAAATTCGAGATTAGTTATTACTGATAAACTGTAATACTATAATTCTGATTATTTACCTTCCTTTTTTTACCTAACTATTACCTTTCAACAGAGTCAAATGAATAATCAACCATTCGCACTCATCTCAAATCAGGCCAACCAACAAGCCAGGTCTAGTCTCTTTCAATTTGGAGATCAAATCATATGAAAGGAAAAAGAAAAAGAGAGAGACAGTTGGGGGATGTGTGGGAGTATAGCCTATCCTATCCTAGTATTCCTCTTCTTAGATTATACTAGATATGTTGCCCATAAAGGAGGACAGAACGGTCTATGGGCAAGCCTAAATGTTCTCAGAGATTATATCAAATGAGGAGAGTAACAGATATAAACACACTGACCAGATACTCGCCTCCTTCTAAACCTCCTCCTCCTTTCCCTCTATTTCTCTGGCATACTCTTACCATTTTGTGATCTCTCATTTCAGTTACGGCATTGATCAGACCTCTATTGCTGTCTCTCTCATTTCATCTCTCTTATATTCATTCACCAATTCCTCATCTCTCATTTGCTCTCATTTTCTTTACCACCCTCTATCTCTCTCCATATATATCACGTTTGACACGGGGACACGCTAGCGCCACAATTATTCTTGTACATCGATTGATCTTACTTCTCAGATCCTCTTCTACTCCTCCCCCTCTCTTCCTCTCCACCTATCCCGTCAAATCCATTTATATCCATGTTATTCTGTGTTCATACCTTTTATGGTTGTTCACATAAGACAATTACATCTCTTTAATTTTATTTATAAAACATTTAATTTGAATATTCTTTATTAATTAAACTTAATTATATGATATATCTTCATATATTACTAGTATTTTCATGATATATTGCATAGTAATTCTGAAATTTGTTTGAAATTTGCTTGAATTTTGAAAAAAACGGTAACGGAATATTTGAAAATTCCCTCTCTCTGTAGTTCTATAATCTATTCAGAAGGTAAGTTGAACCTTCTTCTCATGGCTCTTTTTCCACTTTGCTCAACTTGCAATCGATGTCATTCTCGTTCCTCGCCTCTCTTGTATCCGCTTCCAGTCACCAGGTTGTGTTTTATTCTAACCTCTCAACTACCCCCTCCCTATCTCTATTTCTCTCATCCTTTTCATTCTACTTTCCAAGTATCTGACCTTTACTTGGCAAGTTTTGAAACATATTAGTCAATGAGTCTCCAACTATTGGAATAGAAAATGACAAAGATATAGATATAACTAGTTGAACTAAAAGTAAAAAAATTGACACATAGTAAAGAGTTTGCATAAATGTTTTTCCCATTTCACCCTCCCAAAAGAAAAATGAATAGATGAACAAGCTATTTCACACCTTGTCCTTTACTAATTAGATATCTAACTTGTTTTTAAAAAAAAATTTTCTTTTAATTTATTTGTCTTCTTGACCACACAATATGTTAAGATTAAATCAGTTTAATGTTTCTCTCGTTACACATTCAAGAAATGCTCAAGTTTCCAGTAGAAGAACAAGAAAATTTTACCTTTTAAGCTTAAAAACATTTTGAATATTTCTTAACTATTAATATTTTGTATCTTTTCTAACCCTCTCATGATCAGATATAATCGATATTTTCGCGCCTGAATATTTGAACGCAACGCCAGTTCGGCCTCCGTTGTCCCTTCATTGTTTGCAAATGGAAGTCACTGATGCTCTCTTTCTTCTTCACCGTTTCTCTACTCTTATTTTCTCTAATTCTCTTTATACAAAGTAATGAATGTTAATCTATAACATCTCTCATTACCTTCCCCTATTTCGCATAGGGTCGTCCTCCTCCTATGCTCTCTCAATCTATCTGTTTCTGTCTGTATGTCTGTTGTCGATTGGTCTCCTCTTCGCCTTATGTATATGAAAAAAGAGAATATGAACGATTGAGAAACAAATGAGAAATAAGGAGAATAATCGAGCAGTGAATGAGTGATTGAATGAACAGTTAGCTTGTAATCTAGTTCGTGGGCGAACATTAAGCTTTTATTCTCTCTCTCTCTCTCTCTCTCTCTCTCTCTCTCTCTCCTCATCATCTCACCTCATGATCAACTATGTGTTTCATGATTCAGATCACTGATTTCATAATTTATCTGAATATACATATATTCCATTATCTTAATAAAGTTCTTATGTAATTCTTTCATTATTCTCATTTTCTGCTAACAATCAGTTGATCTATAAGCAGGACTAAGTACATGCTAAGTGCCTAGCTCTGTTTTCTCATTTATCCTCCCATATTGGCAGTTCGTCTTGTGGCTACAGGAGTAAAGAAGCAGCTACGCCATGTTCCATGGTTCCAAAACATCTCATAAGATTTTTTCGGATAGAAATTAGTAAACAGTTTTAAAACTGCTACTGCTACTACTAAAATTGAAGAGATTCGTTAAAACAGTGACCCGATTTTTCGATTAAATCACCTGGATGTTTTTCCGACTAACTGTCAAACAACAACATCATAGTTATTCCTTCATCATATTTATTTCTTTTTTGCATTGCTTGGAGACGAGACCGATCATCATGTCGCCGTCGACGTCATCAGCATAGTCGCTTCGTTTTTCTCTACTGTTTCCAATTGTAGCGTACATGTTCCATTCATCTCATACTCTCTCACGGTCGTCTTCTCTTCAATCATCTATATCATTCCCCCATTTCTCGTTTTAGTCTTTTCTGCCGAAAAGGAAGTCGGCAGGCAAAAAACGTCTGTTGCTGTCCCAAGAGCTGGTTCGTTGTCGTCCGCGTGCCAGTCGATCCTTTCCCTTCAACTGTCTTATGCCATGGCCCTATCTATCAGTCTTTTATTCGCTTTCAACCTCCACTTTTCACTCTCACCCCATTCTAAACATACAATCTTTCAGTTTTCCTATCCTTTTTCCGTCATCTACATCACCTTCTATTGCAATTCGGCTGAACAGTAAAGATGTTGTGAATCTACTGCTCAATACGTTCATGACTCAAATACTTAGAAAGTCCTAGCTTATTATCATTCGTCTTCAGCTATCATTTTCTTGTTGTTAGTGCATTCTATTCGTTCTCGATGTTACTACTCGTAGTCGTACTCATTGATGTCGATTGCAGTTAGCGACATGTCGTACCACTATCTATAGATATATAACAGTTAATAATTTTCAAATAAAAACTGAACATAGATATTTGAATATTCCTTCTTTTTATCGTTATTATCATCATCTTGCGTCTTTTTTTTTCAAATGCACCATCTTGTATTATTTTGTTCCAACTCCATTCCATGTGCCACTTACATGTTTTTCTTACTAACATCAAACAGCCCCACGAGCAACACACATACACACAGCACAAGCAGTTGATCCATTTGTGTGTTTCGTTCTCTGTGTATGTACGTATGTCTCCCTCTCTCTCGTCTTTTCCTTCTCTTCTCGACAAGGCTTTAGCAATCTGAACATATTGATTTCCTCGACACGCACTGTTCATAGCCTCTTCCCTACCATCCCATCCTCCCTCACCATCATCATCATCATCATCATCATCATCATCAACAACATCATACACTCTACTCTTCTACTAATTCCCACACTTAAGCAACCATCTCGCTATCCTCCGATTCTTTTCTCTATTCGTTAACTGAACAAACGGTCAGCAGCATAGTGTACATCAAACATTTTCACCTCTTTCTCAATCAGTTAGATGACTTTACCCTTACCCAATAAAGTTTTTCCTATAACCCGTTTTCTCCAGAAATCAACTAAGACTACTAACGAATATCTATCTCTACATGAACTTTCCCTCCCTTTTCATCTAAATTAGTTTCTTGTTTAGTTTCTTCACCAACTATATCTGGCTTATATGTTTTGAATATTTATTTCTACTCTTTAAATGATTATTTGCAGATTACTACTCCATTTCCAAAACTGTTTCTTAATGTTTTCGTCATAATCATGAGATCATGGTGAAAGTGTTAGCCCATGCTTATTTTTATTAATTTTTACGTAAACACCTGCGTATATCTTCGAGTTTTAAAGATTTTCCTTTTTTTTTTCATACCCTGATTTATAATTAATCTTTTTTTATATATATAGATAGATATAGACAGCTATCATCTGTTATATAGCTATCTATATAAGCCTTTCTAGTAGTTATTGCAATGACTAACCGGTAAAGGTGGTTTCGATCGTGAAAAGCAGTCGTCTTGTACAATTGTTTTTCTAATATAGTATAAACTTCTTGCAGTAACATAATGCTTGACTGGCGGAGCTGTCGCTGTATGCTTCTTCTAAAACATTTGAGCATTAAGTTCATCTATCCTTTGAATTCTTATTTCGTTCTAGTGAACATCACAAATATATATATATATATATATATATATATATATTTCTTTTTCGTTTGCTATTTCTCTATCAGACTTGTGAACTATCATATTTTCTTATCTGTTTCATGGGTTTGTAGAAGAGCATGGAATATCATGCGTACGTCCAGTAGTTTATCCTGTTACCATGATCTCCCACTCCACGTCTCTGCTCTTTTTAGTTGAAATCATGAAATGCATGAAGGGTTCATGTGTGTATTTAAAATGCTGTTCAGATCTTTATATTCTTTTCCAACTTCACAGTATTTCGTCTTCCGTTTTTTCTCGTTTCTCTTTCTCCTCAATATTTCTCATCTTGTTGCTCTCTTTTCTTCCTCCATTTCTTCCTATTACTGCTGGGTTGGTTGCAAAACATGGCTTCTTTGCTTTCTCCATGTTGTCTCACAGCGCTAGGCCAAAATAGACTTATTATTGCCTGCTGATCTGACATCGCCAACTGGAAAAACAGAAGGCGCGAAACGACAACGACATTGCTGAGAGTAAATTTGGAAGAGTGTTGGGTGGCCTCTTTTTACTTTTTACTCTTCCCTTTTTCTTTTTTTTTCTTTTTTCATTTTTTGTCATTTAACTGTAAATAATATTATTTTCCTATTTTCTTATAATTTATCAAGCATACTATCCCAACGTCCTATTATTATTCTTTCATTATTACTTTTTTTTTATCGCTAAAATCTTGTCTTGACGATCTTTCTCAATCTAGTAACTTCAGCGAGCTGCTAGACCTCTCTCTATCTCTATATGAATTTCAAAAATTAGAACAAAAGCAGATATCTGCTCACATTCGTCTTAATGTATTTGCTTGGAAAAATTGATTTATTATTTTTTTTTGAGACCGAAGAGGCAGCCTTCCGTTTTTTCTTATTTATTGATATTTCGGAAGAAATAAAATGAGGGAGAAGACAATGACTAAACTATACACGCATTGCATTCAATACATGCTAGCTTAAAAATACTAGCTTTGTTTGAAAAATCTTAATTTATGGCATCTAATATACCTTAGATTATTTATATAAAGAAATTGGTTTTTCAGATTTTTTTTTCTGAGAACATATTAGTATTGTCATATCTTTTCAAACTTATCCGATTTTTGCCTTCTTACTAAATTTAATTAAGCTATACGCTTTGCGAAGTCGGCATTTTGAAAGTGTTCTTCTCAATGTTATTTTTCATCTAACTATCCGTATGCTTCTTTCCCTCTCCTAATGTATGTCGTTTGTTCAGAACGAAAAAAAATGCGTAAAACAGAGGGATAGAGAGTGAAAAAAGTTTTTATCTTTTCTTCTTTTTCTGCTTCTCATCGGTATTGTAAGTAAATTGAACTTATGAGTCTGCACATCGAACCCTTACCATTAGAATGAGAAACAAGCAAATAATGTATTTGACATTTTCTCAATCATCAATCTTAAAGATTATAAATTTTGAGAAAAAAAATTTTTTTTTCAAAAATTTCTTCAGTTATTTCAATTTCATTGCTTATATTATCTGCGCTGTTTTTTTCGTTTGCTGTCATTCCAACTAAAAAGGCTCTATTTCATCGTTTAGTCTCTACCCATATCCACTATACATATATAAATCTTTCAGCTTTGAATTGAAATAGTATTCTAATTTCTAACGTCAAACATCCGTGGGCACTTGAGAGATGAAGCTTTATTTCATATAGTGCAGTTGATGATGACTGGTTGAACTTTCAATTGTTTTTCATATTTTTCTTTTCGGAGATTTTGGATTGGAAGAAAAAAAAATTCAATCTGCTACATTTTTTCTTTCGTTTATCACATTTTGTATTTCAATACCTTTTGGTATGATATGGAATATAAGCGTTTTTTGTCCTTTTTTGGTGCATTTGTCAACTGATTGAATTTGATTCTTCGTATTTTGCTATTCTACATTCTTCTTTGTGATATCTCGTATCTTCTGTACTTTTTAAGGAAAGAAAAGCAAAACGAAAATATTAATTTAGCCATCTTAAATCTTTGAATTATTGAAGGGGGGGAGGGGAGGGTGGTAAGCTGCAGTATAATGATTTCATCTTGTAGTTTAAAAAATATTGAACGAATGTTGTATATGAATAGTTTTTTTTTTCTTTCAAGAGGCAATAACCCACGAGAATGCCAAGAAGAAAAAAAACTGAATTATTGTATTACAAAGGTCCGTTAAATAGTATTCCAGCTTCATATCTATATTGATTTTTCTCAAAAAGCTTCCCCCTTTAACATTATCTGTTAGCTGTTTTTTTCGTGTTAATGGAGATTGGTTAATTCTATATTTTATCAAACTATTCAACATCCTATCAACTCTTATCAGTATGTTTCCTAATATTGTTCATCAATTGATTTCAAGTTTTCCATTACTTTTTTTCTACTCCAAAAATATTTTTTAATACTCGTCTTTATTCCGGAAAAAAAAAGAGTTTAATCAACAGCACCTTGCCTTTTTTTTTTGCTTCAAATAAAAATAAAAGGAAGCTTATCATTTTGCTATAATATTCATTATTTAGAAAGATTTTTTGATTATGTTCATTGAAAAATAGGCTTTACGTTGTTTTATTTTACGAGAAAAAATAGAAAGCGACGGCTCACAGCAAAACAATTTGTGTATGACTATGAAAAGTTGTCTAATTTTTGATCTTCATCATTGTCTCATTAAATTTTTGAAAACAATGTTCAAATTTTGTGATATAGTTCCTACCAAACTGAATGCTCATTTTCAGTTTTTTTTGTTCATATCAAATACAACGTACCCCCTCCCTTCCCCTCCCCCTCTAGCATCTATACTCCTGTATTTTCATGATAGTAGCCTGATAGCTTGTATTCGTTTACATACTTTGTAGCAACTAGAATTTGAAGAGAAATATTGAATTTTGCATATTATTTGTAGTGCTTAAAGATATCTCATCTGTTTCAAAAGGTTTCAAGTTTTGATTCAATTGAAAAAAACTATAGATATATTGATCAAAAAGGTGCAGACCTACTAGTTGCTGTCAGATGTTGTTCGATAAAAGGTCGTTGCTTTCTTTACAAAGGACAAACTGAAAAGCAGCAGAGAGGATTGAGATAGTGAAGGATGTATATACAGATTTAGGATAAGCTTGTGACTTATTCAACTTAAGTTATATGAGAGAAAGAAAGACAGAAGTTGGAATGTTGAGGAAGACAGAAATGGAGTAGATTTGCGAATATGAAATAAAGCGGAGACATTGAGAAAAGTTTTTAGTTTTCTTTCTTATAAGCGTGCCAGATACAGATTTTCTCGAAGACTTTCATTCTTAGTATCATACGTATTAAGGAGTTATATGTAAATTTAGCAATTATGAAATGTATGATCAAGCCTCTTCTCTAGTCATCTCTTGCTCTGCCATATACATTTCTTCAAATCAATTGTTGGCGCTTTTCTCTCTCTCCCTCTCTCTCTCTCTTTCCCTCCCTCTCTCCCTCTCTCTTATTCTTTCTTTTCTACTCCTGCACTCAATTTGGTCTTTCTTTTCCTTGTGCTGCTTGACGAGTTGGGTGGCTGGTGGACTAGCATCTTGTTGGTTTAAAGTCTGCCCTTTCTGCACCTCTCTATCTCGCTCATTCTTTTAACATGTTTTTTTCTCTTGGTTTTTCCCGAAATCACCTAAAATACGAAATAAAATTAAGAGGCATGATGTTTCTTTTTGTTCCATTTTTAAGAAAAAAAAATGAAAATATTCAAAAAAATTATTATTATTAAAAGTTATGTATGTTTGATCTTTAAAATATTATGCATTTACCAGAACAATAAAACAAACGAGAGAGAGAGAGGGAAAGAGAGAGAGAGAGAGTAAGAGAAATAGAGTTAGAGAAAGATGGAACAAGAGAGCACTAAGTGTACCTCCCTGATGTTGTTAATCAATCCACCATCTCATTTGCCTTTGCCATTTTCCGTTTTTGTCTACCCACCCTCCAATCTCTGTTCTCGTTTTTTCCCATCTGCTTGCCTGGGAGGTTTTTCTGTTTTCGCCTGGTCTCGCATTCCACATTCCATGTATCACAACTACCAGCAAAAGACAAGAAGTTAACTATTCTTTTCTAATCTATTATTGAACGATTTATAGTTCACTAAATTTCATTTTTCAAAGCTGTTAGCTGTTGCTTCATTTATTGATATAAACTAAAGTTTAAATACTTAATAGTGATAATCTTAGATCAGAGAATAGAAGTAAAAATTTAGTAAAAAAGTTTTTTAATGAGCAGAATTATTGGTATGAAACTAAAATGGAGCATCTTTATAATTAAGATTAAAGCTATATATTCTGAAATAATATGTTTGAGATCATGAATCCATCGTTCTTTTGTTTAGGTTTTTTTCCATTTTATATTATTGATTCTATGACGGATACAAGTATAGTTTGATAATAATGTTCTTTGAATTTCGGTACCAAGTTCTTTTCTTTTCTTTTTCTTCTTCTTTGTATCGTTTTGATTCTTTTTTTTTGAGGATTTCTATAAAATATATTGAATGGTCATCACTGCTTGTCATTTCAAGGCTCAATGCAAAGAGTGTTTCCTAACATTTTTTGAGCTGATGTCAAAACACCTAGTAAAAAATAATTAAAATTGCGCTATCTAGTAACTTTTTGTGAAAAAAAACAAGCATATTGTTTGAAATAACAACAATATTTTTTTTGTTTGAAGTTCAACATGTCTTGTATTCGAACCTCGCTGAATTTAGTTCCAACTGGGCTTGAATTATTATTATTATTTTTACTATATATATATATATATATATATATATATATATATATCAGATATTTTATCATCCTTACGCTAGTCCAAATTATTCTCTCACTTGTTCATTTTTCTTCTACTTAATCTAACATGATCCGTGTTTCAAACTATTGCTTCGATTCCAGTCGTTGCTAGGACACAACAGCTTCTATTTTTCTTTCACCCCTCCCCTCTCTTCTCTTTGCCTCTTCTCTCTCTTCCTCCCAGTCTCTTTATTATTGTTCAAGCAGTGCATGTTTACCAGATGAAAAATGTTTGGATCCTCTAACAGAATGAACGAGTTAAGAGTTGAAGTATAATAGCTTATCATCTACTATTTAACTCTCAAAATAATTATGTATCATCTTTTCTTTTCTCTTTTCATTTATTTTTCTTTTCATTTTGTACAATTTTTTTTCATTTTTTCAACTGAAAAAAACTACTTTTTTACAATTTTATTATTTACCATTTACATATATTTATACTAAAAAAATTATTTCGTTGCCATGCATGCCTCGCGTATCGCCTTCATCCGTTTTTATTTCATTTGTTCTTCTTGTTACTACGTTCTTTTTTTGTTTGAACCTTTCTGCTTGTTTTATCCAACTAATTTTAATCAAAATTAATTTTAAATTTGAAAAATATCTCTTTATTCGTTAAGTTATATATCATTTGTTTTACCTGAAATATTTTCAGTGGTACTATGTGGACTCAGGGCGGCCCCATGGCTGGTCCATCGCCTATGCAAAGTCCCGCATTTGGTCCCACTCCTGGAACAATGGTACCCATGCACGGATATGGTATGTTTAAATTGTTTTTACTAAATTCTCTTGAATTTCTACTTGTTTGCCTCTTATTCTGCTTTTGTTCATCCTGAATAAGATAGTCTACAGCTAGAAGCTGGAATTTCGCATCGTTCGTTTCGACTATTCCTTTTTTCTGATTCGCTCTTGACTCGCTTAACGTGGCCCAATATGGAAACTGGTTTCACTAAAGTCATAGGAGGACGGTAAAGCGCAAGAAGAAGAAGCAGTCTCCGTGTCATCAACGTTCACGAAGACGTCGAAAACTACGAAACGATGAAGCCTTTGACGATTACAACCGCGACTACTACGATGATGATGATGGTGACAACTTCTTCAACGTCAAAAAGCAGAAGAAGAAGCAGAAGACGAAGTAGAAGCAAAAAGTCATGTAAACATATAAGAAATAACAGAGTGAGAATATGAAGACAGTCCTGTCTTGTTTTCCACCAACATTATTCCTCATTTGCCCGCCATTCCAATAGTTGTCATACGCTGTTTCGTTTCTCATCCAGTCATCTCAACTATCTTTGAATAATATAATTATTAATATTTATATAATATATTATATACTATAATATATAAATAGGCTTATCATTATTTTATATTTTTTCAGGAATGCAGCCTTCCGGTTATCCTCCTATGGATCCTTCCGGAAATCGACCATACCCAGCTGGACCAGAAACAAATGGAATGTATGACCCGGTAAGTAAACTTATTATTAGTTCGATGTATAAAACATTTTAACAAAAATCTGTAAAAGCTAAATTATTTTTGAGGAAAAAGAAATAGGAGGTGGGAGGGATGGGAACGCGTGTGTCATCATAATATGTTTAGAATGGATGTTAACACTATATAACTTATCAGACAGCAATAGTTCAATAGTTTAACACAAATTTTTTACAAGAGAAGAGTGGCAAACGAAGTTGTTATTCTAAAACAATGAAATTCTATGTATTAAGTAATATTTTGATTCAAAAAACTATAAAAGGTGGGGTCATACGTTTCTTCGAGTTTTTTCATGCTAAAGAATGATCACATGGAAATTCATTATTCAACTTTTTTGTCATATTCATATAGTAATTTAACTATTATTATTATTTAGATAGTGAATAATAATAACTGTAAGCTTTATAAATTACTCGCAGATTATCTTTATTCTCTTTTTTTCCTTTGGATAATGAATTATAAAAAATTAAGAGAGTGATGGAGAGAGAGAGGGAGAGGGTAGGGAGGACGAGAGAGAGAGAGACTGTGAGTTTACCAAAATAGTTCTATATATATACTTTTGGAGACTTATTATACTTTTAAAGTTTAAACATAGGGCATTTAAGTTGAGCTATGCAGGTTAGAAGATAGGTTAACAAATAAAGCATATATATATAGAGAGAGATAACTAGCGAGTAAAAGATGGATGTAGAGGGAATAAAAGAGAGATATTGACAGAGTAAATGAGAGAGAGAGAGAAAAGGGGGGGGGAGAGAAGCTCCTAATGTGTTTATTATTGTTTTTTGTGTGAACATACGCCGGAACTTGTTTTCCTCAAGTTGTGGTTAGTTTTTGTGTATATGTGTGTGTATGCTATGTGAGTGAATAAGTATATATATATATATATATATACCCCATCGTAGCTAGAAATTTTGATTTTACTAAGAAAAAAAAAGTAGATAAAGAACAACTACTTCTATTTTCTTATTTTTTCTATATATATATATCTATATGTATATATATATATATATTAAAAATTAGGTAACTATATTTTTTGAACTTTAAGACATGTTTGAAACTATATATATATATAATATTCTTTTAGTTTACTTTGGATAATTTTTAATAATATCTTGTACATTGATGTGATTTTATGAAAATGCTCAATCCGTTCTTTGAAACCTAGTGCGAAATAACAATTTTAATAAAAACATCTCCAATTTTGATGTAATCAGGGATAAAAATATAAAGGTGTATATGATAGGTGTATTGTTGATTTTTGCATGAAAAAATGAAATAATTTTTCCATCCATCTATCTTCTAATTTATGAAAAACGGGAGGTAGTAGGCTATGCTGAGGAGTATATTGCGTGCGCATTAAGCCTGTTTTTTTCTTTTTTCAAAAAAGACCTGAACAGTTTTTCATTTCATCTGTTTCTTCCCGTTTTCTTCTTACTTGGACTTTTTCTTGCTTCTGATCAATAAACTCAGTTTTCTACACAATGACTGAGGAAGGCCGAAGCTGAAAGCCTAATCCTCAGCAATGCTCTTCAGATTATTTTGAGCAGAACATAAAGGGATTTTTGCTCTTTCCTCAATTATAGGATGCAAATGAACTGATGATATCTGTAAAGGTCTATCTTAACTGAATCATAAAATTTTGAGATTTTATTGGTTTGTAGCTTCTATGTGCAATACAGAAGTGAATTGTTTGTTGCGGTAGTATAGACAGATGAACCATTCTTGGAGCACCTTCTTCTTCAATTAACCATTGACCCCTAACGCCGAGTATTGTTAGGTTATGTGACCAACATAGCACCTGCCTATACTAGGTTATCGCTATGAAAAGATGCCAGGGTCGAAAAAATTGTTAGTATTGTGCTTATTGTAAAATGAAATATCATTAAGAAATATGTTCTGAATTACCTACTACCCGACTCCTTATAGTCGATGTTCCTCCCAGTTTACTCGCGTTGTAAGCATATCATGACTTCATCCCAATTTTCCCAAACTTTTTTTTTTGATTTTTGTAATTATTAATTTATTTTTTTCAGGCACAAATGCATATGATGCAACAGCAACGCCAGCAGCAACACCATCATCAGATGATGATGCAGCAACAACAACAGCATCATCAAGCTACCCACCCTGTTCCTCAGCAACAAGTTCCTCCACCACTTATGGCTCAGGCTCCTGCTCCAGCACCTCCTATTCAAGCGCCTCCAGCCAAGCAGACTGGCAAAAAGGTATATCGAAATGGCAATAGCACTTTTCATATCATTTCATCAATTTATAGACAGCAGCAGCTAGACGACGCGCTACCGCTCAACAGCAACAACAGCAGCAAGCTGCTGCTGCTGCAGCCGCAGCAGCTCAACATCAACAGCAGATGATCCCACCTGGAATGGCACAGCCACCTCAATGTCCTAGCGGATATGATCCAATGTTTTCCGTGCCTATGGGTGTGAATAAGTGAGTACTTAACTCTATTCTGTTATTTTCTAGTTTTATTACCAGCATTGAATTGTCGAACATTGCTATTAATAATTTTTCAGCGTCCCTGGTCAAGCTCAGCCATTAATGCGTGTACAGCCGGGCATACCATCACCCGCCTACCCTGGGGTTCCAGGACCCATGATGGCTCCCCCTAGAGGCCATATGATGCCGATGACATCACCTGGATATCCTCAACCAAATACTCAAATGGTAAGTTTCAATATTTCATAATTTATGAAGAAGTTTAAAACATTTATATTTTGAACGTTGTATTATTTCTTATTTTAATATTATTATATTTCTTGTTATTTATATATTATATGGTTTCCTTTCAGATACGTGCAGGCCCTCCACAATTGTTTGGCCAGATGCAGCAACCACCTCAGCAACAACAAGTGAGTCCACAATCTTCGAGAAATTCGATCTGTCATAGTTTTATCTTTTCTTTTGGCAAAGACAAGCTTCATTTTCATAACAAGAAAACAAACATTTTTCTTGATATTAAAATATATTTTTCAGGTTATATCTTGTCTGAACCCAAATGTGAATCTTCCAATTAATTACGTGTATCGAACTGTAGAAGAAGTTCTGTCTCCCTTCTGTCTGCAACACGACAAAACTATTTCTCATGAGTTCTTCGAACTTACTCCGGAATCATTGAAAAAATTGCAAAATTCAACAATGGAGTTACAGCTGAAGTGTTGTTTCAAGGAGGATATTAAGAAACAAGCCACTCAATGGCCTTCCAAACCCGGAAGCTTCGAACCCGGAGTCTCGGTATGATCATATATGCAAATATAATGAATTTAAATAATTTTGTTGTTTCAGATTCGTTTAAATGATACTCCACTTCCTATTAATTCCCTAAATCAGTCTATTCTTTTGAAGAATCTCGTCAAATTAGGAAGAAACGTACTTGAATTCCAAACATTCCAATGTATCTGTGTATGTTATTCATTTTCAACATCTTTTTTAAATTTTATTTCTTTAGTCTCACTGTTTTTCGCTCCGGATGGTAGCTCAAATTCCATTAAACAGTGTCGTGGAGAATTCTCTTACAAAGGCCAATCGTACAGGATGCAATTCTGAATATTTCAAACAAAAGTGTACGTATCGTTAATTTCTTAATATACATATAATAATTTATATATTTTTATAGTAATGCAATATATCCAACCGAATGGACTTCAACTTCCTCTTACGTATGAACGTAAACGGATGTCAATTCCTGCACGGTTTGCGAGTTGTATGCATGCTGGATGCTTCGATCTTCATCAAATCTTACAATCTCAATCTGAGCATGTACTTCTTGAATGTCCGATTTGCAAGTGAGTTATTGTTAAAACTTTATGTTTTCATTATTATAACTATAATTTAATTTATTATATTTTAGAAATCTTGGATCTTATGAAGATATCGAAGTGGATCATTTCTTAGGTCAAGTCATCCGGGAAACAAACAACCTGAAACCACAACCAACTGATGTAAGTTTTTCTTTACATATATATACATATATAATAGCATTATTTTAAATTTGTATTGAATTATATATGTAAAATATGAAATTTCAGATTTGCCTGCTTCCAAACGGAACATATAGACCTCTTTCTCCACAGGACTTATCACAGATGCCGATGCCAAATGGGCGTAAACGACCTAATGAAGATAATGGTAAGTTTATATTCATATGCTTTGCAAAATATATTCTATTATTCTATTATTTAATAAAATTATTTTAGGAAATGGAACAACTATGAAACGTAATAAGAGTGAACCTTTTCATCCAATGATTAAGCAAGATATGCCTCCTAGTTCATCTCCGTACGGAAATGCTAGTTCTGTTCCTATTGTGCCTCCTATGGGCACCAGTCCCGGCAGTCTCTTAAGTCCTTTCGGAGCAAATGCTAGGTTTGTCAATTTTCGTTATCATATCATTATAGTTTTTTTTTCTTTATATATTTAATGTGATATTATCTTTAGCGGATTTAGTCCAGTAAAGCCGGTCGCGTCTCCAATGGCAGCAAAATTTATGGGAGGACCTGGCACACCAATGACTCCAGGCGGAGGATTGATTGATCAAAAACCTAATATGATCTCGAATGAAGCACAGCTTCATGGAAATAGCCCGCATCAGTCACAAATTCAACAGCATGGCAGTGTTGAAACTCCCTCTCTTACTGGTAAGTAATTTTATGCTCTCGAAAAATTACAAATATCGCACGCATTTTCTCTAAAGCTCACATCCTTAGTGTTTTAACGTTTCTTAATTCACAGGTTCAGCTCCATATACACCAGCTTCACAATCTAATGGAACTAATGCAGTTTGTTCAGCTCCCGAGCAGCATTGTGTAACGAATGTGACGACAATCACTTCAGCAAGTCTTGATATCGATGTGGTGGATGGCTTGATAAGCACAGTACGTTTATTATTTTATTTTCAAAATTCTAAAAAAACTTTCTTTCAGCAAATAATCTCCACAGACGATTTCCGCAAATATTTATGTGATGGGGAAGGCTTACCAACGTTTGTAGATGTTCCTGAAATGGTAATTTTTCGTTGTTATTATTATTGAATGAAGTAGTAGTATATAAGATTATTGATTAAAGAAGATTAAAGCATATAAATATATTTTGAATTAACTATATTACTTTCAGAAAGAAGCTTCCGGATATGGCTGGTCCAATGATACCTGGGATGATTTCAAGCAATTAGTCAGTGATGGGAGAATCTAAAGATATTATAAACATGATGACGTCATTGTTTTCCAAGATGATGAGTTCATGATGTAGATTGAGAGATTAATTTTCTCGTAATCATTATATTCTCGCATTCCCTTATTGCAAATTCACGAGAATCAAATGTTGTGATTGTTTCATAAATAAGCTAAGCTAAATTGAATTCTTCTGTGGATGATGATGATGAAAACCATGTTTATTTATGGTTTATAACATATAACACAGCATATTATATATGCTTTTCAATTATAAAATTGACGCATATAATCTAGTAATAACTGCGATAGTTTAATAATTTTAAACTTATACGGCTATTTATTTAATTTTTTTACTTTCAATTTATATATTTCTCTTGAATCTTAAAAAGTTTTCTCTATCTCTCTTTCTTTCTCTCCCTCTCTCTCTCCCTCTCTCTACTGTTCTCTTAGAAATTCATTCCTTTTATCACTAGTGTTTTTGGATGTTTTTCATACCATATTACAAGAAAACATAAAACTAAATTAATTCAATTTATATAATTTTTTTTCTCAACTAGTTCATTCAATATATAATATAATAAATTGGCAAATAGGTTGGTATGAAAACTCTTCTAAGATATGAAGGATTTTGATTTCAAAAGAGAACTTATCAAATAATTCCAAAAACTTATTTTTTTGGTTTTATATATCAATTCTGAATATTTCTGATTGTTATCTTAATATCCCGAACATCGTCATTATCGGCCACATTATCAATTTGTATCATTTTCAAACATTTGCCACGATTTTACCTTTTTTTTTGAGAAACATTAAATACAATCATTAATATAATCTAATAATTTAAAATTTTCTAATAATATTCATTAATATGAATATTATTTTACCCAATCTTCCTATTATATTTCCATTCCTTCTATTCTTTATTTTCTTTTTTTCGTTGAACGTTAAAAGAACACACTCCTTACTGTATTTCTTCTTTCAAATTAAACCTAAAATGATATTTTCTGAAACAGTTAATGTCTGACTTAGTGCTTTAGCCGATCTGCTAATACATTTGTTGATACTCGTCGTTTATGATCCTTTTTCTTGAAAATTTTAATCTTCGCATGTCAATCTGACAGTTGAAAACCGCTTTTATAGAAACAGTTTTCATCTGAATGTTATAATCCCTGTGAAGCTATGATAGCGCAAATATTCCTTATACCTAGTGATGAATCATGTGTCCTGTGTATGTATATTTCCTTTTTTTTCGTTTTTTAAATTTTTTTGTTTAATGTCTATTTATTGTTCAAAGTTCTCAATGGTTTTCTCTGGAGAAGAACTTGTACATACTTACATTATTAAGCTCCCCATATTCACATTTAGCAATCTAACACAATACTTTTATTTATTTTTTTCTATTCTCAGATGCTCTATAGAGTAGATCTGTTAAATATCTTGTATTTTACATGTATTAATAATTACATGTGAATAAAGAATATTAATCTTTCTTATTTTAAATTTAATTTTTATAAAAATAAAAAATTATAATAATAAACAATACATAGATACATACATATAACATAGCATATAATATATAAAAGTTTAAATTAGCGTCAGGAAAATTCTAAAAAAAATTAAATTTAAATATAAAATAGTTTTGGGGCTATAAAAGAAAAAATAATTATCAAAGAATACATAGTTTTGAGGAAATTAAAAATTTGAATGAATGATGTAATACAATGATTATACAGAAATCAATGTTAAATAGGAACAACTTGCTTAAAAACTTTAATAATACAATTATGAAAATTGAAAACGCATGTCATTCAATTGTAATTTCCTGATATGCTATAAGAGTTAAAAAAATCAAAAAAATATAGAATTGTGTCCGGAAAATACCAAAATTCCCTAATGATAATGATATCTGAAATATTGAAAATGAGCACGGAAATGAGAAGCAGATTTAGCAGACTACTCCATTAGTTTGGTGAGATGAATGGTTCGAAAAAAGTGGATTCGAGGAAATTACCTGCACTAGGGATGAGAGGCGAAGGTGGAAAGCAGATTTATCAGATTGGTATTTCATTTGTAATTTCAAGTGGATGAAATAGAAAATAAAAGACAAGAAAGAAAGATGCTTACTGATAAATTACCGGGACTAATGGAATGAATGAAATAGTATGCTATATCAGAAAAAAAAGGAAAATTAACTGTATTAAGAAGAGATGAGAAGAAACGATACCAGCCTCGAAAATATAAAATATAATTAAAATAATATTTATAAATAATAAATAAAATAATAAATATTATTATTATTTAAGGGATGTGTAAAAAACAATTATTTTATTAGTGAAGGTTAATGATTTTGCCAACACCTGATGGTCAATATTTCATTAAATTGTTTTCTTTACTATTGGATTTCTCTTATAAACGTATATAAATACATCACAATCTTGAACACATGATACTCTTCATTCTTTATTTCTTTTTAAATAAAATTTTTATATAAATAAGTTATAATATAGTTTTGTATATATCTTATATGTACATATCTGTATCTTCACATAGTTATTGTGGACATAATATCTTAGTTGGTGTTATATAGTAGGTATGTCTGAGTATGAGTGAACACATTTTATAATATTTCAAGATTTATATAATATTCTTTTAGTTATTATATATATAAATTATATAAATTTGTCTTTATATTTCAAATGTTTTATCCATTTTTTTTTCACTACATATATCTTTCAACTTGTTTTATCGGAAAGTTTGTATGCTTTCGTAAGTTTCCTGCAAACTTACTGGGAGAAATGGTTAACAGTGAATCATCATTGATGTTACTGAAAATGTAGCAAACACACTTAAATAACTTATTCGTTGAATCAATATAATTAAGAATTATATTTATTATTATTTCATATAATATATTTTTCTGTATTTATATGAATAATTATAAAATTATTATTATTTTGTTTAAAAAATATAAATTTAACTTTGAAAATATTAGTTAAATATTGAAAATACTGTTGAAAAAACGTTTCTAAATGATGAAGATGGAAAATCAGAGAGAAAACATTGTCTATGCTTATACTGTGTACTTGGGAGGTGAAATAGGAGTACCACTTAACGCACCTCTTCACTAATTGACCTCACCTTAATTGAAACATATCTACTATTTCTTTTCAACTTTCTCATATATTTGTTAAATTATAATTTTAAATAAAAATATATTATTATTATTCATATAGTTTGTAATAATTTTATGTTAAATAACTATACAAACTATAACTATTCCCATTTTTACATACAAACTAACAATATACACAATATGTACATTACTTCAACTTCTTTCATTTGCTTTATCGTTTTCTATGAAAAAAGACCAATTTAAATTCATATATGACTCATACATTTTGATTACAACTCCTAAAAACTTTACAAGTTTTAGTATCAAGTTTTATACTAAAGTTAATTCAATGGAAAAGTTAATTGGATTTACATCTTCATCATTCTCTTGTTTTGAATATAACTTATTAAACATTATTTTAAAGATTTCAATAATCATATTCTTTATTTTTTTATTAATTTACACATTATTTTATGAATAATTCACCGACTAATGATCAAACATTTGTAAATTATGACAAAAGACAATTAATTCAAGAATTAATATTTCAAAATATTAAAATATATATTTTACTATTTATTATGTTTATATATATATATATATATATATATATATATGTATACATATGTATAGTATACATATATGCATCTGAAACGAACTATCTATAGTTACAGTATTCTTCGATATTTGATTTGTTATAGTCCTTTTCACAGTTACGCTATTTCCTTTGAGGTTGATTCTCTTCATCTTCAGCTTTATTACTATCTTGTTTTGAAAGTGTCTATACTTTAATATTTTTCTTTTATTTTATTAAAAATCAATCATTAACCACTTTAATCATTTCAATTTCGATCATTATGGTTGGTAGGTCAAGCATTCTTTCTTTTATATTCTTCTTTAAAAATATTTTTATGATTAAAAAAGAATTTAAGAAAATTTTAATTTGTTTTATATTCTCAATAGAATAGAATGGAATGAAGAATTCTTTTTTCCATTCATTCATACTTGACGATCTAATAGTTTTTCATATTTTATGATTAACTTCTTGATTCTTTTCTTTTTTTTCTAATATGTTTTAAAATCTTATCTTTAACAAATCAAATATAATTAAGATATAGATCATATTAAAGGTAATTATTATTATTTTTTATATTAATTATATATAAATATTTTAAATATATGAGAAAACTAGAAAAAAAGATAAAATGGCTAAGATAGATAGATGAGATATAATGATGAGTTTATCGTCTTTGCATCTCCAATTCCCACCGATATATCCGAAACTATCGCGTGCAGTGCGTTCCATCGTCTCATCATTCGCTCTTCAATTGTGAACATGATTCACATCGAACTCCAGCTACTCTCACCTTGCTTTCTTCAGTCTCTTCAAAATTCATTCAAATGGCGTATCCTCCTCTTTTCCGTTTCTCTGATCGCACCAATATCTTAGCGTAGAAGAGCCTTATCTGATTAAACTCATCGCCAATTTTCCCACCATTCTTGTAGAAGCAATTTTCTCAGCAACTTCTGCATCTTTTATCGAAATATTCTTTATGATTTGAGCTTTATTATACTTCATCGTTGTCTCTCCCAGCTTGTCTTTCATTCTTTATTTCGAGGCCTATGTCTATAAGGGAGCTTCCTCACATTTCTTAGTTTCATCTACTGACATTTAACGGGAGTTCAGTCATGCCCACGCTGTATGAGCACGACAGAGCGGAGAGACCGTATCCGACTTCAAAGACAGATGAATCAAATGTCATTTCTATAACGTTGTTCTCGATTTTCAATTTCAAAAGGATTATTATGTACGTAGAATATCTTTCTCTCTCTCGATATATATATAGATGTATATACATATATGTAATACCTATAACATGCTTTAAACTTATAGTTAATTCTATAATTATGTATTTATTTTTATTATTATAATTAATTTATATTAATAATTATATAATAGTATATGTCATTAAGTACAAATCGTCAATAACTTAAGATAAAAGCTTTTATATCTTTTCAATGATTGACTTTCGTATGAAGAGACTTCATCAATCCTATGAATTGTTTGTAATGTTTTTCTATTCATAGCAACCCTTATAATCAACTTATTTGATAGTTAGATTAGACCAACTGGATGAATAGACAGCTGTCATCCTACAAGCCTCCCTCTATTCCACTCTTAATAAGGATGAACCAGCTCTTCCGCGTTTATCCTTTAAGCACATCTCTAAATCCAATACTTTTTTTAAGATTTTAATTATTAAATTATTTAAAGAAAAAAGATTTAATTTATAATAATTTGACTTTTTTTTGTTAATTTTATAAGAAAGATTTGCATAGTAAACTTATAAAATCGAAGAAGATGTCATGGAAAATCAAGCGTTTTATAGCTTTTCTAATCAGATTTTCCAAAATTTAAGAAATTTCCTGTCATAATTTAGGAAAAGATATGTGTATATGTATTATGTATGCATATAGTTATATATTTTAGTCGTCAAAAAATATATTTTTCTCATTATTAGATTTATAAATATTTTTTGAAATTTCGTTGAAAATTCAACAGTTATTCCGAAACCTAATTGAGTAAATCTCTGATTTTTCTGCTTCATATATCTGTTTATCATTGTGGTTTTTCTGACAACAACTTGACACCGTGCGAGCTTTGTAAACCGAAACTGTTTGTTCAGTTAGGTTAGCTTAGAAACTACTTGAATAGCGAGAAATATAGAATTAGATAATGAAAAGAGAATGTAACGATTTATCGATAATATAATCTTTATTTTATATTTCTTTTTTTATATTTAAATAAATTTTATAATTAATATACTTATTAAATTAGAATATATAATATGTATAATCTTAATCAACTTTTTGTCAATTCAATTAGATTAACTGAACTGGTTATGTTCCACTTCACCTTAAATCTTAATGTTCTTTTCTGATGATGATGTTTATATTTTATTTATTATATAATATATAAATAAATAAATAAAAATATAGATATATATGTATATATCATACTTCATATTTCATTCAACTTTTAAGAATTGAGAGAATTTAATAAACGAGGAAAATCATTTAACTATGCTCTCATCTAGTCATTTCTATTTGGTACTTGAACATACATACATAGGCTCTTAACTATGCGCTTTTCAACCACCTAATAAGTCATTCATCTACTTTCACTTTTTAAATCTTTTCTGACAATTCGAACTTGAACAAAATATGGTTTGCGAGAAAAAAAAAATAATGATTTTAATTAATATTTCTGATTATTGTTATAAAATATTGTCATTTTTAAAAATATCTTGAACTAATTATTTGAAAAAGAGTCAAATAGTTAAGCTATTCATATAATATATATATATATATAGATATATAGATATATAAACCAATTATTAATTGACGTATGAAGAATTTATATATATATAACTTTCAAATTCTAGCATCGATTCCCAGAATATGTGCATATATATATATATATTTATTTTTTATGATTATTATATCAGTTTATTAAAAATATTTCAAACAATTTATAATATATACATATAGTTAATTTACACTATCATAATGCTTTTTGTATGAGTTATAAGATTATTTTGTTATTTTACTTTTTATTTCCAAAAATAACAACTGTTTACAGAAGAATCAACACTTTAGATGGATTATCTGTGTTTCCCTATCATGTAATGATTAAAAAATTTTTTTTTTTAGCTTTTTCTATACATCTTTTCTATTCCCTACTAATGCTTATTTCATTGTGAAGGAGGCAATGAGTAAAAGTGGTTGTGCACAAAAAACCGGAAAGGGTTTCAATTTGTTCGGAACATGCATGACTTTTTTAGGAGCCCACAAACTAAAAACGTTGTGTCTTGATGTTCCATCAACCATATGTATTGACTGTCTCTTTCATTTTCATCTGTATATCTCTTTCTTTTTCTTCTATTTTCTTTAAATTATACTCTCTCCTTAACCCATTATCTATCTTTCTCTTTCTCTCTCTCTCTTTCTCTTTTCTTCTATCTCAACTTTTCCTACTCTATCTTCAACTCATACTCAACCTCCTTGTATCTTTCTTTCTCCCGCCTTCCCTCTTCTTTTTGAATTTCTTCATCATTTTTCCATTATTTCAGCCTGTTTCCTATTTCTTTAATCAGATAGAAACTTGACAAACTTTAAAAAGATTAAGAATATAACATGTAATTGAATTTGAAGAGCCCAGCTTTCTATCTTTAATGGATTTACTGATTGCAAAAATTGTAAAATGATCATTCAATCTCTTGTTATCAATATTTATAAGTATATTTATATATAAGTAATCAGATCATTTTTTCAATAAAAAAAGAATTTTAGAACAAATTAGAATCATATAATAGAAATATTTATAATGAAATATAACAAATATATTTTCATATATAATGTAACAACTAACTAATATTTCTATATATATACGTATGTATATCCTACAAAATTTCATACATTTTGATATAACTATACAGAAGCCGTAAAACAGATTTCTCCTTTTTACGACATTTCGTTTGTAAATTGGCTAGTTTTCTTTTTCTATTACATATCCAGTAGAGACACAACTAACCTCGATATCACCAACACTTTCAAAATATTTCTAGAAAATCTATTGAATTTCATGAAAATTATCTTTTGAAACTATATAGAGAGAGAAACATACATGTATAGATATGTATGTATGTATAAATAGTTTTTCATTCTCAATTCACTTCTTTTCACTTCAATTTCTATTATATTTTTCTGAATTTCATCATTTTGCATTTGTTTCGTTTTAAAATGAATTCTTAACCAGACAATAAAAACGAAAAAAAAAAAACTTAGTAAAAATCTTATAAATTATTGTTGGTTAGTCTATTTCAACCCAATCTTGACGTCTCACCTCTTTTCATTTAAATGGCCTAATGTAGTTTCCATTAGGACAATCTGTTGTTCAACACAAGGCAAAAGAAGACGTTCGCACGTTATGTCAAATCAACCGAACCATAACCAAACTCGCTTTTTCATCAGAATCGCTATCTCCATCGTTATCGTCTTCATTCATAATTATTCTTGTACTTTCTCTTCTATTGTTGTTTTTAAATTATCTTTTTTTACTCAAATTTCCCTTTTGTTGTGAATTCAAGCAGTTTTCTGGTAGTTTTTTTTGGTTCAACTTCTTTAGGTAAATTATTAAACTTAACGTTTAAATATCTATATATATATCTATTTATATAAATGTTTATATTAAAGCATATTAATGTTTAATCTTTAAAACTAGTTTTATATTCGGATTATATCGAAAAAGGTTTTATTTTCATAGTATAATCAGCCTAGTATTACAACACTATCTTTGAAGTTAATCAAGACAAATCCTGGTCAAACGTTTTGTTGTTTAAACAACAAAAAAAAAAGTTTTACTTGACCAACACATACAATTCTATTGAAAATAGATTTTTTCTGTCAATCTATATATTACATTTTAAAAACTCATCTTTCATCTCATATCCTGAAGGTGAATATTTGAAATATTACGCTGTTAGTGTGACAGGTCTCGTGAGGATTTCAAATCATATTGGATGTGTGTGTGTGTGTGTTATGGCGAGGGCGGAAGCTTGGAAAACATATTTATTGTTCAAAAAGCAATTTGAAAATTAAAATTTTTTTATTAAAATGAAAGTATAGTAGAATTGCTTTTCTCATTTTGAATTAAAAAAGTTTCACGACTACAATACATTGAAAGGAATATGTTGATACATACATAGATATGTATGTATATCTACACAAACTATCTGTTAACTATATCTATATATAGTTAAAATTGAAGTAAAAATGTTTTAATTTTTACTCATTTAATCTTATTCAAGTTATATATCATATAATTAATTTATTAATGGTCATACAATATTACTGTAGGATTGAGTAGTCATTGAATGATAATGATGATGTGTTGTTTTTCGTTTGTCAATCAAATGTTTTTAGTCATTAGAGATATAGATTCTGTAATTCTTTCTTCTAAATGTAAACCATGTATGGTGTATGTTCTTCGCGGGAAAATAAGAGAAGAATATACAAAACGAATGAATGACGTTGACGGAGATGATGACAAACTTCGAGATGACGGATTAATGTCGTTTATTTCTAGTCTGTTGGCCCTTTTCTCTTAATGATAATCGGCAAAACTATGATATCTACATCAGCATTTATTTGGATTCTAGCAATTATATGAATAAAATCTTACTATGTTTGCCATTTCAACCTGTTCCAACATCCATTTCGACGTATTCAGGGATGAGAAATTCTTTTTTTAGCCATTCTTCTTATAATATTTTCAATTCATTTCCATCGTTTAATCCCTTCAAAACTTTTTTAAAAGCGTGAATAACTGAAACATTACTTCTAAATTCTTTCACCGAATGTTTGGCTGCAAGTGAATTGAAATAAAATTTTCAAAAGAGCAAATCGAAAAAAAATCCTAACAACTTCTGACGAGATAAAGGCTTGGCTGTCTCTTGACTTTAGCAGGGAAGTCCTTCATCCAGCTCCAAACATGGACGTCGGAGCTGCTCAATCGATATGCCAGGTTGCTCAGATGCTTTGTCAGCTTTCTAGGCTTTAAAGCTGGCAAATAATTTCATTTTGTTCCAACTAACTGCGTTATCTTCAATCTCAGAAATTTTAATACCCGATCATAGACTTATATATGTATATAAACGTCTTTCTATGTACACAGATGCATATATATATATATCCTTGATAAGAATTTAACAATCATAAAACTTTTTTTCCTTATATTTCTTTTAAAATTTTTTTGTTTAACTTTAAAAATTTAAATGAATGGCAATCCCTTGTAATTTGTTCCTTAGGGGCATGATCTATTTTTTCGTTTTACTCTCAAATGAATAGAATATTCTAAGTCAATAAGAATGACGACTAAGTAGAGAAAGATAGCAAAAGAGACAAGAAAGAAAGGTTTGTTGCTCAATTCAACAAGTTTTCCTCCCACAGAATCTTTTCATTCAACCTTTTTCATCGATTTGTTAATGATATAGAAAGAAAGAAACAGAGAAAGAGATAGAGAGAGAGAGAGAGAGAGAGAGATAGAGTGAGAGGGAGAGAGAAAGAGAGAGTGAGTGAATCCATATACAGTAACAAGCTTCATTAGCAAAATTTGAAAAAACATATTTTACTTAAAAACTTTATAATTAAACTTCTATTTTTACAGAATATTTACTCTATATAATACATAGCTGATTCATCATTTACTTTTCAATTTTCCCTTTTCTCTATGATTTGGAGTAAATTATTTTAACGAATGTTAGTCTTTTGCCTTCAGATTAGGTTGACGTGATTTTCAAACAAAATCATGAGAAATCCGGAAATCATATACTTTATGCCTTTTGCTCTCCGCTTCAAAACTCAGCATCAACAGTAGTACGATGAAGATGAAAAAACATTGAAAAAAGAAAATTTTCTCAAATATCTCTTGGGAACAGATAGCATCATTTCTATTGAAGCAATCACAATTTCTTGTTTTTTTTTCCAAGTTCATTAGAATTTAAAATATTCTTAAATATATACTATACTACACTAAATATTCAACTTATTCTTATAAATATAATATTTTACTAATTTCTTATGTGTTACATCCATGTTTCTCAATATTTCGTAGATATTGCTCAATTGATCCATCTCTTCATTCTTCAAATTTTATTGGCTTTATTCATATATGTGTCATTTTCCTATTTTCATATTTTGTACGAAGCATACATACATGTATATATCTTCGTTTTCTTTAATATATTCGTCGTAATTGCTTGAATCTAAAAGAATAATACAATGAAAAGATACCTTCTTACTTTAAGAAATAAAAATAATAATATATGTATATAAAACTAAAACTTATAAACTTTATTAAAAGTTTTAAAAACAGATACATGTATCTATGTATATAGGTAATATATTCTTTAGGTATTTATCAAGTTTTATTCATCAAATGATTTATCATTTTCTAATTTCTCAGCTTTTCTCATATATTTTTCCTTTTCCATCTTTTGGCCTTACACGTTCACGTGATAGTCATGCAACATGGATGAGCGTTTATCCATTTTCCATACGCCTCGAGCAATGAACGGTTGTCTTCTTGCTCTTCCATTAGTTTCAACACGTCTCTGAATACTTTTTCATGTTTTAAGAGTACAGAATGAAAAAATTCTAAGAAACTCCAGAATTTTTCATGACGTCCAACTAATTTTGAAAAAAAAAAGTAAAGAGAACGTCTTTCGATAAGTCGTGTTTCGGTGTTTTTATTTTTACTTAATTTCTCAATCCGAACTACACATACAAGACACAACAATTAAATTTATGTACAGCACTTTTTATAAATAACTATAGAAGTTCATTATTTTGTTTTTTAAAAATAAACAAAACTATTTTTGAGTTTTTTTTTGGATAAATTGTGCCAATTGACAGGCAACAAAGCGCTTTACTCTTGCTAATGCATTAAAATGTTGTCGATTTCTTTTATTTTCAAAATTTTTCTCTTTTTTTTTAACTTTTAGGATAAAAGTATGAAAATGCATAAATTAGAAATAATATACGAAACTATTTTTTCATTTATTCTTTATTATTATTATGATTATGTATATATTATAATATTTATTCAACAATTCAATAATAATAAAACATATTATTAAGTAAAATAATAATAAATTTGCATGATCATCATTCAATGTGTTTATCTCAAAGCTTTATTACCTTGTTTTCTATTTCATTTCATTTTTAAAAAATTTGAAAACAATGTAAAATATACTTTGAACTTTGCAAGAATACATTAATTGGAAAAGAAATCCTTTTATTATCTGTTGAAGAAGCCTATAGAAGATTTATAAATTTTCCTGAAATATTTCATAATATTTCTTTTCCTCTCATTATTCTTGTCATGTATTTTTACTTTTGTGCAAACTGGATTTTTGGTTGAACATTGCTTTCCAGTCTGATTTTGACATAAGCTCTGTTTCTCTTTTTATCTCTCTCTCTCTATCTATCTATCACTCTCTCTCTCCCTCTCTCTCCCTCTCTCTTTATCTATCTCTCTCTCTCTCTCTCTCCCTCTCTCTTGTTTCTCTTTTATTTCCTTTTTCTTGTATCTTTAGCTATTTTTTTCTTAGAGTTCTTCATATTTTCTCAATTTGTGTCATTTTCCTTCTTCTCTCTTTTCTAATGTAGTTGCTAATTAAATTGGCTAAAATATCTTTTTTTCCCTCGTATATAGAGAAAGCTTTCAAATAGTTAAAAGTGAATCATATGTATATAGTTAGTTAAAGTCGTTAGATTTTTATATTTCTTTCTATATCATTTGAATATATTCTTTGTTTCTATTTTTATTAAATCATATTTGAAGATGTGTCTTTTCATTTGTTTTTTAATATATTTTGTTAAATATATTTATCTATACACATCTATTTTATTTATTTGAAATATTGTATTCAAAAGTACTTTATTATTGAATGTGTCTCTTTTTTTGCTTTTTGATGTGCCTCTCTTTTTGCTTTTTGAACTTTTTAATTTAAATTTTTTGAACTTTTTTTCAAACTGAGTGTCAAGAATTTTTAAAATTATTTTGTGCTAATGAGAATTTAAAAATCATGTAATCCTCAATAATTCAAAAATGTTTATTTCATTTGAAGGATTTTTTTTGTTTTTTTTTTGTTATAAACTAAATACCTTATTTTAAAAAAATAAAGAAAGAAACAATATATATGGATACATATGAATCTACTTGAATATACATATGTATAGTCTCATGAAAGATATATATCTTTATAACATATAACTTTAAACTATAAATTAATTTTTTCCATTATTTGTTTCCAATTTATTCATTTTTCTTCAATTTATAGTCTGATCTGAAATTAAAAATATACAATAAAATATTCAATTCTTTTCAGACAGAATACATCTGCTGTCTGTTTGTCATAAGAAGTTTCAATTCTTCTTCTTTTTTTTTTTTTACTTTTAACTTACTCGTTTCGTATACATCCTGCATTCAATTACGTTTCTATCGAGAACCTTCATCGAACTGTTTATTGACTTCAGAATCCCAAGTGCATCACTGACTATCAATAGTGCAATTGATTTCGTAACTCGATTCCATTGTGCAATTTCAGTTTATCGATGTTACTGATCGTCAATTGGAAATATTTTACATGAACAAACTTTTTAGACAATATGAATATGTAAAATATTTTCTATTTTAATATATTTTATTATATAAATATCTTCTTTATAAGTTTTTAACATTAATTCTTCTCTATTTATCTTTCTTCGTTTAAACTTAGACCTACTGCATACTGTGTATACAATGTAGCCAAAAATTCTTCTAAACTTTCGTTTTTTTTTCTTCTTCAAAAAAAATATGAAGAAATACATATATATTTCATATAATTAATACTAAATAAACTATAATTAATTCAACTGCTTCTTTGATATTAAATATGAGATATATCACATAATTGCATCTAATTCTCAAATTAGCGATCAAAGTTTCGTGCTGTGTCAAACACATTTGCGGAAAAATGAAATCAGAATTGTGTTTAAAACGTTTTTTCATTCAGTATATGTGCACATTCCTCACATATCACGTATACTGAATGCTTACATATACATTCATATATGTATGTATGTATGTATATACATATATGAATGTGAATAGAATATCTATTCATCTTATCAGTTCTGTTCAGAGTTCACTTGCAAAACTGAATTCCAAATTTTTGTCGTCTCCATCATCGTTCAATCTATCAATCCCAAAAGTTTATTCTCAGAAAAGAAGACAAGCTTTTTTTTCTTCATAAAAATCCGATTTCAACCGTATTTCTCATGCAATTAGTGATTAACCAAAAACGAATGTGTATAGTCTGCAAACGATAAAGATGATTCATCTCATGGAATAGTGACATCAAGTTCGTGTTTCCATTCGATTGCTAAAATACTATTTTTCATTTTTCTCCATATAGATAATGAGTTCGAAGTATAATTATACTATTATGTCATCCTACTTTTCTATTTTAATTTCAAAATAACTTATATATAGAGAGAGAGAGGAGAGATCAATAGATAGATAAATAGATATAAAAATAATATATGATTTCTCATTGATAATTCAATAAACAGATAATATTCTGATCTCAATTTTTCTTTTTCTTTTCATTTTTTTCTTCGTTTTATTCTATACAAATACATACACATACACATACATGTCGATGAATGATTATTCACCATTCTCATCCGATCACCCCCCCCCTCTGCGCACGAAAGCCTTTTTTGGGTCTTCTGTCTTACGTATGTCATCATGAGATTCTTATTTTCATAATATTAATATCTATATATCTATATCTATTCTTTAATAATATTATTAAAATATTAAAATGAAAGAAAATATTATTTAAAAAGACATATAATTAAATATTATCTTTAAATATACTGTAAATATATATATTTATAGAGATATAAAATAGGCTTTGGTTAAGATAATCATATTAACAGTCTTGTTTCTCTGCTACTTTATTTCTAAACCATATACCATATAGCATTATTCATGTTTTTTGGACGATTAAGCAACAACTGCTGCAGTTTTGTCGGTTTTGCCTTACTTTGCTCTAAGTTCTCCAACTAGATTTACTATTTAAACCTTTCCTCAATTTCAACATATTATATTCATTCTATTCACTATTGGTTTGTTTTTTGTCCTCAATTTCTTTGATTATCTCTCTATTCTTAGTTTTTTTTTGCACGAAATTCTTTTATTCGATACATAGATTATAGATTTCAAGTAATTATCTAGCGGGGATAGAGAAAATCAGAAAATAGCAAAAATGTTAAGAGAGAAAGATAGAGAGACAGATATATGTATATAGAGAGATCAACAAGGAATAGAGGACGAAATGAGTTTGTGAAAAATAATAAGAGAGAGAGAGAGAGAGAGAGAGAGAGAGAGAGAGAGAGAGAGATAAAAGAAATAGAGAAAGAGTGAAAGAAAAATGAAAAAAGTATTGCAAAGTATGAGACACGTTGCTCTAAGAGGCTTACCTGATTCTCCCCCCCCCCCCCCCCCACCGGCCGCAAATGTCACGAAGAACGAACACAGTATCATCTCTGTTTTTCTACATTTCAAGCCTTTAAACATTTGTTAATTAGATTGCTAAATTACAGTTTATCATATTAGAACTGATAGACAATCAAATTAATTTTTTAAATTTGTAATTTTATATCTTATATCATCAAAATTAAAGAAATGATCAAGGTAATTTCAATTTAATTCTCTTCTTTGATGTAGTTCTTAATTTTTTTTGAAATTTGCAATGACCCTTAGTATATAAGAACTTGTGATAGTATCACAAGAATCTTTAATTTTCTTTATCTTTCAAAATGTTAATTGATTTCACAATAATGTTTTTGAAATATATTATATAATATATTTTATTATATATTTATATTTATATTTTAAATAATAAAAGATATTTTTAAATCAACTAACAATAGGGGATATATGGTAGCTACTAAAAGCTTTTGACCATGAGTTCATTTTTCTTCTTAATTGATTTTACTGTTTTGATTTCTTATTCACATTTTTTCTCGTACACTTTTCCCTCCCTCCCTCTCTCCCTCCCTCCCTCTCTCCCTCTCTCCCTCCCTGTCTCTCTCCCTCGCTGTACCTCTACTTTCACTCTGCTTTTACTTGCCTTCCTTCACTTCATCAAATAACTTAATTTCTTTTCTCGTTTCCTTTTTTTGTTAAAAATCATTTGTTTTCTATTCAAAAAGTTTTTTTTTATCTAAACCATTACGCTTTCATTTCTTCTGTTTGGGTCATTTTATGTATAAAATAACAACCTTCAATTCGATTCTCGGCTTTGGCGAACAATTATTTCCCATTTCGGCACTGGCCATATTTCTGTTCCATGCTTTTAGCTTCACTAGATGTTGTCGGAACTTTTTTTATGAAGTTTACCATATTTTATTTATATTCAATTGTATTTTCATATGATTTTGAGAAAAAAAATTGTCTACCGTGAGCAATACGAAAAAACTATTTTCTCATCTGATTTTTTCATTTGAAACCTCAAAGCACTCTTCAAACAATTGTTCAAGTTTTTACCAAAATTTCTTCTGATTACAAGTTTTTTTCCATTTTTGTGTTTTCTTCGAATAATCTTTTGGTCTTTTCTTCAAAGAATAAACGCTCAGAATATAAGCAGACAGTGATTGGTAACCATGGTAAATCAATGCCAGTCATCTCATTTTCTCTTTAAATCTTTATGACATATTCAATAGTTATTTATTCGAAGCATTTATATATATATATACCTTCCTCTTTCTTATAAACAATATTTTAGTATATTTCTTAGTTTCAAGGGAAACCCTTATTCCTTTTCTCTCTCTCTTTCGCTCTCCTTTTATCATTATTTGCCTCTTGTTCTCTATCGGCTATGTTCAATTTTTTCCCCTTTCGTCATTTCTCTCTTCATCACTCTTTTAACTATTTTATATCTTGGGTTGTTGTAATCATGTGACAGCAATTTATCCAGTTGGACTTCAGCTTTGGTCCATATATCGAAGCCTACTCAAGATAAGCCGTTGACGAATTGCTCAAAAAGGGGATTATTTCTATTTTTTTTGAGAAAAACAAGACGTCAGTCCGGAAATAGAAAGACAAGCAGCTGATGTGACGAGTAGAGCCTGAATACTAGAAGTTGGAGAGAGTAGTATTAGCGTATCTACAAGAAAAATGTTCCATTGAAGCAATATTCTTCTATTATACATACATACAACATACATATATCACAATCATTCAATGTTTATCTATCAAAATTATATATTTTTATTTGATCTTTATATTCTTTTATCTATAATTTCTATTGAATATATATATATATATTTATTTATTTATCAATAACATATTTCAGTTATGTGAAGCAATATATGGATGTGATGACAGCTCTATACCAATATTCAGTTAGTCATAATTGGATCTATTCACAGGTCACAGTTGATTGAATGAAATAATTTATCTTTTAATAACTTTTTACCAAATATCCTTTAATATCTGACTTTGTACAGATATTTTTCAACTATTTTCATTTATATATCTAAAAATATTTATATAACAAATCATTTATTAATCAATAATTATATTTTATTATTGTCTTCTTCTATTTTATGTATATAATCATACAAATATTAATAGTTTAAAAAATTTTTATAGTTAGCTTCTATTATATATTTTTCCTTTCAATTCTTATATATACTTCTTTTTTTATTTTTTTTACTTTATTCACTCATTCTTCCAGTTATTCCATTTTTTTTCGAGGCTTTGATCATGTGCTTTCTGTCACTCTCAGCTAACCAATCCCACTCTTTCTTCTCTTTCCAATCATCACTACCCATAGAAATATTAAGTATACATACATAGATGTATATAAAAAGGAAAAAAAAAAGAATTGGAATTGAAATAGTCTTAGGGTGTCAGTTTCACTTTATTCTTATTCAATCTTATTATAGAATATACTATATATTCTATAGTAATCTATAGACTTTAGAATACTGTTTCAAATACAAAATTCTTTATAATTTGTCAGACTTTTTCACTTCTAATTCTTCAATATGTGTCATGGCTCTCTGTCACCAGTAGAAAGTTCGTATTTGAGCACAGTATCGTATTACATTTCTCTTTATCTCTACCATCACTCTCTCTCTCTCTCTCTCTCTCTCTCTCTCTCTCTCTCTCTCTCTCTCTCATATTCTATTTTGCTCTCCCTTTCTATCTGTCTTCATTTTCAAGGGTGAAGCTCCGAAAAAAAACACAATATTTTCTTTTTTTTTTGTTTTTTTTTTTAACAAATATTTCACTATTTAGCTTTTCCATCTAATGGATCTTTCTATTCTTATACAATTTACTTGTTGTTTCTGGTTATTTTGACAAATTCTTATATTTATTATATAATTTATATATTTTTTGAACTTTTATAACAAAGAATATATCTTTTCTTTCTTTTTTTACTTTTTTTCTCATATATTCCTCTTTTATATATTTATCTTTTAATACGTTTAGTCATTTACCTTTTCACTTGTCATTTCAATAATCTTTAGTTGTCTCAAACATGTCTTAAGCTTAAGTATGAGAAACTGAACCATTTTTCATTTTTCTATTTTGATTATCCAACAATTCTTTGATGCTCAACGTGTTTCACAGTACATTCTTCTAATTTTCAAAATAACAGAATTCTTTCACACTTTAACTTCCTAGTTGTTATGTAAATATCCAATAACTATCTATTCTGATTTTTCAATATATTTCATTCAGCCCTTTGAAAGTTCATGTGTTTTATTTTCAAAATCTAGACGCTTCTCAATAGAATTTCTCACTATTCATCCTTAACTTGTTTTATTCTTGTCAACAAAATATGAAATTTAGTACAAAATTTCATAGTAAAGCTTATTTTTTTACTCAAATAGTTGAAAAAAACGCTCAAAATATATTTAATTCGCTCTATTTGTTTGATTTCTATTTATGCACTAACGAGAACGTATGAGAGTGATTATCTATGAACTTACATTGTTCTCATATGAACTTTTCACTCTGCAAATCTCTTAAATTTGGTTGTCAATCAAGAAACAAACTTATAATGCCATAAAACTACATTAACAAAACCAGAGAGAATCAGAGAAAACTGGACTACAAGAAAGCGAAACATGCGCTTTAGACACGCTTTTCCATGTCACATGTTGATGTCCGAAGAGTACCCGACATAAGTCATGTATCATTATTTCTCGTTGTCTATAGTCTATTCTCTCTCTCTCTGTATCGTTAGTCGTTCTCTCTTGCCAATTTTTTTCCTTGTCCTCTCAGCTGATTCTATTACACTGTTCGTTGCATTTGTCTGCTTTCCCGTCTTGCAAAACCTTCGATTAATTTTTACATCTTTATTTAGAAAATATGTAGATATTATGCTTATATCACTTTTAATATTATATCTTGATTAATCTTAATAATTTTCAAAAAATATTCATGTTATTCAACAGAAAATTTCATTTCCGATTACCCCGACCACGTTGTCTGCATGGGTTGAGATCGTTCAGTTTGATCACATGATCGACGAAAGGCATGACAAATTAAAAGTGCGAATGTTTAAAAAATGAAGAAATCGAAATTTTCATGTTAGGAAAAAGAGAAGAAAAACGAGAGAGGACTAAATTGAAATTGGCTGAATTGAACTTTAGCAGAAGCTTTCTTAATGTGAATGTGAGAAGTTCAAAATCTTTAATATACATACTACAATATATTTTATATATTTATATAAATTTATATAAATATGTATCTATGAATATTTAATTTTTGAAAAAAGGAAAGTTATAAGATATTTATATAATCTTTTCCTTATCAAACATATGATTAAAATCTAAACTATTGTATCAGAGTGAATCATGTGAACAAAGGGAATGCAACCGGTCGTCATAACCACGTGAGGAAAAAAAAAAAGGAAAGCCCATCTATAGCTAAACTTATATAATTACAGATTATAATTATCTAAGAATGTCCTTCTATTATCTTTATTTTATCATTTTCATTAATTGCAAAATGCCATTTAAAACCTGTTTTCTTTGTAATTTATAATAATATTAGCTATATTAATGTATATTCATAGATGTATGTATTTAGACATACTATATGCATGTATTTCGTCAGCTAAATAACAATTTCATCATTATAATATTATTTATAATTACAATTACATAAAAATGATAATTATAATATTACATTTTTCATGTAACGTTATGTTTTTGCAAAAAAAATTGAAGAAGAAGAAGAAGAAAGTATTTTTTATTTTACCTTACTACTCTTCTTCTTCTAACTCTTATTCAACTTTCCAGAAATTATTGATTCCAAAGAATTGTATATTCGTATTCTTATTCGACGATGTTTAAGTGGTCGAATAGTTCTTTTTCCCATCAATTGTATTCTTAAAGTGGTCATCTTTATTTTATAAAACAAATATATATCCATACATATACATATATGTATATGAATGTATTTAGAAAAGCTAGTTATCTTTTCTTTTTTTTTTGTTCTTTTAATGAATTCTTTGATATTTTCTATATATTATTCTTATTTTTCTATTCTTTTTATACTTTGATAGCTTCTAATTTTGATAAATATGTATCCATAATATTGATTCATACAATTGTTTTCTTACAACCAATTCTAACTACATATGTAAATTCTGGTACTTCCCCTTTTTCCCAAAAAAAAAATAACAGATTTGAAGAAACTGATTCAAAAATTCCACAGTTGTTTCGATTGTTATGTTTTTTTTATTTTGTCTGCCAAATTCTCACGAGTTCTGTTGGATCAGCTTTATATGAACAAAAAGCTCTTTCTTTATTTATATCCGAAACATACATATATGGCTCTTTTCCTCACTTTTCCTTCCTACTCACTTCCTCAACAATCAACTCCCATCTACCTATCTATCTATCTATCTATCTAACTATCTATTTCTCCATCGTTCGTTTTCCTTTATTTTAAAAATAATTTATAAATAGTATTATACGAAATGAATTTAACTGTAAAAAGGATTAGATTGACATTGTTACCAATATTTTGATAAGAAATTCGAGTCTTTATCGAAAAATTCTGGGAAAGATGAACATTTTTTTTAAATTTATTATTCTGATTGTTTAAATTTATCATTCATTTTGTACTTTTATTTGATATTATTAAACTTATGCTATACATGTATGAATTTAAAATTTATGTTTCATTTCGTCACATTATTCAAATTTTTCGTTTTTTTTTTTTAAATTTTCATATATTTTTCAAATTTTTATTCAATATACATACAAATGTATATGTATTTAATATTAAATTTCCTTGAATATATAAGAGAAAAGTTAAAAAAATACCCTTGACACTTCATATTTAGTTATTTTTTAGACTTTTATTCATTGTTTTTACAAACAATTCTCATTTTTTTAAATTAAATAATGAACAATTTAATTTGTTTTTAAATTATAATTCGTTTTTTTTCAAATTATAGATGAGTTCGTACAATTGAAATATACTAATTATTCATTTTTGATTGCCATATTTGATTTGATAGTTTTGTTGTTAGTTTACGACTTAACTGTTTTTTCTTGTTTTCTTATTTTTTTTTCTATTCGTTTTCTCTTGAATTCTTAATTAACTTTTCTCAAATTTATTTAGTTTGTACAAAATGTTTTGATGAAATTAACACTGAGAAACTTGATAGGAAATATGTATGTTTAAATAGACTTCTTTAGTAACAAGAAAATAGAATTTAAATAATAAAATAAATTTTATTATATCATATATTGATATAATATATCTTAGAATTATTACTTATAGTGCTATTTTAATTACGAAATCTAAATAGATAACTTACAGCTTTTTATCAAATTTTCGTTATCGTCCCGTAAAAATGTGTTGTGAAGTTGTTTACTTTTCGTCCTTATTTGGATATTATTTCCTAATTTATAATCTTTTATATTCTGATGTACACTTTATGATAATAAGTTAGAACTACGATGTTCAACAATTATTTTTTTTTTTTTGCAAATTAAAGTTCATTGTCATGTTTTTCCAACTTTCCAACTTTATTAGATCTTCGTATTAACAAGAGATGTTAAATATTACAAGATTATGGTTATGGCGATAGAGCAATTGGTTAAATACAAAAGAAGATTATTTACAACTTCTCAATGAGATGACAGTTGGTTCTAAGCATACCGCTTAGAGCCACCAACTTTCTTTCATTAGCATATCAACTGTCATATATTGTATACCATTTATACCTTAATTTTTATAATATTTTATTATTTCTTATCTATCATCTTTCTTCTCTATTTTACTTTTTTTTTCGAAAAAAAAAAAAAAAAAAACAAAACCTTTAATAAACTATATGATTTTATTATAAATATTTTATAATTTTTCTCATTTCTTTCTTTTAATATTAATTTTCTTTATCAATCAATATATCTTTTTTAATTCATATTTCTTTCCTATTATAGGACTGTTCTATACCCATATAATTTACTTTTGCGCATGATTATCAAGGTTTAACTGGTGTCAGATGTTGAAAAGATCATTCTATTACTTCCATCTTTCTTTCATTTCTCTCTCTTTCTTTCTCTGTCTTTCTCTTCATTTTGCTATTCTTATCTTTTCTATTGATGACATCAGAAATATTTAAAAAATATTTCTATATTTATGCATAAGAGATGGCTTTTCGAGATTGCTTTCAAATTTTATTTTATTTTAATTAGGAACATTGTTCTTACTTTGATTTTAACGCCAAAATTAAAATGAATCATCTATTCCACTCAATTTTGTACATTTATATTGAACGTCTATTATTCTTTGTTCATGTCTTTTTCTTTATTTCTCTCCAAATACCTCATTTCCATTCTTCGCAATTGGTTTTTCGCTCTCACTCTATCTGTTCGACCCCCATCCACCTCTCTATATTCTAACTACTGAACAGACAGAAGAGACAGTCATCCTCGCTGCTCTCAACTGTTTAACCTTCGTTCAGTCAACATAATTCCATACAGGTCCTTCCTTCCCTACAATGATTCACATAGATCAAGCCAATTGATTTACCACGTGTGTATGTAATTCTAGCTAGTATTGACACCTTCATTTGGTAATATGCCGCAACTAACTAGTTTTCAGCTTCTGCTTCACTTTATTTACAGCTTTTCTCAATATTTCCAACTGAAAACTGGGTAAAATAATTTGAAAACATTTTATATTTATGATCTATACAACTAAATATGTATTTTCTTCTTATTTTTTGTTTTATTTCTACTATTCATTCCTTTTTCGATTCATTATTAATATTTATAGATGTCTATACTATTTCATGATAATCCTGGGACGTCCCTGGGTGATGTACAATTGAATAATGAAACAGGCTAGTTTAATTTCAAATATTTTTATTTTATTTTATAAAAACTTTTTATTATATTTTAATTTTTTTTAGATGATTTCATAACGTCCCCAGAATGGTTTGATGAGATTTTTCCCAATAACTCCTTCATAGATAGCCCAACTCATACTCAAATCCGAGGCTATTGTCGAGATGTTTTACAGTTTACTGATCCATGGATTGGGTATGTATAAATCATATAATATAAATTTATTTATATTTATATTGTTCAGCGTTCGTTATTGGGATTGGGCAATTTTGATTCCAAATTTTACTTTTCTACTATTTCTTGTATTCAATGTAAGATGTGTGTTGCGAAAAACGCGCAACTCAAAAAGTCCAGTACTGAAAGCATTTTTCATTTTGGTATAAGATATATTATATATTATAAATTAATATATTTATTATATTTAAAGGTTTATTTAACAACAATAATGAATGTATTACGATGTATTGTGTCGATGACAATCACAATTACAAATCCATTTGGAGAATATATTGATAAGGTGAATTTTTAGTTCAATTCATTTATTTATTTAATTTTTGTGTTCAAACCTTTTTCTCAAAAATTGTTTTTTTTTCAGATCCTCTGGATTTCCATCAAATTCTTTTATACGATGGCGGAATTGTGCGTTCTGACTTTCGCTTTACTATTCGGTTTGTTTATATTTCTTCATTTTCTTTTCCTTCCTGCGACAAAATTAGAAAGAATTTACTGAATTTACAAATATATCGAACAAACTTTTCTTTTTTTCTTATATATGTGTTACAACTAGTTCTCTTTTCTTTGTTAATACACATTGATCTACAAAACTTAAATAAGAAACGAAAAACAAATAGTCAAGTTACATAAAAATTGATACTGAAATGATGTCCATCTATACTTCTTCAATATGTATGTATGAGATATATCGATATCACTTAAAGTTTTAGTTACATGAGCATACAGATAGATAGATAAATATATTCAAATATATATTATATTGATTATATATAATTTTTTATCAAAAAGAATGAAATTTCAGGACAATTGGATAGTTCGAGAAGTGTACGACGGGTATTATTTGCAACATTAGTTATAAGTTTATGTCATACTGCTCTTCAAACTGTGATTGATATGAAGCTTATTGATGAGGTAATAACAACCATTTATATCATTTTCATCACATTTTTAATATATTTTATAGTCAATTATTGATCCGTTTTACTTTAATTTACATTCTGATGGAGGATTGGTATTTTGGATTCTAACATCGTGTGCTTTTATTCTTGTTTATATGTTTGTTTTGTGCTTACCACTTACATGCTTTCGAAAATATGTTACATTACCAAGTATGTGAAATATATTTTTTTCTAATTTAAAATTAATTTATTTTAAGGTCGTTGTTCTTTTTATGGGTATTGCATATTTCTGGTAATATTAAACTTTATGCAAGCATCTGGTGCTCTGCTCATGCTTTTCAAAGCTCAGGATGGAATATGTTTTACAAATATTTCAACTTATATTTTCTTCTGTTTCTACACACCTATTGTTTATGCTACATTCCTGAAACGATCATTAAAGTAAGCATATTTATAAGAACTTTATCATCACCAAGTTCTTTTAAAGTTTTATTAATTTTTTCAATTTCAGACATCCCGCATCAAATCCCAGTGGTGGCTTGTTCTCTTACAGGAAACAAAAGGACGAATCAGGTTCTGGAGAACTACCGGATTCCTATTATCCTCGTTTCTCAGGTATTTTTAAGATTAATTTTTCTTAAATTATCAAATAAATTTTATTGATTTAATTTGAATCTATCGAATTAAAACTTATGGTTCAGGTTTAACATCACCTTCCTATGATGATTTATTCGATTGTGGGCGTGATGACCGTTATACCGATTATGAATTCACCCGAGATTATCTACAGTATCCTTATGATACACCATTAATGGTTTCTGAAACTGCCGAAAGTACCGTAACAACCAGAACAGGCTCCGACGATTTGGAAGGACGTCAACGTGACAGTATGATGTGGAGCAATTCACTAGAGCGCGCACCACGACAACTTAAAGGTCTGGGCGCTAATGGAACATTAGTATTCGAAGACCAGAACAGATGGCGTTGAACTTTTGGCTTACAACGGTGATCATCTTTTTTTAAAGCTATTCACCATTTCTCTTTAATTTTCATATCAAATGCTTAATCACATCTGTTGACATTTCTCCATCAACTGTTTTTCCCTTGTCATAAGAGTATACACTATGTAACTTTCTTTATTTCATTAATAGGGTCTGAATTGAAAAATGATGCAGTTAACAGTTTTCGATCATACATGTTTACGTGCAATCTCAGGATTATAATTATCTTATTTAATAATTATTATTTTTTTAAAATTCAGGCAGTTAAATAAGGAAAGCTAATTTCTTTTAAAAATTTTTTTTTTGATATTTTCACGATTTCATTGAATACGTTTTGTTTTAAGAACATATTTTGCGATTCATTAATCCTCTGACTCATCAGTACCTCTTCTAACTTTTTAATTTCTCTGAATACGAAATCGTAATACAGGAAGATTATGCAAACTATTCTGTCACTGTCTTTAGTTATGGTTCTTCTTGTCTGAACATGGTTAAAATGGACTTTGAAGTTCCTGTATACTCAAGTCATGGGTTGTTGCACTAGCATCAAATTGATTGCTTTAATTATTAATCTCGTTGAAATTACCGATTCATGAATATAAAATCAAAATGATTTTATCTTAGTTCTTAGATTATTAGTCTTTAAAACATTTTCTATACATATGGTTTTGTAAATAGTTGTCCATAGCTATTGTTTGTTTCTCTTAGAATCATGGTTCTTCTGCCTGATTATTTCCTCCAAACGATATTGTAATCTTAGTTATATCTACTTCGACCCTTCGAATGCTATTTTTTACCGGTTCTTGCAAACTAAAAACAAAGAAAATTATTTGCAAACTATTTCTGTTCTCTCAATTTCATTTAAAATGAAAAAACTACTTGTATACTGACCGAGGTCGACGAAATCATAGAATAAATATTTTTTATTTCTTTTATTTGTATTTTTCTAAAATAGTAAAGGATTTCTTAATAAAAAGTGTTGTGCATGTATCATATCTCAGAAGCTTAGCTCATGCTAAGGTTGATTCATAAACTTTAAAGAAAACATGATGATAATATTAAAAATTATTTTTTTTTAATACAAAAAAGATGAAATGAACGTGTAAAGACGTTATTTAACTATTGGATTTATCTAGAAAAAAATAATTACGGTAATGATAAAATGATGTAACAAAACAAATGAAAAAGAAGAAAAATAAACACAACAACTAGAAATTCTTGTTTCAAAAACTCGAGCTCCTTCTATTTTTTTCTTTGGAGTTAGTATTTTTGTCTTAAGATTTATAATTTGCTTGAAAAGGGTAATCGGTAATGAGAAAGGGATGTTTCATCGGAAGATAGCAAATGTTTTTCGATATAATCACTAAATTCAACGAAAAGTTATGAAATAACAAATTCATTGGAATTACTAAAACCAACTGGAAGACCAAAGAAAACAAGAGGAAGAAAAGATTGTGCAATCATAAGTTGTTATTTGAAGAATTTATCGTTTTCCAGAACACAAATTCTGAATCATGTAAAGTTGAAATATACTTCAACTGATTCTACAATTAGAAAATGAATAAGAGGTCATCATATGAGTTATTAAACTATTTTCATTACTTAAAGTTTTTTCTTTAAAAATAAAACTATTTTTCATATTTTTTTTTGAAATGTTATGACATAACTTACATGAATAAAATGAAAACTATTAAAGAAATCTTGAAATTGAAAAAGTTTTGAAAGACAAACAGATTCATATTATATAAATTATATTGATAATCATATAAAACATTATAATAAACGAAATAATGAGTTGAATCTTTTAAATTTTTGATGAAATTCTAAGAAACTATAGATGATTCAATACTGATCTGAATAAGTACAAATAGTAAATAGAATATTTTAATATCTTCGTACTTGGTTCAATATCATCTCAACTATTATCCGGATTAACTTTTGTTCACGATCTCATCACATGAGAGCCGAACCGAGGATCAATAAATTGCACAGCTAGGTCAACTAGAAGCTATATTTTGATCATTTTGCTTCCTTAAATTAATTTTTTAGTTTCTTTAACTACTCTTAACGACTGAATTAAGAAGTATCATTCTGAGAAAAGACATTATAGATGTAGTACAAGCATATATAGCTTTGTAAAAGAAGATATAGAAAACGATACATTACGTAGTATTACACATAGTACGTTTGGTGTATTTGACCCGCTTTTCACAAACCTGAAATTCGAGGTGTTTACACGGAATGCGCTTAAAAATGCTCGTGTGAACCGAAAAGCCATAACAGATGCTGCAGATCAGATCATAAAAAAATTCGAGTTAAGCTTATGAAGCAATCGACGGCTCCGGAGGGGTAGCGCCCGGTACTTGACGCATTCAAATCGAATTGCTTATGAGAACTGTGGGATGCGCTAGCTAAGGCTAAGCGGCTGTTTGGGGAAAACAGAGAGTCACTCCGACGTCTGCTGCAAGACAGGACAACTTCTTAGTTTTGCCGCTATCTTTGGCTTTGGTCATTGTGTTACCTAAGTCGGAGGTAGCTAGTCAAGAAGGGTGTATGCCGTGACGACGATGTCAGATGAATGAAGATAATATATTCAATTGCCGACGAAGCTTCTAAACCATAACCATGTCTCTCAGGAAGCTAGCGGAAGATATGTATCAAATCTGCTTATTCTCGTAAAAGACGATTACCATCTGATTTTCCAAATAAGCCCGGAAGGCAGGGACGTCAACGATGTTAAGCCCCCCGTGTTGTGCTGGCATCTAGCCAGTTATTATTTTGGCATGTAGCCAGTGATTTACTTTTTATCATTTGTCCTCCTGACTTTTTTCCATCGTTTAGTGCTATATATAGAAGAGAATAGCTGAGAGAAGCATCTCTTTTTTCTGAAAATAGAGAAGAAGCTTGTTTTTAGGGATCATCTTCACTCTAATAGTTTTTGGTATATAGGAGTGTATTTCCTTTCTACTCATTTTTGTTATCAAAATATCTTTTTGTTGTGAAAACGACAAGGTTTCGCTTTTATTAATAGATTCTTGTCAAAGTAAGGGTTAATTTTTTTGTTCACGACAACATTACACTTTGTTATTCATATTTTATGTAAAAATCAAAGAAAGTGTTTGTTCATTTTATCAGTTTTTTCTCCTTCATGACTTTCTTTTTCAACTTTTCTTTTTACAAATTTCATCTATGAACTAATATAAATGAAGCCAATTTTTAAAAATAATTCATAACAATGTTTTTCATTCTCATAACAACTTACTAGAATATCTTCCCAGGGATCTTTACATATACTCAATGTTTCATGTAATTGAAGATCTGTGGCAACTTTTACTTTCTCATGTCTGATAACAGTTTAAAGAAACAAAACGAAACTAGGTTGAATCTCATCTATCATCGTTATTCAAGATCAAAATGATGTTTGATGTAACTAATCGAAATCTTCTGAATAATTTCAAAACTTCAGCTAATACTTTTCAAACTTGATAACGATGACGGATGAGATACAACCTCTTCATATAATTTTGTTTTGAAACGAGTTTGAAGTATAGCGTGATTGAAGTTAAATGTGCTTTTTACATCGGAAATATTTTTGTATCAGCATTTTATATGTATAATTAGTAAATATTTATATTTTACTATATAATATATATATATATATATATATATATCTGTATGATATTATGATGATCAAATGTTAAAACTATTTATATATCTTTGAAAATATAATTTTTGACTATATAGGAAGAAAGTATAGTATATACATATATGTATATCGCATTACTTCTTTTTTCCCAAAAACTTATTTTGTTTTTGTTCAAAGTTTTTACCCGACAGAAACTTAAGCTTTGAAAATTAAATTTAAAATTGCAGGTTTTTCATATTCAAAATTTATATTGAAATATCTTAAAGCATTAAAATATTAATTCCTAATATTATGTAAGAATGAAATGAATCATTTTTCATCTCTATAGCTGTAATATGATTCTTTGTTCTGTTTAGAAATCTGATTTATACGATATATGAATATACATATACATATATCATTTATTCTATAATATATCTCCTATATTTTCTAGAATGAATAATAACTACAAAGTATGAAAAAAAAAACTTTTTTAAGCGTTAAAACAAGAAAACATTTGAATGATTTGTCTTCTAAAATACATACAACATTTGTGTATTCTACAGGTTTTCAAACTTATTTCTCGTTATATATACATATCCGTATGTCAGAATATTATTATTTCATCTATTCTTCAGTCTCTAACCTCATTTTTCTATTTGACTCTTCTTTTATCAACTAACAACTGACTTCACATCATTTCTCGTATGACTTTTCGGATTTAATTTCAAAGCTCAAATGGTTTTTAAGAATATTTTTAAGACGAAATACAATATCTTTCCATCTTCTTCACACCATTGCTTTTCTTCCTTTTTACAACGTACGAGGCCATTTTTTACTCACAGAGTTCATGATATGCCTCATTCTTGAACCATTCGACTAATGGCAAATGATGTGGAGAAAATGACTTTAGTTTTCTTCTCTTAATTCATTCATTTTCTATTTATTTGATCATTAAAACGTCATTATTTCATATAAAGATTCTAAGTTCCTTTTCAAATAGATATCTATATATGTACATATATAGATAGATAGATAGATAGATATAAACATATGAATATGTATGTAAACTTGTTGCTTTTTCTTCTTTTTCTTCTTCTTCTTCATCCTCATCCTCATACCAAAAGTTAGAAAAGAACATGAATAAAAGAAGATTATGACTGTGAGAATTGAAACACCAAAATATTCATGAAATTCAGTGTTTTTTTTTTATTTTAAGAAACTTTCGAATATATATAGGCAAGAAACAGAAGAACATCATCATTCATTCCTTTCTTTTTTCTTTTTTTTTTGTTAAAACGACCTCATTGAAGTGCACATCTAACTAAGTAACTAACTCATTGACAAACATTACTTTTCAATATTTAAATCATACCGTATAGTTTAAATTACTAATCTTTATGCAGAAAATAGTAATAGTAATAGCACATATATATATATATATATTCAAAATAAGTTATATTAATTCATTTATATATAGAAATATGTAATATTCTTAAGAATATATTGATCTATGATATTCTTTGATCAATCTTAGTTTCAAATATTATATAAAGTATGTCATATCTTAACTATTCATATATAGTTTTGTATAATGAACTTGTTTGTTTTTTTCAAATTTTAATAAAAAAATACAGAAAAGAAAATGAAATTGATATCGTACAAGTTGTGGGAAGAAAAGTTAAATTGAAATATCATTGAGAAAGATTCATTTTCATTTAATCTTCCAACTTTTCAATTACTAGTCCTTTTAGAAGAATTTTCGAAAAAGTCAAAATTTGGTTTCTGAAACTTGGTTTCAGCTTTATGGTTGATTAATCCAAATCTAACATCGTTATTTGAATTATTCTAAATTTGGTATCAATCTATATCATCTTATATTTCTTTCTTTTTTGTTGAAAAAACGTTTTCATTTCTTCATCAAATAATATTTCATAAAATCTTCTTTAGTTTGTATACATTGATGTTCATTTTACATTTGCACTTCAAATAGTTTGAAAGTTAACTAGATAACTATTGTCATTAAGTTATTATATTTCATTTTATTATTTTCCTTTTTTTTTTGAAGAAAAGGAAAAAGAATTAGAATTATCCAATATATATAATATATATAAACTCTATACATCTACATATAAGTATGTGCAAAAGCGTTATGAACATCTAATGTTTTAGTTTCTTGAGATGCCAAGTTCAAGTAGGAGTGTTAAGAGAGAAACTTTACTGAAAGAAAGTGTTAATAAACTAATAAGACCAAATATAATAACGTACTACTAGACTAGTTAACTATATCTTCCCTATAGTTACCTAATTTACTCAAATCCAACAACAGAACATAGATATCTATTTCCCTAATTTAGATCTTAGGTATGACTCTCTCTCTCTCTCTCTCTCTCTCTCTCTCTCTCTCTCTCTCTCTCTCTCTCTGTATATTTGTTATTTATCGAAAACAAATTAGTTTGCCACTGTAATCTAAAAATATTTTTAAATGATTCAATGATTTTCTATTTTTTCTGAAATTTTTCATCTCCTAATTTATCAATTTTATTATTAGAATATTAGCTAAGATCATTAAATATTCTAAAAATTGGTAATATGAACTTGATAATTACTATAAAAAGTTTAATGAAGTTTCATTAATCATACGTTAATTATAGTTAAAATGCATTTATTTGAATATATTCTCCAAAATATTTAAACAAAAACGTTTTGCCATCCTATAAGAGTTACACATCGAAGGTTAACAGGATTACAAAATGTGAGTTTATGCTTCATATAAATACATTGTTTTTAGAATTCTTTTGAGAACAAAAAAGAAGAATAAATTCTTTTGTAAATCTTTTCAGCTATTAATAGTTGGAAGCATCTCTTTCTTTTTATTTTTATAACAAGAAAAAAAAAAGATTTCAATACTTAAAACTGATATGAACTTAGTTATAAACTTCTTTTTTTTTATTTTTAATGTTCAAAATATCTTGGATCTTTTCTATGAATAAGCAAAAAGATTTAAATTTACATTATTCACTCATCTATTTGGCATTTTGCGTGGTGGTGGAAGATCGCATAACTCATATTATAATTATTTCCTAAATATATTCCAAGTCTTATGCAAAAGAAAGTTTATTCTTACTCATATATCAAGCTTTATTTTTATTTTTTAACCTTATATTTGAACTATTTAATCGGTAAAAACCATTATTTATTATGAAAATACTTAAATATACAACTATATATCTAAATTTTTATTAAAATTTGTTTAATTAATGTAAAATAAGAGCTTATACATTGTATCAAATTCTATTTTATACAAATTGTTCTTTCATCTTATTACATTTCTATAAAAATCTAAATAATGTAAATGGAAAAGTCTTTCTTTTCATCAAATTGTTTATTTGATAACTTCAACTACATTCTAACACATTTTCAATCAAAAACAAAGCAAACTTCAAACTTCATGAGAAATATACAAACTTCAAGAGGGATCTGTCAGTTTGTTGACCACCTGATCTTTAACAGCACACAATGACTTTGCACTACAATCTTTTTCTTTTTTTTTTTGAAAAATCTTTAACCTTTCTTCTCAATATTATTACAAATAGTTAGTAAATAAAACAAAAATTATAATATATTTGTTATATTACAATTTCTTTTCTTTTTTTCTTCAAAATTAAGTATTTATAAAAATGTTTTTGTTTATTTTCAAGTATGAATAGTTTGCATAATACTTATACAGTTTATCTTTATAATTTCACCTTTTATTTCTATATAAAAAGAAATATTATTCATTATTTATATAAATATATCTTTACTAATATATGTATTTTCATAAGAATCTATTAACAATATTATAAATATATTCTTAGAAATATACTAAGTGTTTTTCATATTTTTAATTTTCAACTTATTCTCACATTTTTTTATTTTTTGCTTACATCATCATCGTCTTTTGTGGAACATTTTCATGATGGATATGAGATGTTACTTCGTCTTTTAGTTGCTTAAAGATCTTTCTTCATTTGATCAGATCATTCTGAAAAGTACAACAAGACCACATCTAATAATTATTTATTTCTTTTATTAATTTATATTATTTTAATATTTTTGAGATAAGATTTGAATTATTTTACAAGCTTACATCATATCGTATCTGAAAAAAAAAAGATTTTGTTTTTTCATTTTCTAAAATAATTCAAATTCTTTAATATTTTAAGAAACTTTTTGTCATTTAGTTTCTAAAATTAAAGTCATTTTTCGTGTCAAAAAATAATTCTTATTACAGCTTATTGAAGAAGAAGAAATGACATTTGTTTAAAGGCTCTCTCATTTCGTTCGTCATAATCAGTCTTCTTTAAAACTTCACAAGCTCTTATGACCGTAGTTTTAAGAAATTAACAATTTTTTTTGAAGAAAAAAAATTGTTTACTAAACAAAAATTATAATTTACTTTAAACTAATAATAAACAAATGTTCATAACCATCCAATTAATATCAAGTTTTAAGTTGTAAAAGATGAAATAGCTTCTTGATATAATGAAAGAAACTATTGAATTTCTCATAATTAAGTTCATTAAGCTAACATATCTTTATAAAAATATATTTGTTCATTACATTTAAAGTTTGTCTTATATATATATTCTTAAAGTTTTGTCACTTCAGAGCTTTTGCCAGATGTGATCATCACGTGTGTATGTGTGTGTATGATTGTTTTATCTAATAATTTGTAAACAATTTAAAATATTAAGAACTCATTTCTTTCTTTATAAGAAAAAAATCAAAATTAAAAATAATATTAAATGGTTTTTTGAATGGAACTTAATGATTTTCAAATTATTTCCTTAGTACTTTAATATTTGTGGTTAAAGTTTTCATTCAGTACTAACATCATGTGTTTTATTCATTGGTAATTGAAAAAATATAAAAGTGTTGAACACATTCATTTTGAAATTTGACCTCATTTTCTATTTTCATCCAAAAGAATTTCAAAGATTTTTTTATCACAACTATTGGCTGAAAAATCACTTTCAGCTTCTTTTTCTTTCTTTTTTTTGCTTGTTAAGTGTAATATCTGAGGTCACCTTTAAGCTTTCATATATCTGACGCCCTCATACGACAATTGGTAGTTCAAATCAAGCATGATATATGATATCTTGATATCTATTGAAATAAACAAAAAAAACTATGTGTAGTGTTAAGATATATTGTGAGAGAAAGTATAGATAAAGATATATAAATGAGATTGTTATCAGTCATTTGAAAAGTTTGAAGATGAAAAGATTAAATGAAAAAAAAAGTAGGAGAGGCGGTTGATTAAGCATGAATTGAGTTTCTTGATCTTCTATTAAGATCTTTCATCTTCAATCTATACATCCTTGAAATTTATACCTATTCTTTGTGCATGTGTGTTGTGTTAAAACTATTCCCATATTTTAGTATAAAACATATACATATACATATATTCTGTTATTTCAAATGTTATTTTCTTGTTCGTATAACCCATAAGACTTAAACTTCCATACATGGACCGGAAAAGTAATTTTTCTCTTTACTTAAAAATTTGTTCTTGCTTGACCTTTAAAGCAGACTTTTGAGCTTTTTCGCCCCCCTTTGCCTTATAGAAATGTTTCTTTCGACATGTTATCTGTGTCATATGTATATAAACATTAATTTATTACTATTTTTCAAGGTTTATAGAAATCTTATTGTACTTTTATTTATTTTTTTTTCAAATATATTATATACAATAGTCTTAAAATATATTTTTATTTAGAATAACGTCTGCTAAACATGGGTTCAGGAATGGCTAAATATTCTGATCATGATACATATTATAAGAGAAGACGTGGAACAAGAGGTTATTTCTTTTATTTATTCATACTTATTATAACAATTATTTTAGTTAATTCTGAAGTTGAAAAATGCTTTTCCAAAGAATATAGCGAGTACTGGAAGGTAGAGCCAAAAAAAAATGTAGGAGAAAACTTCATGATTGATCGAAATGAATATGGAACAGGAAAAAAAGGATTTTGTAAGTTTTCTTAAAGATTTTATGAAAGAAAAATGTTAAATAAATAACTAATTTATATGAAAAATATAAATTTATAGATGGATCTCCTTTAAAAGACAGAACTCGAACATCACAATTTGCTTCATCATTTTCATCAGCTGATAAAAGTTCTCCAGGAATAACTTCTGGACCAACTCAACGATTGAACAGATAAATCATTTTGAGAGAACTTAATGAAAATAGTCGACGTCGTGTTCATTCATTATAATGATTATATACTATATCTATCTTCTGTCATAATATACATATATTTTAAGTTCAAACATTACAAAAAGAATCATTCATGACTTTTTCTTTATTTTTTATTTAAATATTATATAAGAAATTCCTCATTTTATGTGATATTTCAAAGTGATACACTTCTTTTCTTTTCTTTTTTTCTTTTTCTATTTCTTGTACAACAAATATACAATATACATATGTATATACATATATATGTATGTATGTTGTATCTATGCATGTATTCATCATCATGTGAAATACTCAAGTTCCTTATTATTTTCAATAAATATTTTCTATATTTTATTTCATTTCAGGCAAAAAATATATTTATTTATTTATTTATTATAATAATATAAATTAATATTATAATAATATTATTGAAGAAAAAGTATCACATTTACATTTCCCTTTTAACACATTACATTTCTTTTCTAAACACCCTGCTTAATAGCAATGCGATTATTTTGAGACCAAACATAGTTTTGTAAAATAAAAAATAAATAAAATACAATAACCTGACAATATTAAAAGCAAATTATGTATTAATAGTGAAAAGCTATTTAAAAAATTTATCTCGACAACTGCCCGAGCAAAATACTTTGAGTTCTTTCAGTAAGAATTTCATGTCTATCAGGCTTTTCCTACAATTTTCACAACTGAAACAATATAGATTATTGAAAATATTGATTTTTTTTTCTTAAATATAAAAATAAAATGAAAAGAAATATTGAAATACTTACTGGAAACAATCTTCATTTGCATGCCAATGATAATCTTTATAGTGAAGTCTTTTCTCATCCGGAGCTATTTTTGAATGGCATGTTTCACAAGTCTAAAATATAATGAAAATATTAAATTTATATATATTTATAATTAATATTAACCTTAGCATATTTGTCCATATAGCATGGTAAGCAATATGGTTGCTCTTCTACTGCCATATATCGATGTCCACCTAACTTCAAATCACATTTATAACAAGCAAAATGATCGAAATGCCATGATTTCTCTTCAGCAAATGTATATTCATGGGCGAAAATCAACTAAAAATGATTGAAAGTAATGTCAGGTAAGAATGATTTCATTGAAATATTCACATACTTCATCACATCCAGCACATCTGGGATAGTGCAAATCAGCATAATGTCTTCCGCAATAATATTTTCCATCATTATAAAAATAAATCATATCTACAAGAAGTTGATCACATGTTGCACAACAGAAACATCCTGGATGCCAAACATCCTAAAACATTTTTTTTCTTTTGTCTTTACAAGCACTTTTTAACAAACATTACGAGGACCATGATCTGTACACACTCCCACATCTCCAGCATTGAACTCTCGTTGACATGCTTTACAATCCTATAATTCTTTTTTTCATGTATAAATAACAAAATTACATTTGTTACATGATGATGATTTTTGTTCTTTAAGTTTACATCACTTAATGCTGCTTCAAGTTCCTGCTCTAGTAATACTGGCCGTATTGGCTCATTATTTCCTGGTATACTAACAACTGTTCCAACACCAATAGCCTATAAGAATAAAATATATTTTGAAACGATAATAGTATAACATACACTTTTCTTAATATTCTCAATAAATCGTTGTAGAATAGGTTTATCTGCTTCATTTACAAATCTTGCATCTTCTATATTGCAATCATAGAGAGGTAACTTAAATATAAATATATAGATATTCATATAATTAAGTTAGAATTTACTTGGAATTGTAAACGACTTTTACGATTTTGTTCTCCCCCAGTTCCTAATATAGGTCTTTCAGTAACTGGTAAAGCATTCATATACTTTTCAACAAGAACTTTGTCCGGTACTGGAGCCCATGAATATTCTGTTGGTTGCTATAAATACAAATAATTTATTTTATTTATTTTAAATATAATAAATCATTTTGATTTAAAATTTATAAATATTTTGAATTGAATTATAAAAAAAAATTGTTATTTAAAAAGTAAATATTTTCAACTAAATCAAGTAAGTGATTAACATTATCATTTAAATGTTTCGCTTAACTTTATAAATATAATTAATACTAACTATTCTAACTATACATATAGTTTAAAAATTAATTTTTGTAAAATTATTTTTGAAATATACCTTATTTTGTTCTTTATTTGAATCAATTTTGAAGTTATATACTGCTGTCAAATTACCACGTATTGGAGTTGAAATAGTTGCATTTTGAGCTAAAAGTAATTAAATTGAATTTAGAAAAAAAAAACCAAAAAACGGAAGTAAGAAAACCAAATTAATTATAAAAGTCTTATTTTTTACTTAAATAGTACTTAGTAAAGCTAATTCAAACCTTTCTTTTCATCTTCTCGTTCAACAGATTTTAGATTAATGCTTGGCTTTATAGAATTTTCAAAATGTTCTCGTGCTCCAAATAAACGACCTCAAATAAAATAAAATAAATAATTCCTTTAATCAATTATTTAATTAATTATATTTACCAATTATTATTTGACCATGATCATATTGATTCGGTAATTGCACATCATGTTCATCCATACGACATCCACAAGATTTACACATTTTTCTTTAAAAAAAAGAATTTGTTTTATAATATTTGAATAATAATAATGTAAATATTTTATTTTTCAAAAACTATAAACAAACCTCCAGAAATGTAAATCTAAGCCTGGACAATCACAGTTCCTACAACTTGACCCTGCACCAATTTCATGTGCCAAAACATGCTGTAATGGAGCATTTATTGAAGAAGAAAACAATAATAATCTTACCTCTTTACGTTCACCTAATCGAAAAATATCGGGATTTGTCTTAAAACATGATTTCACTTCAACTGTTGGACTATTTATTTCGTCCATTTAAAAACTAAAATAAGATAAATATCATACAATACATTCATCTATGTATGAATTCATTTGTAATAAGATACGAATAATCATATTGTTTCAAATTATAAACAAATAGTTAAAAACATAAATATTTGAATAAATAAAATTTTTTTTAAAAAATTAAAGAAATAGAGATATGTAGCAAGATACATGATATTTCTGAATAAATTTCTTATGACAATTCACAAACTCAGATTAACTTAATGAGAAATCAATATAACATGAAGCCATTTTCGTTTTTAATCATATTAATCTATTCAAAACTAAATGTAATAACATTTCCAAAAAAAGTAAAAAATTATTATTTTGAGAGAAAAAAAAAGATTTTTATCAATCAATAGTGAACATCATCATTAATCTAAATAATATTGAAAAAAAATATATATATAGATGCTACAAACATATTCTCATAAAGGATTGTTGGCATTACGGCTGATAGATATGCACAATCTACATACATACATACACGAAAAATGGAAAGAGATATAGAAAGAACGGGTGAACGAGGAATATATAGAGAGAGAAACAGAGAGAGCAATGAGCAATGGAGCATAAGGAAAACGGAGAGCATAAGCGGCGGTCCGGGAAGAGAGATATATCATGATGAATACGAACCCGATGAAATTAACCAGGAGAACTTTGAGAGCCGTCGTCATGTGAACTCAGTCATCAGTTACTGAATGAATACGACCATCCATTTGTAGCACTCCCTCCTTTCTTCCTATTCACTATCTCTATTCTGAATGATTGTTTGACAAGCTTATTCAATTACAATGCTCGCCATCTTTTACTATACCTTCAACTTACAAGGCAAATTCTTAACTAATAGTAGTAATAATAGTAATATATGTATATATTTGGTAATAAAATGAAATAAAAATATTGAAATATGAGAAAGATTCAACTTTTCTTGAGTTATAACTTCCAATAGAATATATCATATATAATATTTTTTTTTTGGAATATCTTAATGACTGTGATTGTATTTTTTTATTCAATTTTCAAGCAATTATTTAAACGAAAATCGAAGGCCATATGCAGATAAGGTCATAGCGGAATATTTCATATAAAACGGAAGTTCTAAAAACTTAAAGTGTAGTTATGCTTAGGACGAAAGAAGTTAAATTAACGATTTTCTACCAACTTCAACTGACTTTCTTCTTCTTTCTCTTCCCTTCTATCTCTCTGTTTCCCTTTCACCCTATTACTCTCTACATTTCAGTGACAATTTTGTTTCTCAATCTCTTTTCAGCGAAGGATTCTTTTCCAGTAAGAAGACCAAAAGAGGCTGGTGCTATACTCACCAGGCAGTGGACAACGAGCTATTGATGGCCGTAAGACATTGGAGAAATGATGACGGAACAACCAATTTTGAGCAGAAGCCACTACTATTATTCTAGCTACAGAGCACATTTTGACTAGTTTTAGCTATACCAAATAGCGAAATAGAAATAAAGTCATTAAGAGAAATAGTTTTAAAATACTGTTTTCTTTCATATTTTCATTTGAATATAAAGACTTGTGTTAATTATTCTTAGAAATAATACTAAAACTACTCATTCAATGAAATAGGATAGTATTCAAATACAAAAAAAAGCTTTTTCTCGTGACATATGAATCTTAAAAACACATTGAGGAAGAAAGTATTAGTTTTGAATATATTTTACTCAAAATACTACATAACAGGGAATTAAGGAAAACGTAAGATTTTAATTTCGGCTTTCATTACTCATCTCGGATGAATCATCTTTCAAATAGGTGAGCATTACAATAATATTGAGGTTACAAGAGAAACAGAGAGAAAGTGAGCGGAGGTGCACGACATGTTCGAAAAAACTGAGAGTTGTATACAAAGGACACCAGATCGCTTTCCTTTTCCCTGAAAAGGAAGTATAGCAAGCAGTAGAATGAGAGAAGGAAGAGGTTGGAAAAGAACATGCTTTTGCAGACGGGAATACGCTTGTAAATAGTATTGGAACTGAAGAGAATGAGTGTGAACATGAGAGAGTTTCAATTCAAATGGGAGATGAGAAGGCATTAGAGAGAGAAAAGATGCCTGAAGACAAAAGATTGCTTCTCTCCCAATGCTCAGCCTCAAATTGGTTGAAAATTTATAAATTAAAAAAGAAAAAAAAACACTCATGTCATCAAAATTATGACGAAAATACATAAAATGTGATGATGACTGTATGGAAAATTAAAAAATTCCATAACTAAGAAGAAATCAATTTTTTTTTGTTGTGATTAATAATGAAATCAAATTAAATATAAGATAAGAAGTTCGAAATAAAAAAATCGAGCTCATATTGCTTTTGAAATCAAAATATTGCGTATTCACATAGATAACTATATAAACTTATCATCTTTCATTTATAATATTATCATAATATTATGAACTTAATAATTTAAAATTAATAATAAAAACAATTTTTATAAAATATAAAATAATTTCTAAATTTGGCTTTAAAAAGCAAAATGGGGCTTAAATTTGAATGGAAAGAGATATTGTTTGTACAAGAACATTTACGATTTTTTGTTTAACAATGTGATCACAAATCTGGACTGTATTTGAGAAATGTAAGAGAATAAGGAAAATAGAAAATAAATTTAGAATTATGTTAAGAACAATAGAATATATTCAATATAATTAAATAATACTATAGTGTATGTATGTGAGAAGATGTTTCATGAAGAAAAATTGGAAGAAACCGTCAAAATTTCATATAAACATCAATGTGTGAATCATATTATATATAGATATGTATATATTATGTTTATATATATATATATATATATATATATAATGTTTATAAATTTATATTTAAAGATAATAAAGATATGAAATATATTTTTATCAGTTATCATGATATTATGATAATAGAATTTAACTTGTTTATAATTCTAACTTCTTTATTATAAATTAATAAAAATTAGAAAATTTAAAATTTAATTCAAAACAAATACATATATATTAAGAAAAACTATATATATATATATATATATATATATATATATATACATATGAATACGTATACTTTCTTGAATAGTCGTGTAAGATCTATGTAAGATCGTGTGTGTCCTTCATGATTTAATCTGATTACAGGTCTGTAAATAACCCAGTATAACCAAAGTCTGTTATTATACTTATTATGACCTGAAAATATAAATAAATATATTAATATTTAAATCTTTATTATACACATAAAGTTTTTCATCTCTATATTGTAATGAATATAATAACCGGAAATGGTCATTTAAAACAAACCAGGAACTTGATGACATAATTTTGGGTTCACTTTTCTATTTTCTCATCAATTTGTTGATGTTGATCATTAAGATTAAAGATTAACTAAAGTGTTTTAAAGAAATTTAATGAACTATCAAATAGTTTTAGCTACTTGTTGAGCTACCATATGATTAGGATCAAAATAAAACAAAAAACTGCTTTTGGTGTTAAACCATACATGAAAGCTATTCATCACGAGGACTACAACAACGCGCAATTGGCCGAATTCATGAAGAAAAGTTTTTAAGAAAGAACACGAAATCAATAGGCAATGGCTGTTTAGATTTTTTTCATTCCATTAAGTCAAACTATCCAAACGTTATCGATAGTGTTTCTTGTGTCTTTAACGATGAAGATTATCTTACAAGTTCTAATTTTATTAACATTATTTACGATTAATGTTGAAAGTAAGTTTCTTTAAATATTCTATTATTAATTTAATAATTGTTTATTTATTATATTTTTAAGCATATGGTCGTTCATTAGCTTTAATGCCAGTACGCTTTTTACTCCGAGGAGGTCGTTGGGGCCATAGAAGAGGCTATAGAAGATATGGATATAGACGTCCCTATTATGGACGAGGATACTATGGAGGATATCCAGGTTATGGAGGATATCAACAGTATGGTGGATCTCCATACTATGGTGGATCTCCATACTATGGAGGACCTCAATACTATGGAGCAGCAGTACAGAATCCAATGGTCGGTGTTGCGAATGCAACCCCTGTGATGGGTTAACAACAGCAGGTATGAGCAATGTATATATGTATATAGTATGCTCTTTCAAGTGTTTATTGTAAAACTTAAAATAACAATTAAATATTATGAATATTTATATTTTTTAAATATATAGATAGATAGATTTACTGAAATCGTAATCGAATTAAAGATTGTGTCAATTTTGAATTATTCATCTTATTTTCCATAATAGTGTCCGTGATGATAATCGTGATAATCATGGTGATGGTGATAGATTGGTGGTGGATGATGCCAATATGGTGGTGGTGGATGCCAATGATGCACGGGATGCCAAGGTGGATAAGCTGTAATTTAAAGTTTATTATGTGACAAATATGAATAAAACAAATTTTTTTTAAAGTTTTAAATTTTATTCTGATATTATAAGATGAATTATAATATTTACCTTGAGCAGAGTAGAGTACTGCAGCTAAAATAGCCAAAATAGCAAGAAGGAAATGCATTATCTGAACTGACTGTTGAATTCAAATCATTTTTCCTTTTCTTTTTATACCATTTTCATAGAATGACGTCAACTTGTGTGATGTGTATAATTTGAAGAGATGAAAAAGAAACGGATTTGATTAAAATTGGCGAATCAAGAAATGGGACAGTCCAACTAAAGATGATCTCTTTCTTTTCATTATCAAATTATGGTTTTACCGTAAGTCAATGGATCATTACATGACATTTTTATGTATAATGGTCTTCACTATTTGCCAAACGATCAAGCTGGTTTTCAAAGTATTTTTGCAGCTCATAATCTGCCAAATAATATAATTCAATCTACTATGTATGAAAAACTATATTTGATAAACATATGTGTAAACAATGTGTCATTTTCTTGATATTTTACAAGATTATTTATTATTTTCTATTTGAAAATTTTATAAAAATAAGTTTTTATGAATCTTTGATCTTCAAGTTGCTTGAATTAATCATTCTTTTTACAATATTACTTTCTTTGTTAAGGACAATTATTACACACACAATTGAATACACTTCCAAATACTAAGAGAGTTCACACAGACGAAAGAAATTTGTTTGGAAAGATCAAAAATTGTATGTTTCATCATCTATTAATATATAGGAAATGATACACTGTGATACTCATTCCGGCTATAACGAACAGTAATTCGTCAATCAGAAACTTGTAATATGAAAAATCGGAATATCTAAAGAAACTAGATCGATTGAAAGATTAAAAAAAACAAGGATAAGACTACTTCAGCTTCCAGAACCGGCTCATCTTTTCGAAATCAATACATACACTTACATGTATTTCAATTTTTTTTCTTTAGTTATCCACAATTTTCGATTTTTCATTTTTTGAGGGTAATATTGACTAAAATGATTGTTGTTATAGATATGTTACATGTAGTTGCATTTGAAATTTTATGAAAAAATAATTTTTATTGATGATTAAAGCTAAATTTAGAAAATTATTTAATTCTTTTATTTTTATACTGTTTCAAGTATTTCTTTTATAAATCAATTAATTATTATATTTGATTGATAAATTAAATATTTAATGATAAAGCCTTTCTATACACGTTGTATATGATGTATGATCTTATGTTATGTAATAATCCTGTTTTTATATAAAATAAATGGACCACAGGATTAGCCGACTTTAAGAAATAAATGTATTCAAAGGTGAACAGTTAAGGTACAGTAATGTTGTCCCTCATTCTCCTCTCCCTCCGTCTTTTTCTCTCTGACCACCTGTCTCTATCTCTCTCTCTATCTCTCTCTCTTTCTCTCTCTCTTAGTAAAGTACATATTATGAATTTATCCTACATATTTAATTCTAACTATGTTCAAATATAGTACAAACATAATTTCAATCAATGTTTCCTAATTAATTGTAAAATCGAGTAACTTCCTGATGTCTAACTAATTACTTAAGTTTGGTATTTGAGAATATTAAGGGGTCAGAGAAAAAAGAAAAAAAAACGAATTAAAATATAAAATAAATAAATAATTTCTTATTTAAATCTTTTTGTATTTATATATTATTATTATTATTATAAATAAATAAATAAATAAAATATAATAGCATAATAGTTTAATATTCAACATCAATACATCATAATAACAAAATATTTAAATAAATATTGAAAATTATAAACATAAATTTTAATTATTATATTTAAAAATATTCAATTTTGTCACCGTTCGTCGAACTAGGAGTTATAATCAATGGATTAAATCTTAAAATTAATTCATATTCTTTACAGTCACATACATCTATAATTGATGCGAAAAATAGTATTAACAACATTCCATATTCAGATATTACATAAGATAATTCGGCTGAAATATTAATAATTATTATAATTATTATATAATAATAATAATAATAATAATAATAATTAAATAAACTTACAAAATTCATCACAATAAGGATATTCAAGAAATTCTGATGCTGAGTTAATATTTCCGTTGTAACATTGAATGGCTAGAATAGCCAAAAATATCCGTAAAACTATAAATTCTCCTGATTTCTAAATATTTTATATCATATATAGTTAATTCGTTAATTATAAATCTTACAGCATAAAAGCATGAAAATACCATTTTTAATACTAACGTCACATGTAAAAGTTGAATTGTTGGTATTAATACATATGAATCTAAATAAATGAATCTATTATTTTTTATTTTTATTATAAAGATAATATAATAATAAAAATAATATTTTTACGTATATTATATATATAATATATGTATATTAACTATTAAAATTTTAAAATTTATTATTATAATTATTAGTAAAAACATACATTTTTCATCTGGTGAAACAAGAAAATTAACTGTTTCAAATTTAACTAAATTATGAAGAAATTCATTAATAATGAATCCTGTAAAAATATAAGAAGCATATTTGTCTCCAAAAATACATTTTCGACTTGAAATTATAAAAACTTCAAATGCTTTTATACTAATAAATGCTAAAACAAGTAATCGTAATGGAACCTAAAATTTAAAAAAAATTAAAAAAAGTATTCAATTTTAGAATTAAAGACATACTTGAACCATTGCTTTCAATTGACTACTACGCCACAAGGATTTGAACCATTCATCATCGGACAATTCTCTTGGCTAATAATCGTTTTCAATACAAAACTATTTCAAATGAAGAAGAAAGAATTACCCAACAATAGTTATTGAAATTTCCTCCAAATGCATACATGTACTGTCCAATTTTAAAATGTTCAACCCATTCTTCAAGTAATAATTGAACTTTTTCTCCAGTTGTTTCATCCGGTAACATTACAAAACGAGTGCCATTAGGATAAATCTTAATTATATTTTATATTTTGTTACCAAATAATCAAAAGGAAACCTGATAATTCTCCACAATATAGAATGTTCGATTCAGAAAATTGTCCTCAATCACATTGACCGATGATGTTATGTTAACAAGAGCACAAACTATACATATAATCGAAAAAATTATTTGAATTATGCCAACTGTTCTCATCGAATATATAAATACAAGCTCTTCGTCATGCTGAAATTTATTTTGTTTATTAAAGAATTTAATGTTTTTCAAGTTTTATTTAAATTTTTATTTGAACTTTAAGATGGAAACACACTTTAAATTTAAGTATTATTTCATATATTCAATGAAGCTCATTGAAAGATCTATTAGTCACATTGCCCTATTTTTTTTTTTTGAAAAGAAATTCAACAAAATGATCGTATTCTTTGAATCAAAGAGGTTAAAACTATTTTATAATGGATAGTATGATGGGTTGCGTTCTCATTTTTATTTCTATTTTATCAAATTTCCATATAAACTGAATAAAATAAAGATCATTCTCAAACATTTTCTTATTTTTACATATAAACAAAAATTATTTTATATAATATTTTGAAATAACTTCAGACAGACAATACTATTTTAAATATTTTAATAGAAATTTGTACAACAAATCTTTATATTTGTATTTTTAATAAAGAAAATCTATCTTGAAGTTAATAAATATGAAAATAAAATGTAAAATAAATAAAATTTTAATACAAAATAAGTAAAACATACCTTTTTAAAAAATACATCAGAAGACATAATTTTTAAAAAAATGTAAAATTTTTAAGAATAAAAATAATGTTGAAGTAAGTAACTACGATTGAAACGTAAGTGGAAATGACCAGGATAGGTCAACGTAATCTTATTTCGTTGTGTAAGAAGGGTGAGCTAGGTTGAATGAACATAGCATGACAAGGAGGAAAGAGGGAGGAGGGAATGATGCTAAGAGGACTTAGAGGGGACATATCATAAGAAGTCAATGGACATGGCCTAGTTATATGTTTATGAACTTGAATAGTTTTTATAAGAATTTCTATCACTTCTCAATAGCTCAGTTAAGTGATTCATAAAAGAGAAATTATATTTATATTTATATAATTATGTTTATATAATGATTTAGATAATATGTATTTAGATTTAGATTCACATAATATATACTGTATATGGATATATGGATACATTATTTTATTTTATTTTATTAAAAAGAAATTATATTATTAAATATATTTAATATGTATTATATGTATTATATGTTATATATTTTAAATATTTAATTTATTTCCCTTTTTTTATATATTTTCAAATTATTTTAAACAAAAAGATGTTCTGATATAAGCAAAGATTATGTAGTCTAAAGTGGCTGAGTACTTTCACACAATTAACGTAAAAGGGAACGGTGAATGTTACGAACATTCTTTTGTTAATTTTCAAATAATCTAGAAACATAGATAGATATATAGATAGTTTATACATTCTAAATATATATTTATAGTTTTTACTTTCATAAAACCTTTCGATTTGTGACAAAGAAAAAAGCTGTAAGAACACTATGTTCTTTCTACATTGGAACAGTTTATGATTAGATCTATTGAATGTTCCGTCAAACTACATGTTTGAACAATGGGTTTACAAGATCATATTACAACTTATCAGAATTCTCTTGCTGTTAAAGGAAATTGCCTAAGGCAACATCATTTTCAATTTCATGAAGACGACGATGAAGGCTGAACCAAAACAATGAAATCATAAAGAGAGAATTTAAAAAAAATATATATAGAGATCATTAACACGAAAAGGTCACTTGGCACTACATTATGGTGGCATATCTTATACTATGAGGTATTCTTTCAACAACAAATTCTCTTCATAATCTTCTCTCCCTCTTTCGATCTCCCGGCCTCTATCTTTCTCTCTCATTCTTTCTTTCCACTTCTATATTTCTCATTCTTTTTTCTCGCTCTCTCTTATTTTCACTGATTTATTTTGCGAATTCTTTCTTTCTCTCTTTTCTTTTATTCTTTTCCTCTCCATTTTCCAATCTATTCTCTCTTCATCTCTCTGTTTCTCTTCCTTTCACTTTTTAACGTTTCCATTCTCTCTTCAATATTTTAGTTTTCTGTATCGTTGTCGTCATTATCCCAGCGTTCTTTGCATCACCTCTGTAGTCGTCTTACCATCATCGTCTCTCCCCACCCTACTACAACGTCAAAACTCTCCGCCCACTCGTTTCCGAATTTCGAATCTTTTTCTTACGTACGCCTTCTGAGGTGGACATTCCCGATTCAGAAGAGATGACTGCTATACCTCCTCCGTTTTTTGTTCGAATTTTGAATAAATATTTCCGGGCGCTTGGTTACTTTGTTGCTGATCATGACCATCTAGTATTATGGGTATGTTTCTTAATTTTCTCATTAGATTGTAATTGCTTCTTCCTCGTAGCTTTTGTTTAATTCCCCTTGATATCCAACTTTCTGTTAATTATTTCTCGAAAAGGAAGTATTACTTCTATCTAAATAATTTCAAATAAACTTTCTTTGATATTTTCTAAACTTGCGTTATTTTCTCGAAAACAGTTTTCCCGCATCCTCTTTTTGACTATAGCCCCCCATGGTTTCAAGCGTGATTAATGGCCAAAGTTGCAATGACACTGCTGATGAAGTCACAAGTTTTGTAAATCATTGTACCCCATTCCTTATGTCCTTATACCCTTGAATTATATTCATGGCATCATCATCATGTCTATTGTAAACTTTGAAGCTTTTTCTAAATTCCTTTCAATTTCTATCCCTATCTCTCCTAATATGACTGTCACCTTATACAACCAGCTTTTATCTTTTCTTTCCAAAGCACAGAGACCATGGAGAGAGGTTGAATGATTGTCTATCACATCTACCTATGCATTCAATATACATCATCTTCATCTTTCAACTGCATCATTCAATGATATTCGATCTATGTATGTGACGTTATATCAAAGACTTGTAAGCTGTAATGATATGATAAGATGAACATGAATGACTAGACATGCCCTTAAAGAACTTCAAAAGAAGTAGCATAGTATGTAGCCCGATGAGAAATTGAAATTGAAATACGGATTACTATCCAAGTTTTTTTTTTTTGCAACATAATCGTTATGATTCTTGAACAACATTCGGGTATATCCGATTTTCTCGTCTTCGTTTTCATTATCATTCTTTAGTTAATCAAAAATCATAAAAAATGAATAAGCAAGATATCATTATCATAATTTTCATCAAATCAAATCTCTTTGATAAACAATATTGTTGAGAATGAAGTTGGATTTCTGTTTTTTTTGTTTCTTTTTAAGGAAGCATAGTAATACATTTGATTACATATCAAGAACATTTGAAATAATTTGACGAATCAAAATTATATTGAACGGTATCAGTAAATATGTTTCTATTGTATTAGCTATTTCAGTATATCAGTTTCTTTTTTTTTCTTTTATTCTTATACTAGTAACGATTATCATTCAATTATTCTCTTCCGTCTTCTTCTCTTTAAACCTTATTCTTTTGTTTCTTTCTCTCTCAGTTTTAGTGATACTCTCACTCTTTCTCTCTCTCTTTCTCGTTCTCTTCATCTTTCTATCTTAATGTTTATATCTTACTGCGTCTTTTCTTCCTTTTTTTTTCATTTTTCTCTCTCTTATAACGTTAAAATGTGCTAACTAGAAGGTGTGACCTGATATTTCATGAGAAAGAGCTAGAAATCCCATTTGTTTTAGCGTTATCATGACTGATCTACGACTTTATTTAGTGTTATCATTGTTAAAATTATTATCAAAATCATCAACGATGAATGCATCATATATTTGAACACTCAAATGCATCAGCTCCGTACATCTGCACTCGCATACTTCTTGAAAAACATTGAAAACATTTATCCGGGATGTAGTTGTTGTTATACTTGAAATCAAATCACTTTATCAAGTCAATTAGATTGATTGTCTTAATCCAATTGTGTCTGGAAACTTGAATAACCTTAAGAATCCATGCAATAAATGTAGAAAGTATATCGACTTTACTGCTCTTGTTAATGCCCAGGCAGTCAATTTTCCGGAATAGAGATTGTTATGCTGATTTAAATGATCCTAAACATTCATTTTGTCCATAACACTATCCAAATATATCGATATTTCGGATAACTAACGAAGTTTTTCGTTCTTTTGCAATCAAGTTCAAGGTTATTTCGTAGGCGTAAAAAATCTTAAAGGCTTTTTGCTTTCCCTCATAGTATGGCTGTATAAGATATTTTAAAACTATCCAGTCCTATCTTTCTAAACTGATCACAGACAACGAATTTAGCATGAATATGCGAGAAAAGAATCAAGATGAAGTAAAATTGCAAAAAATTACGAGAAGTAGATTCTTATTGCGAATTTGAAGGTTAGTTAATGAGTTTACAAATATTATTTAACTTGAAAAAACTATTAGTGAAATATGACATTTCTCTATCCGGCATTTGTATGTGTGTTCAGAATAAGCTCACGTACCACATGAACCGGAACCAAAAGTACTATGCCTATCCTTCAAATGATGACACATGAATCATTTCTTTAACCTATCCACAAGCTCTGCCTATAACCTTGCACTGTATTCGAAATGTTCTTTCTTCATCACTCTCTAATGAATGAAAACTATTTTTTCTTATCATTTCATGCCATTTGCTTCTAACCTTTCTCTCAATATCTCTTCATACCTCTCTAGTTATTCCTTGTTCTGGTTCTATCAATCTAGTTCTTTGTCTTTAATGCACTTGCGGCTATAATGTCTGAGAGTTATGTATATGGGAACGGTGTGAAATACCATTTTTTTCAAATGCTTTGTGAATAAGCGGGAATTGTTCCAACCTATTTGATGTTCAATAAAAAGAAGAAACATACAACTGAAACTTTGTTCAATCATATAGATCTGTCAGCTGTTAGAAGTTGGTACAACTATAGAGCGTTACGTATCCGGAACATAATGTTCAGTTCTTCAAAGAAAAAATGGCGTGTACTTCACAGTTTTATATAAAAAAACGAAGACTTGTTTCAGCAAGGAAGTGAATATTTAATAAAAATATAATATCTTATATTAAAATATAAAAACTATACTTCTAATTTATGAAACAATATAATATTTTATAGTAATTTTTTAAAATTTTTAAAAATTTTTCTAATAGTTTTCTTCATTCTTCATAGCAAATCATTCTTTTCTTCTTTAAATACAGTAGAAATACTCAAACTTCTCACAATACTGAAACACACTAATGATAAACGAAAACTTTCAAACAGAAAAAAAACAAAGGATTTACTATGTAGTAGTTTTTACTTGGCTTTTAAGTATTTTTTTCTCTTGTTGATCATTTGTATTGCAGGTCAGCCTCGCTTTCACCATTTTATGTTCTGTCAAAATAGCCTTCACAAAGCAAGAGGACGACATCAAAACTGGTTTGTCTCGAGACACTATATTGCGGCTTTATGTAGCAAAACCCATTTTGTTTCTTTCTTTTTCCTTTTTTTTTCAAAATCTTTCTCTAATTCCTCGGTAGCTTCTGTTCGAATAGATGCTCCCTCAATACAAAGAATCAAATCATAGAAATTCCGCTTTATGTATTTGGATGGCAACGTCCAATTTCCAATTGAATAGGTGTTGCCATCAGTATGTTTTGGATAATTTCGATCATTTCTCCGTTGGTATAATCCTTGGAATGAACTTATTTCATATTTATTTAAATATGAAAAAAAATTATAAACTAGAGAAGAGAATTAAATTGAAGAAAAGGAAAAAGAAAGAAAAATGAAAAAAAGGTTTATAGATGATATGTTAATATAAAATATTATTTATATATATATAGTTAATGAAAGTAAATATTTATATAACTAAAATATAATAAATTAGTAAAATCTTTGAAAAATTAAGTAAATTTACTGTTTTAAAATATTTATTTTCAATTAAATATATATACAACTGTATATATAATTAAGAAAATATGAAAAATATTCCAAAAATGTCTTAATATATCATCTAATGCCGTTTAAATGATTTTAATTAAGTTATAATTATATCATCTTTTTAATTTATTTTATAATACAATTATATATTATACAAATATATAATTGATTAAAAAAAAGAATTTGAATAATAAATATTTAGGATATACTCCATTTGGTGCTCGATCAAGAGATGAAATTGCTGCATACAACAATTATTTTGCTGCTACCGGAGATCCTATTGCTGTTTTCCTTTTCTTAACAGCAAAAGATGGCGGGTCTATGTCAAGAATGAACGAATTAAATGAATCGATTAGAATACTGGATTATATTTCAAATAATATAACACATGATGGTTATACATTTGAGGATTTATGTAGTGATTTTTGTCAATTAAATGAACCTGTTAGACAATATTATGTAAGTTTTATCATTAAAATTTCTTTTTTTTTTTAAAGTATAATGTAATTTAGAATGGATTGGCTATGCATCAATTATCAAATGATAGCTCTGAAGAACGTATTACTTTAACTTTTCCAATGATGCAAGTTCTTGGAAAAGAGCTCGATTTGAGTCCCAGCTTCTTCGGTGTACAGACTAATGAAATATCTGAAGCTATCACCAACTTGAAACTTATTATGATGCAATTTCGCGCAAATCCAGCAAAGCATTGGACTAGAGAAGATGTTGCCAAATATGAAAGAAATATTTCAACTTACTTTCACAAGTAACTTTATTCGTCTATTTTCAATTAATATTCTTAAACTTTAGACAATATAAATCTGATTATCTGAATATATATGCGATGTCTCTGACGTATACAGCTGATGAAATTGTTCGCACAGGTCTTGATCAATCCAAATATCTTTTTATAGTTAATTTTATAATTTAGGCTTAACCATTTTCCCCTATTTAGCTGTTGGATTCTCTATTATGAGCTTATTTTCTATCATAACTGTTTATTACAGTAGTTCTAAAATGGGACAGGTACTGTATTATAAGTTTATCTTAAAAAATATTTTATATAACATATTTGAAAAAAAGGTTAAAGCATTTTTAACAAAACTTTTGAAAAATCTTTTTCAATGTAAAGTTGAAGCAGACCTTGAAAAGGGACTTCCAACAAAAGTTTGAAGAAGAGCATCCGTCATCACTTTCTATAGATTAAACCGGATTTGAAAGACATTATCTGTGGGAAACGATTCCTCATCTAAGTGGTTAACACTTTCAAAACGAACTATACAATCTAGTAGAATTAAATGCTTTTAATTCATCCAAAATTTTGAATAAAAAACTTTTGTAAACTTTCATCTACCGGGTTCGTTTCACATTGTTTGTTAACTTGAAAAAACGCTTTCAAACAATTTGAAGAAAAAACTTGCAGCATGTTTGTTCGCAAATGATTACATTAATTTAATACGGAAATGTTTTTTTTTTCTCGGAACTTTGATGTTATCTATCTGTAAATTTTATAAAAATCATTCAAAATATGATATAAATTACTTGAAATATTAATTATAGTGGTCTTACCATAAGATAACACAAGCTGTTCTGGGATGCGTATGCCCATTAATGGCAACTTCATCAGCACTTGGAATGCTTTTCTGGTTTGGATTCCGTTTCGGAACAATTCTCTGTGTTACACCATTTTTGATCTTAGCTATTGGTACGTAATTAATAATATTTTAATAAATAATATATTAATATTAAGGTGTTGATGATTCTTATTTAACAATTCATTCCTGGATGAGAATTACAAATGAAGATCCTACATTAACAAAAAGGGAAAGGTAATTACATATATTTATCATTTTTATAATTTTAATTAATAAAATAAATTTACAGAGTATCACGAATGCTTGTAGATGTTGGACCATCAATTTCCATTACATCTTTAACTAACTTCTTAGCATTCATTATCGGAATATATACCCCAACACCTGAAATTCAATTATTCTGCATTGGAAATGCTGTCGCCATCATTTTTGATTTTGTTTATCAGGTAATATATATTTGATTTTTAATTATATATTAAAGATTTATATTTAAGATAACTATGTACAGTGCACTTGTATCTATAACAGGTGATATGGAAATGAGAAAAGAAAGTACAAGACAACAAACTGTTCAATGGAATAGCATTAACTTTGATAAGGTATTTTTAAAAAATAAAATTAAAACTTCTTTTAAACTTAATCATAAATTTCAGTATATTCATCTTCTTGATGATTATTCTGAATGGATTGCCAGCAAATTCACAGCAATTTTAATGTTTTTGGTATTATGTGTATATTGGTATACAACTTTGTGTGGAGCATTAAGTATCAATATTGTACTTTCTCCCGATAAATTGGTTCTCAGTGACTCGCCACTCTTGCAGGTATTTAAAAGCTTTTTCTGTTTAATATGTGTATTTATATTTGAAATATTTTAGATTAATCATTTGCGTGATAACTATGTTCTTCAAAATTATACAACTGTTAATATTTTTGTTCAAAATGTAAGTTTTTTCTTTAATATTATCATACAATGTTTTATATTATTTTGTTTTTTTTTAAGCCTGGAGATTTATCTAACTCTGATCGTTTATCTCAAGCTAATTCCTTAATTGAACGTTTTGAATCTTATCCAGAATGTCTAGGATCCAAATTCAGTCATTATTTCGTGAGGTAAGAATACCTTTCGAATTACTGTAATAAAACATAATAATTTAAGAGATTATAATTCATTTATTGAAAATGGAGAAGAGATGAGAGAAGCTATTGGAGAGAGCAATGAATTAGAATCTGGAACTAAGAATGCTTTCACTAAGGAAGCCATGAATGATTTCTTTTCTTGGCCTGAATTTAGATATTGGAATGGATTTGTTCGATTTAATCAAACAACGGGAATGTAAGCTTAAAAAATAGAAATCTATATCATATAAGTTATGTGATTCATATAGGATTGAAAGATTCTGGGCTACTGTATCTTACCATGGAAGTCAATTAGGAGATTTCGCTATGAGAAAAGAAATGTTAAAAAGGTTTTGTTATTATCATATATCTTTGTTTTGTTTTTTAAATCAGTATATTTGAGATGGAGAGAAACAGCCGACTCTTTCCCTGATTTGAATGTTGCTGTTTTTGATGATTACGCACCATTTATTGACCAGGTTCGATATATAAAATGAAATAAAATAATTAAAATAATAATATTATAGTTAGAAACAATTCTACCTGTAACTATCTCAACATCAGCCTGTACACTGTTCTGTATGATGATTGTGTGTTTCTTGTTCATGTACAACATCTATACAGTTATTGTAGCTACTCTTTCTATTTGTTCAATTTGTATTGGTAAGATATATCTATATTACTTAACTATATTCAATTATTCAGGTGTTTTTGGTTTTCTTTCTATGTGGGGAATTGACTTAGATCCCATTTCAATGGCCACAACAATCATGTCAATTGGATTCTCTGTTGATTTCCCAGCTCACATAACGTTCCACTATTTCCGAGAGGGATTAGAAGAACCAGATTCACCTCCATCAAAAAGAGTAGCAAGGTTTTTTATTTCAGTGAATCGTTTAAACATTCAATATATAAGAAAATCTATTATTTATTGGAGAATACTCATAAACTAGTTTAGTTAGAGTAGTTATTATAGATTTTCTAAAAAAAAATATTCAAATACAGTTAAAATTAAATATTTGAATGGAAAAGCTTTCCTTTTTCCTAATAATATTATATTTAGGGCTATGGCTGCTATTGGTTTCCCTATCTTACAGTGTGGTATCTCAACCATTCTCTTCGTTTGTTGTCTTCTTTTTGTCAAAACATACATGAGTGAGGTATGGTTTCTTAGAATTGTATTCAAATTTGAAAATACTGTTTAAGGTATTCGTGAAAACAATGGTTCTTGTAGTTCTACTTGGATTGATTCATGGATTAATCATAGTCCCTGTATTCTTATGTGCTCTTACAAATGTTTATACAGCTTTGTTTAAAAGTAAAGTTGGTGATACTTCTTCAAAGGTAATTCAAATTATTCATATTATTATGAAAATAATTAAAATTCTTTTAGTTTTCTATCACAAAAATATTAACATGGAAAATATCACCATCATCCAGTGTTGGAAAAATCAGCTCAACTCAATCTTCCCACTCATGATCTCACCATACTCTTTCTTCCGCGTAGCATAACCGTTGTGAAGTAGAATTGACTAATGGAACATCATTTGTTTGTGTTTTTAACCTGAAAAGCTCTTCTTTCAATATGAATTAGATGCATATTTTTAATTTTTGCTCATTCTTTTATTAAATATCTCATGGCTTTATCATGTGGTGTTGTAACTATATGTTATTTCAAAATTGAAACCTATTTAACATCTGAAGGCTAATCTAGTCTACTATAATTAGATTATTGTAATGTTTTTTTGTTCTTTTTTTTTGTAAATTTATCCTTACCCTCCCTTCTCCTACTTCACTTTTCAACTGTAAGCACAACTTCTGATATTGTTGTATGTATTGAATTGAATGTTGGTATGTCTTCTATTTCGATGCTCACTTAGAAAAAGAAGTTTGAGAATAATAAAGATATTTTAATATTTCACCTTATCTCATTATCACAAGAAATAAATTTCAAAAAATGTGATAACTATGGAAGATGCAATATAATTTCAAATGAATAATCATTTATATGAATAAAGATGTATATATATACAGTTAATACAAATCTAAAATGTTTATATTATTATAAAAAAATAATATAATATAGTAAATGTACCCATAGCATTGTAAACAGTAGCAAATTTTATAGGATATAACGACCTCATATATGCACAATAGTTCATCAAATACTGTTCCAATCAGTTCAGCTTCCGTTATTTGATAAGAACATATTTGATAATATATTCTATATATTGATAAGAATTTATAAATTTTATTCTATTGAGATTCAGACTAATTGTTATTCATCATAATCGTTTTATCAAATTCATTTTTTAAAATTAAGCTCTTTAAATTTTATTGTTGCATTAATATTTATGAATATTTTATTATCAATTGTATCAATTTAAAATATTTTATTTTCAATAACTTCCCTCATTTTCTTTTCTTTTATTTGTTTTCTGAGTTTTTTTTTGGTTGAAAATTAGACTGACTTCCTAATCTCATAACTATCTTACTTCATTATCAGATCACATGCTTAATTATCATTCCGAAGCACAATTAAGTACAACTATACTCATAATTAAAAATAAATGCTACCAATTTTTAGTTACAGAAAAATCTTTAAGCATTTCAATCACTAACTCATGTAAAAGATCAATTTTTTTCAGACAATGTCATAGAATACCTTGTCCAGGAAAAAATGATGTTCGTCTTTGTGTTTTATCACTATGCTACTCAATTCAAATAATCTCGATTCTAATTTGATATTTATTACTGGAAAAGAGTTTGAAGGACAGGCAAATATACTTTTCATGATATACACGTTTTTTTAGTTTTAATATATATTTATATATTTAAATATATATTCTATTTTAATTATTTTAACACAAAAACATTTAATCTCAGATATCTTACCTATTCTATTAAGTGCGGTAGACTTTTTATCAATCAGAGATAAAAAATACTGATGACGCAAATATTAAGAAAAATATAATTTATGTTCTGATTATATTTGAAAATATCTGTCTGAACTTTTCCTTTTTACGTAAGCAAATATATATATATATATATATAGGATACTAAAGACTTATTTTGAAACTTGTCTGCCGTATGTCGTATGTCTCTTCATTCAGATAGAGATGATACTTTATCAATATTTCCTCAATAATATACTATTCTTACTATCATTTTAGTAATTTGAATTCAATTATCTATATGTAATCGTGTTCATAATCTTTTTTTTTTTTTTTACAGAATAAAATAGAACATATACGGAAAAGGAAAGCTGGTTAATATAAGAACGCTGCTCATTCAATGAAATTACTTCTGAACTGGAGTTTAATATCAATTCATTTCTTCATTTTCATAACAATTGAAAGTTTTTCAATATCAGAAAAATCTCAGTTGAAAATACAAAATGGAAAGCTAATAGAGAATGATATAAACTATAATACGGATGACTTGGCATGTCCGACTATAGGAACTGCCGCATTCATATTAGTTACAATTACTGAGCAATTTGAAGCAACATCATTTTATGATCTACTTCTTTTTTACTCAAAGGTATTTGATTTTTAAACTGTTTTAAGCTTTAAAACTTATAAATTAACTATATTTTCAATTTTTACTTACAGTTGATGCCTAACAATGAAACTGTTTCATATACATTCTATTTCGGAACAGCTGTTTCGATTACTATTGAAACAAAAAATTTGGAAGAAGAAGTTGATGATTGGAAAACAGACACTGACTATTTTCTCAAAGTATTTTTGGCTTCAAGAATAAATTGCGAAGAGAATGTTGATAACTGTACAAATTTTTCAACTATAATGGACAACATATTTCATCTGGTAAGCATATTTGAATTAAAATATTCTCATTGTATTTCTTTAGATTGATACTCAAAATCAGCAACCTCATACTGCAATTAAGAAAAAGCAAGTAGTAATTCTCTCAAACTATACTCCTTTAACAGCAATTAATAAAATGAATACAAATAACAGTGTAAGTTAATTTTTACTAAGTTTATATATATTTTCTATTTTATAAATTATAATTTCAATATTTTACTATAGACAGATACTCAGTTACTTGGTCTCGATTATAAGCTTGACATTTCTAATTTCCAAAAAAAAGCCAATTTTCCCGTATATAGTGCATTGGGTGATGGAACTAAAACAAGAGAACTGCGGCCTATATTCCAACAAAGTTTGCAATTTGGTAATAATTCAGAATTGATTCGTAACAAAATTATATTTTTTTACTTTTTAGAATTCCCATCAGTACGAGAAGATAAACCTCCATCTTTAAATTATATTTTTATGTCTTCGTTAGATAAATCGGAAGTACTGATTGAAGTTGTATCATCTCATGTATTCGGATCCATGTGCAGCATGACAGACACCAAAATGTATCGTTCATTTATTGAACTAACATTTCCATATAACGATACACTTCACAGTAAGCTTATGAAAATTACTAATATTTAACCAAAGTTTAAGCGATGAAGCTTCCGTGGGTCGGTAATGAAACTCCGAAATTCCTTAGTAACTGTATCAGGAGGCTCCCTTACCAGAGTAACATTTGCTTTTTCTGCAGATATGGGTATTGATGCAAAATTGTATGTTTGCAGATTCCAATAACTCATCCTGTTCAGCAACTGCAGACCAATTCTATCAATCATTTGCAACACAAGCCATTTTACCACGTGATGGAGCTATTAGTTTTGTTTCACTAATAGCTAATGAACCTGACTGTGCTGCTAATCACTTAGTAAAGATCGGCAACAAAGTTCCTAACACGGTAAATATGTGCAATTGCTTTCAAAAATTTTCTTATCGAATTAAACAGCTTTATACAATTGATTCCAATATCAGTAAAGCTGCTATTCATCGTTTTTCTTTCTAAAAAGCCCATCATGATCACGTACTTTATGCTTATTAATACAACATTTCTTTTATCAATGATAGCTCTTTTTGAACTTTTTGATCTACAAATACTACTAACTAACTAGTTTCGATAGCCTAAGTCACTTTTAACCAATATTCCAGACATATACTCGGATAATTATTGCTGAAACTTTGACGAAGGGTTATGATAATATCATAAAACCGTTGTTAAGGGATGGATTTATGTCAAGTAAAACAGATAACCAAATAATTAGTCAAGATGCTTTTTATTTGACTAATTATACAACAACTTGTGTGGCTCAAATGCCTTTTGGTTAGTTCTCCACACGATTCGAAGTGGTGATATCAAGATTTTACAGTTCCTCTTGTGCCGTCATCGCCGTACCATCGTCCTAAATATCTCAGATTCGCATTAGATGATATGCTTTGGATCACAATCTGTTCTACCATAAGTGTTACAACGTTTGGGGTAATATTATATTTACATGTGAAACGATCACAGAAAAAGCAAATGGCTTTGTTAACCGAAATAATGATGAGCCCAAGATTATATAAGTATTTAGCTATATGAATTTCACAAAAACACATTTGGTCAATTTAGAATGGCTATTGATGATACAAAAACTGTTCGTTTACCTTGGGAAATAAAAGCTGATCGTATTTATATCGACAAAGAATTTATGCTTGGAGAAGGAACAGTTTCAAATGTTTATTTAGGTAATTATATAAATCTTAATTAGATCAAAATTCAAATTTTAGGAAAGTTAAAAGGTAAAGCGCCAATCATGCAATGGCTAGATAATAGAATAGAACTTAGACAGTATCAAGATTGTGCTGTGGCGATTAGAGTACGATTTCTAAGAGTTGAAGACAAAAAATAAATTATTTTCCTCTACAGGTTCCATTCCATTTTGATGAACCTGAAGAAGATCAACTTTACCGAGAAATTAACTCAATGAAACGTTTGAGAAATCATGACCATATAGCATTGCTATTAGGTATAATTTTAATCGATTATTAAAACTTTTAAATTATGTTCAGGTTGGACAAACAAAAATGGTCTAATATGTTCTGTTCTGGAACTCACTCATATGAATTTGATAAAATATCTGGGACAAATTTTGGAAACGTGAACACTTAATTATTTTAAAACTAATATCAAGAAGTTTCAGTATGGGACCCAATTCAGACGAGAAATACATGCCATATCAAGTTATTTATAAAATTTTAATTGAAATTGCTGATGGAATGGTATAAGAACTGAAATGTTTTTTTCTAGAAAGCAATACATATTTACAGGCTTACATACAGTCGAGAAACTTAGTTCACAGAGACTTAACAGCAAGAAATATTCTGTTAACTACTGGTTTAAGAGCTAAGGTTACAAAATGCAAGTATTTCTTTGATGCATATACTTTCAGATTTCTGGGTTTGGTTTCTGCTCAGAACCCGATGATCCGAAGTTCGCTCAAACTGCAATTGCATTCCGATTTCTTCCTGTACGCTGGATGGCCCCGGAATGCTTCAAAGGACAATTCGTCTTGAAAAGCGATGTGTACGTGATTATTTGATTATTTCTCACTATAACACATAAATTAACAGGTGGTCGTTTGCTGTTCTTCTTTATGAAATATTCAGCGTTGGTAATGTTCCATACGCAGATATCAAAAATCCAGAAGAAATAATGAGAGCTGTAACAACTGGAATAGTACCAATGTGCCCAAAGTTTGCAAATAGGCGAATGTAAGCATAATACTAGAAAAGAAAAAGAAAATAACTTTCAGATATAAAATTATGCAAAGTTGCTTCCGTATGTTTTCTGATCGAAGACCTACTTTCAACCAATTAAAGGAACTTATAGCAGTAGAAGCGGAAAGTTTTTATGAAAATCAAGCTTTTGAACCTGACATGCATTAATAAATTAATTCTGAACTGCTGATCTCATCTGGTGTCATTGTACTTGTTTGTGTATATTGTCAACTGCTAATGAAACAATGTTACCAAAAACTAATAAATGTTTTAACTCGAATTACATTTTAAAATTTCAAACTATGTAGAAAAAAACTAAAATACAATAAAATAATTTTGCGAATCAATTTTTTGATCCATAAAAATATACTAACAACACAATTCTCCCAAATGACCTCCTAGAATTAAATTTGTTCTTTGAACGATGGGTCAGATTATAGGACACAGTCAACAATTGGTCTCGCGACGAATAAAAATAATTCTTCTCTGAGTTGGCGAAGGATGTTTAGATTTCGGAATCAATCAATTAGATTTTCCATATTTGTATAATTCCTTCTTTAAAAATAATGTTTTTAATTCGTCAAAGCCTTATAACAAGTTGTAGTTATGATATATCTCAGAGTCGCCCCGATTTATTTTTTTATCTTTGAATATTTTAAGTTTAATTGCAGCATGCCTCTCCGGCTAGATGTAAAACGAAAGCTTCTCGCACGATCTGATCGGGTTAAGTGTGTAGATATTCATCCAACTGAGCCGTGGCTTTTAGCTGCTTTGTATAATGGAAATGCTCATATTTGGAATTATGAGACTCAAACTTTAGTGAAAACACTTGAGGTATAAGTGACTTAAAAACGTAATTCACACAATTTTCCAGGTTTGCGATCTGCCCGTAAGAGCCGCCAAGTTTATCGCCCGCAAAAGTTGGATTGTTACTGGATCAGATGATATGTATATAAGGGTGTTTAATTACAATACCCTGGAAAAGGTTCACCAATTCGAAGGACATTCTGATTACTTGAGGTTACATAAAACAGTTGTAGATTCATTACTTTTCGGATTTTTAGATCTATCGTTGTTCATCCTACACAATCTTTTATTATTACCACGAGTGATGATATGATGATCAAATTGTGGGATTGGGAAAATAAATGGCAAATGAAACAATGTTTTGAAGGTAACTTTAAATTTTCAAACAAATTTAATTTTTTACCGTCTCAGGACACACCCACTATGTTATGCAAGTTGCTATTAACCCTAAAGATAATAACACATTTGCTACAGCATCACTCGATAAAACTGTCAAGGTATATAATATATGTTCATCGTAATATTTTTAATTAATACAATTTTTTCTTAGGTTTGGCAGTTTGGAAGTCAACAGCCTAACTTCACTTTGGAGGGGCATGAAAAAGGGGTTAGCTATTTTGAGCTAAGCATTTTATGTACTTCATACTGTTTAAGGTCAACTGTGTTGATTACTATCATGGTGGAGATAAGCCTTACTTGATTTCTGGAGCTGATGATCATCTTGTGAAAATTTGGGATTATCAAGTTAGTTTTTTCTTTTTTATTTGTGTACAAAATGCCTATTAGAATAAAACATGTGTTCAAACCTTGGATGGGCATGCCCAAAATGTATCTTCTGTTTGTTTCCATCCAGAACTTCCTCTAATCATCACTGGTGCAGTTTACATTTTTTATTTTTATTGAAGTTTTGGTAATTAGGTAGCGAAGATTCCACTGTACGATTGTGGCATGTTAGTACCTATCGACTAGAAACAACTCTTAATTATGGTCTCGAAAGGGTTTGGTGTATTCAAGCCCAGAGAGGCTCAAACACTATTGCTATTGGTTATGATGAAGGATCTGTAACTTTGAAACTGGGAAGAGAGGAACCAGCTGTACGTGTTTATTATTAACTAAGTTTACTGAATTTTACTTTAGGTGAGCATGGATTCATCCGGAAAGATATTATGGGCTAAGCATTCCGAAATTCAGCAAGCTAATCTTAAGACTTTAGATGCCGACGCAACTGAAGCTATCCAAGGCATTTCAACATTTTTTTATTTTTATTAATATTGCACTTTTAGATGGTGAACGTTTACCATTATCCGTTAAGGATCTTGGAGCCTGCGAAATCTATCCACAAACTTTATCGCACTCTTCCAACGGAAGATTTGTTGTAGCCTGTGGTGATGGTGAATATATTGTCTACACGGCTATGGCTTTGAGAAACAAAGATTTCGGACAAGTATATCGAAATAGTGTTATAATAGTAATCAATGTTTTTGTTAGGCTTTGGAATTTGTTTGGGCATCTGATCCTAATGTCTTCGCCGTTAGAGAATCAGCCACAACAATCAAGATCAAGAAAAACTTCAAGGTACCAATTCAAGGAGCTGAACTTTTAAATCTACTTTTACTTTACAGGAATACAAACAAATTAGATCTGAGTCTGTTGTGGAAGGTATTGATGGTGGGCCATTACTTTCCCTCCGCTCCCAGAATGCTCTCTGTTTCTATGACTGGGAAGATGCTCAATTGGTCCGAAGAATCGAAATTTCTGCTAAGCACGTCTACTGGAGCGACAGTAACGAATTAGTACGAAACTTTTAATAGAGCAGCATTTTATCCAAATGTTATAGGTAGCTATTTGTGGTGAAGAATCATTCTTCATTTTGAAGTATAATGGTGATGCATTCACTGCAGCTTCCCCTGAAGAAATCACTGAGGATGGTGTAGAAGATGCATTCGAAGTTATTGGTAAATTATAGTTCAAATAATTCAATTTATCATAACCTTTAAGGTGAGCAAAGCGAAGTCGTAAAAACAGCTTTCTGGATTGGAGACTGCTTTGTTTTCACCACATCCTTGAATAGATTAAATTATTATGTGGGTGGAGAAATTGTTACCATTGCTCATATGGATCGTTCACTTTATTTGGTAAAGTTTTTTCTCTTTTCATCTATTTATAATTATTTTATAGTTGGGTTATATGGCTAAGGAGTCTAGAATTTATGCTGTTGATAAAGATCTCAATGTTGTTTCATATAAGCTGCTGTTATCTGTTTTGGAGTATCAAACAGCTGTAATGAGAAGAGATTTTGATTCTGCCGATAAGGTGTGATTACTTTCAATTTCTCATTTATCATTAAAATTCAGATTCTGAGCACTATCCCTAAAGAACAACGCACAAGAGTAGCCCATTTCTTAGAAAAACAAGGTTTCAAGAGACAAGCTCTAAGTGTTTCACAGGATCCCGATCATAAGTAAATAAGAAATAGTTTATTATACATTATTTTAATTGTTTAGATTTGATTTGGCTTTGAGTTTGGGTGATCTCAAAACAGCTTATGACCTTGCCATTCAAAGCGATAGTGAAGATAAATGGAAACTGTTAGCTCAGGCTGCCACTTTGAAATCTGAGCTAATGCTTGCTGGAGAATGTTTAGGCAGAGCTCGTGACTTAGGTGGATTACTTCTTCTAGCTACATGTGCCGGATCAGCTCCGCTATTAACTAAAGTAGGGATCGTGAGAGATATAAACTTTATACCCCGTTTTCAGCTTGGTTCTGATTCTGGAGTCATTGGAAATCATAATGTTCATTTTTTGAGTAATTTACTTTTGGGAGATGTGGATACCTGTTTAGAGATTCTTATCAAGTATAATTATTACTTTTAACGAAAATAAATATATTATTTTTCCAGCTCTGACCGCCTTCCTGAGGCTGCGTTCTTTGCCAGAACTCACTGTCCATCGCAGGTACCACGAGTTGTTGCCTTGTGGAAAGAGAAAGCTTCTTTGAATTCAGGAAATACATCAAGGGTACCCTAACCATATATTTATATAAGTGCATTTTTTTATTGCAGAAACTCGGTGAATCTCTTGCTGATCCCCAGAGATATGAAAATTTGTTCCCTGGTTATGCAGAGTCTCTTAAAACTGAATCCTACTTGAGAGAGCTTGCTCATCTTCCAGTTCCAGCTTCTGTTCGTGCACCTTCAAATGTTACTCGAAATGTTAATCAAGAAGTGGAAGAAGCTATTGCTGGCGGTATATATGAAAATTGTTCTTATTATTGACTTGACCATTTTAGGAGCTTTAACTTTTGCTGAAGATGGAAGGGCCTTACTTAAGGGAGTCTCGAACTCCAAAGCACCTATCAAAGCTCCTTCTGTTGTAGCTCCAACTCCTGTGATAGCTCCAACTCCTGTAGTGGCTGAACAAGTACCTGAAAAAAAAGAATATGTACCAGAAATTTTGAAATCACCTTCTCCTCTGCCAAAGGCTCAAACACCTGTTAGAACACCTTCACCTGAATTAGCTGAAAAGTCTGAGCAATCCGAGCAAGAGGTTGTTTTACTTTTTTTACCTCTCTCATTTTCGTTTTCGTTTACAGAGTGACGATGAACCACATTTAAGTGATGCTGAGCCAAACTTGAGTGATGTTGAACCGGATATTGTATCTGAACGAGCTCGTCCAGATATAGTTCCTACAGCAGATACCGCTCCTGATATAGTATCTAGTCAAATGCGGGATCCTCAACCTGAAGTAGTTTTTTCTTTTTTTTTTGGTATCAGTAATCCTTTTATTTTAGCTGGTGTTTGATAGTACTGATGCTCGGTGGTCCGATGATGATTTTGGTGATGCTACTGATGGAAACGATATTAATCTAGATGACTTGGATCTTGACAGTTCGTAAATAACATTTTTGCACTGTTCTGTTACATTGGCGCAAAAAGGGGTAATGTGATAAATAATTGTAATGTTATATAAAAGGGGTAATGTTTTACATAAATGTTATAAAGAAAATACGTAATTTTAACTATAATTTAACGTCCATTTCTTATATTTTGTTAAATAAATTAATTTCAATAACTGTTTTACACACTTCGATATGAAAAAAATGCGAGCAGTAGTTTACTAAGTACTGGCTCTGTATGTTTTCCAATATATATTTATATTCTGGCATTGGTCCCTTCCGAAAACCAATCAGCAAAGATTATGACTAGGATTTTTTTTGAAAGAATAATGATAAATCAAAAATAACTTATTTTCCTGCTCCCTCTAAACACTGAAAATTGATTTAAAGAGAATTGGAGATATTTATGGCTGAACTACTACAAATATAGATAAAACGTGTCAGATGTGATCTCGGAGCACGATAAGTATATTATCAAACAAGAATACATGAGCCATTTTGCAACATTTTATGGTAATACATAAAAAATATTTCTTAGCTTTTTCCAATCTATCCTACAGTGTCGAATCAAAAAAACCAATGAACAAGAATGAGTAATGCTATCTTTAAAGCCATAAGCAGACAGTAAAGCTGGTTTTTAACAGCGCTTAAATCCTTAAAGTGACATCACTATCGAAGATAACCCGATTTTACTTCAGCGATTGAAGCTCAATTGTAAAAACTAGGTAAAATTTATATCCAATTTCGCGTTTAAAAATCTATCCTATTTGCAAAAAGTCCCTCTGTAAAATCATCACTTATCAATCTTGCTTGATCAGAAACAATTAGGAAAACATTATTCTCTACCAAAGAATAAAAAAAAATACAAAAATCAAAGATTTGTGCAAGTAATACATTTGTTTAAATAAAGTTCTCTGGTTATCTAGTACTCGTGTTCAGGATGTTGAGGATTATAGCTGTTGTTATCTTGTAAATATGGTTTTCTCTTTTCCACAAACACATGATAAAACTGAGAATGGTTTCCTTTATTTTTAAAACAGCGCTCCTTCAGCTGAAAAAAGACTTAAACTTGTTTTTCTTATTTTGAAAAGTAATTATTAAAGAATACAGTATTTATTTCTTTGCCAGTTTAAGATTTCGTGCAAATTGATTCATTTTCAAAAATTATTGTGTTCAACAGCTTTACATCGATATTCGCTGAGTAAGGTTCAATCAGACCTGCATCCAAAGTCATCCGAAATCTGTTCTGAATACCAAAACAAACCGGTTGTGTGTCACAGTCGTTTGGTTTTGGTTACTAGAATAAAATCAAAATAAAAGAATTTAAGTTGATTATTATCTTCTTTAGTTAAATTCTAATGTGAGTTTAATATACCTTGGTTTATTATTGTAGATTATGTCCTTTTTCTTTTTGGAATTTTATAATAGGTGTGTTAGCTAAAAGAATGCACTATAGCACCTTGGACCACTACATTTCAAAAGTACATTAATTTATTCCAACCATATAATAAAAAATTACTATAATTCTGCAATTCGTATTATTACCGTAATCGAAAATAAGAGAACAGGTAACATGGAAACAATTTACACTGCGTGTCTATATCAATGAATTATCATCAGGAAGGAACAATTGCGAAATTAAAACACATTAAAGAAAAGGCCATGATCTAGAAAATCATAGTTTTCAAATTTTATTTTTGTTCTATGCGTTGATTTTTGATCATATTGTATATACATATAATAAAAAATTGAGAAACATCCTTTATATAAATAAATACATATATATTTGAGAATAACAATCTTTTAAATTTACAAGTAATTATATTCGCCGTACACTCAAGCTGAGGTTTACACGTAGTTCATTCACAAACCAGAATTCAACAGAATATCTTTAAGAGAAAAAAATAAAAGTCGAGGTATATGAGATCAATAACAAAAGTTACTAATGGAAAATATGATGTCAAAACTGATAAAGAAACTAATGGAGACTAATATATATATATATGAAACCCATGTATTGTTATTGTTTACAGAGCTCAATAAAAAACATTGCACATAGAGTAGGGATAACAGGTTATAAGATAGAAAGTTAACAACAGCGTTTCAGAGCTCTTTTGAACTTACAACTTAGATAAGTATTATTAGTTTTTCTTTGTGTTTTACAGCAATTATTATTATATGTACGTGATTCATAATCTGAATTGATCATTCTTGCGACTTCTAGGGCTCCACCAACAAGATATCGCACAAAATGATCTCCTGCTAAAGATCCAATAGCAAACATACTGTCATCTTGTTCACAGTTATACCCATCGAATGTCACTTTTTCTTGTAGAAACGAATCGATGTCACTTATTCTTCCTATGCATATTGCCATCAAACATAGCGGTTCCTGTAAACTTGTTGAATATAGTTGCTTGTTTCACTATATAAGTACAAATGATCGGTTTTGTAATTAAAGAAAATTGAATGAAAAACAAGGTGGTTAACAACGTGCAAAATGCATGTTCAAAAAACTATTAAACGAACTGACCACGAGAATTCCAGTAGGAGTGCTTATAGTGACTGAACTTTCGTCAATCACTGTGACAGAAGAAGCACATTTCCGCTCATATAATGGATGATGATCTTTCCCCGTCATCAAACGATGGACTTGATGATATTCAGCATAGTGAGAGGGTGATAAGCGAGCCATCATTACATCTAAAAACGTTCAAAATATTTATGGGAAACACCAAATAATATTACGTCTTAGTTGACGTTCATTTCTTCGCATAACATGAAGCACCGAAATATCTTTTTTAAGGCAATATCGTACTATATCTGCTGACGATATTCCATCACCAACTATAATTACACGTCCACTTCCAACACCACTAAACAATCATAATAAGTAGGCAAAAACAAATCCAATATGAAACCTTGTATAATCTTCGCATGAAGCAATATCATGTCTTATTCGTGCTTTCAATGAGGGAACATCATGAACAATTTTCTTATTTTCTCTTTCATTCGGTATCTGAATAAAAGAGAATGAAAAGCTATTTACATTAAAACGAAACCTCAAGAGTTCGACATATAGTTCGTCCTGTGGCTAACACTACTTTATGCGAAGTAAGAGAAAACGGTCTTCCATCTTTCGTTCGACCAGTAGTTCTCCACAGATCACCGTCTTTCTGAAAAACAAAGCACTCAATTTATATTGTTTTGATTGATTTCTCAAAACATTTTACAATTGCATAAAATGATAATATATTTTAAAATGTAATAATCAACGATTGGGAATTCGTGAAAAAACTTTGGAAAATAATAATTTAGCAGATAGTATCGCCTATTCCAAGCACTTATTTTCGGTATTTATGAAAAGAAAATATCAACACGAACCGTTATAGAAGTTACTTTAGTATTTGAACGGATATTCCTATCCAATCTCAGTTCTCTGGCGTAGCATTCCATATACGAAGCAATTACCATTGACGGAAGTCGGCAACTTAAAAAAAGAAAAAAACATTTTTCTGTAGCAAGTTTTCAAACCCCGATATCAGCGGTGTTCCAGCTAAACAGTCAGCGACTGAGTACCCTGGTAGATCGAGCCAAGAGGCAAAAGAAACAGCAAGCATCTGAAAAAATAACAATTTAATATCAAGATCATTTAATATGAGCTTAAGCTTAAGATATTACCTGCGGATCATAGTTGTTCCAACTTCCGCCAATTGGTGTTTCTCCAAGAACAATATGTGGAACCGCTTTAGAAGGATCTCGGTCCCAAAAAAGTGAAGAGTTCAGATTTTTCCCCAAATCAGCTTCAGGTCGAATCAAGCTATCTAATAAAACTGATAGTGGGCGACCAGATCCACCTAATTCATCAATGTTTTCACACCATGAGAGATCCTGGAATGAAATTTTTTTTAAAAAACCAATAAAAACAAGATGAAATAACATTAACCATTGTAAAACAAAATAAATCATACATAATTGAAAACAATGGTCTAATTAATAAATTCATTGAAATGTCTTTCTCACTTTGTTCCTTGTTAAGTTCTGGTTCATATTTTGGCAAATTGTATTAATATCATAGATAATATTTTGTAATGGCTAAAATGAACAAAAATGTTCATCTTGATGTCACCTTGTGTGCTTTAAGCACACTTCGTCGATGAGCATAGAGATAACAAAGAAAACAGAGAACCAGAGATAAAATGGGAAGGATCAAAAGAAGAGAGGATGACAATTGCTGGAGTCACTCCAAGGTTCTCCCTACATCTAGAGCTAGCACGAAAAAAAGATAAACGATTAAAGATATTGCAGAATTAGCAAAAAAACAAAGAGTCTAGAAGAATACTCAAAATAATCATGTTTTTATTAATTTCGCGCGTTAAGTGATCAGTCTAGTTTTGTGTCCGAAAACAAAGTAAATAAAATTTGTATGCGAAAGGTTCAATAAAAATAATAACCTGAAAGCTTTCGGCAAAAACCAGATTGAAAATCAAAAAAAAACAGAAAAAGACTCAAGGTGAAAGAAGAAACAAGTTAATGATAATTTTTAAGGTCAAGATCACAAATGGAATGTAGAGCAAAGAAACGATCAGGTAAAAGTAAGAAAAACCAAAAGAAATTGAACAAAGAAATTAAAATTAAAGTTAAAATGTACTAACCTGGTCTAGAAGAGATTCCTCATTCTTACATAACTGTTCATGAATATACATGTTCGGATGAGGACGATCAGCATTGTAGTAAGGAGTGATGCCGGATAGGAAAGCTGATAGCGACAATCCAGCAGGGCCATTACCTTTAAATATGGGATAAATCAAATCAGCCAAAAGTGAAATTTCTACCTATGATAAGCACGTGCGTATCCGCCGCACGGTCCATTGTCTGCAAATGACTGGGGGCGTGGCCTAGTTCATCGATCGCGGTTGTGCTCTCTCTTTCTCTCCCCTTTCCCTCTCTCGTTCTCCCTCTGTCTTTTTTCCTTTCTTCATATATTCTGTTTCTCTTTCAATTGCCATTTCTCTCCTTTTCTTCGTTTTCCGAAAAAAATGTGAGTCAAATGAAAAAAGCTCGGAGAACATAATAGATTCTTCTTAATATTTTTGATATTTTGAATTGCAGAACTAAGCCACCCGCATTCTAGTTCTTTCCATCATATATGAAAAAGTTAAATTGAGATCATTAAATTTTAGAGGTCAATTGGTTACTCTGAGAGAGAATCGCAAGAGATCGAAAAGTTTGGCAACTGTTAAATTTTGCAACGGGATTTTTGAAAAACGAGCAATTGCCCACTATCGCTTAATGTTTCTTCAACAAAAAAGCTTCTAAATTTAGTCAGTGACGACATATTCTCCGTTAATATTTCGATGTGTAAACATAAGAGGGAAATTCAAGTATTTCAAAGAACAGAAAACCTGTGTGAAACAAAATTATTATTTCGTAATTCATTCCTTAAATTAGTATGAAGCGTGGAAACAAATGGGTTTTGAACTCTTATCTTAATATTATCCAAATATATTTTTTCTCAAATCAATTAAATTTCAGTGGAAACTGGACATTTCTCAATAAGTTGGATGAACACCTATGCATTTCCATTTTATTTTATTATTTTGTTTTATCAGAGAACCAATGTGATTTCGACATGATAACATGTAGTTTGATAACAGTAATAATCCATTTCTTAATGAAAATACAGTTATGCATAATACTTCAAAACGGTACCTCATGTGATTTCTACCAAACATGTTTAAACAGTTTAAAGCACACAAAAATGCTTGTGTAAGGAAAAATAAATAAAATTCAGTTGTAGAAAAAATAAATAACTGTGTTTGCTGAAAAAGTAAGCGGTTCCTCCTTCGTGCTTAGTAAAAGGATCACACACTGACCATTTTATCAATTTTCCACAGCTTGGTCTTACTAGTTCTCATCTAACGTAATTTTCTTTGTTTTCTTATCACTACCATCTTGATTGAGGGGGAGAAAGGTTCTTGGCCTATAGAGTTCATATAGATCACGGTAAAAGTACTATGATCCATGTTTGTTTGTGATCACTATTTTTCTGGAATTTTCTTTGTAGTAAAACAAAGAAACGTTAGCTTCCCAGTAATATAAGAGTATCGTCGATTTGCTCAAAGAAATTTTCAAATATTTAACTTGAAAAAAACATATATATATGTATATATATAATTTAACATGTTTATTAAAATGGTCCTGCCGGATATGAAACGAACTGGGATTGGGAAAACGTTTAGATTGGTGAACGTTTCTGAAAATAAAAATAAGTTAAAGTACTCCAAGATAATGATACCGAGAGATCATCGAGCATTCGGCGAGTATTTGCTATTTTTTGCATCATCAATTCATAACAATAACTATTAAATTCTAAAGATAAAAAAATAAAAAATTAGTTAGATATTCATAACTACTCAAACCTTCTTCTTCATTGGCTATTGTAGATTGAGCTGTGGCATTTAGTTGTGACATATCAGCGTCCGAACTCTTCACAGCATTATCACACTAAACAAATTCAAGAAAAACTAATTAAAATGCAGTATGTTATTACTTCTTTGGTATCAGTAGGGCTTAAGCAAAAGGGAACTGGATCTTGCTTCGGTGAGGAATCATTTAAAATTAAAGAATTGCCTTCTTTATAAGGGCTTTCTAAGGCGCTAGCAAACGAATGGTTAGCAATAGTCGTAGCTTCAGATTGGAGCGAATGAAACGATGTGTCATCAAGAGACTAAAATGAAAATTGATATTAAAAGACTGATTATGATTACCTGCATAGAATCATTGCCTTTACTTGAATCGGCCATGGGCGATGAAAATACTGTGGGACTGTTCTAAAAATATAATCAATATGTGAACATAATTAGAAAAGCTTTACCGAAAAAGGAATTGTTCTTGAAACACCAGAGCGAGGAGTTAAAATTCTAATATTTCTCTTGAAAATATCCCTCATTATATTTTCTGCAAAAAAAAATGAATCTCATCCGCTGCGAGATTTCTCAAACAAACCTTCTGGACTTTTTCCGTCTTCTCCAAATATGGCCAAAGTGTCATTCAGGAAACCATCTATAGTATAAACATTATAAACTAAAACTATTTAATAATACCATGTGATGAAACCACAGAATCATCCAAGGATATTTTCGGAGTTCGTAAACCAAGTGCAGTTAAATCGTTATCAAGTTCATCAATTTTTTTCCTAATTAGAAGTTTCTCATTGCCACTCGCAAACTTAAGCCAATGATCATACAGCTAAAATACAACTTATACAAAATCTTGAAAAAAAAACTAACTTTAGATAAATCCTTTTTGGATTCACTGCTTTTACTAGTCTGAAGTAATTGTTCAGCTTCCAAATATCTCTCAGATGCAATTAGACGGCTGACATTGTACCTTTAAAAAATAGAAATTAAGAAATAAGAAATTTCTTCAAACTTTAAAAGAATAGCTAAAATTCTGGCTTCTTCTTCTACGTCAATTAGTGCATCAGGCGTTGTAACAACAAAAACATTGTCACTAGACCGAGAAGGTAAAACGCAACTAAAATATGTAATTTTGAAAAGAAGCGATATACAATATTTACTTAGCGATAGCATCGCCAATCTGCTGCGCATAGAGATCAGTCCAGTAACTGGGATATTCAGCCCTTCTCATCCACTATATCAACTGAATAAATTAGGAAAAAAAAATTAAAACAACTCTGAATGCAGCAAAAGATAATTTAAGACTGAATGATTTCGAGCGCAATCGAACAGTTTCCATAATTTTTTGTAATTTCAACAGCACAGAAGGGTTCTTTTGTTTTCTGTAATTCAATTTCCAACAATAAACATAAACTTCAAATCCTACCCTTCGAGATAACTAACTAATGCTTGCCACATCTTCACTTGTTCAGCCGTAATAGGGAGGGATTGATATAATAATCTCGATGATCGGGGTACTTCTAATCGGCACCATAACATTGTCCAAACGAGAAACAACTATAAAAATTATTATTAAGAATTAAATTAGTTAAAATCTACTTCGGCGTCCATAGATGTTAGAGAGTGTGAATCAATTTTTTGTAAGTCAAAATTGTCAGGCCTTGGTAAATTTTTAAAAATAACTTTCGTAACAATCACTGAAATATAAGAAAAAAGCTTTTCCTTAACTTCTGAAAAAAACTTACAAGGAGTGAAAGGAATTGCAGATTCTTCCGAAGTAGGAGGAAACGATTGCATAAGACTAAGAATGCGATAAATATCTTTTTCAAAAAGATATGGTGAAATTTCTAAAGAATACATATATTTAAAAATTATATTAAAGACTAACGTTCGGAAAGCGTGCAAATATCCCGTACGGATATTCCTGGATTGAAAGATGGAAACTTGGTCAAAGCTGAAGTTAATAAAGTAGTTCGAAGTCTTCGTATAGCACCATCTTCCGGAATCAGCTCTTGCACAATTTTATCTGACAGCTGAGAAACAAAATAAGAGAAAACATTAAGATATGACATACATCAGTGCTCTTCCAAACTAATTGAATATTCGAGAACTCTACAAGTGCTAAAGACATTGTAGACACTGAAAAACACGGAATAAATCAAAGCTATTACTCTACACAGACCCAAGGACATAGAGGCAGAGAATGCCTTCAGATCATTTACATCTTCTTTGAATGTTTTTCCGCATTGGTAGGAAAGCGAATGCAAAACATGTGAATACACAGTCTAAAATTTGAAACATCTAGAATTAATGTAGGTTGCAACATACGGGACCACTTTTCAGGTAAACCAAATATTCTGCACAAGCTTTAAAAAATAACTGCTCAGCCAAAGAAATTAAGGAAGCTGAAATATTCCAACTCTCATTCAATTGTCGGGAAAGAAGTGTTTGTAGGCTAGAAATAATACATAGCATATTCAAAACAAGGAATCAAACTTTAATATCGAATCCATGATACTTTTCTTCAAAACGGGAGTACAGCTCATGCCGTTAGTGATAATTTTATCAAGTAAAACAACATACGACAAAAAAGATTCTTCATTATAAGTACTACAGTCCTTAAATAGGTTGAAATCCGATATATAGTTGAAAATATAATTACCTGATAAGCAGAACACTTTGAGAAGGAAACTTCAGTCCTTGGTGAAAAAGGCCTAACAGGCTGATTTTCTTTAGAATTTGAAAAAGGAGAATGGAGAAGAATATCGGCGTTAAAAGTGTTCATACTAGAAATAATTGATTGATAAGCTTCAGAGAATATATCGAATTTATAAATAAGAAACTCTTGAAATTTTCTTTTTTTCAATTTAAATCCTTCAAGGCGCGATAATTGTTAAACGCAGTAAAGGGTGTAATCCGCGTACAATTTATTATGAAAACGTTCCAACATGAAGTTCAAAATGTAACTTTATGTCATTTTTCATGTACTATGTGAGCATGATATTGGTGTGGTTACTTAGCGAAAATGTTTTTTCAAATTTATGTAACTATTATATAGGAGCAATTAATGATTAAGAAGTGCATAACACTGTTTTGTAACTATTCAAATGTAGTTTAATATTATGGCACTATTAATTGGAAATACAATTCATTTCAATAAGTTTACAATTAACAATAAATGTGAATAAGATTCATTCTAAATTTTATAATACATATGTTACTATTTATTCAGTTTCAGTCCCGTCTAGTTTGTCATTGATTGCCACCTAAAGATTTTATTCTAAATGTTGCAAGAAATAAAAGAAAACCTCATCAACTAAGAGCTCTAGTTTTTTTGCTACACATTCATTGAATCTTGTTGCGTGGTCAGGAGAAACCACGTTCAGTAATTCACGAGCATTTTTATAATAATGTGTGTGAAGTTCCACCTAAATTCAACACTGTTTAATTAATTATAAGAATACAAAACCTTTGTGTAATCTCCATACATACAATCGGTATGTGAAGAAGCTATTCTCCATCCTTTCATGGTTAGTTCAAGGGTAAATGGTTGGCCTTTTGTAATTTTTATAACTTTTGAAACTTTAGTCTGTAATACCTTCTTGTGTTTTAATATTCACAAATATGAGGTCAGATGTTCGGGGCAGCATTTCAGATACACTTATATCTTGAACCTACATTAAAAATCTGTCAATGTTTTATGAATAAGAATAACCTCGTGAGCGATTTCATGAACTGCAGAAATAGCTTCAAGTTCCAATGGCTCACCACTATCACTCATGGTTACTCCGTCGTCTTCATGTCGTTTTCTGTTGCTCTGAGCGATTTCTTCTAATGATAATGGTGTTCTTAATTATCTTGGCATAGACAATAGAGCAATTTATAGCAAATTACTTGGATGAACTCATCTTCGATGATATAACATTTATAGTGAGTTGTTCATCATCCGGAAACAGAAAAGGAGTATCTTGTGTAGGTGATACTGCTCGCGACGTACGATATACCTGAGCAGCTGCATTCCAACGAGCGGAACTAAAAAATATTGTTAACACTAGTTTATCATGTACTGATTACTCACTCTTGTTGTTTATATAAAGGAGAAACTCCTAAACTGTCAGCCAATACATTGGCATTTAGTGAATTTGATATAGGTAATGAAGAACAAATGCAAGCATTTGGGGTTTGAATACCCGATACGGGAATACAAGGTGTTGGTGGAGGAGATTCTGGTTCGTTTTGTTTTACGTTTTGATCCATAAAATCTATAATTTTCTGGATGAAACGGTAATATAAAACAACAAAAGAAATATTAACTTACAGAGAAAAGCAAAAAATTTATAAAAAAATTATCCGTGGGACATATTTTATACAAATAAAAAACGTTTTATAATATTTTATGCCAAGTGACTAAGTATTATGGGTATTGATTAAATATGATGTAGTTGGAACTAAACCGAGTAAAAATAATATGAGGACAATGAAGACTACTGTTTATGGAGAGAGGCCAAAGGCTAATATAGCAAAAGATCGAAAAGATAGCTTTTTAATAGGTCAAGAAGTCACAATAAAAAATTTTGTAACAGCTAAGTTATATATATACCTGAGTGTAAAGCTTCGTGGGAGTAGGGGTTATATATTTTTTCATTTTTGATTGTTTCATTTGTTAGTTTGTATTAAAATACAAAATCGGAATGAAGATAATTGTTTTGAAAAGAAATGAAAAATATTCATAGCCATCAAACTAGTGACTTATTAAGATTGAAAGTAAACATTCAGTTTCTCAATAAACAAACAGTAGAAACGAGTCAAGAGAATGCTTGAAGCTTTAGTTTAACATTGGTCCACATTTGCTCGAAGCTTTTCACTCGGTTGCTCTATTGACGACCATGCACATATGCAAAAAAAATATAGACATAGAAACTATACATCAGCTATGAAATATGAATCAATGATGTTAATATCATCAAAAACATAAAAATATTTTTTTATATATACAATGACACCGCATAGATGTGAATAAAGGTGGCTGATTTATCTAGATTATATTTTTATTATTCAACACGACATGATGAAGGAAACAAGTCAAAGATCTACTTATCTTAAACTATATAAACAAAAGTAAGGTTCCTCAGAGAAGTTCAAACTAGTTAGAAGAGACATTTGCGAAATGAAAGTATTTTTTTTGCCTGTTAAAAATATGTTCGAATGAAACAGAAGTTGCACTGCAAAGTGTAAAGGTGAGTGTTCCTTAGAATCTTGATTATGAAAGAAATCATCGGTTGGAGGGCTGTTTTCTTCACTATTAAACTGAGACAGAGAAAACAGAATCTACCCTTTCATCCTCATCCTTTATTTCTTTCATGTAGACAATAGTCAACATTTTCCTAGTGATATTTTCTATTTGAACATGTATGTCTTATTTCTTTATATTATATAAATTATTTGCATTTATAAAAAAATTATAAAATCAAATATTTTATTACTCACTTAACAAGGTAATATTTTAAAATTAGACAATTTATTGAATAAAGTTACAATAATAAAAGCAATCTTTATATATAAGTTGAAGACAACTTTATTTTCTTCCCAAGCCTTTATAGTAAGGAAAATGTCCCCGTTCGCCGAATCGGGAGAAACGTGGTTTTCCTTCATCCATACTTGATCCTATAAATATTATTTTACTATTTTGAGCATGTCATTACAAACACATTTAATTCATTATTCTACTATATTAAATCTGAAACATACTTAGTGCTCTTCCCATAAAATCGGGTTCTGCCACAAAATAAAGCACAGATCTAATAAAAATAAATAATTTAATTATATATTTTTCTTTCATACCCATCCGAAACAATATTTGGTTCCTGGTTATCAGAGCTTGCAACCAAGGTGGAGAAAGCAATGATGCAGAGTATAGCGGTTAGCATCTTGACCTAAGATATAGCATTAATTAGGAAATTCGGAGGAAGAAAAGAAAGAAATTAGAGAATTCTTATAAGAACTGAAATTATCTAGCATGAAATAAGACAATTTTTAGTAATAAAATATGAAAAAGGAAGCATGTCAGCTCATCAAGATGTTCTCACATATACCGAGACTAAAAATATAAGATTCATTTTGAACATTTTATGAATGAATACATATTAAAAAGATCGAATATATATATATATATATTTATAATGTGCTTTTATTATATGATTATTAATTTAATTATTCAGTTAAATATTCTAAATTTGAAATGTTTCAGATTATTGTTAATATTTTAAATCAAAGAATCCAAAGAAGAATCAGAACATTTTTTTTAATAAGAGCCATTCGCAAATGAATATTTCTTTTTGAAAATATTTAATTCAATAATATGAGACTATGATGTATGCCGAAATGAACTTTCAGCTTTCTATAAAATCAGTACCTACTACTTAAACATTTAAATTATCAAAAATGAAATATTTATATATTGAGGCAAAGTGATTTTCGAACATGTTATGAAATTTCACAAAAAAAATGTAAAAAAAACTTTTAAAAAACAAAAGATTTTTAATTTTTTTGTTCGTCAAAAGCTAAGAAAGCATCTAATTTGCTTTGAGAAATAATATGCATACATATGTTGATGTTAGAGTAATCAACACTTTCAAATCTGAAAATAAAAATTTAAAAACGTCATGGTTATTTCCCAACCATACTTTTAAATCTTATTCACATACTAAATTGAAATAAACAATACATCTTTCTGAAAAGTTTAAAAATATTGCTTCAGGCATAAGACTTATATCTCCTGGATAAATCTGAATAATACTCAATTGGACGGAAAATATTATGTCTTTTAAAAGATATTCCGGCTAATTTTTTTCATTTTACACACAATATGGGACCGTTGCAAACATCTAACATCAATGTTTGAAACATACACAATATAATCAAAACGCCTTCTTATTATTCTATATATTATATAATTGCCCTTTTTTTTGGCCTTTGTCATCATGACCCCAAATATTCCTGTCATATTGCCCCTGTTGATAACAAACGGTCATTCCCGCCATTTGATATCAGCAGAACTTCAAAGATTTTCTATACTATATGCAATTTTATAAATAAGCACAAACTAGATGTTACTTTCAGATTAAGAAAGTATACATTATGTTGAGCTGAGTAATTTGCATTGCCTATTTTTCTAAATATGTTTATAAACTTATGCTAAAACGTTTATCATTTATTTTTAATAATCTCATGTGATCATTTTCTAGAAACTAGAATGTCCGGTTTTGGATTTGCAATTGATCGCGGGGGAACGTTCACAGATGTTTGCGTTTTTAAGCCTAATGGTACCACAAGAATTCTAAAGGTAGTTGCACTAATAAATAACAAAAAAAAATTAAATATTCTTTTGGAAAAAAAAAGTTAATTGCCCATTGTTTAGGTATTATCCGAAGACCCTGCTAATTATGTTGACGCTCCTACAGAAGCTATTAGAAAAGTTCTGGAAGAAGAGCTAGGCAAAGTAATTCCACGTAATACGCCTATACCTACTGGTAATAACAATTATATTAAAAAAAAACTAAACTCCGTATTAAAGAACATATCAAATGGGTCAGAATGGGAACTACTGTTGCCACGAACGCCTTATTGGAAAGAAAAGGAGAAAGAATAGCATTGGTTATCACTAAAGGGTTCCGCGACTTATTATCCATTGGAAATCAGAGTCGACCAAAGATTTTTGAGTTCAATATTCAAATCCCAGAAGTAAAAAATCATAATATAGAAATGGTGTTCAAAAATACATTATATTTATTTATAGATATTGTATGAAGATGTAGTAGAAGTAGATGAAAGAGTTATACCTTATCAAGAGGATTGCCAACTGTCTGACGAGTTAAAGACTGTACAAACTACAAATGGATTAAAGGTACATTTGTCACAAATTACTTTTGATAACATTAAATGTTTGAAGGTTTCTATTCAAAAGGAAATAAATCGTGATGAAGTTCGGAAAAACTTACAAAGTATTCTGAATAAAGGAATAACTAGCATTGCTGTTGTACTTCTTCATTCATTTATGTGAGTTGAATTTTAAAGACTCTGCGATATACTTGAATTAGAAATACGATGATGAAGAACCATATCGTTTTTTAGATATCCAGATCATGAAAAGATTATAGAAGAAATTGCATTTGAATTGGGATTCAAAAACATTTCTTTATCGCATTCAGTGATGCCTATGATCAAAATTGTTCCCAGAGGTTTCACAGGTAGCAGCTGTGAACTAAGATTGATTTCAAATAAAATATTACAGTAACAGCAGATGCTTATTTAACTCCAAAAATTCGAGAATATATAAAAGGCTTCGAGAGCGGATTTGATGGTGGCATTTCAAAAATTCGTGTGGATTTCATGCAATCAGATGGTGGACTGTGTAATGTGAATAGGTACGCTTGGTATAAAGAGTTTTATAAAAGAAAAGATTAAAAACAAGAGAATATGAGAATAACCACTAGTAGTATATGGGAAGACTTATTGTCTACATGGGCGGAGTCTAGTGTCTTGAGCTTGAGAAAATATGATGATTGAGATTATTCAATGTTTAATCAGCAATGTATTTCCTAACGCATAATCTGAATAATTTCTCACATTCATGTACAAGATATTTAACATATATCTTAAATATACATATATCTATAAATTGTATAAAGAAAGGTAGAAGGAAAAAAAATGTTTAAGAGGAACGTTTTGAATATTCTCTTTAGTATACATGTAATAAGTAATCAAATATTGCAGTTAATGAATTTCATGATATCGGAAAATTAACTAAGACTTATATTGAGTATATTAGAATAAATAAATTTTTAAAGAATATAAACTGTGGTCAAGATCATATAATCTTTAATGCTTTATGCAGAATTCTCAAAGTGATTTTCAACGGAAGTTGGAAAGAAAAGCAACTTTTAAGTGAAATGACACAAATACAAGAACATTCTGAAAGTTTAGCTCTAGAACTACTTAATAGAGTTATAAGGATAACGACCCTGAGATGATAACCAATTCTCAGGGGAAATATAGCAGTATATACACTTAGCTAATCTTTAAGACAACATAAGTTTCAATTGCAATTTTGAAAACGGTAAATTTTTTTTCTATATTTGGAAAAAGTATAAGTTCAGCAGTGAAATTGGAAAATAAACAGAATAATAAAAATGAAAAAGTTAGTATAATTTTACTTAAAAATTAGGAAAACTATATTGAATTCTGGGAAAATTCCTTTTAAAAAAAGTATTAAAGCAATTAATGCTGTCTCCCTATTCATGAAAATATATTTCTTGAATACTAAAACGGATACAGTTTTCAGAGCAAATAGCTTTTCCTTTTAATTTTTTTAAAACGAATTGCCATTAGGTTCATTAATTCATTAATTGAAGATTTCACGGATCAAAAGCTATTTTGTCTGGTCCAGCCGGTGGAGTTGTGGGTATTTCGAAAACATTGTTTGATAAAAACATGCCGATTATTGGATTTGATATGGGTGGAACCTCAACCGATGTACGATGATGTTTCAGATATGCTTCAATCTAATATATATTTTTGTTTATTTAGGTTTGTCGATATTATGGTGAATTGGAACATGTCATGGAGACAACGACAGCTGGCATAACTATCCAGGCACCTCAGGTAATTGCCAAAAAAACCTTTAACCTGTTTTTCTTTGCTGAATACATATTTTTAATTATTAATGATGTATATTCAGTTGGATATCAGTACTGTAGCTGCAGGAGGTGGATCTCGTTTATTTTTCCGCAACGGATATTTTGTTGTGGGACCAGAAAGTGCTGGAGCTCACCCAGGGCCTGTTTGCTACAAAAAAAATGGGTAACATCGTTGTTTTCAGTTAAAAAGTATTACGAGCAGAAAATCTCATTTAGATACTTAACGGTGACAGATGCAAACTTGATTCTTGGACGTATTTTGCCTGAGTATTTCCCAAAAATTTTTGGTCCTAATGCTGATGAGCCATTGAGTGTGTAAGTCGTAAACTCGTATTCTACACGAAAGGAAATAACATATTCAGAGAATGTACAAAAAAGGAATTTGAGAAACTTACACAAGAGATAAACACATATCTGAAGAAAATATCTAATGACTCCAAATTATATACAATTGAAGAAGTTCATAATAGAAAAGAAATTTGATTTTTAAAACTTAAAACTTAAGGTTGCTCTCGGATTTTTAACAGTAGCAAATGAAGAGATGTGTAGACCCATTCGATCAATAACACAGGTTTACATTATAGTTTTAATTAGAAAATTTATAATCAGAACTACAATTGATTGTTAAAAAAATAATATTTTTGTTTGTTATTTTAGGCACGAGGCTACGATACATCAGCTCATGTATTGTGCTCTTTTGGAGGAGCAGGAGGCCAACATGCTTGTGCGCTAGCTCAAAATTTAGGTTTATAATATACCTATTAGATATGTAATTTTTGTAATAATTATATATTAGGAATTGAGGAAGTACGAATTCATAAATATTCTTCCGTCTTATCCGCCTACGGCATTGCATTAGCGGATGTGGTCATTGATATCCAACAACCTTTCCAATTCACGTTCGAACCAGGTTATTTGAACTATTTACAAAAATAAAATAATATTTCTATAAATTACAACAAAAAAAATAAAATATGAAAAGAAATAAGGATATTTCAAATAAAAATATGTTACGGTATAAAAATAAAATATATGATAACATAGAAAGTGAAAAAACTTTCTTCAAGAAATATATTTTTTTAAATTTCTTTCTCGAAAATGAATATAATTGCATATACATATGCATAAACATATAATTATATTGTCATAATATCATACTATATCCTAACTTTATCTTTGTTTTAGATAATTATTCGCGTATTTTCGATTTGTTCGATAACTTAGCTAACCAGGCAAGGAAAGGTCTTTTTGAACAAGTAAGTAGTAAAAATCTCATGTAATTGAAAATCTATTTATAAATCTGTGTAAGTAAATTTTTTTCAGAGTTTTGATGATAATTCGATTGAATTTGAATTCTTTTTACATATGAGATTTGAGAGAACTGATTGCGCTATTATGGTTAAATCACCATTAAATCATAAGGTATATTACAAGTAAAGATTGAAATAAAGAAATATTGAAATAGGATGAGAAAGAAATCTGTCAATTCGGAAAAGTGTTCAAAGAAATCTATAAACGAGAATTTGGTTTCGTTTTGGAAAATAGAAGTCTTATAATTGATGATATCCGGTATTTGTGTTTGCAAGCATTTTATTAGAAATTTTTTAATCACAGAGTTCGTGGAATTGGCAAGTCAGGACTTCAATCTAAGGAAAAATTGCCCAAAGCTGAAAATGAAATCCCCGAACCGATTGCATCTCGCAAAGTTTACTTCCAGGTTTTCTTTTTAAAAAATATTTTATATTGTTATTGGTTTGTTTTACAAAAATCATTAACTATTTTAGGGTGGACATCACGAAACCAAGGTATATAACACTGATCTTCTGCTAGCTGGACATACGATCAAAGGACCTGCTCTTATAATAGATGCTAATAGGTAAATCTCAAATATTTATACTAAACTAAAACTTGGATTTAATTCGTTTATGTGCTTTTTTACGTCTAATTTTTAATTTTAGTACAATTATCGTTGAACCAAAATGCTCTGCTATTATCACTGACGAAGGAAATATAAAGCTAATTGTCACGCGAGAAAAAGAATTGTCAATTATTGCGGGTACCAATGTAAATTTATATTTTCTTATTGACAAACAACTATTTAATATTATTTATTATAATATTTTTTTAAAGGCTGATCCAATTTCTCTTGCCATATTCAGTAATCGGTTTATGTCAATAGCTGAGCAAATGGGTAGAGTACTTCAAAGAACCTCAATTTCTACTAACATAAAGGTAAATATCAGATAGAGGTTAACTAATAAAACTTTCAAAATAGGAACGATTAGATTTCTCTTGTGCTTTGTTTGGACCAGATGGTGGCTTAATTGCTAATGCTCCTCATATACCTGTTCATTTGGGTAACTTTCGAATGCTTTGGTTATTTTATATCTTCTGATTTGTAGGAGGAATGCAATATTCTGTAAGATTCCAAATTGATAACCTGGGTTTGAACAATATTCATGATGGAGATGTAATTCTATCAAATCATCCATTAGCAGGTGGAAGTCATTTGCCTGATCTTACTGTCATTACACCAGTGTGTTCAAATATTATTATTTTATAACTCTTTGTACTTTATTTTTCTTTTAGGTATTTTATCCAGGAATTAAGGAACCTGTGTTTTTCCTTGCAAATAGAGGGCATCATGCTGATATTGGTGGCTTAGTACCAGGCAGTATGCCTCCAAACGCAACCGATATAAATCAGGTATTTCAGCATGTCAGTTATATTTCAGTTGTTTTTAATATATTATAGGAAGGGGCTACTTTTATTTCTTTTAAAATAGTAGAAAAAGGAGAGTTTCAAGAAGAAAAACTCATTGAACTGCTTAATGCTCCTTCACAATTTGAGGGTTGTTCCGGCTCACGTAATATACCAGATAACATATCAGATCTAAAAGCTCAAATAGCAGCAAATAATAAGGTATGCTTATGAATTGATGTTAATAACTTCAATGTCATATTTTAGGGCAACAAATTAGTGTCTGATTTGATTTCTGAATACAGTCTAGATGTTGTTCAAGCTTATATGAACCATATACAGTTGACAGCTGAAATAAGTGTTAGAGAAATGCTGAAAAAGGTTGAAAAAACTTACAAAGTTTTTAAAATTAATTGTATCCAAAGTTTAGTTCGGAAAAGCTGTTGAACGTAACACCGATTCGGCAGTTTTACATTCAATTGATTATATGGATGATGGCACACCTATCGAACTCACCATATTGATAGATACTGAGAAGGTCTTATTAAATTTACTTTCGGTGAATAAGTTATATGTCTAGGGAGAATCAGTCTTTGATTTTTCTGGAACTGGTCCAGAAGTGATGTCATCATGTAATGCCCCTAAAGCTGTTACTATGTCAGCAATCATTTATTGCTTACGTTGCCTGGTTGGAAAAAATATTCCTCTAAATAACGGCTGTTTGACTCCAATAAAAGTTTGTCTATTCCTTTTATGAATGCTCAGTCGGCATTTAGATCAAAATTCCGGAAGGTACAATCCTCTCCCCTTCGAATTCGGCTCCTGTGGTTGCTGGAAATGTTTTAACTAGTCAACGATTATGTGATGTAATTTTGAAAGCCTTTGGAGTTGTTGCTGCTAGTCAGGGCTGTATGAACAATGTAACCTTTGGCGATAATCAAATGGGATATTATGAAACGATAGCTGGAGGTGCTGGAGCAGGAGAAGGGTTCCACGGTCAAAGTGCTGTTCACACACATATGACCAATACGCGCATTACTGATCCTGAAATTCTTGAAAGCAGGTGTGGCTCAGTATGTAATACCAGTAAAGTGGAAATTTCAGATATCCAGCTATTTTGAAAGAGTTTTCTTTACGTAAAGGATCAGGTGGATCAGGAAAATGGAGAGGTGGAGATGGTGTAATACGTAAACTTCAATTTAGAAGACCACTCTCATTATCGATCTTGACTGAAAGGAGATCATTCGCTCCATATGGTATGAACGGCGGAGGGCAAGGCAAACGAGGCTTGAATCTTTTGGTTAGAAAAGGAAAAAATCCGGTGAACATAGGAAGCAAAACTACATTAAGCATTTTGGCAAATGTACTTCTATTAATCAGTTAATCATGTAATTAACATTTTTATTTTTAGGATATTCTTGAAATTCATACTCCAGGAGGAGGCGGTTATGGTCCAGTTACAGAAAAATAATTTTCATAGATTTCTATACATAATTACATTTAAATAAAAATTAAATAAAACTTAATATTATTGAATCACAGTTACTTGGTTTACCCGTATAGATGTCATAGGCAGTTTTTTTTTCGAAATAAATTTTGAAACTGTTAAAAAGATGGGGAATGAATAATGAAATATCGTTGCTCTTGATTTTCTAAAGTTTTCAGTAGTCGATCAATGAGCATTGTTGCTGTTTGTGGAGGTGTAAATGGAGAAAAAACACATTGAAGATTAAACTTCTCAGTTGCCTGAAAAAAAGAAAAAATATGCAAAAGTATATGAATACAATGAACCAACCCAAAGTAGAACATTATCAGATTTTCTTTTAACAAACAAACAACGTAAAGTTTTTTCGTTCCTACAAAAATGAGCCATCTTGTCGATTAGCCTTTTAATTTCTCGCCGTTCATCTCTGGAAACCACGGGCACCCTGCATATCAATATGTGAAAAATTATTGAACTGATCAAAAACATACTTAGAAGTTGATAGACAGATTTGTCGCGAGGATTTATTTTTATAAACAAACGACCACATAAGTTCATTGAAGTTTCCAATCTGAAACAACTGAAAGTTCGAAAATTACATTAAGACATTACCTTGGATATTTCAAAAGGTATAGGCCTTTCTAAAGCAGCTTGGAAGTTGGAGAAAAATTTCGTATTCGACTCCAGTTTCTCAACAATTTTTTTTTTAATCTGAATGTTAAAATGAAGTACATGTCTAAAAATTAGATTACCTCATTCAATGGCTCAAAATGATCTCTTTTCACGGATAAGAGGACCAGGCATGCTGGATTATTTTCCCAAGGATATGTTATATAGCCATAGAAAAACCCTCTATAAAATATATCTGTATTAAATTAATCTGGACAAATCTCACGTGTCATTGAACTTCGGAAGACAAATAGGAGTCCAAATTTGAGCTTCAGGTAATTGGAGTGATGCATTTCCACTGACAAGATTTATCAATATATGGATATCACGAGGGTGTATACTGTATTTTTTATATCTAACCAGAGCAACAACTTGTCTGTGAGCTAATATCAAACCAAACATAACTCCCTGTGAATAAAAGATATACAAAATATAGAAAAAACACTAACGTCGAGCTTAGCAGCGCCTATTTGTGAAGCCATTGTGCTGGATAGAAAATCTCTATCAGATGGTTGCATTGGAATAATTCGAATTGCAGATTGTAATAGAGCAATATCTTCTCTCCATGACCACACACAACTTTCCATATACCTTGAACAAAGCGATAATATAACTCAAAATAAGCAAATTTACTTGTCAGTTCCTTTCAGTAATCTTCTCAGATCATAATTATCTCCTCTTTTCTGATATACAGTTTCCAACTGTGATCGAGACAATGTCGAGAGAATTTGATCAAATAAGGCATTCAACTGCATATCTAGTTGTTCTTCATTACGAGAAACTGAAATTAAATACAATAGGTTTATATAGTTTGTAAATATCTCCGAACCAATACACAGAATAAGTGGTTTTCGGTGACAAAAATATACGTGAATATCCCCGTCCGATATGGAATGTAGACTATCATCAAAATGCTCGATTCTTGTTACAAAGACACCTATCAATGCAAATAATCCACACCATTGGTCTTCCATGCCGCTTCTAGTATTTTCATTTTAAGTTATTCCAATAGTAGGGTACTTACGACATAAAAATAGGCCTTCCAGTTTCAGAAAGCACAAACACATAATACGGATTTTCAGTCAAATGATCCAATAAATTTTCTTCTGGATTCTGAGAATCTTCAATCTCCTGTTCGTTGAGCTCAACCATCTGAATCGTTCAACTCTAGTATGCTATTGCTTATTTTAAATACTTGATCTATACGCAATTCAGACATTGAAGCGTTTATTGACTGATCAGAGAAACTTGAGCTTCCAGGTACATCCGAGCGCTCTTGCATTCTATATACTAATCTTATTCATGTTATACTTTTATTAAAATAAATTATCGAATAACGAATGCGCTTAGAAAACCACAAAATTTGGAATAAATAATTTATTTTATTATGGCAATTAATGAAACTTTTAGTATGTATACATAATGACAAGGAGCAATCATCACAATTATGCATATATCATGTAAGAAAGCTTATATCTCTATTCATATCTAATTATTATGGCTTTGGAGCAAAAGTTTAGCAATAGGGCGGAAAAAATGTAAAAATAATTCAGTTGGGACCATAGAATACCGAATATTTAATATTTGTATGCGATCAAGTAACAAATTATAGATGTATAGCTGATATGATTTAAGAGGATAAAGGAAAAACATGCTGCAGGATAAATATGGCATAAATAGGACAGATCTGAAAGGTCATTTTTTCATTTTATATTATTTTGTTTGGAACATAATATTTATTTTTCTGAAAACTTCAAGATATAAATTTTTAAATTTCAGAATTTACAATCTTTAATACTTTGATTCCAGAGTTTATTATAGATTTAGATCTTCATTTGTCAGAATCCCCATAGCAGAGATGATTTTATAGAATTTTTGTAAAAAAAAAAATTAAGTATTAATACTTTACTCCTAATGGATTTACGTTTCCTGTCCAAATTCAATATTTCTTTTTTAATAGTGTCAAACTCTAAAATGAAAAAACAAATCATCAAACATACCTCACTAGAAGTTTTGAAATAAAACTATATAGAAATTTACAAATATATACAATATGGACATATAACAGGCTATATTTCAGTTCGTTCTAATAATGTTTGGAGATCCTGCAAATTGAATTGAATTTTCAATAAGGATTATAGCATTAACATACTCTCTGCAGTATAATATTTTTAGATAAAGTCTCTTCCAACATACGCTGAAGTTTTTTATTCATCTCTTTCATATCGTTAGCTGATTCATTCACTGGCAAAGATGTCAAAATTTTGCGAAAAACTCCTTGAAAATAGAAAATTAATTAATTTCGTGTTAAAAAGTTATACCTTCCTGTTTTGGTAGACTAGAGCTTTGTATAGACAATGGCTTATTCTTTATCCAGTGTTCAATAAGCTCATTTTTTTCAGTAATTTCTTTTTTTAGCCTTGAATTTTCACTTTCCAAATGAATTATCTTAATTATAAATAAGAATAAATAATGTGTGATGCAAAACCTTTTCAGTAGAATCGGAATATACTCTATGCATGGATGTTAATCTGTTGATGAGTTCAGCGTTATCAGACTCAAGTGCACTGATAGAGGAGACACTTTCGTTCCCATCAAATGTCTTGAATACATATGATATAAATGATAAAAAAAATATACTTACTTGGTTGCTGCGTTCATCAGACTCTAAAACTTGCCATTCATCTCTATCACCTTTGCTTTTCTCAAGAGAATCAGATCTCTTCTTTTCTTCTTTCAAAGCTCTTTGCAATTCTTTCAGAACAGCTGTTTGTTTTTTGAGAGCAAGATTCTGTAACTCAGAGATATGATAAAATATTTAATTTCACCTACCTTATCTTCATCTTTCCTACTTATCACTTCTTCTAAACTCATTATTTTATTATTGAGTTCTTCCTTTTCAATATCAAACTGCTTCTTCAAATCAGATATTTCCTTAAAAATGTATGTTTTGTATCTTAAATGAAACTTATCATTTTCATTAGATTTCTTAATCTATGAAGAATATTGAAAATATTTGTTTAAAAGTACCAAACATTTACCAGTTGAAAACGAGTCTCCATCAATAATAGGTTTTCTTGTAGTAAATTTGAACTATTTAGTTTCAGATCGTTCATTTCTTTGACTAACTGAAATAAAAATAGTTATTAAACATATATTTTGCTCCAAAACCTCTTCCTCTTTTGTGCCCCAATTTTTAGCATCCAGATTCTTTTCAGCCAAATAACTTTTTGCTTGAGCATCTATCTCTTTTTTAAGCTTCTCCATTTGCTAAACTAATCACAATAAATCAAACTTTTAAAACTTTGCATACCTGCTGACTTTCATTCTGTAGATTCTTCTTTTCCTCTTCCATATTCAACAGTTGCAAGCGAACACTGTCTAAATCAGTGTCCTTTTCAGCAATTATTGATTTCAGATGAATCTATAAACAATGTATCATCAATAAATATTAAGTTGAATTGACGCACCTGTTCTTTTTCATAAACTACCAATCTCTCCTTATATTCAGCTGAATCATTTTTTAATTGATCTATATTTTTTTTCTGATCAGTAATTAATATATTACATTTATTCAGTTCATCTTCAAGTGTTTTAATACTATTAGAAAAAGTATCAGATGTACTTCTCAATGAGGAATTGAGAGAATTCGACTTAAATAGATTAAAATATTAAAACCCTGACTTATGATATTACCTTCTCTAATTCTTTATTCAGATTATCAATTTGAGCATGTAGTAAACTCTCCCTATTGTCTCGCAGACTCAATTCTTCCTGTACTGTAGCTAACAATGATTCCTGCTCCTCTAGCTTATTTGAACATATTGTTTTCCTATCGTGTAAATTGCAGAACAAAAGTTATATGAAAAATATACTTTTCTTTATATTCCAATAATTGATCCTCTAATGCTGTAATTAAGGTGTCTTTTTCGATAATTTCCTTCTTATATCTATCGCTAGTAGAAGTAAGCAATATCAATTGTTCTGTAATCAACAACTAGCTAATCAGAATTTTGGATATTATACCATTTAATTTATTATCATTAGTCTGAGAGGAAGATGCATTTTGATTATCTAGAGTAGTTTGAATATTATCATTTGAGTTATGTGAAGGCCCATCCACCCGTATTTTTAGTTCAGCATTTTGAGTAGATAACTGTCATAAAAATATAACAGAGAAAGGAAATCAAAACAAAACCATATTCATTTCTTCAAAAAGGGTTTTCTGTTGTAATCTGAATTCTTCCTCTTGTGCCTCAAGCTTTCGTTTGAGCGATTCCACTTCAGCTTCATATCGCTGGTTTATCTCCTTATCCTTATTACGATTAATCAGCTAATAAATCTATTAATATAATTCACAAGCAGTGTACTAACCTTTGAAGCAAATAAAATAGCCTCATTTTTAGTTGAGTTGGAGGAATTAGCTGATTCTGCTTTTAACTTTTTTAAAGTATCTTGTAATTCATAGTTTTGATTTTTTAATGTTAATAGTTGCTCTTGTAGAGAGAGAAATTCCTCCTGGGATAAACAGCCGGCACTGTTCATAAAACTGAAATATATAACTGAACTGAACTTCAAAAATAAATAAGCAAATTACGAACGATTTCTTAAAGACGATGCCGTCAGATTGAACACGTATACGTAGTAACTTATAAGGAAGAGCCATGCAAATTACTGCGTATATGTATTCACTCCGACGTCAACGTATACGTTTATATTAGAGTTAAGATTCTTCTTTTGGTGAACAGTGGTAAAGCGTATTTAATTCTTGTTCATTGACATTTGGTAAATCGTACTTGGCGTGAAGCATTATCTAAAACAAAGTAGATAAAATAAGTTTAAAATGAGACAAAATCGCCCTTTTTCTGCAATTTGTATGTACAGTATTCTAATATATGCAGACCTGATGTATTAACTTCAATATGTAGCTTACTGTGTTGTACTACCTCCTGATTACAAAATGCGGATATTTTGTTAAAATATATATTTTGAAATAAAGTGTTTTTATAATAAAGTTTCATATTTTAAAATAAGGAATTGTTTGGAAGAAGTTATTAAGGCTTGCGTAAAATGATGAAACATTTTATATATGCTATGATGGCTATAAGATATACATATAACAGAATTGATAAGACAAAAGTCAAGAAATGGAAATGAGCAGAATCATTTGAATGATTAGCTTCTGTTGATTAAAAAATAATCTTCTTTACAACAGCCATATTTCATTAATTTATTTAAAAACTGATCATTTTTCTAAGTTCATGTGAAAATGAATACTGATATAGTTTCCGCTAAAAAGTCCAATTTATGGACAATAACATCATGTCGGCTGCAAATAATTTTATTATTAATGTTTTGTTATTTCACATCTTCATTGATAGTAGTTAATTTTGGTTTAAATTTAACATGTATGATAATTGATAAGCCTAATAATAACTCATTAACTTATACTAATCCAAAATGTGAACGATCTGTTAGCCGTGTACATCATTCATATGGGGTAAGTATAGAAATATTTAAAAATCTTCTGTCGTTTATAAATACAAAAATGTAATTGATTAACAAAATCTCTTAAGGGAACATTAAATTGGAGTAGACATGACGAGGATCTGTTATTATCGGCCACATCTTGGGGCTCATTAGCTGCTCAGTTACCATCCATGTGGATTGCAAGAAAATTTCAATCAAAAAATATTCTTTTGGTTGTAATTCTTGTGCACGTCATTCTAAATGGCTTAATTCCGCTTTTTGCTACTCAAGTGGGCCTAATTGGAGTTTTCATATTACGATTGCTAATTGGTGTTGCTCACGTAGGTCATGCAAAAGCAATTTAGTAACTTTTAAATAATACAGAGTTTTATTGATGTTGCCATATATTACTTGATTGATAAATGGTTTCCGAAGAACGAAAGAAGTACAGCATTAGCAATATTTGCAATAGGTGTCGTTAATTACACAATAATTCCACATTTCTATAATATATATATTTATATATATTATTTTATAAAATTCATATGTTGCAGGTGGCCAAATTTCCGCTATTGTTGGTGGTCCAATAACAGCACATATCTGTATTAGTTCTATGGGCTGGCAAGCTAATTATTATCTTACAAGTTTTGATTGAATGATAAACGGAGACGTAGATTTAAATTTTTTACAGGTATACTAGGCAGTATTTTCTGTATTTTATGGTTTCTGTTCTCAGCTGAAAGCCCAGATTACTGTAAAAGAATAAAGAATGGAGAATTAGAATACTTACGAGAGAATGTTCATATTAAAGAAAAATCTAAGGTGAAATGAGAAAGTTGATATTCATTGAAGCGGATTTGTAGAATCCTGTACCTTATCTATCAATACTTACATCTGTGCCGGTATGGGCAGAGTTTATTGTCCAAATCGTTGCTGTTGTAGCTCAAAATATTACACAATCGTATCTGCCTACGTTCTATAAAGATTTTGTAATGATTTCAGTTATTATGGTTTGTTTATTATAAAAATATTTCTAAGAATTGTATAATATAGAATGGATATTTCATTGCTATACCTAATGTTTGTTCCTTTGTTACACGACTGGTATGGAGTATAGGTATTGATTATATGAAAAAGCAACAAATTATTTCACAAACTATGGGAGTTAAAATATCTCAAGGAATATGTAAGATTTCATACAAATTTTTATTTATTTTTTCACTGAAGTATATGTTTAGCTTCCACTGGTTTAGTTGGCTTTTTCTTAATTTTTGCTTTTTGTATCAACTGCTCAAATCCTTGGGCAGCATTAGTGGTTAGCTCCTTGGTGGCTGCATGCCAATCACTCGAGTCTGCTGGGTACCAAACAAGTTTACTGTCACTGGCTCCGAATTATACTGAAGTATTGAAAAATATAAAATATTTTAGCCATACATTACATTTATTTTAGTCTTTATCTGCTATGGCAATGTTTTGGGCTCAATGTGCTCGATTAGCTACACCATATGCAGTAGGAGCAATGAGAAAAGTATAATAAATTATATACTCTATGTATGTATATATATAACTTTTATTAAAAATATTATAGGATTTACAAAACGGTTGGCAACATATATTTATTATGGCATCTACGGTTAATTTGGCAGGAGGAACAATTTTTCTATTATTTGGTTCAGGTTAGAATTATATTTTACTATGATTTTCTAATTATAATATTCTTTGAGGAAATGAACAAAAATGGGCTGTTATACATGATGATAACGACGATGATGAAATAACAACACCTGTTACAAGATTTTGATAAGAATTATCAAAAATATAATAATTAAGTAATTCATAAATATTCAGATATTTTTGTTTTTCTGTAAACAATCCATGGATAATTAAGATTTAAGCGTACTTGTATAATTTTCTTAAAATGTGACATATGACTTTCTTTATTTAAAAATCTAAAAGAAGTAAATTAAAATATTTGAAATATACTAAATCTATACCTCTTTATAACTATTTTTCTAAATAAGCTGTCAAGAATATAATGATTTGTATTATAATTAAGACAATGAAACAAATGTTCTAATCTTAATATAACTTGTCTCCATCTTATTGAGGCGATTTGATTCAAATTATTATATTTTTCGTGATCATATTCTGAAACAAAAGCCATCTTTAAGTATCAAAAATAGAAATAATATCCGTTACCGAAACCCAAATTTCTGAATTTTCTTGTAATTGTTCGCGGAAGAAGATTTTCTTCAGGAAAAAGTAAATGCCTCAATTCCAATTCTGTTAAACCTGATCGTACAATACTCAAAAAACAAAGAGTAGCAATTAGTAAATGTCCTTTACATTCACCCTCGATTACACTTAATTCCGTCTCATAAACTCTAGAAAGATTCTTTTAAACTTATTAATTAATAATTATTTTTTTTACTTTATTGGATTATACAATGCTAAATGTGTAACCTTATCAGTATCAGTTCCAAGTCGTACAAAATTTCCAAGTATACGAGCTTTCAAAACTGACCAACGATTTTCAATATATCCTTAAAATAGTTAAAAATAATTATATTTTATAATCTCATGTATGAATTTCTATATATTTTAATTTGAAAAACGATTTACCTTCTTCTATAGCTTCAAGATTTCCTGTAGTCAAAGTATTGCCAAATATTTTTGTGGCAATTTCACGGGTTCCTACACGAATCTGATTTTCAGTGGTATATTCACCAAAATTAATATATTTTGTTATAATATTCTAAAATATTATAAAATTAAAAAAATATAAATATTTATAATATATTTACTATTATATCATTTTGAGAATGTGGTTGTATATTCAGTATACTAATAGGTATCTGATCTTGTGTTGATTGAAATATTCGAACAGATAAAACAATGGTTATATTTGATTTGTAAACTAACAACTTGTCTAAGCTTGATGAAATCTAAATATCAAGAAAGTTTATAAATTTTTAAAAAGATTGAAACAAACCTTATCCGCATTATCAATTATAATTAAAATATTTTCTGTAATGGTAGATATATCATCATAATTTATATTATTCTTAATAATAAATCTTTAAAAAATGTATAAAATTTGATAAATTTACCGCCAAATTTAACTTTTCTTTAATTTCGTTTTGGTAATGTTCAACTTGTTTTTTGTTATTTATTGAGAGAAAAACTTTATTTTGAAAAGTTGAGTTATTGTATGCTTTTGTTAAAATTTTCGTTCTTTCACCCACATAGCCACCAATTAATTGAATTATTCCACCCTTTTCTATGAGAGATAATAACTGAATAAGTTATTATAATTACAGCTAATATACAATATTTTTACTTCTAAATAAGTTGCTTCCAGATTGCTACTTAATTCTTCTTTCCATTCATTATATATATTTGAAGATTTATCATCATCTTCATTTGTATTTTCTTCATAATTTGCAATACAATTTAATATATGACTCTAAATAAATATATTTATTTTAAAGAGATAACTATAATTATAGTATAGTTACCTTGACTATTTTTGTCATATTTTCAAGTCCTTGTAAAACTATATGCTTATGCTGAATATTATCGAACCCATCACTTCTGCATGTATATTCAAAAACTTGAGATTTCTTAAAATATTTAAAAATATTATTTTTAAAAATAGAAATACAAAAATTACCGGAATATAAGTTTTTATATTGTTCACAAGGTTCTTTGCACGTTGGCTACCATTCTCATCCTCAATAAAATTGTCACTGTTGAATGGTAATTCTTCCAAAAAAGCCGAATTTCGAATTAAATATAAAGCTTGAAAGTAAAAATTATTTCTTTTTTATTTAATATTTATTACCATGGTTATTTGTTTTTCCTGAAAAGATTATAGCAATCTCGTTCATTGTGAGGTCTTGCTTTATTCCTTTCATTCTTAGAAAATTAATTTCGGGAACAGAATCATCCAGTACATAACCTCCACATTCTCTAAAATATCAAAAATTGAAAGATTTACTATGATAATATATAAATAACCCAAGCAAATGAATATATATTGGGTTACTTGATTCTCGAAACGATTGTGTTATAAGATGATCCAGAAGATAAACGTTTTCAGGAGCATCATATACTGCTTTTATATTCTATAATATTTTTTTTGTTATAAACAGAAGTTAATTCTAAATATGTAACTGAATTAAAGTTTTCAAGTAACAAGAATAATTTCTTTTTGCTTGCTATTGTTTGCAGTTTTTCTTCAATCTGTAAACAAATGAATATAAACAGTACTATCTGTTTATAACCAATTGATGTAGTAGTGATCTCTCATTTCGGAAATCTTTAAATGTCGAAATAAGAATTATTCTAACTATTTTCCATCCACTAAAATGTTATTATTATTGTTTATATTATAATTAATATAGTTAGTTACCTATATTGCTTACTTTTATTTATTTCATAATCAGTATGACTTTGAGATGTTACCTTCCAAATATCATCCAAATTGTGTAGCTCAAGTTCTTTTCTAGTTGATACAGAACATCCCATGGTCAAGTAAACGCTATATATTTATAAAACTCTTTAATATATATTATAACAATCATATGATGTTATGATTTACAATTAAAGTATATTTAGAGGTAGAGGTATTAATTGATTTTGAAGCTTCTTCTTATAGTCTAGATTGATCACATGATCTCTGACATCCTAGTCTCTATTACGGACAACCAAAAACGGGTAAGTCGGATATAAAAGGATAGGGATGAGCGTAAAACATAATCAAACGCTTTCATTGTCTCGAAAAGTTTCTCCTCCTGATTTAAGCTAGTTTTGGCTAAGATTTTCATATCATTCTATTATCTTTTCTGTGCAGTCATTGTTCTTTTCTCTCGCTATTCGCTTTCTCATTATCATTTCTCAAATCTTTAGCTAATTTATTAAGCATTACCCTCTTCTATTAATCTCGTACATTTTTGGAAGTTATTAATTAATATTCTCAATTATTGTTTTCTTTAGTTATAACCAAAAACAATGAATTAATCAGATTATTATAGTATATTTAGATGTAAAAATACTTATAAAATATTAAATTAATAAGGTATCATAGTCTATGTATCTCTATACCAAAAATATATATAACTAGTTTATGATGTCAGTTGACTATCTGATTGATGATTATAAAAAGTTGCTTAGAGTATTGAAAGAACTAGGTTTAGGTTTCAATATAGTAGAAGCAGAGAAAAGGATCATCAAGTTGTACAACAGGTTATACATAATAGATAGGATTTATAATAACCGCATAAACAAGCTCATTTTTTTTTATATTCAAACCTTATTTTTGATTTAACAATCCTTTGATCTATTAAGAAAATTTTAGAAAATTTCATTGAGAAGCTTGAAAGCGATTAAGACGAAAACTTGAATGAACTTTTTCCAATATCTTCCTGTTTTCAACTTCAAATCCATGAATCATATGCTAGTTAACGTTTGATTATAACATAAAAAAATATTTTTTTTTCTTATAAAGATATAAGAAAATGAAGTTTAATGCTACATCTATGTATTACTAGTTAATATAATTTGTTCAGTCATATATTGCTATATTAGTAGTTGTCGCAATCGAAATATTTGACATACATACAACAAATAAAAGAATTGAAATGTGAGGATAGATATAGAAATCTTCATACAAAGTGTTGTTCTTTTGTTTTTTTTATATATTTCAATAATCACCTTTCAAAAGTTGAAATAATCAATTAATCAATTAGACTTTAATTTTTCATTTCTTTTTTTTTTTTTACTCTCTCACAATCTCCTGTTTGTCATATCCTTTTCTCATTTTCCACCTCTTCATGTTCTCCAATGTAGCAAACGAGTTGACTTTCTCTTGTTCGACCCTGTTCTCCGAGAAATATCGCTTAAGGCTATATCCGCCCTCGTTCCTTTATTCTGGCTCTTTATCTGTTCATACTAATTCCCGCCCATCACGGTCAGAAGCCGAAACATCTTTTTTAGTTGTGTTACATTAAATGCTATATCAGTCTATAATTTCATTTTTTTTGGAATCAAGTTAACTTCTAAATAATTTTAAATTTCTTGAAATAATATATGAAATATACTCTACACTCTTTCATTTTTATTATAAATATTTGAATCTTAGCATTCTCTCTCTGTTTTTTTTTAATTTTGAACAAAATAGGAAAAAAATAAAAAAATATAAGTATGGATATAAAATAGCATATTACATATTTATAATGTATATATTATATATGGCATAGAAAGAAATAGATAAAATATATGTAGGTCTATCAAGATTAACAGTTCGTTTAGTTTATTTCGAATATAAAAACTGAAGAAGAAATAATATAGAAATTGAAATATAGCTGAAATGTTTGAAGCTTAATGAAGCCAAGTGAACATAAGCTTAGAGTATTTTAGCTTCCAATTCATATTTTGTCTAAAAGCGTTGCTAAGTTTCATAGACATAATTCATTAATTATTAAAATTCTAATCGTATTCTCTTTATTTTCTACATTTTCATAATTTTTAATGAAATATCTTTTTATATAATTTATATTTTAGGATGGTTAGCCAAATGATTGGTATAGCTATTGTAGCTACTGTCCTAGTATCAGGTGAATGAACTTTTTTTTTTTAAATATATGTACATATAATATATATTTTTAAATATCCATCTCTAACTATTACAGTTTTAACTTTAGAACAGTAGCAATTTTCTATTGTTCTATGTTAGTCTGGTCTTAGACAAGATTTTCAACCTCAAGAAATACTAGTTTTCATTGCTTTTTAAGATATACCATTAGGATAATCCTAAACGATTAAACGCTTAGTTTTTGTCTGTCATTAACAAAATTTTATTTTTTTTTGATTTAGTAAAGAAAATTAAATTTTAAATTAATTTTTATAAATCTAGAAAAATGTATTATTATACTTAGTTGTTTCAGTTCAAGCAATACAAGATTGCAAAGATGCTGATCCTAAATGCACAGAATGGGCTGCTTCAGGAGAATGCACAGCGAACGCCGTTTGGTAAGTACCAAATCAAAAATTATATTTATCTTTCTTTTTAACATTTTTTATAATTTTTATAATTTATTTATTTAATTATAATACTATTGTATAGTGTATGATTTTAGGATGATGGCAAACTGTCGTAAATCATGTCATTCGTGTCAAGGAGGTGATCGTGCTTGGAAATTAAGATCACATATACAAGAAGAATATCAAAATAAAACTGATATTATGAGAGAAGTTCGAGTTGAAAGTGTTCGAATTAATAATGTGGAAATAGTAAGAATTTATAATAATATTGATTATTATTATTATAATTATATAATTATAGGACGAAAAAAGACAAAATGTTAGAGTATTTGGACGTTTTGTATTGGTTAGTTAATTCAATTTTATTTTTAAAAATAATAATTATTATTATTAAGAGTTGGAATGATACTCAAGTTGCATGGGATAAGAACCAATGGGGATTAAGTTGGCTTAACTTCTATTGGATCCAGATTTGGACTCCAATGATTGTTCAATTGAATGGGTGAATCTTAAAGATATAAAATGAATTATAACAATTGTGTTTACAGAGGTGCTACTTCAAGCCCTGGAACTGTTACAAGTAAAGTCTTGGCTGCTAACTACACTGGACAGATCTATCTTTGGGCTGACTTTGCCTTCTCCACACCTTTCAGATTCCAATATGAAGATTATCCAAATGATGAACAGAGAGTAAGAAATGTTTTTGCAATATTTTATAATTAACAATAATTCATATAGGTTTGTTTCAAATTTGATGATAAGAGACTTTTGGCTGTTCATTTTACTGTTTCTGAACAAGTTAAGAACAAGAATCGTGAAATGATGACAGATCCATTTGTTTCCGGATGGAAAATCTCTGACTTTGAAGTTAATGTAAGTTATATTTTTAAAAATATAATATTTTAAAAATCACAAAAGAAAAGGTTGAAACTATTACAAAAAAAGTTTGAAACCGATGGTTTCCCATTAAATAATATTTAATTTTTCTTTCTATAACACAATTTTCTTTGTTTTTTTTTTGATTTTAGATATTTCATTTTTCGAAACAAATCAATTTAAAAATTCAGATTTCACTCAATATATTTTCAAAAAATTTGATGTTTTTTCTATTTTCTTTTTTTAGGAATCACCATTCTCCATCGAGGCACTCTCCGATCCTAAAAGAAATCCATTCGATATTCAAGCTGACAACTGTGAACTATGCGTTACTTTAGAAAGAAATGCTGTATATTTCACAGCAGAAATGTTACTTCCAGCTTTAGTAACAAGTATTTTTACTTTATCTGCTGTGTTTTTCCAGGTTATTCATTATTTTTTATAATAATTATATTAAATTGTATTTTAGTTATCAAAGACGCAGTCTGTTCTTCTCGGATTTTCCGTTGTCACTCAACTTTTGGCACTTGTTCTCATGTCACAAAGATTACCAAGTTTCACCGCTCATACACCTACTATTGGTAATAAATACATATTTATATAAACAAATATATTATCATTCATTATAATCTTACAGTACATTATGCTGAATTTAACCTCATTATGACTGGATTGCTATTCTTGATTTCTTTGGTTCTTGAGAGATTAGCTACTACTCCTGCTAATATTCCACCACCACATTGTGTAGATCGATTTGCCGGACTTGTAGATCATGTTTTACCAATTCCAAGGGTAAGATTATACCTGTGAAATCTACTAATCATACTGTAATCTTCAGAATACCAAGCACGAGGATGAGTCTTTGAAATATGCTTCAGTATCTCATGCTCTCAATCATGTTATTTTTGCGTTGGCTTCTGTTATATATTTTATTGTTGTTATTTTTTCTTTTGTATTTTAAATAATATTAAATCTAATGTATTTGCAACTATTTTAATAAAAAAATATTTTTCTCATCAAATTATTGTTGCATATCTTCAAAGCAGGCAAACATTCTGTGCGTTTTCTTACCGTACAGAAAGATACAATCAACTTTTTTTTATTCAAAAAGTTTAAACAAAAATAATTTAATATATTACAAACATTATTATTATTATTATTTGTTTAAATAAGGTTTTTTTTAATATTTAAATATATGTATATTTCTTTATTTGATGGTCATATTCTCGTTAATCTGGCTCACATGGGAATTTATTTCTTGACATAATGGTCAGAAAACCGGTTGATCATTCATACGATTGATTATGAGACTAAATGAGCAAAGGAAAGATAAATACATTAAATACTCAAATAATTCAAGAAAACACAGTAAGCATTAAGTTTCTTTTCAAGTTTTAAATAATATTTTAACTTAAGTTTACTATGCTACTGTTAATTTTTTAATTTATAATTTAATCCTTTCCTTTACTATTCTTTCAAAAAAATGTTGAAGTTTTTCTTTGTTAAATACCTTTAATCATTGCCTATTTGGTGTCTTGTCGTTCATTCATTCATTTGTGAGTTTTCATAGAGTCTTTTGTTAGTTTCAATTTCCTCGCTCGTTTCTTTTATTTTCAAAGCTTTCACAAAAGCTTTTGATGACACTAACCATTTCTCCCACATTGTTCCTCAATTTCTGGATCTCCTTTCATCAGACTCTTGTGTGAGAGGTTAGGGGGAAAGGAGAGACTTTCTGCGTAGGTGAAGCCGGCTCTGCCGTTTGTTTTTCCAACAGTCTTATTCCAGTTTATCATCTTATATGTAGGTCCTGCTTTCTTTATATTGTCTTGAAGCTCCATCCACTTTGATTGTCTAACATTTAAACTTATTCCTTATTCAGCTTTTTGGCCATCACATTCATTTTTGAACTCCAAATAATTCATTCAAACATATATGAAAAGATGAAACTTTTTTTTTATCTCTTTCTTTTTTATTGTATTACCAAAAGTATTCAAAACGTTTTTACTCAATTGCAGTGTCGCAGTTGCATCATAATTTGAAATAGCCCATAGTATTGTCTTCCCTCACTACATTCATTTCAGTAAGGTATTTATTCCCGATTCTCCTCAAACATATCCAACATGTCTCACATCCAAAGAGGTTTATCGCTCAATTATTATTTTTTTATTAATAATTTTATTTTTAGCTGCATTATTCGGCTCAATATCAACTGGAATAGTATCATTATTATCTCTAGCCGGTGCTTTAATTGTACCTTTATTACGTGGTTCAGCTAAGAATAGGTAAGCAAGCTTAGAGCATGTTCTTTAAACGTATTTAATGAATATTTTTATTTTTTTATCGTTTTTTTTCTTGTAGATGGATGCATTTTTTTATTTCAATGGCTGTAGCAACATTAAGTTCGGATGCACTTCTTCACATTGTTCCTCAAGCATGTTTATTCTTTCTTGTCTCTTGTTAACCTTTGATCTACAGATACTTGGATTACATAACCACTCAGAGACTGATAATCACCATCATGAGCATGACCATCATCACGAACATCATGAAGATCACGAAAATTCAACTATTCCACATGAGGTATTCAGAATTTTTTTTTTATTAAATTAAAATTATTTTTATATCTTCATCTTCATCTTTACATTACATTATGTTTATTGTTATTAAGAGATGATCCATTACAGAATGACCATGATCATGATGACAATCAACATATGCATCATAATCATAATGTAAGTTTTTAAAAAAAAATATTAAAATAATATTTTAAATCTTTTTATTTCTAAAACATTTCTTTTGATATTTATATTCATTTATCAAAGACGAAAAGTGGGCAATATTGGTATACCATCCTTCTATCTATATAGGAAATTTGAAAGAAAATGACAACTTAGTAATAGTATGAAAACATACAATAATCTATTTAAGACTGACTTATGGACTATTACAACAGATAGATCGATGCTATTATATCTTTCTACAATAATGATAGCAATTTATCTTTTATATTTATTTGAATTTATAATTTATAATAGAAAAAAAACTCATAAGGTAAATTGAAACTTGTTTTTTTAATATTATATATCATATCATTAGTGTCAAATAGTTAACGAACATAGTATGGCTGGTAAAGAAATGCTTGATGAAAGTCAATGTTCTCTTGATAATTCCAAGTAAGTTTTGGCTCAGATGGTCAAAGATTCATATTATTTACTTTAGAACCATTGCTTCAAATGAAAATCATGATGCTGAAATGGACGAAGACACTGCATACTGTTGCGGATTAAAGGTCCTATCCTATCAGAGATTGTTTCATTATGCTTTTCCTGTTTATAGAGTCGTGCAGTTGTTATTCTACTTGGAGATGGAATTCATAATTTAGTTGATGGAGTGGCTATTGGAGCTTCATATTTGGCTTCTACCCAATTAGGAATCATCACCACCGTTGCTGTTATATGTCATGAACTTCCACATGAACTGGGTAAAATAACTTTTTTCTTGGTTTTTATTTTTAATTTATTTGACAAAATATGTTTTTAGGTGACCTGGCTGTATTGCTTGACTCTGGTCTTAGTATGTGGAAAGCATTAGCATTGAATCTTCTATCAGCTTTAACAGCTTTTATTGGATTGTTTATCAGTATTGCTCTCGGTAATTTACATATATATTATAATTATTGTAATATGTATATACAACAAAATGTTTTTTTTTTCAATTTTAGGATATAATAGCACAGCAGAACGGATATTGCTCGCATTTACAGCTGGAATGTTTTTATATGTAGCATGGATTGATATGGTTTATTTAATATTTTGTATTGTACATCAAATTATATTTATTATCTTGCAGTTAGCTCATCTGAGACACATCGGAGTTCATAAAGATCATTGGCTAATAACTTGTGCTCTACAATCCCTCGGCTTCTTTTTCGGATTTTTCATGGTTTTCAGCTTAGGGTGGCTCGAGCATGACCTTTTCCATTAATTATTATAGAAATGCTATCCAATTATTTTTGCTTTCTCATTCTTATTTTCTTATGTAATTTCTACATTTCTATAACATTATTTAATCATTTTCACATGTGAAATGAACAACTTTTCCTGTTTCATGTTCAATATTTATTTTCAATTTTATGTATGTATGTATGTATTGTAATAGAATTTGATGTCAGTTTCATACTTTTTTTTAAACTTAACATCAATTATATTCTTTTAAATATTATTTATAATTAATTAAAAATCTTATATATATGTATATATATAAATTTTTATATCAAATTTTTATTGTAAAATGATATACATCTATATATGGTTAGTGCAATTATACATACATATGTATGTGAATAGAACATATATCGGCATTGATTGCAATTTTTATTTCCTTTTTTTTTTAAATATTTTTCTTTTATAAATATAATTTTTTATACATATATTAAAATATTAAAAACTTAAAATGTATAGAAAATTTTAATATTTTATCGTTAAATTAGGATTTAATGAGTGCTGAAAATAGTTTTTGTTTGAATTCTGTATTCATATTTCAACTATATTTTGCAAATAATCTTTATAGTTAGATGTTATTGATTAATATATTTTAAATACAAAATTAATAATATTGTATTAAATACATATTATGTATATAATGTATATAATGTACATACATATGTCTACTACCATACATTGTATCCAATGATCTTGTAAATTCTTTTATTAAAACGTCAAACCTTTTTAAAAATTTATGTTTCAGATCAAAATTCCTTTTTTTTTCATTAATATTATAATAATAGTTTATTAATAATAAAATATTATAAATTAAATGATTTTATCAGAAATATTCGCATAGAAAATAAAAAATTGGCACCTTTAAAGAGTATATTTTGATGATCAATTGATTCTTTCATTTAACTTTTGAATGTAATTACTTTGAAATTATGCGTTCCATTCTAAGAGGGAATTGAAGAAAATGCTATTCTGATAATTATTGTTGTGTTAGTCTTCTCTGGTACCACTCTGTGTCTCTTATAATAATATATAGATATACATACATATATCTGATATATCATGATTTCAGCATTATAGGTTTTTTTTGCTAAAAAAATACTTTTTTTTTTGTTTTTAAATTGTAATATGTTTGCATTCTCCTTTGAGTATGTCTGAGATTCAATACACATACTCCGCATACATATTACACATATGTACAGAACATTTCTACAAGATTTCTTTTCCAACAATATATAAAAAAAATGAAGGAAATTCTATTTGTTTTATTTTCCAAACTTGATACTTTTTTTTTTGTTCGAAACATTAAAAATTTTCTCTTTTTTCTCCACTCCTGTTCAACATTTACATCGGTCATGCTTTCAGATACTTCAAAAGCATTTACCAAATGAAAGATGAAAGCTACTTCCTCTAACCAATGCTCCAAAAAAGCATTTGAAAAGGTTGTAGAGTTGCGTAACATAGGAGATCTATGAAAGTACTTACAAAATCACAAGCAAGGTTCAAAAGAAATATCTCGTATGCGAATATTTCAAACATCGCTTCTTATAGTTATAAGCAGCATATCAAACTTTTTATTTAACATGGATCACAGAGCTAACAAGACATTATGAGAGAATATGCTGAATGGAATAATTAAAATTGAAACTAAATCAGTTCTTGTTAGAATTACATACATATACCTGAATTATCTAGACATAACTAAATAATATTCTCCATTTTCTCCACCCACTCCACAGCACTCTCTTCATTTCCTCATTCTCTCTCAGTAATCTTCTTTTTTTTCCTTCTTCCTCGTGCATACTGAAACTTTTTCTTTCTAATCTTTGCTTCGCCGGGCAAGCTCTCTTCTGAACTCCATTAGATTTTCAGTTGTATTAATGTTACATCAATTGTTTTATATTATATTTATTCAAAAAAATTTTTGTAACATTTTTTTATTCTTTATTTTCAAAATGGAATTACATGCACTACATTATTTGAAAGATTGTAGATGTAAAATCTGCCTGTTCCATTTTCTATTTTAGAATCCACATGTCATATACATCGAATTTGCAAACATTTTTTTTGTTCTTATTACATCTTTGTTTTATTTTCTAGCAAGCCAATATTGGTATTTAATACTATTTTTCAACATTTCCGAAATTCAACCAGGTTAAGTGATTAACATTATGAACTTAATTTTAAATAGGAATCTAGTTAAAATCTTAAGCATTAAATGAATGGAATTAGATCCTGCCAGCTGCTGATCAGATTTTGCTTCATATGCTCTTCACATCCGATCTCATTTTCTTTATGATTCACATAAATAACATCCGGCAATAATAATTCATTACTTGAATAATATTGAAAAAAATCAAATATATTCAACTATTAACTATTAACTTTTAATATTTATAACTAAATCGAAATATTATTGAAAGAAGATATAAGAAAAATCGTTGTTTACATTCAGATGCATATAGAATGAAGAATAAAATGTTTTGAATGTAAAACACAGTAATTAACTTGTAGTTATGAGAAATTGATCAAAATTAAGCATTTTTACAGCAACCTTTTGCAACGAAACATACTGATTCTAAGAAGTTCAAATAGTTGCTTCAACTTTATCTAAAAACAACAGTTAATTGATATCTAGAAGTGTTAGAAGTATTTTATTCCTTCTTCCGATATTCCATAAGAAGTAAGAGACATGCTTCTCAATCTAATGAAATAACAACTCATGAACATAACAGTATTGTGTTCTTCATATAATAATATATGGTATACATGAATATACTATGTCTATCTCTTCCATCATTATTAGGTCTTCTTCTTCTTCTTTTTCTTTTTTTTCTTTGATTATTACATATAAAAGAAGAAAATAAAACTTATCTTTAAATATAAATATACATATAACTATGTATATTTATGTAATCTCTTATCTTTTTTTCTTTCTTTTTTTTTCTTTTTTTGAAATTGTTTATTGTACTTTTAGTTTTAATCAGATATATCTTATTACTATTCTAATTAAATAAAATATTATTTTTACAAGAAATCCCTTGTTGTTTCATATTTGTTCTCTCACCACCGTTTGAATTTCTTTATCTTTTCATTCATTTCCAAAAATGAAATATTTCATCAAAATCACATGCTAACAAATCTTGTTAGCAACTTTCAACATTCAAATTTGTCATGATGATCATATGAAAATTACATTATATTTCATTTCTTTTTTTTATTTTCCTTTACTATATCATATAATCATCAACATACGTATATATTTCTTTAATTATATCTTAAATTATCTTCTTTAAATATTAAATATAAGTATTATAATGATAATATTACTATACTTAATCAATTCCATTAATATTTAGCAAAATGTGTATGAAAATATTTTTTTTTATAAATCTTTTCTCATAATCTTTATTTTCTTCGAATGTTTATGACGTCAATCTAATTATATCCTAGCTACATTATTAGTTATTGAACATTATACTGAATTCAATCAATATTAACATTTTATTTTAAAATTTGAATACAAAATTTTTGATTTTTAGTTATAGTTAATACTTCAAATTTTAGTTTTCCTTTTTTTAACTATTATGTTACATTGTAGAAGAAAATGCAAAAATAGGTCAAATATTAAAAAAGATTTCCATTTGAAAAACTTAATTAGTGATTTGATGATCATAAATTGACATGTTAATATAATATATGCATATATCAAAGCTTGGCATGAACCCTTGCATAAGGCATTTGGTGCTCAATCCCCCCCCCCCCATCGCCTTGTCCTTCCTTCTCCGCCTATATTTTCTCATTTTTAAATGTTATGTAGTTTTACTATTAAAATCTCATATTATCAAACAGATGTTCACGACCATTCGACTAAGGAGGCATTCTTCGAAGATATAATGACACTATGATGTCATCATTATGAGTGCAAATGCAATAACTTTTTTTGTTCTTAAATAGTTTTGATATAACGAACATACATACATATACGTCCATTTCATCTTCAAAATTTCATTTTTCCTCTATATTCTTGAATTGTTTGTTTTACAATGGTATTTATATCACATGAAACTTTTGATGGATTTTTTTGGATGTTTCGTAATTTGAACATGTATCATCTGCTTCTATTCCTTCCTATATCAACTTTACCCTGTCTTTTTTTATCGCATATTATAATTTAAGATTATTTTTATGTTTTTCCACTGAGTAAAAATAATATCTTGTTTATCTCTAACTTCTCATCTTTAAAGATAGCAAGCTTACTGTTTTTACGATGTTGGCGTCATGAAGCTTTGAAGCAAAAAAAAGTTTTTTTTTAGTTTATGGCGTTACGATTGTTACTTTTTCTTTGGTAGATTGTCGAATATCATTCCTTGCTGATGAAGAAGCTTTTCTAACTTAAACGTTCAATGTTCTTCGATATCATTCGTGGTTTGTATAAGTTTTACATGTCATCTTCATCGACTACGTTGTCGACGTCGTCAACGTCACCCCTTCTAGCATCTTTCCTCCTCTTCGTCTCTTTTATTCTAATTTGGTCAAACTTGGTTTCGGTTTACAACATATTTCTCGTCTCTACGACTCATATATTTTCAAATTTCGTTCTTTTTGAGATCTGAGTAATCTAAGACATTAAATACTAATTATTACTAAATATTCTGAATCATTATCCTCATGTTTTCACATTGTTATCAATGTTGATGACGTTCGTATACTGATTGATTCTCATTCTGTCATAGGTTCTTTACGAATTTAAAATCTTTTCTTCCTAATTAGGATAAAAGTTCTGATTTTCAGTATTTGAGCAAGCATTTCCTCTGATCGTCGAGTTAACAAGCTAGTTAGAACACTTGCTTCAAATCTAAAGTTGCTTAACATCCTTTCCTTTAGAACTTGAAAAAAGATATTTGAACAACTTGGTTTTCTTCAAAAAACCCAAAAGAATTCAAATAAGTATGGAACCATATGCATGTGTATATATCTATGTTAATTGAAACTTTTTATCAATTTGCTCTTTTTTTCAATAAAAATTTCAAATAAATCGAATAGTAGCCAGTTAAATATTGTTAATCTTTATCATAATTATAAGTTTTGGTTTTCATCTAATTTTTATTTACAACATATAATTTTGCATGAAATTCCAATAACATTAGCTTCTACTGTGAGATGATGTAATATTACTCATATGTATATATTCTTTTTTCTTTTATACCATTTTCATACTGATCTTTACTAGTTTTTCAATTTTAACTTGAATTCGTGTTCCAGGCTTGATCGACAATTTCGCCCAAGACCCCTAATTTCAATATGTCAGCCAATTATCCTCAACGACACTACAGGTTAAAAGAATAACTTAAATTAACAACATAACAATGAATATTTACTTTTCTCTTCAATCAATTTTTTTAATTTCAGCTTATCAACTGTTCTTCTACTTATGTTTCTTTTCTCTACACTCCCAAATACTTCTGCTAATGTTCGTTTGTGTGGGCAACGACTAACCAGAACATTATTATCGTTATGTCGAAATCAGCTGTGTGGTGGATTTGTTCATCAAGCAGGTAAGATAACTGTTTGCTTCTGATTCAACGATTTCACAATTTTTGAGTCAGCAATGACTTTGTTCCTGAAGTGAATAACTAAAATCTTTTTTATCCAATTTTAAGTCAAAAATCTTGTATTCAATAGAATAATATGCTTTGTAATAGAATAATATGTACAATTATTCATGATTTCCGTAAAATTTATTAATTCCAGTAGACACGGAATCAGCTTGGAAAAATCCTATTCTATCTATTCATCATTCGGTCAAACGAGATGGAATTGCTACACGATGTTGCATGAATAGATGTACCATCAGCTATTTGAAAACATATTGCTGTGCTTCATAATTATTTTTATTTTACACAAATATTCAAATGAAGAAAATCAAGATTTATCATGTACTTATCTTCATTTGTTAACAAAATCTCCTGAACATCAAAGTACCGTCTTTATGGACGACATGGTTGCATTAATCCTCCATCATCAAGACACGAGTTTCGTTGTCATCATTCCAGCCACAATGTTAAAAGAATTTTGCCATTTCCGCTTCAATTCTCCATTTCGGACTGTTTCCGTTTGAAGTTGGTTGATCCTCTCTTCCCAATGTATTCTCAACTGATCTCTCTTTCTCTCTTTCTCCTCCTCCTTCTTCTTCTTTTTCACATTATTTTTTCTCTCATGCTCTCCGTGGATTTCTCGCATAGTTTAGGTCTCTCACACCACCTCTCACACTATCTCTCTCTCTCTCTTTCTCTCTGTCTCTCCTTTTGATCTCTCTGTTCGCCTCTTCACCTTTCTCTATATCGTCTTCTTCCCATCTTCATCTCCTTGTCTCTGTTCCTAGCTCTATTTTTTTCACTTGCCCGCTATATTTTAAATTGATTTTTGTATTGGATACTATGAAATAAAATTTTATTTTTGTTTGTCTACTTCGCTAACTTTATTGTACTACATCATCTTTACCCTGTTACCTGTCCGACAAATGTTGAATCTTTTAAAAAAAGTGATCGTCCTCGTTGTTACTTTATGATCCATTTTCAAAATCTCAGAATATTTGTTTGATACAAAACATTAATACAGCATCATAATGAGTTTTTATATTTAGTCTTTTCGTCAACCAATAATCAGTGATGACCTAGAGATCAAATCAACAGCCCATATGTACGTCTCAAAAACCCCCTCACACTAATGCCTCACGTTTCTCCTTGATCATTTTATCCTCTTGTTGTATAATAGCATAATTTCCAGGCTTATCAATTCCCCCCTTTTCACAATTTTCGCTTATTCTTCATTAATAGTAAAGTTAGTTTATTTTCGATAAATCTTGAAGATGTTTAAAGCCAGGAATAATAAAGTCGAATAACTTATTCATTTTCATCTAAAAATCTGTTAAATATACGTATATGTCTAAAAATCTTTGTATTATTAAAGATATTCTAGTAAAAAGATTAAATATTGTAAGAGTTTATGACTAATAGCTTCAGGACTTACGAAACATAAAGTACTATTATCAACTTCAATGATCACATTGAAATAGAAGTCATCGTGTTGACGTCGATAGCTCTGATTTCTTAGCTAAAAGGCATGAGATACTCATAGATACAAAGTGGGTGAATGTAATGTGAAACCTATTAATTAGTTAGATGAGATAATACTTGTTTTCCTCCCCTTTCCCCAATTTCTTAAAGAAATTATGACGTAGAATTCCCTCTTGTATTCAATATTGAAATATGAATAAAATTATTGTTACAACTTATAAATATTGTTAAATGAATGTAATTAGCATCATATAAGAAAATTTAGATTGCATCAAGTTGTTCACATGAATCTTGATGACGTTGTGCCAGACAACATACTACAGTATTAGAAAATATAATATAATCAAGAAGAAAATCGATAAAAAAAACTTTGAAACTTTTAATATTAGAAAATGAATAAGTTTGTATATATTGTGCTTACTATTATCGAGACTCTTTGATTCCGGAGGATGGAAGATTGTCCAGATGAACCACCTGTTCTTGCTTCGGTGATCTAGCCGAGTTCAAAAAATAATTATAGATGAAAAACATCTGTGTTCCTACACATTTCTTTGAACCGAATCGAGCAGTTATTTACTAAGTTTTGATTGCTATTTTAATAAAAAGGTCTATACAATACAATATATGTTGAAGAAATTTTAAAAAATATTATAAGTTATATTCATATTAGAGAAATCTTATAGTTAATATTTTTTTACGAATAAACAGGATATACATTACACTTTTATATTTTATAAAGACTACCTGAGCAGCTGAGGACCATATCATAAAATGTTACTGTTATAATGATGTTATTATCTAGTTATCAAAGATGTCGGTATCTTAAATTAATTGTTTTATAATGATATGTAAAGTGTAATAGTTATGTATATATTACTATGTATAAATACAATTCCAAATAACGGCCTTTGATTCCCTAAGCTACGAAATAATGTTGCAAATCGAGAAGGCAATTAATGTGTACTTGCTGAACTATCTGAAATAGATGTTCAAAGAAGATGCTTCTCACATTTTCTTAATTAACTTCATTTTTTTCTTCGCTTCTTTCTGTAACTACAAAAACACAACATAGTAGTTGACCTGGTATTTCTACGTTGGGTATTGCGTGACCAGATAACGAGGTGTCTGATCGGTTCGGTAATTTCCTAAAGAGAGGATCTGCATCGGAACATGAGCTAACTATATAAGCACATAAGGGACACACAAGTTGAAATATGCAACTCAGTTTGTTACGTAATCGTTGCGTCAAGCCGTACATGAAAGGTTTTCCGACCTGAGGTCAACGCTCTGTACGGAACTGAGGACGAAGCCGCCAACCTGGCACTCCACCCACCGGACACACACCATTAATCTTCTCGTGCATACCTGCTCGCAGAAGACTCAGATTCAACTTATTAAGCTAAGACGTGAGCAGTTCACAGGCCGTATTCCAATTTAATTATTTCTTATAAAAATCTGTGATTAATATCTTTTTATTTTGAAAACGTATCTAACTTTCACAAACTACTCATAATTTATGAATATTACTGTATTATTCTCCTTTTTTTTAATTTTGATTCACAAAATAATTATGCAATAAGATTATTTTTTTCAGATTATTTTTCTTTATTTTTCCTAAAACAGATTAAATGACGGATATCAACCAAATGAATATTAACCAGTTGTCTTACGACCAACAAGCGTTCAAGATGATGACACATCTCTGGAATATTGACCCCTATGCATATAATTCAGATCAAAAGGTGAATACAAATACTATTTCTTTGTTGAAATTATACGAATGTATTATAATGAAACTATTTACGTTAATAAGCCTCATATTGTTTCAGTCATCTGCTATCAACTCATTTGCTTATTTCAACAGCCTAACGAATCCCATGCCACTTTTGGAGTCAGCTGCAAACAACCAAGCATCAAAGAGAAAGCAAAAAAAAGTTCCAGACGAAGAAAAAGATGACGTAAGAAAACAATTTTCAAAATTTCAAAAAATATTTATATGTAGTATATACACATATACACATACTTTATAGTATTTATTGGTGATTGGATTACCAAATACTATTAGACCTTGTACCATCGTAGACAATTGTAGGTATAAGAACGTCTAGTACGTTGATCATAGCCTCTCTCGTCTCTATTTCTCCCTTCTTATTCTTTGTCGTCATCTATCGTAATCAACTGTTTATATCTCTAATAATCATCATCATATACTGATTTTTTATAACGTAGTGGGAATAACCTATTTTAATTAATGATTAATATTTAAGAGCTATTATGAGAGACGAAAAAAAAACAATGAATCAGCTCGTAGATCTCGAGAGCAGCGCCGCCGCAAAGAGGAAGACAATGCAAAAGGATTAGAATTTCTACGAATAGTTAGTTATTACCACTTTAGTTTTGTTGCCGTTCTGTTAATAACCGCATTCTTTTGATTTTTTTTACTTTATTTCATGCTTAGTGCGGCTTCTGCATCTTCGTCAAATCTTTGACAACATTCTTCGCTTAGCGGCAAGTAATTATGGTTCTTTTAAGGAAAACGAGCGGCTTCGCCAAGAAATGCATCGTCTTTATGCCGAAGTTCAACGTTTGCGGGGTCTGGTGGGTTCCAATCAGACATTTGGATGGCCCGCCCCAACGTCCTGAGTTCAGCTGCTTTCCTTCGCCACTAGTACCATGTATGGAAAGAAGGCGTCCTCCCTTTTTCTCTGTATCTCTACTTCTATCTCTTTTCTAATAGCGTCATTGTATCGGAAAATGGGTCCCAACGGCTTTCTAATCTCATCTGCCTTATAAATAACACCATGTGTATATAGTTCATAATTTTCTTAATACGAGACCTATGCCTAAAAAACGGTATATTGTCCGCCATCTAGGAATACAAAATGCTCAAAACCAGATTGTCTTTCGTATATAATGTATAATTCTTCTGCGCTCGTTTACATTGTATTTTTCTACCCCTCATTGTTTCTTTTCATATTTCTATCTCTCTCATCCAATCTCTCGCTTATTTAGTTCTAGCTGTTATTTGTTATGCAAAGCAGTGATCACCACCGTCATCATACAGTCAGTCACAGTTCATTTCTCTACCGTTATTTTTCACATGATAATTGTACTAACAATAGGAACTCGTACCTTCTCAGTTTCTGCTTTATTCTTTCTTTTCTTTTTGAGAACTCTTGCCTACGCGTTTTCATAGTCGTTGAACGCGTTTCTTTTAAGTCGTTAAACTTCGTAAAAAAAACATTCACTTCCTGAGTTATGATGTCGCTAATATCTGTACATAAAGAAAATATTCATATCAAAACATATTTAAGAGCTTACTTATTATTAATAAACTAATACTATATAATACAAGGTGTATTCATCATCTTGCTCTTTTTTACAAATGTATTAAAATAATTTCTTAAAGGGCGGTGAGGAAAAGGTCCTAAACCGACCTCGTTGAGAGGCCGCGAGGCGGCGCGTGCGTATATTTTTTTCCTGGGCGTCATCTTCGTACTGGTCACAATGGAGTGTTAATTTTATGTTTAATTTTTACTGTTGTGCACTATTATAACAAGAAATCTCTTTATTAACATAGTATAGTTACTCATCAAAAGCTAACAATCCTCTTTTTTTTTGCGATTTTTTTTATTTGGTTTTGTACTATTGGTAAGTTTCACAATGCAAGTAATGGAAGTTTTCAAAAAAATCTTATTTTTAATTATTCATTACCTATTCTATAATATATTTTATGTTAATAACTAAGTTAAAATTTTATTTCTCTTTAATCTCAACTGATTACTCTTTCTTTTTAACTGATTCGTACTTGTTACATGATGATATCAATTATTTTTCCTTGGTGTATAGTGTATAGTGGTTGTGGGTAATCTACAAGGTGAATGCGAAGAGATATTGGGTTATCTCGGATCATCACATATCTTTCGACGCTGTTTGTTCAGTCGCGTACACTCTTTTACAGTCACTGTTTGTAGTTTTGCTGATGAGGGGTGGTCCGAAGCCGTGGTTCAGAAACTATGTTATGAAATCCTATTTTTTCTTGAGCATGATTAATCTCGAATTCGTGATGCTCACAATTTAACTAGGAATCTAAGAAATTTATATGGGTAATACTGCGAGAATAGATGAAAATTATTAATTGCTTCCAATATTATATTTAGAGTTGATATTACTTTTTTGAAGTGTGATATTTGTGTTCATTTTTACTAATTTGATTTGTGCTGTGCGCACCTGTTTGGAATTTTATTTATTGTTCTTTGACTAACATCCAGTGCATGCTGGTCTCATATCCATTGCAAATCCAATGTTGAGTTTCAGATTCGAGCATTTTTAAAGTTTCCTTACTATTGATTTCTCTTGTCTGTCGTCTAATTGAACTATAATATGATCAATACATTCCTGATATTTCAAATAGTTTGAACAATTTTTGGCTTTGTCATGAAAGCTTATGATCGATTCGAATTTTTATTTCGTTAAAATTTAATTTTAAACATCATTTTTTTTGTTCAAAAAAATATTAGATCATTTATTATAATAGGTTTGCGTATTTCATGGTCTTGTAATTGACTCCAATTATCTTAGAGTCTGCATCGGAAGCAAACTCATAAATCTTGAAGAGAGCTGAGTAGCGGCCAGGCTGGTTGACAAATGAAATTGATTATGTTAGAGTGACAGCATATTGTCATTTGCTTTCACACTTTTAGTCTCTGTTTCATGCCTGTTCTCAAAGCTCGCTAAAACTGTTTACTTCTCAGCTTCTTTTGTCGAGGAGTTTAATAATAAGTAGTCGTAAGGTGCACGCGCTGGAAGGTGGGCGGGGCCTGCGACCGCGACGCACAAATCCAAAGAATGTTTTCTTGTTGGCGTCATTTGTTATAAAGAGGGGTGGGGAATGTTATTTGGCGGTATTTTCGAATGAGTGGCGTCTCTGTCAGCGCGTATCGATCGATAGGTATGTGTCATCGTTTGAACTCTTTTCTCTGCCGTATGAGTTGTCATTTGTTGAAAATCATCTTGTTTCCTTGTATAACTATATCATTTAGTACTTGTATTTTTGCCTTATTCGTTTTGTTGTCGTTCTCATTGAAGTGACTAAAGTGGTTCGTTGCTGCTTCTGCACATGTTTTCTGCTTCTCTCGCTGTTCCCCCAATATTGCATTAGTCGGATAGGACTATCACATCCACTTACGACATCTTTGAGTGATTGCATTTAAGCTTTAGAATATTGATCTGCTACTTTGTTCCTTTTTATTGTGATTTCCCCTTTTTAATGTTTTTTTTACAGGGAACACGACGGGTATTCCCTCTTTAGTCTGTAGACATGGCTGCTATTAGAAAAAAGGTAAAATTTATTTAATTAACCATCACTTTAATTATGAATTATAGTTGGTAATTGTTGGTGATGGTGCTTGTGGTAAGACTTGCCTTCTCATCGTCTTCAGCAAAGACCAGTTCCCTGATGTATATGTACCCACTGTATTCGAAAACTATGTTGCCGATATCGAGGTAGATGGTAAGCAGGTATGTTTTTTTTATTGTTTATTTTGGATTTATTATGTATATTTTAAGGTTGAATTAGCCCTATGGGATACTGCTGGACAAGAAGATTATGATCGTTTGCGGCCACTCTCATATCCTGATACTGATGTGATCCTCATGTGTTTCAGTATTGATTCACCAGATTCTCTTGAGAATATTCCTGAAAAATGGACTCCTGAGGTCAGTTAAAATATATATTTAATATTTATATGATAATTATCTTAGGTTCGGCATTTCTGTCCTAATGTTCCTATTATTCTTGTTGGAAACAAAAAGGATTTAAGAAATGATCCACAAACTGTTAGGGAACTAGCTAAGATGAAACAGGTGTTAATTTTTATATAATTGTTTTTGTTACGTTTCAAATCCAGGAGCCTGTCAAGCCAGAACAAGGACGAGCTATTGCTGAACAAATTGGCGCTTTTGCTTATTTGGAATGCTCTGCTAAAACCAAGGACGTAAGTAGTTTTATCGAATTATAGTAATATTTACTTTTGAATGTTTAGGGAATTCGTGAGGTATTCGAAAAGGCAACTCAAGCAGCTCTCCAGCAGAAAAAGAAGAAAAAGAGCAAGTGCACACTCCTATAGATGGTATTTTCTTCATGATAATGTGCATGATATAATCGAGCTATTTATTATTCACAGCTTTTGCCAATCAAGTCATTAGCTGTCTTAGTTGTCTCAACCTCTTATAGTATCTATTTCCCCCTTGTTTTCGTATCATTTCTTTCGATGCGGTTCTATACACTCCTTCTTCTGTCGCCCTCTTTTCACTAAATGCTTTGTAAATTCTGTCGACAACTTCCTGCTACAGCCTGCTCCACTTGCAATCTTGTACAAGACTGGGCAATTGTTGCTTAATTGTAATCGAGTTTTTGTTCATTATGATAAATTTTCTAACTACTGATACATGTATATCTTTATTTAACCGATGTCAAACATAATATTACAACCGGGATTAACATGCTCTTTCTAAAGTGTAATGCCTTTAACTATTCCATTGCTATTGAAAAATACGGTCCAGTATGTTATTGTCAGCATATACTGGGTGAGTAATGTCTAATCCATATACCTGTAATTGATATTTAGTTTGTGACGAACCGTTAATGTTTTATAACTATTTTCTCCAAAGATAAGAAGTTATTTACCTGAGACTGAGCTCTTGTAATGGCTTCTGTGGCATTGTTGTTTCCGGACCAACTGCGACGTGCTATTCCATTGCAAACATCCCAGTTTAGCATTGATTCTGCTCTACATTGAGCTTGCTACAAACAAAGAACATTTTTGGCATAGTTTATATAAGTTTTAGCATTTTTTAGCTTTAAAAATAAATTATATTTTGTTTCTTGAAACCATATATATGTAAGATTTTTTTTACCATCCGTTTGACGAATTTTTTACCTTCATTTTCGCTGTATATCTTAAAAAGCTTTTATCTCTCTAGGGTATTAGTTTGTAACGCCTGAACGACTCAGAGATAACAGCGTATCTATCTTTCTTTTTCTTGATAGATAACGACAGTATTAAGTACTGTTAAATTATTGCGATGTAATGTTGAAACAATGAAAAAAAGGTTACCTCGGTACCATCCAATAGCATACCAAAACCTCCGTTGATGACATCTCCCCATCCTACTCCACCACCATTATGGATGGAAACCCAAGTAGCACCACGGAAGGAATCTCCTAGAAAAACAAAAAAAATTTCCTTATGGTTAGTTCTGCTTTCATTCCCCTTTCCTTCCTCTTCATATTTCTATTTCATTCCTCTAAAATATCCCTTTTCTTTCCCCGTCTCTCTTTTCTTCCTTCCCTCTTCTGGTCTGTGTATAGGCATGTGTGAGTGTGTATGTAATGCTGTCTTGTCTGGTGCTAAGAATGAATGAAAACAATGATCTTCTAAGAGGGTGTCTTAGTTCTTACTAAAAAAGGATAGAAACAATGGCAACTAAAAGGTACATCGGTTAATCTTAAGCCTAGTAAAGTTTCTCTCTACCCAGGTAGAGGAAACAGTTAATAATCTATGATCTCATTTCATCAACATTATTGAAAAGCGTTTCAGCGGAATTTAAAAATTTAAGCTAAATTATAGCCAATATAGAGGTTCGCAACAGGAAATTATCCAGAATATATTCGCTGGACTTATCGAAATTATAATTTACTTTGTGTTTCCGAGTGGAAATTAACCATTCGTCAGTGATTTCACCCAGGTTATTTATAGTTTTATCTTTATATTTTTTTTAATATCAGGCTCCCAAAGATGAATATAGTAAAATTCTACTACGGTATCAGTCTTATCTAATTTTATTTATTTTCCTGCTCATGACATGTTTTTAGTTTCTTTGTGTCTTTTAGTAAAAAAAAAACTTTTAGAAAACAAAAAGCACAAGAGCACAGAACGAATTGATTTGTTGTAACGTTCCATTTGAAGCTTTTATCTGGTTTAGTGAAAAGCTGAATAGAACAGGGGCAACGAATCATTTATTCAAAATTGTATGTTGTTTGAGAATAAATAGCTATTTGAAAGCTTAACCAGTTTAGTGAATTTTTTTCTTTCTTAATCTTCATTATAACTACCTAAAGTATTTTTTGTGGCTCACATGATAGGTTAGACTGACTAGGCTAGGGGATAAACCACGAACACATTATCGTTTTATATTGGATAGCATTTCTCTTTAAGTTAATTATGAAAAGAGCATCGAATTGCATAATTAAGATCTTCATTCTCTAGAGTTAAAACTGCTTTTGGTTTTTCGGGCCGGATCCAAATATATTAGGGATCCTAGAAACCTTCAACCATTTTTTTATTCTCAGATTTCTTTTTCAAGTATATATATATATGTATGTATATATGTGTATATATATATATATATATTTTGTAGTTAGCGTATTTATGTCTATCTTACTACCATCTCGAATAGGAAGAGATGAAGAGGAGTAGAGTAAGAAGTAAAGTCTTCGCGAGATAGTAGGATATAATACATATAAGACTAGAATTGAGAGAAAGATGTCCTGATGATAATGCAGGGATCAGGGTACGAGTTTGTTGACGAAAAGGACAACGAACAACAGATGACAATAAGGACGATGCCAGTTGATGTTGACAACATAGATGATGATCATCAGCCCTAGGTGTTTTATACCTTTTAAGATCTTTTAAATAGATGTTTGACCTTGCAAGAGAACACATAGCTGAGTATCATTCTTTGCGAACTATTTTCGATTTCATTATAAATTTCTATTGTCACAGCCGAATCGATGTATTGCCTCTGAATGGCGTGTTGCTGTGTTCGGCTTATTGGCTCTTATTTCGTGCTCATTCTCTAAGGCAATGAGAAGACAGAGCTTTCGTTCTTTATACCAGGTTCAATACGAAGATAGGGAAAAGAAGAAAAGAAAACAAAAAAAAATAGAAAAAGAGGAGGACACGAAGGAAACGAGAGGAGAAGACAGAGATAAAGATGAGTGAAAAAGAAACAGAATAGCTATGAGACACAGAGTAACGATAGTTGCCATAGTATTACCTCTTTTATGTATTTTTGCATAATGCTCTTGAAAAGCTTAATCTATTTGTTTTTAACTTATCACTACTATCACTTCATGTCTAAAACGATAAAATACAGGGAAAACGTCTTCTAGCCCATATCAAATGGGCGAAAGGGATGTTTCATCTGCAAACTAACAAAACCGGCAAACACAACGGGTTTTATAGTATTTTGTTTTTTTTTGATAAAATGGAAATACTAAAGAAAAAATATAAATGTGTTTCCAAAAAAAAGCACTCAAAAAAACTATTTTTTCCCCTGCAAATTAAAATAAAAAAGGGCACACGTACCAATTACGTTTTGTATTGCCATATCGGCACAAAAAGCGCTTCCATCTGTTATATTTGATGTTTCACGGAAAGGCGAATCCGTACCAGATACATCATGATGATCTCGTGAAAGCACAATTGGAGCCTGAAAATGCAAATTTAATTATCCTCTCCACGATTGGATGGAATCCCAATCCAAATTATGTCACAGAAGACGTGATTTTCTGTCTGCCACAAGAGCACACATTAAACATGCTTGTTCTTCGATGATTTTAGCAGGAAAGGCGAGAAAAAAATCTTCTTTATGTGTATGTAAATAAATATGTGTGGTAAATGATTTTGTAAACATACATATATGTATAGGAAACAATCTTTTTTTTTATGAATATGTATATATTGAAGATTGTTCCAGGACATAATATTTTCAAATAAAAAAAAATTTAAATCTTATTGACACTAACATAACACTATTGTTTTAGTATCGATGTAAATTTTATAATTTTAATAAACATTTGAAAAATAAATATATATATGTACTCTTATTGGCTAAACAAGGAAGAAAAATATATTTCCAGAAGTTTAATATAGGAACCAAAAACATATACATATACATATACATGTATATATGAAATGAAAGCAAAAAAAAAGGGAAAAAAATTATTTTTTGCTTACGTCAGATCAGATTCAAAAATAGCCATTATTTTAATTCAAAAACCGAAAATCTTAAGTGATTTCAATCTTTCTTTTTTTAATAATTTTTTTATCGATATACTTATTTCTCATAAGAAAGATCTAAAACTTCAAATATAGCAGATAATGATGCTCGAGGAAAAATGCTTTGATATATGCATGCAGGGATCAAATAGCAGGCGAGAATAAATAAGAAAACTGCATGAAACGAATAAAACCAGCATGAAATAGAAAAAAACCTTATCTAAATTTATATCTTGTTTTCATATAAATAATAATAATAATAAATAGACTATAATATAGAATTAAGACAAACTATTACGTGTCCGGTAATAGTTAATGAAGGTAAGAATAAATTTGATTTTCGTATGTTACATACAAGTAAATATAGTTGTTTTTAAAAAAGCTTATTGAACTTCAATATGCAAAAATAAAGAACTTGATGTGAGAAATAATATTGAACATAATAGCTTTTTAAATACAAAAAGCTTTTATAAATGTCAAACTATATATTAAAGAGTATTTTAATTTAATTTTGATTCACTGTTTCTATACATTCATTTCCTTTTAGCTTGAATTTTCTTAAATTAAAAAAGAAAGCTCAAATAATTGCTTACTGAAATATATCCATCCTTGATGGCTTTGTTGAATGCTTGTGCAATTGCAATTCGCCCTGCACGATCAGAATACAAAATTCGAGCTTGAGTTCCAACAACCAATTGATTTTCTTCGGCTCCTTTGATCCAACGGCTATTATCTATATATTGTTGTCGAACAGATTCGGGAACTGAAAATACTTCGTATAACTATTATCTGATTATTAAATTGAGAATGAGATATGAAATATATTTATATTAAATATATAATATTATACAGACAAATTTTTTCGTTTTCATATTTATCTTGGGGGGAAAAACATGAAAATGACTTAACTACCTCATACATCATCTTTCGGGAACAAAAAAAACCTTGGTAGGTCTGGAATGCTTGATCTTTATCCTTTAAACTCACTCAAATTTGTTAACAATAGGCACTGCGGAAGAAGAAACAAGCTAAAGTAATTAGGTCTTACTCCCTTGTTGCTTTTACGCACAAAGCCGAGATCTTCCTCATACATTTCTTATAATCGTTATCTAGTTTTAGTTTCTAAATTCAGCCCGAAAACTGCGTCATACTCGTACATTCTCAAAAACATCCTCAAATAGAAAAAAAGGAATAAGATACTAACACAAAAAAAATCTAAAAAACCTAGAAATATAAGAAAATATGTTTATGAAAGAGGATAGAATTCAATGGTTAATTTTAAAAACTAAAATTAGCTATTCAATCACCTTTTGTGATTTTTCCAGTATCTTTACATGGAATAACTTTACTCTGATTAATTAAAATAATTTTTTATTTAAAACTTAATAAACTTAAAGCTCACTTTGGGTTTTAGAAAGTTGTTCAATCACTTCGCACGCAATCTTATCCGTTTTTCGAAGATCGTCTGCTAAACCGGATGTACATACCCAGCGGAATGGACCAAAACCCATGGAAAATATATCTCTAAAACAAAATAGAAGATGGTATTAGAGGGATTCAAATTAATAAGTAAAAAATAAATTAATAGTAATCATATATAGTCAATACCCCATAATATCTTGCATATAGGATGGATAACGGAATGATTTGTCATCCATTGCATTCTCTTTCAGCATAGGTACACCAGCTCTCTGACATTCAACCAAAAATGCATTTCCTAATAAGAAAATAAACTATTAATTAATAGGTAATACTAAAATACCGTAATCCCAGAAATACAGACCTCGTTTACTGAGTCTATCAATTGCAGATATATGACGGCGTAAGCTGCAAAACCGATTAATATAAGGTTAATAACATATAAATATTATTAAGATCACCTTTCTTGAACAAGTTCTTTAAATTGAACTGGGTTTGATGTCATCATTTCATTTGATTGTTCCATACTCAATCCAGCTGGGTAATATCCTCCCAAATACGGATTGTGCAATGACGTTTGATCAGATCCTAAATCAACCAAATGATCAGGCTCCTCAGCGAGACGTTCCCTGAAATATTATTTCAGTAAATTTTAGAAAATTGATTGTCACTACCATAGATCAACCACATTTCCAAGGTAACCTATACTTATAGTAGTTTTTTTGTTCTTATGCTCACGAATCCAAGAGATGATTTGATTCAAATCATCAGAATAAACATCCAGCCAGCCTTGTGAATATCTTTTAAGCAGTGCCTCTTTACTAATCTAAAACAAGACTCAGCCATCATACAGTAAACATGAGTCGGAAGAAGAACATATCAGCAGTACCACTTTTCTTTCAATATCTCAAGTGTGTATTGTTACCAACCTCGGCTATTACTCCGATGCAGCCAGCGATTCGAGCAGCCTTTGGCTGTGCTCCGCTCATACCTCCAAGCCCAGCAGTAACAAAGACAACCCCGTCCATAGTACTAAGCCCAAGATACTTCCTACCGGCATTCATTACAGTAATCTGTATTTGGTTAACTGTTTTTTAATTGCCAAATAATAAAGCATACGGTTGTTCCGTGAACAATTCCTTGAGGTCCAATGTAACAGAAGCTACCAGCAGTCATTTGACCATATTGTGTAACTCCGAGAGCAAACATTTTGTCATACAAAGGTTTTGTTGAAAAGTTAGGTATAACCTGTGATTATTATCATAATTATAATCTAAGCAAACAAATACTACCATTCCATTGGTAATTGTCATGCGTGGAGAATCCTCATGACTTGGGAAAAGTCCCATTGGATGCCCGGAATACATAACTAGCGTTTGATTTTTTGTCATTTTTAATAAAAATCTCAACGTTAATCGAAACTGAAATAATATTATTGTTAATTATATAATTATGAAATAATATTTATATCTCATATATGCTAGCTTTTTATGGTTTTTTGAATTTTATTTTCAGATATATTCAAATTTCAGAACCTGTAGATGAGCATTAAGCTGTCTATTAGGTTCTATAAATATACAAAAAGTAATAATACAATATTATTATCGTCCTTCATGTATTTCAGATTATTTTCTTATTAACCAGTTTCGTTTAAGAAAATATTGGAAAATAATAATAAAATAGAAAATGTTTTTTTAATTAAACAACATCATGAACTTGAATATCTATTTCTGTACATTATCGGAATAGTTATCTACCATTTTGTCGTAAAAAAGCTGCCTGAACAACTTTCGCCGTAAATGCATGTGATCTCACTCATTTATTTTTATTTCCAATATCTACTTCAAAGAAGGAATTAAACGTCATAATGTGTTTGCTAGAAAGCTATTAAAAGGACTTTTAAACATATTTCCTATAGAAAATATTTTCCTTTCCAAATTAAAATTAATTACTTTTACAAAATTCTCTACTCTCTATGCAATACCTGAATCCAATTGCTGAATACTTGACCATTACCTCCATAGGTAACCAGCTCTTCTGGAAACTGTGCAACGGCAGGATCGAGATTATTCAAAATCATCAATATGATAGCTCCAGCTTGTTGGCATTTAGCATTTATTTGATCAAGCCTTGGTGCCTTAAAAAACAATTGTTCCAAAGGCTTCTTTATTTTGTTTGAACCTTGAGACTAAAATTAGGCATGAAACGATAAGCATGAATATGACCATATTCTTCAAGCTCATTCTTGAACTCGGCTGCCAAAATTTCATGGTGTTCAGATGGCACATAACGAAGAATATTGCGAATAGCCAACTGAATTGGTAAAAAACATCATGCTGGATACTGAACTTTATAGTGAAACACTAACCTTTTTTTCTTGTTCATTCAGTGGACAGGGTCTCTTGGGAGCATGAGCAATACCTTTTGTGCGATTTTTAAAAGGAACCAGCGGCTTGAAAGGATCGATGAACAACAAGTCAATGTCCATTTTTAAGAACTGATTGAAATATAACTGAGATAGATCTCAAGAATGACTATGATTTCGGGCAATTCTCTTTTTATTCTGCGTTTTATGAGGCATCGACCTGTTCGTCTATCAATGCAAACAATCTCATTCTCATCTTACAATCAGTGGGCAACGCTCTTCAGGCCCAAAGTTGTAAAAACCAAGTTTACCATCTAATAGTTTTCTTTTCACGAAAAAAATACAGAGGAAAGATTTATGAAGCCAGGATCAGAACAATTAACGAACTCAGGAAGAAACCACCAAGCAAGGGACTAGTCCCGCTACATTATCACAATCTTAAACAGTTATATCGACAGAACCGAGAAAAGCACAACTCATTTTCAGAGCAAAGCATAAGATAATAAGAATATAGGGGTCAATAATTAAAGTTAATAAATAAAAAGCGAGTGTGCATACGGATGAGAGATAGAAGAATGAATGCAGATGTTAACAGGTGATTGAGGCTACATCATAACCACAGTTTGAGTTAACAGGCTACAACACTAATTACTCATTATCCTCAAGACTAAGGTGAGTAATTTTGGAGAAATCGAACTCTGTAGTTGTTCCACGGTGGAAGATGTCCAAAACATCCTGAAGGAAACCAAATTGTTTAAACCAATAATAATAACACAATTAAACCTTGCAAGTAGTCTCGAAATGAGTTGTAGCATCATAAGAGGTGGAAATGAAGATTTGGGATTCCCGTCCCAAATCGGTGGGCTCGTAAACGTCAGAAACGGAAATGAACCTATATTAATGAAATTACGACAAAACTAAGTATAAAACGTACTTCTCAGAGATAGTTCCAAGAAGTTGAAGTCCTGGAAGGATTTCAGCTTCTGGGTTAGATGTTTCAACGGTGGTGGAAACCATGGCTACATACCATCCCTTAGGAGTTACCATGTTGGTATTGGAACAGCAAGAGATATAAATATCTGTAAATATTCAATTAATACAAATTTTATTTCATTTTTTTACCGAAATGTCTTCCAACTTGCTTCTGGGGAATAATGATTTGACATGATTGAGCATCATTAGTGCTAGGAATTGGGTGGTTCAGAAGACAGATAGCTCTGACGACTTGCCCAACCTTCTTTACACGATCGGGAACGTAGGATGGATCACAGTAAACCTAGAAATATTAAAACTTAAAAACAAACAAGAAAGAAAAATAATACCTGCTTTCCTCTTACGATCTCTTCTCCGCATTTAACACCAACAACTTTTCCGTTTTCGATTTCGAGGCCATCAACTGGCTTATCAAGCATGTAAGTTCCACCATAAATAGCAGAGAGACGAGCGAATCCCTATGATTTAAACTAAATATTAGTTTAACTACTATCAATACCTGAGGAAGTTCTCCAAGTCCATACAATGGGTAAAGATATGGTGATTTTCCATAACGAGCAAGAGAGTCAGAATAAAGTCTAATTCTCTCAACAGTGGGTCCGAAATGCTGTTGCTTGTATCTTTAAAAAGTCAATATTTACTTGCGTTCGCTTTTCGAAAACTTACTCATCGTTACGATAGAGAGCAAGAGCATGACCAGTAAAATCAGCAGTGTTCTCATCAAGACCAAACTTCTCATATACTTGCTGCATAGTATTGACCTCAGGGTCAAGTCCTTGCCAAGTATCCTTGTTCAGGGGATCATAAGATTGAACCCAGACAAGGAACTTTTTGAAACGACGTTTCTCGAACATTCCCATCAAGCTAGTAGCGAGAGCTTCCATCTCATCAGCAGGAACTTTATGAATCTAAATAACTATGAATCAAGATCAACTAATAAAAATTAACAAACCTTTCCACCCTTGTAGACATAAGAGGCTTCAACAGACTTGAATTCGAGGTATCTGGTAACACCTGTATGAATCAACAGTTTTACCATAGATCCATTAGCCATAAGGAATTTAGGAATTAAATCAACATTCCAATCACGGCCACGGCCCATATCAGTGGGGGGCTTTGCGCTAGGTCCTACAATTTAAAAGTACTGGACATCTTTAAAAATTAGCGAACCCATGAATTTTTCGTAAAGTTGCTCCAATGGAGTAAGTGAAGCAGATTCTCCTCCATAGTAATTATTTCTGTCGATATGAAGCACCTTCTTACCAGAAACGGAAAGCATTCCAGAAATGATGCATTCCTGAAAAGAACAAAAGCAATAAATACAAGAAAAAATAGAAATACCTTCAAGCCTGTGCCCAAAACGATAGCGTCGTATTCCTCATCCATTGCTAGTTCAAAGAAAACTAAGAATTTCAAATAAATTAAAATGATAACATTACAAGATAAGAATTCAACCGCGAGTAAACGGAATATTATTTCTTAAAAAATATAAATATAAATTTTATTTATCCAATTTTTTCAGCGACTAGCGCGTAATTTACAATACTACTAGAAGTCCATATCCATTGATTTCCAATGATATCATATGTAAAACCACCAATTGATCTGAAAAACAAGAATTGTTGATTGATTGATAAACATTTGCACTTGCTTCACTCTACATCCATTGCGGTTGAGACAGACAGACAATTCATCAGGTGTTACGAATTTTTGCCATTCATGAACACCTTTGGGTACAATTTTCAAAATGTCCTTTAAAAATTAATGATATTAAAAGGAAAAAAAAACTAGTTACCTCAGCCAACCAAATAGCAGCAGCTTTGCTCGCAAATGTACGGTTAATTGTTGTGAAGAAAAGCGACCCTCCAACTTTCGTCATTTCCGCGCAGGCTCCCACAAAAGAATCGATATCGGCAACATGTTCCAGAATTTCAGAAGCAATAACTGCATCAAAACCTTAAATATAAATATAAAAATATGAATTTACAAAATAAAATTAAAGAGAAAGGGACGCAGACAGGCAGGATATATCGATGATGGCGCTGAGTTGGGTGGCGCGGGCACCAATTGAGCGGACACGGCGATCGATACAACAAAACAGCGAAAAAGGAGTGCATACACAAGACAGCGTAACCCAATTTATGACAGAAACGAAAATCTATTAATGAACGCTTTGTCATCTAGATCATCACAAGTTTTTCATAATATAAATTTCTTTGAATTGTATAATGAATTATTAAAAAAATAGTTGAATAGTAGTGACAGGCAAACATTAAAAAATAGTACGCGCACAACACACCAAATGTGTAAGCGTTCGCATAGTAGCTTGATTGGGGTGGATGGTTCGCGACTAACAAATTACTTCTTTAGACATAATAATAAAATATCAAGCTGTAAATCAAATTGTTCGGAATGTGATCTGTATTTTAAAACTTCGTTTCTAATTCACTCTTAAAACAGCTAAACAAATAAAAGCGCTTTTAGAGAAAATCGATTGATTATTGAAATATCTATTTTTCTTCTTCAACCAGCACATCGATCGAGTTAATGCTACTGTTTCTGCAGAGACAATTCCACAAAAATGTTGAATAGAGCAAAATTAAATTTACGTTATGAACTATATCTTGCTACTTTCGAAGCAAAGAAATTAATCTATATATAAATATATGATATAATACTGTATGTGCGCTACAAGGATCATTAGAAATATAATAGATGAAGGCGCGTAATAATGCATGACCTACAATTTTGATCTATTTGGGAATGAAACAACGTATAAAGTAAGTAAACAAAGTTTTATACAATATAGTTCTGATCTCAGGAATGCTTTTCATATATAATATAGTGTACTTACTATTTCTATTACTAACAGCGAACTCTTCAGCTGTACAACTATGATATTGTACGCGGTTGGAAATTCCTGAATATTTTAAGCTTGGTAGCTCTAGGGATTTCTTTGCAACTGCAATCTAAATTTGATGAATCTTATTTTTTGTACGATTAAGAATTGGATATACTCCGTCAGGGGCAGCGTCTATTCCAGTAACATGGTGGCCACATCTAGCTAAAGGCACAGATAAAATACCACCGCCACAACCGACATCTAAAACACTGCTCTCTTTTCTCTGAAAGTTAAGAAATTCTCATGAATACAATTGATAAATACCAGCTGGTTTTTTAAAATCCAAGGAACTCTTAGCTTATTCAAAGAATGCAGTGCTTTGAAAGGACCATCCTCATCTCCCCAGTGAGAAGCTAAATGACTAAAACGTTCAATTTCCGCCTTATCAACTGATGAAGAAATATTGCTTATTTGTATTTTATGAATAGCTCGCGCTAAGCGAAGAGTTTTCATGCTATAATGGATTGTGTACGATAAACACTGGAACGTTTAAATAATTAAAGTGGCGAAAACCTGTATAACTCGAGACTACTCATGTTTTATTTCAGAATTCAAATACTGACAAAAATCTACAACTTCTTAACTGTTGCTAACTAAACACAAAAGGCTAGAATTTATTCTTTTCCTCTAAGGAACTTGGAAAGGAAATCTTTAGGCTTAGCTTCAACATTTTCACGGAACAAATAGTTGCGAACGTGGTCAGTGTTGTAAAAAGCATAACGGATCGAATATATATGCTGAAAAATTAATTTTGAGCAAAACTATTAGTGACAAAAATTACCTGTTTAGTTTCACCAACAAGTCTATCAACAACGCGAATGTCGGTCAAATGAGCATTTTTGGTGAACTGTTGCTTAAGCACCGAACGAAAAACCCCTAAAGGCATATCCTGGAGCCCAAAATCCCACCAAAATTTAGGAGTCAAACGTTGACTACGATAATAAGTTTAAATAAATTTAAAAGGAAAAGAGACATACAGTTCCTTATACACTTGAAGAACAGAATGACGAGCTTGTTCTTTAGTTACTGATTGAACAGGAGCAACGGTGCGTGCGACTCCCGCACCTGCACGAACAATTTTTCCACTGGCAGACATTACGACAAAGTATCACCACGAGTCACCTAAAAATAGCATTATTATTTTAATTTTATTGTGATTTGAATAAACTTTACCTTAGCTTCTAGAAATTCAACCTTTCTTTCAAGAAGGCTTAGTTTATCAGAGAGCGTTGAAATCTTGCTACGGCAAGATAATTCTAAAATTCAAGTTATAGACAAGTGTGGAATCAGAAATTATACCAAAACTGGACAAAAAGTTTGAGATGCTCTTTATGTTATCAGCAATTATCTGAAGAATAATATATAAATACAATTTCTTTCTTATTTATAACATGAAAATTTGTTTCCAGAGCAAAACTTATTACAAACCTGAACGTATTCTCTATTGTCCCAATCGTCCCGAAGCTGCCTCTGAACAGTTCCTACTCCAGGGTGCATCCACCTTAAATTTTTATCATTCAATAATACTTTACATTTTATTTTTTTTGTAATCTTACCAGGTAGAGGAAACTTGTGATAGCGACAGCGAGCGCGTTTTCTGAAGGAGTCATGTCAGCGCTTGAGTCGTTCGTGTCAGGACCAATTTTTAAACAAAATAATAACTATTAAGATATTTATTGTTAACAATAGCATTAAAATATAATACGATAACCGTGAAATATGACATAAAGAATTTCATAAATAAAATAATAATAATTAGTGAGAAGCAAAAAAAAGTTTCTTTACATTTTTCACTTTTTGCCTGCATGTCGAGAATGGGCATTGTTCGTTTTCTAGCATTTCCAATTCATGAGCAATTGTACAGCTAAATTTAAGTAAAGTACTCGTATACAAAATAGTTATATCTTCCTACCAGCACGGTAGCAGTAAGAATAGTGTTTGGTCCATTACGCAGTGATCTATCGGGCAAAACCCATCCCTCAGTTTTATGTTGTTTTGCGGTTCTTAAATAAATTAAATCACAACACCAATAAGACTTATTCAAGACCTTTCATCTTTTGGCATATAGGACAGTTTGAAGAAGTTATTTTTTCAGCATCGGATTTACATAAAAGATGACCACAGGCTAGAACTATCATCTACAAGAGAAATTTTTTTTCATTATTTTCAATTTCGCAACCTTGTGAGCAAGATATTGTTCTAAGCATATAGCACACTCGAAGTGTTTTCTTGTCCGCAATAGTTTAGTAGATGAATACCCGGCAAAGGCTATCTCATCAAAAACCATAAAGCCTTTCTGAAGCTTATTTGAAAATTTTAATTATGGGTGACTTACTATGTTATCAACTATGACGAGGGTTCTGCAGGACGGAATGCCTAATAAATACCATTTTGACCGGAGTTTCTTAGAAACACCTTTGAAAAAAAATCTAAAACATGATATAAACGAGAGTGATAAGATTATACAACCTCACTCCTAATTGATTCTCCATTTTGAGGTGAAATTGAATTTGTAAGAAATCATTTTTTCGAGCTTCGAGATCGTTTAAGAAATCTCTCCTGATAAAACAATGAACGTGTTTCAACGTATAGTAGTAATACCTTTATATAAGTATACCTGAACATGATAAACTCTTTCAAGAAATATTTTGAAAAATCTTCTGAGCTACTTGGTGCGAGATCAACTGAGTTGATGTTTCTTGGTAAAATTCCCATGATTGGAATTTTATCATAATCTTTCTATAATAACAGTTGAATAAGGAGTTAAGCTTATGAATATTGCCTGAAATACGATGTAAACAGAACAGCACGGCTTCATAATCAGATTTAATTCCGGTTGTATAATTGAAATTTCCATTTTCGGATTCTCAATTGTATGGTCCCACACTTCCATCTAACGAAAAAAACCATGTCATTCGTACCAGTATTAAGATATTCAATGAGAACTGATTACATATGCTTGTTCAATGTAGTATACTAACAATTTTTATTAATTAAATTAATAATTCTTATTTTGTATTTAAAACAAAAATATAACTCTGGCTGAACGTCCTAGTAAATTATAAATTTGAGAATCATAACTTCTGCGCAAAAATCTGGTATTAATTTTTAGATTGAAACAATTTGCTTTTCAAAACAGCTATTTTTTCTGCTTGTGTTGAACAATTCATAAGTTCAGATTCATAAATACAAATTGGAGATTGTCCTAGTTTTTCTAATAACCTAATGGATAATTGTTCTGATCCAAGCAAATATTTTTTATTGGAACCGTCGTAGTCGCCGTAGTTCTATAAAAACAAATCATAAAACAGAAAAACACATTTTAATTTCTCACTTGCAAAGTATGTTGCCAAGATATGAATATAATCGGTACAACATTCTGCTCTTTTCCGACCCACTGAGATTTAGTGACTAATTTCCCATTCTATATAACAATATAATTTACGAATTTTATATAATATACCTCAATCAAAACTTGATCGTCGATGAAAACTCCAGCACTATTGATACAGCTTCCGCCAAAATATGAAGATGGAGCAATCTAGAAGTAAATTTATGAATAATAATAACTCAAAAATTAAAATTACTTTATGTAATCCTCCCTTTACAAACATTTCATGATATGCTTCCACACCTTTTCCGAATCGAAGTTGCTTAGCTATAGTAACCTAAAAGGAATGAACGATGTTTTCAATAGGAGGAAGGATTGCTTGCATTCTTCGGGTCGTCCAAATTAATTCCAAACGAATCTTTTGAAACTACTGGTCCACTATAACTACTTCCATGCTTATTTTTTACTACCTCTTGAATCTTAAGAATCCTTAACGCTATATATAACTTAGATGATGAATTTGCACTGAAAAAAAAATAAATAAAGTTGTCTACAAGTAATTAAAACTTTTCGATTAGTTCACTGATGAAATCTTTGTGAAGAACTGTTTCAGCCAAAGAAGGTGTTAAACAGTCTTGCAAAGCTAAAGCGAAAATAAAATTTAGCCACGCACTTCCTGAAGTTGCACTTTCTCTCGTCATTTTTTTTGCCAATAACTCAGCTGTGGGTTTGATACCCTGAAAAAAAAAATTGTTTCAGGTAACGCGGGAAAAACTAACATCTATGCCAGCAACAGCAAATCCACCAACAGCTCTAGACAGAACTGCTGGGCTAGCAGATTTTGAATTGGAGTTTACCCAATTGGATAAACATTGCCAAGAATCCGGGTTCCCTAATCGTAATCGAAAAACACAAAAATTAGTAATTTGAAGACTCATTCTTACCTGCTAAAGGAATCAACAAGACTTGAAACATCATTCCAGGATCTCAGTTGATTAACTTGCTTTCTTAGATCAATATCAATTTTTCTCAACACTCGAGCATCAAAATATCTTAACTTAGCAAAAACAGAAGATAAATCCACGATTTGTTGAATCGTGAACAAATTTTTATTTCTGAAACAATTCCATATCGTTTTAATATGGTTACATATTAAAACGCCTTACTCAGTAATTCGTTGAATTGCAGGCTTAAGGAAAACAAGATCCCGTCTTTGATGTAGTCCCAGGCACCTGAAATGTATCGAAATATATCTTGAGCTTTTTATCAATCACAATACCTTATAAACCCAATAATATGAGATACTGTCATTATTGGAAGTAAAGAAACAGCATGCTTGTAAACAGATTCACGCCAAGCATTAGAAGCAGGTCGATAATAAAGAAGTAAAGTAAGAAGATGAGCAGGATTATTCAGTGTCCTTAAATAAAGGCTTTTTAAAAAACACTAGATTATATTATTAACTTTATTTGTTCATGTATTGTTGTAGATATAACATCCTCTGCCTGTTTTGAAAATTTATAATTAGTTGCTGTGGCTAAGTGGATCATCGGAATTAGAGCAGTTAGCACCGATTCACTTTTTTCCAAGTTAGCACAATTTTCTATATTATATAATTATGTACAAATTATTTTATTGAAATACCATTCCAGAATTGCTCAACATCACGAAAACATTGAGTTTTGTTTAATCCTAATTTCAACAAAGATGTTAATATTGGTATACAGTCTGCTACTATTAATTTTTTAGAAACCCTAGACCAACTCCTGTAATAGAAATCTGAGAAAAATTGTTGCAATATCTATAATACTCCTCTATGATTTCATTGGAGATCTTAGAATCATCATGCAAAGTAGAAAACCCAAATAAAAGATCTTTCATTTGAGTGATTGATAAGACTGTTTGAGAATCAACCCACTGAAATACAAAAAAAAAGATTTCCATTGTAAATGATAGAATTACTTTCTTAGCTTCATGGACTGATCGAAATTTAATAAAATCTGAAGAGCTCGTTGAGCTTGTTGAACATATATTTTCTTTCAAAACATCATCCACCATTTCTACATAAAATATATAGGAGCATACTAGGTGTTTATATACCAGTGAACACCGCCTCTTTGGACCCAACTGAACCTCCAGAAATAGCCCTTTTAACTAATAGTCCAGGCTTTAATATGCGCAGCATTCTAAAAACCTAAAAGAACCCGACATTGATGAAATGCTATTCGATTGAAATATAGAACAGAATAAACTTCCAAAATAAAAACTTAATAAACAACAATTTTTATTCTTAACAAAACAACAAATTCTAACTGAACATAACTAAAGAAGAGCCGATGATTCAACTAAATGATTTCTAATAGCAGCATGAAGACATTCATGTACATCTGCAGTTACTTGCTTAGATGTTGCAATGAGAGTTGAAAAATGATCTACATGAACTCTATTTTGCAGCTCTACAAGAATAACGTCATCTTTGCCAGAAATAGTTGCTAGCTGGAATAAATTGAATTACATACGAAAACGGATTAAGAGAGTACCGTAAGTCTAGGCAAAAGATCAGTTTCTTCTCGAGAATTAACGTCAACTACCGGTGTACCGTCAACTATGCCACAAGTGACAGCGGAAACGAGACCTTTCATTGGGATTCCAGCATCAGCCAAAGCCAATGATGCTGCATTTACACAAGCAGCAAGATGAGAACCATCGCCCTGCAATAACTTTTATTTGGGGAAAAGGATAAAAACCTAACTTGAATAACTTCAAAGAAAATGTCAATCTGGGCTCTGGGAAAAGTGCTCGTAATAATAGCCGATTCGAACGCTTTTTCAAGTAAGCGACCAAATTCGGTAGACTTTCGGTCACCACGAGGTCTATTTTTTCGATCAACAGAAGAAAACGTAGCCATACTAAATATAATATTTTACATGTATTCATGCTCGTTAGCAAGCAAACCTATATTGGCAGTTTATGACACATTTATCTTCCAATTGTCTGGATCTTTTTCCTTCATGAGGACCGTACACAGCACAAAGAACCTAGAAACATTTCACATTAAAAAGAAATAGAATATTAGTTTGCTACCTTCGTGTTTCCTTGCTCTATGTATGAAGAACCTTCGGCTTTGGGATATACTCCAAGTCTACAATTAATATTACGAATTTGATGAGGTCTACGACCATCTAATCTGAACCCATGTTCACTAATAACCATCATTCTGAAAGCTTTCAATAATGATTAAAAAAAAAAAATTCTACCTGTCTGAGATTCGTTAACGGTATCTGTTATCTTGTTTTCTTCAACGTTTATTGGTGTTTTAGAAGATGATAATACGGACTCAGTAGGTGTAGCTTGGCCTTGTTTGAAAAGAACTTTTGGAGCTTGTTCAGCGAATACTAGCATAAGTCGGCGATTCACTCGCATATGCTTGTCGATGCCTGAAGTATAAGAAATATTCCCCATTTACAAAAATTTCAAGCTTACAGTCACTGACGCACCGACTTTCCTGATTGTTTAGAAAATGCGAATTATAGTCACTCACACAAGATCCAAAACAACGCTCGGTTAAAGTATTATATACGGTGAGGAATTCTCTGAGCTATAAATATAATTTCCAATACGGAATTCAAAAAATATTCTACCTGCGTTAAATCTTGACTCATAAAGAGTTGTATAGCAAGCTAAATATTAAATTATTTAATAATATTTTCTTAAAGTTTTTTATAAAGCAAATTTAATTAACTTTTGAAAATTTTAAATAGTAAGAATAATTTTTACCTACGTGCAGCTAAAAATGTTCGCAAATCTGTACGTAGTAAGAAATATTTCAAACTGTTGGAAAATGTAAATGCAAATACTTATGAATTATGTAGTTTTAGTAGTAATGATCCGTACTATGTTGTGTTGTGTTGTGTTGTATTCAATTTTAAAATATTAAATTTATTTACAATTACTTTTCAGTAAAATGACTAATATAATAAAGTCTTCGTCTAATAATTTAATGTGTTCATTGGAGGAAATTAATTTCCGAACAAAACATAAGTTGGTGCATCCTTTGGAAAGCTTAAATCCGACTGCACCGCAGAAAGAACTTGTTCCCGATCGCAAAAAAATGGTGAAGGAGTATGTCCGACTTCCTGCAAATACAGCAACATGCTCTGGAAATTATGTTCGATCTCCTACCGTTCTTAAAGAAGCGACCTTATACCTATTAAATGTCTTTCACGGGCTCAAAGAATCACAATTGGCTTTGTCGTATACATTTGTTTCAAATCGTTTACGAGCTGTTCGTCAAGACTTAATCGTGTCAAACAATTGGAATGCGGAAGCAATGCTTATATTGGAACAAATGATACCTTTCTATCTAGAAACTCTCCATTTGGGATTATCAACTATCTTTAGTTCATTTGATCTGATTCTTCACTTAACAGAACTGCAGGAATGCTTTTCTAAGTGGTTTAACTGCTCTGGTTCTACGAAACGAAATGTTGATATTATAGCCAGTTTTTTATTGTATACTTATCATAGAACTTCGTATGATAGATCATATTTTTCTCTTCTACATACTTTACCAATGAGCTTGAAATCTCTTGTGCAGTCGTTATTATCATCTAATAGGAGTTGTAATTATGTTCATTATTTCAAGTTACTGAAGAGTATATCTTCAAAAACCATACTATATAGTACTGTATATTTGACAGAAGATATAAGAGTTCGTGCCACTGATGTAATTTCTATTGCATATAAAAGTAAAAATGCTCAATTACCTAAGGATATAGTCTGTAAATGGTTAGGGTATTCAGTATCTGATGATTTTGGTTTATCAGAATCGAATCTCATTTTAGTCTCTGATTTAAAAGTTAGTATTTCATCTTGTTGGCCCAAATCTCTTTTTAATATATAATATTAAATTTGAAATCCTGTTCTTGTCATAATGTGATTATTACTGGTTAATAAATTTATGTTTCTAGCATTTTTGTATTGTAACACCAAGAAAATCTAAGAGAATAGCATATTAAATTACACCACTTACTTAGAAGAAGCCTTTTTGTTTGCACGGCTGTTTGATATTCCTGAACGAACATTTACGGACTTTTTCAGAAACATTATTTCCAAAACAGTTCATAAAATTCGCAATAAAACGTCATTTTTCTCTCGTTAGCTTCGAAACTTTTAATTTTTCTCAAGTTATGAGTATTTTTAATAGCCATTTTGTGCGATTAGGAAGCTGGCTCATTTCGGCTCAAGTATTATTTTTCAACATTTTCTTTGGCTCGTAAAATGCTTTCTGATTTGAATTTAACAATAGTAATTTAAAGATAAGATGGATCAAGTTGTGATGATTACTGATCTAGTTTGGATACCGCGAGGTGTTCCAAAAGAGATTCCTGACAAAGTTAAACTCACCGAGGAAGAGTTAAAGGAACTTATTGAAGGTTGTAAATTTGATCGTCTTTACTAATTCAATTTTTAGGAGGGGTTGCTGAAACAACAGATAATGATGATTCCGATAATGAGAAAATGGAAGAAGACAAACCTGTATGTTTGTAAATTTATTGAGTTTATTTTTATTTTTTTTAAAGGAAGCAGAAGCTAAAGGAGGACTTAGAGGCTCTGCTCCCGACGAAATTACCTCTGACAAAGAAGAAAATATCGAAGAAAAGTATATGAAAGACTTTGATGAAGAAGATAAAGAGAAAGGGTATTATTTCTTTAATGGTTGGGTAAACTGAGTAAATCCTTCTAGAATGAGAGGAATAGCCGTATATGCTTCCAACAAAGATGATCCATATATAACTGAGCATGTTGATAGCGACAATGAAGACGAAGATAAGGATGACTTTATAATAAAACCTGATGATAATTTACTAGCAGTTGCTAAAATTGATAAAGTAAAATTTTCCACGATTTTCTTTAAACTGTATTTATAATATCATTCAGAACGAGTATACTATGGAAGTTTACGTTTATAATGAAACTAATGGTGACTTTTATTGCCATCACGATTACATCCTTGAAGCTCCACCTCTCTGTATTGAACCAATTTTTTATGATCCAGGCAATGATACTGATGGAAAAGTAAAATGAAATGAGGTTAAATCACTAAATTACTTTTCTTCTAGGGGAATCTAGTAGCTGTAGGAACAATGGAGTCGGAAATTCATATCTGGGATTTGGATATTGTCAACTCTTGTACTCCTTTCTTAACCTTGGGTAAAAAACAAAAATGTACGTATATTGAAAGTTGAATTCGAATCATTAAACCACTGAAATATAGCTAAAAAACGTACCAAGAGAGATGGAAGCCATCAAGGACATAAAGATGCTGTGATTAGTTTAGCTTGGAACAAATTGATGGAGCATGTAATGGCTAGTGGAGGTAGTTATAATTAGTTATTTTCGAGTATATTTCGAACGTAATCAGGCGCTGACCAGCAAATAATTTTATGGGATTTGGATGAAGCAAAACCTGCTCAGTCTATTAGCAATCGTCATGGAGAAGTTTTTATACGGTTTCGTTCCTTTTTGTTTATTCGTATTCTAGGTCCAATCCCTAGCTTGGCATCCCATTGAAGCCACCTATATTCTATCTGGTACAATGAAGGGAAGTGTGGAAGTTCTTGATTGCCGAGAAGCAGTTGGAGATCCATCTGCTCAATGGTCTTTTGAAACACAGATTGAGAAAGTTATTTGGAATCACTTTAACCCTTTTTACTGCTTTGTCGGCTCTGATGATGGTATGTTGAATTTTAATTAGTATGTTTCCTAGTATACGAATTTTTTCAGGTTTTGTAAGATATTTGGATATGAGAAAACCAGGTGATGTCATTTGGGAGCACAAAGCTCATGATGGATCTCTTGGAGGTTTAATTTTAAGTACTAAAATTAGAGGGCTTCTGAATTCTCTTGGCCATGATGGTGTACGTTCTGATTTGTAAATATTTTACTAGTTAATGATTTAAGATTTTAAATTCGTATAAGGTGGATGATGATGGCACGATTAATAAAATTCATTCGGTTCCGTTGAACCTCGGATCATTACATTCAGCTGCTTTCAATCCAGAAGTAGGAACAGTTTTAGCTGCTGGTGGATCAGAAGGAGATTTATTGAGACTCATAGATTTAACGAAACATGAAGCGATTGTTCAATCGTTCCAATAGAAACTTACTCTTTAACTGTTTGTTGCAACTTTCGTTTTGAAAGGAATTCTTGTTGATTTGTTTTTGTTACAATGATTATAGTTTATACATGAAATGTTATCGTTTTTTTGTAAAGTTTTCTGCTTTTGTTCCATTTAGCATAGAGTTGGCAAAGAATTCCAGCGAACAATCGAGTTAACGTCCACGGTTCGCTCCCTCATCAGCTTTTCTGATTCTGAATGTTTGATGTAGTCGGAACAAATGTGATTTTCCATCGACTGCTTGAATGACGTTTTCGTTGTTCCTTATTTAGAGAGAAATTTCTAAGATATTACAGAGTAACTTTCAGCTCCTGCTCAATTTGCAATAAAGCTTCTTCTTCGTTTAGATTCGCGGGTGGACCTTAAAAAACCAAATAAATACATGTGTGTAATCAAGATTGTAAAATATACAAACATTAAAAAAAAATGTTAAATAATATTGAAAATACCTGTAGAATTAACGTCGGCCAGAACGCACGACGCCTTCACCTGTCTTTTGAGTCTCAGAAGTGTTTCATAGAAGACTTCTAAATACATTAAATTTATTGTTAACGGGATAACAAAAAAATAAACATACTTCGCTAACATCTGAAGAACGCAGAGATGGATCCAAGTGGCCCCGCACTAAACACAAAATTTGTTTAATAACTCTAGGAAAAGTTTTAAATTTATGAAATAGGAACATTGTCTTAAAGATTGTTATAAATGAAAGCAAAAAGTTGAGAGGTTTTGTATACCTGCTTGGTGACGAAAAAGAATATCGATGCCTTGAATCTTCTCCAATAAAGATCTGACTAAAACTTCTCTCGTTTCCCGATCCATCCAAAACCACCTATATAAGACATAAATTAAATTATAACCCATAGTAAAAATATAAAAACAATTAGAAATCATATTCTCAGCCGTATATGCTTCCAACAAAGATGATCCATATATAACTGAGCATGTTGATAGCGACAATGAAGACGAAGATAAGGATGACTTTATAATAAAACCTGATGATAATTTACTAGCAGTTGCTAAAATTGATAAAGTAAAATTTTCCACGATTTTCTTTAAACTGTATTTATAATATCATTCAGAACGAGTATACTATGGAAGTTTACGTTTATAATGAAACTAATGGTGACTTTTATTGCCATCACGATTACATCCTTGAAGCTCCACCTCTCTGTATTGAACCAATTTTTTATGATCCAGGCAATGATACTGATGGAAAAGTAAAATAAAATGAGGTTAAATCACTAAATTACTTTTCTTCTAGGGGAATCTAGTAGCTGTAGGAACAATGGAGTCGGAAATTCATATCTGGGATTTGGATATTGTCAACTCTTGTACTCCTTTCTTAACCTTTCCATTGAACCTCGGATCATTACATTCAGCTGCTTTCAATCCAGAAGTAGGAACAGTTTTAGCTGCTGGTGGATCAGAAGGAGATTTATTGAGACTCATAGATTTAACGAAACATGAAGCGATTGTTCAATCGTTCCAATAGAAACTTACTCTTTAACTGTTTGTTGCAACTTTCGTTTTGAAAGGAATTCTTGTTGATTTGTTTTTGTTACAATGATTATAGTTTATACATGAAATGTTATCGTTTTTTTGTAAAGTTTTCTGCTTTTGTTCCATTTAGCATAGAGTTGGCAAAGAATTCCAGCGAACAATCGAGTTAACGTCCACGGTTCGCTCCCTCATCAGCTTTTCTGATTCTGAATGTTTGATGTAGTCGGAACAAATGTGATTTTCCATCGACTGCTTGAATGACGTTTTCGTTGTTCCTTATTTAGAGAGAAATTTCTAAGATATTACAGAGTAACTTTCAAACGCAGCTTCTTTATGAAATATTAGTAGTATATAAAAGGTTGGACGGTTATTTTACCGTTTCCTACACTTTTTGCACCTTTTAGCTATTTTAATGCACAAAAACATCACAAAAATCTGTCTTAACTGATCGAAAATTGGTCATTTCTGAAAAATGATATTTTTTGTACTGGACGGTCTTTTGACAATTTTACCCACATTCAACATTTCCAGCCTTTTTGAATATTTTTAGTATTACAAATGAAGAATTTAAGATTAGACAAAGCCCTGAAGCCTCTAACTGATTTTGATCTTTTGGATTTAGTAGAAACATTAGAAATCCAGAATTGTCTCTCATAAACATTTATCGAAACTTTGCCACCACGCTACAAGGGATACAACAAAAAGAAATAGACATCATAATCAACAAATTCTTTCTCCATTATTTTTTTGCAAAGCAGATAATATGTCAATAAACATTAACAGCATAATAGAAAACGAGATTCTTCTAATCTGAATCATCTGGCCCTGAGATCGATTCGTATAATAGATTGAGCTCCTGCTCAATTTGCAATAAAGCTTCTTCTTCGTTTAGATTCGCGGCTGGACCTTGAAAAAAACCTAACATTAAAAAACAATGTTAAATAATATTGAAAATACCTGTAGAAATAACGTTGGCCAGAACGCATGACGCCTTCACCTGTCTTTTGAGGCTGAGAAGAAGTAAGTCAAGTCTTTCATAGAAGACTTAAAAGACAGGTGAGTAAGTGTTTCATAGAAGACTTCTAAATACATTAAATTTATTGTTAACGGGATAACAAAAAAATAAACATACTTCGCTAACATCTGAAGAACGCAGAGATGGATCCAAGTGGCCCCGCACTAAACACAAAATTTGTTTAATATGGTTTTTCGTGAATTATCTTTTTCAAATTTCCATCAACTAGTATTCTTGGTCGACCGAGACGTTGTTCATCTTCAAGGTCTTCATTTCCTTCAAAAAAATAATTTTATTCAGAATATATGATCACTACACATGCATTAAATAATTATATATAAAGAGTAGTTATTATATGCTGTTTATACTTTTATAATTAATTTTATTATATCCTGCCAAATATATAAAAAATGTCTATTTGAATTTGAAACATCGATTACTTTTTCCGGTACCTAATATATTTGATTAGTTCGAAAAATTAAGAAAAGTTGTTGAAACTCAAATCTAAGGAGAACATAACGATAATAATCAGGGATGAAAATCACAAGCAACGCGAACTACAGAAGAAAAGGAAGTCTATTTTTTATTTACAAAAGTTAGAATGAGGTGAAAGAATGTGATGTTGGCAGTCTCTCTCGTTTCTCTGCGTCTCTGGTCACTCGTCACTCTTCCACTTTAGATTGTGCTATAAGGATACTGACTGTTTAATGTATGACATTGAAACTGAAGATGTCTACAAAGATATGAAAAAAATATCTCTTTTCGAAGAGATTTCGACTTCAGTGATTATCCGGAAGACCATGTACTTCATAGTGATGACAATAAGAAAGTTGTCGGAAAATTTAAAGATGAATTGAGTGGAAAAATCATAACTGAATCAGTTGTTCTAAAGCTTAAACAATATGCTTTTAAGACTCTGGATGGTGAAGAAATCAAAAAGAGTAAAGATGTAAAAAAGAATGTTGTCAAGAATGAAGTCACAGTAGATGATTTTAAAAGTTGTTTGGTTCATAAAACTATTGTCAGAATGATGCAGTATTGTACCAGGAGGATCACGTCGTCCAGAATGACCCAATGCTGGGTCACGCCGTCCTGAATGTGCTAAACATTAAATATTCACACAATCTCAGAATAAAGTTGCTCTGAATAATGACTCTGGTTAACATAAACCTTACATCCTCAAAGATAGTCATTTGGTAATTGTCATATTAAACCAGAGGTTCTTTGATTCTTAGAATCTTGAGAATACTGCTTCTGAAGTCATAAGATTCTAATAACTTGAGCAGTAAAAAACAGTAATAACCACAATGATGTATTCCAAATTTTTGAATTTGGAAAATGACTTTTTTTCAAAAATGACATGTTTTTGTTGAATGTAAACACATTTTTGGAAAAATAAAGCCTGCAAATGGTCAAAAAGTGTAGAAAACGTCATTTGGGTAAAATGACGGTCCAGCTTCAACCTTTTATATACTACTAATATTTTATTCTAATTTAGATGAATTTAGTAATTTTGAGCTTTAAGATTTTAATATTATCAATTAAACGAAAATAACCAGCTTTATCTTTATGTTAAAAACCAAATGGCAAAACTAGTGTGTCAATAATAGCTGACGGTTTTGCTTCTAGTATACTATGTTTGGCTCGTTTGTGTGTTAACGTTTTCCCTCGGGTTTTGAAGCTATGTCTTATTCTTCTATTTCTCACATATTGTGGCTAAACGTTAGCATTCTAAAACAAAATGTTTCTTATATCAGATATAAAAATGGTAGCTGAATAAACTATTGTAATGTTTTATTTGAGTTATTTGATATTCTTTCTTTCATTCATACTAATCAAAGCTATATTTTAAAATTTAACGTAGTTTTACTAAGAGTATAACACTAATTTCAGATATTTCTGAAAAAACCAAAAACTTTTATGGTTTTCAGAAAATGTTATCATTTCTCTTGTTTTGAATAAACCACAATGATAATTTGAATTAAATCTATGAAAACCGTATGCAGTACTTTTGTCCGGATTTTTGATTTGTAACTTTTTTTGCTATTTAAATCATCATCTAAAAGGCTGTCAAAGAAAATAATTCTATATTCAAACCCGATTTAAATATTCTATATTAAAGATTTGGTTGAAGTATTCTTTTTCACTTCCGAGAATGGAGAAAGAAATATTTTACCGGAATCATTTCATTTAAATCTTCTGAAATGATATGGGCTATTCTTTCGCGATCAGAAGAGTTGATATCCTCTAGTAATTATAGAGAATGTGCTTTCGCTCGAGATTTATAAACCTCTTTTCCATCTACGTTAATGATAGATGTAATAAATATTTCAAATGATTCTATCTTATAAGTGTTAAGCAAAACTATATTTAGTTATATAGTGTATTTCAAATGCTGCCACATATCGAGTTGATCTTTTCAGTTGCTTAGGCGAAGCATGTATAGTTAGTTGACTTCTTATTCTTCTTTGGCATTATATTTTCTTATTTTTTTATTTTAAGTTTTTATATTTTAATTCAATTTCTTAACTTTTTTTTCTATATTCTTTATTTTTTATTTTATTCAAATGTCTTTATTGTTCTTAATCAGCATCATGGATTGGTAATTATTTTAATAATTAATAAATTTCTCACCAAATCTAGATATGGGCTAGAAATTGAAAGAAGCTATCGTTTTCTGAGTTTCAAGAAGAATCTAAGAAAAAAACAAAATAATATCTGAAATATTTTAATCTATAACCATATTCATCGACTTATTACTTATACAATCATTTTATTTCTATTTGTAAGTTATACCAACAGTTGATGGAACATATACGATTTCGCTTAAGTCATTGTTGTTATTCTGAACATGCCTTTAACAATAGTGATAGTTAAGCTCTAAAATGCTCTTTTCTCAATTGCTTTTCACTTCTTTCATGCCTTCTATTCGTCTTTTCTTGCAAATTTTCTTCGTTATCTCGCTTGTAAGCTGTTTCTGAAAATCTTCACACAGACGAACTTGAGACATGTCAGAAAGCTTGAAAAAACCTTGGAAAGAAAAACAAGGCCTACTTCGAAGTTAACCAATTTATCTCACCAAAATCAATCAGAGCTTTTCCATTTCACGACATTTAAGATGAAGTTTTTGAAATTTTAAAGCAGTTTTTATTCTCCCTGTCTTCAGCCATATACTATAAAATCTTTTTATAACGCGTTAGCTCTGGAAAATAGTGAGAGTTCTTGTAATCATATTCCTTACTTATAGCATCAATTTTCTCGTCTTATTTTCATCTTTATGAAATATTTGAACGATCTCATTTTACGATGGCAGAAAAATTAATTTGAGAAGAGAGTTCTAATTTTCTTTCGCCCAACGTATGTTTGTCTAACTAATCGTCAACTCATTGAGAGTCGGATATATAAGAGAGAAATCAAACTTATAATTATATTAATTTCATATTTTATAAAAAAAAATATATATATGTACATATGTATAATGATTTTTTCTTTTCATCTATGTATATAGAATATTTGCAAACTTTTATAAATACAAAGACATTTTTTAAAGTAAAAGTGGTAGTGACATTCTTCTTTTTTCCAGACTCTCATCAGCTTTATTGGGAAAGATAGAGTCATATAATTGGAAAAAGAGTGAAGAGACGTGATTGTGAATGGAAAGACTCATCAATAGGTTTGGTATCATGGGAATTGGAAAACCTGAGCATGTACATATCCAAATAAGTGCTGTTGTCTGCTATAAATAGATTTGGGCCGAAAGAAGACGAGAGAAGAAGAGGAAATTCGTTCTTTTTCAGAGTAAATGTATTTTTTGAATATTGTTATATGAAATATAGAGTAATGCAAAACATGGAAAAGAAATTGTTTCATATTTAATTATATTTTAACTTTTCAATTTTTAACTGTGCTCATTAGTATTAGTAACAACAGTTTATGTGTGAGAAGTATTCCCCCCCCCCCTTAGTTTGAGTGGCAAGAGTTTCGTATAACTCTTCTTACTCTTCTTACCAATTGCTTTCTATTTTGATGTTTCTTTTTTTAAAACTTTTTTAAAAATATTATTATTTTACTTATAATACAATACAGTTTGAATTACATTATAATTTCTTTTATAAACATCTTATATAACATCATACTCTATCCTTATATTCATCCATGTCTACCAGTAGTTGTAGGTTTTGAATACATTATTCTTCGTCTAAATCGTCCTTTTTTCGTTTCGTCATTTTTCAATCGAAAATTTTTTCTCACTACCCAATCATCCTGCTTTCCGCCATATTTTGCATGACAACCTTCAGCTACTTCGTCAGAATTGAATATATTCAGATTGTTGGCAACGTCTACCCCCTCCCTCTTAAAGCTTGGCGATGACGACAAGTCTTCTTCGTATAATCTGAAAGTTTCGAATAAAGATTTTGAAGAAATTATAAATTCAAATTGACAAGTGCTAAAGATGAAGAAGATAATATCATTATGTTTTGCATTACTTTAATTTTTAGTTTTTCTTTGATTTTTTGCAAATTTCTTTCTTCATATCTCCTTTCTTAACTTTAGACACAATGGCTGATTTTGTTGGAATTCTGGCCATTATTGTTTTCTACATTCTGATATTAGTAGTTGGTGTATGGGCTGGAAGAAAAACAAAAGTAGGTTTCATGTTTAGGGAAAGTAATTAAAATTTTCCTAAGGATGCTAAAGAGCTGGCTGGACAAGAAGGTGCTCATACAGAAGAAGTGATGTTAGCAGGTCGTAACATTGGCACAGTGGTTGGAATATTTACAATGACGGGTACTATTATTTGTTTGTAAAAAATAATATTTTTATTCCAAAAATAATGATTAAAATATATTTTATAAAAAGCTGAAAAATCAAATAGTTGAGGCAGTTATCATATACATTAGCTTAACATTTTTCATTTTTCTTCCTTCTATTCTTTAATTAGATTCGTTATCAAAATTTAAAATCATTATTTCTTAAGATTGAAAGGAATATATAATACTTCAACTGAGAAGAAAGATACGAAAATTATTCAAAAGAAACTTCTAAACAATAATCTTCAATAGTGTATGAATAGTGTTTCAGCTACATGGGTTGGAGGAGCATATATCAATGGAACAGCTGAAGCATTATACAATGGTGGCTTAGCCGGATGTCAGGCTCCAATAGGCTATGCCATTTCTTTAGTAATGGGTGGATTACTATTTGCGAAAAAAATGAGAGAAGAAGGATATATCACCATGCTTGACCCATTCCAGGTAAAAAAAAACCTTTAACTTGGCTCATTGGTTAGTTAAAGATAAAATATGGGCAACGTGTTGGAGGTTTAATGTTTGTACCTGCTTTGTTTGGGGAAGTTTTCTGGAGCGCAGCCATTCTCTCGGCTCTCGGTAATTTCTTTTTCTCGTTTCTCAATTACAAAGCATTCAAAAAGGAGCCACATTATCTGTAATTCTGCAATGGGATATGAATATATCAGTTATAACCTCAGCTGTAATAGCCGTTTTTTATACATTTACTGGAGGGTTGTATGCTGTTGCATATACCGACGTAGTTCAACTGTTTTGTATTTTCATTGGACTAGTAGGTTAAAATGCCATCTTCATTGAGCTTGATGTGATTTCAGTGGGTTTGTGTTCCCGCGGCTCTTCTCCAAGATGCTACTAAAGATATATCTCGTAATGCAGAAGATTGGATAGGTACTTCGAAGATTTATATACAGACTAAACTTCAAAAAAATATAATAGGTTCAATTGGAGGATTTAAGGAGACAATGTTATGGATTGACTGCATGTTACTATTAATATTTGGAGGAATTCCCTGGCAGGTAACTGATTTTTAACAATAATTCATTGTATTCATTCAGCCATATATTTAAAAATTTTGAATATACATATTATTATATTGCTAAGATTTTTAGGTATATTTTCAACGCGTGCTATCATCACGAACATCTGAAGGTGCTCAGAGGTTGTCGTTTATAGCTGGGGTGGGATGCTTATTGATGGCTGTACCACCAGCTTTGATTGGAGCTATAGCGAAAAACACGGGTTATTCTTTCAAAAAGGGCATCCAATCTAATAGTGCCGATATAGATTGGAGAATGACAGATTATTCCCCTTGGCATAATGGTACAAAAGTTGCTTCAATTCCTCCAGAGCAAACAAACATGGTTGTTCCTCTCGTTTTTCAATATTTGACTCCTAAATGGGTTGCATTTGTTGGTAAGCTACCTACATATCTTCGAGATGTATCACGTTTGTCCTAACAACGTTTTTTTTCAGGATTAGGAGCGGTTTCAGCCGCTGTGATGTCATCTGCTGATTCATCTGTACTTTCTGCTGCTTCAATGTTTGCGCACAACATTTGGAAATTGACAATTAGACCTCATGTAAGTGCTTATTCGACTTTTTATATTGCAAAAACATAAATTTACATATGTATATGTGAAAAAAATCTTATCTAGGCCTCTGAAAAAGAAGTTATACTGGTCATGAGGGTTTCAATTATTTTGGTTGGAATTATGGCGACAATAATGGCTTTGACTATTCACAGTATTTATGGACTTTGGTCAGTTATAATCTTATAAAATATTTATAAAAACAAAATGTAATACAGGTATCTATGTGCTGATCTTGTATATGTTATACTATTTCCACAATTATTGTGTGTAGTGTACGTGAAGAGTACCAACACATACGGATCACTATCTGGATATGCAGGTAAAATTTAGAAAAAAAAAACAAAAGATTGAACTCTTAATATACGTATTTATGTTTTTGAAAATATTTAATATTATAAATATATAATTAAACTTATATTTGAATATCGCTTATAGTTGGATTGATTTTGCGGCTAAGTGGAGGAGAGCCATTAATTGGCTTACCGGCATTAATTCATTTTCCCATGTATGAAGATGGAACACAGTATTTCCCATTCCGTACAATGGCTATGCTTTCCACACTCTTAACTTTGCTCTTAGTAAGAAAAAGCATGTAATTATTAATTAATTATATATTATAGGTATCTCGCTTTTCTGTATATTTATTTTCAAATGGATATATTTCACCGGAATGGGATATCATGGACTGTGTAGTAAACATAGAAACTGAGAGAATTCCTTTGCCTTCTGATGTTTCATTCAACGCCTCCAGTGATACACTAGCAATGCACTCTAAGGTTTTTTTTCTCAATAAACATGCATAAATTTTATTTTAAGCATATTTTTCAGAATGAAAATGGAGTTCCTTCATTTAAAGAAACAACTTCATTAGCTCCATACTCTCATGACCAAAATTATATGTCAACAAGTTAAATAAACCCCGCAAGATAACCTTAAAATTAAATAATACATAATAAATACTAATATAATATAAAAATATGTTTTTTATTCTTAATAACTTGAGATTATTTTCATATTTGTCATATTAATATTTTTAATTTTTAAATTCTAGTTTTACCCTCAACAATCTGAATTTAATCATCATTTATCATTATTATTGTCTATTTCTCCGTTTTATATTTAGGTAGTTTGAAAAAAAATGAAGGAAGACGAAGAAATTATAGCTGTGGAAGACGTGTAGATGATGTTACTCTTGAATATTTTATATGGATTTTTATTTGATAATAAAGTATATCTATACATATAACAAATAATATTATATAATAATATATTAATGATGGCAGGGCTATCAGGCTTGAAATCAAGATTGTCTAGGTTATCAATCATCGAAACCTGAACAATCAAACGGTTTTCTTTTTCAGATTTTTCTTGTTTTGAATATTTATTAAGATTTTCGAAACTTTTATGTAAATGTTACTGAATTTCAATTTTGTAAAGCCATGCCAAAATAAATAAAAATCTCAAAGATTTAAATTTTTTCTAAAATAAATAACTTCAAAAACTTGGAGACAATATAAAGGGTAAAAAATTAAATTATTAATTTTAGTACATTCAATAAGTAAAAGAATTTTCAGTTGAAAACATTAAAAATGCCCAATTCAATAGAGCTAATCTACATATGAAACAAAGAAGTTCTGCAATATGCATTAATTATAAAAAGTGTAACAAGGTAACTATATAACCATATGTATATGATATTATTTTTTACGAAAAGCTTGAATTACATGTCAATCATTGTTTTTGGTACTGTTACATTAAACATCACCAACATAAGAATATCAATGTTACATATAGACTTTCTAATTTGTATGTTTGAAAACAATTTTTTAAAAGTTCTAATAAACGTCATTTCAGGTCTTTTTCGATATTTTATTTTTGATATCAGTATACAATCTCAATTATTATTGAATGAATATAAAAACTGCCTTGAACCTCAGAATGGCATTTGAAAGGAAGTTCGCGAAACGACAAAAGAATCAAGTTCTAAAAGCTTTTGCTGTCGGGTTTTCGATTGGTCAAGTGATGTCAAGAATTTGATTTTTTTCGAAGTTAAATTAATCGGTTATTTCCTAATACGTGTCTAATTGAACATGATAAACTCAAGAAGCGATGAAAAGCTTAAAGTTATAAACTTTTATAATAATTAATTTTCAAGACTTTCTTGTTTTATTTAAATATAAAACAGAAAGACTAATTTTAAGATATTTCACACAAAATGAGAATGAAATACAATTAAAATACTATATTTATAATATTATTTAATACAATAGATGCTTGCACATTTTAGGAATATTAAGGAAACTATTATCATTATACTAATTATCCATTTTCCGGTAATTGAGCTTGTTGGCAATCAACTGTTGTTATTGGCCTATAAAAGAAAAATAGTTTCAACAAATTAAAAAAAAACATACAAGGCATATGGTGTACCAGCAAAGTACTGCCAAGTACCATCCACACAGTCAAGTTCAGCATTTACCACGGGATCATGATCTCCTTCTCCTGGTCCACCAACTTTACCGTTGAACTAGAACAAATGGTTATAATATTTTGTTTGCTAAGTAATATTTACTCTCATTGATGCGTAATATCCAGTTTTGGCCGTACACGTAACCGTAAGTTTGTCACAATCTTGACTAAAAAAATGAAACAATCAAATGTTAATATTTAGGTTCACAAGAAAAGAAAACGTACACAGCTGTAGGATCCATATTATAATCATTTCCAGGATTAGCTAGTTCAACTTGTTCAAGTTTGCACTTACTACAAGCACCTAAAGTACAAATATATAAGATGACGCAGAAAGTGATATCTATTAGATTAATAGTTTGAGTTTTTTGAAATTTAGTCAACTTTTCAGTATTTTCAGATCGATCAAGATATAAATAGTTAAAAGAAAAAATTTACCTTCTGTTGTTGTTTCTGGTATTGGTGTTGTTACAGGTATTGGTGTTGTTACAGGTATTGGTGTTGTTACTGGTATTGGTGTAGTTACCGGCTTTACCTGAATCGCATATTGAGTATTTATTTTGAAAATATTGCCAAAGGTACCGTTGTGGTTTCTGTTCCAGGATCTACAGCCATACATGCTTCATGTCCTTGTACCAGTAATATAACTACTACAAACAATGTAGGAAGCATTCTGAGAAAGACTAACTTAACAACAAATAAACAAATAAACAAATAAACAAATAAACAAATAAAGAGCTAAATAATCTTTGAAGATGCAAAATGTCAGCTAACTGAGTGCGAGCAAATCATCAACAGCAAAGCATAGTGAATGCGACCAAACTGAAATTGTTCTGCTGAATATTCCAGCGATCCAAAACAAGATGGAAGATATGGAAAAAATGTGTCCGTTCAATTACGATTGTTCAAAAGTCTAAGATTGTGTGAATTACGATATGTATGTATGTATGTTCGAGATGATTGTCTTGCGAATATCATAAGATATTTTATTCATCTTCCAAACTTCATCACCTTTTGTCAAACAAGTTTTTTTGTTAATATTCTAAGAGAGCAAAGATCTATAAAAAGATTTAAACAGTGTCGTTTAGTGCATTTCCGTAACAGTAACTTAAGCAAATCAACCATTATGCGAAACTTTTGCTTTTAATCGTTGATACAACTGAAACTAAAGATATAACAATGTTTTTCTTTATTATATACATGGTTACTAAAAAAAAATTACATTGATGAATATATATCTATACGTTTTTACTTTAATATATCTAAATATTATATAGAAATTACACAATTGTGACAATTATGTTATTGATATCCTTATACGGTTTTTGATCTGTGTTGTTCAGGTTTTGATCACTGTGATTAAATAGGATGACATATTGCACTTAGGCTATGCTTTACCGAAATCAAGGAAGCAACCTGACCAAATCATGATTCAGTTGAATTCGTAAGGACAGCTGGTTTGACTGACGGATCGAGAAAACCCACAAGCATATCCGGTTTTCTGATACCCGGGGACCTATCATTGCATATCGCAGTAAATTTATTTAAGAAATTCAAAAAAAGTTATGATTAAGAGGAAGTTTAATTATTAATCTAAAAAAAACATGTTTCATTGGTCAAGTTTTTATAAAGTGGTGAAAGTTAAAATAATTTTGAAGGTGTGCATATCCTTCTCATCGTATAATTGTATTGTTTCATTTAAAGGTATAGCACATTGTATTCGAACACTTATAATTGTGTTTAAATGCTACTATTTGGACATAAAACGTACAATCAGAAGGTTTTCAGTTTTACGTCAACGTAGAACGCGAACATTTTATCGCCATTATGGCATCTGTCAAAGTCCTCCAATCGTAAATTGTTTGCATAGCTCCAGCTCAAACCTAGATATCCCCAATCAAATGATTTAACTTGATTCAAGAAGTTTTTCGCTCTTCAACGTTATTAGTCTCATATTCTACTTGATTATCCGAACACCGCTTAATATGAATCGTATAAAGGATGCGTTAAAAAGAAAAAAAAGGTTAGTATACATTTTACATATTTAGTTTAATTTATTCATTCAGAACCTATGATTCTGATTCAATTGGATATATTTCAACTAATTCTGATCATTCCTTTACGCGCTCTCAGTTTATCTTGAGACCTCATTCAGCATATAGTTCTCTAGCTTCATCGTCGTACACGCCCGTAAGTTTTGTCAACTATTGTTTTGAAAACAAATATGTTCAGTTTGATTATGAACACCTTCCATGTACATCCTATTCATCGAGCATTTTAAGTAAAGAAGGTTCTATTTATGATTCGGTTAGTAGTTCGAAATTGAAATTTTTTAAAAAAGTTTATAGCAATATGTGATGTGTTCTACACTGGATGAGTTTAGTATTTCAAGTGATTCAAATCAAAATTCAACTTATATGTTTACCAAAGATTCAGATAGCGAAGAATCGGTATTTTTAAATTTTTAAATTACAATTTATATAATACATTTAAGATATATGCAACTTCGACAATAGATATGAGCACTACAATATCTGATGATTATGACCTAGAAGATCTTTTTGAAGATCTTATTATAGATTCTTCTCATTACCATCCAAGGTTAGTTTGCTAGCTCTTCAGCACAGAAGAAAGTCGTTAAGCACATCGACGGAAAACAATACTCTGAAAAGAAAGCGATTACTCATCAAGGAACCAGATGATTCGAGCAAAATATATTTCTCGGAACAAATGTCAGGAAGAAAAAATGTTCTTCCGTTTAGTGGGTCGATTCCAAGGTACATAATTACAAAAAAAATGTAAAACAGGTTTCATTCAGATCGATTTTGAAAAAAAAACCATCATTAACCCATTCCCATATATATGAAGAAATTGAGAATGATTATTTATCTCCAGAACCTGAGGATGTAAGGCCTGTGGTAAGCGAATGTTTCGACAACATAATATTCATCTTAAATTTTGGGTTACAGCCTCCCGAAAGACCAGCCGTTTTACCATTCCGAATATTCCCACCATGTAAAACATTTCAACCTCGAAGACTGCAGCCAAGGTATGCAACTAATAAGTTTGTTCAAGAGCTACTTATTCAGATCGGCATCAACAAGAAAACGAGCTAACCCTGTTCCAGAAGTTAAAAGAGCTTCATCGTTTAGTTTTGGATTTTTTACATTAAGTATAAGAAAAAACTAAATAAATGCTTTACTCATAAACATATATACAATCTCTCTTAATTTGAATCTGTTACTAATATATCTAATAAGGCAACTTATGGTCAATTTTCAATTCCATGCTTTGTCGAAAAGATTATTGAAAATTAAAGAAAGATCCAATCCAACGACTAATCCTACATTTCCAGTTGATAAATAACCCAAGGTAGCAAACAAAACGCTTGATCTATCCTGCATTAATTGCGAACGTTGGAACCTAAATTCAAACATCTGTATATACAATTCGTTTTTACTTACCTTGCCCGGTAGCATTTATCATATAGCTGAACTGAATTCATATTTCGAAGAGATAAATAAGTGATCGCGGGACCAAGCACAGCTCCGGCAACTGCGCCATTAACACCTCCATCGACAAAAGACTTTCTAAAAAGATCCGCAAATATAGGAGCAAATATATCTTACTTACGCTAATGATTTAGGAGTAGCCTCTTCCCTGTTAAACAAAAGCATACTAATAGGTCCCAAAATGGAACCAAGGAAAGCTCCTGTCTGGACAAAAAACTAATTTCAAAAAGGAAAACAGAAGACAAGAACTACCTGAACTGTTCTAAATGTTACATGTATACAGAATTCAGTTCCAGGTCTAGGAATCTTCAACAGTTCGAAATCGGATTGTCTAATTCCCAAGAAATTTTTCAGCCAATATGTCGACATATCTAATAAAAAAATGATTCAAATATAATGAGACTTCAAAATCGAAAAGTAAACTATGAAAAAACATATAAGAAACAAATTTAGTAAACGCAATTATTCATTGGTTTATGATAATGTAATTTAAAATTAATCAATGCATACAACTCAATTGTAATATTACAGAAAATGGTGCACATGCACAAGTACTTTGATTAGTGAATGCTGTTAACTCGAGATAATTAGTGAGTATCGTTTTACCGGCATACCACAAAGCTACAAAGGAATATACAAGCTTAAACTATTGGACAAATTCTTTTAAAACATTTTAACTAGAGGTTACGCTCAAATCCATGGAAGATTCATTCAAACCCGTCTGTTTAAAAGAAGTGAGATCAAAAGACAAAACACCAGAAACGGTGCAGTTTGCCGGATGAGGATATATACCAAACAGAACATCGGCCTATAAGCATGAATGAAAAATATCAAGTAAATATATCTTACCTTGTTATAGAACTCCTCTTTCAAAGATATAACAATAACTTGCATTGAATCCTTTGCATGATCATATATGAAGGAAGCAACCTGAAATTACGTACATAAAGCCAAATATATTCATCTAGAACAACTTTTCCAATATTAGTGTTGTCTAAAGCAGCGTCAATCTCGTCCAACACGAAAAAAGGAGCTGGGTTTCTTGCGTGAATTGCAAATAAAAGAGCTAAAGCAGCAACAGTTTTTTCTCCTCCAGATAAGTTATCCATAGGACGGAATCTTTTTCCAGGTGCAACGCAATTATACTAATAAAACTCATTAAACTGCAAATTTCATAAAAATCTACCTGAATTCCTTCTAGATATGGCTCTTCCATATTGTCAGCTCCTAAGAATGCCTGGGCGCTAGCATTACGAGACAAAGCCTTAACAAATGAAATACATTATTATAAATATATTGATGTTACATACCTTATAAATTTCATCAATTTTCTGACTCACTGGCTCGAAGCACTCCTGGAAGCGACGATAGCGATCGGTCTTGACCTTTTCAAACATCTGCCTTAATCTACGAGCTTTCTTTCTTGCAGCTTCACACTCCTCTGTCGTTTCAGCTTCTCTTTCCTTTACCTCCTCCATTCTAAAATTCAGCATTAGCATTAGGTAGGCATAATACACGAAATCTACCTCTGATTTGCTCTCATATTTGGAGCACTTAACCGAGATATGACACCTTGCAAGTCCGAAACTTCTTTATTCATTTTTTCAACCTGCTTTCGCACTTCATCTTCATCTTCGACCTAAGTTAAAATAGTAAATTTGAAATGAATTCTCTGAACTTGCATTTTTCAAATCTTCACTGAGAGATTTGAAATTTATTTTAATTCTGGCTTCGCGATCTATTTGTTCTTGAGAAATCGTAGCAGTCGACGTAGCTTGTGAGCCATCCTCTACAAAAAACAAAGTTTGAGATACATGTTGTAAAAAATACCTTCATCTTCATCAGCATCTACTTCGGCCAAACTACCCGCTAACAATGGAATGTGAATCTGATTAATTTTAGCCGAGTGAAGAAGTTGATGTCTCTCTGAAAGCTTTCGCCCAATAACAGCTTCCGACGCCAAAACAGCTTTCTCGGCGGATGTAACATCTCTATGAGCCAACTGAAACTATTTAGTGAACATTACATCGTTATACTTCATTACCTGAGCTTCTTTCTTTGCCATTGCTAACTCAGCTTCCAGTGCCTCCAAACTAGTTTTTTGTGAAGCAGACTTATCCTGAACAATCACAAACAGTCAAATAAAAATTCAAAAATAAATTACACACCTTCAGTTCTTCCGCTTCTTTTTCTAACTTTGAAAGTGATTTCTCTTCTTTAGCTTCCCGTTTCTTTAAGTGTTCCAACTCCTTCTCCAGTTTTTTAACTTTATCTACTTCTTGAGTTGCTTTTCTGTTTTTGTCTTCCGATCTCAGGTATTCAATTTCATTACGAATTCTGTCCAGCTCATTATCAAACTCGCTCAACCTATCTTTTCTTTCTTGATGAAATCTTAAACATTTAGTAATTTCAAAAATAAATTTAAAACAGTAAGATCTACCTTAATTCCTTTTCTTCATATTCGCGAATATTATTGATTCCAACCTTAGCACAAAATGACTCAAATACCTACGAAAAAAAGGATGTTTTTCATTCGTCAATTAAAAAAACCTCATCAGCACATGCATAACTTTTCTCCTGCATTGCTTTAATCTCCTTTTCTCGTTGTTTCATTTTTCCTTCGATATCATTAATTCTGGGCTAAAAGAAAATTTGAATTTCAAAGACTAAGAATCATTATTCGTACTTGAACATTAGACAATTCACACTGTAAAGCTTCTAACTCCATAGCAATTTGTTGAAGGGCTTCATTTTCTAAGCGCTCTCTATCTTTATGGGTGCTTTTCAAACGGGCCTCTATTGAATTTATTTTGTTTCTAAAGTATTGTTTGCTCAAATAATATATAAAGTGTTAAACCTCAGCATTTCAACATCCAACTCCTTTCTACGAGTTCTATGTAATGTATTACACTCTTCTTGTAAATTATTTCTGCGCTCACGCAATTTTCTAAACAATGCAGATCATTATTGATGAACTAAATGAACAATTACCTTATGGCATTCTCATCCCATTTCTTAGCTTTCTGCTTCAGCTCAGCAGCTCCTCCAGAGATTATACCATTTTCTTGATACATAGTACCGTCCAAAGCAACGGATTTATGCCGATCTCCAGCTCGTCCGTAAGCCAAGAACTTTGCATCTTCAGCGCTTTCACAAATAAGAGCATTTCCACAGGCAAATTGGAGAGCCTTTCTAGCAGCAGAATTGTTGCACTTAAAAATCAATATAATGATAAAACCGAAATGCACAGCTCACCTGAATGACATCATAAACTAATTTAACACCTTTAGGATTCTGAATTTCACGAAGCTTCTCATTTATTGGTTGCACTTCAATACCTTTCGATGGCAAAAAAGTTTCGGGAGGATAGCGTTGTTCCTTAACACACTTACTTAGCAACATAATATTATATGAAATACCTTCAAATATGCAATAGCCTCTCTTGCAGTTTCTTCCGTATCACAAACAATGCTCATCATATTCTTTTGTAAAACTTTAGTGACAGCCAGTTGAAATCTTTTATGTGATGGCTGACATAAATCAACAAGTCGACCATACACCTAGATTCAGAAAAGAACAATTAATTACCAATATGAATTTGAACTAACTTTATCAGGGAAAACTCGTCTAAGATTATCAATTGCTTCATTACGTCGCCTGACTCGTTCGCTTTCGGCAGTATCTCCAGAAGCATCCGATAACTGTTTGGAAACATCACTAAGTTCTGTTGTTACCTATAAATTTTATGTGATAAACTATTTTATCTAATGTTCACCTTTTCAAGTTTCTCTTTACTGTCTTTGACTTGTCGCTCAGTATGAACTAAGTTCGAATTCTCATCCTGCAAAAGACTTCTCTGTTGTTCGGTAGTTTCCAACAAATGGTCAATCTGAAATTATTACGACTAATTGATAAAAAAGGATATGAACATACTTGTCTTTTGCATCGTTCCCGTTCTAACTCTTTAGATTTAATCTTCTCTTGAATTGTTACAATTCTTCTTTGTTCATTAACAAGTCCACTAAAATGGTCAAGAAATAAAAGTGAAATAGTAAATAAAACAAACTATACCATTTATCAGTTTCATATTCTTGCAGTAAGTGATTCAACTTCCTATCAATGATACCAGATTTTTTACCAGCTTCTGCTTTCAACGCGACATATTCATTCAGCTTTAAATAAAAATTTAGTATGAATAAGTTAAAAAATATATACCTGCTCCTCGCTAAGATTCAAATCCATTTCTAAACTTTGGGTATTCAACTCTGATTCACAGTCTGACTTTTTTGTTTCTAATTCTCTGGAAAAATAATTTATATTAGTAGGTGATTTGAATATTACTTGGCTTGTTTAGCAAGAACTTCTAACTGTTCTTCATTTCTCTGAGCCATTTTTTGAGCTGCAGCTTGGGATTTATGAGCAGTTTCAAGTTTATTTTTAACATGGAGTACTTCCTGTTTAGCTTGTACAAAAAGAGGTCGTTGCGTAGTGATTTCTTTTTCCTAAAATTAAAAAAAAATTGCAGCTTCGAAATTGTTTTACCTTTTCAGCAACATCTCTTTCCAGTTTTTGATGATCACGTTGAGCTTTTTTCAGAATTTTTTGTCTTGATGAAACTTGGTCGTCAGTTTCATTCTATAACTACTAATAAAAATCGCTGAAGCCAGTAATATTTACCTTTTTTGATTCGAATTCCTGAACTCTTTCACGTCTCTCAGCTAATTCAGCTTTGGCTTCAGAAGCTAAACGCTCACAATGATACAACTCAAGCAGATACAGCATTTTTTGTCTGCTGCTTAATTCATCCTTCATGTGTTGATATTTTTCTGCTTCATCTCTTTCCATCTTTGCTACCCTTTTTTCCTATAACATTAGCATATATAGCTAACTAACAATAATAAACGGATACTTGAGCGATTCCTCGCCGTTTGTCCATATTATGGTGAGCATCATCTTCTGCTTTCAACATTTCAGACTTCAATCTTTCATATTCTGCTTGTAATTCACATGATCTAGAAATTTCTTCAAACAGAGCAGTTCTCTCCTTCGGATTTTTCATAGCTACAGATTCAATAGCTCCCTAATAATGAGTTAGTAAAACGGGTTCATAGCCAAACTAATTATTATCCAACCTGATATACTAAAAAATTCTTAGCCTTTATAAAAATTTGAATATTTTCCATCTCAGCATTATATTGTTGGACAGACACAGTCTGAAATAACAATAGCAATTATGCATCAGATACGTATTACACACCTTTCCATCTATTCTGAATTCAGAGCCAGCTCCGTTAGTTACGATTCGAGTAAAAGATGTTTTTCTACCATTATCATGTTCATAAACCATAGTAACAGAACATTTTGAAGCAACTGGCTTTCCTACAGGAGCACCATGAATTAAGTCCTACATTATACATGAGAAATGGTCGATTAACTAATGGGAAAATACCGAAAGCTTTTTTACTCGAAGACTAGTAGATTTCTCGCCAAGTACGAACGAAATAGCATCCATTAAATTAGATTTACCTATAATGCTGCTCTGTGACAAAAAAAAAGAATTATTATACCTGATCCATTAGGACCGATAATTGCGGTAAATTTCTTGAATGGCCCAACTATTTGCTTTCCCTTGTAACTTTTAAAGTTTTCTAGCTCAAGGGTATGTAGCATACCCATTGTGCCAAAAAATTATCTACAAAACTTTTCAATGAAATATTGAATTCAAAAACGGAAAAAATACACTGAAGATGCAAATTAGAAAACAGGCGGAGAAGCGTCTTTAAACTTTGCAAGGAATGCATAGATGGTGTTAAACAGCGTGCATAAATGGAAAATTGTAAAACACGTACAAAAAAAACAATTTATTGTCAGATCGTAACAAGAACAAATAACAACGACAACAGTTCAATAAGGAATTAATCGTATCATAGAAATCATTTTCTTTTTTTGGAATTCCACTTTTCAGCTTTATTTTTAAGGCTATCAACCAGGGACGGTTCTTTTTTAGTTTCAACTTTGTTGAATTTCTTGGCTTGTGCTTGAAGTTCAATGAGTTTTGATCCCTGAATATTTTTAAGTTAAGCAAAATATAAATAAAATAAAAACCTTAGCATGTTTTTCAGTTTGTTCGATAGCGAAAGCACTGTCGGTCAAAAGAGCCTTGAATCTGTCATCTGCTAAAACAGCAGAAGCAGTGCCATAATTGGCTTCCTTAAGTTCAGCTCTCGTTTTTTCTTTCTAAATTGAAGGTCATTTTTAAAAACAAGAAATGAAAAGTAACAAACCTTCTTCTTTCTTGGCTCATCAGTACATTCTCGCTCTTCTTTGGCCAGTTCACGAGCCTCTCTCATTTGTTGCTTTCTTTCTTTTCTTTTTTCTTTTCGTTTTGCTAGGTATGTTTCATAACCTTTTTTTTTGGGCTGAATTTGAAAAGTTTTAAAGAAACTTCGGCGTATTTACCTTTTCAGATTCTTTCGCTTGTTTAATATCAGGAACAATTTCCTCATCACTGCTTTCTTGATCATTTCTTTTTGCCAAAGCTTTTTCAATATCACTCGAATCACTTTCTTCATCTTCTTCTCCGCTATCGTTATCACTATTTGTATTCCATGATATCTGAACACAATTAGGTATGACTTGATTTGACAATAATTTTTACTTTTAATCTATCTTGCTTCGGCTTTTCGTCGATCATTGATAGAAGGGCATTTCTTCTTGACATGATGGTTTCTTCATCTTCAGAATCGGATGCAATCAACCCAGATATATTAGCACCATCATTTCTAACATATGCGTATATACTAATAATTAAGGATAAAAAAGACAAACTTGAAGGCTTCCCGAAGATTTATGGTTCGTAATTCATTATCCTCATCCCATTGAAGCTTTGCTCCTGTGTAAGTCATCGCTGACGCAATCGAAAAAAACATCTTATATAGAGTAATTTATACAAAACTCACTTTATCTTTGGATTTGTATTTTTGTGTATTCACATCACTTTCAAACATCTGCTCTTTCAAACGGTCCTCCTAGAAAGGTTTAAATAGTGTAAGAAAAATTGAAAAGACAATACATCAAAATCCATATCATCAGGAACAAAACGCAAATCCATTTTAAGTCCACTGTCTTCAAACAAGAAACCATCACAATTTTCGTATATACTTGTAGCTGTAGCTTCTTCATCACATTCAATAATGGCATAATAATACTTCAGTTTATCAATATGATACTTCCTAACTGCAATTTTAGTTTCTCTAAAAATATTAATAAGATGCAGACAAATATATTACTAAAGCTTACTCATCCATTTCAGCATTTTCATCGTAGTCTTCAATAGGTTTTGATAGGTGCAAACGGGGACCCAATTTATCCTCTTCTTCTAATCTTTCTTTTCCGAAGTCTGACAAATATATCGAAATTTTCTCCACTTTTCCACCCGTTGGCCTATAAATACAGTGCATCAACAAACAGTAAAATATGAAATGAAATAACATACACAAAAGAATTAACTAAAATGAATAAGTCTTCGGCTTTAACGAGATCCCAATTCAAATTACAAGCTGCCAGACGTCGACTAGCCCATTCTACTTGTTCAGCATTACTGGAAATGGTTCCATGAAATAATAATGTTCAGCCAGTTGTACCTGTCAAGATGGGCAATATCAAGCTGGTTTTCTATATCAGCAGGAAGCTCCCAATCAGATTCTTCAGATTCACTATCATCATCTGAAGAGGATATGTTTCCTTCTCCACGAGCTAAGTCAACCTATAATAATATTGAAAAACAATGCTTACAGTAATAAGGTACCTTTATCGCATAATTATCTCCATCACCATCATCGTCGTCTTCTTCTTCTTCGCTCTCTGATCCATCCGAAATTTTTGGTTCTGGTATGACTTGCTCTTCTAACTTTCCTTTCTTTTGTTTTTTCCTAGGTTTTCTTTCTTCTAAAAATTTATAATTTTTTCAACATTAAGTATTCCAAATTACGTTTGCTTTCTTCATCTTTTTCTTGATTTTGTTCTACAGTATACAATTCATTTAAATTGTTCTTTTTTTTTCGAAGAGGCTTTCCTCTCCTGTCAATGCTAGTAGCATCGGCAAATTTTTCGTCTGTTAGCAAAGAAGAAAATCGTTTTTCTATCACAACCTGTAAATTTTCTATTCTCATAGATAATGCAAACTCATTACCTTCTTTTCGCTTGTTTTAATACCATCAAACTTCGGATCAGATCTGATGTGAGCAAATCTCTCATCAGAAAGAGCTTTCTTTTTAGAATTTTTTTTCATATCGCTGTAAAATTAATATGAATTTTTTCTATTGCTTATGGGAGGTAAATGGATATCAAACCATATTTGCTCTGATACAAAGACTACATTTAACTTTATTAAATTAGAAAAAAAAACAAAAAGCTATATCCCAACAATAACAAAGGAAATAGACATATAATTTCATAAAAAAAAGCTCCTATTTCACATGAACACCACGAAGAGTTGGAGCGGTCATTTTAGAGGTACCACCAACGAGAAGTGGCTGGCCCTTCCAAGTCGCGATTCCATCTTCAGATACTTTCAAATCTTCAGCCACTGTTTCCCAGATCTAGAAGCAAATGATCTTTAAGACAAAAAAACCTTTTCAATACTTTTTTCTTAGGATTCAGAACAGCATCAGGCCTGTGCTCGTAAGGTGGGCAAGTAACTGGAGTTCCAGGAACAGCGGATGAATCTACCTCCATCACTTCAACCTAGAAGAATCATTATACATATTATACACATAAAACATTTAGTAACCTTTTCAGGAGAAGAAGCGCACATGACCATGGCACGTGATTCAACTCCTCTCATTTTTGCAGGTTTCAAATTACATAATACAACAACAAGTCGATTTTGCATCTAAAACTGAAATATATTTCAAGGAATACTGAAATATGTACCTGCTCAAGAGGAACCCATCTCACTAAGCCAGAAACAACAGTCCTAGGTTCGGGCTCTCCAACATCGATCTTTTCCAAGTACAGAGCATCAGCATCTGGGTGCTTAACACACTCAATTATTCTACCCACACGAAGATCGAGTCGTCCAACATCAATTGTGTCATCGGCAGCTGCTGAACGATTACAGAAAATTGAAAAAATAATACACAGCAAAAAAACCTTCTCCAGCTTTCTTATTAGATTCTTGCTTTCCTTTCTTCTCATTCTTTTTAGCACTTTTATCTTCCTTCTTTGCCGATACTTCAGGAGCTTTAACTGTCGTAGCTACAGCAGGTGCAGCCTTCTGCTCTTTCTTGATATCAGGAGCAGAAACTTGTTTAACTTAGAAATAAAAGTAATAATTTGATTTTTGCTGTAACCAACTTCCTGCGGCCTTTTCAGCTTGAACTAATTTGTTTTGAAGTTCTTGAACCTCCTTTTCTAGTTGAGCGTTGGCCTTTTCTAATTCCTGTAGCTTATCTTTAGTGAAAAGATTGCCTGACCATGTTACCGGTTAAAAAAAAACAAAAAGTGAAAAACTCACGTGCTTGTTCAAACTTTTTAGCATTTCCTTCGAGGAGTTGTTTTATGACAAGCTGGTTCTTATGAAGAACAGGGAACGTTTTGGCGAGTGCAGACATCTCTTGTTTTTTTTGCTTTTTGCCAGAAGTTGCACCTTCCTTAGGCTTAGAGTTGCTTTTACCTGAAAAAAAAATTTTTAAAGAAAAAAATGGGATCAAAATATCATGGAAAGAGTAAGGGGACAAGACTAGGAAAAAACATAAAGGATATAAAAAGACTGCAAGAAAAGAGGGGATAGGCATCGACCCAGGCCTGCAAGTGAGTGAACAAATGACGCGATTCCAAATTATTTCACACTTGCCTTTATTTTCCTTTTTCTCAGGTTTTGGAGCGTCGGGAGTAGAACCACCAAACTGTTTTTTGAATTCATCGATTTTAGCTTTCTCGATTTTTTCAAACAATGGACTTGGCTATAAAGAAGAACTTATTTAATAATATATAAAACAAAATAATTACTTTTCCGATTTTGTGTCCCTCCTTAAGATGACAAATAGGATACGGAACATAAACAGGAAGTTCCTCAGCGCCGCACTGTTTTCGGATCTCCTGCGATACTTGGGGCATAATAGGATGAAGCACCAAAGAAATAAGGTAGGCTACATTAGCTGCAACTCCAATTATAGTTCCAGCCCGTTTCCTGGCAAAAATAATCATTGTAAAAATATTAAGATACTGATTACTTTTGCTCTTCATCTCCTTTCATAAGAACCCATGGTTGTTGAGCTTGCATGTACTGGTTTCCACGACGAGACATTCCCAGAATACATTTTACAGCATCTTTTAGCTTCACACCATCAAGTAGTGAATCCCATTCTTTTAAATCCTCTTGAATTCCACTCAGTAATTCAATGTCAGCAGGTTGTAAATTCATTGTAGGAACTACTCCATTGAAGAAATTGACAAGGAAAGTTAGGGCACGATTGATGAAATTTCCAAGATTTGACAACAACTCCGAATTGACCTGTTTATGTAAAACTTTATTGCATAAAAATAAATAAGTTACTTTCAATCCGAAATCATCCCATGAGAAACTGGTATCTTGTGATTCAGGTCTCATATACAGCAAATAAAATCGCCAAACATCAGGAGCTATTCCTGTACTTTTAGCAGTATCACCGAATACTCCAGTGCCTCGTGATTTGCTAAATAAAAAGAAATGATGTTGATACTTTATCAATCGGACAACCTGAATTTGGTGTCTTCGTAATTCAAATATTCAGTGGCACAAAGATGATTAACAATTGTATAATTATCTTCAGCTCCTAGTTGTGTACAAGGGAACATAACTCCATGGAAAGCAACATTATCCTAGAGCAATATTAAAATAGAAACAGAATAATGAAGTAATAAACGTACCTTTCCAACGAAGTTATAAAGCTCAACTTGCTTGGGATTTTTCCACCACTTTACCCAATTGTCTCCTACAAGGGTTTTGGTGATAGAAAGGTATCCAATCGGAGCATCGTACCAAACATAGAACACCTAAAAAGAACGACAATAATATAAGAATTAACAGTTTTATTATGCCTTGTCATCAAACTCAGCTAAAGGAACTTTGGTTCCCCACTTTAAATCTCGAGTAATACAGCGTTTTTCAAGTCCACCCTTTAATGATTAAAATATTTGTTGAACTTTTGCAAGAAGACTTACCTTAATCCATCCCTTAACAATTGAAATGGCATTAGCAGACCAACGATTATCATTTTTAGTGATCTGTTCTTCAACATAATTTTTAACTTGATCCTTAACAAAAAATATCAGATAGAAACAAAAATAGTCATACTTGTAATTTATCTAAATGTAAAAAAATATGAGTTGATTTCTTAACAGATGGTTCTTGTTTACAAACATAGCATTTAGGCTGCTTTAAATCAATCTATAATTCACATATGTAATGCATAGTACGATTATTTAACTTACAGCATTTATAAGCTTTCCACAAGCATCACATTGATCACCACGTGCATCATCATATGCACAGAAAGGACATATTCCATTAACAAAACGATCAGCTAAAAATCTGAAACATACTTGTGAGCTCGATCGTTGTCTCTCATATGTTCATACTTGTCACAGTTTCCACAGTGCAACTGATCTATTGCAGACGTTGAAGTAAACCCATTTTGATGCAACTTTAAAAATATTTCTTGAGCTATTCTGGAAAATTCAGTTAGGCTTGGCATCTCATTAATACTACAAACTCAGTTTGATTATCTGTAGTAGTTCTGCCAAATTTATCAAAATCAATGTTAAACCATTCATAAATCTGTTTGTGCAAAACGTGATATTTATCGCAGATTTCTCTTGGAGTTAATCCCTCTTGTAAAGCCTGGAATGAATATAAAATTTTTCACAATTACAATAGAACAAACTTTAGTTTCAGTAGCTGTACCATATTCGTCAGTTCCACAAACGTACAAAGTTTGATGGCCACGCATACGGCAGTACCTTGCGAAGACATCGGCACTCAGTACACACCCAATAATGTTACCCAAATGAGGAACATTGTTAACATATGGTAAAGCTGATGTAATCAAAATGTTCCTTTTCCCGGTTTCAGGAGCCAATCTAGAGTTATGAACATAGAATATATATTTTTTCTGAGCTACTTCTCTGAAGGAACACGTTGAGCAAAAGTTGGTTGACTATTCCAACCAGCTAACAGATCGCTTGAAGCCATCAGTTCCTATAAAATAAGTAATAAGAAAATTTTATATGATATCTACGCATTGTGTAAGTTGTATAAATCAATACAAAATATAGAATAATTGAGTATATGATTGATGGTTGCCCATCTGAAAATTAGTGATCAAACATAATTGTGCACGGTGTTTTTTTTATCAATTATCGCAAGCACGATTATTATCTTGTATTTTTTGAAGAGAAATACAAAATTTAGGTACATTGTAAAGCTAGAATAAAAAAATCTGAAACAACGAACTATCCACTTTGCGATAAAACAAAAGTTGAAAATACGTAAACTACGCAAACGGTAAGCTGAGCTATGTAAAAAAATAACCTCAATTTCAAAAATTAAGTATATAACATTAATAGTTGGAAGTCATCAGAATAAAAAATAAATCAATTTATTATTTAATTTTATATAATAATATATTTTAATATTCATATGGTCACTTATTAAAATCTAAATGTTTTCATATTTTACGAACAACGTTTATTAAATTTATCAATGGTATACGTGCTTATTAGGATATATTAAATATTTAACGTATTAATTATTTTATTATTTCTTTAATGTATTTTAAGATACCTTCGAAAATAAGGGGTTGAATGCACCCAATTAATTATTTTTGGTTTATATAATAATTTCTTAGCTGTTAACACTCTTGTGAATTGATTATTAATAACGTATATATTGAAATACATAGATTTATTTTTATAAGCTATTGGTTACGTGTTCGAATATTTGAAAGTGGAAGCTGAACTGTTCAGAAATTACTGTATAAATTCAATACGTAGATGCTTTACGTATCCGAATTTAAACCTCAAAGTGCTGTCGAATAGATATCATCCGCTGTCTAAGTATCTTTTCCTTATATAATATTTGGTCTCTAGAAAAATTTTCGGTTTTCAGACATGAAACGGTTAGTCGCTTGGATTCGCACCGGTATAGAACGTTTGGAGGACATGGAACTGTCCACCAAGTTTCGGTTTCTTCGCCGGCATCCTAAGAGACGTGTAGCTTCAGTTTTCTTGGTGTTTTTGTTCATTCTATATTTATTTTTCTGTGGAGAAAAAAAAGAGCAATCTTCAATTGCACAGCAATGTTTAAACGATCGTCTACAGTTTTGGTCGCAACAATTTGATGTAATTTATTCATTACTTTAAAGTTTACCAACAGTGTTGTAGGATTTGGATCTTGGAATTGATCGCTCTTCTGTAAATTTCATTGGAAACGGGCATATAGGGGTTGACATTAATGGTGAATTAAGGTTGAAATCTAGAAATTAAAATAACGTGAGAATGGTTGTTTTAGATTTGCTTCAAGTAGTTCGAGGGTTTTAGATCACATTACGGGTTTCCAGCCTTTTATTCAAACTTCTATGGAAAATGTAGGGGATACAGCAGAAAGCCTTGTTACAGATTTCAAAAATGGTATTGTAAGAAAAATCATGTGCTTCGCAGTGGTAAATTAATATCTGAATACTCATTTCTACTTATTTTTTAAGAATAGCGAGTGTGCTTGCGTTTTACGATCATATTTTGCTCATAGAAGTCGCCCTAATGTATTAATAGAAGATGTACAAATTATTAACCCTACGGTATAGGAACTTTGATTCGCTTTTATTTTATTTTCAAATTCAGAAAGCTTCTTTTACTATACAAGTAAGCAGACCATCACCACACCCCGAATGGATGCATAATAAAACGTTGACTCATCAGTTATTTCTGATACTTTATATAAAAGTTATAGAGGTGAAGCTACTGTATGGTTTCGTGAATTCAAAACTGGATCTGATATGCCCAAAACAACTGCTATAGTTTGCTCTAATGCTCCCGGCTCCGTAAGCGTACTCCAAAAAAGGTTCGTAATTCGATTTTTATATAAAATATGATTTAATATTTAGGGAAGAAAACTTCCGTTTCATCTGTTTAGTAAACCAAACTTCGAATTTATCTCAAAATGTGGTAGAGGATACTCGTCAGGATATGCTCAAAAGCATTGTTGACCAGTTTAGTGCTGTAAACTCAGAAAGTAGTTCTACCATAGATAGTGAACATATGTCGGCATGGAATAAGGTTTTTTTGTGAAAAAAATGTTTTAGCTAGTAACAAATTTTGTTTAAGATCAATTCACCCAGTTTTTTTATATCTCATTCTAAAGCACCAACTGTATTAAATGGAGACCGTATTAATGCTACTCGTTATATTTTGTTAAGTAACACAAAATCATCTTCTGAAGTTGGCATTCATATCGAATATTACTTGATTTTATCGAATCTTTCAGAGTTCAGCTGAGCTCTCTCGTAATAATGAGAGATGTTATACAGGGCATTCTACTTTATTATATCCGTCTAGGCTTTGGCAAGTAAGCATATAGGTCATAATAATTGTGATAATACTCATTTTCATAGAACTGGGAAAAACCCGAGGATTTAGTTAATATGGCTGATGTATGGTTGTTAACTCTTGAAAAGCGAGGATGTACTAATTTTGTCAAAGCAGGAGCAGTAGGTGTTGCCGAAGTTTATAATATTTTTCTTCCATAGACATTTCATAATATTTAGGCTTTTGTGTTGTCTCTATTGGCTTGTTCTTTTCATGATGGCCATCTGGAGATGGAAATGGCAGCTAGCGACCTACACAGGTTTCCTTTTCCAAGTATTACAGGAACATAACATAATTTACAGAGAAATGGGAGTTTATGATGTACCTGTGGGAAATACAGGATCAACCGTTTCCATTAAAGTTGTAATTCCCTCTGATAACAAGCCGTATCTGGATGTATCAGCTGCTGGTAGCTTATACGCTTGTGATGCTGGATGTTTGGATCAGCCTATCACATTGGCAAAGGCTCATGCTAGAATACCAGTCAAAGTTTTCGTTCTTGTGTTTTCTTTTTCTAATTAACATTTCAGGTAACCAAACCGCAAACAAGTATATTGTATGTCGCTACACAAAGAAAACATTTGGAACAATTGAGGTTTGGTCTTAGATAGATGTGTAATCAGATTTTTTTAACATTTTGAGATCTGCTATACATGTATCCGAAGTAGAATCAGCACCGGCTCATGAGGAAGTTGTTCTTGCCATGCATAGACATGGAACACCTTGGGGAGGCTTACCAACCTCATTTTGGGTGTTTTTAGGAATTATTTTGATAGCTTTCCACGTTTTCTTGGCTAAACTGTTATGGTTAAGAATTTTCTTATTTACGCCTTATTTCTTATTATTTATAGGTCGGAATGGAGAAAGGGTGATATGACTCCATATAATCCATACTTCAGAAGTCGGTCCGGTTATTCTAGATCTCATTAAAAAAATCAGACAATTGAAAAGGGAGGGTTCTCATCACTTCATCAGTTTTAATGGTTTAGTGTACATACATAAATTTATATTTTAAATGTCAGATATTTTTATCAACTGCTTAAACACGTGTAATGGATGTGATCCAGTTTCGCTAATTTATTAATAATTTTAGACGAATATAACTCTGAGAAATGGCCAAAATGTTATACTTGAATATGTATTTAATAAAAATAATAATATAAATAAAAATAAATCATGATATATTTATGTGTAATAACTGGTTATATATCATGGTGTCATTATGCTCATCACCCTTCGAATTTAGCGACCCCAAGGAATAGTAACAGAGGTTGAGATAGTAATTGGACTTTTAAACGTTTAATAATTGCTCTGAGCTTTCTCGTCCTGTTTCTCTCTGTTTGGATAAATCCCTTCTTCTGAAAAAAATTCTCATTAGATATCAATATACTATGTATTATTAACCTATATGAAATATAAGTTATTGCGATAAAGCCGATTACAAAAATAATAGAAGCAACAAGGTAAAAATTATAATCTAAAAAAAAAGTCAATTTTAGGTTATATTCAATTTCGAACCTGCTAATATATTTCTAAGATAGTTAGCTTCTTGCATAGATGCTTCAGTTTTTGGCTTTTCTGAACATGTTAGCCCACAACAGTCTTCAACCGTATCACATTTAAAATAAATTTTCGAGTACTCATTAATGCTCGATCTAAGAGGAGTATCATAAAAAGAAAGAGTGTATTCACAAGCATGTTCAAAGCCATAATCAGTCAATCCATAGTTTATACCATTGAAAGATACAGTATCATTGGTAATAATTGATTTATTTTCTTTTATCAAAGTATTACGAACCATCTAAAGAAAAATAGGTTAAAAATTAAGAAAATAGTTGTGTTTAATTGATATGATATCACATTAAATATTGACTAAAGCGTTAGATGGTATTCATAACAATTTATCTATTGATAAATTGATAAAAAAAATCATGCTCAAGTGATGTATATCTCAATTCTTAACGGTATGAAAAATCACAAAAGAACTTTGACTTTTCTCTTTTATAAAAGATAATGTTTTTATATTTTATATTTTTATGGAATTGACAATGTTAACTTACGATCATGATCTCATTAAATGTCCGTGGACAGCACTGTAATCCACAAGCGATCTCATCAGCAGGACAGTTTAGAGATATTTTAGACAGGATATAAGTGTTATCTGGCGCATTAGCTTGCCAATTGCTAATCATATCTTCATTGTCTATTACGAAAGCTGGGAAAGAAAGAAAACGTAGAGAATCAAAATAAAATGTTTGGTCAGGATTTAAACGGTTATCGTTAAGAAAGTAAGTTATCCCATCTATCTGTTAAATCAGAAAATTAATTAGGAAAATAATAGATAAACAAATACCACATATCCAGAATCATTTTTAAGAATCAGGTGGTTTATCCATGTTTCATCTTTCTCAGTGCTGTTTACTTCTACTGAATATTTATGGACAATTTTCTTTATTATATCCGAGGTTTCTCGTAGTGGAAATCGATCATTACAAATACTTTCAGCAATGGCAGAAAACGAAAGAACAATTAGAACAATTCCATAAGCATACATGTTTTAATACAGTAACATTTTGCGGCGAACAATCAATCTATAAAGTATAAGTTCCAGATTTGAATAGTTTTCAGAAATAATCAAAAAAGAGAACTGTAAGCAAGCTAACGAAGGAGACTTTGTGTCTAGATCTTCAAGTTTTCCTACCGATTAGATAACAAATTATGTATCGACGACGGTAATCAGTTAAAGCTACAGTTTAAGACACCAACATCTTGGGCTCTGATAAGATGATTGTCAGAAGAAACATTGATGGGTTGAGAATAGTATTAAGAAATTAATTACATATAATTTTATTCGTTTAAATTGATGTGAAATAATGAAGAAAAAACTTTGTTAAAAAATTACCTATTGTCTAAAACAATATTCTATTTTATTCATAATTTTAAAAAAATATTGACACTGTTTTTAAATGATTGTTGTTTGTTTACTTTATTTCATTCTGATAAACCTTTTTTTATCAGTAAAAGCATATGTATAAATAGGTTATAACTATGCAATTTTGAATGAACTTGTAAATATTCTTTAAATATAATACATTAGAATAACGTTCTTAACCCATAAAACAACTTTATGTGTGATCATTCTTTGAGTACTTAAGTTTAACTTAAATGATAAGATTAGTCTTTATTATACTACGTATACATGCATGTGCTCATAGTGATATTTTTCTGCTCAGAATTTACAGACAGGCATTTCTCACTTAAACAATGTATTTGCTTGGCAAACTTAAGTTATAACCATCAGAACAGCGTGTTCAAGAATAAACGAATTACTAAATATTTGCGACACTACAAGTATCCATATTATACTTTACTTGCACACTTTAGAAGTCGTTTCAGAAACGGAGGCTTCCTAGTATACTAATCAAGTTTATTCTTGAAAATTAGAAAAGAACAAAATACAAATAAATGAACATAAACTACTTCATATGCTTTAAGTATAATATATTGTGTTAAATCTGAAGATAATACTCATTCGGTAATGCAAATGAAACTTGTTGTGACTTATTGAATCGTATGTGATCATGATAACTAAATAATCGAAGACCTTTGGTGAACAATCTTTGGTGAACAAGATGAAAAAATAAATGATCAATGTCATATAATACACTAAATATTACTACCCTGTTAAAACTTTTACTCAATGAACTCAAACATTTAAAGTTTTTCGTGCAAGAGATTCGGAGAGTACAGAAGCATCTCATGTTGTGTACATATGACCTGCAACAACTATTCAATTTAGTAAGGCAAATAAACTACTGTATATAAGACTTCCGTTCTTTCCTCCAAGATACAGAAGACCACAGATTATAGCCACTATTCGCAGCTTTTTGCTTTTTTAAAAAATCACTTTACAAAACTTAGTTTAAGTTTCCAGAATGAGTATGATCTTTTTGATCTCAGTAATATCAATTGTTTCTTGCAAGCCTTTAACTGACTTAGATTATCTTCATAATATAAGCTTAGTTCATGATGGATCTTCTATTTTAAATTTAAATACGATTGATAAATGTAAGTGAATAAGAGCATTTTTTTCTTTAATTTTTAGATTTTACTTTCAGTATCTGATGTTCCCGAGGATTTAATGCAACCATTGAAGGATGCTATATTAACGGCTTTCCCTTCATACCTAGAAGCTAACCAAGCCAGCCAATATGTACTTTACACTTTTTTGCAAACAGAAAGTTAACTATCTTTCAGACTTCAGGAACAGTAGCACCAACACTTGTCACTTCCCAAATACCTGATCTGGAAACCGAGGTACTAGACTATCAGTACATACATATACGATATCTCTAAATTATAGGGTCAAACAACAACTCACGTTGTCCCAGATGAAAATAACACACAGATCTTCACTGAACCAATGCATTCAATTCCTCATAATGACTCTGAACTCATAGCTGAAACCATATCAACTACCGAATCCCAACCAGAAGAATTGCTGAAGCAGACGACAATACCTGACACACGCCCAGGTATTTTAAAATTAAATATTTTCCGTATATAATAATGTTATAAAGAAATAACTGAAGGATCGAGTGCTACTATTGAAACAACAACAGATTTCTGGAGTAGAACAGGCAAGTACAATAAATTTTTAACAATATTAAACATACTATTTAGATCTAATTCACTTTCATGTTGATTTTGAAAAACAAGATATCACAACGGTTATTCCACCAGATTCTCAAGTATTTTAATGATCTAAAGAATAAATGTACATTAATTGTATTATTATAATATATACTAATATTTTTCGCAATGTTTATTCATATTGTTATAGATTCAAAACATATATGTATCATTTGGAAAAAGCATAAAATTTTAAATTTACAGCCCTTTCTCAGATTTCTTTTTCTAAATCCGATAATTACTTTGATAAGATCTTTTTATATTGTTCCTTGAAATCAATAGAAACCAACACACTTACTGAAGCTCAACAGATTGCTTTTCGAGACATAGAGTGACGTTCATTTTTTTCGTGACATTTACGACCACAAGCAAATGATAAAATAAAAAAAGAATTTATAGAATGCCCTGACTGAAATAACTTTACACCAAATCTGAGAAAGAAATGTGCATTGCACTAAAACAATGAGTGTCTTTTATTTTTGACCTAGCTCGTACACGAACATGACTGGTTGCGCTTTGAATGAAATAACAACTGCAATAGTTTTTCTTATTAAAAGTTAGAATTGGACACAAAATATTAACTACACTGTACTCACAAGAGAATATCCCATTACTAGTACACGTTTAGGCGGGAGTTACTCTGATATATATTATTGATTATGTTGGGTTAAATACCTCTGTCTTGAATCTGCCTCAAACTATAATACTTTTCTCAAAAAACCAAGTGAAAAATTGTTATCCGATTGTTATGCGACAACAGATGATTTTTTTAATTTACGATGAAATTTAAATTCAATTAAATGATGCTTATTTTAGGGCATGAACATTTTATATATAGCTTTACTAACAATTTTATTGCAACTGAAAGTTGTTTCCTGTCTTAATGTCCTCGTTTGGTGTCCAACTTTGGGTCAAAGCCATGTAAACTTTATGGGTAAAATAGCTGACACATTGCAAGAAGATGGCCACAATGTGGTTCGGCATTTCATTAACAATGGGAAATTTATGAGTTTCTTTTAGACTATGCTTATGATTGAAAATGATCCAGATATTTGGTCCACAGGAACATCGCTGGTGAAGCACACTATATGGTACATTTTGTCTCTTCATGTTAACTCTAACTTTTTTTGTAGGTATACTTCTCCTCTTGTGGATAAATCTGAGTGGGCAACTCATAATTTTAAGAAAGGAAATGTTTTTTTAACCAAGACTTTTGATTTCGTTGACTTTTTAAAAATGCAAAGCATCAACTATAGGATTTGCGAAAGTAAGATTATATTATTTTCTAAATTATATATCGCTTTAGGTATGATTTCCGATCAAAATTTTCTCCAACTTTTACAATCATCAGGATTCGATTTAGCAATCATGGAAATGTTTCATTTCTGCCCTGCAGGTAATAATTGTTTGTTTGAAATATAAGTTCTGATTATTGTAGGCATTCTTCATATTGCTGGTATTCCCAAAATAGTTATGGCTTCTGCCCTAGGCATAACATCTGCTCATGTTGAAATTTTAGGCATTCCAACTTCTTTGAGTTTTGTACCGAGTATGTATTATTTTATCTAGCATTATTTATTTATATGCCTTTATTGGATTTAGCATTCCTTACTCATATGGGCAGCCAAATGTCAGTAGTTGAACGTTTGTATAACGTTGTTTTCAATTTTTGTAGCAAAGTTGGTTATTTTCTTTGTTTTATGAAAATAATATATTTTAGCTGTTGTATTGGAATTTACTGTATTCGGAGCAAGCTCTTGTGAACTCCAAGTTCAAAAACTTTCCGAGTCTCTTCCAATTATTCAAGGTTATTTCTTACCATTTTTTTTGAAAACTGATTTGTTTAGAACAAACTAGACTATTTACTATTAAATACGAATGAATTCACCGAATCCACTAGGCCAACTCTTTCAAGCATTAAATATATTGGAGGTGTTACAACAGACCAACCAAAACCATTACAATTGGTTGGACTAATAGGGTATATACTTTTAATTAATTTGTATGTTTTTAGGAATTCGAAACAATTCTTAGTCGAGGGAAAAAAGGAGCTGTTTTCTTTTCTCTCGGGTCTCTTGTCAAATCTGCAGAAATGCCATCACATATTCGTCGAGGTTTATTATTTAGCTTTATCATTTTACAAATTAAAAAGATATTTTCAGCATTCTTTGAAGCTTTTCTTCATTTCCCTGAATACGAATTTATTTGGAAGGATGACGTTCAATCGAATTTTTCTTACCCAAACATTCATTTCCGAAGATGGGTTCCTCAAGTTGATTTATTAGGCATTACGAAAAAAAGTTTCTTGCAAAAAGTTTTTTCCTTCAGCTGATCCCAGGCTTAAACTATTTATAACGCATGGTGGAATGAATTCTATACAGGAAGCTCTCATTTTCGGAGTACCTATGATTACAATGCCACTTTTTGCTGATCAGGTTCCAAGCTACTTTATCTTATTACGTCTATATATTTGTTTTTAGGATGCTAATGCAGCCTTAGCTGCCGAGCGTGGATATTCTTATACATTGAGCAAATTTTCCATTACAAAAGAAAAAGTAATAAATGCTATTCGGTTGGTTTTAGGCGAAGAAGGCACAGAAAGGTCAGTGAACTTTACCACACACATAACAATATTCTAGTGTTCAGTGTTTTCATAAACAAGGCCAAGCAAGCTGCTCGTGTGCTTCATGACAGTCCTAAGATGATGAAAAAAGAAATCCAGCGTGTCGTCCGCTTATCCGGCTCTGAACCTACATTATATCACCTCAAACTTGACTCCGAACATTTGAACATATTTCAATATTTCAATATCGATGTTTATATAATTTTATGTACCATGCTATTACTACTCGCTGTATCTTTCGGTAAAATTGTGAAATATTACATTAATGTAAATTTTGTATCTGCAAAGCAAAAAACCTGCTAACTTCTAAAACCAATTGTCGCCTGTTTGTAACTATTTTTGTGATATATTCAGATTCTGTGAGAGTTTTTTATGTTTACATGTAAATTTTTGGCTTTTTGCCTATAAAGTACTAATTATGATTGAACGTTCCACTTGCTGAATTTTACGTTATTACGTATTCATTACTTTTATTTTTATACATTCAATGTTTTGCTTTCCATTATTTCATAGATTCATTTGTCATGCTTATATTTTCATATAACGACTATATGAGTCCATATATGAGGTGAGTTTACACCCTTTTTTTTGTTCTTTGTTCTCTGTTGGACATTTGTGTACTGTAGACAATTAGAACTGTCAAGACAATTAATGATGTAAAATTAGATTGCATATTCAATAAGTGAGTAATAGTTATATTTTTCTTAAAACTGTATGGCAAATTAATAGAAAACCTTTATCAATCCTTTTGTATAAGCTTCTCTCTATCTATTTCACTTCCTATCGTTATGATGTTATCTGAATAGTACACCGCCTTGCCACCGGTGTCGGGATGGTTTGAACTTTCTAGGTATTGTACAGCTTCGGTATCCCCCGGATATAGAGATAAAATCCGAGACTAGTATAAGAGTAGTGAAAATAATATTTTATTTTATTGTTCTATATGCTAAGAAACTTTTGTTTGTTATTTTGCTTTGACATTAATAGTTTACTTCTCAAATATTAAATATTTAGAATTATTTAATAAAAGTAACGCAATTCATCTATATCTATATAACAATGCTAAAACGTTGTATGAAAGATATTCTTCATATATGTTTGCTTTGATTATGTAATTACAAGTCACTACATTGTTATATATCTTGGATATCATTGTCTTTTGTGTAAACATTCTTCCAGCCTGGCTTATATTAATTTCTGTTCGTTTAAATCTGGTAATCCACAGCTTTTACACTTTTTAATCATTAATCCTTTTTTCATTTTTCTAAAAGATACTCTTGTTTTCAATTGAAACGCCATTGCATTCAAATTTGTGTAAGCCTCATAGAATCTCTCATTTTTATTTTTCGTTTATTCTATCTCCTCTGATTCTCTAATCGTGTTTTTTTCTTCTATGTAATCTAGCACCTTTTGTTAGTGTAGTTTTTTATATTTTCCAACCTTGCGTTTGTTGTCATTTCTAACACTTTCGAAACTTTATGTCCGACAAAAGCAATTCAAAGATCTAATAGAGAGAATTAATGTGTTTGACCGATGATTGGCTCAAAGTCGATGAACATACAAGGCGATAATGTAGCTGGCATCTCATTTACGGTCGCCCTACCTTGTATCTATATAACACTTTAGCTTAAGCGTCTAATCCTTTGTTCTCATCATGGTCAGTAATAAGAGCGTGTTTTTTCTAAATTTCTTATAGTTTAGAGAGCATTCGCGATAGCGTTTGACAACAACATTTGATTGATATTTCATGTTGAACTTATTCTGTGTTGTTTATGCAGTTGTGTTAGTTTAATTTCGAAAGCTCACGAAATTTTGCAACTTTTGATTTCTTCGCAAAATAATAAAGTTTTGTGAACTTATTTTTTGCTCTTGGCAATATTTTATTGCTCGTGCCTGGTGCACTACAAAGCCATGGGGTTAAGTTAACAAACATCTTGAACTTAATCCAAGTGCTCGCAATTCCTCACATCTTATTCCCAGTTCATGGTTTATAGAATAGTTTGCCTTGAACATCTGTATCTATGAAATGTGATAGAAACCCTTTTGTACTAGAACGCCTCATTATTGTCTAGATACATATATCAGTATAGTGCAAAATTTCGAACAGAAATGGAAATTTCTTTTGTCCTATTTCAGCGAATTGTTAAAGTTACAAAAAATGATACGCATGATTACTCAAGTGTTCTTCTGATTTTCTTGCTATTAGAATAACTTTTTATTTAGACGAAATGTTTTTGAAAATTTTCATTAATGTAAGTTTCTAATTGTAAAATAGCGGTAGTTTCCAATATATTTTTTTCAAAAATTCAATTAGTGCTTTGTGACTGAGCTCAGAACCAGGAAACATTTTATTGAAATGAGCAATGGTGGAGTTAAATTGTTGTTCAGTTACGTTTAACAGCGTGTTTGAGTTGGTTCATCGTGAATTTTCTGCATTTTTTTGACTTCGCGCTCAGCGGTTACAGTATTACTATGACCGGATATTCAAGTTTGAAAGTTGTGCTGGATAAGTTGACATTCATCAATCCTCACTAAGCGGCTACAGCGCAGGCATGTTGCAAAGACTACAACGTCGGTGATGTGGTCACTCTCAGAAAACAAATTGTCATTGTTTGGCTGAAATAGCGATTTTGAATTCTTGCGTAATTTGCAAAGAATATGACAAAAAAATGTTAACGGAAAGAAAATTAACGAAAGATAGTGAAATGAGTGAATCATATTGTATCTTACCATCTATGGGAACAACCGTTTTTGTTAGCAGGCCACCCATGGAAGTGCATATGAAAACTAGTTTTTTTGATATAAATTCAAAATTCAGATTTGAGTTGTAGTCTTGAGAATATAAAACTATTAAACATTACCGTTTTTTGTCCTTCTCTACTTTTTTATCTTTGCAAAACCTTCTTCCTTAAGAGCCACATCTCATGAGATCGCTCGCCTCAGCTCTTCTTTAGAAAGAAACTACGTTTCTTAATAGGATAGTGCGTTGTCTGGGTTCATCAGAGCGCGAATAATAGTCCTGAGTACTAAGGAAATGCTGTGCTGAACTGTTCTCACTGTCTCTACAGTCTGGGAAAGTTTCAATCTCGTTGAATGAAGGCTGAATCAATTAATTCGAAAACTTCATTATGGAAAAGAGTACAAAAATCAAATATTTTTCCCTCTTCTATTAATTTATTCCACTTTTTTCTTTTCTTCTTTATTTTTGAATTTAACAGTACTATTCAATTTTCAAGGTTTTTTACCCATGAGTTTCATTTTATTTTTAACTTGACAACAATTTATGAATATATATGAAAGGTTATTGTTAACTACAAGACAATTTGCAGGGTGGAGCCTAATTATGAGAATATGGAAGTTCTCATTCTGTTCAAATTAGTACAGGTGCTGTTCTCAGGTCACATCTGAGTCTCATGAAGCCAGATGCCTCATGAGAAAATGAATTTCTTAATAAAAATTGCTATAAATAGGAATGTAAATATCTTTTTGTTACCGGAATCATTTTCAACAAAACATGAATGATTGCAAATAATTGTTTTTATTTACTTTTTCTTAGTGTCTTTAAATTTTCTTTCTTTATGAATCAGTTTCATGACGTAACCATTTCATTAAGTCAAATTTAAATATTTGCAGCAATGAAACATAATCCAAATAATGAATTATATTCATTTGCACGTGTTTATTATATTTGAAAAATGGGTGGAGTTTTGAGTTATATCTCTGCCAACCATACTTTGTCTGGTGACCCTCAATATCTTCTTGCCTACATTACTCTGTCAGAAATAAGATGTACTTCTTATACGTATTACAAGATACTTCAATACATCAACTGATTTAATTCTTGAGTATTCTATATATGCTAAGATTTCTAAAGCAATACTATTGTAACATAATTCTTTTTACAATTTTTTTACCAGATAAATAAATTTCTGGTATATTAGTTTTAAATTTCATTGCCTTCCTGATTCTTCAATACTACGTCAAAACTTCCGGTTAATTGTTTTGTTGTGTGATACATGGAACTCTTATTCTATTCTCGCCTTGTGTGCGGTTAATTCAAATGACTTTTTTTTTCCCATCTTCTCTTTATTTATAGCTTTTGCTTTTCTCTATTTCATCGCATTTTCTAACATTCCAATTTTGGTTTACTCCGCTTTCGCTTCATTTTCGTCTAATATAGACTTGCTATTTTAAAGTATGCCTACTAACAAGGAAACACAACCTTCCTCTTTTCTTGCCTGATTTCAAGTTAATTTCCGTAAAAATGAGACTTTGTTCATGCCCTCAGAATCAAATGCTTTTCCTCGTTTATTTTCTGTGCATTGTTCTACAGATTCATGTCACTTTCACTGTTCTTCTCTCTCTTCTTTTTTATAAATTCAGTTTAGTGATAGCAAATCAGCTTTGCATAATAATTATTATTCCAATGACGTTTCTTAGTAGAAAGTTGTTATCCGTTTATGTCCAAAATAGTTTTTTGTTCTAAAATGCATACACATCGGTTTTGCCATGAGCATTATTTTCTAAAACATCATCATGGTTGTTCTCACCTCAGCCTGAGATGTTTATGGCCAGTCACACAATGCTGTTAGGTAAATTTGAACTTTGTAATCACTTGCCACAGGGATGAGAAGTGAACTGATTATGAGAACTCACACATTATTGAGCCTAAAATATTTACAAGGCTAACTATTCTACTTTACTTTCATTCATTCATTCTCATCTGCTGCATGCAGTGATCTCCTCTCTTTTTTTGTCTTTATTGCTGAATTATGTTAAATTTTCTCCTTTTTCTTTTACTTTACTCTGCTTTTTCTTGACGTTTGGTTGCTAATTACAGAATATTTTCAGATGGATTCTTCCGTCGGACGCTCACTGATAAGTTTAGCTAAACGAGGAATAGCTCGTGCTCATCGTCGTCTGACTCATTTAGCTAACAAAGTAAGTACTTGAAAAAAAAATGTCATTATTGAGTAGTTCTTTGTTTTTTTTTCTGTTGGAAGTAGAGGGCAATATGTATTATAATTATTTTGTTTTAAGGTGCACAATAGTGGAAACGATGTTGCTTTAGATGAACCAATTTTGGAAGCAATTTTTGCAAACCTTGATTTAGAAGAAAGAATTAGAATGGGCTTGGTAAGTTAACTATTTTAAGTTAATCATAATATATATTTTTCTTAAGCTCTCTCGACAAGCTATTCGCATTGTTGATCGGATGCCAATTATTTTACCATTTTTAATGATTCGATCTGAAGGCCGTAGCAGCTTCGAAATAATTTCTGATAACATGGATTTATTAGTCGGTAAGGTTTTGCCTATTTATTCTCGAACAGAATCGAATCTGTTAATACAAATACAACTATATATAAATCAGAATTCTTCAATAATATTTTTCTTTAGGTCACATTCTCGACAACTGTGACGGTTTTCAACTTTCGTCTGGAAATAAAGTTTATGTTCAAGAAAAATCACTGCCAATTGTTGTCAATCAAATCCGTATGTCATCTCTGACCTGTTTCTATGTCAACCTACTCTTTTCAGTTTCTCGTATTTCCGGAATTTCTCAATTTTGGCTAGACTCTGTTAACAATGGTGCTATTGCGGAATTGGTCACCGAATATTATAGAAAATTGAATGAGAACAAGTGCTTCAAAAGGTGAGATCTCCAATAATTAATAATTTATTAAAATAATAATTTTAGATTTCAAATCGAGCAGTTGACTGTGGTTGGTACTGGCAAATCATTCGAAATGAATCCGATTTCTTCTTTGATTATGCTATCCAGAAAAAATTTGCAAGCAATTCGTTTCCGTCACTGCAGACTTCAAAACGAAGTAAGTTATGTTAAAATTTTAAATAAAGGCCTACAGCCAATCTTTAACCAATATGTTCTTTAATAAATATTTCTTTAGGAGGAATCTCAACATCTTTGGTCTGCTATTGGTCAATGTCCAGCCTTACAACAAATTCAATATGAACCATGCAAGTTGGACAGATGGAGTCGGCCCTTCATTGCTCAGGCGCTCGAAGGAAAACAACTTGTGTCTTTGATTTTGACCGGGGTCGCTGGTCTCAAACCTGCAGACATTTTCCGTTATTCAAGCGGCGGATGGCTTCAAGAGCTCGCAGTCGTAGGAGAGCATCTTCCAGCAACCATTTACGCTGACCCCAAAGCAAAGAAAACCGTTGAGGGTTTGAATAGTTTACTGATTCAGGTAATATATTCCTCTTTTATTTTGGAAATCTAATTTTCATGCTTTAGATTAGTGAGACCTTCAGTTTGGAAGACGTAAAATCTCGAGCGGAATTGCTCTTGGTTTTGAATACTCTCCCTGCAAGCGGTGTTCTTGAAGTAATTCATAGCAGCCGTGGATCAGTCTCTGAATTAGCTCGTCTTCTTAGTTACTGGCTTCACCTTACACGTGATTCTCAACGCTGTATAAAGTTGAAGCTTGAGGAGTGCTCTCAGGAGCGTCAAGATGCTGCTGTTGGTCGATTAATGCGTAAAAGCAAGGATACTAGAAAAAGCGGATGTAGCAATCATTCCTTAACTTTAACCTGTGGAGAAGGAAGTGTTGTTCTCTTGGATAAGAACACTTGGTTCGGAGATGAGCTTTAATATTTATATGCATTTTATATGTAATGTACTCATAATTTTTTGAGCTTCATATTTTTTTTATCTTTCTCAACATCTGCCTCAAATCTGTGATATCCCTGTTTTATGTTCGTAGGTCTCAATTTTTTGATCAACCAACAACAGCTTCCTTCTCTTTTTTGAAGGCAGCACATCATATGCTTTAACATTGATATTCTGTATTTATGCATTCTTTATTCATGTATTTTGAGCTAACTATTTACTACGAGTATTTTGTGCTGTAGTTCTCGTCTCCCAGCCAGCTAGTCTTTTTCCAAGTTCAACTTATTCTTATACTCGGTGTTTTTCCGCCTTTTTCTCTTTTCCGTCATTTTGAATGCCGTGCGCCATATATATTCGGGTGCTATTTCATATGTAAGTATATAATATTATAATGTAAAGCTTAACACAACTATTTAACTAATATTTTTAATATCATATAAATAAATCATTTTCATTCACATAATTTATTCTTTGATCAGCTGGAAGACCTTTCCTTTGTCCTGTTATATGCGACTACCACTTTTCTGACCTTCGTATACATTGTCAGATTATTAGACATGAAAGGATGAAATACATGCTTTGAACTAGATGATGAACATACGTACACAATGAATGATTTTGTTAAACGTCTCAATTAATTTGTTAAACCAAATTTTTTGTTTGAATCAAAATAATTTTTTATAACCCTACGCGGTTTTTCTGGTTATGCGTCATATCATTATTAGATGATTGCTTTTAGGTAACTAAGGTATTCAGGAAAATGCCAATGCTATTTGAAAAGAAAAGAATTTAAAAGAAAATTTTAATGTTCTAGATTGTGATATCTTGTTTAACTTTGATCTGATAAAATGTTTTAATGGATGTTCCGAAATATTTCAGTTCAAGTGCTGATAATAAACAGATGTTGAACACGTTGTTGATCACTATAAGGTATATGAGTCATCTCTAATTGTTCCTCGAGATAAAGACATTTTATTTAGTTTTTTTCAATAATGCCACTAGAAACCCTCTGTAAATGTGACGTGCGACAAAAGATAGCATAGAAAGACACAGAAAACTACAGAATGCTTTCCGAAAGTTTGTCATCCAAATTAACGATCACTATGGTCATCGTGCGTTCTTGATTTTTAGATTGCTTGGGCATTCCTAATTCTCTCTTTATCTACGCGTTAACATAGTAACAAAAAGACTAAGGTTCAGATTGTTCAAAGAACAGCATTAAAGATACAAAAAAAAAGAAAATTCACATAACATTAAGTTAGTGAACAACTTGTTATATTATACTGTAGAAACATTTCTAAATACTATAGAAAGTTTGATTTATTAAACCATTCTATAAGAAGAATTGCAAAAAGAGTAAGCTTTAAGGAATAAAAGGATTTACTTGCAAAAAAAATTTATAGCAAAATATGTACTATATCAGGTATGACGAATCAGCTTTTATTGCTGAAAAAATTACAGTTGGAAGAAGACTGACTGATAGGGTGGTACTTTCAAATACATCAACTGCCTTCTTTCTATTTTTCATTGTTCAATTTTCAGACAATCTATCTACTACAAATCTGTTTCATCGAAAAAAAAAGAAATGGGCGGAGAGAGCGAAACTAAACAAGTGCTAGACAAAGACTAGTAAAGAAACGCATCTTTGAAGAGAAAAGAGACAGTAAAAGGTGAGCGAGTAGATAGAGGGAAACAAGCAAAAAGGTAGAAAAGTGGATTGATAGAAAAGAAAAGAATGATAGACAGGGAGAGAGAGAATGAGAGATAAAAAACAACCTGAAACGTCATCGTCTCCCTCCCCCATCACATCACTCTGTCCACTATATCAGCATCATCCACGACATCTCTCCTCATTTGTTAGTTCGCTTCTCAACTGCCCTCTCTTCAAAAATGGAGAGTATATTCTGCTTATATTTCATATGTACCTTCACTTTTTATTATATTTTTAGAAAGATTTACATATTATTAATACATATTATTTAGATAAAGTCAGTAAAAGCATCAGCTTTGAATCATTAACTAAGTATCAATGCGTTCTTATTCAGTTGTAACTTTCTTGCTACTCCCACTTTTTACTTTGGCCAAAGATCCAATAGATCAGGTTTGTTTTATTTTTAATTTCAGAAAAATGAGTCTTTTGCTATAATTATGAATATATCAAAAATAAATTATTATTTAAAATATAAACTTGATAACTATACTACTCTTCAACTTTAATCAAGTTAAGTTTTATCTGATTCAAATTAACCAATCATACACGAATGCATCCCAAAACAGTTTTACTATTATATTATCAATTTACCTTTACCTAATTTCTTTTGGAAAATTTAATGTCATTAAATCCATCGAAATGCAAAAAAATCTTAAAAGTATTTTACCCACTTTACCTAATGAAGTATAAACATAGTTGTGTTATTTGAACTCTTCATACGGTTTATGATTAGTCAGAGAGAAAAGAGCGACAAAGCTTAATTAATAGATTCACGAGGTAAAACATACGTCATTTGTAAAAAAAAAGAAGAAATCATGAATACGATTGACTGAAAAACTTTTACTGTGTTGATCAGACAATACTCTTTTTTTATTTTTAAAATGTCTGTGAACCGTTCATTACGATCACGTCATTCTGGACACACCCTACGAAACATTTCAAATAGAATTATCATAAATCAGTAATTGATTTAAGATATTTTTATAAGTTTCTAAAAAAATTACTTGAAGTATAATCAGTTTAATCAAATTATTTTAATTATTAAATTAATTTATACAAGATAATCAAATCGTCACTGCATATGTCATGAAATGAACATATTGAAATGATGAATAACCAGATAGTTCTTTTGTTGTTTTTTTTTGAATTATGGCACTTATCAAACTTTATTTCATACTTTCCGTTAAAATAGGGTAAAAAATGAAACCTTGAAATCTGATCTTTGAACATTGAATAGTTGTACATCTGTGTTTTCAATTTTTTAAACTCCTAAAATAAATTTAATACAAATATATAGTAAAAATTGAAATTGTTCGCCTTTATTCTATTTTTGTCTCTATTAATCTTGTCCATATCTAAGAATAGAAAATTCATTTTCTTCCATAAATCGTTTATCACAATTCTACGAATATTCTAGATTTTTCTTTTTCTTCTTTTTTTTTATTTGAAAAATAAAAATACATATTGGATATACATACGTTTATATTTATGACACGAAGCCTTTTTAAAATCATTTTAACTGATTAAACATCTTCAGTACAAACTATACTGAAGATGTTTATATCTCTTTGGTCATAAAACAGTTGAAACGAAAAAAAAAAGTGGAAATTTAAGAACAAGTTTAATTTAATTTCTTTTTTCAATTCACGTTCTTTAAGGTAGCCAAACAAGGAGCGGAAATTATAAGTAAATCCCGGTTGACAGGTCAAACAATACGTCAATGCTCTTGTAATGAACAGAGAGAATGTGTGGAAGATATGAAACAACAAGCAAAGGATTGTGTTCCATCATGCTTTCAACGATTTGCTGCTGTAGGAGTTATTTATTGTTTGAAAATATTATATTAATTTTTCGTTTAAGATTACTGATAGACCTGATGATTTAAGAAAATGTTTCGAACAAAAGGATGATATTGTTCAAAACTTCATGAACTGTATTGAAGAAAAAGTTGAAGGGTTTGTATAGTTTTCATAGTATTTCGTCTAACACAATACGTTAAGATGTGTGGAACATGAGCACGGTGACCAGATAGACAAAACAGATATTACAGCTATTTTTGCCATTGGAGAAAAGAAGCTAGCACATCATTCTGCTACTATGGAGGTATACTTCAAGTAGAGTTTCAAATATATTTGAATCTTTAAGGCAATTATTGCTCCAATTCGTAATGTAATTGATGCTGCTGGAGAGTTCGCAGTGTGTGTAAAAGATTGCTTCTTGAAAAAAAATGAAAATGGATTCTGCTTTGATCGCAAAAAGTATGAAAAATTGAAGTAAACTGTATTCATAATTCTCATTATTTAGTTGCCAGCCATTAGTATTGGAACAAAAGGCTAAGACATCATTCAGAACTTGCACTAAAAGAGTCAACTGGAAAAGAGAAGCTGGAGAATTGTGTCAATGTTCCGTTGAAGCTGGAGTAACGTAAGTTTTTATATAGTCAGAATGCCTGAAAATTGAGAGCATTTTATTTCAATAATTAATGGAGAAAGTTTAATATTATAATATATTTCATCTTTTAAGGGTTCTTCGTCAATATTGCTCTATGTTCAGTTTAATGGGACGTCGTCGTCCACACCCGAAACGCGGATAAAAATATTAGAAAATTGGGAACCATATCATGCAGTAAGACTATCTATGTCTCTTCTGTCAACCTTTGTTTACGGCGTATGCTAAATACTTTACAATTGTCTCATGTAATAATTGAAAATTTGTATATAAATAATATAAAATTTATAATATAGTATCTCTGTAGATTGAAAATTATTAAGTTTAATAAACAAAAAATTATGTTTATGACAATTTAAGTATAATTTTCTACATTCATACTTTTTCATATTGTTCTTAGACTTTTTTTTTATTATTTTTACAATTGTAAATACATATATATCATGATATATACATTTTTTTTTTCAAATAAAAACTTCAATTATTCCCATATTGTTAGATAATTATATTCATATAGTCATGTGGCAGGATTTTGTTCTATAATTTGACACTTTTATAAGTTAGATGTGAAGATGTCGACGAATCAGGAAAACTAAATAGATTTAGAGAATAATCTTAAATTAAAAATATTAAAAGGTTCAATTCAGTTTGAACATTGCTAGATATACTCCAACTATTAATTAAACTAAAATTTTACTATTTTATGATTAATAACATAAAATTATTTTATATTTATAATATTTATAATATAATAATTTTTTATTTTATTGTTGCAAATAAAATCTATACTATATATCATATTTGAGATTCATATTAGGCTACTTACTTATATAAATATCAAAAAATATTTTAAAAACTTGCAAGATTATATTCGAATAAAATTTCTAAGATATAATATACTATTAATTAAAAATTTCTACTTTATTTTTATTTTACAAAAATATGGATAACTTCTAAATTGTTATAGAAAAATATTTTTCATTCCATATTACATTTATTTTATTTAAACATTTTTCATATAATAATTCATTCAATTGATTTTTCATTTTTATTTCCTTTTTTTTCTTAGTTCTATTGTATCAGTAAATTAAAGTCTCTGACATTGTTTTAATAATCATCAACTTTTCAATTAGTTTTAGGTGTCATTGTAGCAGTTTTCGCTCTCTTATGTTGCAGACAGCGAAATTACCGTCAGATTAGATGTAGACTTTATATACTTAAAGCATAATTCACATATTTTATCATGTATTACTGAACATCTGAGAATTATTTACTTGTTTATTAATTGATTAATTTCAAATATTAAAACTTGATATATGGACTTTAATAGATAAAAATGAACTAAGAACCGACAATTCTGAAAGAACAAAGATTGTCGTGGTTACATCTCTTATATAAGTGATATCAACATCGCTGAGAGTCATTATACTGAAAACATTTAATATTATTCCTATATATCTATAAATTAAAACATACATTCAATTTACTATATCATTATCAATGATTATACTTTGTAAGCCTGTTTAACTATATGTATATAATAACTATATATACAAAGGTTACACTCATTGAACTTTTCAGAAGAAAATTAACAAACTTTGTCTCCGCCCAATTTAGACGACGATCATCATGATGACAATCGTCACAAAATGAAAACCATCTTATCAGTTTCGAAATGTGGCAAAACAATTGATTTTAACTTCTTTTATCCTTTTAATTATCGATGTTGTTTCTAATTTTTTTATTTTTTCTGTTTTAACTGTTAGAACTAATAGTATCTAGTTGAAATTATATTTGCCCAGACATACATATATAGGCATTTCTACGTTTTTTTGTTGTAAATTTTGACTTTCAAAAAACTTCATATTGATATTTTCAACCAATTGTTTGTATTCAAGTCCGTTTTACAAACTTCACAACCCTAATTGACTTCATCTCGCCTCGACCACGCTCATGATCATCTTGTTTACAAGAGAAAGTTTTTTCCTTTTTCTTATTATTTCTCTTTGCTTCGTGTTCATTAGTTTATCTCTCGTGTTTCTTCTTCTTTCTTCCAAGTTAATGATCTGTGTATTACTGTCCTGCTTTTCACCTCTACTTCTTTCCCGTCTTGTTCACCAGCAAACGACTTCTAATAGTGTTTCTTAAAAAAGTTTGTGAAGACTTGACAGAAGAACTGATGAGAAAGATGAAGAAAAACGAGAAACAAAGTGCATACGGTCTCACATCGGTTTTTTTTGGGGCTTCTTTCTCGTTTCTCCATCAATTTCCGTGTCATCGTTCACTCTTCAATCAATTTTTTTCATTTTATTGCTGACTTTTGATATACATATATATATAAATATAATATATATGTAATATACATAATAATAATGTAAAAAATCAATTATTTATATTAACTATATCTATATCTATATATCTTTATATCTATATACTTATATAGAGATATTTAAAATTAAATTTCGGAGCATATTAAGAGTTCTCATGAAGATTTATTTGTTAAATCATCCTATTTAGACATGAAAGACGAAGCTCTACCGCTAGGTAGTGGCCGATTTGAAACTCGACTAGCTGTTGATCGAAGACGATTGGAATCAATGATCACAGGTAAATATATTGATAGCCATTATTGAATATAGATTGGGATTTTTTTTTGTTTTATTAAAAGTCAGGAACAATGTTTGTGGTTTCCTGTCTTTATATAAAAGAAATACATGTCTTACTCTTTTTATATTATCGTCATATTTGAACGTTTGTTTTCATTTTAGTTGCATGAAATTACATTTCATTATTATAATTACTACATACTATTCATTTATTTTGCATTGTCTATTCAACAAACTATTTTTATTTTATTCCTACTGATATATAACAGGTAAGATAGACGATGAACTGATTCCGAGATGTGACAAACGATTTTGTTTTATCAATTGGTCAGAGAACGGCAATGATTCATAAAATTCTCAGTTTTTCTGGAGCTATTTACCCGAACATGATTGATAGATCGTCCGATTGGATTCATCTCTTAATGTAGCACCCAATCATTACCGACAAACCATATCAATGCTAGCTACAAAGCGAATTTAGATGCACAAGTTCTCACATGATCTAAAATTTATTTTATAAAACAGAAATATTCTGGCCAGTTTGATATGTTTTTTTTCTATCTGAAAAGGAGAATAGATTGAGAAAAAAGATTGTTCACAGAATAGACATGCTTTAATTCTCAATAACAACAATGTTTTCAAACTTAAAAGCTTTATCTGAATATCAAAGTATTCGGATGAAAAACTTATGAAAATTTTAAATTTTCAGGTAAACCGTCATCTGAAGATGAGTTCAGATTACCAAACGCTTCTTTGTTCTTTGATCAGGTATGATATATAATTTGATTAATTTAAAATTCATTATCATGAATTTAAAAATATAGGTAATGCAAATATCAGGTGCCACTGTAATTTGGCCAACACAGTTGAAGATAGGTGCTAAAACAAAGAGAGGTATTACATTCAATGTTTCAACATACGTATAACATATTGTTTTCAAGACCCTTTCGTTAAACTTCAAGGAACTACAGATCAAATAGAAAAAGCTAAAATGTTAATTATGTCTACACTTCATTGCAAAGTATACAAAACTAATTTTTAAATTTTAAATTTTAAATATAGAAAGAACGTGTTACTCTTAAAGTTGATATTCATCATTCATATCATTCACATATTATTGGAAAAGGAGGACGAGTAATACAACAGGTTTCTAACAGTCATATGAATTATATAAGAAAAAATATAGATTATGCGTAACACAAAATGTCATATCCATTTCCCGGATTCTAATAAATTCAGGTTCAAAAGCTTATTTATAAGACGGAATTTTTTATTTAAAGTGTTGCAGTGCTTATCCTAATCGAAGTGATCAGGTTTCAATATCTGGAGGACCCCATGACGTAATTAATGCTCTTCGATTGCTTCGGGTTTGATTGAAAATGTTTCATTAAACAAACCCAACTGTGATATTCAGACTATATCACCTGTTGTCCTGACTACAGAATTACCGTGGGTGTGCCCAGGAACTCCTGAAAGCTTAGGCTTTCCCGACAACTTTTCTTTCCAAAGAATCTCTTCTTCTATCTATTTATGTATTATACGGGGAAATACTGGAGATGAAGCAGCTCTTCAACATTCAGTTCAAATTCTTCTTCAACATTTCTCAATTCCGGTACTCAATCGTTTTTTCTATAAATTTTATATTTTATTGTGTGATTTAGAATGGATTTCCTGTGTCATTCAAAACTTCTGTACCTCTCAAAGATGATGTAATAACTATGATGAAATCTATTGAACATTATAAACGGTAAACCGATTCTAACAAAACCATCCTCAATTCATTGATTTCAGTTTCGAAAAAGTAATGGAAGATAAAAAAGTTACAATGAGCATTCATAATGCTTTAGCTCATATTGCTGGATCATATGAGTCTGTTCTATATTTCAGAAAATTTTTGATTGTAAATATATTTTGATTTAATATTTTTTATAATTATCTTTCAGGGCTATTCGCCTACTTGTTTGGCGTTCGATGTTCCCTTAGCCTTGACTTCAAATATTGCTTTAGTTGAAAAAAAATTTGATGTATTGATTACTACAAAAAAACGATCAAATCAACCAGGAGCTATTGTAATTCATAATCAACATATTATAAAAGTTTAAAAACTTTTTCAGTCCATAATGATGAAGACAGCAGAAGCTTTAATTCCTACTATGTTCAAAGCTCGACAAGTTCTACTTGGAAACGAAAACAACGACGAATATTATGGAGAAAATGACTTCAGTTTAGCATTTGGTATCAAACTCAGAACTATGATTACTGATCACTGATTTTCAGATGATTACTTTTCAGGCTCGGATAATTCAGATATCTTACCGTTATCGTCATTATCATCTTTGAGATTTTCCATGAGCTGTATAGGAGACACCTCCAAAAGTCCTGACCCAGATAACTCTCCATTAGCAGCATCCATTCTCAAAGGAGTTAAAAACATTGAGAGCAAATCGTACTTGTTCGTAATCAGAAAAATAGAAAAACGATAGTATTTAAGGGATCACTGGATGAAGAGAACGCCAACAACAAGAGAAGAGATGCTTGTGAAAGCTGCCCAAGGTATTATATATTCTGTCACGTAGGAAATTAATGTATCCAACTTTTTGCAGCTTTGTTCGATGAGCCAAGTGGTGATCGATATCCTACCGATCACTGGGCTGGATATGGGTTTAGTTGTTCTTTACCTGCAGAACTATTGAAGGTATAATGAAATGATTGAAATCGACTGACATGTTTCCTTCAATCATATCAAATTGCAGAATTACATGGAAATTGACGATAAAAAACTGGATACGGAAAAACCATCAATTCATAGTCGAGAAAACAAGGTACTATTAGCCTGTATCATTAGTCACATTACGATAATCATAATACACAGATATCAAATCGAGGATTATGTTCCGTTCGTGAAGAAGATGAGCTTTCCGATTTTTCCGGATCATTCAGTAGTACGTCTATCAATTCTGGTCAACGCCATTTTGACAGTAGAGATCTTCGAAAAGGTAACAACTACTTTATAGAAAATTAGAAATAGTTTATGCTACTTGAATATCTAATGTGTGAATTCTTTCTAAATAGAATAGAGGTTGCTATTATGCTCAACGCTTCCAATATTTCAATCTTCAAATTCATTTTTTCCGATAGTATTAGATAAATATGCTCAATAGCTTTTAAGGAATCTTCTCGGCGTCTACCTCAATATTTGATGTTCCACCACCTTTGATTGGTGACTTCAGTTGGGATATTAGGATCGTAACTGATCCTGCAATGGTACTCGCTCAACTTGGGTGCAGTGAATATTTGGCTCAAATGAGAGAGCAAGAGGTTCGGACTACTGCTTGTCCTGTTGTCATATACTATACCAAATATACTTTTGCTAAACTTCGTCTGCTGATATACTTTTTTTTTGCTCACAAACTCACTACCTCAGCTTTACTCATGTATATAGACACTTCAGAGCTGCATACATATATCATGTATATGGAATATTATCAAACATGATGTTAACAAAGATAAATTAACAGTAGTATTTTATTGTGAAATTACTGTTATCTAATAAAATTAGCTCAATTTAACGCTGTGTATGAACTAATATATGTGTCACATGTCAATTAATATTAGAAACAGAACTAACTCGGGACTAAGATAAACAAATCCAACTGTATCCTGTTAAATCTTGATTCAAATTCAGATTGATATGCACGCATTTCTACTCCTTGATGAACAAAGTCTCAAAGATGTTGGAGTATCTACTATTGGGGCTCGGAAAAAAATTCATCATGCCATAATAAGTAAGCAATGATTTTGTTCTCTATGTACATATTTACTTTATTAGAATTACGTGATTCTGCTCGTCAGCATGGTATTGCAGTTTGAATTGTACATTACACCTATTTAGAAAAATGCATTATATTATTTAATCATATCAAAATCATACTCTGGTTTGCCATGACAGCGAACGAGTGCTTTCCATTAAAGCACATAAATAAAATTTTTCTAACTTAATACATAAAAATGAAACAATTTGCATTAGTTATCAATTTCATCTAATTGATATTGACATAATCCCTTATGTAGACATTGGAATACAAAAGGTAGAAATAAGCGCTACTATTTAGTCGACAACTCATTAAACAATTTTTTTCCGATTAGAAACAATTCGTCAATTTAATGGCATAAAATCTGAGATTTGGACAGAAGTAGGCACGAAACACCACGATTACAGTCATGAAGTGAATCAATAAAGCTTCTAAAACATTGAGATCAGCTGCATTTTCATCGCAATGATTTCGCTTGCAAGGTAAATATTAGAAAATCATATAAGATAGTGAAAAACAATGCTCGACTTTTATTCAGAACTAATCTTTAATATTCATAATCTGTACAAACAAAGGTCATCATGATGGATGACGAAAATATTATTACAAATTAATTAAAACATCGAAGTTATAGCAAATCAATCTTTTCTTTTTATTTTAAGACTACTCGCACTAACAACACTGCCCTTTTCAATCTGGCGTAATTGTCGTTCGGCTCTACGTAAAATATATTCAATTTGTAGAAAGTCGGTAGGCTATAAAAGAAAATTATTTTCACAGATAATTCTTTTAAAAATTCGTGCCTGATATTTTTTTGCACCAGCTCTGAATTCTTTCTGAATTTGCAATTTAATAGAAGGATCTAGACTTCGAGATGCTCGTAAAAAATTGGCATAAGTAGATAAAACTAAACGTTGGAGATTAGAATGAACTTTACTAGACATATATGTTCTTGATTGTTCTGTAAACAAATTAAAAGTTGATATGACTGATAAACATATTGCAAAAGTAAAAATACAAATGGTCAGAAGTAATGATAACATTCAAATATAAACTCGAGCATTAGGCATGTTGCCAGTTGATGATAATCAAGGTGAACAAGTTTGATCATAGATCTACGAGCTATTGCGTATACCATTAGTTACACGCAATTGATAATTAAGTCAATTATTACCTAGGTGAACTGCAAAGAAAAGAGAGAATTTTTAATAATGTTTCATAGTATAGAACAAGAATATGGAATCTGAAATTACTAAACTTAAAAGTACGAAACCTGTTGCTGTTTTGACATTGATGGATGAATCTAATGTAAGTTAAATATAGAATATCATGTACATATATAACTAATTAATTTGTTTTCTTGAGATTATACAAGATCTCCTATCAGAATTATTGGATGAAATATCGTATGATAACGAAAACGTAATTTATTCATTGTTTGTTTTATATTTATTTATCAAATTATAGAATGCATTTGATATTTATACCATTCGTCAAACTAAATCCATATGTTCAATAGCTTCATCAGATGCTGGTAGATATGTTCGAATAAAATCCTAACCAATTGAAAATATTTAGGAGATTTGTCTGCTTTTAGTGATGATGAATCAATAAGTCTAGAACCTATTCAATCGGATTCTGATTCAGAAGTAGAATTCGAAAGGTATTTCTCCTTTTCACTCGGAACTCAAAGCACTTTTGTGTTTTAGATATTTGCAACAAACAACTAAATGGAAGAAAAAGATTTTCATACAAGAACATTCTAGTCATTTGGAGACAAAACGATTTAAACCTCAACGGATAAAAGATGACCAGTAATATCACTTCTTCTTTTTTTGTTAATTTTCAATTTAGAATTGATGATGAATATGATGCTCTACCAGGTTTTTCTTCATTAAATATTGATGACAAGAAAGAATTTTCTATTACTAAGTTTGGAATTATTAAAAATATAGTTGGTTGTATAGGTAATTTAAAGCTTTTAATATCTTTTAAAAACTTTTCTCTTAAGCTGTTATTAGCCCAGAAATTGAAACCACATTAGATCTAGAAACTGCCATTTTTGACGAGGTATTGATGTTAAATAGTAAATATGAAGGAGCTAGTATTTATAAATTTTAGAATAAAGTTGCTATCGGTCAAGTAGCTGATGTTATTGGTACTGTTAAAGAACCTTTGTATTGTATGAAACTACCTGAAGTGAGTTATACGATTGGTTAAGCAATTCCAAATTTAAAAATTTTAGAATCCACTCAATGTGGGACAGCATGTATACTACGCTCCGATGGAAGAAAGTTTAACTAAAACAATACTTGGTGCAAATCTTGAGGCGTAAGTTGAATCAAACATGTCTTGAAAGATATAAAGCATTATAGTCCATGGCAAGCCAATCAAATATCGAATGATGAAGAAGAAGTATTGTTTAGTGATGATGAAGAAGAAAAAGCTTATCGACAAAAAACTAAATCCAAGCTCAATTCAAGTTCGTTTAACATATATTTTAAAGATTTCAATTAATAATTATTGTAGATAAACCGCGAGGAAGAAAACGGGGTAACGTTCAATTTAATTTAACAGGAGAACAACAAGAAAAAGTAACTAATAATTGGAATTGGAATCAATCAACTCGTAAAACATATAAACAATATGAATATCCACAAGATATTGAAGATGAGAAGCCTAAGTAGATACAACTTCCTTTTTTTCAAATTTTCACTTTTTCTTTTTAGTTTATCAGGCATTCCTCCTGCTCATAATCGTAATGCTTCTGCGCCGAATACCACAACAAAACCTAGGTTTTCCTATCTTAAACAGGTAAGAAAAGAAGAAAAATCATTAAGAGCTTTAACATTTCAGAATCGTAAACCCAATAATACTGTTGTGCCTAACAATCCTTATCCTGAATTGGGATGTTATGATGAATTTCTTAAATAATTTACATCATGATATCTGTTGTTAATTGTTTTTTGTTATATCTTGTTACAAGAAAGATTATTATGTTGTAATCTGATTTATAAATTTTTAAATGAAAAGTTGACTCATTCTATTTGATTTTTTTCCCGAACTTCTCACATCATTAAAATTATATTGATGAATCACCTAGCAAATTTGGATCAGTTGGCACGCCTGAATAAATAACTCTGGGTCCCTTTAAAAGCAACCAATACCATATTACATATCAGTTTGGGAAGTCACAAAAATTTGCTCTTAAATTCTTCGTGGAACCCAATTTTCAAAATGAGATTCATTGTTTTAACCTGTTTCGTTTACACTGTATCGTGTAATGTACTTGGAAGAAATTCAATTACATTCAATCAGTTGGATAACCAAGTGGTAGTTTTATTAGTTATACTGTATATGCTTAATTATTTTTTTAGAAAAATGCTGCCATTTCTGCAATTGGCAACATGCTGCCAGAGTTCTTATCCTCTGTATCCTCAAATGCAAGATATGAATTCATAAACATTTATTCAGTATGAATAATTCATTGTAATTAAAAAAATATTTTGTTTAGAACACAACTATGCCACGTACACAGATTGAAGCCAGATTAAATGAATGGGCTGTCCAAAATGGAGTTCAGGTATATCTAAAGTTATAAGCTTCCGGTGAGATTACAAGGTTTAAGGACAAATGGAATGCCTTTAAAACCGATGCCGAAAATAAGAAGCAAGATATCTTTGTCAACGTTCGTGAAATTCTTAAGCAACTTCCAAATGTGTTCGAGCAAGTAGTTGTTGCTGATAATGACAAGGTATATACATGAATTCAATTTGGCCTGCAAAACTGAATGAAATTCAGAACTTGAGTGGTGATGAAGTTGTTTCAAAAGTAGTCAAGGCTTTTGATTCTGTTAAACCATATGCAGAAAATATCAAGACCAGCGTTCAAGATTTCATGAAAAACTTCGGGCGTGGTGAAAGACCAGTTAATGGAGTATGAAATTAATTTACTTTTCAAATTTTAACAATAATCCCAGGGAACATTCCCATCTTTTGGAAACAGCACAGGATCCGGTGTTAGACCTGTATTCCCTGGTACTAACACGGGATTCCCTGGTACTAACACGGGATTCCCAGGAACAAACAACGGTTTCAACGGTGAAAATAATGGATTCAACGGTGGAAACAGTGGTTTCAACGGTGGAAACAACGGTTTCAATGGTGGTAACAGTGGTTTCAATGGTGGAAACAATGCTAATAATGGTTTCCCAAATAACAACAATGGATTTCCTACTGGAAACTCAGGAATGAATGTGAGTATTGCCACACAATAATGAACACTTTCATTTGGGTGCATTAACATTCTCCATAATCGATAAGCATTTAGGGCAACAACAACAACAATAACAACAATAACAATGGTGGTTTTGGAACTCAGGTTTTGATAAAAAGCATTCTTTTAATTTTTATATATTTCAGGTTATGCCTGGAAACGGTCCAAATCCTTTTGGTGGATACCCAGTCATCGAGGTACTTGATAATTCTTAATATAGATTTAATTGTTTTTATTTAAGACTAGAGAAAATGGAAACAACATGAATATTGGAGGGTTCCCAACTAATCAAGTAAAATATTTTTATTTTCTCAAATCAGAAATTTCAAATTTTAGAATTCTTTGAATACATTCAATAACAACAGAGGAGCTGGACAATCTAATCAATTTCAGGTTTACTATTCTCAAACTTCTCTGATTTAAATAATTTTATGTTTTTAGGGATAAGGGAGAAGTTGCTCCGCGCAAGTAACAAACTGGTAATTATCGAACTAATTTGAACATATTATCTGTGCCAACATCGTCCTTCGATTAACACAACTTCACTACATCCATAATAAAATATTTTTAATTTTCAAGCTTTATCACGTTCTCAATATATTTGATTTTCAACAGTTTATACATATATTTATGGGTCAATAAAAAATGTTTGTTCAATTACGAGAAGCTGATTCACATTTCAAAAGTTGCCAAACAAGTAGGAAAATAACAAAACAGTACTATCAGTTGTCCGGGGGCATCACTAGTAACAACGTATTCGATAAATTTTCTCTAAATAGTGAAACAGGTTTTCATATGCCCGCTTTACTTTCATTTCTCCTTATTTCTCATTCATATTGAGATTTTGCTCAATTGCTGACAGTGTGTCGCTATTATGATGCCGCGTAAGACAGTCTTGTCTCAACTTCTATTTTCTATATTAATATTTCTTTCAACAACTCATGCTATCAAGTTCGTAGAACAGGTAAATCTTATATAAACATTATGTTATGGATATCTGAAGTTTTCCCTTCATTTAAATTCACTAACTTAACTATATAACTTTTCATCTTTAATATTTTAAAGATGAAAGGTTTGATGTACAATATTCATAGCAAATGAGTTGGTTATAATGTGTATGTACTATTCGTAATACTATTAAGTTTTTCAAGTTTTACAAGTTGATGTTCTAATATATGCTACTATTTACCATATTTAAATAATGAACATTGAATAGTTTAAGCTTCGCTCTGTAGCAGCTTGATTATGCACAGATAGAAAAATTTCAATTTTGTTAATTATCTATTATATAATAACCAAAGTATGCTCGAGCGTTTTCAATAGCCAAGTTGATTTGAGAAGAGCAAAACAACTTCATAACTTGATCACTACAACATTGTTAGAACTGGTCCACCTTCTTATGACCGTTTGATATAGAGTACTTACAGAAAGAAGAAACCACAATTAATGTTTCTTATTGAAAAATAAAAATGACTTTTTCTAAACTGTATTCAATAGAAAACTTGAATTATATCGTATGCAGTATATTTCTTTTAGAAAACTTTAGTTGTAAATCTAAGCAATTTTGAATTCAGAATATCCTCCAATATTTTTCAGATCCAAAAGTCGGCAATAGATGTACTTCATACTTCTCAAGTGAGTACAACTTCTCGTCAATGTACTTGCGATGAAATGACAAGTTGTTATGATTCTGCACGAAATGAAGCATTTGCTTGCTTTGAACCATGCTGGCACGAAGTTAATAGCGTGAGCTTGAAATTGTCAAATTCAACTATGTTCAATATATTTAGATTACTAATGATCCAAGGACATTAAAAACATGTTTTGATGCTCGTAAAGGATTTTTACAGGAGCTAGTGACCTGCTTCAAAGACAAGTTGAATGCGTGAGTACTCTCGATCTGTTGGCACTTTTTATGATAACAATGTTTAGATGTGCTCCTGATGTTTCTCACGCTGAACAAACCCAAGTGAAGAATTATGATTACATAGCAATGATTAATAGAGCAGAGGTGGTTATTCAGAATCAAATGACCAAATTCATGCAATCAATTACATCACCCTCTGTTAAGGTAATAGTTATCTTCAATCAAACTTTTTTTCTTATATCAACTAAACTTAATTTATAACAAAATGAATATAAATATTGAATGAATTACAAAACATTTAAAGTAGCAAATCTATATTGAAGTAATTTATTTTCTTATATTCTTTGTTTATTAATGCAAATAACATAAAATGATAAGATAATATTTAATGTTGCCCTTCTCGTTTCTGTATTCTTAGTATATATATGTATGTCAGATTCCAATTTTACCAATACAACCGAGATAATCTAATTTTTTTAGAATGTGATAGATGCTGCTTCAAATCTAGGTCGCTGTGTGAAGGAATGTTTCATAGAAAAGAATAAGAATGGATTTTGTTTTGATCGAATACCGTTTGTTAAAAAAACATTTGTGAATTTTCTGAAATTTTTTTTCAGTTGCCAGCCAAACATTTCGGATAAGAATGCCAAAATGGCTGTCCGTCAATGCGCGCGTCAAATCAGTTGGAAAAATGAAATGGGTGAACTATGTAAATGCTCGAGTGAAGCTGGTGTCGGGTAAGCCCAATACATAAAATCTTTAATTTGTTTAATACTTTTAGAGGAATTTCGGATTACTGCGGAATGCTCCGAGTGATGGGATAAAACTATTATATAAAGCATTTAATAAAATTTGATTCAGAACATCGAACCACATTAAAAGAGCGACGTAACAATACCCAACAAAAAAACTTACAAAACCGTAACTTATTTCATAAAGAGATGAAATGTCATACATACAAGCTGAAGTTTTCGATACGGAATTTAAAATAATTTGGATCAGTCTTCACATAAAAAGGTATAAAACATCAATTGGTTAGAAGTATGAAAGGGCTAGGTGCTATAAAAACTCAGATATTACAAAGAAGGCTTAGTGTCAAAAATAAAAGAATTTACAATATATTAACAGAAACCTAACATTCTCTCAATAAAGCTCTTGCTTTAATTTTCATGATATTAATAATGATATACTGTTTAAGATTAAATACAAAAGGAACCATATTTTCTAAAATTATCAATTCAACAAGAATTATACAATCGCACACCCGCATAGATACAAAACCGTTAATTACTAAAATTACTAGAGAAAAGGTATTCTATCCTACAAAGCAAGATATCGTACACAAACGTAAGAACTTGAGCATACTCGTGGAAAATCATCAATTTTGTTCGCAAACGCGTTCACATTAGCCGATTAGGTTTAGATTTTCGGCTAGCCCGTGGTTGATCACCGCGTATAGATGGCCGACTGTTTGGGGTTGAAAATGGTTGCTTCAGCAAATGTCCATTGCTATTAGAATTGGAGGCAATATGAGTTTTACTTTCATCAACATAGTTCCTAAAACAATGATAAATCAAAGACCTATTAAACTTCACAAACTTTTTCTTTTTTGTGCTGCTGAGATCAGGAGTAATAGAGAACGAAGTATCCAAATCTGGGGGAGAAACATTTGCACTGTCTGGGCGCTTGGTCAAACGATCCGTTAACTAAAAAATATTCATAAAAATTAATCTTCAAAAAATTAATACCTTATCTAAACGGAACTTTGTGCGAAAACGTTTGTAGAAGGTGTTAACCTCTATCGTAGACACTTTCAAATCCGCAGCAATATTATCAAGCTTCACTCCATATTTATAAAAAGCTAAAAATAAATAAATACATTATGCTGTTTTGAGAAGAAAACAAACATTTCACAAATGCCAGTAATTCTTTGTTAGAATATTGTTTAAATGCAAACATAACTGCTGAGTTTCCCCAAGATTTAATAAGTGAACACCTTAAAACACGAATATAAATGAATATTAAGAAATAAAATAAACTTACTTTTCGTGGGCTGGAGGTTCAAACTTTTTCGTATACTCACAGAGAACATCTTTAGACAACTTTACTGACCTTCCTTTTAAGTGTTGTGTAGGAATCTGAACCAGGAAACTACTTTCATAAATTGTTTAAAAATTACCTCATCAGGATTTGGCTTAGCAGAAATTTTAACTTGACGCTCTGTCTCTATTATTCGCAAAATTTCCTCCTTGGGTTGAGCTTTTCGTTTTTCTTTTTCTACTTCATACCATTTCTGAGCAATTTCATGATCAGGTTCAATTAGAAAAGCTTGTGGTATTCTATGTTCTCGATATTTCCTGAAATGTAGTCTGATGAGAATACAAAAGGAGTAACACAACAATACCCGTAATAATATTCACAAAGATCACAATAACGCTCAGATAATCGTTTGGTATTTCCCCATATATATTTCGTACAGTTAACACATTCATAACGCTCAACTATATCCTTTTCGTTAATCATGCTGAAAGATATTCTTTTTATTGAAATTTTTTAAAAGTTAATGCCAACTTTTCGCGACATTGACATCTCTGGTATAATTCGTGATAGCAACCCCGGCGTTTAGTATTATAATAATAATTAAGTATTTCCCCCATATAATATGTTTTCAACTAAAAATTAATTAATAAAAAACGAACTAAAATATAAACTAACGAATTTCTCTTGGAATTGTCTAAAAATTTTCTCTCCTTCTCGATGCTTTCCAGTTGAGTTGCCTGGCTTTCTCAGAAGGCGCTCAAATTCTCGCTGTTGTATCACATTCAATCTTGAAAAAGAAATACTGTGAGTGCGTAAGGTTCAAACACTACTTTTCAAACGGTTGTGGCAAACTTTCAAACAATTCTTTTTCAATAGTACGGAGCATTTCTGCGATGTCATAATTACATTTCATCAATCGATTCAAAACCTAAACTATTGAATGTAAACCGGAATTAAATATGAAAGCATACAACATCAAGTCCTATTTTTCCTCGAAATTGACGCCTAATAACGTTCCAAGCTTCATCCAACTCTTTTTCCTTACCATTAATCGCTTTTGAATCCACCCAAATCTAGAAACAAATATTTATTTAAAAAATAACAATATATACTACCAGCTCGTCTCGATCATCTGCATAATTAGAACGTGCCTTCTTTTTTCCTGGACTAACATTTGGCACAACAGCCTTAAAACATTCAATAATATAGCAAGAACTCTAAATTAAAAAACCTGAAAAGCATCTCCAACTCCAATTTCACTAAATTTTCTTTTAGTCCGAATGCGCTCTTCTGTTTCAGAACGTGTTTCGCGAGTTTTTGGACCAACCTATTTTATTAAACTTCAAATAGAAATATATATATATTAAAATCTAACCATATGAATTTTTAATCGATCCTTCTCTTTCTCTATATCCAATTTAGGTAATTGGTAAGGATTTCGGTAACCACCAGTAGGAGGATTAACAGGACGAGCTAAACAAAAATTAAGAGATGTTTAACTCAGTTGAACAAACGTTGCTTAAAATTTGATGGATCCACATAATTGTTAACTATATCGTTCGGGTCGTCTCTGTTACGAGTAATTCTAAAAATAGAACAAGAAATAATACTAATGATGATACTAGATACCTATTTCTTTTCACTTCCCCATCATTATTATTATAGTTTCTCTTGTTATAAACTCTTTTCTCTGGTTTTGTGGATTCACTGGATCCCGAAGGTAATTGTCCATCATACTAAAAATAAGAGTTATCAAAAACATTAAAAAATAGGCACACCATTGCTTCAAGAATAGGAGGGGGTGTTAAAGAGCGTGTTGGGGACATCCGAGAATTGTCAGAAGCTCGTTCTTTATCATCGTCCAAAACTATCACAACATCGGAACATGTTAGAGTTGGAATCTAAAAATAAAACAAATTCAAATTACAAAAAAACACTACGTACCTCCCCGTTGTCGCCATCACTATCGGCATTATTTTTTGAATCCATATTGAACCGTGAATTATTAGAGGGAACTGCGATATGCCTTCGTAAAGCATGAACCTGAATGAAAAACGTTCAGATTTCAAAATAAATCCTATCAAAAACTTACATTGTCTTGCCAACCGTTGTTTGTACCTTTTTTTGAATGTAGCAGATTTGGAGCAGCAGACGCTACTTCCATATTAGGCCTTAACGCCTTCTAGAATTAGCCAAATATGGTCCTCTTATTCTGAATTACGTGAATTTAGTTTAAAATGCCTAAGAGAGGAAACATATCAATAATCAACACGTTTGAAATCATTAGAACGATAGTAGGGCTTCGCTTGAGCACCAATAACTTAAATATTGTTTAATATGCTATATTAAAGAATAACATTGATTTTAATTAGTACAGTAGCGTAGATCACATTACAGTACACCAATGAAACTGTTGGAACTGTGAATAAAATTGAACTTTAGGCCTTCTATGGCATTTATATGAATCCGTAACACTGAATTAGACCCAAAATAAACGATGAATTATAAAATATTTTTCCGAAGCACTTAGTGAAAACTGCATAGGGACGAAAATGGTTATGTTGCAGAGCATCAATCTCCACAACGACTAGACACTGTAGTAATGCAGAAGACTCCAGACGTCAAACAAATGAGAGAAACGTCATATGTGTGAGTTGATTGAGAGATTTAGAGAAAACGCCAGAGTGGCCAGCAAAAGACCAAAGGGAGAACACAAGCGTTATTTACCGAATTATTTGAATTAAAGAATTTTAATAAATCAGGATCGCAGAAAATTTTGATATGAAATACTAAATCAAATTTTGATTTTAGCGTATCGTCAAAATTCTTAGTATGACCGTGACAACGTAACCATTAAGCGCGAGCGGCTGTGTGCGGCCAACTACCGTATGTAGGGAGCAGAGATATGAAGACACAGAGAAAAACAGAAAAAATCGATAACTCCGCCCACTTTGAAAATCGTAAACGGTTCAACAGAATGATTGTTCATGAGTGTTAGAGCAGCAATATTATTTCTAAAGTGAAAAGTAAAGGGATAAACTTCAAAAATTAGAAATATTACAAGTTATGTCTATAAAAACAGAAAAAATTGTTATGCATAGTTTTTATCTCATTATTTAGCGCCATAGTTGGATCGTACTCGGAAAGATATGAACTCATACAAAATATGTCCTGATAATTTATTCAATCGACACAGTAAATTTTTATACCAAGAAGCCATTTTAAAATCAAATTTCTCTATTCATTATCTGGAATTAAAGCTCCTTTGTTTGTTGCTCAGGAGATTGTTGAATATTAGTCATTACAGTAGTATTGACACCTAATTTTTCTACTCCCCGTTCATCTTAATTCTCGCTAACTTCTTATAATTGGATTATATATTTTCCAGTTTACAAATTTTCTGTTATTCGGAAATTGTCGTGCGATTAACGCTTTGATAATTATCATAAATAATTCATATAATTGAAATATTCTGATTGAATTATATTTCTAGGAGGAATTTCAACTTTTTCCTATTACTATCTTATGATCTCATCACATTTAAAGTTTGTTTTCAAAAAACTGACCAAACTGTCTGCAATCCTAATGAGCCTTAAAACTCATTTGCTATCTGTTGAACAGCAAGAATTATCTATGATTTTTTTGACATAATGTGATAAACAGAGATACACCGGAACAATTTGTATTTTCATCTTTGATTATGCAAACAATGGTGTTTTTGATATATTAGAAAAAATTTTTCACTGTTTCATCGTCTTGTTATACTACATATGTGCAGCAAGCTGTAAATTATGAACACATTTGTTATGACCTTTTGCATAAGCAACATCCTTTTTTCTCAATTTTCCTCTTAATAAACAAATTCCTCTATACTGATTTTATATAAAAAAATTGAAATCGAGTTCGAAACAGGTTAAAACAATGAATCTCATTTTGAAAATTGGGTTCCACGAAGAATTTAAGAGCAAATTTTTGTGACTTCCCAAACTGATATGTAATATGGTATTGGTTGCTTTTAAAGGGACCCAGAGTTATTTATTCAGGCGTGCCAACTGATCCAAATTTGCTAGGTGATTCATCAATATAATTTTAATGATGTGAGAAGTTCGGGAAAAAAATCAAATAGAATGAGTCAACTTTTCATTTAAAAATTTATAAATCAGATTACAACATAATAATCTTTCTTGTAACAAGATATAACAAAAAACAATTAACAACAGATATCATGATGTAAATTATTTAAGAAATTCATCATAACATCCCAATTCAGGATAAGGATTGTTAGGCACAACAGTATTATTGGGTTTACGATTCTGAAATGTTAAAGCTCTTAATGATTTTTCTTCTTTTCTTACCTGTTTAAGATAGGAAAACCTAGGTTTTGTTGTGGTATTCGGCGCAGAAGCATTACGATTATGAGCAGGAGGAATGCCTGATAAACTAAAAAGAAAAAGTGAAAATTTGAAAAAAAGGAAGTTGTATCTACTTAGGCTTCTCATCTTCAATATCTTGTGGATATTCATATTGTTTATATGTTTTACGAGTTGATTGATTCCAATTCCAATTATTAGTTACTTTTTCTTGTTGTTCTCCTGTTAAATTAAATTGAACGTTACCCCGTTTTCTTCCTCGCGGTTTATCTACAATAATTATTAATTGAAATCTTTAAAATATATGTTAAACGAACTTGAATTGAGCTTGGATTTAGTTTTTTGTCGATAAGCTTTTTCTTCTTCATCATCACTAAACAATACTTCTTCTTCATCATTCGATATTTGATTGGCTTGCCATGGACTATAATGCTTTATATCTTTCAAGACATGTTTGATTCAACTTACGCCTCAAGATTTGCACCAAGTATTGTTTTAGTTAAACTTTCTTCCATCGGAGCGTAGTATACATGCTGTCCCACATTGAGTGGATTCTAAAATTTTTAAATTTGGAATTGCTTAACCAATCGTATAACTCACTTCAGGTAGTTTCATACAATACAAAGGTTCTTTAACAGTACCAATAACATCAGCTACTTGACCGATAGCAACTTTATTCTAAAATTTATAAATTCTAGCTCCTTCATATTTACTATTTAACATCAATACCTCGTCAAAAATGGCAGTTTCTAGATCTAATGTGGTTTCAATTTCTGGGCTAATAACAGCTTAAGAGAAAAGTTTTTAAAAGATATTAAAAGCTTTAAATTACCTATACAACCAACTATATTTTTAATAATTCCAAACTTAGTAATAGAAAATTCTTTCTTGTCATCAATATTTAATGAAGAAAAACCTGGTAGAGCATCATATTCATCATCAATTCTAAATTGAAAATTAACAAAAAAAGAAGAAGTGATATTACTGGTCATCTTTTATCCGTTGAGGTTTAAATCGTTTTGTCTCCAAATGACTAGAATGTTCTTGTATGAAAATCTTTTTCTTCCATTTAGTTGTTTGTTGCAAATATCTAAAACACAAAAGTGCTTTGAGTTCCGAGTGAAAAGGAGAAATACCTTTCGAATTCTACTTCTGAATCAGAATCCGATTGAATAGGTTCTAGACTTATTGATTCATCATCACTAAAAGCAGACAAATCTCCTAAATATTTTCAATTGGTTAGGATTTTATTCGAACATATCTACCAGCATCTGATGAAGCTATTGAACATATGGATTTAGTTTGACGAATGGTATAAATATCAAATGCATTCTATAATTTGATAAATAAATATAAAACAAACAATGAATAAATTACGTTTTCGTTATCATACGATATTTCATCCAATAATTCTGATAGGAGATCTTGTATAATCTCAAGAAAACAAATTAATTAGTTATATATGTACATGATATTCTATATTTAACTTACATTAGATTCATCCATCAATGTCAAAACAGCAACAGGTTTCGTACTTTTAAGTTTAGTAATTTCAGACTCCATAAGTTAAAATAATTTCTCGAATTTAGAATGAAGATATCAATAGAACACTTGAATTAAAAATTTTCTGAATTAAATGTAAATGTTTTTAAAGTTTGTACGCAATAGCGTGTACGTACGCAATCCCAAAATTTACCAACTGAACAAAAAATGATGAAAGCTCCTCTAAACAAAATTTTGTTGTCTATTTCTTTTTCTTTTCGAGTTTTAAATAAATATAAGTCTATTTTTTCTCAGATAAAATACTATTAATGCAAAAAGATGCTTCTTAGAACATGTTTTTTGAAACATGTAATTTCCAGGAACTTTTCTTCCAGGAAATGGTGGGTCTCTTTTTGATTTTCGTGCTGTTAATGTTAGAATATTTTTCATAATTTTTTTTAGTATTTCGGAATATCTGGTTGACCTAAGTCAAAGGGGTCTTGTTGCACAATCGTATCCTTCAAATATTCTAACTGATCACCGAAAGAATGTAGAGTAGGTTGTTATCATTACTGGAATTGTTTAATTTTGAATATTTAGCCATTTGCCATCTGTTATATATGCTGGATTTGACCCCACTGCTGAAAGTTTGCATATTGGAAACTTATTAGTGTTGTTAAATTTGTTGCGAGGTTAGTATTTCTTCTAAAATCCATCTATATTTTTATTTTCAGCATCACAATTTCACATTAAGCCTATCGCTATTGTCGGAGGTGCTACAGCTACTATAGGTGATCCAAGTGGTCGTAATTCTGGTTGGTAAGGTTCAGATTTATTACTCAAATGTATAACAACGAAGCTGATGCTTTTATTTTTAGAACGGGAAGAAGTAAAAGTAGATATAGTTAAATCACAAGCTACTTCTATAAAAAATCAATTGATGAATATTGCAACAAATACGGAAATTGATTTGAAAATTTTAGATAATAATGATTGGTTTAAAAATGTTGGAAATCTTTTTTTTTTAAAATATAAACTTGAAGTTTTAGATGACTATGACTGAGTACCTCAGAGTTTGTAAACATCATAGGTTAGGAGAAATGTTGAGAATGGGAGCTATTAAGGTTTTTTTCATATATGTTTGTAACGTACTTTTACTTTTCTTGTTAAGAATCGTATGACGGATAATAACGGAATATCGTTTACCGAATTTAGTTACCAGACTATGCAAGCGTATGATTGGCTTCACTTGTCAAGGACTGAAAACTGCTTCTTCCAGGTAATGCTCAATTTCTAATATAGAAATATTTATATTTTTAGATTGGAGGTTCTGACCAATTGGGCCATCTCGATTTAGGAGCTCATTATATCAAGAGAGTCAGTAATAAGTTCGCTGGAGGTATAATAGTTAAAATTTATTTAAAATTCAGAAATTTTAGGCGTTTGTTTGCCGCTCGTCACTGACAGTTCTGGAAAGAAATTGGGAAAATCTGTAGGAGCTGCAGTGTGGCTCTCCCCTGAAAAAACGTCACCGTTCCATTTCTTCCAATTCTTTAGGCAATTGCATGATACAGATGCTACACAACTGTTAACTCAATTCAGGTATATAAAAATATATTAGCTTTCTCTTAACGATATTATTTCAGTTTGAAGCCATATAATGAAGTAATTTCAATCGTTGACAACCATCAGAAAAATTTGGGTAAATGGATTGCTCAGGATGCATTGGCCAAAGAATTGACTATTGCCGTGCATGGAAAGTCTGGACTAGAAATAGCATTACGATGTACTCGTGCTTTATATCATGGTACAATGGAAGATATTGTCGAATTGACTCAAGATCAATTGTTGGGTCTTTTCGGACTTACAATTAAGGTTGTCTCTACATTTTGTTGTATAATATTCTATTCAAATCTTTAGGTTCCACGGGATATGAGGAAAATGAAAGAATTAGCAGCCATAACTCGTCAAGATAAGCAAAAGGGAGAAGTTTTAATGACCAAAGGGGCATTCAAAGTTAATGGAGAAAAGGTTTGTTAGGTTTTTGAAAAGTTCTAATATGTTTTTTTAGGTTACCGATCCCGAAAAGCCTATAAATATAGCGTCTCTCATTTTACCAAAAACTGAAAATTTAACATTAGTTTGCTGGGGAAAGCGTAAGTTCCAACTTGTTGAATGGCTTTAATGTTGGGCTCGTCGCTCTTTTGTTATTGTTGTACCTATGCGGGTGAAATAATTCTTTGTGTTTTTAAATATAGTAATAAATTAAACTTATTTGATTTATATTGCTATACTTTCATAGACAAAAGCGTTAATGCGTGAACTTCCATATCTCTACTTTTTCTTGATATATATTTTATTTTTGATATTCTTAAACTGTTTTGCTATAGCATGGCAGACCACAAGGCTCTCCCAGTCTTCGCTTTTATTGAGGAGCCCATTCAATTGAGAGAATTAAGACAATACCTAAATAATGTTGGAGCTAAGCTTGCCGAAGATGGTTTGATTTTTCGAATTATAGTTTAATTGTATCTTTCATAGGACCACAGGATGTGTCCAGTAATCTGATTGAGATATGTGCTGGGTTATATGTAATGGGGAAGTGCACTAATCCTCCTGAGGTGGGTAGCTTATATCTTTTCTGGTTGAATAGTTCAAGTTTTCAGGTTGATTTCATCCTTAGTTCCGTGTGTTCATTGATAGTATCAATTCCCGTTGAGAGAGCTGCTGAAGTTGTATCAGCATTTTGTAAAGCAGTTAATCCCAAAGTTTTCAAAGGAACAGGATGGACCAGCAATGTAAAATATTTGCTATTTTTGTTCAAGTAATATCTCCTAATGTAGGCTGGATTCTCTGTTCGTGTACTTTCCAACATTTTCCGTGGATTTGCTGCACATTCCAGCATTCAGGAGGAAGTTTATCGTAGCTTAGTTGCTATGTGTTCAGAGTCTCGTTTAATTGGCGAGTTGGACTGTTCTGTTGAAGTTGTTTTTTAATCTTAATCGTTTTAACAACTATTACTTTCAAGACTTTGGAAAAACAATTCACTAGATGGAATACAAACACAGAAGGAAAGCGTGATATTTTAAGATTGATTCATTTAGCTCTTCTGAATGATCAACGTGCTGATCAGGCTGCTAAGGTTCGAATCTTCCGAATATTTTAAAAATACAAATACAATCTTTCAGATTATGATCATGCTTTTGGGTACTTACACAGAAACTGATGCTGGATCAGCTGCTGAGGATGCCGCTGAATGTGTCAGAACCGCAGTTGTAGATCCAAAATCATTCTCATTTGATCATCTACAAAGACTTAGTGCTGTGAAAGCTCTCAAGAAGGCATGATTTTCAATATACAATATTTCACTATTTTCATGTTTTAGTCTGATCCTTTGATGTATGCTGGATTGGAGTTGTTCATTTCAGGAACCCTGAAGGACTACAAAGCTTTTGTTAAATCTCATCCCGATTTTGTTACCAAAAAATTAAAGGTTATTTCTTAATATATTTATACTAATTTTCCAATCCTTTTAGGTAGATGAAGCTGTTATTATGAAAAAAATCCGACTTTTAACTCTGATGACAATTGCTGAAAATAATAATGTGAGTTTTAACTTTTTTTTTCAATATGAAAACCATGTTTTTTTCAGGTGGTCAGTCTTGATGATTTGGGAGCTCAGCTTGATTTATCAGCTAATGATGCTCTTGAAGAATTTATCATTGAAGCCATTCAAGTGAATGCTATATCAGTTAGTTTTATGCGCTCGTTGAGAATATATGCTTGATTTCAGGGTAAAATTAATGAAATGACAAGAGAGCTTGTTGTATCTTCCTTCCAACATCGTGAATTTGGTCGAGACCAATGGGTTACCCTTCAGAAGCGTCTTCAAGGTTTAATTGCTAATTTGAGGCAAGCTCATTCAAACATCCAAAGTGTTAACCAGCAAATTGATGAGGTTGTGGCTTGAGTTGGACATGTTATTTTTTTATGGTTTACAACTATTTTCCTCTTTTTTTCCTAACTTTCTTTTGCAGTAGTTGTTTTGGATTGTTGAAATAAATGTTATATTGTTATATTGTTGATTTGTGATTTTTCTTTCATATAGAGTAATGATTCGATTGCCAGATGACAGACGTTTTTGGAAAAAATAAATAGAAAGTCTGTGTAGTTATTATCATCTAAAATTTGGAAAACCTTTTATGATGGTATTAATTTTATTATCATCAAACTAGATTTGTTTTTACGTCATAAATTTTGCATTGGTATGGCTAACGCTGGCTATGAAAGGTAATTAGAAGCAATTGACATAAGTTCATTTGTCTATTTGATGATAAGACGATTGAAAATTAATTTATTATATGAAATTTATAGCTTAATCACTTAGACTGAAAGAAACGTGAGCTCTTCTCAAAGCCTTCAAGATTTAAGAAGTCTTTACTGTGTAGGCTTGCCGGTAATATAGGGGAAAACAAAAAGTACAGGAATAATATAGTCATTGAATCTATCAAAACATTTTTTAAAGTTTATTTCTGTGAATAGCACTAGTAGATTACATGGGGATTCAGAAAATTATTTTGTAAGTATAGATTTTTCTCTCCAATTTTTCATACATTGTCACACATGACGAAATAGATAGTTGCTTATTTAGATTTATAACTATTTTGAACTACGACACTTACATTTATTTATTATTAATTTAAATATTTAGTTAAATTCAAAGAAATGATTTGAGAATAATGCCTACTACATATTCTTCGCATAATATCTTAAAGATATCAAGTGTCTTTCTTGTAATACTTTTATTTCTATGGGTAAGCTAGTTTACTAACTTTTAAAATATTTCAAACTAAATCCAGATATCAATTACATTTGATTTGTTTACGATACGTTCTTATGGTGTACAACAAGCAGTTCAAAAAATCAAAAAAACATTTATTCCTGAGTTAGATACTGAGAGAATTGAAGTGAGACTTCTTTAATTATTATTTTTTTTTCATTCGAGTAATATATTCAGGATGTAAGACCACGTGATATAGTTTTAAAGCCATACAATGTGACTTGTAAAAATTTAAAATTTTTAATTGTTATTCAAGTAGCAGCTACTGACATAAAAAGTCGAGATTGGTACAGGAAAACGATTGGAAATAATAAAACTGAGGCGAATATTTATTTCAAATTTTGATTATAATTTTAAAACTGTTTTTAGTATAGTTATGATTTCTTTTTTTCTATTGGAAAGGCTAAATCAATTTCCTCGAACCATGACATAATGCTGGAAAACAATAAACATGGAGATATGCTTCAGACAGAATTTTTGGATTCGTATCATAACTTAACCTTAAAGGTTTAAACCTTATTCGTTACATTTCAATAGATTCAATCAATAAGTTATAGCAATTATCTCATATGAGATATATCAAATCATCCTGCCAGAATATTGGAATTGTTCTTAAAATTGATGATGATGTTGTGTTTAGTTTGAAGCGTGTCAGCAAATTTATTGATAGTATCATCACATTGAAGAAATTGAATTTAAATTTTTGGTACAAAACAAAATCAAGATCTGAAATATTTTGTCATGTTTTCCACAAATCTCCGGTATCACATTCAGCTTCCGGAAAATGGTAATAAAATTATCCTCTTTTTCAATAAAATTGTTTTGCAGGTCAGTTTCTCGTCGTTTCAATCAAACGTATTGGCCAGACTTTTGCAGTGGATCAGCCTATTTCATTTCAACTAAAGCTATTAACGACATTCTCGATAATGTAGAGAAATTCAAATATCTATGGGTTTGTGCTAAAATAAAGTCATATTCTAGCAAATTGATTTCAGTTGGATGATGTTTTTTTAACTGGGTTTGTAGCACGTAAAGCAGGAGTTGAGCTTGTAGATATTAAATCACGTTGTTATTTAAACCCATGGTATCCATCATTTTTGAGAACTGGCAAATACTTATTAAGCATGGTATCAAAAAATAAAATAGATGAATTTTATAAAGCCATAAATTTTGAATTATAAACTATTGAATTTTTCAATTGTAGTACCCCCACCCTCCTCTTTAAACCTTGTATCTACGAATAAATTTTTTTTCCTAATTTTCATGGTGCTAGTTCAACCTCAGTTCCTCTAACCTGTTGCTTAGATACGAGCTTTAAGCATAGACACTATGACACATACAAACTTAAGTTGAAAGGTTTAAATAAAATGAGTAGCTTTAAAGTAAGTTTATTTAATTTGATATAATAATTATAAATATTTTCTAGCGTTTGGAAAAATATCGAAATGAATTGGATAATCATGTGGAGAATGTGAACAGGAAGTTAGATGAAGAAATACAACGAATGGTAAGTGTGTTCTTCTAAATCAACATTAAGTTTTATATATTCATATTGTCCCAAAATCAATTGAGATCCATCATAATTTCAGAGAAATAATATAAAAACAGCTAAAGAAAAATCGTCAGAGAAACAAAATCAGAAAAAAGAATTATTGAACCGAATTGATATATTCGAAAAAAAAATGGAAGTGCATAATCAAATCGTAGTAAATTCGAAAGACTCTGAAAAAGTGAATGATGTAAAGCTGATAGAAGACATAGGAGAATTACAAACAAACTTAAAATTTTATATGAAGAAAAGTGGGTATAATATTTTTGTTTTAATATTATATATTCGTATATAACAATTTTAGATTCTGAAATAAAAAATCAAACAATGACAGTCATAAATTCTATTAATTATATGAAACATGAAGCAAGAAAAGAAACTGTATTGCAAGAAATTAAAAACTTCAAAAATCTGCTAGACAATACAAAGAAAGAAGTGCAAGATTTGAGAATCAGAAAAAAAGCTCAGGTATTTCTTATAATTTCGATATATGTCTATCATATTAAAATAAGGATTCTGGTATTGAAAGATTGAAAGAAGATGCTAAAATAGCCGAAAATAGTAAAAATATGTTAGAGAATACATTGCAGAATGAAATCAGGTAGAGTCATGAAAACGAAGAATTTTTAAAAATTGAACTATTCCAGACGACGTGTCGAACAAAATTCTGAAACCATTGAATTATCAGAACAAGCAAAGATATATGAAGAAGAAAATATACATATTGAAGATGAATTCAATAAATTATTGAAAACATTGAAAGAAACTGGCATGAGGTTTGCTTGATGATTGAATTGATTTACTGTAAGGAGGTTCCAGAGTTTGCCGTCTTGAAAATGATGCAGAAGAAAAACGAAAAAGACTTGAGGTTTAAGAAAAGAAATTGTAATTTCTTTCAGTTTCGTATTTTATTTCAGAAAGTTATCCGTGTAAATGATGAATATTTGAATGCTATAAGATTGAATATTGAGAAAATCTATAAAACTATCGAATTTGAAGAAAATGTTATGAAAGCCGATGAAGAGATTACTTCTGCTATTTCAAAGGTTTTTTCTAGAATTTCTGAATCAAGTAATTAGCTTTTTTAAGGATGTTAATGAATTAGAAGAAGAATACAAACTGGTTAAAGAAAAGAAATGTATTTCAAAAGAAATTGTATCATCAGATGTTAGACAAATGCACAATATACATAATTTAAATAAACTGTTTAGGATTCCGATAGCAATAGTTTTGAGGATGTATTAGAAGATATTTCTAAAAACCATGAAAAAATTCTACATGATTTATTTGAAAGAAAAAAGAATATTGTAAGTTAAATACATATTTATATTATAAAATTATTTTTTTTAGAATTCATCATTGACAGTTAAAGAAAGTTCTGGGAGAAATAATGAAAAAAATTCAAATATAATTTCCAAATTAAAAAAATCATTTATAAATATTAAACGAGGACAAAAAGCTTTAGAGTTCAAAAAACAAGCATTACAGGAAAAGGTTATATTTACTTGTTTTTTATAAAAAATATAATATGTCAAATGTCAGAAACAACTTTTACTTTGTAAAATGGAAAATTTTCAAAAAGAAGAAGAGCAACAAATGGAAACATTGCGACGAATAGAATCATTTAAAGAAGCTATTGCCCAGGGTTTGATACAATTTTCATATGCTATAATTCCAAGTTTAGAGATTTTAACACTAGATTCTACTATTATTGACTTACCGACTGGAGTAAAAGATAAATCTGAATCTGAAAGAAAAGTTGAACTATTACGAGAACTAGTTAGAAAACAAATATCTCAGAATGATCATCTTTATCAACGATCCATGTCTTTAAAGTAAATATATTTGGTATTTGATATATTTATAAATGAAAACGATATTCAGGAAAGATTTATCTTCTTTAACCACAAAAATAAGAATGCTTGGAAATCATAATGTCGAAGAATACGAAAAACAAAGAGAAGAAGAAAAAATTATTGTTCGTCGAATTAGAACTGCTTATGGGTTTTTAACAAAAAAAGCAAAACAAATGGAAAGAGTATGGAATACAATAGCCATTGAACTCAAGTTATAACCTATAATATATTTTTCAGGAACTAGAGTTCTGTATCATTCAGAGAGAATCAACTGTTAATCGAGCACAATCAGTTGTCTATTTAGATACAACTGTAAAAACATTACGAAATAATGAAATAGAAGATATTAAGGAAAGAATTAAAGAAAAAAAGGAGGTTTGTAGTTATATAAAACATTTTTTATATTATATATACATACATAAATATACTTGTTTTCAGTTGTTGGAAAATCAAACCAAATGAAATGTACATGTAAATCTTACAAAGTTTTAAAAAAAAATGTAGTAGGTAGCAAATAAATATTTCATATAAAAATATTCTTATAGTTATTGCTTTTTTTTTTTCAAAATTTTCAATTTTCTTCACGCATTTGGTTTTTTTTCCCATTTTTATGGGTTTTTTCTCTAAAAACTGACGCACATGTAATTTAAACTGGACCAGCGTTCATTGTAAACCTCAAATTCCAAAATCATATTAATGTATTATTGGATTAAATTGCTTTACCTCCAATATACAATTCAAAGTGAACATTTAACTTAATTTTTATTTCCAAGACACTTGCATTTCATGATGTTAATGAAAATGCTCGAAAACACTCGCGTTTCCTAAGCAACACCACGACAATTCTCACCAGATGTCGTTCCACTACTCCATTTCCCAGATTTTCTTCTACATCTACTATATCTAATGAAAATATCAGTTTCATACAATTGAAAAGTCAAGAAAAGATTTTAATTGATTTTTCATTTATTTCTTTGTTTCATTATATCTTAGGCATATCACATAGTTAATGTTGTAATATCTAATAAGTACGGTAGATATGCTATGGTAGCTTTGCATACACGTTCGTATAGATATTTCAAAAATAAAAGTTCATTATACATGTAATTCGTTGTTGAACATACGTTTGTTAATTCAATATATGTCTTTAAGGATAATTCTAAATCATGGGTTCTGGTCAATCACAAGAACAAAAAATTCAAGGAATGGGAAGGCTGCGAGAAGATCGTAAGTTATACCGACTTGTCGATATGCATGGTGGAGGAGAACTGATTCCTTGGTTTAGGTAAGAAATCTATATTTCAGATCAAAATAAATAAAACGATAAATATTTCTTTTTGACTATACTCTTATAATTTATTTATTTCAGATATGCTATTACAAGTGGAGACACTTCAATACTTGATGCTTATATTGACACAAAAGTTAGAGATTTCATGTACAATCAAGGCAAAGGAAAGGTCTGTACAGTTACAGAGTTAGTCAAATTGAGAAATAAGGTAATGTATTTGAATAATAAATTATAAATATATTCCTTTTTGAGGAGAGGAACGAAAGATTAGGTGCTTTTTCACGAAAAAAAGGTAAAGGAAAAAGTGGACCAAACGTATTAGATGACTTCAATCAGGAAGGAGAAAACGTTGGTGATTTGAAGAAAGGTATCTGAATGATCATGTTGTTGATGACTGAACTAAAAATATTCAAAGCTTTGAAATTACTTGATGGAGGAGGCAAAGGTGGAAAAGGTGAATCGAAATATCGAGATATAACATGGAAACTGGATGATAGAGGTAATTGTTTAGTGTTACATTTGAAGAACTATAAGCGTTATCTTCAGGATCTATGGGTGAAACAATTATTGGAATATGTTTACTTCAAGGAACTGATATTCATAATAAATTGGCTTTGAAAATATTAGATTCATATCCTAAACTTGTTAATGACATTAATGTTTCTGAAGACTATTATGGTAAGTAATAGTTTCTTTTCTTATTAGCAAATCTAACTAAAACAAATTAAGGCTTAACTCCTTTACATCAATCAATTATTAATCAAGATGTTCAAATGGCTTATACTTTGTTAAGACGTGGAGCTGATGTCACCACAAGGTTTCGAAGATTTTATTAAATTTATTTAATATTTATTTATGTTTATAGATGCTATGGAGCCTTCTTCTGTGCAGAAGATCAAAAAGCTACACGAACTGATTCTTTGGAGCATGAATATGTAGAATTAAGTACAAAAACTAGCTATACTGGGTAAGCCTAAAGCTATAGCTTTTCGTAGCTTTTCCACTGAAGGAAAATACCATGTATCACTTCAGAACTATGTACTTTGGAGAATATCCTCTATCATTTGCTGCTTGTATGAATCAACCAGATTGTTATCGGCTTCTTTTAGCCAAAAAAGCGAATCCAAATGCACAAGATACAAATGGTAATACAGTGCTTCATATGTGTGTTATCCATGAAAATATGGTAAAATATCTTCATTATCTTTGACTTTTATAATACAATTTTGCAGAACATGTTCCGAGTTGCTCTTGAAAATGGAGCTAGTCTCCGTATTAGTAATAAACAAAATTTAACTGCTCTCACATTAGCTGCAAAAATGGCTAAGAAAAAGGTCTCTACTGTCATTATAAATGCTTATATTATAATTTTTTGTTTCAAGATGTTTACGGAAATTCTAGAAATTGAAGGAGAACGGGTTTGGGCATATGGTGATGCTTCATCTACAGCATATCCTTTAGCTAAAATTGATACTATTAATGAAACTACTGGAGAACTAAATGAAAACAGCGCTTTATCCTTAGTTGTATACGGAGTAAGCTTTAAATCCTCTTTTTCAATAAAAAAAACTTTTTCGATACGATATATTCTATATATTGGGTAATTTATTGAAAAATCATTCTTGTTGAACTCTCTTTATATTTTCAAATTTCTTTATTGCTTATTCATATTCAATTTGTTTGATAACCGTAGTCATAATTTTCTGTTGTCTAGGAGACACCGGAACACCTGGAACTTCTTGACGGTTTACTAGAAGAGCTGTTGGAGGAAAAGTGGAAAGCTTTCGGAAAAGCAAAGTAAGATGTTTTTCATTCAAGACAATAATATACATATGAATATTATTGACTGTTTCCAAATATTTAAACATAAATACTGTAATCTAGGTAATGTTAGAACAATAGATGTGTTATATTCAATCGATATATAATATTAATATTAATTAAGTATTACAAATATAAGTTGTATTTGATTACCAGAAATCAAAAAATTGGGAAAAAAGACAGAAAAAAAGAATTTTGAAGAACATATATCAGAATTTGTCAAAATACAAAGAATATCGAAAAAGTTACTTTAATACTAAAGTTTGTACAATTACTGACATAGCCATCGTATACTTGTCTATCTGTGTCACATATCGTGCAACTAAAAAAATTTAAACCAATTTCCATTCATTGTTTTTATTTTTTTTTCAGATTGGCTCAATCAGTTCTTGCCTTTCTACTTCATTGGTGCTTAATTATTTTGGCATTTTTTCTTAGACCTATTTCATATTCAACATCGGTGAGTACATTCAGAAAGTGCAATATTCATGATTACTTGTAAGGTTTCAACCGAAGGGTGGATTACAAAACAGGGATATGCTGCCACAAAATGGACAACAGATGATCCATTTGCACATCCTGATGATGCTGTTAAAATACCTTTGGTGCCTTTTCCAAATGGAACATATTCAGCTGTACCTTGGAGTAAGAAACTAAAATATACGTAACAATTATAATTTTCTTAATGTTAAGAATCAGAAGACGCTCAGTGTCATTTGTTAAATTACGGCAATTCAAATGATTGGGATTCACACGTTAGCTTCGAATAAATGTTTCTCTGAAAATATAGAAAGCTTTAGGTTCGTCTGACGGCGGAAGTGGGAGTGTTAATTAGTGTTATGGTCCAGTTATTCCTGGATGTTCAAGATGTCAGGTACATCGGATGGAAAAAGTGGTGGAACATCTTGGTAAGATTGAAGCAAATGATGAATAAACTAAAGATATTACAGAGAGCTTTTCCTGCAAAGATAGCCTACAAATCCTCATTTGTTTTCATTTTATTCACAGTTATTATACGAGCATCATGTAGATTATCACCTCATCTATTAGTTGTTGACAATATTCTTGCATGTATTACAATACTAATGACAACAATTCATTTTCTTTTTTATTGTCGGTAAGTATTCAACAAATTCAAAAATTAAATTACTAATTATACTTTAGTGCTATTAACTTTGTTGGACCTTTTGTATTAATGGTTTATACTATTATTGCAACAGATATACGACGATTTATTCTTATTTACGGAATATTTTTAGTTGGATTTTCTCAAGGTAATTTTAAGAATATAGGATATATTTGGGAATATTATTCTATTTTTAAGCATTTTATTTGGTATTTCTTTCTTGTGAACGTGTAAAAAATGAAGCAGATGCTTTCAATGCTTCTACAGTTGAAGGGTTAACTCAAATCGACTTGAATCGTTTATCTCAGGTATCAAACATTGGTCTAACGTTCCAAGAGTTATTCCTTATTTCTCAGGCAAAAACATTTGAAAATGTAATTCAAGGACCAATTGAAGCTTTCATTCGAACATTTATTCTGACCATTGGTGAATTTACTGTACTTTATCGTAACTTAGCTCTTTGCCCGGCTAACATCATGTTCTGGATTGGCAAGGTCAGTATGATTCTTGAAAGTAGCAACTAAGTGTTTCTTTAATTATTTTCAAAAAATAGTCAGAAAGTATATAAACATTTCAGAGTGTATTCGTAATATTTGAAATGGGTGTTTCAATTCTACAATTCAATCTACTTATTGCTATGATGACAAGAACATATGAAGCTATTTTCAGAACAAAAAAAGAATATAAGAGACAAGTATCAGCTTTATTAAAGTGCTAATATAGTGTTTCTTATTTTTCAGTGGGCTCAGGTAATTCTTATGTTGGAACTTTCCCTGTCCCCTTCGGCCCGTTTAATGTATTTATTAAAATACTCAAGACCAACAGGAACAAACAAAAAAGCTCGTAGTTTGGTTGTAAATACTAAAATTACTGAGGTAACGTTATTTATTGTTTTTTATTTAGTTCAACAAATTTTTATTTTATTTTTAATATTTTGAGGCTGAGAAAAACTCGTTAGATGGTGCAGCAAAGCTTGAGGAGAAATTAAAACGAGCAGCAGAAGAGAAGAAGGCAATCATAAAATGGAAATTGAAGGTTTGTTTTTTCCTCCATTTTTCATAAAATGATGGAAGATAATACAGTTTTATGTTCCTCTATAATATTGGATAATTAACGTAAAAATCTGAAAAAAAAACTTTTTTTCATAACAACCATATCATTTTTTCAAAGTTTGAGTTTGTGATTGTGGAAAAGAGTGGGAGAAAACGGAATATTGTGTTTCGGCTTCAGCTTCAAAACTAACTTTTTGAGTTTGGATATAAATATTCTCTTGTTCAAAAATCGCATTATTCAGTGAGAAAATATAAATGTAGCTTGGCTATTCAAATAACTAAAACAAAAAGTGTAGTCAACCATATAAACAGATAACTAAACTTATATTAATACAATATTAGTACACTTATATAATATATTCATTCTAGGATTTGGAGCAGAAAGAAGCAACCCGACCAACAACTTCCTTTGTAAGAACTCCACGACCTCAATCACGAAAATGATTTTTTTTATGTTTGGAATCTATTTCTTCATGATATGCATTTTTGTTATTCATAATTCATTCATCTTACAACTTACTCGTAATTTGAAAAAAAATATTTTGAGTTATCTAATCTATTCCAAAATTCTAGAACTAGTTTTATTTCCCAAACTCAGAATAAAACAATAATTTGATATTTATGATAACAGATGAGAATATTATAAATATAATTAAAGTTGTTCACGATTCTTAGTATTTTTACTCCGACTCAATATGACTCTATTCAATGAAATATGAGATGACAGAGAAAGTCAAGAATTGTGAATTCAATTAGCTTTGCTCTGTTCATTGACATTAGACTTTTGAATGAAAAAAACCCCATCATCATGCCAATATATAATGAATTAAATAGTTTGCAGAAATTTCATAAAACCAGACGCAATTCAATTAGAAGTAAGCCCTCCCATATTCCATTTCTTCTCCAAGTTTTTTTTTTGAAACTCCATTTTATTAATTTTAGTCTATAGTTCTCTCACTTTTTTAAACAAAACAAGCTGAATATATTTTTAACCATATTCTTATTTTTTTTTATGACAAATAAAAAAAATTATTTTCAAAGTTTATATCCATGTTATGGTTGTAGAAATAAACAATTCATTTCAAATATTTAATTCATTTATTCATACAATATTCAGGAATTAGTTCAAGACTCTCAAGCTACTATATCAGATTCATATAATAACGTCAATAACTTCAGACTGTAATAAACTTCAAATACCATTATTTATTCATTTTCTAATGAATTATTTAATATAAATTAGAATTACGTTTCAAAATTTAAAGCTATACTACAATTGATGGAATCATAAACCACTCGCATATTTAGTTCGAATTATCACCTGTTATTCTTTTTGTTGCAATCTGCAGTATCTCATTGTCTCCATCTATTTCTCTTATTTCACATTTTGATTTAGATCACGTTCAATTTTTTCTTTTACATTCAATGCAATGGTTAAACTTTTATTTTTCAGACACATATTTAGCGAAAATGTTTATTAAAACGTTAGTGGTTTGTGGCCTATTTCAATTAGTTGTTAGAACCACGGTGAGTTAGTTAGCTTTATTCGTTAGTATAGTGTATAGAGAGATACTTTTACTATTGTTCAATTTCAGTGCTATAACAATGATAATCGGAATCCCATCGATTTTATTTCCGTAATTTTACAAAAGTTTAAACTTTAATTATTTTTATTTTTTAGTTAGATGACTCTTTCATGAAGGCAGGAATCCCTTATGAAACAATAACGGTAAAGTATTTAGTTTGTAATTCATAAATAACATTCCTATATTTAAGAAAAAATCATGCCGAGCCGGAGGTTTATGCCATGCGAACTGCATTTGTGCTGGAAGATGCTTGGTAGGACGCTACAATTTGTCACGGAGATGTTTCATATAAATCGGCAACTCCAATGATATTTGCAAATGTTCAAGAAAATTCAAAAAAATATAGTATTTACCGCATAATATCATAAGTTAATAAAACTTTTATAATAAAATACTTTGACATTATTAGCACTTATTCAGTATGGGTAACAATATTTATTAAACATGTTGTTTTGGATGAACTCCCTCCTTCGATAAATATTTTCTGAATCAAATCTAAAGTATCATGGCTTACAGGTACTGTAGAAAGAAACCCATTCATCATTAATGAACCTGAAAAAATTCAATTTTGTTGACACTCCGGGCTTGGAGTGAAATGGCTAACGGACATACTTATCATAAAAAGGTATTTCGAAAAAACAAATGCGGAAAAACTAAAAACCAACATTGTTTCAATTATTCTTAAAGAAGTTCCATAAGATTATTTTTCATATCTATTTGATATTTGTTTAAATACTTTTTACTCTACTAAAAGCAAATATTAGAACATCTTTTTTGAAAACTTATTGAAATTGGCTACTCTGTTATATCCTTATTGATACTCGTTGGTTTGTGCTTTATATCATCAAGTAAGAAAAATGCAAATGTCAAATTAAAGTTTGTCAACATTAATTAATAAATGTCAAACAAATAATTTATAGACAATTATAATTGATAATATAATTAATTCAACATTATGCCTTTTTCAAAACGAGAGAACAGATGATCGGACCGCTGGATCTACCAAATATAACCTAATCAATATCAGGTAGACAAAAAATAGTTGGTATTCTACAGTGCCAACCCTGATTGGGCTGGCACTTATTATGCGCTCTAATACAAATAATTTCAAAAATGTATTTTTGGTCCCCAATTTGTACGCATTCGTTGAGATATATTGTGCATGCAGAGATAGCTTTCCTCTTGATTTTGTTAATAAGTCTATCATTACAGCTATATTTTTATGATAAATGCATGATAAAATACGATAATGCTTTATATATTTATATATTGAATAAATAATTATATTATTTTAATTGAACAGATAACAATGGCGGAAACCGTAACAGATAAAGGTGGACTAAAAAATAACTTAACATGCCCGATTTGTATGCTATTGTTCACTAAGGTACCGCAACTTGCTCTTATGCTGTAACAGTTTTTATTTACAGCCTTCCATGCTTGACTGTGGTCATTCATTCTGTTCAGAATGTATAGTGTCCTGGTTAGAAAAACATGAGAATTGTCCTGTTTGTAGAAGTCCAGCCGAAAAAACTATTATTAATATTTCTTTACAAAATGTACGGTTATATTTAATCACTGTTCATATATGGATAGTTTAGGTTGTTGAAGAGCATCGGAAAAAATATGAATGTCTATCATCTAATGAACGCTTGCCGTCATATGATAATTCTCCCGTTTGTGATGAAACTACGGACGAGGTTTTGTCGAAAAATAACAGCAATATAATTATTATTAGTATTTTAGTCAGAAAATGATGGTGAAACTTCTAGCACTCGTTCTAGGCGTTGCAGGTTCTCTGATAAAGATGATGTTGTATATTTGAATGAGTAAATTGTTAATGGTTTTCTTTATACAGCTTAATTTTAGTTCTAATGCCTCCTGTTTGGACACTTTACCTCGTTTATCGCCACCTCCTTTGACTGCAAGGCCAATGAGAAGTTCATTAGTTCAACCTATTATTCACGAACTCGACAGATCTATGCCTTTAAACAGGTTTTATTTGTCTATGCTAATCTTTTCTCTATTTTTTGATTGCATTAAAGAATGGATTCGGATTCTGATTCAGTTATGTCCGAAGAAAATAAAATGCCCTTCATTAGAAAAGCAATGCAGCGACGTTCTGGTATGGCTGAGTATTGGAATTCTTGTTTACTACTATTTTCAGCTACCTTCACCAGAACAATGGACGAGGATGATATTTCAGCAAAAGCATCTTTCAATGTAAATTAGATTAATTTGTCAATTTTGATTTCCTGATTTTTCTGTTCTTAAGCGTAGCTCCATGTTTAGAAGGAGTATTGGAGTTATTAGGCGCAGTCGTTCAAAACGTAGGAATAACGGTAAAAATTCGTTTTCATTTCTCACATAAAGTCTAAGTCGTTTTTCAGAATCGACTCCTGTAAATATAAACGAAACTGATGTAAATGTGAAGTCAAAGTCATTGTGGAAGCGTCTTCTCTCATTTCGCAAAAGTGCATTGAATTGTAGATTTATTTAAATTTTTATTCGTTTTAAGGAACAGTATTTCCTACCATGAATAACGGTAAGAAGGATACAAACGTTAGTTCCCCCTTTGGGCACGTTTGCCTGTATGATGGAACAGGGAGCCTTTTCCAAAAAATTGAAGCAGGAGAAGAAATCACCATTGTTGTTTTTGGAAAAAGTGGTGTTGGCAAAACAACTTTTGTAGGTTAAATATTGTTTAATTTTAAAAAAACATTACAAAGTTGGATAACGTTGCTTTGTCTGTCGAGAAATACTTTCGGAAACATGCTCGAATGGTTGGTTTAACAGAAAGAACTATGTGGAGTGGATTGCAAATTAGCACAAGATCCTTAGCTCATATGATGACAATGGTATGTGGTGTTTAAATACAGAATAATTATCTGGTTCAGGCATTGACCACTCCAACTAAAACATACGTTATTGATATAATAGATGCTGTCTCCTATGTAAGAATTAAATCTGATTGCTTCATATACCGTCCAATCTTCTTTTATAGGTTGAAGGATCTACTCATACTTGGGATTCCTTCATAAAAGCATCGGATGCAGCAGTATTGCTATATTCCTGTACTGATTCCTCCAGTTTATTAAATGTCATGACAGCCCATAGACATATCTCTAAACTTCTCGTAATATAGATTTTTTTACATTTTTAATTCAGTTTCTAATTTAGGGAAAACCTTGTATTCTTCTTGGTAACAACTTCTCTGAAGGTGAACGAATAGTTGAAAGTATGGGACCTAACCTCGCTCGTGATATGGGTGTCAGACATTGGGAAACAAATCTGGCCCAACCAGGTTCTGCTTCAATAGAGGTGATCTGTCTTCATATTTATAGTTCAGTATTTTTGTTTTCAGATCCTTCTATTTCTTGCTCGATCAGTGCTTGAAAAGAGAGGAGAAGATGTATCATTTATTGACAATTTGCGTGTCGAATCTGCATGAATATTATCTGGATTTGTATATGTGTGTATTCCATATAATATATTATATTTTGCTATGCTTACTCGTTTTCGAATTTTACTACTAATTAGATTTGAGGGTATTATTTCTGTATTTATATGCTGTTGCCTGCGCTTATATAGTCTGCTTCATTTGTATTTTGATAAATTTTGTAAATATTTATATACTATTACAACTTAATGTACATAATTAGAAAAAAAAAAGATCAAAAATTCGAACGTTGCGACTGTTTTCTGATTTTTTCGAATTCTTCTTTCAGTTATTTGTTCAAAGAATCGAAGTATTGCACTTTGTTCTGTTGCATTTGAAAAGCAGCGGTTGCTATGAAACTGCATTCCCTTATTTACCGAAGAATCTTAAAAGTAGAGAGAAAAAGTTTTCTTTTGCTGTACATTGTTCGGACAAAAATCACAGGAACTGGCCAAGCTTGAAATGAAATGATAATATTGTGTCAATACTGTTGATGGAAGTTTTAACGTTTATATTATTATTTAAATATATTAACCTTATAACGGTATATTTGACCATTCTTTTCTTAATTCTTTTTTTTCTTTCTTTTAGTCTGTAAATACTGTTAATCCACCACTTGGTTGTAATAATTATGGGTATTGTCTTCCTGAAAATCAAATTACTGCCCCGTAAGTAAATCTGAAATTCTCAAAATTATTATTTTTCATCATGAAGAGTCTGAAGAACAATGTTTTTAATTCTTCAGTTTAAAACTTATTTGAATTATAGATCTGGAGAAGTAGAGTGTTCAGATTGCGTTTGCCCGTCAGGGACCATAAAGGCTTCAGCAACTGACTGTCAATGTTACACATTATTTTTGATCAGAAAAGATAATTAATAATTTTAGCTCCAACAACCTGTGCTGAAGTCACTTGTCCAACGGTAGGACAATGGAGATGTGCCCTTGTTTCTAATGAACCTACTTGTATGTGTCAAGCGGCATATGCTGCTCCATCATGCACTTTACGTAAGAATATGATTATTTAATAAAATATTTTGGATCATATTGTTTAGAAAAATCTGATCCTTGTTCATCTATTCCTTGCTTGAACCGAGGAAAGTGTACAGGGACAACAAGTTATAAATGCGAATGTGATGTTGGGACATATGGAGAGCAATGCCAATGTATCTTTATAAATGTTATGCTGCTGAAGCAACTTAGGTTTTCATTTTAGACGAACCTGATCCCTGTCTAGATAAATGTAAAAATGGCGGAATTTGTGAAATCATTGATAGGCAACGAGTAGCTTTATGTAAATGTCCTGTTGGATATGTTGGAATTAATTGTGAAACAGCAGAAACACGTAATTATACAGAAAAAAACTTTATCACTTTCTTTTTGTTAGCAACGTCTTCATTCGTTGGATGTTATGGTCAAACTTATGTGTTTTCTACTCCCCAATATTTCTTGTACACCGGATCAGTTACAAATGGAAAAGATTGTGTAAATGCTCTTTTGCAGTATTTGAAAACAAATCCACAGGTTAATTATCGGTTTTCCAGTAAGATCTGAGTATAGTATTCGATTTGATTATATTATTTTAGCGTATTATGCAAGAACTAAGGAATGTTGGTTTTCTGAGATCAATCATTTAACTCAACTATTTGTTGCTGATAATCTTTTAGATCTTCTTTTACAAGCACGTAAGTAGCCATTTTATAATGGATCTTAAAAACTATTGTATATCATGATTAAAAATACTCCAGTTCTTGTTCAATGTCCTACAGCTAATAACTTGGATCCTGGCATGCAACCTGTATATGAAGTTAAAAGTATAACATTTGTTTTCTTACTTGTAACAAATATTTAAATATAATATATAGCTGAATGTGACAAATATAATAAATGCTCATCAAATGGATATTGTTATAACACTGTCGGAGCTTCAACTGGATGTGTTTGTAATAAGGGGTATTCTGGATCAACTTGTACAACAGGTAATGGTGTTAGTTTACAAATTTAATAATATTCTTCTCTCTAGTTGATAACAGTGATCCTTGTAAAACAAAAAGTTGTGGGATTGGCTCATGTAAAGTTACTGATGATGGAACTGCTGCTTACTGTATTTGTCCTAATGGAGATGTAAAGATGGACACATGTGGTAAGTTGCTAAAGATGCACTATGAGGAACATCTTAATGAATATGTTTGTTTTGTTTGTATATGTTTTTTGATATTTAGGAGTTGATTCTTGTTCCCCAAATCCTTGTCAGTATGGTGGAACATGTGAAAATACACCTACAGGATATACTTGCAACTGTTTGAATCTGTACACTGGTCTTATATGTTCCGGTATAAGGAAATAGAAAAATTATAAACAAAGTTAATAATTTAGATTTTAACGCTTGCTATGAAAACAAATGTTTAAATGGGGGAGCATGCAAAAATATTCCAAATGGTTTATCCAGTACATACAGCTGTGATTGTTTACCAGGCTTCATTGGAGATAATTGTGAAACAGGTCTGTTCCCTCGAGTAATATGAAAATTAAAAAAAAAAGTATGAAATTTCCATTCCTATAGATTGCAAAATTTTTGTAGTGCTCGATATAATAAAATGAAATTTTTTTAAACTCTTTACAGTTGAATGATGTTCAACTTTTCAGCTAGAAATTGCTGAGAAACCCCACAGTTCTCTCATTTCTTTCAATCTCTGCAATTGCTCGCAGTATTTTTCGCTAATCCTGATATAAAAAAATTATCCAGCAGTCGGAAATAACTACATTACCCTCCTTTATCGAATGTGTTATATAATCTTTAAGCATGAAACCCCCCCCCCCCTGTTTTCTACCGTATAAAGAAAACATTCTTTGTTTTTCTACACATCCCACCTGATATCCAAATGGCACCCACTACTCTACCCATATTATACTACCTTCTAGCAACAACTGTTTCATCTATTTCAACGGTCATTCTTGATCCTCCAACCTTTTCCGAACGTTTCAAAAGCTTATACGTAAAAGTTTCTCTTAAAAAGTTCGTCCAAATTTTTTCAATTTTTAGATTTTTCTAACAATTTTTCCAAGACAATAATTCGTTTACTCAGAGATAGATGAATATAATTACTGTAGAATACAGTAAATGTGAACCTAAAAGTTGTTTATTCTTTTTCTTTTATGTTCAACTACCTTCTAGGAATTTTCCCTTTTTAAACAAATATTCAAAAAAAAACATATTCTGAGTGTTCCAAAACGATAATGAATTTAAAAACATTTTAAAACAATCAATTAATCATGTTTAAAAGTGTTTTCCGGGGTTTCCGAAATAAACTTTATCCTTCAGAGAGCGCTCCAAAGACCTGAATACATGATAATCAGCTGGAGCTAAGTCTGGAGAACATGGTGGACGTTCCATAACATCCAACCAAGTTCATCCAGCTTCTCTCTGGTAGTGCGGCTCGCATGAGGTCACGCATTGTTTTGCAAAAGCACCACTTTCTTTCTTTTTCTTCCCTCTTTAATATCCACATTCAAACTCTGCAATTGCTTACAGTAATTTTCGATATCTACAGTCTTACCATATATGAGCAGCTCTAGGTGTAGAAATCCATCGTAACCTCAAAAAACGCAACACAAAACCTTTTTAGGGGTTAATATGGAGTTCTTTGGGGTACTCTTGATCTGAGATTGCTCTTAGTCATGAATTTTATTTTAGGAAAAAGGTAAAATCTTTTGGAATTTACTCATATTTTTTAGCCGATTCGAAATATCAAGATAACATTATCATAAAATTTTGAGAATTTTGCGGGAGGGGCCGCGAAACAAGTTCGAGACCTAATATATACATATATTCTTATTTATATAATATACATATCCACAATAATAGTTCAGATGTTTGTCAAAAAATAATTTTAAAATGAAAATTTCCAACTCAAAGTGTTACAGAATATCTTAGCGTTCTAAAGCCTAAAACACATGTGTCTTGAATTCGTTCTTGCCAACTTTCTTTGTGTTCTAGAAATATTTGCTTGTGACACTGTCGTCTGTGAAAATAATGGAGTTTGCAAAAATGGACCAAGCTTCACATATACATGTGAATGTACACAATTCTTCAGAGGTGTAAACTGCGAAATTGGTCAGTTTCCCCCGAATAATATTATTTATAATAAAATTATTTTTTTAGATATTGATGAATGTCTAGAAAATCCAACATTATGTACAACAAAAGATTCAACAGCTAAATGTATTAATACATTTGGTGGATATGAATGCCAATGTAGTGATATATGGTTAGGCACCAAATGCACAATAAGTTGATTAAAAACAGGAAAAATAAAATTAATTTTCTTTATATCTTTAGATAAAATTATATATGATATATTGGAAAGTACACATGGTAATGTTCTTCCTGAAGAACTAAATAAAGTAATAATTACTAATCTATTTGAAAAAATAAAAGGATTTTTCAGCTAACAGAAGACTTAATGAGTGATCCAACCATTGTCAGAGATATTATTCCTTTTCTGATTGGTGGATACCCATTAGATGTACGAATGGACTTAAGTTGGGATTATGATGACATCTTTATCTGGGTAGCGTATGAGGAAAAACTGATAGATGTAAGGTATGATATAACTATATAAACTTTTATTTTTTTTTATTTTCAAAAATGTATAGTAAATACAAGTAAATTATGATTTTAGAACTGATTTTGTTCGTTGGAATGATAAAGTACTTGGAAACTGTTTCACATTCAATCATATGAATAGCTCTTTACTGTATAAAGGAAGAGGATCTGGTGTATCTGGAGGTTTGTCATCGTAATGTATCTCGAATTTCACTCAAATATGCTAGCGCAGAATAGTCATCAAAGATCTTTTGATATAAGAAAACCATAGTGACCATAAATAATTAAATGAAAGGAGAAGAAATATAATGCTTGTTATAAAAAAAATTCAATTCAGGATTGGAACTACAGACGAATGTTCAACAAAAAGAATATTTGCCTTGGATTGAAACGGCTGCAATTCTTGTATTCACTCACAATTGGGATGAATCTATTTTTGCCGAATCACCTAGAATCAATTGCAGACCTAATAATTTAGTTCAAATGAATGTTCAACCAGTATTAATAGTTATATAAGTTATAATATAATATAATTTCGAATTCTAGATATATTATGAACGACTGGGGGGACGTTTTGGAAAATGTGTGAAGAAGATCAGTGAAGTTACATCTTATTATTATGGTGGATCATACACAACCGATGTACGATATTTGTAATAATAGATTTATGTTATTAACCACATTAGGGATGTTTACGATCCTGTTATCAAGATGTGATCAAAAATGAATGTGGTTGTATGGATCCAAGATATCCTGCTCCAGAAGATGAAGAATCATGCTCTCTTGCCAACAGTTTGAAAAACCGTAATACATTTGTATAGTTAATCTAATGTATTTGAGGATTATGTATTGAATCAGCATCAAATAGATTAGGAGATCCATCAAAATGGAAACAATGCAATTGTCCTTTACCTTGCTCAAATACAATTTACAATGTTGCTTTTTCTGAAACTAGTTACAAATCAAAGGTTTCTCATATCTGATTTTTTCAAAAAATATAGAAGATTATAGAAAACAGCTTGTGAATTAAAGAGAGGAAAACTTCGTGATGAATGTTATGAACAGGAAGAAGATAAAGTTCTTCTGAGAACATCCATGCCATCATTAATCATTTTTGGTTTCATTGAAACCGAAGCTTTTGGGGTCAGTAAACAAGTAATAGTCTTCAGTAAAATTTCTATTTTACAGCTTACTTCTTTCTTATCACGATTAGGAGGTCTTCTTGGTATTTTGATGGGTATATCTGCTATTTGTTTAATTGAATTCATTTTCTTAATATCACAATTGATTTTTATATTTTGTTCGAATACAAAATTTACAGCACCGTTGTCCAAAAATCGATCGGGCATACGAAATTCAAAAGCCATGAAATGGTAAATTTAAAATATTTCTGCAAATTATTATTGAAATAAATATTAATCGTATCTCTTTAACTTATTTCAAATAGAATTAATGATATGTACTGCTTGTTAATAATAAATTATATTTAAAAAAAAGTTCTCTGAATTTATAAAATAATATAACTTATTAAATTATAAATAAAATAAAGCAAAAATAAGCATTGAAACAACTCCCATTAGTATAATACATATAATTGTCCATAAAAATTGTGCAAAACCACCACAACAGATATCACAGCAAATTGAAGTTTGTCTATCTTTGCGTGTATAAAGTTTTTGAGATTGAAATGGGATATTTGATGATGGACCAACAGGAAAATAAACAGGAGGACCGGGTGCTGATGGAAACCAAACCGGGACTGGAACTTCAGCAAATCTTCAATGATAACAATTACTAACTGTATTCACATCTCACATTGTATATTTATATGAAATGTTGACGAAAATATAAAATACCTGGGATCTCGTTGATCCTGCATCCTTGGATCAACTAAAGACATCATACGAGGGTCGAATATTATCATTCTACCAACAGTTGATGCTGATCGAGACAATCTTTCATTCGCTTCATGATCTGATCTAATAATAGTAGGATGCCTAAAAATATGTTTATGACACAAGCATAAGCATAAAGCATAAAATTATTTTTGAGCTCCATTCGAACGATTAATTCATTCAATTTATTTATTGAAAATCTAGTATTGAAGTCAAACTCATATCAAAGATGTGCAAGAAAAGCTGGGAAAGAAAATTATACAAGATCTCATAGAACATTTTTTTAAAAGATATCGAAAGATATTCGATTTCTTTTCAATCAATATCCAAATAAAGAGTAGTACGCAAACAAATAAATCAGGGAAGACCTACGAAGTATATGTAAACAAGTTTCTTCCATATATCAAAATCTTTCTATTAAAATTTTTGATTAAACTCATATAATTAATTTAAAATATTTATATGTAATATAACAAAGAATTATTTGAAAAATACCTGGATATGCTTGGAGGTGGTAGATTTCGATAGTCTGATATATTGGTATTATATGGAACAGTCCATTCTTCTTCTGAGGGAGTGGCACTCCATTTGGGAAATACCTGAAATGAAATATGTTTGAAATTAATATTTTTTAAGATTTAAAAATAAGGAAATTCTTCTAATATTTAAATACTGTTGAATGAATTACTTGAAATTATCATACATCAACTATATAAGTATAATTTTAATATATAACAAGCATATTTAATAATTATATTATATTAAATGAAAATAAAAAAAAAATTTAATAATAGAAAAACAAACCATTGGAGATTGGCAAGAATAACTCATTTTATTTTCAAATTTCTTTGGCAATACTTATTGAATTGAGAGCTTAGTAGGTTGATTGAAGGCTACATAAGGTGCAATGCAATGACCTCTTCTATTACTTCCTATGACCGCCAGAGTTCTTTATTTAGATACTGAGCAATAGCGAAATATATAGACAAAGGCGAAAGGTAATAGAATAATATTAGATAGAAAGAACATAGAGAACAAGAAGAACATATATCGAAAATTTGAAAAAAACTTACATCACGGCTATGTCTCCGTTCACTTGCACTTCTTTGAACACTTGCTGATGCTTCTTGAGCTAATGTACATTTTAAGATTTCATGCCGTTTTTGAGGTGCTATTTTACGTGTTGTTTGAGCTTTATATGGGAATCTATCTAAATAATGAAGATTTGTGTCAAGTAGTAGATTATGTGCTTCATACCAATAGAATGATGAGCATCAATCTGATTCTCTATCGTATTATCTATTTTAGAAACTGAAATAATTTTAATTTTGTATATTAAGTTTATTTACTTTATCCATATATAGTACATTGATATCTTAAAATAATTAAAAATTCATAACATACTTCTTTCCTGTCTATTTTTTTCGCTGAGGTGCCTAGCTATACTGCGTACAGAACCCATGCTGGGTCTGCGAACGGAGCCAATGCACGAATCATCTTGAGTAACTGACATCGAACATGTTCCACTAATATCTACAAAGAACAAATTAATAATTATCTTAATGATCATACCTTTTCTGTTTTGGTACAAGTCTTCTTCAACTTCGGATAGCGTGCCCAGTTCAATAGTTTTACTACGAGCGCTTCCAGGCATATACCTGCGCCTGGAACGTGATGGTCCTGGAACTGCTGCCCCGGAGGCACCTTCCGCGTCCATGATTATCGAATAATAATAATAATAATAATGATAATGATATAATAATATAAATGTGTATACTTATAGATGGAAACAAACTGAAAAAATTTTTTTACTGGATAATAAATATAAATAATTTCAAATATGATCAAGAAGTACTGAGTTCGAAAGTTTTAAATATGGAATGGTAGACTCATAAAACTTTGTGGATAGACGAAAAGCTAGTCACTGCTACTTATGCTTCTTTCTTTTCTTTTCTTGCGCTGGTCACTTCGAGTGTGCGAGCTCTCTGTACTATTAGAAGCCCTGAAGCTCTCATCGGGACTTCTAGTCTGACTGTTATCAAGTTTTTCTTTTCTCTTTTCTCTTATATTGCTAGTATTCTCTTCGAATATTTCACCATTTCTCTCAGTTCCATCCTTCGCTCTATGGTAACCCTCAAATCTCGCATCGTTGTACTCTCATGAACAGTTTGATCTTTCTTCAAAACGTTTCGAGTATTTTCTTCCCGTTCTTTCTATCACACTATGTCTTACTTCGTTGGACGAAGCTTAGAAAAGAAAAGAGAACCGCAACTGAAGCAGAAAGCTTATGAAGATGGGTAGAACGAACGGTTTAGGACGATGAGACTTAGTTCAAATAGCACGCGACGGTCTAGATTGAAATAAAGAAAGTTGTTATAAATAGTGAGAGAGAGAGAGGAAGAGAGAAAGAGGAAGAGGAAGAGAGAAAAATACAGAGAGAGATAGAGAGAGAGAATTAAAAAGATTGAGAAAAGGAGAAACAAGAAGAATAATACAGTAAAACACTGTATGAATGAAGAAAAGAAGATTGGTAACAACACGTATGGGCTCTTTTCACTATGAATGATTTGTTTGCTTTAATAAAAAATCTGAGTTTCGTTTTTGAAAAAGGGTGTAACAAACTGAAAAGATAAAATTTTCTTTACCATAAATGAAAAGAAAAAAGTGAATTTTATAATGTTTTTGAACATATAATTAAATTGTTTCGTTGTTGTTAATACATATTTGATTAATTCTCAGAGCATCATATCTCTCTTATAGTGAAGTCGGGAATAAAAAAGTTTTCGAGTGCTTACACAAATATGAACAAATACATCTTGCAAAATTAAAGAAATCTTTTTATTATTATTTTTTTTTCTTTTACACGATATTTGTATTTAAAATTTAGACATAATCGTTAAGGGTCAATGAGTATAAATAGTTTAAAATATAAAATAAATTATATTTTGCATAAATATAATAAATAAATTAAATAATATTTATAAAATATTATTTAAATTTAATTATTTTATAATATTATAAATGGTTAAACTAGAATGTGTTGATTTATTACAGTGATTGAAGGAACATACATCTAATGAGAAGGACTAAGAGAGAGATAGAAATATAGAAAGAGCCTAGGAAAGGAGAATGTGAACGGTAAAGTGATGTCTGAAAATTCAATCTCGTAGCCTTGTATTCTTTCAAATATTTATTATTCGTCTGGTCGGTGAGTAGATATACAAAAGCTGGTGTGTGTCGTTACAAGCTTGTTGACTGCTGATGAAGGATGTACGATACGTAGACTCTTGCCCAGCATCGTCATGCTCTTTAACGTGAACGTAACTAATTAAAGTTTCCTATAATAAATACAAATATTATTATAAAATTATATGAAAATGATTATTAAAGGTTTTTTAAAATATTTTATTACTTATATACAATATAATTAAACTTATAAAAACTTCTTCATAAAATATATCTTAATACATACATGTACATAGTATATAAATCGGTCAAATTGGATTTCCAATTTCTCAACATATTTTCTCTGATCTAATCATTTTAGATTCTAACCTACACACACACACACACACATACACACTTACATATACTTATTATATATAATTAAGTTTTATATTAATATAAATATATATAATATGTATTTGAATTTATTATATTTTTTCTCACTTATATGTATAGTATATTCTTTAATTAGATGGGGTATGTTTTAATTTATAAATTAAAGAAATGTATGTAATAATTATAAATTTCTTTAGATAAAAGAACTATTTCATGTAATATTGATGATTGTTTGCTAAGTAAAGGAACCAATAGTACATTTGAACGTGCTCATTGTGTATTAGATGGTTTGATTATAAATAATAAGAAATAATTTTATTATATATATATAATTTATTTAGCAACTGGAAGACACGAATGTGATATTGAGTGTGATTCAGCTGATCGTGATTCTGTTATAGCAAAGTTTCCAAATGGAAATCGCAAATGTTTGAGGTTATTAAATTAAATATCTGTTATCATATAAATATATATATATATATATATCACATAATATAATATATTTTGTTTCTTTCAAGATTTTATTCCTACAATACTTTGAGAAAAAGTGGAAAATGGGTTTTGTGGAGATCTGACATGTGCGCTCAACAGAAGATTACTTTTGAAGTATTTTGTGGTGTCCCGCTACAGGACACCTTATAATATATATATTTATAGTTTAAATGTTGTATTTTGTTTTGTTAAATAAGAAATATAATAATTTATTAATTATGAATATTTGAATGATATATCTTAAATAAGCTGGATATGAAACAAGTGTTTGCAAGACAGGTTTGAAACTTATAATTGCATAATATTATTCAAAAAGAGAGATAGAAGATATACAAATATGTTCCTCGTATGTTCTAAACACGTTTAGTCAATGGTTCAACTTCATATATAAGAATGTATGATAACATGATTCAACTCATATATCTTAAATTGTTCTATTCATAATATTTTTATTTCAAATTATAAACATTTTACTATTATATTTATAAATTATTAAGCATATATTTCCTTTTTTCATATAATGCATAGTTGTTGTTACAGATGACACCGTATTTCCTACTTATAATCGTATTTGTTTCAAGTATTAATGCTGAAGATGACTTCTGGAATAGATGGGGTTACTAAACTTTTGTGAAAATCACTCCTTATAACCATTATCGTTTTAGAAAAACGTACTGTTGATTGTGTTAATAGAAACGGCGATTGCTTGCTGATCGCACCTGATGCTAATCCACCCCGAGATCCCAAAAACTATAAGTATGATCAACAACTTTACCTACATAATCGTGAAAGTTATATCTTTATTTCCAGATGTCGAAGAGAACCAATGCCCCAAACTCAGTGGAACACCTTAGCCCAAAATTCTACTACTCGTATTGCGTGTCCATTAGGATGCGAGCCAGATTTTGATCTTTCGGTAATATAATATTATATTACATCATATAATCTATAATACCTATAATATATAATCATTTTTTAAAATCATTTTTATAGGTTTTACAAAAAGTTCCTTATGTGAATCCAAAATGTCAGAAATATTATACTTATGGTAAATATCGTGATAATGATGCTAATGATTGGTATGATATTGCTTAACTATATTCTATATCAAATGATTATTGATTAAGGTTTATTTGGATGACAGAACCATGTGAAGCTGCAATTACAACACATTGTCGCTTTAAAGATATTCCTCAAGGAGTGAAAAGTCAACGAAAACATAAACAATTAGCTTTATCATAATAGTTAACTTGTATTCAATATTTATATTTATTTTCAATATTATTTTCAATGATTTTTGTATTTTCTTTCTTGTTATCCTGTCGTATCAGGATTTTTTCACATAAATGTTTTTGTTATTTTTCTCTCTTTAAATGTATAATACTGATTAATTCAAATCGAATCCAAAGCTGATAAAATGTTGGAAAAAAGCTTTTAAAAAGGAATAATTAATCCATATATATATATAATTATAAAATAAGAATATTCTATATAATTTTGTAAACTTTATTATGTTTAAATAGTTTATGAACAACAAATTATTTCAATTTTAGTGTAATAGCGACAAACTTCGTTGGATTATATTAATAATTGCTGAAGCATTTGAAAATTTATTCATACATACATACATTTATATACAAACAACACGATAAGAATAAGCTTTTTTCTATATAATTATATTATTCTTTAAAAATTATAGTAAAGCATCAATAACATTTTAACTATATGTATGATTATTTTTTATTTTTCATAACAATACGTATGTACTTTTATCTTGTTCTTAACATTCGTAGTAAATTTGTACAACCACTGATCAATAACACCTATCACTTAGTTATAATTATATTTTTATTTTAAATTGCTTCTTCGACATCATATCATCTTATTCTTAGTTTTTTTTGTTTGTTTCGTTTAATTTTTATTTATATATATCTATATATTGAAATTTTATAATAAAAGATAACATACGATATCAGATTTAAATCATTTTAAATTAAATTGTCATTAGATCTTTTGATTTGAAAAAAAAACAATTACAATGAATTTCTTCAAATTATTCAATAATCATGCAATCAATTATAAATATTTTCTTGTATTTCTATAATTGTCGTAAAGTTCATTCATATTTTCAGTATGTGCTACAAAGCATATAGCGTTTCAAGTACAAACTAGAATATATTAATTCGACATTTATTCGGAAGATCTATCAGGTTTTTATCATATTATCAAAAGTGAGATACGACTTCAAATATTTGTATTATATACATATATGAATTGTTAGAAATTATTTTTAAATAATTTGTTCTTTTTTCTTTTGAAAAATTGATTATTTATATACTATATATCACATATTTTATATAATTTGATGCAAAATGTTGGAAAAATCAAAAATATTTTTTGAAATATGATATTATTCAGTAGTATTACTTAGTTGAAGCCGTTTTCTTAACATACTTTAGTATATATACATGCAACTTGAAGATAATTTATAAAGAATGTCCAACTTACAAGCTTTAAAGAATTAATAACTAAAACGTTAAGAGTGATGACGTAAATATCATATCTTACATGAATAAGCGAATCAAATCTAGTTGATAAGAACAACTTAGCAACTATTTGCGTCATTTATTTTTATCTTTCTATCTTTATATACGAAAGATAAGTTGGTGTGCGGATAACTGTGACGAAGTCAATTTTACATCAATATAGTCTATTTTTATATTAATGAATCATCAGTGCAGTCAAATTTTAGAAAAGATCTAGTATCTGAATTGAAGACAAGATACAAATTATTAGAGAAAAATGCATGCGTGATGGAGAGAGAGAGTGAATGATAAATGAATAAGTGATAGAGAGAGAGAGAGAGAGAGAGAGAGAGAGAGAGAGAGAGAGAAAGAGAGAGAGAGAGAAGGTGTGGAAAGAGGGTGTGGAAAGAGGGTGGGACGAGTAACAACCGAAACAATGAGAAAAAAAGAAATAGGCAAAAGGTATCCTAAGATTCTAGTTGCAATCGCGAAAACTTTCTTTTATCACTTTTGACTGAACATGTTGGAATAAAACATTATGACGAAGTACTCCGTCGCATTTCTAATACCGACAAGAGAAAAAAATTAGAGAACTGAAAATTATCGCAATTGGGATAAGAAGAAAATAAGATTTAGTTGGTTTCGCGGGGGGCAGATTCCGCCGTTTGATTCTTCACCGGTCAAATTTGGGCAACGGGAAAGTTTCAGAGAATGAGGAGAACTAATGTTGAAAGACTTATGCTTGACAAATTCAGTGAACTTACGGATGATTACTCCGTCCTTTTTTCTCCTTGCAGCAATCATGTGGTTTTCTTTTTCCTACTTTTCTTTTCCATCCTCTCTTCCTCTATTAACTCTATCTCTTTAACATTCTACCGATCTATCGTTTTGCTCTCTCCTCTATCTTATGCGCTCTCACCATTTCGTCTTTTTTGTCTTTCCTTTTCCTACCTTTCAATCAATCTATCTTTATAAATGTTTCCTTTTCATTTTCTGCTAAACTATAAAGAAAAAAGAGTAAGTATCATGTCTGTTTCTACTAACAATTCTCTTTATCTTTCGTTCTACTTACTAAACTCTGTCTGTGATACTTTCACTTTCATTAGTGTATGTAACAACTTATCATTCAAACAAAATTCAAAGGTAATCAGCCTTAAGTTGATAAATATTCCTGCAGCAACAATTTTTTACTTCATACTCCATGATGTTCGAAAATGTATGTTATTTAATCTGTTATTATTCATACTAAGTAAAATTAAAAACTGAAACTAATAGCTATATTCAAAATATTTGTTAATTTACTAATTTTATAAATAATCAACTAATTAAATATTTTAAAACTTATTCTTAATTCTGATATTCTTTACAATCGTCTTAAAACTATATTCTCGATATTTTATATGATATATCATTCATTTTCAACTCATTTTATTATAATTGCTTATACATATGTTAGTTTTTATCTTCTTGTTTTTCGTTTTTTTTTTTGGATAATATACTTCGTTCATTCATGCATTCATTGAATTTTTCAATCTCATCTTTTACCTAATACTTGATCATCCGATTGATATATGTCTTTAATTTTTGAGATAGTAAGATATTCCGATATAAAAAACAAGGAAGTCTAAAAAGGAAATCAATAGTTCAAGATCGTAATGTAGGCAAAATAATTGGTCTTAATTGATTGTTATCGTTATGGGTATACCATAGGATTCACTTGAAATGTATGAAACATCAAAGAATAACTATTACATTAGTTTTCCAACAATCCATCTTTTAATACATTAAAGAACAAAAAATATATAATAAGTATCAAAATCCCTTTTGTTTTAAACAATTTTAGATGCACAAATGATGATTTTAATGAAAATTTCAAGTTAAACTTATATTTTTAGTTTTTATTATATTCCATGAAAAACGGATTGATACATCATCATCATTAATAAACGTCAACTTTATCTTAAGTTATAAAGAAACCGATTTCTAATTCATTTAAGCACTTGAAGGTGTGGGAAATCATGCTAACTGAAACAAATAGTTAGCTAAAAAGAGATGATAATCATTGATAATCCCATAGGACAAAATAGTATAAAGAGAGATTACATTGTTGTTTTAAAGAGCTTCTAATTATTTTAACTATAATCTCTCAGTATCTTAGTTGCTTCATATTATCAAAGCGATCAAATACATTGTAGTATATGAATCTAAACAAAGGCTTAGTTTTAAGTGAAAACCTTTTTGATCCGACAATTCACAAACAGTTTTCATCTTTTCTGTAATGCTTTAACTGAAAATATTACTTTTCTCTTTTCTCAGCAATAATTTTCGTGAATATATATTTGTTTTACTAAAACTTTTAGAAACACAATTTTTATAATTCAAACTAAAATAATTTGATATGAAAAATCGCTTTTATGATACGATTGACAAAGCTTATATTCAAAATTGAAACTGAATTTTTTTCCTCAACTATGCGTTCTAAATTATAATTGAGAATTGAGCTGAGAATTCATTTCTAATTTAGTTAAGCACTTGAAGGTGTGGGAAGTCATATTAACTGAAACAATTAGTTGACTGAAAAGAGATGATAATCCCATAGAACATAATAATATAATAAGATTGTTATGCTGTTTTAAAATGCTTCTGATACTTCTAACTATAATTTCCTTAATGACCATAGTAATAACTATATTCAATTTAGTTTTAAAACATATAATTAAGAAGAAAACTTCTACTTTTATCTGAATTCGTCATATTTGAGTTGCAAAGTTTTGACATTCTTTTAGTTTATGACACATACTCAATGGTATTATGTGTGTTATCTTATTGCTCAGAGATTATTTGATTCGAAACTATTTCGTTGATCGGGTTCAGTTCAAATGAAGCCTTTCCATTAATTCCTTGTTTTCAAGAAATAATATATTAGTATCTTTTATAAGTTATATGATTTAATTTTACTTAATTTCAAACATTATTGAAGTTGAATTCAATTTTACTTAAAGTTTTTTGAAAACTTTGAATATAAACGGTAATACATATAGTTATTATATAATAACTATCATTATAATATTCTCATACTCGTTCTGTTCTAGTTTCACAACAAGAAAAAGAGTTTTTGCCTGCTAAACTTAAACAGGACAATTTTATTTGGCCAAATAATGATATAAGAATCACTTTGTTTCAAATTGTGATCATTTATGTGATAAAGATAACATTTCCATCAATTTTGCGTCTGAAAGTGGAGCGACGTGATGCGATCGATTTGTTGGTTCTAACACTAACTATTTGTTGTGGACAAGGTGAATGTGAAATGGTTTTAGGGTAACATTGTTTTGATAAACAATATCTTTTTCATATTCTAAACTGTATTTGTTCAAGTTTGAATCAAGCTTTAAGCTATTTATTGAACAAATGATGATCAATGCCTTCTTTCTGTATTAGACAATGATCTAGCGGAGTTTCACATTAGAATATGGTTCAGATATTGTAACAACAATACAACAATCTACAAATATTATTTCCTAAATTTAAAACTTAATGATAATCAAAAGCTTGATTATTCTTTAGCTTTCATGATTTTTGTTAGTAGAAAAATGACGAAAAAGAACTAAATGATTTTAATATTTCATAAGACATACGCACGAAAATACTAAAAGAACTCTCTCTCTCTCTCTCTCTCTCTCTCTCTCTCTCTCTCTCTCTCTCTCTCTCTCTCTCTCTCTCTCTCTCTCTCTCTCTCTCTCTCTCTCTCTCTCTCTCTCTCTCTCTCTCTCTCTCTCTCTCTCTCTCTCTCTCTCTCTCTCTCTCTCTCTCTCTCTCTCTCTCTCTCTCTCTTTCTCTCTCTCTCTCTCTCTCTCTCTCTCTCTCTTTCTCTCTTAAGAACTTTCTCTTAAAGCAGAAATATAATTTTTTTTGTAATTTTGAAAATCTTTAAGTTATTTTATATCATAAAGGAGAATAACTATATTAATTATATATTAAAATATATTTGTATAAATTAATAATTAATATATAAAAATTTAGTTTTAAAAAATAATTACGTTGAAAACTTTTATTTCATTGATCATATTTAGTTGAAGAGCTTTAATCTTTTTTTTTCATTTATGTTAATGATAAGCACTATACTTCTCAAATGGTCATCAGCTTATATAGCTCATGAAAGCCATAGAATAAAATTAATGTATGCTTTGTACCTGTTTTTTTCGTTTTTGGGATTTCATTGAGAAGCAAATTAAGCTTTGAGAAATTTACAAGCTTAAAATGCAACATATGTGAATTAATGATTCTCTCTTGTTCGCAACTATTGAGAGATGTAGCGGAGCACTCTTTATTAATTTTTAATTCAGAAACAGGGAACTTTCCCTGACATTAACGGGAGATAGCAAGAAGAGTTAGGAAGATAAATAGTGTTGACAGAATAGGAGGGTAGGAGGATGTAGAAAGAGAGAGAAAAGAGAGAGAGAGATAGAGAGAGAGGGGAGAGGAAGGAAACGAGGGAGGAGGCAGGAGGTGTGAGTGCAGGGGGAGGGCAGTGGAGGGATATAAGAGAGTAAAACGAAATCGAAAAAGAGGAAGAGAGAGAAGAAGAAGAACTCAGCATGGGGAAGTTCGAATAACCTCCTGAGGGCTCAAATGAATAAAAAGGAATGTTAGGAAACGAGGATGGATAGAATGAGGTAAAGCCTGGATACAAAGCACCTAGACAGCGATAAGAGTAAACTGAATAGAGAAAGAGCAAGACCTAGATGACGGCAGTAATCGAATTGGAAAAAAAGGAGAATTGTGATGAAAATTGAGGAATGAGATATACATAGAAGGACAGAGAAAATAGTGTAGATCAGAGAAATGAAGGAGAGCAAGGGGAAGAGACTGAGACAGAAATATATAGAATAGAGAAAGAGAGACTACGAAACGATGGTAGGCAGAGAGCAGGCATTAGGGGGGGGCATGGACATTCAGCTTCTCGTAAATGAAGCCTTCAGCTCGTCAGTCCCACGTAAGTCACGTGAAATGCCAAACATCTCAAAATGCTCATATTTCGCATATTGAGATAACATTTTCGCATTATGCTAAAAGTTGGATCTATCGATATATTCTCGAACTTTAAATATTAAGCCTTGGTGGCAAAGACAAGTCATAATCATATTCTATATTAGAAGAAACTTCATATTCCGTTGTCTATGTGGTTTTACAATTTTTTTATTTCTTCACTTACTTTTTTATTTTGAAATTTTAACTTTGATGAATGATATAATACAATATTTTAATATATTAGTATTTGATTTTACATAAGTTTCATTGAATTTTTATAATTTTAAAACTAATTAAATTGAAAATTATTGATTATACATCAGTCATTCTCAGATCTGAACTTTTTTTACGATTCATAATCAATTAATTTTAATATTAAATTCAATTGATAAGAAAAAACATTGACTGATTCTTTCTATTTTGTTATTCTAATAACATTTATTTTTCTTTTATATATATATTCATTTTTATGTTAAAAATATACATATAATTTATATGTTTATAACATTTTGTTGATGTTTTATGATACTCAACATTAGTTTTAAAGTTCAGATCATTTATACATTTCTCTTTCTAATCGCTTAACCATAATATCAAGAATATTAGAATTGAATTGGAAACATTCTTTTAAAATAACAATGACATGTCAAGTTTTTTTTATAAGTTGCATGATCTTACCTCTGTTTTTTCCGAAAGTATTTATGAACTTTGACAACTATTTACTTTACCTTGTCTATAGATCAGGTTTTAAATAATTCTTTTATATTTTTATAATAAAGTATAAAGTTATTAACTAAGAAAATATAATATTTGACTATTTGCTGAAGTATATTAAATTGATTTTATTTGCAAATTCTAGTATGACTCTTGAAACCCTTTTTTCCTTATATTCTGTTTGAATTTTTTTCAAAATCAGTATATTCATATTAATTTCTCATTAAGTAGTAAGATAATTAAAATATATAATAGAAAAGTTGTCGCGATGAATGACGTAATACATTTATGAGTTTTATACTATATTTTATTTTGTAGAAATATTAACGGGACATATGTCTGCTATTGTTATACTTAATCCCGGCTTTCAACAATATGAAATCTTTTAGACATCCTCTTTAAAGCGTTTTTCTTACTTATTTGTGGTTAAATCCTCAAAATGCTGCTGTGGATTTACAATGTTTAACCTAGTCCTGCTTCATCCGCTTGCTGAATCGTATTCTTATTTCAAACCACCTTCTCAGTTTTCATTTAACTATTCATTAATTGAATAATATTAATTATATGTAATACCTTTTTTATTGTTTAGTTAGCTTTTTCTTGATCTTCATATTATATGTCATAACATTACGTTTCTTTTGATATCTCTTACTAGATCATATAAATCTGCTTTGGTCTCTTATATTACTTTGAACTTTTTTGATTTTATTATAGAAAAGATATAAAATAGGAATGAAAAGATTAACAAATGATATGATCAAGCACTTCACTTACTATTTTTGGAAATTCTCTTTTCATTTCCTTTTTTTTACATCCATACTTGCTTATATATAAATATAATATACTATATTTTTGAATAAATAAATAAATATAGATTTATACGTATATATATGCTTTATAACATCCATTCAACTTCATTTCGATATAATTTACTTTATGTAATTCTTGTATTTAATCAGAAAATATTGCTAATACACTCGAAATTTGAAAATTTGTAATTGATTAACCTCCCCCCACCCCATACCCATTTGAGATAATTCAAATATTCCCTTTATTTTAACAACATTCCTATTATTTTCAAAAAAAAAAAAAAAAAAATTTTTATAATATTTTAATTATTGGATATCAATGAGTTTTATAGTTTCTAAGTTTATCATTAATATATATATATATATATATATATATATATACATATATATAGTATATAACTACAATAGATTATTGTTATTCAAGTACACATTTATTTTACAAACGTATTATCTATTTATATGAATATAAACATATATATATAACTAATTTATAATATTATATCTTAACCTTATATAATTATCAAATATTCAACATCTAGAACATCTATATTTGGTTATTTGTTTTTGAAAAGTTCAGATATATGTACATACATACTATACCTGTAATTGATTATCGTTTGCTCAAGAACTTCAAAATCGAAAATTATGTAGTTTATAGACTATTTTTCGATCATCAGGTTTTAAGCATAGTTTTCGAGGGTTCATGTATTTTAGCATAGTTCTCGAGCCACAATCGGTGTACATCTTCGAACATTTTTTTCATTGAATGACGCCTTTTTCATTATTTTAAGCTCGAATATCTTTAAAATACACGTCGTATTTGTTTTTCATAATTAATTTCTAATGATTACGGAATTTAAGCTTAAAATGTAAGCTCAAAAATCGGTATTCGACCTCATAAAAAACAATTAGATTATCAAATTTAGCTAAAATCGATAATCATGTCGATTTGTCGATAATCATTTGCAGGTATATTATATATGTATATATCTTAATATTTTAGAAATATTATGATAACAAATATATTTTTTTCATCATAAAACATTTCTTATTTCTTATTTTCTTTTCTTTTTTTTTAACGTATAACTACATACATATGTATATTCATATATGTACATATTCATGTATATGTATGTACATGGCAAGCAACAGCTTCGATAAAAAAAAAACTTTTGTTGTCTTCATCTTCAATATGTATACGGCTTGTTTCATTTTTCCAACAAATTTCAAGCAAACTGTGCATTTCAAAAAATATTTTTTGATGAATTTTTATAAATCCGGTAATCTACATAAATTAGATGGTAAACCTTTTATTCATGTGTTAGCTTCATCTTCAATTTTATTCTAAAATAGTATATATATATATATATATATATATATATATATGTTTTTTTCTTATTTTTTAGTTATCAATCTTCATTTTTTTAATTTATACATATATATTTAAATCTTTTCTTTTTAATTACTAGATGAATATGGTGAAAACTTAAATTATTGATTGATAATTAGATGAAATAAGCATAATAATGAAACTAAATTCATTAATATTTAAAGAGCAGATAATGTTATGTAAGAAGCATGGCTTGAAAGAATATGTTTGTATACTAAATTACTTTTTCCTTGATTTATTTTTAAATTAAATTTTTTATTTCTATATAATCATTCCTTTACTGCTTTTCGTGGAAAATCTAATGACACTCATAGGAGCGATTGCTTACATCTTTCTATTATATAATTATTTGAGAACAACAATACTTTAAAAGGAAATTTGTTCAAGAATCCCCCGAAGAAAAAGAGGGTGTGAACACAGTTGTCTGGCCATAAGGACCACCAAACCGACTAGTAACCAAAGAACATTGTGCTTAAGAAATTTAGAATTGATATTTTCATCATTTTCCTAGCATATTCATATGTACACAGTTTCTTTTCAAATGTCATAAGCTACTAATATTTATATTTTAACATCAATTTATTATAATTATTGATATAAATCATATATATATATATATATATAGAATAGAAATATTTTCCAATAATTTATTTTATTAGATTAGGAAAAAAGAATTAAAAGAATATTTTTTATTTAACTTTAATATAAAGATGAGAGCACACCGGATATAGAAACATCTCGGAATCTCTGTAATTCAATAACATTCACCAACTACTAGCATACATAAAGAATAAGAGTGCAATTTATTGGAATTCTAATGAAATTTAGGTAGGTTATTCAATCTACTCTAATATATATATATATATATATATATATATATATATATATATATATATATATATATATATATATATATATATGATTATTACCTTTTTATTATACATTACTTCGATTATTATCTTTTACTCAAGAAATATTTTGAATGTGACGTTTTGCTGTAATTTGTTTTTCATTTTGAAGATTTGTCATTCTGATTTTCACTTGCTTTCACTGATTAATATGTGAGATAACTTTAATACATATAGGAATATAGTAAATGAGCAGATGAAATAATATTTATTTTTGTAATAGAATTTAAAGAGAAAAGTTTTCTATGAAAATTTAAAAATATTTTTGATATTGTTAAAATGGTTATTATATTCATAAAATTTGATTGATTATTATATATTACTATTATTGATTAACTTATTTTTATATATTATATTCATAAATTAGAGAACAAAAAAAGAAAGATTTTTATCATTCCTTTTACGTAATAGAAACATAAGATCATTATATTTGCTAAATCTGATATTTCATCCCATATAGATATATTTATAAAAAAATATATTGATGAATATGAAACGTATCGCTTTTTTATTTATTTCCATTCTCTTAATATTCGGATTCATCTGTCTTGTTTCAGCAAACTGTCGGTGACGGAAGACGTAAGTCGTGCTACTGCGCGACATCGAAGTCGTTCCTCACTAAAGGTATACGATTCATTCCATTTTATTTTAATTCATTTTGTGATAATGAAAATTCGAAGCATGGAACGAAAATGTTTTAATTTTCCACATTAATAATTATAATTCAAAGTTCTGAGAACTATTCCTGAACATTATGGGAAATAATTTATTATGGTTGTTGTTTAGCAGGAATGTTAGACTTACCTCAGTGCACATAGCTGTTCTTGGAATAGTGTTCTCAAATAATTATTTCTTATATAATATGAAATACAATTGAATGTATCAAATATTTCAGAAATCTGCAGCTGTATCAGACGATGATCCATCATTGGAGCATCGAAGGGCATCATCGTTTGACGTTTCTCAAATTCAAAGTAGTTCAATAAAATTTAATACAGGTAATTCTTAATTGGAAAAATAAAATATGTCCTATAAAACTTTTTTTTGTGTTTCATTTCAATTTATTTCAATATGATAAGATTATAAAGTTTATATTATTTTAGCTATATATTAACTTTGACAAATAGATTTTTATATAATAATTTCTCTAACATTTGGATAAAATAGAATAATATATGATAAGATTTGTGAAGGAATTATAGAGATAATCTGATGAAGCATAATCACAATTTAATTCAAAATGTTGGTACATCTACATATGTACATGCATGTATCTTAAAACTTAAAAAAAAGAAAGAAAGAAAAATTAAAAATTAAAAGTTATTGAATATTTATTTGAAATGAATGATCTTTTGATTTTTACTTAAATACATTTATATATTTAATTAGTAAATTATTATTTTATAATTCATATTAACTCAATTGCTTATTAACTAAAAATAACAATAATTATTATTTTTTGTATCTTATACAACGCTTTCTTAGTTATTTGTTCTCTTTCTACCTGTTTGCTTTTTACTAAATTACTAAAACTATTCATCTGCTCAATCCATTACCATCGCATTTATGTACTTTAGCTAACTTTCGGCCTGGTTCTGCTTTTGACGTTGCTTCAAATCGGGTCTCAGCTTTTTCACCAGTGGATGTTCCTCGACTGCTTATCCATTCGCCTGCTTCTCCTTTAAATCAAACGACTGAACGTAACCGTACGCCAGATAACAATCTACTAACCGTGCCAAGTCCGGATTTTCCTCGTAAATCGCCTGTCGACCGTTCATACGGATGTGAGCTTTCATCTTCTTCTTTGGACTCCTATTTTGGTAATCTATTTTTTTGCGTGAAAATGAGTACATATAGTAAAAAGAGTTTGAGAATTGCTTTTACTGAAAGGTTCAAAAGAAATAATATTGAAGTAATCAACTTTTTTTTTGAAATAATGCTTTACTAACACAAACAAAAATTATAAATAAATTTTTCAAATATAATAGAAATCATTCAAATTCATTATTTGTACAACTATTTTAGCTGAATCACCCAAATCTGGAAATGAATATCTGCAGATAGGCTTAAACAATGCTTTAATTAATCATTTGGCTGCTACTATTAATATGTCAATGGATACATCAGAAAAACCAACTTTGATGAATTTTAACCAGGTAACCACGCAATAATTATTTTTGTTCTCAATTATTCTATTTTGAAGAATCAAATTTCTAATAAAATGGAATGTTCTAACTCATTGGAATCATTACCGACCACATCACTAGATTTACCAGCACCACCAACGTCGCATGATGTAAGTTCATATTAAGAAAATGTTATACAACTTTTTCTTTCATCATCTATAAGCATTTCAGATGCCCGCGAAAGCGATAATACAGGATGATATCAGAACTGGCCAAGGACGGTTCCAACTTGTTCGAAAACGTGGTCGTTCCGAAGTCTGGAATCTTTTTGGCCAAGTAATATTATTTTTTTATTACAATTATTAATAATAATAATAAATCATTTAGGTATTTGATACATCAAATAATGTCCGTTTACCATATGTTGCATGCTACGCTTGTAAGGTATGTTATAACTAAAATAAAAATAAAACATATAATGACAAAAAAAGCTGAAATATGATTAATGAGGATAAATAAAAAAATAAGTAACATCCTTGAAAACGTATATTACGAACTAACATCATTTCCGGCGTGAGTTGTCAAGTGAAACGAGACTATCCTTTTACGACAATCTACGAAAGCAATGACAATCGTCTTTCGTTTGACATCAAATTAGAATCAGATCAACACTGTTGCTATCTTTCAACTTTTCTTTCCTAACCGAACCCGTAACAGAAGTTCGACTTGAAGTGAAGATAGTGGAGAAATTGGCCGAATTCAGCTCAATTTTCGTTAAGCAGCATTCTGACTTGAATCAATCCATCTCTTTCTAACCCTTTTTTCTACTTTATTCAATCTTTTCAGGTTCTTTATACTGATACCGGTGGAGGTACTGGAAATATGACTCGACATAGATGTCCAATTGGAGTTAGCTATCGTTCAAGTGCTCACGGGTAAGACAATTGTTTCTGTGAGAATTTTTAAACTCATAGTAGTTCTACTATTTTAACTAATTTTCGTAATTTTTTATTTTCTAATCTTTATAAGCATATCTAATTTTTCATTTATATTCAGGTCATCTACTGAAACGAACGAACCTTTACAACAATCATCTTTTGATTCAAATATTTCAACTAATAATCGCCCAATGGAGCATCATAAACCAGCATTATCATTGACCATTAATGTTTTATTCATATTGTATATTTTTCTATTTTATATATTTATAGTCAGAAGATAGTTCTGGAGGTACACAACTAGTCTCGCAGAACTCTGGAGAAGTTTTGATAGGGGAAATTGATCGCGAAACTATAACTGATGCTATTGTCCGATGTTGTGCTCAAGATCTACTCGATCCAGCAATATTTCACGTAAAATATTAAAATTAATTTATACAAAATAAATTTATTTCAATGTTTAGGGTCGTGGATTTAAAACGTTATTTGAAAGAATCTGGTATTTAGCTAAACGGCCAGGTGTATTGTCCAGTGAAGTATATCCGGATGCAGAGATGATCAGCAGTGTAATATTGAAATTTGATTAACAATTTATATTTGTTTATTTATTATAGAGTTTACAATCAACTCTTCGATTTTGTACCGATGATTTAAAAAATGAGCTTTCTAGAACATCTCAAGGTGTTTGCTTAACCTTAGAATCTTTATCGTATGGTGGACGGGTAATTTAATAATTTTTATTATAATTTCTATTAAAATTTTAAATTCTTAGGTATTCAAAGTAGTTCACGGGTCAAGAATAAGTCATGATTGGAAATGGCGTAGCAATGTACTAGGGTTAGTAATTCTCTTTAATATCTTTAAATAATATTATATTTAACTTAATATTAATAATATTTATGTTATTTAGAGTATTCAAAGCAAGAGAAAATCAATCACTTGGTGAAATAATTAATCTCGTAATTCATAATTACGAATTAGATCGAAATTTACTTCGAGTTACTTGCTCAAGAAACAGCGAAGAATTTACCCCACTTAAGACTTTTTTGGATGTTAAAGAGAAAATTCGAGAGGTAAATATCTCAAAATATTCAACAATAAATAATATTTCTTCTAAGATTTTACTAGCTATACTGACTACATGTTCTATTCCAATTCTGCCAATGATAAAAACATTAGATACTATTTTACGCAGTTTAATGGAAGCTGAGGTTTATTATATAATTTTAGAAAATATTTAATAAATTACATGATTTTACAGATTCGTTTACCTTTTGAACATAAACCATGTGAGGAAGATATATTCAACTTACATCGTATGTTAAGTGATTGGAACGACCATTTATCAAATTTAGAAGAAATTATTCGATCAAAAGCGCCTGGTATGTTGTTATTTTCATTTCTTTATAAACTTTTCATTGTTTTCAGGACTTTTGCCAGCTTTTAGCAAGATAGAAGCTCAATATCTTCGGGATATAGAAGTATTTTTGGACCCTTTTCGAGAAACAATAGAATCATTAACTGACGAGAAGCCCAACTTTCATAAAGTTTTGCCAGAATGGTATGCGTTAATGCATGAAAGTCAGTCAACTGATGAAGATTTTACTCCTCTTCTTAAAGAACTAAAACAGGTTTGTCGTTTTTTTCTTGAATATTATGCTTGTATAACAAATCTTTGCAGAAAGCATTCGAATTGCTAGGCAGAGAAAAAGAGAATGTCATTACTGTAGAGCATCGAATTGCGGCAATTTTGAATCCTCGGTTAAACCGTCGTCAAAACCCCTTGTGTACTGAAACAGAGAGGTATCTATCAATAATAGTAATAATCTAGAATATTAAGTATATTTAGGCAGCAAACATGTGACCGTATTCGTGCCCTATGTGGCATTCGATCACCTAAAGAACCTTTAAGTCGTGGTTCTTCTACTGACGGAGAACCATATCGTAAACGAAGAATGTTTCTCAATGCTCTCGAAGATGATCCTGTTGCTGACGATGAACTAGAGTGCTACCTACGTTCTCAATTTCCAACCCATCAAACAAAGTTTGTTTCAAATCAAACATTTTTTAATTTTTTATTAAAATAATTATTTATTTAGAGATCTAGTATATTTCTGGAGCAATGTTGGACAGAACCAATTTCCATCTCTATCATCACTAGCTCGTCGAATATTATCTGTACCAGCTACAGCTCCTCGAACTGAATATGATTCTCGGTTAGCTAGTGTATCTCCTGATCAACTTCATACCTTCCTCATGTTGAAATCGTTGTTTGAAACTGACCGGGAAGAGCGATCTCTTTTCTGAAGTAATTTGAAACTTGTTTGAAAACTTACCGAAATAGTGATATATCTTATTCGCTTTTGCCAGCATTTTAAAAATAGTCAGCGCTATTTGAAGTTTCTCGCTTTCAATAGATATCGATATCCACTGATTTTAAACAAAAAACTACTAGAAATCGGTGTGATTAATTCCGAATTTATTAGTGAAATAATTATTTTTCGGGTATTTGTTCATTTCATATTGAATCTGAATCAAAATAATGTATGAATGACAATAATAATTTCTTTTTCAAAGTTCTATGTATTTGCTTGTTTTCTGTTTTATTTTTGCTCTTTTTTTCTTCCTTCGATTCCTTCTCTCTCTCTCCCTCTCTCTCATTCTCTCTCTTTCCCTCCCTCTCTCTCTCTTTATATATATATAATATATCTCACTATCATCTCTTTCATGTATACACGTATATAAATTCCGTGTCTCGACGCCATTGAACGGAAGAAAAAATTCAAAGAAATTCAGATTAACTTGAATTAGATTCACGCATTTGTATAAAAAATGTTATATTGGTGATGATTCACATATCAAAAAAATATCCTCTGTTTATCAGGTTGCTTGATGATATCAATAATATAAAAGACAGAGTTATTTATCCCATATTCTACTCATAGTTGTCTATTTCTTTCAAATAAAAGATTTTTATTTTTTTGTTATTTTTATTAATTTTTAATGAAAAACAATATAGTTATTGATAATATTTAATATATAATGTTTTAGAAGTTGTAAGCTTTTCTTATACTTTCCATTTCTTGAGCATGTTTTGAATGACAATTTAGTGTTTTTGAGGTGTGGGGTTAAGTTCATTCTTTATAACTTCATGTACCTAAAATAATTAAGATAAAGAAATAAATAAATAATATATTACGTCATCATCTTCTTCAATATCACTTATATTACCGATTGGTTCCAATGATTTGAAATTTGACATATCTTCTTCGTCTACTTTACCCAGAATATGTGTTGAATTAAATTCGACTATAATCAACAATAATTTTATCAGATTCAAGTATTGTAAACAAACCAGGAGAATTCATTCGAGGTGATAAACCTTTTTGATTCATAGGATTCGGCCGATCACTATTCAATGTAAAGTTGGGCGGTAAACTCACTCCTAATTCAACAATCGGAGTAATTTTAGGTTGTGTCCTGGAAAAGAACATTGTTAACATTCAACAATTTTGTGATTTTAAAAGTGCAGACGTGAAATTCAAAGTCAATAGTAGTTGAAATGATTAGTATAATTAAATATATAAATATATAAATATACATAAATATATATTAATTAGTGGAATTAAATTTGATTATAAACAAAGAAAAAAAATTCCCATACAAAGGAGGACAGTTAATGTAGCATGCAAAATGTGTGAGATGTTATCGGAAAGCTAGAAATTGTTTTTCTTCTTCTTCTAATTCTTCTTATTCTTCTTGAGTGTGTGAATACCCCAAATATGGAAATTGAAGGACATATATATTACTTTTATAAGAAAACCGTTTGTTACACTGATCCTTTCATTAAGTTTGCAAGCGTTATACTTCGGCTTTATGCATTATTAAATGGCTAAGCATGCAAAAAAGTACTATGTGCGGCAAAAAAAGAGAAGAAAACCCCAGAAACCCCCGTTTTCCAAATTTGAATCGTCCACTGAAGAAAGGTTGACTTGACCTTCGACGTATACGACCTATAGTGCTTCTTCGTGAAATGTTGAACTCATCATCTAGAAATATAGTTAGGTATATGTTTGTAATAATAGTATGAGGTTACTAGCAAAAAGATCTGGAACTGATATTTTAGGATCAACGGATACCATTTTCACTTCTTCTGTTGGCTCAGCTAATCTGAAATAATGGCAAATCTTTACTGTATTTATATAATAAAAGAATATATAATAAACTAAAATAAAAACATTCTGATAACATACGTCACAAGTTGAGCTGATCCCACTAATACCGAATCATTTCCAGTTCTTGTTGATTCTTCCGAATATACAGGGACAAATGCTTTATCCATAAATTTGTCAGGTAGTAAATGAGGGTGATGTCCACTTGTTGTATCAACTATAGCTAATCCAGTCTAAAAATAAATTAAACATTGAAATTAATAGTAATGAAAAACGTTATTACCGCCATATTTTTATCTATTAAGAAATTACATTCAAAGTCATCATCATCTTCCCCGAGAGGATTTAATAAAGCTTCTGCTACCTGAATGTTCATATCAACATATCAATTTGGAAAAAAAGTTTAAATACCTTCATCCATCCTACAAAAAATATAAATTGTAATGAAGTCATAAAAGGAAAATAGAGATCGATCTAACAAAAAAAAAAATTTTCATAATTTGTATTCAATATAAGATTTTTCTTACCACACTTAATATATCATCACCAGGAAGTTCTGCTGTAATGATATATTGTCTAGCAATACAACAAATTAGAAAATGAACACGAACAGCCAAAAAGACTACCTAAATATCTAATTTTTGTCTATTTAGAAGATAATAGAATTATATTGTTAACCTGAGGATATGCAATGGGAATAGGAACCCAATCATAGTTACAAAGTACGGCCAAATTTGTTCTGAATGCTCTGATTTCCTGTAATATCATATAAGAAATATTGATAATTTGAAAATAAAAACTGAATGTACATTGATAATGTTGTTAAGAGATGGAGCTGCAACTATTTTTCCGTCTTTATGTGCTGCATAACATATAGTCATAGCCCAATTCAATGGAGCCCAGTATATATTATAGCTTAAATCTATATTTTCTAATGTCTTGAGTTCATGCTCATGAAGAAAACCTTAGAATAAAGAAATAATAATAATTTGCATTCGCATGTATACAAACCGGATTTAGTTAAAGATTCCAAATTAGGGAATCGTCTTCTGACTCTCATTGATATATCCCGGAATGTTAGAACCTAAATAAAGTTGCAAAACTTAACAGAAAGAAGGGATGAAAATGTGAAATAATAAAACATTTTTGTTGATCGTTAAGATAGATTAATATAATTTTTTAGAGAAATTCTTATACTTTTAAAAATTTATATAATATTGTTTTTTTTCCTACAAATTACCTGGCTTAATACACAGTATCTAATAACTGCACGTCTTTTTAATATATCATTAGGAGAATCTCCTTCAAAAAATGCCGCAACTGTTAATGCTACACTGAAACATTTGAAATTTTTATAAATTTCTTAGATTATACGTACTTTTCAATCCATCCCATATTATTAAAAACTTGTCTCCATCGTTCCACAACGATCGTTACAAAAAAACCTAACATGAATGTAAGAGGTATATAGTCTAATTTATTATCACAATATTTTGAAATTTTTCCAAATGTTCTGAAAAAGTACAACGCTGTTTCAGAATTTTATAGAAATAGATGAAGAATTAAAGAACTTCAACTTACACCTTCTGATCTTCATTCATGCCAAATCGATAAATTACAAATATTGAATAATACATTAGAAGCCATAAGCAAAATTCATAATAAACAGATTTCCATATTGAGCCTCTCCATCTGAATAATAGTCGCATAAAGGAAAAGGCTGACACGGATGAAACATCCAGATTGTATGAAACAGTCATTTCTTAGTCATACGCTAGGTGGACACTGAAATCAAAAATAAATAAAATCATATTGAATCGTAAAGTTATAATTAGAAGATTAAGGTAACTAAAAAGAATTTATAAATCAAAAGGGAGGGTAAATGCTGAATATCATCTCAAAAAAAAGGAGAAAGTATGGAGGCAAACACACACAACGGAAGGTTGTTTTATATATTTTGTTAAAATAAAAAGAATATTGCAACAATTACAAAATGTTTTTTAATGAAATAGATTATAAATATAGATATAAGAAATGATGATGATATGATGAGTATACGATTCTTAAATAAGAAAAATACATTATATATTATATATTATATATAATATATACTATAATATATATATATATATATATATATATATATATATATATATATATATATATATATATATATATTGAGAAAGAAATAATTTTTAATTATCGTCATCTGTCTGACATATTCTTGTATCAGTAAAAGTTTGAATAGAAGCAAAAGAGATGATATAAAAAAGAAAAAGACGGACACTAATATGCAAGGGAAAGTGACTATAATGGAATGGTTGGAGATCAAATGATTTTGATGAAATTAGATGATTAGATGTACTACAGGGAAGTATTAATTTACTTCATGTTATATCATTTATACTTATATGATCTATAAGTATGTATATTCACTTGAGAGAAGAAGAAAAAAAACTTATTACAAGATTTTTTGTGATATGGTATGTATTGGAAAGTGTCATGTTTTCAAACTTAACAACTTGTGTATGAAAAGCGAAATGATTGAAACTTCTAGTTCAGCATACAACTTTTACGGTATTTGCTGCTTTTAATATGTTGAACATTATGTTTGAGAACGAAGGCTGAAAATGGAATTGAGAAATGGAATGAAGGTGCATAATATTGAAAAATCAAAGTAGTATTGGAAAAAAATATAATTTCACTGTACAACATGATAGAACTGAAATAAAACATAGGCTTATTAATATAAAAAAAGAAAATAGCCTAATAAAGCGTGAGCGAGTTTGATGATCCAATATGTGTGAATTGAGCAGATGATGAATCAACAAAAGTCATCTAAAAATAATTGTAGCATAACATACATGATAAGCATTGTAATCCTATTCTCTTTCTTATGTTGAAAAGCTGTTTCTCATTTGCATTTGCATACCATTATCGTTTTCTCTGTGTGTTTTTTTTTGACAAAAATGATATCAAATAGAAGACATACATTGTATGTATGTATACCATACTATAAGAGTAACAAACCCAGGCTGAACACTATGACAACACCCTGTTAAACTCAAGCTTCGAATCAAATCATATTATCAATGTGTGGAGTCATCAAACAAAAAACAAAAATAACAACTTTTCGCATTATTTACTGAATAGTAAAAAGTAAACTATTTAAAAAGCAAGCTAAAAATACTCATCATACAGAAAAAAAACAGTAAACCTTGAAGTAAATTTCAAATATATGTGATCGAAATGAGCTATCCGAATGAAAGAGAATGGTTGTTAGAAATTCAGTTGATCTAGATAGGAAGTTCATTTGATGAAACAATAGTTAAGAATTGAGATAAATTGTAAGAGAAATGAAGAGGTGGAGACGAGAAACTTTTTTAGAGAACAAAAAGGGAAATCTCTATAAAAGTGAGAACTGGACAATTGAACAATGATGAAAAGTTAAATAGGATGATACTGTCATCGATGGCAATAGATAATAGTAATTTTAGGAGATTACTTTTACCAATTTTAGAAAGAAACAATGATTTTTCTTCATTTTTCATTGTAACCATAATGTGAAAGACAGAAAAATTGTAAAACAAGGTAAAATATATAATGAAAATGCTAAAAACTGTATGGCTGTATGAAATGAAAGACAGAAAGAGAGAAATGGGAAGAGAACATGTTCAGATTGCTTGTAAAGACATTTATCCAAAAAATAAATACTCTGTCAAGATATTCAGTCTTTGAAAAATTTTGATTTTACCCTTAAGACAATAACTGTAATGTTCTTACTAAACATTACATCGACGTAAACCATTTTTACAAAAAAAAAAACAAAAATCAAACATTTTTTTTCGACGATGATTTTCATAATATCTTTAACGGATCATCCATTTAATAATATATATTGTTTCAGTGTTCGTGATGATATATGGATTTAGATAATCTGAGAAAATAGCTATCGTAGTTTATTTTTACTCCACCTTTCTTGATGTTTACACTGTACCATTCGGATTTCTGCGGACAATCTTCGGAACAATTCTCTTATCTAGATGGCACAAACCATATACCCAAGGCCAATCGCATGCAAATCAAGGTGCCTTTCTCCATAGATTTCCCTAATTGCATACTACTAGAGGCTGAATAGAGTGGTCAGTCCTACTCGTATACTAAACCATTCTGGTATATTATTCTACAAATATATTCATATTTTCATCTTTTCATGTTCAAAAATTGTTACTTACAATAATATTTTTTTATTTTATTTTTATTATATTATCTATGCTGCTATATTGACTTTTACGAAATTCTTCATCTCAATGGCCTTAATCTGAGGTTGTAATCTTTGATCCGCCTCATGAAGCAGGACAACGATTTTCTATTACAGATAGAACTATCTCTTCTACGTCTTCACAACCATATATACCTTTGCTATGAGCCTTCATTGTTTATTATTTTAACTATTTTTATTGGTTATTCATCACTATTACCGTATATGTATATGTCTGTACAATAAAATTTCAAAGACAATCATTGCCACCTGCTGAGTTTTCTCAAATTTGTCCGACATTTCATTCCATTTTCATTTTCTCATGCTCACAGTATCTTCTCCTATATTCCTTTTTCTAAATATATATATATATATATATATATCATTAATTGATACTTTATTTCTATATTATCGTACTGTATGAAATCATGATATAAGGTTACAATTCGACAACTTTCCGGAAGTACTATGTTTTGCTCTAGTTACTGCGATGTTGTTAAAACCAAAAGATACACCCAAATCTATTCCGAATCTCATTCTTCTTTTGTCTAATATATTTGCATTTTTGTATTGAAATTTTAAGAATAAAAATGTCTGTTCAGCTCACAAATTACAAAGTTTTTCAAACCTTCTGAATAAATCTTATTCATTTATTGATTATTTCAATAAATCATAAGTTTATGCGACTTTTCTCTTAAAATCCTATAAACTGGCAGAGAAATTCCTCGTTTAACCTTCTTTCATCTCAAACATTCTGGTGTCCTTGACTAAGCCATGAAAAGGGAACCGTTAATGATGCCGTTTTTCCATTTCTCACTATCCTACCCTTCATTTATCTATTTATAATTTCATGTTTAGGTGCAAATCTGAAATTTGTCGTCTTCGCCGTTATTATAACATCAGTCAATCGCTGTTAATAATCCTTAAATTTCTCTTTTTTGTCTCCAACTTTTAACATTTTAATCAAATATTGTGCATAAAACAAGAAATGTACCTTATGAATTTATACTAACAATATGATTCATTCTTGTTATTTCATTTCCTGTATTGGACATGTTCAATTTATCCTCTCGTTCTCTTAGAGTCGTTCACTTCTCTCGTTCTCTACTCTTTTTCTCATATGCCTCTATTCATGAGTGCTATTTGTATGTGTAGTGTCATACAGTAGCTGTCAGGCTGGTTGCCTCGCCTCTTTTATTTCCCCCGCACAGGTTCCACCTTCCCAAACTAATTCTATTAATTGTTCTAACACAAAATTAATAATTATTCAGTTGTACAATATGATATATAACGTATGTTTCATATACATCCATCTGTTACTCAGTAAAATTAGCTTAATCTAATAATTTGTTCATTCTCTTCATCAATAACTTCTTTTCAGCGACGAATGTCGTCACCTAGTGATTTTGGACGAAAAGGATGTCTCACCGGAGCCATCATAATGTCTCTAATAGGCATGGGCCTCACTATAGGAGCTATTTTAACTCCAAGTTGGCAGGTTCGTTCTCTTTGTTGTTATATTCAAATTTGACCTCGAAATATCTTTCTTCATCATTGATCTTTCAACCAATCGATTTTTGTCCGCTCTATGCTTTGGATTTCATAATTAAAGTCCTTTAAGCTATTGAAAAATAATATAAACTCTAAGAATAATCTTATCTTTATGCTCGATTTATGTTTGCAGGTTGTTAATTTGCGTGAATATAATTCAATTCACGAGCATGGTCTCTGGTTAGATTGTACAAGGCATAGTAGAGATGGTAATCACATATTACAGCGGTTAGTTCGTTTGTCATTAAATTTCTGAAATTAAAACTTTATTTTGCAGGTATGTAACAGTTTCTGAGCCTCTTCATTGCGTCTATAAATTTGACTACGATAAATATTCTGGAACATCTGAACTCGAAGACGATAATAGTCCTGTTGGAGAAGTCAACCGTCATAAATTTTATGGTATTTATTGAAATATTCTTATAACCTTTTCAAACCTTTTTTTTTCAAATTCAAGCTTATAACCAATCAATAATCTTTGTTACAGGTTGGCATACTGCTACCCTAATTCTTCTTGGGTTGTCACTAATAACCTCGTTCTTGTCTGTATGTCTTGGAATATGTTCATGCTGTTATGGATCTTTGTCTCTTGTTTTTACTGCTCTTCTTCTTATAACAAGTAATTTCAAATATAAGTTGCTAAATAACAGCATAAGTTTTCAGCATTTGTTTCTTCTGTTGCTGAAGGAATATTTTTCTTCTATTCTCACAGAGCAGATAACAGATTCATTAAGGGAATTGTTGGAACTTATGAGGTAAACCGTTATCTTATTCCTCTTTCATTTTTGAAATTTTCAGCAACGTGTTGGATTGGCTTTCTTCTTAGAAATGGCAGCTTGTTTCTGTCATTTTATTTCATTTTTAATTGCTATGTTATCAACATATTTCTCTTTCTCTGGTGGAAAAGATTTATCTGATCACTACAGTATTCAAAGAAGCTCCAGAACAAACGTAACCAATGTTGGAAGGTTTGATTTGTATGTTTATATGAATAATCCTTTTTTTCATTTTATAGATCAATGGAATTCGACCCAATGATGTATCCAATGCAAACTCCTCAACCAACACGATACTCCAAACAAGAAGAATATGAAAGACAGGTAGCTGAAAGTATGCCTGAATTAGGTCTTAGGTTTGTTATTATAAAGCAGAAAGCATTTTCTATATTGAAGCTGTTGAAATTGAATAATTGCTTTTATAGAGCCTCAGCATACCCTTCAACAGACTTTGCTCCACCAAGAATTAGGAGGAAGAGCGAAACTTGTGTTTAAATAACAAGCAATCTCAGAACTGTATCATGTACCTTAATTTTAATTTTTACCTCTCAAAACCTATTCATTTCATTAATTCAAACGTATTCCGAGCCCTCTATGAAATAGAATTACTATTAGTAATATTATTATCATATTTATGTATAGTAATATAATGCACAAACTAGTATTTGTTTGAAATTAACTGAACATTTCCAGAAAAGCTGAAGTGAAGCATTCCTTATTTCAATCTTGTTTTTGTTATGTTTTCTAACTTTTCTTTCGTGCATATTCCTTGGCTGCAGAATATCATGGGTCTCATTCTTCTCAATGGCTTTTGTCTTTGTGTTTCCTTATATATGATATCGAAAAGGTGTTAAACTAAAAAAAAGAAATATCTCAAGTGCTTTCTAAACTGCCAATTTCCAATTTTCTCCTATTACTCATGATCACCATTCTGGCCGATTTTAGCAACCTTGAACCTGCTAGGAATGTATCCATAACATTTGAAGTATAAAGGAATAATAAAATGAGAAATATGTGTTACCTTAAATTATAATTTATATTTGATAATCAGACTAAATATGAAAATGAATGTTATATTCTTCTCACACTCTCTCAATACACACTTTCAATATTGGTCAAAACTTTCTCTTAATTTTTTTCCTTTTATGATAAATTTTTTTTTGATTTGCTGATGTTTTAGTTTAAAAGAAAAATTAATTCAAATGATTCAGGCCACAAAAGTACATTAACGTTCATATAACGCTGCTGGATACATCGATTGAATCAGGCAGGCAAATTGCCAGACGTATAATAGATTGAGAATATAATTAGGTCAACAAGAGGAAAAGGTAGAAGACGACGAAATAAACGTGAAATGAGAAGATACAGAGAGGAACGCTTGAACAAAAGATTTTAAACAAGGTTTTGAGGGGGGTGATCTGGAACTTTTACGGTAGTAATTGTAAAAAAAGAGTTAAGCTATACGAATATACTAGTTACTCGTTCATATATACAAATGAAAATCTATTTCGATTTGTTTTTGTTTTTTTTCATTAAATTTTATGTTATTATATATCTATTATAATATATAATTCTAATAATTAACTAGAATATTGAAACTTATAAAGATTGTTAAATCAAAATGATTATGAGTTATTTTCATATAAAAACATAAAGTTAAATATGAATAAGATTCATATAATTTATAAAAATTATATACTGTATATGACGAAAGATTTATTTTTTAAAAATTATAAACAAACAAAATAGTTTTTTATTAATTGCCATAAAGGATATGATATTGTTGTTCAAATTTTCTTTGATTTGCTCACTTTGCTACTTCTATTTTGTCTTGAATTGGTCTTCAACAGTATTTACATTTTCAAATATCATGTTAAGATCTTGCTCAAATGATTGTCTTAAATGTAAGTTTTAACAATTAACTTTTTACAAAATGAATGAATCTACCCTCGGCGAGGTAAAACATAATAAGGAGCAACATAAGATGGTTGTTGATAGTACCTAAAAACAAGTTTAGATAGAATGTTAGCCTAGAACTTACCAATAGTTATAGCTATATGTATTAATAGCTGGGCATTTATTTACGCATTCGCCAGTTGAACGATCTCGATAATAATATCCTCTCTCTTGATCACATGTACATCCATCAATACAGTAATTGTGACAGAGCTAAAAGAGTTAATGAAAGTATTTCAGTTATCAAATAATGATAAGATGATGATGCAAATTACTTACCCAATTTGTTGAATCACATGTTCTCTCACATGGTATACAAACAGCATAAATTTCTTTAGCAGGACAAACTGCAATAAGCTCGACGATTCAGTTGCAACTTTCTACATAAATATCAGTTTATACCTCTATATCTGGTAACCATTCCATAATATGGTCGATGATCTGGAATATAAGGACGCAGACTTGGTTGTGGTTCTGCTACAACTGAAGGCTGAGAGGATATAACGGCAGGTTGGAAAGCAGGGCAATCGCTTCTATATAAAGTATAAACATTCACAAATTAAAATACATAATAAAATAGAAAATTATGAACTTACGCCTTAATACAACGATTACCATCACGGTAATAGCCAAGTTTACATTGGCACACATTCACAAGGCAGCTTTGCACACAAATCTTTAAATTCTGAATCATAAAAGATAAATAAGTAAAGTTACCGGTCTTGGATTAAAGCATGTTGGTTCACAGGGAGTTCCACAAGACACTCTTTGTTGATTAGCACCACAACCATTATAACTATTTTCTTAAAAGAATAAATTTGTTCAAAAACTTTCATCAAATTAACTTGAGGTTGTAGTTGTAGTGGTTGCTGCTGTAGTGGTAGTAGTTCTTGGTGCAGCTGTTGTCGTGCATTTTTCAAATAGACATAAAACCTTGAAATATACAATATAATTAGTAATTAGTAATTATCTAATTCAATAAAAATTCAATATTCATACCCCAGCTACAGCATTAGCAACTCGTTGTACGGTTGAATCTGCACTCGGGCGAACGTTTCCAACTACGTTTGCTTAAAATACAATTAAATGATCAACTTTTGACTTTGTACAACAAACATGGACATTGAGATTTAGGAACACAAACGTTTTCGCTGTTCAATAGGAAGTTCTGTTTGCAGTGGCATGTTTTTCTTGGACACCCAGGAACCTATAGCTAAGTATTAATAAAAAAAAATTAATTAATTATGAAGTGTAACCTCTTCACATGTTATATTTGGATTCGAGCATGTTTGTTTACAATATCTAACGCAGGAATGAACTTGATTTGGACCACATTCGTCTTGCTGAGCCAACAATGGTACTACAAAGGTAAACTAAAATTTAAATTGAGGATTTATGAAAACAATTATATTGTGCTTACTAGAAGTATTGTTCGGAATTTCATTAGAATTTCAAAGAAGAATATAGAAGATAAAAATGAACTATCTTCATTTATATAGTTTGTTTAACTATGCCCCAGATCTAATTTAGCTACCTGTTTTTCTTAAGATAATTGTTTTTATATCATTTCAGCGGAAATATAGAAATTCGCTATCATTATACTTATATGAACGTTCGTATATATACATATGTAAAAGATGTTTTTATAAAAACTGATTGATGAAGATCTGTTATTATCTCTGTTTTTTTTTTCATATGAAAACAACAGATAAGTTTTTGATATCTTGGCCTTATTATGCAGTAATCTTGCAGATATATACATATACAATCAATTTCATAGACATCTCGGAAAGTTGAAGCAATATAATATAATAATTCTTACCTCTTGAAATCAATAATATATTTTAAAATATATAAATTATTTTATGATCTGCTTGTTTTCAATAATTATTCTTTAGCAAAATTTGATATGATTATATAATACAATGAGCTTATATTTGGGGGGGGGGGGGATTAGGAACGGTAGGCTTATGCAGTGGTTGTTATCATCAGCACACTGATAATTAGAGTTATTTCTTCAGAGCACTCGGAATCTGGTCTCGCCCTTTCTAGCATGGCCCTATTTTTTCTAAAATTTCTATTTTTTCTCGGTTTGTTAATGATATCCTTGAATATGACATAATCTTATTTAGGTTCAATTAATGCTATACCATTCGATGATATCATTATACCAGCCCAATACATTAACATGAATGAAGGAAGCAGTCAATGTGATTCGAAAATTCTAAACAGTTGTCAAGTGATATCCCGATCATATCCATGAATCTTTTTTCTTTATCATTACAGGATAAATTTTCTTCTGATATCAATAGTACCAGTGATATATGGAATAATCCCGTGAATTTTAACACTGCTCTACAAACTATATATTTGAAAGTATGTTCAAACAATATAAGATTTTAATTATTTATTTATTTAGGGAATTTCTGGCTTATTAGAAGTATGTAAAGCTAGGCAACATTTTCAACAATGTCTTGGTCTGCAGTATGATGCTTGCATGAATGTTGTATGTTATTTTTTATAAAATCTTTTGAAATTGCTGTAAACTTTCAATTTAGCAATTCTTAATGGGTTTTGGTCTAACTCTACAGAATGCTGATTACTATTTGCAAACCTTCCGTGAAATGGAATTTGATTGTGATGGAGGATTTTTACGTAATACTGACCAAAGTTCAACATTTCTGAACTAAAAACTTAAGAAATATCACAAAACGAGCAATGTATTGGAACTACTTGGATCTTCAGTCGAGAAAACTTCAACGATTGTTTGAACGATTTTAATTCAGAAGTAGCAAAGGTGAATTAGGATATTATTTATCAAGATTCTAGCTAATAACGTTTCTTTGTTTTTATAAATTGTTATTTTCCTTTTAAGGATCCTTCTAAAATCTGCGTTGCGTCATCTAAACTACAGAAGTGCGGAGAAACTCTTTTCAAGCATTGTGGTCCAGAAGTAAGTAATCCATAAATACATTCTACTAATACATATCTTTAGGCTTCATGGTGGCAATGTGAGAGAATACGTATTGGAATGAATTTGAAAGAATTCTGTGCTGAAAATGTATGTCAAGTTAGCTCTACCAAACAACTAGCATCACAAGAAAGAAGAAAAAGTATATTCCATCGAAGAACAGGTAAGAATTAAAGTAAAAGAACTTTATAACTTATAGTTATTTTCAGCTAGAAGTGAAATATTGAAGAATATAGCTAAACGGAAACATTTATAAAAGTTTTTTTTTCAAATCAGAAAGACAATAAAATATTTAATATTATTATAATACACATATAATATACATTCACTCACTAATATTTATCATTAACTCTGAATTAGAAATAGTCTGAATTGAAATTTTAACAATATTAAAAAATATTGAATTGATTTAATTTCATCTATTGAAAAATGATATCATGTTCTCATTAAAAATTATTTTATGAGCATTTGATAAGAATAATTAGAAACATGATAAAGACAATCACTAAGACAGCGCCTTATTAAAATCGACATTTGTTTCACATATATACATATAATATTGTTTTTACCAACAATATTTCACAAAACGTTATATAAAAAATTTAAAATTAGTTTTCAAGGATATTCATCACTTATGATGAAGATTCTACTTTTCCTGATATCTTGCTCTATTGCATATGGACAATTAATCTTGGATTATGAGTTGCCCAAGAATATTATAGCTCTTCTAGCAGAAAACTCTAAAATGACTCCTCCCCTCAACGTAAGTAGATTTTAATTCTTTGAATATAATATTGTTTTTTTTTTAAGGCCGCTATTACTCCATGCATTGATCCTGCTTTCAATCATTGTCAAGTAAATTCTTTGTATCAAAAAATATTAATTCTATTCTATTCGTTTCTAGGCAGTTTTCAACTCGGAAGTAAACGTGGATGAAAATCTTGGCTATCAGAGAGGAACAGAGCTTTATCAGACCGTAAATGCACTTCTTGATGGAAATACAACTGAGATCTTGAAAATCTGCAGGTAAATCGAGTAACTACAGAGTTCTTTCGAACTTTATATGTTTAAGTGCAAGAACCAAATTTTATAAATGTCTTGGATCTTCTTACTACGTTTGTCTTAATCTGTTTAATATTATTAGTAGAAATGGTGTAGATTATGTAAACGGTAAACTGATTATGAATCATTCTCTACTAACATTGTATTTAGGCTTTGATTACACAAGAACTTTTATGAGCTTGGAATTTTTATGCAACGCTGGATTCGAAGGTTTTTCATCTTTTCTTCTCATTTTTATATTTTTGAATATGAAATGATGATTATATGAGTTCTGGTTTCAGAAGTTATAAACCAATATTCGTGTTTGAAGAATATTCCCACAACCAAACTTTACAAAAATTGTTTAAGTAAAATAAACGAAACCTCGAAGCCTGGTGATCTCTGTCCGTAAGTAAAAACATTTAGAAGAAAATAATCAAATTATTTCAAATTCTTAAGAAATGTTGATGAAGCATCCCAATGTCTGTACGGTGTTTATAATAACGCATGTGCATCAAAGGCTGTCAGTTTTACATATTATATCTCATAATTACATATATTAAATTATAATTTTTATATTTTAGGCTGGATATTACGGATGTGAAAATTTCAGAACCACATTTGATCAAACTTGTTATGGATTACGTTGCAATGTGGTATAGTACAATCTATTCGACAGACAAATTACTCGTTGTGATATCTTATTTTCAATATAAATGTAAAGCAATTAATTGAAATAAAATTGGAAACATTGATTAATCGGATTATGATAACAGGGCAGGTCTAGATAAAACTATATCAAATTCTATGCGAACACTCCTTCTCAGATCGGGACGAGAAAAAGAATGAGCAGCAATATAACGCTTCTTCTTATAATATCAAGTGAGGCAAATTATATTCTATATATTCTATATTTCTGATATTATTATAATATTTTTAGCTATTTTAAGTGTTGTTCATGCTGAATGCGAGACACAACAATTTCTAAAATGCCAAGAAACGTTTTCTCAATCTCTTGGAGTTGATACCTCGTATAACTGGAATGATCCTGAAGGTTTAGGTCGTCAAATTGAGAATATCTATGCTAACGGTAGAAAATCAAAGACAGACGAGAAGGGAATAATTGGAGTTTGCAAGTAAATTTCTTTCTTAAAAGTGAGCCGACATATATATGTTTCATTTCAGTTCTTATAATGTGTTTATGGAATGTTTAGATAAGAATAATTTTACCGCTAACGATTGTTTTAATCCACGATTCATATTGAAAAGTATGGTTAAACCAGATGAATCTTATATGTATTCCTCTTTAATGAATATGATACAATATCAATGTGGAGCTGGATTTTATCGTAACTTCATATTAATTATTCTATTATTCAAAAATATTTTCTTTTAGCCGCTATTGATAATTGGAATTGCTTACAAACATTGTATCAAAAACAATCGGATAAGATTTCAGCTTGTGTGCGTGATTTTAATCAAAATTCCAAATATGATCCTTCAAAGGTAAAGCAAAAGCATATTTTTTGGAATTAATGCTTAATGTACGTTAAGGCATGCCAACATGTTGAGAAAGGAATGCAGTGTTGGTCGAGTATTGTTCGCGGATGTGGACAAGTTCCTCAATTTTATGCATGTGAATCATTTAAAGAATACACAATTCCTAAATACAATTATTGTTCTGCTTCATGTGTTGTTTGATTTTGTGAAATTTCAAATAACATTTCTTATATTATAATAAACACTTTGCGATATTTCATTTTTTAAACTATTTATACTTCAAAATATTATTTGTCAACATTTTTTAGGGTATGAAACATCTCTTGAAGCTAGTTCTGTAAGTTTTGTTGAGCAATAAGAAAAAGGAAATATCGATGTATTATTCCTATTCACCAGTTTCTCGTGAGTGTCTTTTTGTGTTGTCGTTTGTTCCTCTAATAACATACCGATTAAGAGATTAAAAGACACTGTCAATCGTAAAATGAGGGAGAACATGAGGAAAAGGAAGAAACGACAGACAAGCTATTTGACAGACTAAGTTCAACCTGTCGCTGTCTTCGTCGTTGTTGTCATCTACATCTATAGTAGTCTTCACCTGTTGAGTCTAACTGTATAACTACATGTACAAGAAGTGGAAATTCATTTCTTTACTCCCATACCTTAGTTTTACATTGAATATCGTTTTATTAAAAAATATCCAATCATTAATTTGATTTTTATTTATTTAAACTGTTCGTTAGAATGAAGTATACGTTCATATTTCTGTGTGCGATTTGTTTGGTTTCCCCTTGGGTCATATACAGAAGAAATCAAAAAAGAAAGTTGATATGTAAGGTTAGTAATAGTTCCATAGCTATGTCTTGTCGGAAGTTTGATATTTCTAAATTAAGTTGGTTTTGATCATTTTTTTTTATTAAATAGTTATTTATGCTTAAATATATTTTAGGAAGAAAATGAGTGGTCTAATTCAACGTTAGATATTAATCAAGATGATTTGACAATAAGCAGAAGAAAACGAGATGTAGATGTTGATCCAATCCATAAAGAACCTATCATATACCTAGGGGTATTTTAATTCTTTTTCATTGAATTTTTGTTTCTTTTATTATTTAAGACTCGAGGAAATTCATCCGTCTTCATTGATGATGGTGATTTTGACATTGTGTCTGATCAATTAACAGCAGAAGAGCTTACTGAAGTGAAGAGACAGATCATGAATACATGCAATGCATTGAATTCAAATTAACCTACACTGTTTAAAATATATTGTACTTGTCTGTTTTTTTATAAATTTAGATAGTATATGTAGGTATATGTATATAAATATACTTATATATGTATATGTATATGCTACTATCTAAAAAAAATAAATTAATACAACTATATATAAATAATTTTTCAAATCAAAAGATTTTTTTATTATCAAATATATTAAAAAAAAATAAAATTTATGACATATTTTTGAAATATATCTCTATAGATAGGACATACTTTCATCTAAACATAGCTTCGTTTTCGTGTTCCAATACCCATCAGGGAAAGCGATCCGCATGGGACTGCAGATTTCGCTTGTGAGCGATATGCCGTCTATATCTTGTCTTCTCTCATCTTGAAGTAGTCTTGTTAAGTTTCTAGAGTTTAGAATGTATTCCTTAGAGAACAGATGAAGATTCAACATTTCCAGCATACAAACTTGATAGCGGAAAGCTAGGAATGGCACCGATGAAAAGAGATATTGGAATATAGTTTACAGCTTCGTCCTTAATATATCCTTTACCGCAATATTTACTTATATTTAACCTGTAGATTGTGATATAAATTAACTTAATTCTGTAGATAAATTACACAAACTGAGAAAGAACGCACTAGAGAACAGAAGAGGAAGAAAGATAAAAGGGTGGGGACAGCCGGAAAACGAATGCAGGAAGAATTAAAGAGACCCCATTGAAGGATTAGGCTTCATCCCTAAATTGGCTTGACCAGATGGGAAACGAGCCATATCCCGAAACCCAAAACTTCACCTCAAAATTACCTAACCTAGTTTAGCATATGTTCAAATTTTAAACATTGTTATGCATGTCTTATATTCAGACATCTCATATGTATCTTCATATGCATTATAAGATTTCCACTTTTTTCTTATTTTTTTCTGTCATATTTATTTTTGAGATGATTTATGTGATAGAATAACAGAGCTGAGAATTTGCAATAAAGAAAGAAGATAACAGATGAGTTTGCCTACTTATAGCTTCCTCATTTATCCCATTTCCCTCATTATTTTTCGATGTTTAGCTACTTTATTATGAGGGTGCAAATCATATTTAATTATAAAATAATTTATCTAATTTTTATTTCATTATAAACTATTGAATTTGAAAGTTGCAACAAAGATTTAAAAATAATTTTAATAACATATTATCTTTTTTTTGTTGCGTATAATAAACTAATTGAAGTTTATGATTGAAGATTCGCTCCAAGATATTCTTCTTTTAAATGAGTTTCAGCCAGAAATTATGCTTTTTTTAGCGTACTAGTTCATTCAGCTGTGATTATCTTTCAAACAAAAGAAGTAGAAAGAAAGCTTCATATACTGCTACTAGTTCATCTTCTAGATTTCTCCCATCTATACTTGCGAGTAATGAACTTTTCATTTTCAACGTAGTTTGA